>CM050167.1:21495696-22785696 GCA_027410445.1 Discoglossus pictus
CCGCAGTCTAAAGCACAAAAATCGGCACCGTTAACTCGCAATCAGGCAAATCGGCAGTCATTTTGCATTCGTGAATAGAAGCCGCACACGTAACAAGCAAAGTTCGCAAATCGGCAAGGATTTTTTTACGGTCGTGAATATAAGCCGCACCAGTAACTCGCAAGGTCAAAAATCGGAAAAAAGGTGTGGCTTATATTCGGACCAATACGGTAGTTAGATATGTGAAGAGACCCTCTCTGGCAGTCAGCGTGCCAGAGGACCTGCCTTATAGGCCGTTCTAGTCCGGTGGGCCACCAGTTGTACAGCACTGCTATAGAAACTAGAAATCTACTCTTGGAAAAACAATTTTTACTAATTATTGCTTTAGTTTTTTATAGATAGATGGAGACAAGAAAAGGATACTGTGTTTTCCTGCCAGGTTCACTCAAGAGTTTGTTTGTTGAGGGTGGAATGGCTTCTTCAAGACGGCAATCCAACGCCCTCTCAACAAGAATGCTTGGCATTTATTAACATGACCAATGAGAGATGTGCAGATGCCATGGATTGGTGGGACACGAGTAGGCCAGGTATTGGTCAATTGGCATGTCACCACCACAAGGTTAAGTCCAGGACCTCCTGGTCCTGAGGGGAGGCCAAAAAATCATTCCCCGCTTGATAACAACACAGTATACCCTGTGTGCATAAGTATCCAAAATACCAGTTTGTTTGTAGCTTTAATTAAAGTGAGTTTTAAATGTTAAAAATACTATCTCTTATATCAAAAAATACATTTATTCAACACATTTTATGCCTCTGTTCATTATTATGGATTTTCCAGAGGGGGAAAAGATGCCCTTTAGAAAAGTCAAAGTGATTATTCTCAGACCTAAACAGCTTAAATTTGATTTTTTTCTCTTTTTATTAACAAGTTTTGTTGCCATATATTTTAATATATTTACAGAATTGATAGAACTGAAACTTCAAACAAGATTTTAAAATTCTTCTAAAAGAATGAAAATGTTACTGCACTTTAAATGATCATTTTGTATAGCACGGACATTACTTTGGGTGCTCGTTCCTCTGTGACTAAATTTAGTTTATTGGCAGTCATGGGAGGGTCTGATTGCTCATGTGAATTCCAGAAAGCAGCTTTTTTTTTAATCTTTTTGATTTGTCAACATGAAGATGCACAACTACTAACGTACGGTATGTACCTCGGTGCTTGGCACTTAATTTATGCAACAAAGAAGATTAATTTTGTGAGGAATTTAATATTGATCTTTATTATAATACCAAATTTAAAATAAAAAAAATGTCGGAATAAAAAACTTTAAAAACAAGATGACTGGCTAGCTTTAAACATAAACAGCCTTATTAAATTGCTATTCGGCCAATTGAATAGAGCTCTATATAAGCACATAACATTTTTTTTTACAGAAAAACTTATTTTTTAACTAAAAACGTCTTTAAAAAAAAAATGCTATGTGCTTAAATAGAGCCCTATTCAATTGGCCGATTCGCAATTTATTAAGGCTTAAAATATGTGATGTTTTAATAGAAGATGCGGATTTCACAATTCTAGGTCTTGAGCCTCTGTAGTGACTCTATATATACCTTAAGGAGAATCACTAGTTAGTAAATTTCTTTATAGTACATAAGAGTACAATTAATGTATGAAAAGGTGGACTCAATATTAGAGCTGGTATAAATAATACTGATAATAAGACTTCTATTTTCTAAATTATAATGCCCATTGATGAAAATACTATTGAAGAGCCGCTATATACCACTCTTTAAGTTTTCTAATAGTGAGAATATATCACAAAGGAAGAAAGCTCCTGTCCATATAATCACACTCTTAAACAGACAAGCTGATATAAAAGGGAAATATTTTCCCATAAACTGACTGTAGATAACCACAAATTGCCTATTAGCTGTAATTCCCTTATAGGATACTGTGTCAAAAGATTTTAGTTGTTTAATAATAACAGTATCTTTGCTGAGATTATAGGAGTCTCAACAAAATCATAGCACTTATGAACCGCTCCTTGAATCAGGATTTTATCCTGTCTGCTACAGTCGCTATTGCGATTAAACTCTTTAAAAAATAGCAATACTTGGCCTCAATATCCTATTGAATGTTGTAAGCTCAAGGTCTAAACAAAATGTTTGTATTAACATAGATGTACTACACGGTACTGCAGATTCGGCTTGCTAGGACTGAATGAGCTAACTCAATGGCCACAGCACGCCGTCGCTAGCTATCTACTTCATCAGAAGACGCCGTTTCGATGCTACCGCATCTTAATCATAGGGGATGTCTTCCTCACAAAATTAATTTTCATGAAGATGTACACATACATCATGCATTTTTCATCTGTCTATTATCTATAGGTTTAGTCTCCCTAAGGGTAATAGGGGACTCCAGACGTGGACCCCTTGCTCACTGTGCCTTAGGGAGTTCAGCTGCACCTCACTGACGAGGCCCATAAAGGCCAAAACGCGTCTGGGGGTTGCTGTCTCTCCTGTTCAGGGTAGAATTGCCTGGTATTTCGGGGCTGGGTCACTCTTTTGAGTGGGACCAGACTGATATACTACAGGATATTTCTCCCTGTGAAGGGCACAAGTGAGCTAAAAGAGGTTGCTCTCAGAGTGGCGTATCACGACCATAGAACTCACCTATTAAGGTTGGTTCGTTCTCTGATGAGCACTTAGTTTTTCTATTATCTATCTATCTATCTATCTATCTATCTACATTACAGGGCCTTGGTAAATTATACTTAGAAGGCAAGGAAGGCAACCCAAAAACATGCCCTCTTAACCACTCTTCTTTATTGAATGATGTACTATTACTGTACAGTGAAAAAACATTAAAACATTCTCATACTCCCCACAGCCATTTATTGTCAACAATAGTGTCTCCCATCCATAATACATCAGGTTAATCAGTAAATAAACAAGTCTGAAGGAACCCAGGAGGTAACAAATGGCCAAACCAACGTGTTATATCTTTCTCTTGGTCCTGGTCCTATGGTAATCAATTAGTAACAGAAAAATTACAAATTTTATTAACACATATGGTTGATAAATCTATTGACTAAAGCTCTTTTTAAAATAATTTTGGGGAACACCAAGCATAGCAAAGTACAGTCCGTGACACCCATGTTACCCATTGGAGTCTTTTTCTTCAAGTTGGTTAGGTGTAGATTTGCCTTAATGAATCTAGCCCAATTGTTTGTCCATAACAAAAGTACAGTTAAGGTTTTATTTTTTGGCTTTTTTGCAATTAACACAATGGGTGTGCTGCTGTATAATTTGGATAACTATTTAGATGGGACGAATGTTATGTTTAAAGTGTACTGGAGCGCATTGCACCTGATCAGCTTTCTGTCAAGTGTTGAAACGCGGCTAAAGATGCAACCTGCCATCATAAATATCAGAAAAGGTCAGCAATGTTTTGGGTGCCGGATCATTGACTGCTACTGAAAGATGATGGGATGGATGCCAGTTTCCAGCCTTAATTATGTACAAATTCATGTCGTACAATGCCACAGAACAACAACAAGACAGAATCACCCACCCACCATGGGTCGGCATGTAGTCAAGTTATATGAATCTTATCATTTAGCTGACTTTGTAGCTGAATGGCTAAATACATACTAATAGCTTTAAATAGACTCAATATATCTATAAAAATGTTTGTCTAACAAGGAGTAACCTGAAAAATTAACTTCAAAAGACATATGCTGGTTGGTAAAGGAGTAAATTAGACCAATCAATGGCTTGCTGATATTAGACCAGTTAAAATACCTGAGAAACCTAATAATTGGGTGCTGTTTAACAGAATATATATATATATATATATATATATATATATATATATATAGATTTAATTTTAAATACATAGATCACATAATTATTCAATATATATATAGTTCAAATAATGAGTAGTGTATGTTGGTACAAAAACCAAACCATAAAATCAGGGAATGAACTAACCTTAATAGGTTAGTTCTGTGGACATGATAACCCACTCTGTGAGCAACCTCTTTTAGCCACTTGTGCCCTTCACAGAGATAAATATCCTCTAGTATATCAGTCTGGTCCCACTCACTAGAGTGGTCCAGCCCCAAAATACCAGGCAATCCTACCCTGAGCAGGAGAAACAGCAAACCCCAGACGTATGTTTCGGCCTCTATGGGCCTCGTCAGTGAAGTCCCTAAGGCACAGTGAGCAAGGGGTCCACATCTGGAGTCCCCTATCATTGACTAATGTATTTATTAACACACATATGATATATATATATATATATATATATATATATATATATATATATATATATATAAACAGTTAAATACAAAGGAAAGCCAGTGAAAGGCAGGGGAATCGAACCTATGACTGACCAATGAAAAAATATCTTGAGAACGTAATACTTACCCCTACACCTTCACACTCTGCTTCTAAAGACCATACACATCTGTAATTCTTGATCAATTTAAAACATATTAACACATTTTCCAAATGATCTTTTACCCTCTAACAGATGGTGAAGAGCACTATATGGTGCCTTTTGTTGTCCTTTAACCTCACCTCACTTTCCATAGTACTTCTTAGCGTTAGAGTTAATAACAAGATCTACAGCAAAAACAACCGGTAAATGTAATGATTTTAATGAGCACAATAAGAAAATGCAGACTCTTTGCTTCTTTTCATTGCAATACAATTGTCCGAAGAGACCTGTTAAATGTATTTGATCGAATGTCATACTGAGAGCAACTGAAATTAATCATTTCCTATGAGAGAAGCGGCAGGTCAAGCTTCAGATAAGCACTCACCTGATAAGTACTTTTTACCAATGTGAAGATCCGCATGTGGTGCATGATGTAAAAGCTAAAACTTGTAAGGAAAGTTTTCATGACTTGATTATATTTAGCTTAAAGGGGCTCGGTCACCGAAAAATCAAGTTGTTTTTATAAGATAGTCTTAAGGATCATGAAAAATATCATCTATAATAGTTTTCAGTTGTAAGTAACGCCTGTGAGGTGCGCTCTGCAGAGGCGTTACTCACAAGCTGCTATCTTTAAATCACAAAATCTGCGCAACTGTCCATGTGCATTGTAGTTGCTCATACTCAGTTGAGTCGAATTTTAACATGCGCGTCAGGCGCAAGTGTGGGAGGGAGAGAGCAAAGAAAAGAGAGGAGGCAGAAAGGGAGGCAGGGAGAGAGGGAGGTAGTAAGAGGGGTGGCAGAGACAGAAGGAGGGAGAGAGAGGGGGAGAGAGACAGAAGGAGGGGAGAGAGAGAGACGGAGAGAGAAAGAAGAGGCAGAGAGAGAGAGGGATGGAGAGGACGAGAGGGGGGGAGAGGGAGGGGGAGGGAGAGAGACAGATAGCTCACAGAGTGCAGAAAGAGACAGAACATACAATTTAACATAACATATGATACAGTTATTTATGACGGGCAAGTTGCTAGTAGCCAAACCTGGGAATGCATGATTAAGTTTAATTTTGCTATTTTTTGTGTCCCTGGTTCATATAATCTTTGGGGATTTGTCCACCCCATCTCCCCAGTTCCTATACCTCTGAATTCAGTATTTTGCTTGTACCGTTTTCTAGTTACCAAATCTTAATGAAGAATTTGGTAATAAGCCACGCCATTAACAATTCCTCTAAATAACTATTCTAGACAGAATTAAAAACCTGCACGGTATCTCTGCATTGACTCATTTGGTCCAATGTATTATTTATGTTGTATTTGAGTTTTTAGATGTTCTTTGAATAGTTGTTTTCAGCTGTCAGACAGTAGAACCATCTGAGCACCAGGGGCCAATGTGTACGAATCAGTCCTGCTTCTAAATAACAAAGTTAAGTTCCTCTGCAGCCTCACTAAACATCTACCTGCACAGCTGGACCTCAGCAATACATATTCATGGCCGTCGTGACTGTATAACATAGCGCTGTGTTCCCTGTGTTCCATCAATATTGTTCTGCCAGCAGGTGAAAATTTGTATTAGGCGGAGATTTGGGAGGGCAAGCAAGGATAGTTTGAAAGATATTTTTGTTTAGAGAAAATGCTCATTTTGGGAAGAAATGCAACAGACATTTCAAAAAGTAAAAAAAAAATAACTTTAGATTTATTTATATATTTGTATATATTTGTATATTTGTATATATATATAGTACATACAAATATATAAATAAATCTAAAGTTATTTTTTTTTACTTTTTGAAATGTCTGTTGCATTTCTTCCCAAAATGAGCATTTTCTCTAAACAAAAATATCTTTCAAACTATCCTTGCTTGCCCTCCCAAATATATGTATAAATATATTTTAATGGGATAAATTAACTATTATAATAAATTTGATTTATTTTGCCACTCTAATTGCTTAGTATAAGAGCTGCCATTTTGCCTCTCACATTCTCCCTCAATGACATCCTCCTCTATCTTGTTTAGCTGTAGAGAAGGTGTTACTGGTGGAGGTGAAGCCATCCACACAACTTACAACATGACAGGGGGAGCCTTTAGTCAGCTGTTACTGTGATTCACTCCCATAGCATATTCATAGCATTGCGGTGTGATTCATCCCCTATATTTATTTAGCAAACAAATATAGTGTAAAACATATTATTGTACAGCACTCAAAACTCTTCCATTAATAAACACCAATTTCACTTTTATAATCCAAATAGGTAGTATAGATGCCTCTTTAAAATAGTATATATATATATATATATATATATATATATATATATATAGTACAAATAAGGAATAGTACATTAGTGATTCCATTTGAATGTCTAAAAATAAGTTGATAAAAACTTATTTCCTGCTCAAATTTCTCAGAAACACAGATTATGCACTGCAATCTGGGAAAACTGGGCGGGACATGCAAATGAGGCCACATAATGCACCATCACTCTGTCAATCCAAACCATTTTAAACATGGCCCCTTTAAAGCATATGCTTACTATATTTCACAGTTTTAGACATAGCAACGGATGGATTTATCACAAACCAGGTCACTTAACCACATACAGTACTGTTTCACGGTTACTGCCGATCCTCAGTATCTTGTGAGTGCCTGGTTTGTGTGGTGATTGTTGTAGAAAGTAGTTCTATACAGCAATTATTTCACATATGGTGGGCTAAGAGTGATAGAAGCCCTCCACCGTACAAAGTACAGTAGTACAAATAAGGAATAGTACATTAGTGATTCCATTTGAATGTCTAAAAATAAGTTGATAAAAACTTATTTCCTGCTCAAATTTCTCAGAAACACAGATTATGCACTGCAATCTGGGAAAACTGGGCGGGACATGCAAATGAGGCCATATATATATATATATATATATATATATATATATATATATATATATATATATATATATATATATATATATATATGAATAACCAGAGTATTGCAGTATATATTGATACCTTTTTTATTGGACAAACATATTCATAAATATAAGACTAGCTTTCAAGAGCTTCCTCTCTTTTTCAAGTCTGGAGCAACACTGATATAAGATTTCATACATATACATACAGAGTATATATTTTCCTGTGCCCAGCTATGTTGATGGCTCCAACCCCAACAATGATATAATTTGTGCATATTCTTTCGCAATGTCAAGCTAAAAAAGATGGAGGGTGATACTAACCAGGTAGAATGTGAGGGGAGAAATGGCCACCCCTATATGGTGGTCCTTTAACTGTTGGAGATTCATATTTAGGCATAAGTGGGGCTAGATAGATAGATAGATAGATAGATAGATAGATAGATAGATAGATAGATAGATAGATAGATAGATAGATAGATAGATACATAGATAGATAGATAGATAGATAGATAGATAGATAGATAGATACATAGATAGATAGATAGATAGATAGATAGATAGATAGATAGATAGATAGATAGATAGATAGATAGATAGATAGATAGTATTGGTATTCCTTGCTGGATCAAGACAACAGATACTGGGGGGGGTTGCACTAAGTATGATTTTAATGAGCTGCAATATATTACCTCTTCTCTGCAGTCCCCTTCTTATTATTCTTTAACATTAATTTATCCAAAAAGAATCTGTGATGTACTCCCCCAATGTTTTCTTTAAATTTATATTAATTACAGTGATCCATTCACCAGAGTCAGAGTGAAGACGAATTTTGTAATGTACATTCATTTTTAGTTATTCTCCATGTGAAACCCAAAAATGTATATTTTTTATACACAGCATAATTTCTATTCTCATACAAGTCATCAAATTAAAAATTCCTCAAGCTTGCACCTTCTATGAAAATAAAACCAATTTAATCTAATAATAAAAGTATTCATACTTCTTGTGTTTTGTGTAGCAAGTAATGGTTTATACAATTAATTATAAATATGTGTTTTTCTCTTTTCCTATTTTCTATTAATTTAATTTAAAATAATTTTTACAAAAACATTACAACTCTCCTATTTTCCTTATATATATTCAATTTTATTTGATAAAATATATAAATTACTATTTATATGAAAACATCAGAGCCATAATCCCATTTATAAAACACTTTGTCAGTCCATTAGGTTCAATATTGAGTTTCTCAGTAAGCAAAATATCCATTCCAGCATCTATGAAACACAAATAAATTCTTACTATGGCTTTTACTTATTACTAGAAGTTCACAATGCTTTTAAAATAAACTGAAATGGTTTGTTGTAGAATTGTATTCTGAAAAAAATTGCACACATGAAACTAAATGTTCAATGGCTTATATATGAAATTACTTACTTTCATTTGAACACTATGTCATGGTATTGTGTAGAAGAAAACAAAAATAGCATTTATTAAAAAACAGCAGGTAGACAATGGAGGAGTTACTGCTGGTGCAACAGGTGCAAAGCAAAAGTCTAGGTGCCCTCTGCTATCAAAATCAGCTTGGAGTAAACCAGAGCTCTTAATTTATTAGAGGGGGGGTAATTATTTTTTTAGAAAGATGCTCTAATCACCTTAGAGATAATCTAATCGCCTACATATTTTGGGGGCATTTTATTGACCCATTGTATAGAGAAGTTATAAGGGGAGAGAACCTTTTTGCACCAGGGACCTCCATTCACTAGCTCAGCCTGGACTTGCCACAAGACTAAACAGAACAATAAAACATAATACAGGGATAATAATCAACATTTGAGAGGATGCATCTCATCATCAAACTGCTTAAAACCACTAACTTAAAAAAAAATCATAACTTTATTTTAGCAGGAATTTTAAAAATGAAAGCACGTTTTCCACATGCTTTCCATCCCCGATCTCATGGACCATAAAGACTGCTGAGCGCCATAGAATTGACACCTTTGAATTGTGGTGTTGGAGAAATCGCCTACATATTTTGGGGGCATTTTATTGACCCATTGTATAGAGAAGTTATAAGGGGAGAGAATCTTTTTGCACCAGGGACCTCCATTCACTAGCTCAGCCTGGACTTGCCACAAGACTAAACAGAACAATAAAACATAATACAGGGATAATAATCAACATTTGAGAGTATGTATCTCATCATCAAACTGCTTAAAACCACTAACTTAAAAAAAAATCATAACTTTATTTTAGCAGCAATTTTAAAAATGAAAGCACATTTTCCACATGCTTTCCATCCCCGATCTCATGGACCATAAAGACTGCTGAGCGCCATAGAATTGACACCTTTGAATTGTGGTGTTGGAGAAATCGCCTACATATTTTGGGGGCATTTTATTGACCCATTGTATAGAGAAGTTATAAGGGGAGAGAATCTTTTTGCACCAGGGACCTCCATTCACTAGCTCAGCCTGGACTTGCCACAAGACTAAACAGAACAATAAAACATAATACAGGGATAATAATCAACATTTGAGAGGATGCATCTCATCATCAAACTGCTTAAAACCACTAACTTAAAAAAAAATCATAACTTTATTTTAGCAGCAATTTTAAAAATGAAAGCACATTTTCCACATGCTTTCCATCCCCTATATCATGGACCATAAAGACTGCTGAGCGCCATAGAATTGACACCTTTGAATTGTGGTGTTGGAGAAAACTTAGAGTCCCTTGGACTGCAAGATGTAATAAGTCCATAGTACAGGAAATCAAGACAAGCTGTTCACTGGAAGGTTTGATCATGAGGCTGAAGGCCACTTCATGAGAAGACAGGATTCCCTAGAGAAGGTTCTGGTGGTGCTAAAGATTGAAGGCACATGAAGAAGGGGAAGGCAGAGGCAGAGATGGATAGATGGAATAATTGAAGCAATGATCATGGACTTAATAGAGCTCAGAGGGGTAGTGGCTGACAGATGCCCTGGTAAGCTGAGGTCCATAGGGTTACGGAAAGCCAGACCCAACTGAATGACTAAACAACAACAGTTTCAAGGTACAGAACACATATGTTCACTTTAGTATGTCTATACTTTTAAAAAACAAGCCATTTTGCAGTGATAGTATCCCTTTAATACTTCCCAGTATATATCTGTTGACTTTGTGATTCACTTATGTGTCTTTTTTATGTACTTTTGTGCTGAAGCGGAGGGAAATATTACAAATCAGTTTTGTTGAGTGATAAATTGTTAACATTGCCCTGTAAGGCTGGTGAGTCACTGCTGAAGCTCTAGTAAATCCATGAAGCCTTTTGTTGGGAGATCAATGCTATACAACAATCACCAATGTACATAAAACAGGATAATAAATTCTTATTTATTTTCTATTCACCAACAATCTTCACTTGAGTGGTATATCTGAGATATTTTATATCTGAGTTGTTCTTGGCTTCAGACCACAACTAACAAGATGGCTGCAGAAAGGTGAAAGAGAGTTCAACTAATTATTACTGAATTTTGACTTTTTGATTTTGGCTAATGGAAACCATCCGGTGTACAGAGTTGATAATGTATGCAGAACATGAAAGTGCCACTGTAGTTCAAGAAAAAAGGCAATTATTTGTGAAGTATGTAACATTAGCAGCTGTGTAAGTCAAGGACATAAAAAAACTTTTTTGGGGAAAACCAGAATTTTTGAGACTGTGTTTATGAGTAGAAGTATCCAGTTTGTACTTGTTACATTACTACCTCAGAGCTGAGGATGTATTTATTTATAAGTTGAAGGAGGGACAGGGGTAGGGGGAACATGGAGACATCCAAAGGCCTTGTTAGATAATTGAATAAGATTACAATTTACAACACACACCTTCTCCCTCACAAGCCCAGAAGTAGACAGGTTGCATCAATAGACTTAAATCTGATCTTCTCCATCTAAAAAACATCTCCAGAATTTGTCACTATCTTACACAAGACACAACTAAAATCCTAATACACTCTCTCATCATCTCTCGACTAGACTACTGCAACTCGCTTCTTGTTGGCCTACCCACTACCCGACTATCTCCCCTTCAATCCATTATAAATGCCTCTGCATTCATAACCCACCTAACTTAAATATACCTTTAATGCCCTTTTTATTAAAAAATATATCCAAACCCTTTTTAAAGTGATCTATCAAATCTACCTCCCTTGGTAGAGAATTCCACAGATTAACCACACTTACTGTGAAGAACCCTTTTCTTTCTTTAAGGTGGAATCTTTTTAGTAAAGTGAAAACCTCTTGGCACAAAAAGCTCCCTTGAAAAATCTTTATACTGACCCTGGATATATTTATATAGGTAATCATATCCCCTCTTAGATGCCTTTTTTCTAGAGAAAATAAGTTTAATTTCTTCATACCTTAGCCCCTCCATTCCCCTTATTAGTTTTGTAGCCCTTCTCTGTACCTTTTCCAGCTCTAAAATGTCTTTTTTATGAATTGTTGCCCAAAATTGTACTCCATATTCCAAATGAGGGCGTACTCAGGATTTGTATAGTGGCAGAATTATAGTTGCTTCCCTTGCTTCTATACCCTTCTTAATACATGCTAATAGTTTATTTGCCTTTGCAGCTGCTGCTTGGCTTTGAGCACTGTTACCTAGGTGGTTGTCCACAAGAGCTCCCAAATCCATTTCAATATCTGATACCCCTAGATTTGCTTCATTAAGTTTATAGATTGCATGGTTATTTTTCCTTCCCAAATGCATTACCTTACATTTATTCATATTAAATCTCATCTGCCATTTAATTGCCCATTTCTCTAATTTATACAAATCCCTTTGGAGGGAAAGTACATCATTTTCTGATTTAATTACCTTGCACAACTTTGTGTCATCAGCAAAAATGGAGACACTACTTTTCAATATGTTAAAAAAGAGAGGACCTAATACTGAGCCCTGTGGAACCGCACTTACCACATTAGTCCAATCTATGTTCCATTTACAACAACCCTTTGTTTCCTGTCTTTTAGCCAGCTCTCAATCCATGTGCATATATTTACTGCAATTTCTGTATCCCTTAGTTTGCACAAAAGTCTCCCATGTGGCACTGTATCAAAAGCCTTTGCAAAATCTTTGGTTCAAAGGAGCAAGTAGAAGGTGTAGCATTTAACATGAATATGCATTTTATAGCTCAGTGGTCCTTTAAAGGTTCCTGGATTTTACTACATATATAATATCCATGTGTATATATTTACTTTTATGTACTTTACTTTTTGGGACTGCTCTCTGCAGCTCACAAAGACACAGACTCTTCTGTACTTATGCTGTCTTTCATACTAACCAGTCAGTGACCATCTCACATGCTGCTGAGATGTGGTCCCTGATAGGCTGGGACATTATACTGCACATGCAGCCCTACAGAGTCTGTGTCTGTATACACTGCAGTTTGCAGACCCATAAAGGGGCTCTTTTTTTTTACACATTGAAAATAGAGCTTATAAGTAATTTTCAATCAAATAAAGTACATAAAAATACATAGATAGACAGGTATATTATATACCCTTTTCATTTAAAAAAAACATCTCCAAAGTATGTCACTACCTTACACAAGATACGACTAAGATTCTAATCCATTCTCTCATCATATCTCGCCTTGACTACTGCAACTCTCTCCTTGCTGGCCTCCCCATCACCCGTCTGTCTCCACTTCAATCCATAATGAATGACTCTGCTTGACTCATCTACCGTACTCAACACTCAGTGTCTGCAGCTCCTCTCTGTCAGTCACTCCACCGACTTCCCTTAGCCTCTAGAATAAAATTTTAAATCATGACGCTGACTTAAAAAGCTCCCAACAAGGCGCACCCCCTTATATCTCTGCTTTCATCTCCAAATACTCCCCCACCCGCTCTCTTAATTCTGCTAAGGACCTTCTTCTTCCTCCTCTCTTATCACCTCCTCTCATTTCCACCTTCAGAACTTTTCTTGTGCTGTCCCTATTCTCTGGAACTCCTTGCCTCGCTCCTCCAGACTATCCTACTGCCTCAAAACCTTCAAAACCTCACTAAAAATGTATCTGTTTAAACAAGCCTATCACCTTCCACCCTAAGATGCAAATCTCTCTCATGTACCTCACCCAAACCCTTTAGTTTGTAAGTCTGAGAGTTTTCAGTCTGGTGAGGTGCTTTGCGAAAGCCCTATGCCCACTAGATTTTAACTTGAAAGACAGGGCCCTCTCTTCTTTTCAATGTGTTAATAATGTTTTGTCTTGAACTTAACCCATGTACAGAATATGTTGGTGCCATACAAATAAAGGATAATAATAATAATAATACCTAGTAAAATTCAGACACCTTCCATATTCCTTAAATACAAGGTGCACATAGATAATTGCATTTGTCCAGTAATATTCCGTATCTCGCACAGATTCACTGATCAATGTCCTGACATTCAAAAGACATATAGACGTAAAGAAGAAAAAAAAGCACATTGTCAGACAGTCTCCCTGTAAACAAAGATCAGTCAGGTCAAGCTGTCCTTGTTCTATCACCTCCCGAGCCCCCTCCCTAAAGCTAGGACATGACAAGTGATGTGATAGGTGCTGAGCGAGCGCAGGAGCTCGCCATTCACTCGCTGTGACATTTCGCTGCCGCCATATAATGCTAATCCAACCAGACATGCAAACTGTGCAGATACAGAACACCCCCGGGACCCCGGCAAACAGCTTTACCAAGGACGGCTAGCTGGATGCAGGAGCCTCCTCACATCAGGGACTCCCTCTTACTAATTAGGCATGTGACAATTACTGTATGTGATGAATCTGTGCATAATAACATCTTCATTCCAAAATGCACAGCTAGCCATTAAAGGGACACTATATACTATTTCTGTGCATTTATCAAAAGATAATGTTTAAAATAGTTAAATCTTTACATTTATTAGAGAAACCTTGATAACATACTTTTACAGTTGTCTTACTCTGTGCCGTAGCTACTCTGCTTTCTCCTCCCCAAGCAATTCTTTATCTTTAACCTTAATCCCATGGCGGGCTAGTCAGCCAATCAGAGAAAACATCCCTGGATTGTTTTTTTTCCGATGATGCCACTCTCTTTTCCATTAGAAGAAAAGGTCTCAACTGTGATTGGCTTAACAAATCATGTGATTAGCGAGACACAGGGCAGTTACTAGAAAAGGAGAAAGTAGGGGAATTACGAGACAGCGTAAAACAACTGTAAAGTAAATTAGCAAGTAAGTTAGTATATGCAACGATCACCCTTTACTGTCATCTTTAGATGAATGTAAAGGCAAAAAATCCTTCTGGATCTCTACCATATCATGGTGAAGGTGCTTGTGTTCTCCAATGAAGCTGTGAGCTGTACCATGTAGGGCCACCCAAGATGTGCAAGTCAGATTGGAGAGATCAGACAAATAGTTGTCCACTGGAGAAGAAACTCACAACGTACTCCAGTAACTTTGCCAAGAAAACCTTATGGATAGGTACAACCAAAGACATAATAATAGATGTGCCTGGCTTGCTGCCGGTCCCAAGAGAGTTGGACATGATTGAGCTATGCCAGGGTTCCTTGTGGCATTCTCATTCTGTAGATAGAAGCTCTCTGCATTAAAAGGCTCCTCCCATCTAATGAAGTTTATGAGGAAAAACTAAAATGGTAGGTTCCAGTGTAGGGCATGCTTCAGTGACTTCATCTATCTTTCTCCTCCTCTATCATCCCCTTCTTCTTGTGCCTTCAAACTTTCCCAGCATCAGAGTCTTCCCTAGAGAATCCTGCCATCTCATGATATGGTCAAAATATTAGAGCTTTAGCCTCACGATCAAACCTTCCAGTGAACAGTTTGTCTCAATTTCCTGTAGTTTAGATCTTCTTGCAGTCCAGCACCAACACCACACTTCAAAGGCTTCAATTCTACGGTGCTCAGCCTTCTTTATGGTCCAGCTCTCACATCCGTATGTTACTACTATTTCTCATTATTATCTTGGTATTGGTATTTACCCTTTGAGCACATATGACTCAACCACTGGCTTAGTCATTCGGATGAAGTCACCTGTACACAGGCAGAGAACGTCTTAACCTGTGTTAGGCATGCTAGTACTGATAATGCCTACTACTCCTGACAAAGGAAAACATTTTATTTTTTAAATGCACATTTTAACATTAATGGCTATGGGAGGGGATGAAGATCGGTAGCAGACCTATGGGGTGTTGGGGGCTTTCCTCTCACATTTTGTAGAAGGCACCAGTGTTTTTTGTCAGCCAACCAATGAGATTCTTGGAACTATATCACTGGCAGGACTACAGCTCCTCTGTAGAGGCCATCCTTACTTGTAACCAGCAAAGGAGAATAGGTAGATATGTAAAGAGCCAAATCCTTAGAATTGACCTACCATACTATGATAATTCATAATGATAATGCCAGTCCCAGATAATAACATTCCGGTGGCATATTAGGTTTTGTGCAACTCAACAACCAAGTTACTTCTTCTCCATTCTCCTTGATGTGTCTGGTACCACATATATATATAGATAGATAGATAGATAGATAGATAGATAGATAGATGGAGATATTTAGGTAGACTTACAGAGAAATATGTCACTACATAAAGACATTTCTGAGTATATAAACTCACTATTCCACAGCACTGCGCCGGCAACCTGCTGCTTCCTCTGAAATTGTTCCCTAGGCCTGAGCCTAGTCTGTAATACACCACTACCCTCAGCTCTTTCCCACACTCACTTGTAAAACAAATGATCCCTCTTTTTTCCTATCGTGGCAGCCGGTCCAGCCTGCCATAGCCCCTGCGTGTATTTATCTATTTCATGGATAACAGCAGATACAAGAGACGCAAGGGATGAAATCCCATCTCTGCTTAGTTGTCTGGCGTGTGATTAACAGGCTGTCCGGCGGCGCAGTTAGTAGGAAGGTTCTGTGCAGGACGCTGCGCTTCTGCGAGGCTGAGCTATTATTACTGTCATAATTATGACTCTCATATCTCTGTGCGAAGAGAGCGGATTGAGTGCTGCGGTGGGGATCCTGGTGGCTGCTTCATTGCACAGGTAAAACGTGTTGAGACCGATTTAACCCCTTCAGTGCAGCCATGGGCATGTTTAGATTTTTTTGCTATCCTAGGCCATTTTGATTTTCCCTTTCTATATCTCCAATCATAACTTTATGTATATATATGCATGCAGGAGCGCTATGTGAAAGAGCGCTAAACAGGGCTATCTGAGAGGTATGGCAAATCAGAGAGCGCTGAGCAGTGATTTAAAAGGCTAAATGAGGTTTGGCACTCAAAAACCTCATTATCACGAGGTTTAGCGCTAATTACAGTGAAAAAGAGCCCTATAGCAAATTAGTGCTCAAAGGAGTAGCGTTAAGCGGAGTATACCTATATTGTGATAGGTAGACTTACAGAATGAGATATGAGTGCAGCCGGCACTGGGGAGCTACAGTTCATTGAGGGAACCATGAATGCCAACATGTACTGTGACATACTGAAGCAGATCATGATCCCCTCCCTTCGGAAACTAGGCCACAGGGCAGTATTCCAACATGATAACGACCCCAAACACACCTCCAAGATGACCACTGCCTGGCTAAAGAAGCTGAAGGTAAAGGTGATGGACTGGCCAAGCATGTCTCCAGACCTAAACCCTATAGAGCATCTGTGGGGCATCCTCAAACGGAAGGTGGGGGGGTGCAAGGTCTCTAACATCCACCAGCTCTGTGATGTCATCATGGAGGAGAGGAAGAGGACTCCAGTGGCAACCTGTGAAGCTCTGGTGACCTCCATGCCATGGTCTGAGCACTGACCAGCTCACCCCCCACCCCTTCAACTTCTGCAGCAATGCTGGCAGCACTCATACATCTATTTTCCAAAGACAATGTCTGCATTGCATATGACGCTGAGCACGTGCACTCAACTTCTTTGGTCGACCATGGCGAGGCCTGTTCTGAGTGGAACCTGTCCTGTGAAACACCTCCAAGACGACCGCCATGCTAAAGAAGCTGAAGGTAAAGGTGATGGACTGGCCAAGACCTAAACCCTATCGAGCATCTGTGGGGCAACCTCAAACGGAAGGTGGAGGAGTGAAAGATTTCTAACATCCACCATGTCATCATGGAGGAGTGGAAAAGGACTCCATCACAACCTGTGAAGCTCTGGTGAACTCCATGCCCATGTGGGTTAGGGCAGTGCTGGAAAATAATGGTGGCCACACAAAATATTGACACTTTGGTCCCAATTTGGACATTTCCACTTAGGGGTGTACTCACTTATGTTGCCAACGGTTTAGACATTAATGGCTGTGTGTTGAGTTATTTTGAGGGGGCAGCACATTTACACTGTTATACAGGCTGTACACTTACTACTTTACATTGTAGCGGAGGGTCATTTCTTCAGTGTTGTCACATGAAAAGATATAATAAGATATTTACATAAATGTGAGGGGTGTACTGACTTTTGTGACATACTGTATATGTGCGTGTGCATATATATATATTATTTTTGCATTGTGCGGTGCCATATAAGGCCCCCTATTCGTCTCATGCCCCTCCTGTATTCTCATGCTAATTTGCAGTACTGGCTGCTAGTTTAGGTGACTTTACTTACGTAGGAGTTATTTTAAAAAGGGTGGAGTTGCTGTGGCAACACAAGTGAGGATTTTTGGTTGCCATAGAAAGAAGCTATTAACCCCTTCTCGGCTGCCATTATTGCAGATTCCTCACTAATCATTTACCTGCTTTCTTCCCCAATATTATGTTGTCATTTTTTATTTATTTTGATAAAACCCTTTGATTACATTCTAATATGATTCTATTGCAGCCGAACATAAAATACATGTTTGACTTACGGTATAAAGTTTGTGAGCTACAGTGTCTTTAACAGCTGCTCTTTAGATATGATAATGAGAACCTCGATTTGCATCATTCTCCGTGTACCGTTATTGCGTCACACGGTTCTGTGCAAGATTTGTCCCTAATTACATCCGCACACGCTTTTAAAATGGTAACTAGTGGGGGCATAGAGTCTGTAAAATAGCTGCAGCAAGCTGGGGGATATTTTGTTACTGCCAAAATATCCTGTTAAAGGTGTATGAAGTCTCATGGATTACGAGCGCAATTCCAAGCTAAATTAGCAAAAAAAGTATAATTTGTCGTGGCCAATCAAAGGCAGCTACAACATTTTTGTAATGACTCGGGATTCAGTCTATTCAGACAAGCATCATGGAATGTGTAGTATTTTGTTCCCACTACAAGGCAATGCTGCTCTGGATCTCTGCACTGTGCTGCAGTTTTCCTATTGGTTAGTACCAAGTGCCTATGTAAGCACCTCTAGGGGAGTGGAAACCAATGAAATTAAATAAATCTGTATGTGTATAGAATGACTCCATATAATGTGTGTTTCTGATATAAGACGTATCTATAATATAATGAGTGTAAGTGTGTAACATCTTTTGTGTTATTTAAAAGGACATTGCAGTCACCATATGTTCTCTGGAAAATCATATAGTGGGTGGAAAATCATGTTGAAAAGTTGTTGAATTCTTTTGAAATTGATCAAGAGTTAAATACTGTCATTTTTAATTATTTCTTGTATAGCCCCTGAAGTCCTCCAACAAGAATCAGTGTGTAGATAATAAGGTTTGTGCGTAACTGTCACTCTGATACTATTTCATCTTTATTGGTCCCCTATACTACTTGCTTAGCAGAACAGGACCCCCTTCCCTTTCTTTTATTACATTCATTTTTTTATGTAGCTAAAATGCTTATTTTAGAATCATTACAACACCCTTATAAATCTCATTAACTTTTACAGTTTATATCTATTTTTACTTTTAAAATACCAAAAATAAATATTACTATTTAAAAAATAAGGGACATGTTTATCAGCTACCAATTCACATCCCATGCTTTGCATTGGTGAAAAAGAACAATATAAGTAGCATAGTTTTAATTTTATAATATATAACACTCTACCTATTCCGGATTACTACAAACACATTTGTCTTATATCATCCCCTTATAGTTAATATAGATATTTATCATTTTATTTTGTGGCCATAATAAAAAAAATATATATATATTTTTTAAAAGTTGGGTTGGAAACCCACAACTGCCACTTCATAGTCTAGAAACATACAGCCTTATTAAATTGCAATTCAGCAAATTTAAAAGGGCTCTATTTAAGCACATAGCATATTTTTTTTTTTACAGAAGTTTTTAGTTAGTGAAGACCTTGATTTTGGATAGAAGTTCACTAACTAAAAACTTCTGCAAAAAAATATGCTCTGTGCTTAAATAGAGCCCTTTTAAATTTGCCGAATCGCAATTTAATAAGGCTGCCAATTACTACAGTGCTAGAGCTGGTGCTGCGGGTGCCAGGGATCTGGGCCCACAACAGTGTAGGGTCCTCTACAACCAGCAGCAACCTGGAGTAAAGCCAGATTCTTCATTTTTTAGGGGGAGACATAGATATTTATTTTTATAGTGGGGGGATCTGACCCATACATATATTTCTGTCTTTTAATTGAATCCTACTAGCAAACAATTTGTATATCTAAGGTGCTAAATTTAATTGCACTGGTGGCCTCCATTCACTAGTCCATTGCTGTTATACTAAGTATATGAAAAGCTGATAGATGAAAAAGAGCAATATATCTAATTTAGAGCTAATATTGGAAATGCAACAATGCCTTCCACAAGTACGCCCTCATTTGGAATATGGAGTACAATTTTGGGCACCATTTCATTAAAAGGACATTTAGAGCTGGAAAAAGTACAGAGAAGGACAACAAAACTAATATGGGGAATGGAGGGGCTAAGTTATGAAGAAAGACTGACCAAATTACACAAATTTTCTCTAGAAAAAACGTGTCTAAGAGGGGATATGATCACTTATATAAATATATCCAGGGTCAATACAAGGCTTTGTCAAGGGAGATTTTTGTGCCAAGAGGTTTTCAACTGACAAGAGGACACCCTTGGAGGTTAGAAGTAAAAAGACTCCACCTTAAAGAAAGAAAAGGGATCTTCACAGTAAGGGTGGTTAATCTGTGAAATTCTCTACCAAAGTAGGTGGTGACAGTGGATTCGATAGATAACTTTAAAAAGGGATTGGATACATTTTTAAATAAAAAGGACATTCAGGGTTATCCTGAATAATTAGAGAGAGAGTATTGATCCAGGTAGGAGTCCGATTGTCAGTATCTAGGGTCAGAAAGGATTTTTCCCCCCACTTTTGAGACAATTGGCAAAGTTTCACTTGGGTTTTTTCTGTTTCCTTCCTCTGGATCAATTAACAACTAATTCACATATTGCAGATCAGAGGAGAGCTTAAAAGATTGAACTTGATGGACTAAAAAGTATTTTTTCAACCTAATTAGTGTCCCTTAACAGTCCGTCCCTTTCTCCATTCAAGAGCATATTAGAAGCAACTACTTCAAACACTTATAACTCAATTAATTTTGCAGACATTTTAAAATTGAAATTACTTTTTATATACGCTTTTCCACCCTCTATTTGATATGGTGACTTTAAGGACCCTTTAAGATGTTGAACTCCAGATTCTCATATAGTAATGGGGCTGCTCAGAACTATAGTACATAATATATTACATTTTCGTTTTTAATCTTTCTAAAAAATGTGCCCACTCATACTGTAAATGTGCGTCTTTAAATAAATATCATGATCATTTTTATAGAAAATGACTTTTCCGGCATATAACACTAGAACTACTTCCCTGCCCCGGGCTCGGCTCTCCACTCTTTGGCTTTGACCTCCTCTTCATAGCAGACTATTCTCTGCCACCTTGAAACTGCGCTCCTCCATCATCGGTAAATTATTGAAGACTGACCGTGGCATTCTGCATTGAGTCCCCTCATTAATCTCACTAACAGCCTGTATTACAGACAGCTCTGCCTTCTCCCATTACACATGTCTTCCTCCTTCATTAGCAATGCCATGTATCAATTTGGGTCCTACAGTGAAGCTCTCAGACTCGGGCAGACCTCTGAGGGTGTGTACGGCTCTGATGCTCAACCCCATTCCGGTTAGGTTATTCTTAAAGAGCATAAAAAACGTACTTTATGTTGTGTTATCCATTTTATTTTCTAAAGTAAATCAATCCTGGTAGATTCCATGTTGTTGCTGCTTTTTTTAATGAGCTGCTTTGATGTGCTAATTAGTATTAAAGTCTGCTCTTCTGTCTCTGTAGTGGCCAGACTAAAGATCCTCAATGTTATCTGAAAGTTAGAGCACATTCGCATACAGGAGCCGCAAGATCAGTTCTAAATATTTTAAAAAAATTTTTACTGTAAAGAAAAACTGCAAGTACAATGGATAACCAATTTTAATGCTCTGTAAAATGTATATGTTGGGGTGACAGAGTCCCTTTAAAGAGTCCGGCTCTCCTCATTTCTCTTTGTTCCAAATGACTGGTACCGGTCCAAGGACTGGCTGTTGAGAGCCATTGGTTTAAAGGACTAAAACAAATTGGTTTTCGCAAATGTGATGAGTTCCAAGGTAGCGCGATGAGTACCAAGGTATTTTGCCAAAGGGGGGGGGGGGCGGTGAAAAAGGGAAAGATGGGGAAGGAGTGAGGGTGAAGGGAGAAGAGGGTAGCTGGAAAAAATTGCTGCCCCAAAAATGGCATCACCCTAGTCCTGGGCCTCCTAAACATGCCTATGCTCCCACCTAGAATTTGATCAGTAGAAACTAAAACATATCCCTGCAGCGTCATTGCTTATAAAATAAAAATTATTAGAGACTCTATTATTTTATTTTTTTTCATTCCAAAAACATTTTTTTACCAAAGTTCTCATTTAATTTTCAATACTTTATACCTCGATAGGGAGATTTTGGAGGCATAGCTGTCTATTTTTTCTATATAAAATGTATAATATCCATATTTATTCATGTTATGGATTAATAAAGTAAATGTTTGCTCCGGGGTAAATATTAGACAATTTATGTTCTGCCCCCGGGTTACATGTGATAATAATGTTTAAAAACCAAGAGAATGCAAATCGCTCTGATAAAGGGCCGTCATCAATCATGCAGACAGCTAATCAATAAAGTCATCATTTACATCATAATTATCTGAGGGTTATTCATTATAATACATCTGGATTCCATACTTGACCCCATTAAAAATGAATGGGATCAAGTAAATGGCATTTACTGTGAAGTTAGCAGGTAGATATAATGTTCTGTGTACATGGTGAGAGTTTATATACATTCAAATTAAATGGTCAAAGAATGTAATCTCTCTGTCTTCCCCACATTTCTCCACTGCTCAGTAGATAAATACACACCCTCAGACTCCGATCTAGGAGACAAGAGCCATGAGTACATCCATTACCAATATAACCCACAAGTGACATGAGTACCCCCATTACTAATATAACCCACAAGAGCCGTGAGTAAACCCATTACCAATATAACCCACAAGAGCCATGAGTATCCCCATTACCAATATAACCCACAAGAGACATGAGTACCCCCATTACCTTCGTGAAAATAACCCACAGAAAGAGACATGAGTATCCCCATTACCGATATATCCCACAAGGGACATGAGTACCCCCATTACCTTCGTGAAAATAACCCACAAGAGACTTGAGTACCCCCATTACCAATATAACCCACAAGAGCCATGAGTAATCCCATTACCAATATAACCCACAAGAGCCATGAGTACCCACATGACCAATATAACCTACAAGAGCCATAGTAATCCCATTACCAATATAACCCAGAAGAGCCATGAGTATCCCATTACCAATATAACCCACAAGAGCCATGAGTACACCCATTACCAACATAACCCACAAGAGCCATGAGTAACGCCATTACCAATATAACCACAAGGGCCATGAGTACCCCCATTACCAACATAACCCACAAGAGACATGAGTAACCTCATTACCAATATAAACCACAAGAGCCATGAGTAACGCCATTACCAATATAACCACAAGGGCCATGAGTACCCCCATTACCAACATAACCCACAAGAGACATGAGTAACCTCATTACCAATATAAACCACAAGAGACATGAGTAACGCCATTACCAATATAACCACAAGGGCCATGAATACCCCCATTACCAACATAACCCACAAGAGACATGAGTAACCTCATTACCAATATAAACCACAAGAGACATGAGTAACGCCATTACCAATATAACCACAAGGGCCATGAGTACCCCCATTACCAACATAACCCACAAGAGACATGAGTAACCTCATTACCAATATAACCCACAAGAGACACGAGTAACGCCATTACCAATAAAACCACAAGGGCCATGAGTACCCCCATTACCAACATAACCCACAAGAGTGGGTTATGTTGGTAATGGGTGTACTCAAGAGCCATGAGTAATCCCATTACCTTAGTGCATATAACCCACAGAAAGAGAAAGCTGTGTGACTGCACATAACTGGTTAAACTTGCAAAGTATTTTTATTATCCATTTTAAAAATATTCAAATCTGAAGGTGAATTAATGTTATTAATGCCATTAGCACTTTACCAAGGTCCAGTCAGTCAGTACCTGGCTCCTTTGTGACTGTGAATAAAGGGATTACAGTGGACTTGATTGAAGGCAGAGATGCCAGTGAATAGGAAATCAGGTGCATTTATGTAAATCCAGAATGACTGATCATGCCATAGAAAGTGAAAAGAAATGCCCTGTGATATGAGAAATAAGGATTCAATAAGAAAGACTCACCACTTTTTGTATATTATAAACAAATGAAATATGCCTATATATATCTACTATGATAGTTATCAGTTTCGAGTATCAACAGAGGAAGGGGTGAGAGAGAGGGGGAGGGAGGCAACAGAGGGAGGGGTAGAGAGAGAGGGAGACAGAGAAAGGGAGAAGGGGAAGGAGGCAGGGGAGAGAGAGAGGGGAGGGGGAGAGAGACAGAGGGGGTAAGGGAGGGGACAGAGAGGGGGAATGGGAGAGGGAGGGAGGCAGAGAGAGAAATGGAAGGAGAGGAAGGGAGAGAGAGGAGAGGGAGAGAGACAGAGAGCACACAGAGTGCAGAGAGAGACAGAGGCCTCAGAGAGAGAGAGAGAGTGCACACACAAAGAGAGGGAGCACAGAGAGACAGTGAAGAGAGAGAGATTGCATACACAGAAAGACAGCACAGAGAGACAGGGCGCACAGAGAGAGGGAGACACATCACAGAAATAGAGAGAGAGTGAGGGAGAGAGCGAGAGGGAGTACAAAAAGAAAAAGGGCAGAGAAGACAGACGGCTCACAAAGAGAGAGGGGGTGCATATATATATATATATATATATATATATATATATATATATATATATATATATACAGTGCCTTGCAAAAGTATTCACCCCCCTTGACTTTTTACCTATTTTGTTACATTACAGCCTTAATTAAGTTCAATGTTTTGTTAATCTGAATTTTATGTGATGGATCAGAACACAATAGTCTAAGTTGTTGAAGTGAAATGAGAAAAATATATACATAAAACTATTTTTTTTAGAAATAGAAAACAGAAAATTGGCATGTGCGTATGTATTCACCCTCTTTGTTATGAAGCCCATAAAAAGCTCTGGTGCACCCATTTACCTTCAGAAGTCACATAATTAGTGAAATGATGTCCACCTGTGTGCAATCTAAGTGTCACATGATCTGTCATTACATATACACACCTTTTTTGAAAGGCCCCAGAGGCTGCAACACCTAAGCAAGAGTCACCACTAACCAAACACTGCCATGAAGACCAAGGAATTCTTAATGTTGTTGAGAAGTACAAGTCAGGGTTAGGTTATAAAAAAAATATCCAAATCTTTGATGATACCCAGGAGCACCATCAAATCTATAATAATCAAATGGAAAGAACATGGCACAACACCAAACCTGCCAAGAGACGGCCGCCCACCAAAACTCACGGACCGGGCAAGGAGGGCATTAATCAGAGAAGCCGCACAGAGACCTGAGGTAACACTGGAGGAGCTGCAGAGTTCCACAGCAGAGACTGGAGTATCTGTACATAGGACGACAATAAGCCGTACACTCCATAGAGTTGGGATTTATGGCAGAGTGGCCAGAAGAAAGCCATTACTTTCAGCAAAAAACTAAATGACACGTTTTGAGTTTGCGAAAAGGCATGTGGGAGACTCCCAAAATGTATGGAGGAAAGTGCTCTGGTCTGATGAGACTAAAATTGAACTTTTCGGCCATCAAAGAAAACGCTATGTCTGGCGCAAACCCAACACATCACATCACCCAAAGAACACCATCCCCACAGTGAAACATGGTGGTGGCAGCATCATGCTGTGGGGATGTTTTTCGGCAACCGGGACTGGGAAACTGGTCAGAGTTGAGGGAAAGATGGAAGGTGCTAAATACAGGGATATTCTTGAGCAAACCTGTACCACTCTATGTGTGACTTGAGGCTAAGACGGAGGTTCACCTTCCAGCAGGACAATGACCCCAAACACACTGCTAAAGTAACACTTGGGTGGTTTAAGGGGAAACATTTAAATGTGTTGGAATGGCCTAGTCACAGCCCAGACCTCAAACCAACAGAAAATCTGTGGTCAGACTTAAAGATTGCTGTTCACAAGCACAAACCATCCAACTTGAAGGAGCTGGAGCAGTCTTGCAAGGAGGAATGGGCAAAAATCCCAGTGGTAAGATGTGGCAAGCTCATAGAGTCTTATCCAAAGCGACTTGGAGCTGTGATTGAAAAAGGTGGCTCTACAAAGTATTGACTTTAGGGGGGTGAATAGTTATGCACATTGACTTTTTCTGTTCTATTTGTTGTTCGCTTCACAATAAAAAAAAAAAAAATCATCTTCAAAGTTGTGGGCATGTTCTGTAAATTAAATGATGCAAATCCTCAAGCAATCCATGTTAATTCCAGGTTGTGAGGCAACAAAACACGAAAAATGCCAAGGGGGGTGAATACTTTTGCACGGCACTGTATATATTTAAAATCGTACTCTTGGAATTAAATGTGTGCCATGTATTTTGTTTATAATATATATATAAATATGTATACACATAAATATATATTTCATTTTGTTAGCACCATCAATGTGCACAGTGATGTACCGAGACAAAATATATTATGTCATGATATGAGTGCATTCAAGTCTTGGTACATCACTGATTCAACATATGACAGCTAATGGGTTACAATGTTACAGAGTCTCGGACTTGTAGCACTTACAGTCTATTTATATGGGCCAATATGGGCAATATGGTAAAAGGGTAATTTCATATTTAAGGTAGGTTGCAATGAAGTGTCTATAAGTGCCATCACTAAGGAAGCTTTTGGAGGTGATAAAGAGTTGATTTTTGAGTCATGAAAGAGTTGAGAAGTGGGATTTTTCTGATATAGCGCAGCAGTGCATTCCAGAGGAGCGTGACTATTAGTAAGAAATGTTTTAGCCAAGATAGAGCTCTATAACTGTATGGAAGAATGAGAAGATTTTCCCGAGCAGAATGAAGAACACAAGCTTGGATAAATCAAGAGAAATAGAGTTGTATAGCCTATTCTTGACTTTATTGGAAGCCAGTTCAGGGTCTTAGCATGCCAGAAGAAAGAAGACATCAAGAAGAGAGGATTGAGTATTACCGTATTGGTCCGAATATAAGCCGCACCTTTTTTCCGAATTTTGAGTTTGCGAGTTACGGGTGCGGCTTATATTCGTGACCGTAAAAAAAATCACTGCCGATTTGCGAGCTTGCGAGCTACATGTGCGGCTTCTATTCGTGAACGTAAAATGACTGCCGATTTTTGCGGTTGCGAGTTAAGGGTGCCGATTTGCGTGCTTGAGACTGCGGTATTGTAGCAATTGAATAGCGATTTACGGTTTTAGTGATTCTAACATCCTGTAAGGCCTGTAATCTGCAAAAAGATTCTGTTTTTCCACTTGAATTTTACAGGTGCGGCTTAAATGCCGGTGCGGCTTATATTCGGACCAATACGGTAATTGGGGAGAATACAGATCAGAAGAAGGAAGACCAGAGAGTAAAAGGTTGTAGTAGTTTATAAAAGATAGGATAATGCCTGGGTAACTCTCCTGGCATTGGAAGGGCCAATAACAGATGTACCTATTCTATCTTACTGAGAGAAAAAAAGTTTGTGCAATAGGGTGTATGTGATAGAAGAATGTGTGACTAATTCAAACAGTAAATTGGTAGCTGAGGTCAGAGAATATTGGAAATAAATGGGAGTGCATGAGTGTCACTCGCAGCAATGGGAGAACCAAAGGATACCGAGAGCCGTAGGAGCATGTGTCATTTTAATGGTGGACATATATTGCTGGTGATCTAACATTTATCACCTGCTTGATGGTGCGAGATATCTGTGACGTGTCTATGATTTGAAGCACTGCAATCCTATAACTTTTCCTGCATTGCTGTACCTGGAGAAGATAATGGGCCTAAACAGATTTGACCAACAGCATTTGCCATGTGGCCTTATATTTTATCCTGTCATTACCATAGTTTTCACGGAGCTGCATTGTACAGCCGTATGATATATGGGCCTCTGTTGATTAGGGAACATCAGATTTATCATTCATGTGTACAGCAATTGTTTGTTTTTCTCATTCCCTTGTGTTAATACTTTTGTAAACTTCATTAATCTAGACATTATGACTATTGCTTTTTTCGACAGTGTTTACATGGACATGATAAATATGTTTTTTATCACTATTCATCACTAACGTTTGTACGTTTCATATTTTTTTAACATAGTTAAACTTCTCACAGAAGCAATAGATATTTTGCCTCCTCCCCGTGCCAGTTTTCTTTACAGTGAGAATCTCAGTAGGTAGTCACAGGTTGTATTCTGAAATAAGTGCCGTCAGTGGGTGGAAAGCAGATGGCTGCCAGACAGGAAGAGGACCAATGACACAAAGGTAGAAGTATACTGGCCTTCGACCCCAGTAAGTTTGATATCCAATCCAAGGTCAGTGGTAATCAAAAGACAACCTAGCTGGAGTCACAAGCAAGAGGTCGAGGCAGGCAGCAAGCAGGGAGATCAAAGGAATGATTGGGATCACTAGCCAAGGTGTGTAATGGTAAGTCAATCCACAAGAGAAAATTACAACCTTGGGCATGGGCAGTTAGGCTTCTGACTGTCACCTTAAATAATCTTAAAGAAAACACTAGAACTTCCCTATCGATAATTATTTAATTTACTAAAATTGTTTACCCATTCTTTGTACTAGTTGTTCAAAAAAACATACAGAATTTCATGCCCCTGAAACCCAGTCATCACACCTCATCTGCTCCTGAGGGGGATGTCCAGCTGTAGGCCATTGTCAGCAACCGAGGCGAAGCTCCAGGCCCAGTAAATGTTCGAGTGGCCTATGATCCACAATTGTATGATCTATAAAAGATCCAAGAACGATATGCAGCAGTGTTGGGTCTGACATATAATTTAAAATGCTGTGATTCACACCTTCCAATTCTCTGAGCTATGTCCTATGAAGGGCAGCTATAGTCGCTGCCCCCATTCTAAACAAGATGGTAAGACCCGCCCAACCTGGTAAAGCACAATAAAGGCTGCCAGATTTCACTTGAAGCAGCTGAGTGCCTCTCTCGGTAACTCCCATAATTTGCTCCACGGAAGACTATATTATATTGGCAAACTTGCCATTGCATCCCTCAGAGGTGGCTTAGTGAATCTACAAGAATGTAAGTGGCATAGAGTATTGCGTGTATACATAATATAGTTGGCCCTGTAGGAGAAGCTCCCTAGTCTCACTTTGCAAAGCTTTGCACACTTTTCTCTCTTTTTGTCCAGCCTGAATCTCTCAAGGCTCAAACTTTACCAGAAAAAAAAAAATGAAATACCATTTATTTTTTTTATAAAAAATGAAAGGTTACCTCAAATATGAAACCACTCAGTAAGCAGCTTGTTTGAGTACCCACAAAGCTGGCTTTGCTTATTTTCTAATACATTTGATGTGCGAAAAGTGGCACTGCACTTCTAGTGGCGACAAAAATAAAAGGGAGATTTAGTGTCATTTGGACGAGATGCAAAATGCTGAGGAGCAAATAATTTCTCAGCAGTTGTTTTGTTATTGAATATAATACAATGTTCCTGGTGATAAAAATGACAGCGTTTTGCCAAAGTGCAAACTTGCAGTAAAACTTTGATAAATTATGCTTCCATACCTAACAATAATATATAAGCATCCTGAGCGGGATCCGCTGCAAAAAAATAAACAAAGTTACAAAAAGAGAGAGGGTTTGTGTCCCTGCGGTTCCTGCTCCGGTGTACGGACCACTGGGAAATTTCCTGCTTTGCGTTAATGATGCCTTTGTGCTGCTGAGACAGCTTAAACATTACAGCAACCATGATAAATCACTGGCGTGGTGGAGAGCAGCCTGTTTTTATATCCTAAACTATTTATAGGTTTTACTGCTTTTTGGATGTCCAATCCAGTTAGTGCTGTGCTGTTATATTTATAAGAGGAGAAGCACCACTGGCCCTCTCTCTCCTTTATATAGGGAAGATCAGTGTTACTGTATTTCATGTTAATGGACAGATTTTGTACTGTTCAGTTTTTGGTATTAGTAAATGTTTCTGGAGGGCGTCTTGGAAGACACCAAAATTGCTGGGCACCAGAGGATGAAAATCACGTCGTTTAAATCGATCAAAAAGTTGACATTGATATTATTACAACGTCATAATCTTATATATTTAGTTATTACTTTTATATTATCCTTTATTTGTAATGCATAAACATATTCTCTAGCTCTATACAGAAATTATATACAATACAAAAAAAATATCAACACATTGCAAAAGAATGGAGGGCCCAGTCTTTGAGCTTAAAGGGATATGTAAGTTTGCTGGATTATGAATGCATCTGATAGAGGAGAGATATTAGTGTATGCAAAAAAAAAATTTGCATGAAAAAATCCCCAAATAAACATTTAAACACATACAGTCAGCAAAATGTCTTGATATTTCTGCAAATTAGGGTTAACACCCTCCAAACCCCAAAATTAGCATTAAATGTAAAATTATTTGTTTTGGCCAACCAGGTTAGCCGAAATTTTTTATTTAACCCTGGATTCCTGTTTGTGCTGCAAAGCAGCCTGGGATATGTAGTGTATCACTGATATGTGCTATGTATTGCTGCTGACATACAGACAGGAAGCTGCAAGGAGATTGGCTGAGCAAGCAACAGCAGGTAAATAGTGGGTTAATATTGCTCCCCTGATGCTGCATGCTGATTGGGGGGGTGGATCAGATGCCTGTGTAGACACCCCCTGGAGGTGACCACATAATCATAAGAGGAATATTTAGATATTAATAAAAATATGAGATGTGCTGGATACACATATGCTGCTTTTAGCCTAAGGATTGAAGAAATGTATTAATCCATGAAACGTTCATATCCCTTTAAAAACAAACATACATAGAGTTTCCCTAAAGCACCTTACAATACTGAAAACTCACAAACTTACAGTCTATAGCACCTCAAGCAGCTGTGTAGATAATAAGATTCAGGCTGTTACTGTCACACTGATATCCTTTAGCTTTATTGATTTCTAAACTCACTCTTTATCAGAGAGATGAGTCAGTGGTTAAAAGCATGTGCCTTACAACTCCAGGTTGTGAGTTCAAACATCCATACAAGCCTTTTCATCTTTTTTTACATTAATATTTTTTATTTAGTTTAAATAAATATTTGAAACGCACTACAGCACCCATGCATGCCTCATACCACCCTCTTACAGTGTATTAACATTTCTGTGTTATCTTCTAGGCAAAAGGGCATCTATTAAAAATGGTGTTAAACGAACAATATAACTAATCCAAAATTATTGTAGGAAATGCAATGTTTCATTTAAAGCTCACTGTAAGTGCTCTTCATGGGGTGAAAGAGCCAAAATCATATGTTAAAGTGATCAATATTTTTTTAATTACAGCTAAATATTTAAATATTTGTACATAAATTGATCATGAACATGCTCTGAAATGCTACATACGATTGCATAGTTTACAGTTTCGGCTTTCGGCCCGTAAGTTGCGGGCTTGTTCAATTGGATAGCTCTGTAATTGTAGCAAATTTCAAGGCCGCAGCACGCCCGCAGACATACAGACTGTATAGCGTAATCTGCGGGCTTGCAATTGAATAGGAGCCCAAGATTTTACACTCTGAGGAAGTTAAGAACTAATGTAGACAAAGTGCATCAGAAGAGGGGAATAGCGATTCAGATCGATGAGTCAGTTAGGTGTTGGGAACGCCAATTAGGATTGAGCAGCCATAGTCAAGTCAATGATGAAAATGATGACGGAGAGAATTGGAGTTTTGTTTGTTTTAGGTGAGAAAAGCTCAGATACTGTTGTTTTTTGATAGGTGAAAATAACAAGCAAATGAGAGTGAACAAATGTGAGAAATGAGGACGGTTGGTGGGTAGCAGGTCTGCAATTTTGGTGTAATTACGGAATCGTTTAAAGAAACTTAAGTTGTGGGTATTGTGATGTGTGTGTATATATATATATTTTTTTTTTCAGATTGGTAAAAAGTGTATGCCCAATCTAAAACTTATATTTTATATCTTTCCTCACCTTAGCCTGTGAATCATTATCCATCAATTATTTCATACGTCCAAAAGGTTTTGTAAAAAATGATGTTTTAATCTTAGGAAACTCTTTTGCTTATTTTGGGTTATGTCCCAGTTTTCTTTCACATAGCTCTTAATGTGCCACTATCACCCCAACAAGTTGGTTTTATCTTAAATAGCTCTCTATACATTGTACTTGTACCATTGGTGGTCCAGTGGTTAGGACTTGGTGCTTCCACCGCTGTCAACCTGGGTTCAATTCCAACTGGGATGGGAGACCACCTAGGAACACCAGGAGCTGTATGCTGTGGTCCACTGGAGAAGGAACTGGAAACCCACTCCAGTACTGTATCGCTGCCATGAATACCAAGTGGATCAGCATGGACATAAAGATGCTCTGGTGTGTTACGGTCACAGAGAGTCCAAAGCGACTGGATGACGGAAAAAAACAAAACAAAGTATTAGTAGTTCTTCTCTACAGTAAATCATTTCTTAGAAGATCAGCATTGATTATGTAGCTAAGATACGACTCTGCATCCTAATTTGCGACTCAGGGTGCTTGGTAAGGGTGGTAGAGGGGTCTAACTGCATGATAACCTAGGGAGCATTGCTTTTCCTTCCAGAATCATGAATGCTCACTTTAGAACGAAACGGCTATTACAATGTATTACTAGTTTAGAATAACTAAAAGTAAAAAACAACTTGATTTTGGTGCAACAAAGTCCCTGTAACATGGTCCACCAATATAGCCAGGAAAATGTGATGTATTCTATTACTTTCAAGAATTCCTACAACCTTAAAGGGACATGGAATGCATATTTTTCTATTATACATTTTTATACAAAAAATATTCAGTAAAACTTGTTTATACTTATTGGAAACTATCAGGAAATACCCATGTGTGATTGGAGTATGCATGAATCTTATTGGCAGACACTTATAGCTCATACAGCCATATTGCTTCTTATTGGCTGACCGGACAAGCCCTCAAAGACAATTATGCATTCAAGTCAGTATATTCTGCTCCAGGAGCTTCATTTTCATGAAAGAAAAAACTTGTTCAACAATGAAAAAATGCCTCATAAGTGTGTTTAGTAAGTAAAAAAATGACCTAATTTTTCCTTTTTTCACTGGTATATAAAGTAATATCCAGATATTATGGTGGCAGATATAAAACGAAGCATTTTTCTAGTGTCACCTTTGCTGTAACGCAGTGACCCAGGTCCCCGTGTGAATGTAATGGGCTTTTCTGATTAACATTAGAGGAGGAAGCTGGGTGCCTCAATCAGGCTTCAGACTAAGAAACATTTTGCTAATTATCCGCCTGCTGAATGAACAAAATTTGCTCTCCCTACTCAGTGCGTCTCTGGGGATTTGCGAGCACATTACTTTTGCAAGGTCATATCTAGCGCATTAACGAGTCCCTGTGAAGTTGCTCGTTTACCACTGGGCTGGCAGGATTTCAATCTGCACATAAAGAGGAAAAGAGGGTAATTCCTAATCATTAAGGAGCCCCTCCGTAAAGAACTGTATGTAGCCAGCTTTTGCCCTGCAAGACGTTAATAAATAAAGCCTTCCAAAAAGACAGATCTGAGGAGCTATTGATGTATTAACTCCTTTATTGCCAGAGGGATGGCCGGAGCCCCAGAAAAACTCATTTATTTATGCCTGAAATATCTGTACTAAAAATACTGTTAATTAAAGACACAGCGTCCTTAGGACTTATACATGATACACATAAACTGTAAAAACAGCTTTCTTTTAATTGCTGTTGTTCAGTCGTGTCTGGCTCTTTGTAACCCTATGGACTGCAGCATGCCAGGCATATCTATCGTTATTTCTCTGGTTGTGCATATCCATCAGTCGTGTCCAACTCTCCGTGACCCTATGGACCATGCACAATCTTTATGTTTCTGGTTGTGCTTATTCATAAGGATTTCTTTGCAAAGATACTGGAGTTGGCTGTTAATTTCTTCTGCAGTGGACCACAATTTGTCTGACCTCTCTGCTATGACGTTCCCATCTTTGGTGACCCTACGTGGTTTACCTCACAGCTTCATTGAGGTACACAAGCAACTTCACTACAACAAGGTAGCTATCCAGAAGGGGTTCTTTTAATTACCAGAATCTAATTTAGATTTTTAAAATTGACTTCTGGAGGCATCTAATTAATATATATGTTTAATAAGTATAGAATTCTCATTTACTCGTATAGATATAAGATTGAAGATGCAATTTCCGTTAATGGTGTTTTTTTTTTTTTTTTCATTTATTGTTCAGTCTCTCATTTGTTGTTTAGTCTCTCAGTCATGTCCAACTCTCTGCGGTCCTATGGACCACAATACACTAGGCTGGTGTCTGGTCTCTGGTTTTGCTTATGCATAAGGATTTCTTGACACAGATACCGTAGTGTGTTGCCAGTTCCTTCTCCAGTGGACCCTGATTTGTCTGAGCTCTCTGCTATGACCTGCCCATCTTGGGTGACCCTACATGGCACAGCTCACATCTTCATTGAGTTACACAAGCCCCTTCACCGTTACAAGGTAGCGATCCAGAATGGTAATGGCACTGCTACATTGTTTTAAATCAACGTTGAGCAGGGTAGATGAGACAATCACACTATTATGATTAAATGACAAGTATTTTATTAGCTACTGATAGAAAACTGAAAACATTTTGCAAACTTTAGTGTAAGTGTATTCATTTTAATTTCAACTTTTTCATGCAAAAAAAAAATGTTTGCATACTCTACTGATTCTCCTCTATCAGATGCATTCATAATCTGAGATTTTTCCAAATACCTTTAACTAAAAGAAATGAAGATGGATTGCTCTTGGTAAAAGGCTTCTGTCTCCGACAGGAGTTAAATTACAGTCAGAATGCAGCATTAGCCTTGTCTGCCTATAAAACTTGTTTCCGAACCATCAAAGCTTTATTCACTCTGGTGCAGGCGCTGGAGGAGAGAATATTGAATAATTGTCAGGATTTCATCGCTGAAATGTGCTTGATACATACACTTTCTGTGTGATCTAAATAAAGATTATCAATGTTCCACTTTGCTCCCAGCGCAGTTTATTGATGAGCCCCATTCTCTGCAGATACTTTGTATTTACTATGTCTTATACTGGGCATGCTTAGAGTCAAAGCTCAATAACTCAAGGCCTTTCCATGCATGAGATTACTAAGAGTTGTTATAAGGTCATGTTCTTGTTTAGACGTTCATCCGTGTCCAACTCTCCTCGAACCTATGACACATCTATCGTTATGTTTCTGGTCATGCTTATCCATAAGGTTTTCTTGCCAAGGATACTAGAGTGGGTTCCCAGTTCCTTCTCCAGTGGGCTGTGATTTGTGTTGACCTCTCTGCTATGATCTGCCCATCTTGGGTACACAAGCCTCTTCACCACGACATGGCAGCGACGCAGACGGGAACTTTATTAGAAACCAATACATCTTGATGCCTCTGCTGGAGGCATCCATTATATTATGGTGAAGGCCGTGTATGTTTGAGGGGGGTAATCACATCTTACCGTTGTTTGCATTCATTAATGCAACCTGCCTTTTTGTAAGCATGTACATGAAAGGGGTAGGTGTCTATTTTAAAGGAGCACGATGATTACTTTTGGACTCCAAAAAGGATTCCTTGGCTGAAGTCGTTTTAGAAACTCTGGTTTCTTGCGAGGTACACAAGCCCCTACATCACGACAGGGTATCGTGATGTAGGGGCTTGTGTACCTCGCAAGAGACCAGAATTTCTAAAACTACTTAAGCCAAGGAATCCTTTTTGGAGTCCAAAAGTAATCATGGAACCCCAGGATCCAAGAAATAACTTGTGTGGGACCCAATAGCTTCTTCCCTATGCCCCAAATTGTCTTCCTGTGTTTTTCACTGAGACCCTAAAATGATTATTGTTTTAAAACCCAGTGGCTCAAGACCTTGTTTTTTATTTTTCTACATTTAGCCTATATATACAGTCAGGTCCATAAATATTGGGACATCAACATAATTATAATCTTTTTGGCTCTATACACCACCACAATAGATTTGAAATGAAACAAACAAGATGTGCTTTAACTGCAGACTTTCAGCTTTAATTTGAGGGTATTTACATCCAAATCAGGTGAACGGTGTAGGAATTATAACAGTTTGTATATGTGCCTCCCACTTTTTAAGGGACCAAAAGTAATGGGACAGATTAACAGTCATAAAACAAACTTTCACTTTTTAATACTTGGTTGCAAATCCTTTGCAGTCAATTACAGCCTGAAGTCTGGAACGCATAGACATCACCAGACGCTGGGTTTCATCCCTGGTGATGCTCTGCCAGACCTCTATTGCAACTGTCTTCAGTTCCTGCTTGTTCTTGGGGCATTTTCCCTTCAGTTTTGTCTTCAGCAAGTGAAATGCATGCTCAATCGGATTCAGATCAGGTGATTGACTTGGCCATTGCATAACATTCCACTTCTTTCCCTTAAAAAACTCTTTGGTTGCTTTTGCAGTATGCTTCGGGTCATTGTCCATCTGCACTGTGAAGCGCTGTCCAATGAGTTCTGAAGCATTTGGCTGAATATGAGCAGATAATATTGCCCGAAACACTTCAGAATTCATCCTGCTGCTTTTGTCAGCAGTCACATCATCAATAAATTCAAGCGAACCAGTTCCATTGGCAGCCATACATGCCCACGCCATGACACTACCACCACCATGCTTCACTGATGAGGTGGTATGCTTTGGATCATGAGCAGTTCCTTTCCGTCTCCATACTCTTCTCTTCCCATCACTCTGGTACAAGTTGATCTTAGTCTCATCTGTCCATAGGATGTTGTTCCAGAACTGTGAATTCTTTTTTAGATTTCGTTTGGAAAACTCAAATCTGGCCTTCCGGTTTTTGAGGCTCACCAATGGTTTACATCTTGTGGTGAACCCTCTGTATTTACTCTGGTGAAGTCTTCTCTTGATTGTTGACTTTGACACACATACACCTACCTCCTGGGGAGTGTTCTTGATCTGGCCAACTGTTGTGAAGGGTGTTTTCTTCACCAGGGAAATAATTCTTCGGTCATCCACCACAGTTGTTTTCAGTGGTCTTCCGGGTCCTTTGCTGTTGCTGAGCTCCTTGGTGCGTTCTTTCTTTTTAAGTATGTTCCAAACAGTTGATTTGGCCACACCTAATGTTTTTGCTATCTCTCTGATAGGTTTGTTTTGTTTTTTCAGCCTAATGATGGCTTGCTTCAGTGATAGTGACAGCTCTTTGGATCTCATATTAAGAGTTAACAGCAACAAATGCAAATAGCACACTTGAAATGAACACTGGAGCTTGTATCTGCTCTTTGTAAATGGGATAATGTGGGAATAACACACACCTGGCCATGGAACAGCTGAGCAGCCAATTGTCCCATTACTTTTGGCCCCTTAAAAAGTGGGAGGCACATATACAAACTGTTGTAATTCCTACACCGTTCACCTGATTTGGATGTAAATACCCTCAAATTAAAGCTGAAAGTCTGCAGTTAAAGCACATCTTGTTCGTTTCATTTCAAATCCATTGTGGTGGTGTATAGAGCCAAAAAGATTAGAATTATGTCGATGTCCCAATATTTATGGACCTGACTGGATATATATATATGACCTCAGTGGCGTTTAATATTCTTTAAAATTTACCCAGATTTAATTAGAAGGTATCTCATTATTGCTGCATATTATTCATATTAATTGTGATAAGCACCATATTAAAGTCTTGTATCCCAGAGCTCTCTATAGTCCGTACCTCTTCCAGGGTCATATTTCTGTGCATCTCTTCAGATTTCCAGGCTAGATAAATTAATGTAAAAACAACTTTTCCTTTTCACTCTAATGTGGGTGTTTATCACCAGCAGAAGGTGGCCTTGGATCAAACCTTAAATCTTCCTCTGCAATAAGACAGCAGGATATGGTTTCGAGCCGGTGTAGGTTGATTGAATTACAGCCCTGTTGGCTCTGCTCTGAGTTCTCTCCTCTCGAAGATAGGTTGGGAAATTGCTCATTTTTATGATCTTTTATTTTTTTTAAATTGTTTATTTACACATCTTATTTAGGGTCAATAGAATAAATCGAATTCTTCCCGAATTAAGTAATATGCCCTTGCAATGTCACTTACAGGGGTGATAAGTGGGTGACTCATTTTAACGACCACTGCACAATTATTTTTTTTTTTATATGTTTGAAAACTGTAAGTTTTATTAAGAGAATAATTGATTTAAAAAGTCATATTGATGTTTTTAAGTAGAAAAAAAATGTTGATGCCTTTGCAGGACACTGGAGGTATCCATGATACATTGGTGATGGTTGTATGAGCGAGCCAATTACATTTCTGGGAAGCTGTGGTTGCACTGAATGATGCAAGGTGTCTGATTCTGCTATAGTGGAGGGCAGGGATCTGGTGCCAATTTCAATCTTATCCTAGGCTCTGGACTTCTTCCTGTTCCTTCTTCCCATCCCTTCCCTCTACAGATAACTACATACACACACTCATTTCCAAGCTCTCAGGATGTCATATAACAAACACATAATGGATTCCTGTACTCATAAAGAGAGTCTTCAAAAATTTAAATATTCCCACAATTTTTTTTTTGTCCATGACTTACACAGTTGCTAATATTGTTAGTTTGGTACATACTTGAGAAACAATTGTCTTTTTTTTTTTTAACTGCAGTGGCCCTTTAAATAAGACCCCTAAATGTAACTCGAGAAAATCAAGATCTGTAATATTTTCTAACCTACCCCATTTTTTTTTTAAATGTTCCCTCTCTCTCACACCACATTGTACCTTCCTCATTCTTCTTTACCCGTCTCTTTATTTTCAGTAAGACATAATGCTGGATTGTGGTCTCTCTTCTCAATACTGTTCAACCAGATGATTATTCAAGGCAATGTTAAGAGCAAGTTAAACTTAAAATGACGTTTCTTTTATATTAAATAGTACTGTAGATAGTAAGGAGCACTTGTCTCTTGCTTCTCTCTGGTCTCTCTCCCTCTTGTCTCCTACTCCTCTCTGGCCCCGCTACCACTTGTCTCCTGCTTCTCTCTGGTCTCTCTCCCTCTTGTCTCCTACTTCTCTCTGTCCCCTCTCCCATGTGTCTCCTGCTCCTCTCTGGTCCCTCTTCCACTTGTCTCCTACTTCTCTCTGGCCCTTCTCCCTCTTGGATCCTACTCCTCTCTGGTCCCTCTCCCACTTGTCTCCTACGCCTCTCTGGTCCCTCTTCCACTTGTCTCATGTTCCTCTCTGATCCCTCTCCCACTTGTCTCATGTTCCTCTCTGATCCCTCTCCCACTTGTCTCCTAATCCTCTCTGGCCCCTCTTCCTTTTTTCTCATACTTCACTCTGTCCCCTCTCCCACTTTTTCCTACTCCTCTGTGGCCCTCTGCCTCTTGTCTCCTGCTCCTCTCTGGTCCCTCTCAGACTTGTCTCCTGCTCCTCTCTGGCCCCGCTACCACTTGTCTCCTGCTTCTCTCTGGTCTCTCTCCCTCTTGTCTCCTACTTCTCTCTGTCCCCTCTCCCATGTGTCTCCTGCTCCTCTCTGGTCCCTCTTCCACTTGTCTCCTACTTCTCTCTGGCCCGTCTCCCTCTTGGATCCTACTCCTCTCTGGTCCCTCTCCCACTTGTCTCCTGCTCCTCTCTGGCCCCTCTCCCACTTGTCTCCTACGCCTCTCTGGTCCCTCTTCCACTTGTCTCATGTTCCTCTCTGGCCCCCCTTCCACTTGTCTCATGTTCCTCTCTGATCCCTCTCCCACTTGTCTCATGTTCCTCTCTGATCCCTCTCCCACTTGTCTCCTAATCCTCTCTGGCCCCTCTTCCTTTTTTCTCATACTTCACTCTGTCCCCTCTCCCACTTTTTCCTACTCCTCTGTGGCCCTCTGCCTCTTGTCTCCTGCTCCTCTCTGGTCCCTCTCAGACTTGTCTCCTGCTCCTCTCTGGCCCCGCTACCACTTGTCTCCTGCTTCTCTCTGGTCTCTCTCCCTCTTGTCTCCTACTTCTCTCTGTCCCCTCTCCCATGTGTCTCCTGCTCCTCTCTGGTCCCTCTTCCACTTGTCTCCTACTTCTCTCTGGCCCTTCTCCCTCTTGGATCCTACTCCTCTCTGGTCCCTCTCCCACTTGTCTCCTGCTCCTCTCTGGCCCCTCTCCCACTTGTCTCCTACGCCTCTCTGGTCCCTCTTCCACTTGTCTCATGTTCCTCTCTGGCCCCCCTTCCACTTGTCTCATGTTCCTCTCTGATCCCTCTCCCACTTGTCTCATGTTCCTCTCTGATCCCTCTCCCACTTGTCTCCTAATCCTCTCTGGCCCCTCTTCCTTTTTTCTCATACTTCACTCTGTCCCCTCTCCCACTTTTTCCTACTCCTCTGTGGCCCTCTGCCTCATGTCTCCTGCTCCTCTCTGGTCCCTCTCAGACTTGTCTCCTGCTCCTCTCTGGCCCCGCTACCACTTGTCTCCTGCTTCTCTCTGGTCTCTCTCCCTCTTGTCTCCTACTTCTCTCTGTCCCCTCTCCCATGTGTCTCCTGCTCCTCTCTGGTCCCTCTTCCACTTGTCTCCTACTTCTCTCTGGCCCTTCTCCCTCTTGGATCCTACTCCTCTCTGGTCCCTCTCCCACTTGTCTCCTGCTCCTCTCTGGCCCCTCTCCCACTTGTCTCCTACGCCTCTCTGGTCCCTCTTCCACTTGTCTCATGTTCCTCTCTGGCCCCCCTTCCACTTGTCTCATGTTCCTCTCTGATCCCTCTCCCACTTGTCTCATGTTCCTCTCTGATCCCTCTCCCACTTGTCTCCTAATCCTCTCTGGCCCCTCTTCCTTTTTTCTCATACTTCACTCTGTCCCCTCTCCCACTTTTTCCTACTCCTCTGTGGCCCTCTGCCTCTTGTCTCCTGCTCCTCTCTGGTCCCTCTCAGACTTGTCTCCTGCTCCTCTCTGGCCCCGCTACCACTTGTCTCCTGCTTCTCTCTGGTCTCTCTCCCTCTTGTCTCCTACTTCTCTCTGTCCCCTCTCCCATGTGTCTCCTGCTCCTCTCTGGTCCCTCTTCCACTTGTCTCCTACTTCTCTCTGGCCCTTCTCCCTCTTGGATCCTACTCCTCTCTGGTCCCTCTCCCACTTGTCTCCTGCTCCTCTCTGGCCCCTCTCCCACTTGTCTCCTACGCCTCTCTGGTCCCTCTTCCACTTGTCTCATGTTCCTCTCTGGTCCCCCTTCCACTTGTCTCATGTTCCTCTCTGATCCCTCTCCCACTTGTCTCATGTTCCTCTCTGATCCCTCTCCCACTTGTCTCCTAATCCTCTCTGGCCCCTCTTCCTTTTTTCTCATACTTCACTCTGTCCCCTCTCCCACTTTTTCCTACTCGTCTGTGGCCCTCTGCCTCTTGTCTCCTGCTCCTCTCTGGTCCCTCTCCCACTTGTCGCCTGCTCCTCTCTGGTCCCTCTCCCACTTGTCTCCTGCTCCTCTCTGGTCCCTCTCCCACTTGTCTCCTGCTCCTCTCTGGCCCCTCTCCCACTTGTCTCCTGCTCCTCTCTGGTCCCTCTCCCACTTGTCTCCTGCTTCTCTCTGTCCCCTCTTCCTTTTTTCTCATACTTCACTCAGGCCCCTCTCCCACTTGTCTCCTGTTCCTTTCTGGTCCCTCTCCCACTTTTCTCCTACTCCTCTCTGGCCCCTCTCCCACTTGTCTCCTACTCCTCTCTGGCCATGTTATAAATAAAGGATAATAATATGAAACACATTACTGTAAAGATCTCTTAAAAGCCTGTTGAAATACATTTTTAATTTTTTGAAATGCGTGCATTTTTCACTGGAAATAAAAAAAAAAAAAAATCTGTGTTTACATATGTAATAGACTGCCCACTTGCTTTTGCATTACTGCAGCCAATCAGGTTGCAGGGGTGTGTGTCCTATTCAAGTCAATGGTAGACTGCTTACATTTCCAATTTGAAGAGAACATACCTTGTAATTTGTTTAATTTCCTATGGCTGTTATTGGTGTAATTATAAAAAATAATTCATTTTAACATACAATCTTGTGCTTTCACACCATGAACACTTACAGTGAGGTAAATGGCCCTTTAAGTAAAATATGGAGAGGGGAAGTTATAAAGGATATTATAATTGTGAGGAAGGAAAAGTGTCTGTGTGTTGTGGAAAAAGGACATAGTTGTCTTCTCTAGAAAACAAGCTTGACCAACAGAGCACTGTAAGAGGCCATAGGTTGTCCACAACTCATGTGAAAGCTCATTACCATTTAAATATGCACCATTTTTAAACAGCCTTTGAAGTGGGCCATCATCTGGCATAAAAACAAAGCATGTTATGTTTATATGTGGCCAGTAACCCCCTTATATCAGACCCACTTGGCGGCAGAACCGGTTAAAGGCATATCTAAATTTCCTGGATTATTACATTTCTGCACTAATTAGGGAAAAAGCATCCTTGATATATGCAGCACATTTTCATTTTATTAAAATCTAAAAATCCTTCTAATAACTATGTTGATGCTCTCAGGGGTGTCTACACAGGCACCTGGTCCCTCCCACCAATCAGCATGGAACATTTGGGACCAATTTTAATACATTATAATACATTATTCACCTGCTGTGTCTATCTCAGCCAATAGGAGAAACCTGATGTCAGCCTACTTCCACCAGACATCAACACAGACAGAGCTGCTGGGTATTTGAGACTTGCAGTTATCATCATATAGAGTGAGAGAGAGAGAGAAAAAAACAACACTCAGCAGTAGTTGATGCAGGGAATGGAAAATATGCAGGGGTGGTAATGACACAAGTAGGCTCAGCTGCCAAACAGAGAGAGGAAAGAAAAAAACACCAGCAGCAGTAGTTGATGCAGGGAATGGATAACCTGCATGTGTGGTAATCAAGTGTGAATGTGCTGCACAGAGAGACTCTTATATGAAAATACATAGCACCTTCTTACATGGTGCCACTCTACATATCCCAGGCTGCTTTACAGCAGAGACAGAAACCCAGACCAAATGTTTCAGCTGCCTGTGCTGCCTCCTGATTGGCTAAAACAAGTTATGAATGTTATGCTAATTTAGCCTGGGTTTGAAGGGGATGTTTACTTTAATTTTCAGCTGTCAGAAATTACAAGACATTTTGTTAACTTCAAGGTAAGTTTTTAAATGTTTATTTTGGGATTGATTCTCCTCTATCAGATGCATTCATAATCCAGGGAACTTAGATATGCCTTTAACTGGCTCTTCTAATGGTCTCTGATCCCATCTCAAAATGATCAAATCAAAGGTCAGCTGGATGCTTCATGTGAAGGACACTAAGTACTTTATCAGGCCGTGGTCAGGAGCCTCCCTGGCTGGCATTTGGTGGAATTGGCTGCCCCCTGCCTCTCTGTACCAGAATCCCAGTATTTATAGAGTAATTACAAGGCCTGATATCAAACAGATGACCATGAGTGACAGTGAGTGATAAGAATGAATATCAGAAGACCCAAAGGATACAGAATGGATTATTTCCCTTGAGGGACAAAACATTGACTTTGAAATGTGATTTCATCTTTTAAACAAGCTGATTTTTTTTCATTGATATTTCTTTTTTGGCCCTTGACTCAGAGCTGCCCCTTTGAAAGGTATGTTTGTTCTTCCTGGCTCCGCAGTGACTGCCAGCTGCCGTCTGATTCTGCATAGAAATCCTTCCCCCTCCTGTTAGATATCTGCAGGGAAAACTGCTTTGGAGATAAGCTTTGCCAATTTTACATTTTCTTATTTTCTCTTTACACAAAGCAATCTCGCCAAGGGAGGTCCAGCTGAGACCCACAGCGTCCACAGGTCCTCCAGGGGGAATGTAAATCAGAAGCCATCACCATTGGTTTAATAATGTATAAAACACTGTTTGAGCTGACTGCTGCGACACCCAAGAATTAACCTCTACAATATTCTTGGGTCCACCTAAATTAAGGACCGTTTCTGCAACTACACTTCAAGATATGTTAAATGTCTTATAAAACATAATAATACAGCCTATTAGACACAATTAGTCTTGTTTGGAGGGTGTCCTTGTTTAAGGTTATTGTAGGCAGTAATAAGCTGATAAATTGAATAGACCTTCCTGTTGGTGAGTGTGGCAAATATTTAGAACAAAAAATAAAAGAAAGAACACTCCTACTTACCAAGGGAAATCTAACCCTTTATTTGGGCACTATCTAGTGGGATTTCCCTCTGTAATTAGGAGTAATCTTTCTTCTATTTTTTGTTCTAAATAACAATACAGCCTGTCACAACCTAGGGGAGGGTGTCAAACTCAGCTCCTCACTAGGACAGTGGAGGGGATGGGCTTCTCGATATTCCAGGGCCATAAGGATGCAGAATAGGCACCAATGAGTTAAAAATAACAAGCAGAGGTTATAACCTCTAAATAAAAGAGAGAACATCATATTCCGTAGAAGAGGTGTCATTACTGGGAAAAGTTGGACCATTTATAGGCAAACAAAACAATACAACTTTGGCTCAACCCACAAATATGATTAAATTACCTGCCCTTAACCAGTTATTTCTATCAGCCCCTGTAATACATCACTGGCCAATTTGGGCGATGCAAGAGTTAATCCCATCACAGGGTGAGCTGGTAATTACATCACAAACGTAAAAACATTCAAAGTTCCCTTCTAAACTGGTGAAGTCACTTCTACTATTTGAATTTCCCATCCACAGTTAGACAATCCCATCTGGCCGGTTGTTATCAATATGTACAGTTAATTGTTTAGATTTCCTGCATCTGGTGATGGAATTAGCAGGGGCGGGAATGGTGATCGTGTGTGGGGGATAGAGAGGACAGAGCTCTTACATGGAGAGGCTAAAATGTCTCCAAAAAGCAGATCTTGACGCAGCCACTAATTTAATACCTATTATATGGAATTATGGTGCTGTGGAATCTACCATTTTGATTTCTGCTGCTCAACTTAGTGAAACAGAAAGCTTTAAATACTGCAAGAGCATATATATATGCACAATGAGAATGTGGCAGTTACAACTGCAAGCATTAGTTTATATGGCACATCCTCCTGAGAAACTATCAGCAGAATCATGTCAGAAAAAAAATATTCCAGCAGTAAAGAGTAATTGTATTTAAAGATAAAATGTAAAGTTTTTGTTATTTTTTTTTTCTTTTGTACAATGTGCATTATTTAAACTAAACTTTCAAGGTAGAGTGAGCAGACTAGATGGACATATTGGTTCTAATGCGGCATCACATTAATGTTTCTATGTTTATTTTTATTTTTTAAGTGTATATCTATATAAAGGAACTATGTACATAGAATTTCCAACACAGGGCCAGTTAAGAAATTACATGGATTATGTAGAAATGTTTAGCTAAAATGCAGCTGTGTGAGAGGATCATCCTCATCCCCCCAGTCTGTGTCTCCATTGTACACAGGGGGAGATAATCCGTAATACACGAGATGTGCATGAAACTTAATGATTGTAGATAGCTACAATAAACGACTTAGATGGAGCCATTATTTCTGTGTTTGACAAGCCAATAATGAAATGGCGACATCCTACCACCAACTGAGCATATCTTTCTATATAGACACAGGGGCAGCCAGTTCAACTGGACATTTACCCACTGACCCTACATGTGAGAAAGATTTTTCAACGTGGGCCGTCATGTTCAGTCCCTGCTTAGTGGTTTGGGTCCATTATAGAAATGCTTTCTGATAGGGGCTCAAACATTGTAGTCATGCATTATGCTAGGCTCTATAATACGTACATAGATCTTAATTTTTATTCTTTGTCATTGGCCTTCTGGATCACTTGGAGCTCTGTTTTGGGGTTACTACCCAGGGTTCTACATTTTTGGGGGGTTCTCCTTTTTGTTAGTGTATTTGTAGTTCTGTTATTTTGGTGTCTTCCTTAACGCTTTATTGGGGCATCATATATCACTTCAGAGTCCTATTTTTTTTTTACTAAGAAACACCAGAAATAGAGCTGCCAATCTAAGAGAGGGCCTATTCTATAGGCATAGTAACCTATACAGAGAGCATCCTCTTTTAGCCAGTTGTGCCCTTAACCCGGGAGAAATATCCTGTAGTATATAAGTCTGGTCTGACTCAGTAGAGTGCCTTACAAAGTTCAGCTACACCTCACTGATGAGGCCCAGTAGAGTCGGAAACATACATCTGGAGTTTGCTGTTTCTCCTGTTCAAGGTAGAATTGCCTGGTATTTCGGGGGTTGGATGATTCTATTGGGCGAGACCAGACTGACATACTACAGGATATTTCTCCCTGTGATGGGCACAAGTGGCTGTAAGAGGTTGCTCTCAAAATGGATTATCACCATAGAACTGACCTATTTAGGTTAGTTCGTTCTCTGGTTGAGCACCTCTATTTTTGTTTATTGCTATTTTTTATACTAGTTGTTAGTTTTTATTTGGAGCTTTGCAAATTTTCTTTAGTTGTATTACTTTGGGATTATTTGCATTGCTTGTACCTCAGTGTTATGGCGTCCTTAACTGCCTGTGTTTTTGGGGGCTCTGCATTATTTGGAGCTGTGTATCTCTAGTGTATGTCTCTTTGTAGTTCTTGGGATCCTGTATCACTTGATGTTTTGTGTTTTGAAGTCCCATTTTAATGTTTTGCCTGGGAGGCTCTGAGCTATATCATCTCTAGTCCATGCACAAGCTCAGTAAGTTTGGCCTTCACTGCCAGCTCCAGGCGGAGATGAGCACACATAAATTTATGCACCCCTGGCTGTGCGCACTTACACTTTTTGATTAAAGAATATACATCAGCAGAAAGACGGGGGCAGGGGAGGCAGGGGGGGGATCCTTATAAACCTTGGTTTTACTGCCTCGTAAACTGTGGGCCCGTGGAGGACAGAGAGCATCCCATGCTGACAGCTCCACCTGAACCGTCCTTTATCCACAGATGAGTGCTCGGGAGTGGCATTGAGTTTATTGGAAACCTGTCTACAGGAATAACCCTCTCAATGCCAATAACCAGCAGTAAAAGCCATTTCAAGAAAGAAAAAAATCCATTATTACTTAACGGACCACAGAAAGTTTTAGAACGTGCAGATAAGGGAATTAATAAAATGAAATTTCGCAATTGGCATTGTGTTGGAAAGAAATGAATAAAGAAAGAAGACATGTTTGGGCAAAGATACGATAAAATGTAGCTGTTTAGAATGAAACTGTCCATCTAAGTTTATTAGATTAGGATCTGCAACGACCCAAGGGGTCCAACTCTGCTATAGGAATTTTCATTTGGACCATGGAGTGCCCAGCTTCCATTTCAAGACTATCATGATGAAGAAGAATGAATAGATTAAAAACAGGGGTTATATCCTCTAAAGAAAATAGAAAAAACCTTGCTTATTTTCCCTAGAAGAGTGTCTCTTTTTGGTGGAAAAGATGGAACAGAACAATATATGTTTGGTTCAACCTACAAATCATGATCAAATTACCAGCCATTTACTGCTCAACTCAGTTAACTTATTAGTCCCCTGTAATACCTCACTAGCCAATCTGGGGTGTGTGGGAGTTAATCCCATCACAGGGTGAGCTGGTAATTACATCACATTCAAAGTTCCCTTCTAAACTGGTGTACTCACTTCTACTATTTGAATTTTATATCCACAGCTAGATAGTCCCATCAGGCAGGTTGTTATCAAGATGTACAGTCCATTGTTCAAACTTATTGTCTCTGATGATGGAATGGTGCTCAGGGTGGGAGAATAGAGAGGACATAGATATTTCAGTAGAAGTTAACTCATCCCCAAAAAGCAGATCTTTATAGTGTCTGAAAAGGATAACATGTATCCATCTTATTAAATGAACCCCCATGGTCGCTCTACTCTTTCTGATCATTTAATTCCCCATCCAAAATATATGTAAATATTGTTCTACTATTTTACAATGTTTGGCTTCAAGAAATCTCTTTTACAAAGTAGCAGGTAAGTGTATTGCAAGGAAAACACAAAAGGAATTAAGTCAGCTGCCACTAATTTAAATTCAGAGCTATATTCTGATTTTATTAAAAGGCACACGTTTCGCGGCTTCCTCACCATGGCTAGGAACACTCCCACGTGACAAATGAAGCATATGTTATTCTATACAGAGGAATACTTGGCTGTAGAGCCATTGGTTGCAAATCTCTTTTCTACAAGATGATTGAGGTGGTAGGATCAGAGATCACAACTAGAATATCTCATCCTGATACCTAACTCTCAGTGTTACATATTTACATACATAATGACAATCCTATTAGTTCTTTACTGGTTGGAGATTTACGGGGGTCATGTCCTTTCTATACAGCACACATTTTACCCTCATTTGTCAAAAAAATACCACTCCTCCTTTGTGTTTCAGCCGAAGCACAGGAGGCCCATGCCTAGGGCAGCAAATTTGTAGAGGGCAGCAGGCTTTCTGAAGTTGCCAATGCAACAGATCTGAATGTCTGTTTCCTGGAGCTTACAATTTACATAATAGACAAGGGAGGATGGAAACATGTCGTGAGGCAGTGGGACAAGGTCATGGAAGAGCGGGGAGTAGATGGACTCGGCATGTCAGCTGCATTCAGAGACTTGTTTAGGTTTGGACTATCCCCAGGCAGCCTCCGGCCTGAACTACTGGACAGAAGAAAACAAATGTGATATTATGCATATATTTCTTGCAGCTCCAAACTAGCAAGAGGGCATTTCTCAGCCATCTCCACGTCTTGGATTGAGGAGGCCCTGTGTGCAATGCTACGGCACTATTTCATTAAAGTCATAGTGGGCCCCGGGCTGAATTTATTGTAGGGTTTTGCAGTACATTTTTTTTCACTCCCTCTAGCAGGAAAGGTGTCAACTCAACCATAAAGCACCAGTAGAAACATATCAGCGTATTTTTGTTTAATAAGCCCTTTGGGTCTTTGTGTCATGGCAGAGATCTGCTTGGTTGCACTGCATTATTTTTGCTAATTATTCACTCTCAATAGTATTCTGGAATAGAAAATACAAGGAGAAATATGTTAGCAAACTGATTGTTAAATAGTGCTGACATAGTGTTATGTATACTGGAAGGCATCAAGGAGGTGGTGCTGAGGAGAGAGATCAAACATGGGGAATGGAAGATAGGAAAGAAGAGAGCGTTAAGAAACAGAGGATGAGCGAGATAAGAGGTAGTGAGTGAGAAAGAGATGTAGGAAAATAAGAGATGAGATGGGGAAGATAGATTGAGAGAAGGTAGTCATAAAGAGAAGAAAGATTAGAAGTAGGGAAAGCAAAAAGCATTTGGGAAAAGAGAGATGAACTGTTGGGAATAAAGAGAGAAAATGTGAAGAAATATTGGATGTGGGAAGAACAAATAGATATTGGAAGAGACATACATAATATTAGAAATAAGAGAGAGGATAGAAGGAGTAAACAACGCAAGCACAAGAAGCAAATTGGAAAGGGAACTGTGTGGGAGACATGGAAGGTAGAATATAAAAGGGGAAAGAGGTTAAAAGGCTGGAAGAGGGGAGAGCAAATGGGGATTAGAGAAGGAGAGATAGATACAATGTAGGAAATAGGTGGGGTTTGAAAGAGGGCTACGTATGGAAGTGAAGAATAAGAGAAGGAAGAGAAATATGGAAACTGTGAAGACCAAATTGAGAAGAGGGAGAAGAAAAGTATGGAATAAGAGATAGTAAAATTAAAAAATATGATCTGAGCAATAGATGTGATAGTTGAAGGGTGAATATGGGGAAAGAAAATGGGAAATGAAGAGAGATGAGAGTAAAATTAGATATAAAGTAGACACTGGTCAAAGAGGGAAGGTCTCATGAACATTCTGTGTCAGTCATGGGTATGTGGAATATTCCCTTTAGGCTTTGTCTCTAGACTAAGGGATTCACTCTACTGGTGGTACCATGTTTGGTTCTAGGTATATTCACTAAACTATTGAGGTGGTTGCTTTACTTTATTGTAATACTGAATGCAATGTACTTGCAATGTAACAGCTTGCTACATTGATTATTTTCATGTTAAATGTGCCTGATATTTGAATATATTTTTAGATCTAATTTTGTAGTAATTCAATGTATATTGTGTGACCTGGTCTAGGAAGGTTTAATCAAGTTATTGTTTGCAAATTGAAGATCTAGTCTCTTAGTTTCAAAATAGTGATTACATTAACTTGTGAAAGTCTTTAATCACATTTTGTATAGTTAGTTTTTGTTACTGTCTAATGTCACTATTGTATTTTCCCTATACATACACTGTACCCGGCTCAGTAAAATAGTATTTTTGCCTAGGACATAGGTGGTTGAACTATGTTCCTTTCTTGGATGAAGGGACTCAATGCCTTGTTTATGACTGTTTCATGTACTGAAATGCTTCCAAGGCCTACTGTAGTCCAGCTGGTGAGGTGTAGAAAGGAACCCAGGTAGATAGTTAACGCTGTTCCATCACAGAGAATAATAATTATGAGGCAACAGGCAACCTGAGAACACCAAAGCTACAATAAGCCATTGGAAGTAGATTGATATGGAGGGTATACTTATTTTTGGCTACATTTTTTTATGCTGCCCCCTTATAGTTTGCACATTTGGAAAACCCTACATGGAGTGAAACAGATTTGACAGCAGATAAGAATTGAAAAATGCTCACTCGTTCTAATTAATCCTCAGGAGAGCCTTATGCATATGTAATGCTTAACTTCATTAACTGTATTGGACCCTGCCATTTCCACTGGAAGGCTGTCCACTTATCTCTTGCCCTTTCCACACAGAAGTACTTGTACACATTACCCATAAACCTCCACCTTCCAGCGTCAAATCATGAGCTCTTGCTTTTGTATTCCTCCTGTTGTATCATCTGATTTACTAGGTATCCGCTAAATTCAGTGTCCTGTAATTAGCAATGCTCTGGTTATTCTCACATTACTTGCTGCCTATCATGACTGCTCGCATACGCCCCTCTATTGCTCACTTACACTTAGCCCCATCCCAGGGGGTCACACATGAATACTCTAAAAGCCAGCGACCAGCAGGTCATTAGAATACAGATTAGCTCGTCACCTCCGTCCCTCATCATTGCATTTCCATCTCAGGTGGTTTGTATGTTTAATTAAAGGTTTCATTGCCTTATAGAACATCGGTTACTCCAGAGCACAGCTTTAATGAGAGGATCTTGGTAGTGTTATAAGAAGCATGTAACGTATAACTTATATAGACTATTCCATTGCATTACTATAAACACCTGCATAGCACGCACATGATGGCACCCTGGTTCTCTCAGTATATATATTTAAGAAAAGTATAATTTTTACATTTTTGTTCATGTTGTCTCAAAATGCATTTTTTTGCAGACTCTTGGAAGGCAGACACAATGTGCATCTTCATAAAATTTGCCATCTCCTTTATAAAAAAGAGCCCGCACCAGTAGACCACCTTGATCTGCTCCCAACCTGTAGTTCCCTGATATAATGAGACAATACTTGGTCACTGCTTTTGTTAAATGAAAAAGAGTCATTAAAAAATCTATCAAATATTATGACGTAGGTTAAAAGCATTTACTTTTTGAATCACAAAATTGGAACCTACGGATATTTTCACAGACTGTTACTGAGTTTATCTGGGTTTGTTTTTGTATTACTAAATGGCGCACCATGTCAACAGGTTTATGTACTTTACTAAAAACGATTTTAAATGCTGGATTGTATTGTTAGTGGCTTCTATGGTTCAGTCTAAGTTGGAAGTGGAATGGATTCTAGAATGGATTCAGTCTTTTATTTTTATTTTGTTTGTTTATACTGAAGGGTTTCTTCCACTTGTAAGGCAGGGACAGCAGTGAAGCACTGAACCCATTGCTCTGAACTGGTCACCCTAGGCATGATCGGTGGAAGAATTAGTCCATTGATTCCCAACACTCTCCCTAGACAGGCCATGATTTAGGCTTAACACTGTGTGAATAAAGGCGAGGCTCCATGGCCTTTTAAATACCCATTGCCTCACCTTGATTTCACATAGTATTAACCTATGTGACATTTTTGTAGCTCATGGACAAAAACGGACGTCCCTGTCTTTGAGTTTAAAATCTTACATACATGATGTTTTTTCCCGGAGTGTGTTACAAGTTTGAAAACTCACAAATGTACAATCTAAAGGGATTGAGAAAGGCTGAAACCTGGGCAGGAGTAATGGATAAGGATTTGGGAGTTGGAAGTGATAGAGGGAGGAAGACAAGACGATTCTGTTGCTGTAAGACAAGTCGAAACGTTACCTGGGTAGAAAATGTGTGAAGTTGGGAAGCTGTTTTCATTTAGTAAGAGAGAGAATAAATATGATAGTAGGGCATTGTGAGAGAGTGGTGCTATTATGGAGTTTATTATCTTCATCTAGTAGATGCTCTGTGTCAAAGCACAGGAGAGAGTGGTGGGATGTAATTAGGATGGGTATGGTGGGTGGATTTGGATGGGTATGGTGGGTGGATTAGGATGGGTATGGTGGGTGGATTAGGATGGGTATGGTGGGTGGATTGGTGACATATTGTCACATCATATGCTGCTACTGAAGGTCATTTTCATGTCTCTATAAATAAAGATTAAACAGAGGTAGGTGGCAGGGAGGAAGGGAAGTGCTCTCAGAATGTTACCCCAGAACAAGAGAGGGCTGGCTAGTGATTAGAAAGGCTCTTGAAATACGAGTGAGACATGGTGTGAGAGATAGAGAGGCATGGAGCGAGGGATAGAGTGCAAAGCAAAAGGCTTGCGAGAGAAATGAGGAGAATGAACAAGAAATAGGACACATGAGATGGAGGAGGTTTAGCACGTAATACAATGAGGGTAGGGGGCTTGGGCAATGCCAGGCACAGTATGGGTTGCTACACAGATATTATCACATGTTGTAAGGGATTGAGCTTTGATTTCTATCTCACAATTTACCAAAGAACAAGACTAGAACAAGGCAGAATATTTTAGAAAGTGAATAAATAAATCAGACTGTTTCCAATTATCCTGTTGAAAGCACTCATACTGTGGAATGCTACATTTCAGTTGGGCCACCAGTTATAGAGATGAATAGAAACAAAAGTGGTGGCTCCCATTACAGAACAATTACATATACACGTTAATAAAATGTGCCGACTCTGTAGACAAACAGGTTTTGGAAGGAATAACTAGGTTACAAAGCTCTTATAAACAATGAAATTTGCATCAATTTTAAAAATTCTAAAGGTTTTTTTTCCCAGTTGATTATTAGTGTTTTGTTTGATGGTGCAGAGCAGGATTTATCAATTCCATGTCCTGTTAAATATGTTTTCCAACAGATTTCTTAAAGATTTCACTTTTAAACATTTAGTTGCATCCTCTCATCCATATGCACTTACCCTTTTACCCTAATATGTCTGAGCACCGCTTTCCCCATAGAGGGCCTCATTCAATTGAGATTTAGCCAATTGAATAGGGCTCTATATAAGCACATAGCATATTTTGTTACAAAAGTTTTTAGTTAGTGAAGTCCTTGCTTTTGGATAAAAGTTCACTAACTAAAAACTTTTGTGAAAATAAATGTGCTATGTGCTTATATAGAGCCCTTTAGAATTGTCCGAATCCCAAATGAAAGAGGCCCATAGATGGTAACTCCTTGAGGTAGGGGCTATGTTACCCATTGGTTGTTTTTATGTCAAATACACTTATAAGGTTATTTAATAATTTTCCACCTAAAATTTGTAAAGTGCTGCACTCATATAGTAGATAACACTATATAAAATAAAAATACATACATATGTACAGCTAGGGTACAATGAGGGAGACGGATAGGTGGAAAGTTTGCCCTAATCTTTTACTAAATTAATATTGTAGCTCGGAGTCTTATGGCCGCAAACAGATCCATCATATTTTCCTTAATCATATAAGTGATTCATTGATATAGTACATGTTTCTATCTCCATTGTGCATCCAGATAATTTTGTTGACAGGGATGCTGGGTAATGATATGCAAATGAGCAGGAAGTTTTATGTATATCCAATTATTGGACCAGTAGGAGCACTCTTCTACCCTGATGTATCTCTAGTCCTAGTGGCCTCAGGGCACATCCAACTCTTGATGTCTTCTGTCCCTGGAGCTGTTTCTGATGGAAACCCAGATGAATAATCAGATCTGCTCAATAATTTATGGCAGGCTCATTTTATATGCCAACACGACAAACACGAAGCCTTCAATTACCCTCTGCCCTAGGAATGGTTGTGTGTGATTTAGCTGTGATGTAGGATGTTGATATGTTACATTGCTGCTTGCCTCTTGGCCCTAAGGGAGTTAACCTTTTCTGTGCTACTGCAACCGGGTATAAATTACAAGTAGCGAAATTAACTCTTTCAGCATCAGAATAGTCCATCATTTACTGCCACCGCTTTGTCAGGTGGAATATATTGTTAATGCCGTTGTACTTTACTTGTTTAAAGCTGTAGCAGCCTTATATGAAGAATACTAAGACTCACTGGGCCAGTTCACATTACTCTTGTGTTGTACTCACAAGAAATGCCTTTCAAAGATTATGGACATTTATATCATTGCTAAATATCATTGTCAGATGCTACCTATATTATATTAGTGGGAGGGTTTTTTTTTTTTACCCTGTGCCCACCTAAAACTACTGAGATGACTTATCTAACCATGCCCCCAGTTAATTAAGCCTGTTGCATTTCCTTAACTTTAATAAACTATCAAGTCTTGTTTACCTCTGTTTCACATTAATAAAGACCAGTTAGCATAGAGACCTATTAGCAGGGTTTTGTGAAGTTAAGCATAATATATATGTATAGGATCACTGGGTTTTAGGAAAAAGTGTTAATTAAAATATTAAAACAATGATAGCTAAGCTATAATAAGATACTCTGTAAAGTACTGTTTTTAAAAGGTTTCAACATTATCTTTAAATCGTATTTTGACATTTTTGTTTTTAGGTTGTTTTCTCCTTAAAAGAACACTGTAATATTAAATGAAAGTCCGTTTTACTCAATTATATATACATTTTTAGTATTTATTTTTTAATTTCCCTCTTCTCATCTCGAGGTGACTGCCATGTTGGATTCTCTAACCCCTTCCCATCCTACTCAGCATATCTTTGTATGAGCTGGGCAAACATTAAAAAAATATGCAAGTGAGCTGGGTTATTATTGCATCTGATTGAGGAGAATTTATAGTGTCTGAAAAAAATTGTTTGCATGAAAAAATTCCAAAGTAAACAGTTAAACTGTTAGTCTGAATTTTGCTGAATTTCTTGCATTTGCAAACTGTTTTCTCGCAATGTTCACACCCCCTGAAATTCCCAGGGAATATTAGCATAAGTAATACATTGTATCATTTTGGCCTGGGGATTGTGCAGACATGCTCAGTTAGCACTTGAAGTCTTCCCTACTGTGGCAAGTCGCATGATTTCAGACCCTTTCCTTTCCTTTAGAAAATCAGCAACTTTTATATAACTACCCGATATGTGCAGTGCTATTGCTGGGAGTGTCTACATTACCCCCAGCACATTTTTTCATTCATACCCCACCTCACTTGCATATACCTTTAAGCTAAGAAGCTCTATTTTGCATATTCTAAAGCAAACAAGACAGGTCCAGCAGCTTCCTATGTGTCCTCACACTCGTGTCTCCAGCACTAGAGGCTACATCACACGATCCACTGGACCAATGGAAAGCAGCTGGTCTGCTGTGTTTCGTTAGCAAATTAAGTATAGGGAGTTACTTCTTGATAACTGGCTATCTCATACAGTAACACATGTTGAGGGATGGGAGATGTCAACATGGACATAAAATCAAGTAATACTTATTCATTGTTGTATATAATTGGGTTAAAAAGGTTTTCGTTATGCTTACTGCTTCCCCTTAAATTCTCACAATTATATTTAGAATGGAATCTGATTATAATGGCATCCCCTTCGGGGTCGATACCTTCTTGTGGTGAAGGGGCTTGTGTATCTGAATGAAGGTGTGAGCTATACCATGTAGGGTCACTCCAGATGGGCAGGTCATAGTAGAGAGTTCAGACAAAACTTGGTCCACTGAAGAAGAAACTGGCAACCCATGTCAGTATATTTGCCAAGAAAACCTTATGGATAAGCACAACCAGACACCAGATGAAACTGACTTGCTGCGGTCCATACGGTTATGGAGAGCCAGGAATGACTGAAAGACTAAACAATAATGGCATACTTTTATCCTTTTTCACTATCCCATGCCCCTTTCATTATTGAAAAATGCTTGCAGCCAATAGCCAGCATAGACTTATTAGATATCCCATTTAACTTTTTTTTTCTTTTAAATACAACTTTACCTTGACACTTCATTAGGATATCAGCACTACTAGCATAGTACTTCAGGTAGGATGAAGTTGATAGAGACAATAAGGCTACCATGAGACTGCTCTGATTGGCCGCATGTCTGCTCAGCATCCTCCGTTTTTATTGTTCTATCCATTGATGTAAATTAACCGAAAGTTTCAATTTAAGGTAGAACTTTCAGTGTTCATCATCCATGCCTTGCAAGCACCTCTAGAGCTGGGTTACCATATTGGATGCTCTCTCTTTCTCCCTCCCAGTCAGCTTGTCCTGCTAAATGCCATTTGGAACAAGCATCTTTTCATTTGACAGTAAAATCAATGAATGAAATATTGCAGAGCCAAAAAGGCTTGGTGTGGAATTCATTACAGAATGGGATTTTGCAGTGAAAAGCAAGCTTTCTCCACCTGGCCTCGCTGTGCAATCAAATGCAGATGCTTCATTAAATTTACAAGTCTGTTAACCCCTCACCTGCTTTTAAATTTTGGCTCACATGATACTTAAGAATCGTGTCTGTATCATAAAGTTCAACATAAACCAACAGTAGGTAATACTCCAAAAATGTAATAACACTTAATAAATCTCAAACAGTGTCTTACGCTGCATTAAAGGACCAATGTAGCCCTATTATTTACAACTTGATCTTCTGAAGAGCTAATTTTGATCACAGGCTAAATTCTTGTAGAAATTAAGAAAAATATTAATGAGTACATGCAATTATCTTGTAGTGGAAGCTACCGATTTTGCATGCCTCCTTCCACAGTTCAGCAGACATGTACAAGTACAAGTACATGTCCTCAGGCTTCAAATGGAGTACTGAAGTAATATAAGATGGAATATTCTATACATAAAGGACCCTATTGTATTACCCGACTCGTAAATTTATACACACTTAAAACTGCTCTTAATATTTTCACATATTCTTTTAGCAGCTCGCAATCCGATTACGAGTTCCCCGCCCACAATCACTATGGACCAGCCACACCTGCAAAACCGGCCTTAGAACTCCATTGGTTTTAGCACAGCTCAAACATTACAAGCTCTAAAGAATTAAAGTTACACAAAATCGATATTCTATTAGACCCGTAGCTCTATTTGGCAAATAAAGTCTGACCCGCAGCTGAAAAAAAGTATCAAGTTTCTGCAATAATTATTACAAATACTAAATAGGACTCACAAGGGCTTTTTAAAAAACTTATTAGAGCTGTAACAGCAATTAAAAACACAATACTTTATTTTAAAAGCACAGGAAGGCATGGAAATACATTAGAATTCATTGCACAACAGTCTCAAACCCACAAATATGCAAATATAAAATATTATTTTTAAATGTTATTTCTGAGTCAAATTGAACCTGGATAACCAAGGGGTTAATAGATATCATGAAACCCACATGGACTAAAACAGATGATTTAATGCTTTTTATAGATTGCACTAATTAATTCTTAGCCTCTGATTGCAGATTACGTGTAACTTCCATTTACTGACGTCATGATGACTGTCTCATTTACTTTTGGGTGTGTCTACAAAGTAAATTACTGGCTTGCTTAAATATTGTCAGATCATATGATCACTCCCCCTGAAATCAGACATAAAAAGGCAGGGTTTACGAGTTGAGCCTTGAGGTTGGAATTTGTGAGCTGGATTCAATAAAATACGTCTAAAGATTTATAAAAAGAAAACATGCACGAGTTTAAGGCATTTGCGAGCAGCTAATAGAATATGGCCCAAAGTATGCAGAAGTTAAGATTTTCTCTTAATATGATTATATAGCTGCTAATGTAGAATCTGAAATATATGAGGCTTATCCCAAACTACAGTAGTCCTTTATATATAGTACTAGGAAATTGGAGTAAAATTGTAAGTCTGGCAATGCTGTTTGCCACACAATGCAAGACTATGGGCCCTCTGAGCACCTTTGGAGCTCATCGCGAGGCCCATGCAGAGTGCCTTCGGCTCATTGCGAGCCTCAACTTTCCTGCTTTGCAATTTGGCACTCATTGCAAGCCTCTCAACCTGTGTGAGTGTTTGAGTGTTTCTGTTTTGGGTTTTGTTACTGCCTTAGGTTAAGTGTTAGTGGCTTGGATTGAGTGTTACTGGCTTGCGTTAAGTGTTACTCCTTAGGGCTCCTTTTTACGACCTACGGGCTTGTTTTACATCCTTCGGGCTAGTTTTACGTCCTTCTGCCTCGTTTTCGCCGTGTTGCGTTTTTTCGGCAGACATTTTGTTTGTTGCTTAGGCGATTTTCGATTGTGGAAAAATGGCAATTATGGCTCAAATTAACTGGCAACCTGACTCACAGGCTCCCTGGCTCTACCACTGTGCTGTGTGTGAGTGTGTAAGGTAATTCGAGGCATATTTGTTGTTATTTTCATATTTTTCGAGTTCTGTGGTTCGGCCGGTAAAGTTGCGGCCAGTGCATGTACGGGTTTTGGTCCTAACTCGTACTGGTCTTAAGTGCCGCTTGTGCCGCTGGCCATGAGCGCCTTTGGCCTTCGCCGCTCATTGCAGCCTGTCCTGCGCAGTCGACAGCTTGCCTTGCTTTGCGAGGCTCGCAGTTGCGGCCCTACTGGCCGCAAACGGATTGCCTAAGTCCTGCGCGGTCGAAGGCTCACATAGCTTCGCAAGGCTTGCAGTTGCCGCCCTAGGGGCCACAAACAGCTCACCTCGCTTCACAAGGCTAGCAAAGCATGACAAAGCCGCAAACATGACCAATGTTCTTGGTCCACAACTATATATGTGATGATTAAGTTGACAAAACCCTACTAAGTCTGGTGCTATAACTGGTCTTTTTTAATATGATGTAGAGGTAAACAGGACTTAATGGTTTTCTATAGTCAACAAGAAATGTAACAGGCCTAATTAATTGGGGGAATGGTTTGTTAACTCTTCTCCTATATTAGCCAGAAAGGGGGCACTGAATAAAGCAAAAACCCATCCCACCCACACTAAGACAGTGTAAGATCTGACAACTCTAATAGCTTCAGATTGAAATTATGTTATTTATCTGAGTTTCAGAAAAAGAAACCTATCCATCATATTTATATTATGTGACAATTTAATTGTATTAGATAGTCTTTCAGCAATCAGTGTGACTGAGCCATGGCAAGAAAAGGAACATTTTATTTTAAAAAATAGACAAAAATAGATCATGAAAGAACAAAATAAATATAACTTCACCAAGAACAACTAGACTGTACTGTATAATTTATTTCTAAAATGATTAAGTAACTTATGTTGAAGAACCACTGTAATTAAGGAAACACTTCATCAGTTTGTGAAAAATGTGTATGTGGAAAGTGGCATTTTTTTCTGTCTACAGCTCTTCTTGCTAACTTGAAGCATGAGGTTGTCTGTATCTTTGAGCAATTTAGGGAGGGTGGGAGAGAAAAGAAGAGGGAGAGGGAAGTAAGATTGATTATGTCACTGAACCTACCACCTTCTACTAGCTCTTTTTCTTGTGCTGCGTTCAAGTGGCAGATTGGTATGAGGTTCATGTTGCCTCATTTCATAATGATTCTTGCTGGTATTAACAAACATAAGCTACATTGTTCTTGTTGTTCAGTCGTGACCCTATGGAACGCAGCATGCCATCCATCTCCGCTACTGCCGTCCCTTTCTTTGTGTGCCTTTAATCTTTCCCAACATCAGAGTCTTCTCTAGGGAATCCTGTCTTCTCGTGATGTGGCAAAATATTATAGCTTTAGTTTCATGATCATACCTTCCAGTGAACAGTTTGTCTTGATATTCCAAAGATTTGATTTATTGGATCTTCTTGCAGTCCAAGGGACTCTAAGTAGTTTTCTCCAACACCACAATTCAAAGGCATCAATTCTACGGCACTCAGACTTCTTTATGATCCAGCTCTCACATCCGTATAATACCATCCGTAGAATACCATAGTTCTGACTATGAGGATCTTTGTTGATAGTGTAACATATTTGCTTTTTTAATGGCTTGTCCAGACTTGCCATAGCTTTCCTCCCCAGAAGCAAACATATTTTAATTTCATGACTACGGTCATCATCTGCAGAGAAAATAAAATCTGTCACTGCCTCCACTTCTTCGCCATCTATTTGCCAGGAAGTGAGATTGCTGTTTTTCCATGATCTTCATCAATCCGTTTTTGCACTCTCTTCTTTTACCCTCGTCAATAAGTCCTTTAGTTCTTCGTCACTTTCAGCCATCAGAGTAGTATAATCTGCATATCTGAATTTGCTGATATTTCTCCCAGCAATATTGATTCCAGCTTTGGAGGTTGCTCTCAGAGTGGCTTATCATGGCTATAGAACTAACCTATTAAGGTTGGTTTGTTTTCTGATGAGCACCTCTGACTTTGTTCTTTTGTATATGCAAATTACCTTTAGGGTTTAGTCTCCCTAAGAGTAATAGGGGACTCCAGACGTGGACACCTTGCTCACTGTACATTAGGGAGTTCAGCTGCACCTCACTGACGAGGCCTATAAAGGCCGAAACGCGTCTGGTGTTTGCTGTTTCTCCTGTTCAGGGTAGAATTGCCTGGTATTTCGGGGCTGGGTCACTCTTTTGAGTGGGACTAGACTGATATACTACAGGATATTTCTCACTGTGAAGGGCACAAGTGAGCTAAAAGAGGTTGCTTATCATGGCCATAGAACTAACCTATTAAGGTTGGTTTGTTCTCTGATGAGTAAAGATATATTTTTCATACAACCAGTATTCAGTATGAGCTTGGTTGACTACATTTTTCTTTATGTTCTTTTGTTTAACTAAACATGGTAATGGGCAAAACGTTATTATGAAAAAAAAAACAACTAAACATAACTTTTGCATTTTGAAGCTTTTAACTTCCTGTATATTTAAAGTCTCCTCCCACTTCAGGAAGTGATCTGCTAAAAACAATATGGCAGACCCCACAGCAGCTTAAATTCATATAAAATGTAATTATTTAGATGCTGTGTTGTTTTTTTACATGTTAAACATGTGTTTTTTTAAGTGTAATTTTTAAAATATGACCTTATAAGTTAATTCTCTATTTAGAAAGAACATTTTTGTTTTAGCTTTTTGAATAACGGGCCTGTCAAAAAGATCTTTTGGTGTGAAAAATCCAGATGATTGGTTACAGCTATGAAAAATACATATGGAGAATTGTGCAGAAAGTGATGTGATTTTAGCAGCAAATGGAAGGTCACAGTAATGTGCATGTTAAAATATGACTGAGTATGATTGTAGTTGTACATAATGTAACAGAGAGCTCCTCGGGTGAACATATCACTTTGGTGTCTAATATATTTCAAAACGTGGTCACGAAGAAGCTCTTCACCCGTCACGGCTTCTAAGGTAGGAACAAGAAGGTGTTATGCTTTTTCTTGAAATTTAAATGAGCTTTAATTTTTTGGACTTCTCATTAAAAATGATGCTTCGTTGAATCTTTTGGCAGCGAACGGAGCAGAAGCTATTTTTACAAAGCACATAAAATTTAAATAATTCAAGAAAATATATCCGCAGCTACTCGCAACTTCATTATAAAGACATTTAAAGGTCACAGAGCAGATTATAAAAATGTTTATTGAAAGGTGACAGTGACATTTCACAAAATAGGACACACAGCTTTCTGCAACAATTATTTTGAGGTGGTAAAGCTGCAGTCCCATTTACCTTCATGGAAGAGTTCCTTGTAACCCAAAGTGATTCACTAAATTGTAGGGGGTCAAGAGATATCCATATTAGTAAGAATAGGGGTTTATTAAGCCAATACATTTGGATTTACTCTAGTGGTCACTAGGATGGTACATAGAACATAGAAACATAGATGTGATGGTAGTTAAGAGTCAAAAGGTCCAACTACTCTCCCCATTCTACCAAAAACACAGGGAGGGCGAGGGGGGAAAGAGACACAGAGGAGGGGGGAAGAGACAGGAGAGGGAGAGGGGGGAGAAGAGACACAGGGGATGGAGAGGGGGGGAAGACATACAAGGGAGGGATCGAAAGTAGACGGGGAGGGCTCACAATGAGCGCCAAAAGCCCTCATTGCGAGGCCCGTTATAAGCGCTGAAGGCTCTCATCGCAAGGCCAGTAAAGTAGAGGGGGGGAGAGGCTTGCAAAGAGCGCCTCCCAAAAGGAGAGGGTGGGAGAGGTAGAGGGATGGAGGGCTCATTGCGAGGCCCATGATCAGTGCCAAAGTCACTCATCGCAAGGCCAGTAAAGTAGAGGGCGGAGAGGCCCGCAATGTGTGACAAACACCACTGCCAGGCTTAAAATGAAATGCTGTAATTTTTTGACGGGCAAGTCGCTAGTAATAATAATAATAATACTATATTATTCTGTTATCCCTGCTTGGGTAAATAGTATTACAATTGGCAGCCTCAATATCTTAAAAAAGGGTTCCACAAGTTCCTAAATTCAAAATAAATAAAATTCTGCTTTACAACTTCTTGTCTCCTTATTTTTGCATTCCTCTTTTTCTGTAAATATTTGCCTCCTGTCAAGCACAGTTATTTTATTTAAGCATGTCTGGGAAAAGCATAAGGCTACCCTAAGACTTAATTTCAGGTAAAATCTCATTCAGAGTAAAGCTTTTAATATTTTATTTATTCCCTCTATCCATGCGCAGACTCAACAGAAGGAAATTGCAAAAAAACTTGAAAATACTGTTTCCCTTGTTCTGTAGCTTCCCCTCATTCCTTCCTGCTTCTTGACATGATTATGCCCATTAATTACACAGTTTCTATTTCTACTAGTTTGTTGCCTACTTCACATACGTGAAGTTATTGCTAATCTACAGAGCACTAAGCCCCTCCATTGGCCTGCACTGTTCAAATTCCGGAGAGGCAAGAGAGCAAAAACCTGAATTTTCTACTGATTGGAAAAAAATCGATTCTGTTCACCTCAAACTGGAAATGTAAGCCGTCAGACAAAAACCTTACCATTGACTTGAATGGTGGGCACAGTTAAGGAGCTGCCTGTGGGCAGTATATGCATGTACAGTATTTGAAATAAGCAAAAAAAGTATTTTAGGAGATCTTTACTCTGATGTCGTCCAGCATTTACTGAATTAAGTGGCCCTTTAAGTAAACCAAACTTCATATCTAAAGTAACAAAAGAAAATAGTAATGTTAAAGTATTAGGCTCCCATAATCCCTGTTTATTTCTGAAAACTAACAGATAAGTTTTCAGGGGCCGGCACTGGTCATAGGACCAGCTGATGAATACCACTTTGTTAGGGAGCTATCATTCTGCTTCCCTTGTACTACTTTGCAGTATATGTGTGTATGTTTACATCGTTCAATCGTGTCTGAATCTCCATGACCTCATGGACGACTTCACACCATGCTGACCACTTGGTATTCATGGCAGGGATACTGGAGTGGGTTGCCAGTTACTTCTCCAATGGGCCACAGCATACAGCTCCTGGTATTCCTAGTTGGTTTCCCATCCAAGTATTTCGTTCCCCGACTGGAATCGAACCCAGATCACACTGGGGAAAGCACTGAATCTTAACCACTGGACCACCAGGGAACCTGCAGTATATGTGAGTGCTCCATAAATCCAATCAATCAGCAAACAGAAGGAATGTGAGACAGCAAAGGGCAGGTACAAAGGCAGACAAACAGGACAACATTGAGGACGACAGGAAGAGGAGATGAGAATAACTCTCCCAACAAAGCTGGGAATTCACGCCACTAAACACGCCAGAGAGGATGCTGGGTACCATCTTTCCTCGTTAATCTAATGGCCCTGGACAGACGGCGCACAGGCAGTGTTTAAACAAAATAAACTTGTTTACCAGGCGTAGTGTGACAAGGAGCACATAAAGGGAATTGCTGAATGTCTCATATGTACATGTCACCACATCTATGAGAACACAGCGTGACACACGGTAGGGGACCGTACCGCCGCGTAGTAAGGATATGTCAAGGTCACTTTTCATTGGGGGTGATTTCCTGGCCTGGTTATCTATCCTGCATGTGTAAATAAATATTTACGTATTTACTCATTTCATTTGTATTTATAAGCCGCAGAATAAACAGACAAGACTCCCATCTTTTGTTGTGAATCACTGAGATTTTTAAATTGTCAACCACAAAAATATGTATTAATATTATTATTATTACTAGCGAATTGCCCGTCAAAAAATGACGGCAATGAAATTGTAAGGTAGCTAATGCTGTTTAGTGTGTAATAATGAAATATATAATACATTAATAAATGAATATACTTTACCTATTTTAAAGCATTGTGTGGAAGAGCTGTGAATGTGTTTTGATGTTGCTGCAGCATTAGTGGTGTGGATCTGCTGTGTAAGCGTGCTGAATGTGTGCAGTGTAACACTGTGCGTGCGCGAGCCGAAACCGTTGTCGTGTACTTCCGCATTGGCGTCAAATGGCGAGTAATGTGTGTTATACGTTTGTATCGGAATATCCGTAGGTGTTTTGTGGTGTTTTGCGAGTTTTTTGTGGTGTTTTGCGAGTTTAGAGTGCTGTAGCCTCGTTTTCGTTTTGTTCGGCGGCCATTTTTTCTCTCGCTTCGTTTTTTTTTTAGTCTCTAAACTGTTTTATTTGAAGTAAAATCGAGGTGTAAGTTGTATTTTTGAGGTGCTGGGTGCTCCCTCTTGGTGTAGGTAAGTTTTTTATGTATGTGGTGTGTGTATGTATTGTGTTTTACATTTTGTAATGTTCGCGAGTTGCGTGCGAGTGTTGCGAGTCCGTAATCTGTGTGAACGTGTGTCGTATGTTGTTTGCGAGTGTCGTAATGTGTGTGTCGTAGTGTTTGGGTTGCGACGTGAAGTTTGCGAGGGTCGCAGTTGCTGGCAAGGAGCGCCTTCGGCGCTCCATGCCAGCAACTGCGGCCCTCGCTTTGCGAGGTCCTCAGGTGCTGGCATGGAGCGCCTACGGCGCTCCATGCCAGCAACTGAGGCCCTCGCTTTGCGAGGGTCCTCAGTTGCTGGCAAGGAGCGCCGGGCCGCGACTCGCGTAGCGAGCCCGCGGCCCTCGCTTCGCGAGGGCCGCGACTCGCGTAGCGAGCCCGCAGCGTTAGCAACAACTCGTACGCTCACAACTATATATGTGATTATTATTATTATTATTATTATTAATCACAGAGCTATTTACAAACTAGCAATCGGTAAACTACAAAGAAAAAACAAACTATAGGATACGTAAAAATACAAATATACTGCAACAGACAATTCTGAGTCGAAATCCGTACTCTAACAAGCTATATAATTATTATTATTATTATTATTATTATTATTATATAATATTATTATGTGATCAGATCTTGGATAAATAGTATTACAATTGACAGCCTCAATATCTTAAAAAAATGTTCAACAAGTTGTCAAATAACGATAAAGAACTGAAATGCTATGGTTACCAATGTGATAAACCAATTTATTTAATGTGGATAATTACTAAAAAGTGTAAATTAATACATAATAATACATTTGTATCTATCTATCTATCTATTTATCTATAGCTCATATGTAGCATATGCTATCTGTATTAAACAGCTTTTAAGCAAAGTTTGATTTGGCTTATGCACAAGCCAGAAACCCACTCCCAGACAGAACTGTTTCGAGGTTGATGCCTCTCATCGGTGTGAGGTTGGTTTTGTGCATTACATTCTGCGGGATGGGTTATACCACAGCAATCATTTAGTGTAGGGTGAGCAAAAGAGTAAGAGAAAGCTCTCCACCATACAGTGTACAGAAAAAGGATAGTACATTTATAAGAGCATCTAAAAGTCGAAAAATGAGTTAAATACTTATTACCTGCTCAAGTTTCCCAGAAATGCATTCATCATACTGCATTCTGGTGGGACTGGGAGGGGAAATGCAGATGAGATACAATGTACCAGAATCTAATGCATAGAACCAGAACCAACCTCACACTGATGAGAGGCATCAAAGGAGCCATGAATAAAATGGTCATTTGGATTCAAAGAGTAAAGTACATTGTTATTTGATTTAGAAATCGTGATAATACATAACAAATCAACATGCTCAATAATACCTATTTTCAGAAAAGATATTAATGTGGACTTTTATTATATTATTTGGATACTTTATTTGTAGAGTGCCAGCAGATTCCATAGAGCTAATGGTAAAATAAACACATGGAAGTTTATATATGCATTTGAAGACATCTCATTTGTACATATATATTGGTATGGGTGGAGATGAGTGCCTTGCTATTCTTGGAGCTTGCAATTGTAGAGAGATATTAGGAATGTCATTATAATGTCTCAGAATATGCATGTTGTTTTTTTTCACTGGTGCGATTAATATTGTGAATTGGGATTAGCTCATTGTTAGGCAAAACTGGAACAGATTGTATCCTAAAAGCCATTCTGTTGAAACAATTGGTTTAATATTTGTATATTATTACTAATATTTTAAATTTAGTGTATTGGGTTATGTCTATATTACTTCGTAGCTAGATTATCATGATATTAAGATACTACAACAAGGTCAGAGTTCAAAGGTCAATTATGATAATGCCCTCTCACGGGAAAATCTTCAAGTCATGACCTGGCATTGATCTCGGAGCTGGATCCTCTGCTCCTTCTGTCACTGTTAGATTATGATGGTCACATAATTTTTTTGGGTGTTAAAGTCTTATCTTTTCAAATAGTTTATGCTTAAAGTACCTAACTTGCAAGCTGATATTATTTAATTATACCCAATTAGAATGATATTTAAGTATATGTATTTAATTTATCATTTCTGTAATAGCAGGTTAATAAATATACATTTTTCCTTTTAGATATTTGTTTTTATTGTTCCTGTATTGATTTTGAATTTGTATTGAGTATAGTTTTGGGCACCACTACATAAAAAGGACATTTTAGAGCTGGAAAAGGTACAGAGAAGGTCAACAAAACTAATAAGGGGAATGGAGGGGCTAAGTTATGAAGAAAGACTAACCAAATTTTAATTTTTTTCTCTAGAAGAGGAGATATGATTACCTTATATAAATACATCCAGGGTCAGTATAAAGATTTGTCATGGGAGCTTTTTGTGCCAAGAGATTTTCAACTGACAAGAGGACATCCCTTGTGGTTAGAAGTGAAAAGATTCCACCTTAAAGAAAGAAAAGGGTTCTTCACTATAAGGGTGGTTAATCTGTGGAATTCTCTACCAGAGGAGGTGGTGACAGCGGATTTGATAGATAACTTTAAAAGGGGACTGGATTTATTTCTAATTAAAACGGGAATTCAGGGTTATCCTGCATAATTAGAGAGAGAGTGTTGATCCAGGGAGAAATCCGATCGCCAGTATCTGGTGTCAGGAAGAAATTATTTTTTTTTTTTCCTTTTGAGTTGATTGGCTAAGTCTCACTTGGTTTTTTTTTCTGTTTGCCTTCCTCTGGATTAATTAATAATAAAAAAATAAAAAAATAATTGCTTAATAATTAATTAACAACTAATCCGCATATTGCAGATCAGAGGAGATCTTAACAGGTTGAACTTGATGGACTGAAAGTCTTTTTTCAACCTTAATTACTATGGGCCTCATTCTATTAGCGGCCGCAGCCGTTGTGGGGCCGCAAGGACCGGCCGCAAGCTATTCGGCTATTCTATTCCCTTTCGGCCGGGGCCTCCGGCAGGCTTGCGGCCGGCACCTTGCTATCTCTTGCGGCCGATCGCGCCGGAGGAAAGCCTTTGATCTAAAACGGCCGCAAGAGTTTCGGCCGTAAGAAATTCCTATTTGCAATTCAATTGCTCCGGGAACCCTCTCTGCAAGGCTAAAAACGAGCCGCTGCTTACTTGCAGGAAAGAGGTCCCGCTAGCTCCAATTAAGAACATAAAATAGCCCAAAAAAAGACATCCTGCACTTTGCAGAGCCTATAAAGTGATATTCGGTGTTAGCAAAAATAGCACATAATTATCCTGTACTCAAATCCGTAAAATATATATTTTTTAATATCCGTAAAATATCCATGTAAAAAGTCCAGAGTGCTTGGAGCACCTCAGACACGCCCACGCCGCAGCCGGAAAATAAACAGTTAATTTAAACTCGGGTTTGGGCTGATGTGCAAGCTTGAGAGTGGGTTACTTTTAATCCTCATGTCCCCCAATATGATCCCTAGCATTTACAGAGCTGTACAGTGCAGGCTTGAATTTATTTTTTAGTTTTTAGATTTCAGAGCTTACGGCCGGTTTCAAGATATGCGGCCGGCCGTAAGGGGAGATCCTTGCGGGGCCGTATAATAGAATCGCGAGTTAACTGAACCCCCGCAAGGAATCGCAGCCTTACGGCCGATTTACGGCCGATAATAGAATGAGGCCCTAAGTAACTATGATTTGAGCGTCTTTGATTTTATTTTAAAACAATTTCAATGCAATGATACAAATGTTTTGTGTATCCCGCAGTTCTTATTAGTGGGAATAGTGACGGCGACTATTTCACCATCAACGGAATAAAAATAGATGTCTGTAATTATGAACATTAGATGTTCTTTGCAAAAGTGAGAAAAACTGAACAAAAATATTCACAGATAATGTTCCCGTTTGGTGAAAAAATTGCCGCATTAACTTGGGATTTTATGTCCGGTCCCATTAATAACACAATTATCTTTTAATTTTTGTTCTCAGGACAACAAGTGCTGGGCCTGGTGGAAAACCAGAGTGACTGGTACCTGGGAAATCTGTGGAAAAACCATCGGCCGTGGCCAGCCCTCGGGAGAGGATACAACACGGGTAAGAGCACCGATATGATACTGACCCCACAAATGCCACAGAAAATATTCTGGATATAATGGTATTTATTTGTCAAATGGAGAAAAAAAAGTTGAGTTAATAACTTATGGAGGCTATTTATCAAATGGTTTAAAGCTCTGCTGTTTTATAAATATGTATATCCTTATTAAAGGGATATAAGTTTTTTTTATATTTTATTCGCTATATAACATTTATGTGTATCTATTTACTTTTATATACTTTATTTTATTAAGAAGTGCTTATAAGCTCAATTTTTACTGCCTAAAATGATACTAATATTACCTGCTTGGGTCTGTCCTCTGCAGCTCAGTAATACAGACTCTGTAGTACGTGCTGTGCGATGTCTCTTACCGAACCAATCAGTGAGCATCTCTCAGCGACATTCTCAAAGTGCTGCTGAGAGAATGTCCCTGATAGGCTAGGACACTACACATCAAGCCCTACAGAGGGTGGACCCATACAGGGACTTTATGTTTGATTTTAGGCAGTAAAAACAGAGCTTATCAATATATCTTAATAAAACAAAGTACAGAAAAGTAAATATACACAGTTATATACATAGAAAACTTAAGAAAACCTCCATATTCCTTTAATATATCTCACAATGGGATGTATGTGCATTTAGTTACTTCTTGATGTATTTGGTCCTTTAAGTATATAGCTATATATAACATACCTATGTATCTCTTTACTTTTATGTACTTTATTTTATTAAGACGTGCTTATAAGCTTTACTGCCTATAATCAAACAAATGGTCCCTGTATGGGTCTGCCCTCTGCAGGGTATACAAACACAGTCTCTATAGGGTTGGATGTGCATTGTAGTGTCTTAGCCTATCAGGTACTACGTCTCAGCAGCATGTTGCTGGGTGATGGTCGCTGATTGGTTAGTACGAGACACTGCACAGCAAGTACAGTAGAGTCTGTGTCTTTGTGAGCTGTAGAGGGAAATCAGATACCATTTGTTTTACTTTAGGTAGTAAAGGCACTTCTTAATAAAATAAGGTTAATAAAAGTAAATAGATACACAAGTATATTATATATCTAGTACAATCCAGAAGCCTTCCATATCCCTTTAAACGAAAAAGAAAAATGTATTTTCCCTTTAAAGAAAAAAAAGAGCTTTTAACCTCCTTGACTGATCTAATCGCAAGTAACACATTGCAATTTAATGCCTTTAGATTCCCCTGGAAGTGAAGGAATTAAGTCAGCTGAATTGAACTAATTCCTGTTAGATTTGTAATGCAGGTGCACACGGGATCTCTATTCTCCAAGTGAGCAGCGCAACATGTAAACTCAGAGGATTAGCAGACAGTTTGGGTGTGAAGATGCATTTTACAGATGGATATATGTTTTATTTATATTGAATACATTATTTACTCTCACTTCCTGCCAGTTATCCTTTAATAGTTTAGAAACTTTTATAATAGGCTCCAATGAATATAAGAGAGGGGAATTATTAACTTTATTTTTTATTCCGTTATTGAATAATTCCCTGAAAACATGCATCAAAACATAAATCTGATTCATTTTTTTAACACATCCTAGAGGTTTTTGATATGTTTTGTCTCTTTTTTAATAATGTATACAATATGAAAAAGAATTGCTATCACCAGAATCTTGCAAGTTTAGAATAGATGACAAATATCACATTTAAGTTTAATTAAAATTGTTTTGTCATACGCTGGAAAAATGATGCATGGTTTAAAAGAGTTTAAAAACATATTTTTTTGGTTCAATTACACTATTTATTTGATATTAATACAAAGTTCCTGTGCAGAAGATATAGCTTTAAATTACATGGGGGCTTGTCCTTTTTAGCCAATTATCTGCATGGGTGTGCTCCTGCCATCCAATGAACACTAAGGGCCTCATTCAATTGCGATTTGGCCAATTGATTAGGGCTCAATATAAGCACAGAGCATTTTTTTTTACAGAAGTTTTTAGTTAGTGAACTTCTATCCAAAAGCAAGGTCTTCACTAACTAAAAACTTCTGTAAAAAACATATGCTCTGTGCTTATATAGAGCCCTATTTAATTGGCCAAATCACAATTGAATGAGGCCCTAATACAGTAATATGAATTCCACAAGCAAATTTAACCAGTCATAGGCTGCACCAAGTGAGTTATTGAGCCTTATGCAGAAATGTTTACTCCCTAGAGTAGCTGATTTCTTCAAAGAACATAATAGTTTGGGGTGTCCAGATTGTAATTTATTGCTTTTGATGCATCCACACCATAGTTTTTCAAAACTGAGAGATTTACAAAGAATGTAATAAAGTATACTTCGTAAAATAGATAATAAAAAAATATGGAAAGTTACATGCCCATTGCAATCAAGCAAACGGGGAAAATCCATATATTCTTCAATAGTCAAAGAGCAATAGAGAGTGTAATAATGCTACCTTGTTGCCTGATTGAAAATTGTGGGATCTCTGGGTCATGTTATGAAAATAATTTTCTATTTTTCATACCCTAGAAATTGGATTGCAATCCAAAATAAATCTGTTTAAAAAAAAATAAAAAAATAATAATATAAAAAAAAAAACTAGTGGTACTGCTTACTGTAGAAAGTAAACCAGACACGGGTCACAAATCCAATCAGATATAGGGCACTCCATACATGACTTACAAAAAAATCATAAATGTGTTATAATGTCTAAAATCCGGTGTTTCAGCTCTTACATATATTTCTTCTGTGATGCCTCATGCAGCAAGTTTTCTTACAAAAAAATAAAAATTACAATATTGGTATGCCTTTAAAATATTCCTCTTTTGAAGAGAGAGCCCTTCATTTAGGTAAAAATCCTCCTTAGAATGGAAATGAGAGAGAGAGAGAATGGAAAGGGGGATACAAAGGAGAGGAGAGGGTGAGTTAATGCAAAAGAGAGGGAGAGTGAGAATACAAAGGGAAGGAGGAGGCGGGCCAGTATGGAGTTGGCAAGCACCAACAGATTTGCCATATTGAGTGAAACTCTTGGGGATGTCCATTCAGGAATGGCAATGCCAGATAGAGCTGTTCCCTCTAACAGCTGGGAGAACAGTTCTACTGGAGGAGTGAGAGGGCAGAATAGGCAGAGCAAAAGACAGGTTTTGGTGGTAGGGGACTCTATTATTAGGAAGGTAGACAGGGTGATTTTTCACCCAGATCCCAGCAATCGAACAGTTTGCTGTCTCCCGGGTGCTCGGGTTCGGCATGTTGTGGATCAGGTAGATAAATTATTGGGAGGGGCTGGAAATGAACCCGCGGTCTTGGTACATATTGGTACCAATGACAAAGTTAGTGGAAGATGGAGTGTCCTAAAGAATGATTTTAGAGAACTAGGGAATAATCTTAGAGCAAGGACCTCCAAGGTAGTATTTTCTGAGATACTACCAGTGCCACGTGCTAGTCCCGGGAGACAGAAGGAGCTTAGGGAGGTAAATGCATGGCTAAAAATGTGGTGTACTATGAAGAGGTTTGGGTTTTTAGAGCACTGGGCTGACTTCTCAGTTGGGTACAATCTCTATAGCAGGGATGGATTGCACCTTAATGAGGAGGTAGCTTTTGTGCTAGGGGATAGGATGGTAGAACGGCTGGTGGAGTTTTTAAACTAGTAGGTGGGGGGAGGGACTAGATGAATTTAATGGGGTAGAAAATGTAGAGGGGGTAAGGAATGAATTAACTACTCATGGGGGAGGAGATGAAGGGTGGGTTAGTATAGTTAATAGGGAGGTATTACTAAGTAACTCAAGTACAGAAGCAGGCACTTCAGAACTACAGACTCATAACATAAGATGTATGCTTGCTAATGCCAGAAGCTTGCCAGGAAAAATTGTAGAGTTAGAATCACAGGAATACCCCGTTTAGCGCTGTGCATGCGTTCCTGTATGCACGAGTGCTATGTGAATCAGTGCTAAACAGGGCATTTTAAGCCATAGTGCTGAAACAGCTCTATAGCGGGAAAAAGAGCGCTAAGCAGGGATTTAAGAAAAAATGTGTGCGATTTCGCAGGAAAACAGCGCTATCGCGAGATTTAGTGCTAAGCAGGGAATTTTAATAAAAAACTGCACTATAGCGAATATGTGCTATGCAGGGTAGCGTAAATCAGGGTATACATGTATTGGCAATTAATAAAAATGGAATTTAATAGGCATTACCGAAACATGATTGGAGGATCTCATGACTGGACTGTTAATCTGGATGGTTATAACCTATTTAGGAAAGATAGAGGAAATGGTAAAAGAGGAGGAGGGATTTGTCTGTATGTTATGCCTGAATTTAAGCCTATAGTCAGAGAAGATATTTATGCTGGAACTAGCGGTAATGTTGAATGTTTGTGGGTTGAGTTAAATAGCGGGGCAGCAAATTACAAAATAATATTAGTAAGAGTATGCTATAAACCCCCAAATATAATTGAAAGTGAGGAAATGCAATTATTGTTACAGAGTGGAAATGCAGCTAAGCATGGGCAAGTTCTAATAATGGGAAATTTTAATTACCCTGAAATAAACTGGATAAATGAGACCAGCAGCTCAGCGAAGGGGAGCAGGTTCTTGAGTACACTCAGAGATCATTATCTGGCCCAGGTTATACAAGAACCTACTAGTAATGAGGCTATCTTGGATTTAGTTATAACAAATAATATTGATGTGGTATCAAATGTTGAAATAGGGCAACCTTTGGGAAACAGTGATCACAACACAGTCTCATTAGAGTCTGAATAAAAAAAAACAAAGGGCCAACTAAAACTCTTCATTTTAAAAGGACAGATTTTAACGGTCTAAGGGCAGTCATACAACGTATAGACTGTAACAGAGAACTGGTAAAAACACTGAACATAAATGGACAACATTTAAATTCTTACTAAATATACATACACATCACCATATACCACGTGGAAATAAAATTAGAAGAAGTAAATCACAACCCATGTGGCTTAACAATGATTTAAAGATCAAGATACAAAGTAAAGAGGCATTTAAGTTATACAAACAAGAGGGGACAGAGTCTGCTTTGCGTAAGTACAAGGAAATCACCAAGGCAGCAATAGGGCTATTAGACTGGATAAAATAGAAAATGAAGGACATTACAATGTGACACAGGCCTTCTGATAATCAGTGACCAGGAATAGGCAGATGAGCTAAAGAGGGTTTTTTTTCTTCGGTATACACAAGGGTGGTACCAGTGGTTGGGTCACTGCAACATAATGGGCCTACACTACCATCACCAAATAACTGGTTAACGCGGGAAGAAATCCAAAAGAGGTTGGAAAAAATAAATGATAATAAAGCCCCGGGTCCTGATGGAATACATCCAAGGGTGGTACTGAGGGAACTGAGCACTGTAATAGCAAAACCATTATATTTAATTTTTCAAGATTCACTCAACACAGGGTTTCTAACAGATGACTGGCGAAAAGTAGAGGTGATACCTATATTTAAGAAGGGAGAAAGAGCAAATCCGGGGAATTAGAGACCAGTGAGCCTCACGTCTGTTGTGGGAAAGCTTTTAGAAGGGTTAATAAGGGATAATATACAAGAATATGTCTATTTGAACAGGATTATAAGTAGGAGTCAACATGGATTTATGAGGGATGGGTCATGTCAAACAAATCTAATTAGTTTCTATGAGGAGGTTAGTAGGAACCTGGATCAAGGCAACTAAATGGATGTAGACTTTTTGGATTTTGCAAAGGCTTTTTATACAGTGCCACATGGAAGACTATTGTGCAAACTAAGGGATACAGGAATTGCAGTAAATATCTGCTCATGGATTGAGAGCTGGCCAAAAGACAGGAAGCAAAGGGTTGTGGTAAATGGAACATACTCAGATTGGACTTATGTGGTAAGTGGGGTTCCTCAGGGGTTCAGTATTAGGCCCTCTCCTTTTTAACATATTTATTAATGACTTAGAGGTGGGACTGGAAAGTAGTGTCTCCATTTTTGTTGATGACACTAAGTTGTGCAAGGTTATTAAATCAGATAATGATGTACTTTTCCTCCGAAGGGATTTACATAAATTAGAGGAATGGGCATCTAAATGGCAGATGAAATTTAATACGTATAAATGTAAAGTTATGCATCTGGGAAGGAAAAATAGCCATGCAATTTAGAATTTTAATTGAGCAAATCTGGGGGTATCTGATGTTGAAATGGATTGGGGAGTACTTGTGGACAACCACCTAGGTAACAGTGGTCAATGCCAAGCAGCAGCTGCAAAGGCAAATAAAATATTAACATGTATTAAGAAGGGTATAGAAGCAAGGGAAGCAAATGTAATTCTGCCACTATACAAATCCCTAGACAGGACATTTTAGAGCTGGAAAAGGTACAGAGAAGGGCTACAAAACTAATAAGGGGAATGGAGGGACTAAGTTATAAAGAAAGAGTAACCAAATTAAACGTATTTTCTCTAGAAAAAAGGAGTCTAAGAGGAGATATGATTCCGTTATATAAATACATCCAGGATCAGTATAACAATTTGTCAAGTGAGCTTTTTGTGCCAAGTGGTTTTCAACTGACAAGGGGACATCCTTTGAGGTTAGAAGTAAAAAGATTCCACCTTAAAGAAAGAAATGGATTCTTTACAGTAAGGGTGGTTAATCTGTGGAATTCTCTGCCAAAGGAGGTGGTGACAGCGGATTTGATAGATAACTTTAAAAAAGGACTGGATTTATATTTAGTTTAAAAAAAGGCATTCAGTATTATGCTGGATAATTAGAGAGAGATAGAGTATTGATCCTGGGAGGAATCTGATCGCCAGTATCTGGGGTCAGGAAGGAATTATTTTTTTTCTCTTTTGAGATGTTTGGCAATGTTTCACTTAGGTTTTTTTTCTGTTTGCCTAACTCTGGATCAATTAATTAACAACTAATCTGCATATTGCAGATCAGAGGAGATCTTAAAAGGTTGAACTTGATGGACTGGAAGTCTTTTTTCAACCTTAATTACTATGTAACTATGTAAGAATGGAAGAGGGTAAAGAGAATGGAAGGAGTGGGAGAGAGAGAATGGAAAGGAGATAGAAAGGAGAGGGAGAGCTGATGCAAAAGAGAGAAAGAGTGAGAATTCAAATAGAAGGAGGAAGAATGGAAGAGGGTAAAGAGAATGGAAGGGATGGGAGAGAGAGAATGGAAAGGAGAGAGAATTGAAGAGGCAGAGAAAATGGAAGGGGAGGGAAAGAGAATGGGAATACAAGGATGAAAAGTTACGGTAATTGATAGGGATGGCTCTACGTGCCAATATTTAATCATTTTAGACATGGTACTCCACTTTCTGATTGTAAGTTAATAGTGATATTGTTAGTTAATATGCAGGCCGCTATGTGGTATTAGTCATGAGAAAAAAAGCAAATAGGTTGCAGTTGGTAGAAGCTCAGAGAAGTACTTACATTTTTTTGTATGGTAGATAAGTTACATAGATTTAAAACACTTCAAGAAACCATTAGAATTTGCCAAAGCTTTGGACCCCCCTTTTAAAGTTTATTTTGGTGGTCCATTGAAACCTGTCACATATTGAACTTTGGTTATGCTGCTATCATTGGGCTTTTGCCCCTTTATATTTACAATGTAATCTGTTCATTCCTTGTAAATGATAAATAATAAAAAAAGGTGTCACCTACTACAACCACCTTGATGATGTGAAATATTAATTGTCAGGGAAGTGAGATAGTATTAATCCATCATTATTTAGGAATACAAAGGAAATCCATGATTTGAATATCCCAGCTTTAGTTTTATCACTGTGTATTTTTTAATGTGTATCATAGCAATAAAAGCAATGGGGGTACTTTTTAAAGACTTCCTTGATATCTTGGTTAAATGCACTAATTTGGTCATGGGATTGTTTTGTACCCTGTCTCTATAAAGTGGTGTGCACACTGATATTGCTATAGAAATACAAATATATACATACAACCCTGTGGGTCCATAACATCTATCAGAATTGTAATGAGGAAATGTGGTGGGGCAGCATGGTCTTGTGAAAGTTCACAAAAGGAGAGCAATACATTGACCTCATTAAAACTATGTTGAGTCATATCTATCTATCTATATATCTATCTATCTATCTCATGCTCTATCTATCTATCTATCTCTATATCTATCTATCTATCTTTCTATCTATCTATCTATCTATCTTCATCAGGAAATTGGAGATAATATCCAATACTCTACTTTACTCAGTTATGCATTGCATGTGTGTATATCTAGACCAGTTTGTTCTATCTTTCTCTATATATCTAGCAATAGATGTAGACCCAGAAACTGTATTTGTATTTGTGTGCATTCGTGTGTGTTTGACGTATGCATTGTGCAAATGACTATATGTGTGAATATAGTCTTATGCATCAGTGCACAATCTATTATAAGTTAGTTACCCATTATAATGCTACAATGTAGTGCATTAGTCTGATAAGTCTGTTCATAAATTCGCCGTATCATATTTGACGCAAAATTCTATAGGGCTTTTTGATCCTTTTCACTTATGCTTTCTCCTATGAAATTAAAACATATGTGAGTTGGTTGTGGTTGATGATTACTTATCCAACTGAAGAAATTCTTCATAGATTAGTTTCTGTTTCTCCTTCTCGTGTCTGGGTTTCAGAATACTCTGTAAACAACCTTTTTTCACATGTAGGAATATTATGTACTGTTATGGAAGGTCTTATAAGATGTTGTCAATCAGTCTCCTATCATAGAAATGTTCTAATGAGACTGTGACAAGCAATGGAATGTCAAAAATGTGGTCTTGACTATGACGAACAGTACTTCTTTAATTTGTAGGAATGTAATGAACAATGGCTCTGTTATGGAGGGTCTCACTGGAATGTGATAAATAATATCTCAACCACAAGATGGTCTACTGAAACTGTGCAAAGCATGGTCCTATGATTGAGGAGGTCTTAAAACACTTTATCGAGCAATGGCCTACCAGGCAGGTGGTATTACAAGACTGTGACAAGCAAACAATAAAATAGTCTCACAGAACTGTGATGATCAATCACCTGTCATGTGAATGGTCTCACAGGAGTGGTATGAACGATGACCTAATATGTATGTTTGTGACATGCGATGATTGACCTTACATGGAAATGGTCTCTCAAGAGCCCACTGAGAAAAAGTCTGTAATGTATAGGATCTCCCAAGACTATAATGAGCTATGACCTATCATGACCATGGTCTAGGGAGACTGTAATGACCAAGACCCTGTAATGGAAGTGTCGACATGAAAATGGTCTGGTAGGATTCTGAGGTGAATGACCCCAGCATAATAATGATCTTCTTGGATGTCCAATATGCAGTCTTTGTACCTGATCCTATTGACCGTACATACTGGCCATGGCTTGAACTCAAATCGTTATGCAGTTTAGAGCTTGAAAAGCTCAAGTACATGTTAGACAGAACATCCATACAAAAATCTTTTTTGCAAACCCAAAGGAATATAATCTTTAACTCTGGATAAATACAGTAATTAGAGCTTGATATTCCCACTTGTTCATTAAAAAAATTTGAGTACAAATGAGCCAAAAATAGGGTACTAGTTAAGTGGAACACCTTTCCAGTGAGTCAAACACAATTAAGGAGTTTACGCATACCTTCAAATTAGCATAAGGACATTTTGGTTCTTCTCAGTCGTCAAATCTGTGTTTAGGTTTCTCTGTATAATATTCGGTGGACTAGTAGTTTTTTTTCCCTGGCTAATTTTATTCACCTGACTGGATATCATCATTGTTACTTTTTATCCTTGTATAAATTACATTATAACTTGCTATCCTATCGCAAGGGTGGGCAAGTTTGGTCCTGGAGTGACACATGCAGGCCTGGATTTAAGGATTTCCCTTCTGTGCAGAGGTGAGACAATAAGGATGACTGAAGAAACAATAGCCTCACCTGCACGCCACAAAAAAAATAATCAAATCCAGGCCTGTGTGCGGCCCTCCGGGACTGTACTTGCCCACCCTTGTCCTATCAATATAGTGAAAATGATTTTAGTGACTGCACATTGTGGATCTGGGCATCCATGCCGCCTGATATTGCTATTCCCTTTATTTTGTTTTCTCTAATTAGTTATTGACGCCTTGTTTACAAGGTCCCACTCTGTAAACCACTAAGAAAAGCTGCTAGTGATTTTTCAAGGTGTTAATCCATGGATGTTACAGACTGGCCAGAGTCTGCACATTCAGATGAGATACATACAGGGTCCAGCTGGCTCCCAAAGTCATTGTAAGTTTTATTTTATTTATTGTTTAAATATTGAGAGAGTAAGTGAAATGGTAAAGGAGAAAGGTGGAACAGGGGAAGACATGAGTATAGCAAAACGGAGAGAGGGGATAATGGAATAAGATATAAGAGAAAACAAGGGGAAATAGAAAAATACCAAAGAAGGGAATAATTGATACAGGAAAGTCAGAATGTAAATGTGTGATAAAAGATGGGGGAAAGACAGAATGGACATTAAAAGGGAATGGAATTAAGAAGCGAAAGGAGGAAGAGAGAAGGAATATTGAGGACAAGGGGAGGAAGCAAGAGGCAAGGAAAAGGGAGGCAGATAGAGTGGAGAGGGAGAAAAGGGTAATAGAAAAAGAGGAAAGCATAGATGAGAAAGAGGACAATATAAGAAAAATGTGGGAATGGGTAAGAGAGTAAGGAACAGGAGAATAGAGATTGGAACATCTGGAAAGAGAGGTTAGCAATGGAAGGGGAGGGAGATGGAATAGTAATTAAGTAAAAGAAAAATCTGCAATAAACAGGAGAGATGAGAGGCAAAACTAAGCAAATATATAAAGAGAAAATGGAAAGAGAAGGAAAATTGAAGAGGAGAGAGAGAATGGAAAAGGAGAGAGAGAGAGAATGGAAGGGGCAAGAGAAGATAGGGGGAAGAAAATGAAATGGGTAAAGGATGGAAGGGGGAGAGAAAGTGCAAGTAGTGGAACAGAGGACATTGAAAGATGGAGAGAGAATGGAAAAGGGGGTTAAGAGAAAGAGGAGGTAATAGGTAAGAGGTAATAGAAATAGGAGAGAGAATGGAAAGGGAGAGAAATAGGATGGAACTGGGAGAATGAATGGAAGAGGATGGAAGGAGAGAGAATATAAAGGAGAGAATGAGAGAAAGGAAGGGGAGGGAAATTAAATGGAAAATGAAGGAGATAATGGTAGGGAGGGGCGTGAGAATGGAAATGAGAGAGAGAATGGAAAGGAAGGATATGATGAGATGGAAAGAGAATGGAAGGACAAGATGGAAATGGAGGGAGAGAGAATGGAAAAGGGATAAAGAGATAATGGAATGGAAGGGGTACAGAAAGGAGAGGTAGAGCTAGTTCAAAAGGGAGGGGAAAAAGAATAGAACGAGAAGGATGGAGAATGGTAGAGTGTAGAGACGATGGAAATGGATAAAGAGAAAATTTATGGTAAAGAGAGGTGAATGGAAGGGGTATAAGAGAGAAGTGAAAGGAGAGAGACTAGAAGAGGCAGGGCAAATGTAAAGGGATGGAGAGAGTGTAATGAAATGATGAATGGATAATGCATAAGAATGTAAAGAGAGTTTAGGAGAGGAAGAGATGGTTCAAAGAGGAAGAGAAAGAAGAAGCTCCTTGATTTCCTGACAACGTAGTTGGGAATGGTGATGGCATTTTTAACAGTGAGAGATATTTGAGGAGGGGAAGCTGTGGCAGAGGATGGGAAGATTGGACCTCAGTCTTGACATGTTGAGTTTGAGTTGACGTGCAGACATTTAAATATGGATATGCTTGAGTGGCAGTTGGCGACACATGCTAGAACAGACGGCAATAGATCTCAGACTTGATAATCATCTTTGCTTTGTCTTCTTTCGGGAAATCCAACCCAGTCCAGGAAATTCATGAGGGGTTAAAGACAATGGCAGCCATTTTTGAACCCAGCACATTACATGAACTGTAAGGTTCACGGCACTTAGGATATTAAATCTCTTTTTCTTTGCTCGGGAACACACCAATGTCTGTAGTAGTATTGATTTTTTAATGCAGCCAGAAGGATTGCACCATTCTTTACTGCAAACAAAGAAGAGAAGCGCTAACTTGTCATTATCACAATCTCCATAAGACCCGACTCCTTTGTTCCCAGGACTTTTAGTGGTTATGCAGAGTTATTGTAGTGTTTTTATTCCTGGAGAGAGCCACAGTCCTGTAGTATCCTGAGCTTAAAATGTACTCTCTTTGAAAAGGGCTTTTCTTGTTTGTGTGAAAAGCAATGAACATAAACCTAATGGAAAGCAGCGCAATGTACTGTTAATGATCTGTATTGATGAGGATCTCACCCTTATGGTCTGTGCTTAGTCTCAGTTCGGAGACTGCCGCTTTCTTTCTTAGCAACCCCCGGTTTGTGCTTTTTATTTCATCTTTCAAATATCTTGGGAATGGAATGAAAATGCCACAGAAGAACTTGCTCTTAAACGAAATAAAGAAAATTATTCATAACCTTTGCATAGCTGTTTCTAGAGAGTAATGTGTTTTCTGAACGCTGCTACATGCTGTGATAGTTGCCCAGAGGCCTAGGGAGGAAAGAATAGCGGGGGGCTGGCCATCCTTTTATGCACAGCATATTGTCCTCACAATAAAGAATACATCTAAATATGTTGCTGTCCTACGCATTTATGCCTTTTTTATTGGACTTATATACCTTTTTGATGGAAGTTCCCTTTAATACAATGTTATTATTTAGCATATGTGTAATAAAAAAAGACGTTTACCTATTTTTAAAGGACCATTGAATTAAAAACCCTTCTGAATCGCTACCTTGTCACAGTGAAAGGGCTTGTGTACTTCAAAAAGGCGTGGGCTAACCATGTAGGGTTACCCCAGATGGGCAGGTCATAGCAGAGAGGTCGGACTAATTGCGGTCTTTGAATTTTGTCTCTTTTATTTGGCTTTCTGTTATTGATCAATCTCTTTCATCAGAAGGATGATCATGAAATGTAGCGTAAAAATTACACATAGCGTAGTATTATTAAAAATATATATATATCAAAAAACAGATGCACATCCAATTCACATTGAGTAGTGTATTTACAGTATATGCATATTTTTTTGAACATGTAAACAAAAGGGTCCTGTTGTCTGGAATTGGGAAAGGAAGTGTTGTCTCCGTCTCTTTGATGACGCTTGACCGTTTTATGGGCAGCTGAAACAATAATTCCACTAGGTTATTCAAATCAAAGACCTATTTTACAAGCTCCAATAACACGGCCTACGTGTTTCATCTCATATGACTTCTTCAGGGATTTGGTCTTCAAGTATAACATCTAATGAGCAAAGGATGGCTTGCAAGAATACTAGACATTGCTCCTTCTGCCTCAACTGAAGATCATTTTAAGCACAGAACAACATAATAATATTTACAGTGGGGGGGGGGGAAGTATTTGATCCCCTGCTGATTTTGAACATTTGTCCACTGACAAAGAAATGATCAGTCTATAATTTTAATGGTAGGTGTATTTTAACAGTGAGAGACAAAATAAAAATAAAAAACAAACAAGAAAAACTCATGTCAAAAAAGTTATAAATTGATTTGCAGGTCAATGAGGGAAATAAGTATTTGACCCCATCGTATTAGTACTTGGTGGCAAAACCCTTGTTGGCAATCACAGAGGTCAAACTTGTCTTGTAGTTGGCCACCATGTTTGCACACATCTCAGGAGGGATTTTGTCCCACTCCTCTTTGCAGATCCTCTCCAAGTCATTAAGGTTTTGAGGCTGATGTTTGGCAACTCGAACCTTCAGCTCCCTCCACAGATTTTCTATGGGATTAAGGTCTGGAGACTGGCTAGGCCACTCCAGGACCTTAATGTGCTTCTTTTTGAGCCACTCCTTTGTTGCCTTGGCTGTGTGTTTTCGATCATTGTCATGCTGGAATACCCATCCATGACCCATTTTCAATGCCCTGGCTGAGGGAAGGAGGTTCTCACCCAAGATTTGATGGTACATGGCCCTGTCTCTCGTCCCTTTGATGTGGTGCAGTTGTCCCGTCCCCTTAGCAGAAAAACACCCCCAAAGCATAATGTTTCCACCTCCATGTTTGACGGTGGGGATGATGTTCTTGGGGTTATAGGCAGCATTCCTCCTCATCCAAACCCATTCAGTTGATACCAAAGAGATCGATTTTGATCTCATTTGACCACAACACTTTCACCCAGTTCTTCTCTGAATCATTCAGATGTTCCTTGGGGAACTTCAGGCGGGCCTGTACATGTGCTTTCTTGAGCAGGGGGATCTTTCGGGAGCTGCAGGATTTCAGTCCTTCACTACGTAGTGTGGTACCAATTGTTTTCTTGGTCACTATGGTCCCAGCTGCCTTGAGATCATTAATAAGATCCTCCCATGTAGTTCCGGGCTCATTCCTCACCGTTCTCATGATCATTGAAACTCCACTTGGTGAGGTCTTGCATGGAGCATCAGACCAAGGGAGACTGACAGTTATTTTGTGTTTCTTCCATTCGCAAATAATCGCACCAACTGTTGTCACCTTCTCACCATGCTGCTTGGCGATGGCCTTGTAGCCCATTCCAGCCTTGTGTAGGTCTACAATCTTGTCATTGACATCCTTGGACAGCTCTTTGGTCTTGGCCATAGTGGAGAGTTTGGAATCTGATTGATTGATTGCTTCTGTGGACAGGTGTCTTTTATACAGGTAACAAGCTGAGATTTGGAGCACTCCCTTTAAGAGAGTGCTCCTAATCTCAGCTCATTAACTGTATAGTCATCCTTTGTACAGATACTCCAGTCTCTGCTGTGGAACTCTGTAGCTCCTCCATGGTTACCTTAGGTCTCTGTGCACTCCTTGCCCGGTCCGTGAGTTTTGGTGGGCGGCCATCTCTTGGCAGGTTTGCTGTTGTGCCATGTTCTTTCCATTTAGTTATGATAGATTTGATGGTGCTCCTGGGGTTCATCAAAGATTTGGATATTTTTGTATAACCTAACCCTGAATTGTACTTCTCAATAACATTGTCTTTTATTTGTTTGGAGAGTTCTTTGGTCTTCATGGCAGTGTTTGGTTAGTGGTGCCTCTTGCTTAGGTGTTGCAGCCTCTGGGGCCTTTCAAAAAAGGTATGTATATGTAATGACAGATCATGTGACACTTAGATTGCACCCAGGTGGACATACTTTCACTAATTATGTGACTTCTGAAGGTAATTGGTTGCACCAGAGGTTTTTATGGGCTTTATAACAAAGGGGGTGAATACATACGCACATGCCAGTTTCCTATTTCTAAAAAATAGTTGTATGTATATATTTTTCTAATTTCACTTCACCAATTTAGACTATTGTGTTCTGATCCATCACATAAAATTCAGATTAACAAAACATTGAATTTAAGGCTGTAATGTAACAAAATAGGTAAAAAGTCAAGGGGGGTGAATAATTTTGCAAGGCACTGTATGTCAGTGTTATATCAGCAAAACTTTTTGTATTTCCATGTATTATAGGAACAAATGAAGGTTGCACCAACACTTATGGGGTTAAAGCTCCAGCACATGCATCCTCCCAGTTACTACCCTTCCTTGTGGTTGTACTCAAGATATGTGCTGTGATTTCTCTGAGATGTATTAACCTGTTCTAGATGTTCCCCAACAAGCATTGATCTGGTTTCCCTGTGTGCTGAAACGTCTGTCCCCTGAATCCAAATCTAATTCCTTAATTTAATCTTCACCTCATAATGCTGCTCGGAAGCAGCCAAATCTACTTAACTCTCTCAGTGCCACATTTTTGAGTGCCAAGGTAATGAAACCGCTTTTACATTAATCGAGGATCATACAGAGCAGCCATTACTGTGTTTGTTTACCTGGTAGGGGACTTGGCTACTGATAACGTATCAGTCTCATAGTGTAGTGCAATCTCGTTTTAATAGAAATAATAAAAACCTTTATCTACATCAGTTATGTGTTGTAGTTTAGTGCAACTTCTTTCAACAGAACTAATAAAAATGTTATCTACATCTACAAATTACTTAAAGGGCCAACCTGCAGTGAAAAAAATGATATGTTTGAAAAGAGTGTGAGTGTAATTGGTTAAGCAAGAGAAGTTGTTACAAAGCTATAAATGTTTAGATGTATTCTATTGACTCCAACTCGCAAATTCTGACCGCAAGGCAGAACTCATAAACCCTGCCTTTTTAAGTCTGATTTCAGTGGGCGTGATCATATGATCTGACAATATTTAAGCAAGCCCATAATTTACTTCTTAGACACAGGCAATAGTAAATGAGACCGTCATCATGACGTCAGTAAAACACAGAGTTTATACTTAAACTTCACTCAGAAACTACAAATGAATTAGTGTCAATAAGTAAATTTTGCGATCAGACTCACAATCCAGCAATGTAGAAATCAATAAAAGGAATTAAAGTAACTGTTCTAGTCCATGCGGGTTCCATGATATGTATTAACCCCTCAGGTCCCGAAATCCATTTCCACACAAAAAAACATAAAAATAATAATAATAATAATTGCATATTTGTGGGTTTGAGACTGTTCTGCGATTAATTCTAATGCATTCCCATGCTTTTCCATATTTTTAGAGTACAGTATAGTGTGTTTAATTGCTGCTACAACTCTAATAATAGATTGAAAAAGCCCTTGTGGTCCTATTTAGTACTTATAATATGTTTGACAAAAACTTGATACTTTTTTTCACTTGTGGGTCAGACGTTATTTGTGATCTAGAGCTCTGAGTCTAATAGAATATTGATTTTGTGTAACTTTAATTATTTAGTGCTCTTACTATTCAAACTGTGCTAAAACCAATGGATTTCGAAGGCAGGTTTTGCCTCTTTGGCTGGCCCGTAATGATTGTGGGCAGGGAGCTCGTAATTGGAATGCGAGTAGATAATAGAATATGTGGCAATATTCAGAGTGTTGTGTAACTGTGAGAATTGGCCAATAGAATATGGGCCCCTAGTTTTTGATAATAAAAATAAAATAGAATTATACATCTGGAGGCATCCATAATGCTTTAGTGAAGGCTGTGCATGTGAGAGAGGTATTTACATTTCTGGAGTGTTGGATTTGCATTTATTGATGCAAACTGCCTGCTTCTGGATGTGTGTGGGGTAATGGGGCACAGGTGTCAAATTCAGTAAGATCCAATTATTATACAAATCCTACAAATAAAAACAAATTTATTATACAGTTGTGCTCAAAAGTTTGCATACCCTGGCAGAAATTGTGAAATTTTGGCATTTCTTTTGAAAATATGACTGATCATGTAAAAAAAAAATATTTTATTGAAGGATAGTGATCATATGAAGACATTTATTATCATATAGTTATTTGGCTCCTTTTTAAATCATAATGATAACAGAAATCACCCAAATGGCCCTGATCACAAGTTTGCATACCCTTAGTTCTTAATACTGTGTATTGCCCCCTTTAGCATCAATGACAGCGTGCAGTCTTTTGTAATAGTTGTCCACGAGACCCCTAATTCTTGCAGGTGGTATAGCTGCCCATTCGTCTTGGCAAAATGCCTCCAGGTCATGTAAAGTCTTTAGTCGTCTTGCATGAACCGCACTATTGAGATCTCCCCAGAGTGGCTCGATGATATTAAGGTCAGGAGACTGTGATAGCCACTCCACAACCTTCACCTTTTTCTGCTCTAACCACTGGAGGGTCAACTTGGCCTTGTGCTTATGGTCATTGTCATGCTGGAAAGTCCAAGAGCGTCTCATGCGCAGCCTTCGTGCAGAAGAATGCAAATTGTCTGCCAGTATTTTCTGATAACATGCTACATTCATCTTGCCATCAAATTTCACAAGATTCCCCGTTCCATTAGAGCCCCCCCCCCCCCCCCAAACATCAGTGAGCCACTACCATGCTTCACAGGGAGGGTGGCATTTTTTTCACTATCGGCCTTGTTGACCCCTCTACAAACATAGTTTGTTGTGCCCATAAAGCTCTATCTTTGTCTCCTCACTCCAAATGACAGTGTGCCACAAGCTGTGAGGCGTGTCAAGGTGTTGTCGGGCATATTGTAACCAGGGTTTTTTGGGACATTGGCGCAGTAAAGGCTTCTTTCTGGCAACTCGACCATGCAGCTCATTTTTTTTCGTATCGTTGTATTGTGCTCCTTGAAACAATGACACTCTTTTACCAGAGCAGTCTGTATTTCTCCTAAGGTTACAAGTGGGTTTTTCTTTATATTCCGAACAATTCTTCTGGCAATTGTGGCTGAAATATTTCTTGGTCTACCTGACCATGGCTTGGTATCAAGAGATCCCCAAATTTTCCACTTCTTAATAAGTGATTGAACAGTACTGACTGACATTTTCAAGGCTCTGGATCTTTTAATATCCTTTTCCATCTTTATGAAGTTCCATTACCTTGTTATGCAGGTCTTTTGACAGTTTTTTCTGCTCCCCATTGCTCCGTATCTAGCCTGCTCAGTGCATCCACATAAGAACTAGCAAACTCATTGACTATTTATACACAGACACTAATTGCAATTTAAAAAGCCACAGGTGTGGGAAATTAACCTTTAATTGCCATTTTAACCTGTGTGTGTCACCTTGTGTGTCTGTAACAAGGCCAAACATTCAAGGGTATGTAAACTTTTGATCAGGGCCATTTGGGTGATTTCTGTTATCATTATGATTTAAAAAGGAGCCAAACAACAATGTGATAATATATGGCTTCATATGATCATTATCCTTTAAAAAAAGACATTTATTTTGCATGATCAGTCACATTTTCAAAATAAATGCTAAATTTTAATATTTTCTGCCAGGGTATGCAAATTTTTGAGCACAACGGTATAAATCCTTTCCACCTTTTGCTCTTTTCCCAACAAGTTATCATAAGTGATGACTTAAAGAAAAGATAAAACCTATCTTTAAGAATTTTTTTCTAAAAATGAGTTTTATGCTAATGGATTACATATCTACTAATGTTGTTAGTTTGTTACATACTTAATAAACAAGTGCAGATTTTCTCAAACTATCTCTTATGCTCCATCTATCCAGAGTGATTAAATAAAGTCAAAATGGAAAATTCTATGCACAAATTATAATTTTCTGTAAAAATGTTTTTTTTTTATGTTTATGGATTATGTTTGTTTATTCTTCTTTTAATAAAAAATAAGCTGAATTTGTTATTGTTATATTTTAAACTGATGTAGACCAAAAGTCTAGTTCTTCAAAAGAACTTACTGTAAATATTGAACTTTAGTGGTGTTTTAAGACAAGATTTGGGAGGGAATTCACTAAGCACTTTCTTATCTGAGATGAGATGAGGACGGCTGTGTGTTCACCATTAAAATAGTGCTTAGTAAATCAAGAAATGACATAAGATGCACTTTAGATGCTTAGTAAATTCCCTCTATGATTTCCTCTATAGCATTAAAGAGACATGGAAGGTTTCTGGATTTCCCTAGAAATATAATACCCTGTGTATATATTCACTTTTATGTACCGGTACTTTATTTTATTAACAAGTGCTTAAAAGCTCTGGCATCTTTCATGTTATCTACCCGCCACCTGTTGGTGTTCCACTCTACGAGCCACACTTTTAGTATGTAGAATCGGTTATCTGCCACTACCCTAATCCTAATCATAACAGTAAACCCAAACCTTAAGAACAAAGTGCTCAGCAACGTGGCAGCATGGGGGGCAGATAACAGTAAAGGTCCAAGATCTGATTTTTTTTCTGCCTAAAATCATACAATTTGTACATGTTTGGGTCTGCCCTCTATAGCTCATACAACTCATGAATACACGTACTGTGAAGGGCAATGTTTCAAATTAGCCTGTCAGTGACCTCTCTCAGGTAGCATTATGCACAATGTTGCCACGGATTGGTTGCTATGAGACAGTGCACACCCTGTACTTAAAAGTAAACTGTTTTCATGAGCGCCAGAGGGGAGAGACCAGTTAGGAACTATTTTAGGCAGAGCTTTTAAGAACTTCTTGATAAAATAATGTATAGAGAAGTAAAGGTATATTATATTCCTAGTGAGATGCAGACATCTTCCTTGCCCCCGTGACTCCCCCTATTCTTGTAGGGCCGCGGTTTAATTAGGGACCTTTCTTTGAATAATTTCCTCATTTTGGAGTCTCACGGTGAGACAGTGGCCGATGACATCGCTCGCCTGCTCCCAGTACAGGTCTCTCTGATTAAACTCCAGCTATTTTCACTCTGCAATCTCCTGGTTACAGAGGAAATCAATGGAGATGCAATCACTCGCCGTCCATCCTCACAACAGCTTCTGAGAGAGAGGGTGATTTTCACAGTGAACAAGCTCAGGGCCCCTGGTGCATTGTATTTAAAGCTCAGCTGAAAATTCCTGCCATCTGCTCCACATCCACAGCTGGGACTTGTTGCCGGCACGATCTGGCACAGCGGCGGCTCTGTTTTATTACTGACCTTCACCGGAAAAAAATGTATGCACTGATAAACTGATTCAGCACCGTTTAAATGCAAGCTCTTCAGTCAACAAATCACAATTTACTTCTATATCTCGCTGGCTAATAGATGTTTGACACTGCTGGAATACTGCTTAAAGGCCCATTGCAGTTCATGAAAAGTGGCACTTGTTTGTGAAGTATGTTACAAACTGATAACATTAAATGCTTTATAAACTATGAACATACAGTGGATATAAAAAGTCTACATACCCCTGTTAAAATGTCAGGTTTCTGTGCTGTAAAAAAATCAGACAAAGATAAATAATTTCAGAACTTTTTCCACCTTTAATGTGACCTATAAATTGTACAACTCAATTGAAAAACAAACAAACTGAAATCTTTTAGGTAGAGGGAAGAAAAAATATAAAAATAAAATAATATGGTTGCATAAGTATGCACACCCTTAAACCAATACTTTGTTGAAGCACCTTTTGATTTTATTACAGCATTCAGTCTTTTTGGGTATGAATCTATTAGCATGGCGCATTTGGACTTGCCAAGATTTGCCCACTCTTCTTTGCAAAAACACTCCAAATCTGACAGATTGCGAGGACATCTCCTGTGCACAGCCCTCTTCAGATCACCCCACAGATTTTCAATCGGATTCAGGTCTGGGCTCTGGCTGGGCCATTCCAAAACTTTAATCTTCTTCTGGTGAAGCCATTCCTTTGTTGATTTGGATGTATGCTTTGGGTCGTTGTCATGCTGAAAGATGAATGTCCTCTTCATGTTCAGCTTTCTAGCAGAAGCCTGAAGGTTTTGTGCCAATATTGACTGGTATTTGGAACTGTTCATAATTCCCTCTATCTTAACTAAGGCCCCAGTTCCAGCTGAAGAAAAACAGCCCCAAAGCATGATGCTGCCACCACCATGCTTCACTGTGGGTATGGTGTTCTTTTGGTGATGTGCAGTGTTGTTTTTGCACCAAACATATCTTTTGGAATTATGGCCAAAAAGTTCAACCTTGGTTTCATCAGACCATAACACCTTTTCCCACATGCTTTTGGGAGACTTCAGATGTGTTTTTGGTGAAATGTAGCCTGGCTTGGATGTTTTTCTTCGTAAGAAAAGACTTTCGTCTTGCCACTCTACCCCATAGCCCAGACATACGAAGAATACGGGAGATTGTTGTCACATGTACCACACAGCCAGTACTTGCCAGATATTCCTGCAGCTCCTTTAATGTTGTTGTAGGCCTCTTGGTAGCCTCCCAGACCAGTTTTCTTCTCGTCTTTTCATCAATTTTGGAGGGAGCTCCAGTTCTTGGTAATGTCACTGTTGTGCCATATATTCTCCACTTGATGATGACTATTGTCACTGTGTTCCATAGTATATCTAATGCCTTGGAAATTCTTTTGTACCCTTCTCCTGACTGATACCTTTTAACAATGAGATCCCTCTGATGCTTTGGAAGCTCTCTGTGGACCATGGCTTTTGCTGTGGGATGCGACTAAGAGAATTTCAGGAAAGACCAACTAGAGCAGTTGAACTTTATTTGGGGTTAATCAGAGGCACTTTAAATGATGGCAGGTGTATGCTGACTCCTATTTAACACGATTTGGAATGTGATTGCTTAATTCTGAACACAGCTACATCTCCGGTTATAAGAGGATGTGCAGACTTATGCAACCACATTATTTTTCTTTCTTTTTTTCTTCCCTCCTCCTAAAAGATTTCAGTTTGTTTTTCAATTTAGTTGTACAGTTTATAGGTCACATTAAAGGTGGAAACAGTTCTGAAATGATTTATCTTTGTCTAATTTTTTTGCAGCACAGAAACCTGACATTTTAACAGGGGTGTGTAGACTTTTTATATCCACTGTAGATACATTTTTAGAGAAAAAATTTTTTTTTGAAGACTGGTTACATAAAGAAGAATCAGTTGTATGTTTGTTACGTCACTTCCTGAGAGCTGGAGCATGAAGGGTGTGTTTGTTTCTATCAGTAGAGGTGGAAAGGTGAGGATGCCATGCAAATGCTTTGAAACGAGCAAGCTTGTATGAACGGATGCAAGCCATGCTCTCCAGAAATGTTGACGCCCTTCTAGCACACACACAAATTTACCAAAATAACATGGATAACTCCAGGGACCAGCAGAGGCATCCACATGTATTTTTGTTCTGATAATTATGCTCTCAATCAGACTCAAACATTTATTTATTTTTTTATTATACAGTTGTTCTTTAAATAGACCTTTCCTGTTTCGTCCCTGCCAGCAGTGACATGCAGCAGAAACTTTGTTCAATATGTTCTTAGAGCGAGGGCTAGAATTAGGGGTTAGGGTTGGGGTTCAGAGGTGAGGTAGTGGCAGATGATATGCTTTAGATAGTAACGTGGTCTTGTGGCATGTTTTGGACCTCCAGCAGCTACTGTGGGGGAGGCTTTATTCTTGCTCTCTACAGTAAAACATCTTTGATAGCATTGCCTGTATTGTTCTAATATGCTAATTCTTATCCTAGAGTACTTGGGTATTGTCAGAGGGGGCATCTAACTAAGACCTTTGGACACTAGCATTCACATCCTATGGACAATCAGCATCTCTTTGGTGGTTGGAACCTAGCAGAATACTAAGAATCCTATGTTCCTGGATATATCCACACGTGTCCCAGACTAGCCTTTGTGATGATTCACCTTTTAAAACAGTATATTTTAAACATTGCCAAAGTTATGTTTTACATGAAAAAATATGAAGTAAATCCTGTTTAAAATTCAAGAAACTAACAGGAAGAGCAGAACATCTGAAGATTTCATTGGCACACAAGTATGAGTCATACATCTATATTACTGCTCATTGGCTGAAAGGGACAAGCTCCCAGATCAGTTACTCCCCCACCCATCCTCTTCGCTCTGCTGACAACCTTCTTCTTTCCTCCTATCTTGTCACCTCCTTTCATTCCCGCCTTCAGGACTTTTCTTGTGCTGCTCCTATTCCATGGAACTCCTTGCCTCGCTCCACTAGACTATCATCCTGTCTCAAATACTTCAAAACCTCACTAAAAACTCATCTATTTAAATAAGCTTATCACCTTCAGCCGTAATTAAAGCAATATATTGTACCTCACCTTTCTATACCTCCCCCATACCCTTTAGACTGTAAGTTTGCGAGCTTTCAGTCTTGTTGGGTGCTTTAGAGAAAGCTCTCTGTATGCTTGACTTTAAACTCAATAACAGGGTTCTCCATTCCTCCACTCCTTTTGTAGTTTTTTCTTCTTTTATTGTATCTACTCTGTTTAGCATTATGGAATATATTGGCGCATTACAAATAAAGGCTAATAATAATAATAATCAGTTAAAAATTACAATCAATGTTTTCTACTTTGAGACCATCATTTGAAAAAAGAAAACACACATTAGTACATTATCAAAACACACTTTTTAGTGCAACAAAACATGTCCCTTTAACCTAATCCCTGCAGAAATCATGATTAAAGTGTGGCTTCAAAGTATTTTATAAAATATCGATCTCCCCATAAAATAAAAACGTAATGTTCTAGAATGTGGTGGAATCTTGAGAAAAAAGAAAACGTAGACCGGACTTGTAAGGCAGTAATTTAGTAACCTTTTTCTCTGTTATCAAAGTATTTTTATAAATTGAATTTGACAGCCTTAGAAGAGATTTATACTACTCAATTTGGTGCCTTAAGTGATTTTATAGGGCTAAATATAGGTCAGGTTATGTGTGTCCTACCACCAAAGTTATTATCTGAACTGTATTGTCTTGTGATAACAGATTGTCTGTAATCAACATATCTCTTTTCTCCACTTAGACAACCACTTAAGGCATTATGTTACCCCAAAATCAAGTTGTTTTCAGAAATTATCCTTAAAGACCATGGAAAACTGGTTATACATTGTAATAGTAATTTTTCAATAGTATTACGTCTTGAGATATTAAGAATTGTCCGTATGAATTATTATGTAAATAAGTGGCTCCTTAAAACTAATAATTTCCATCTCTTATGTATAGGCCAGGCAAGTAATATGTGAAGCAGGAATACCACTGAAACCTGTCATATGCTCTAAGGCACCAATACACGGTTGACCATGTTCACTCCCGCCATAGCCATATTGATTGTTATTAACAAAATATTCTTTAAGCTTCTCTGAAGACAAATCCTAGAGGAAGGATTGTAGGTTGGCTGAGAATTTGAGAGTGAGTGGATTCCATGTATGAGTTTTGGTTTGGGAGAAGCCTTAAAGAGATGGACCGTTCTTATCGTTGCCTTTTAGTTGCATGTCTTGATAAAGACCAAAAGTAACCTCGCAAAGAACGACCCTAAATCTCTAGTCTGTTTGTAGATCTCTGATGCATGATCCAAAAGTTGTCATCTTTTTCCTCATAAATAACATTAGATTCAGCAAGTTTGAATCCCAGTCCTTGTGTAATTTGGAGCTCATTGGATCTCACTCAAGGTTCACCAATAACCGTCTAATTACAAGAGTGCTTTGAAACCTCAGAAAAGCATTCAATTATCCTGAATGACATCAAGTCACTAATCTGTAACACTTATAGAAACACTCTATTAGTTTGTTGATTCATTGCACTTATGTTAATTATTTTAATTATACGCACTATGCTAATTATATATTTCCTGTATGACATTTGCATTTATTGATCCTAAACATAACTTATACTGGAAGGAGAAACATACGTACAAAGGTAAATTGGAACATATTTGTGTCTTAACTATTTGAATAAAAGTAACTAAAAAGCTGGTCACTACACCACAAAAAAAAAGTAATATGTATATTTATTTATAAAAATCTGATGTGTTGGCTGTATTGCTCATCTCTATACTTTATATACTTTATTTATATTTTACTTTTTCTTCTGAATTGAATGACCAGCTTCTTATTGTACTTTGCACTATTTGAAACAACTGATCTACTCTATTACACATACACACACACACATATATATATATATATATATATATATATATATATATATATAAATATATGTTATAATTTTATCTTCTTTTCGTTTTCAGTATAAGTAAAGCTTTTCTATCTTTTTTTTTTGTCCTCACCATCTGTCACCAGTTGTGCCCTGCATCAGAAAGAGGGTTGAAAGGCATGTGGAAAAGTTATTTTCTTTTTTTAATTTCTGGTAAATTAATAGCTGTAGGTTTGTTTGTAAGTTGCATTGTATTTAAACTAATTTGTGTCAAAATAACTTGTTGGTAAGATGATTGCATAATGAGTGAAAGGTCATTGGATCGACAGTGGCTCTTTAGTGCATTGACAGTCACCGTCACTCATTTACCTGCATCAGCTTATCACTCTTTACATGATTTGCACAGCATTACAGAACATCACTTCTCTCCTTGCAGAGCTAACACAGGATAAATCATGGCATTTATTGTTCGGGTGATGTCCTGTTGTAGTTGATAGCACACAAAGAGCTTTGACTTTACAGTTGCTTGTTTTATCCCAGCCCCGTTCACTTAATTAACAATATGAATCAGTTAAATGGTTGTGGCCAAGCCTCTAACCTTTTCTGCAGCTTCTTGTTGGAGGGATTCAAGAGCTTTATATGCAAAAAACTAAAATGTCATTTTACCATTTCCTTATAAATGGTGCTGCACAGCAGTTTTGTTGTGTGCAATGTCAGTTGAATTACTCAAGACAGAGGGACAACTGTTTCCAAGGTGTTTGTTATCACCTCATTAAATTATTATTGCTTTTAGAATTCAATGTTTCCTAATGCGTATTCATTCTCATACAGTCTGTTGACATTTTGCTCAAAATATGTCGTAGAGCACAACAGAGGATCACATACCCTCATGTATATTACAATTATAAGATTTGTTTTGTGTACAGGGAGAACAGAATAGAAAATACAGACCTCCAGCATATGGCTTGAGATTGATCTGCAAATGTCAGGGTAATATTTTTCTCTCTGATAAAGTCAAAGTTGTATGAAACTCTGAGATGACACTGAACAAAACTTATAGATGGAATAGGCTATGGAGAATCTCACAAACAATAGTTCAGATGTATTGGATTGAAGAGTAAGCCTTTCCAGGAATGGTGGGAGAGACAAGGAAGAGGATGATGAAACAGTGGGAGGAGGACGTGGTATGGAGGAAAGGAAGTTATGAAAGAAGAATTGAGGTGATAGAGGGAGAAAGTAGAGAGAAGATGCGATAAATGTTGAGAGCATTAGATGGAGGAGACCTTTAGGAAGAGTTTGGGTTGAAATAAAGAAGGTTAATATAATGGGGTGCAAGACTGAGACAAGGAGGGGACAGAGATTTAGGAAGAGATAATCGGAAGTAATATTGTTTCATGGGAAATTTAAAATTAGATGGAAATGGGAATAATGGGAGATGATAAGAAGGAGGAATGTGATAAAATGTAAAGGGAAATGACAGAGAAGGAAGAGGGATTGGAAAGAATTAGAAGAAATAATGATGGAAGACAGAGAAGAAGGGATATGACAGAATCAAAGAGATAACAAGAAGATGGGAGAGGAGAAGCTATAATAGATGAGTATAGAGGATGCCCTAGTGCAAGGGTGGTCCATTTTTTTTTAATTTACCAAGTGTTCTGATGTATTTGTGAAAATGTCCAGTTCCAAAATCCACATTTTTTATCACCACACATACAAATATTTAAATTAATAGTGTTATGTGAAGGAGATGCATATAATAGACACTATTAAACTATTATCTTATGGTTTTAAAGCTTCAGTTAGTATGAATGATAGATTTAATAATTCAGTGGAGGTCAGGAAGAAAGGACCGGGATGTCCTGATTCGGACCTTAGTCCATCTACTGTCTACTCCCGCCATAGAGGATAAGATAGAGGGAGGACAGAGAACACAAGATACCGTAATACCTCAATACCCTCCTATATTTTGGGTGCCTGCAGTAGAGTTTACATTCTAGACATTCCTGCAAACCATTATATGGCTCCTATTTTTAAATCCTTCTGTCTGTTTTTCTTATTGCTGCATGAAATAATGCCAGTGCTAGACAGATTATGGCTAATATATGTGTTTTTCTTAAACCTTTGAACTAAGAAATAGGGAAATACTTAATGATACCGAATTACAGGTTTAGTGGTACAATAAAGTTATAGGAAACATCTGATAATAATGGATCACAGGTTTCCCGAAGACATTAAAACAGCATCAGTGGTAATTGTTAAAAAGAGCTTTCACTGGAAGTGACTTTGAACAAAATTCTGATTTAATAGCAGCGTCCCCTTCTTACTAGATTATAGCGTAGCTGATATACTATATTAAGTGCAATAAAATATATAAAAATAAAAATGATTACTAGGTTTTATGTGCATTTGAAGTAGTTACAATCTAAATAACTGTAATACATCACGTCGGAAAGCAAGCTGATGTTTTTTTACGAACAACTGAATATTATATATACTAGCGAATTGCTCGTCAAAAAATGACGGCAATGAAATAGTAAGTGAGCTAAGGGTGTTTGGTGTATATAATGTGTCTGATGTAGCGTCGTTCGTTTTCTATGTCGTGCGACTTTTTCAGGATATATCCCTAGCTGTTTGGTGGTGTTTTGCGTGTTTAGGGACCTTTAGCCTCGTTTTCGTTTTGTTCGGCGGCCATTTTTTCTCTTGCTTAGGTGATTTTCGGGTCTCTAAACTCCGAAATGTGTGGTTAAATGGAGGTGTAACTTCACTTGCAGAGGTCCTCGGTGCCCCCCCTTGCTGTGAGTAACCTTTTTATGTGTTTGTTGTTTGTATTTGTTGTGTTTGTAATATTTTTGGGGTTGCGCGGGTTGCATCTTTGTTTTTTAACTCGTAGGTGTTTTCGGCAAATACGTAGGTGTTTAGTGGTGTTTTGCGTCTTTAGACTGCTGTAGCCTCGTTTTCGTTTTATTTGGTGGCCATTTTTTCTCTCGCTTAGAGAATTTTTTAGTGTCTAAACTCTTTTAATTTGACTTAAATTGATGAATAACTTTAGTTTTCGAGGTCCTGGATGCTTCCTGTAAGTAAGCTTTTTATGTATTTGTTGTGTGTATTTGTTGTATTTTTCATGTTTTCATGTGCGCGTGTTGCGGACGATTTTTGCGAGGTCGTAATGGGTCGTAACGTGTCTTGTATTTTGTTTGCGTTACAACGTAAATTTTGCGAGGGTCGCAGTTGCTGGCAAGGAGCGCCTTTGTTGTATTTTTCATGTTTTCATGTGCGCGTGTTGCGGCCAATTTTTGCGAGATCGTAATCGGTCGTAACGTGTCTCGTATTTTGTTTGCGTTACGAAGTAAATTTTGCGAGGGCTGCGGGCTCACTATGCCAGCCCACAAGCGTGAGCAACGGCTTGTATGCTCACAACTATATATGTGATCACCAGCAGGAAAATCAAAGAAAATTTTATAGATTTATATGAATTGCATTATGATTTTTTGACCATTTTGGCAATTCTAGAGCAGTGGTCCATGGGCCACCTTACAATAAGCTTTGGGATTACCTTTGAGATCCAGGACATTTTTAACATGGTAATATTACACGTGACACGCTCATTTTTCATTTAGTTTTGCACTGATTTGAATGTTGTACACTTTAACCATGACTAATGATAGTGTTAGGACCAACAGATAAGATTTCATGAAGCGCCACTGATCCTAGGACTTGTGCTTGTTACAAAGGGTCATGTTTTAATGGGTTGCAATTTGTATATGACTAGAGTGAGAGGTTATTGGTATATTGAATCTGGAGGTGGAAACATATAACATCCCAACAGGTCTCGCATAATAATTTTGCAGGTAATGTGATCAACATTTGTAGAAGTATTTATCTCATTGAAATGGAGCCAGATGTCAGGTTATGAAGAAAAGTCAATATGTAGACACAATATCCAGTGAATATGTATCTTTCCTATCTGCTTAAACTTCAGTGAATCTGTAGATATTGTTTACTAATGAATCACTCAGCCATACATCAGCCATACATCCACTGTATACATGGAGCACTGCTGTCCAAGAAGGTTCACCAAATATAATTATGGCAATCTTCCCAAGTTTCATGTTTTTTTAAAAATATCCCAAATACTGTTTTTAATACTTAAAGGGTTAAAGCAAAGATACTTAAATGAAGTAATGAGAATTATAATTACCCTCTATTGCTCTTTGTGTGCCTTACACACTGATAAGGAGTATTCTGTGCATTCTGCCAACTTTGGAAGCTTCCTCATGTCGATGCCACCTGTAGAGCAGAAGACGTGCTTAACAAAGGTGGGAAAAAGTATAATACCTTGTTCTGTAGGAAGATACCTACTCTGGAGTACCTCAAACAGGGTTTGGTCTTCTTCATGAGGAGTCATGTCCATGCACATATGAGAATGACCCCACCCTAAGGAGATTGCCAGCACCAAAATGGTAGACAAGTCTACTCTGCACATGCAGACATATTTTTCGGCCCCTTGGCATGCAGTAATACAAACAAGTAAAGTAAGGCAACAGACAAACTGGTGTAACAAGGTTGAGATCCCTACTCTGTGGTGGTGTTTGTTTGATCCACACATTATTCTTTTGCTGGATGCACTTTTTAATGGACCAACAATAGAGAATTTATAGATAGGTGGGATATACATCTATTAAAACCCCTAATATTTGTCAAGTCAGATCACCATTCATACAATGTGCTGTCCTTTTGCATTTATAGTACTCAGTCTTTATTTGCATAATACTATATACAGATTGGACACCATTTCTCCATACATTATATGTGCCATTAAATCTGTATTACAACAAGGCATTATGTACTAACTAGTCACTTGCCCGTCACTCCCTCTCTCCCTCATTCTCTCTCCCTCTGTCCCTCTCTTTCCCTCCCTCTCCTTCTCTCTCTCTTTCTCTCCTTATCACTCTCCCTCCTCCTGCCTTCTCTCTCCTTCCCTCCTTCTCTCTCCTCTCCCTCCCTTTGCGGTGCGCATGCCAACTCGCAATTTTGCAAGCATTACACTCAAACTCTGCTGATGACAACTATATTAGTGATGGGACAAGTCTTGGAGACGTCCCATATGCCATATAGAAATTAACAGGTTCTGAAATTATTCTTCAACCGTTTACCCTCTTATCTTGTCTTCTATCTATTGTTACTAAGCACAGACTCATTTAGCTAATTGTGTCAGTTATGGGCGTTCTTCAATGCATTTTTTATTGTTCTTTTTATAAACCTTTATTCTTTATCTTTTCTCAGGAGTGATCTTACTGCTTCTAGACAAGCTCCGGAAGATGAAGTGGGAGCAGATGTGGCGTCTTACAGCAGAAAGGGAACTCATGAGCATGTTATCTACCTCGCTCGCAGATCAGGTGAGTGTGTGTAGGATGGAATATATTTATAGTGTATGATATATGTATGTATATATATATATATATATATATATATATATCAAGCTGGGATAACAGTGGAGATACACAGGAGCAAATGGGGGTAAGTGGAGTTAAATTATTAATTATCCACACTTTCTATTTTTCTATACAGCCTATTTATCTCTGATGATAAATAGCCCCTAAAAAATCATTGAGATTTATTTAGTTTGTCCGTAGACAGGCAGATTGGTTATGAAATTCACTGTTGTGAAATTAGATTCAGTAGATAACTTTTAGAAAGGGTTGAGTAGATGTTTAGGTTAAAAACATCTATGGCTATGACAATATGGAAGATGTAGATCAAAACAAATGTAATTGCCAGGGATTTCTTTTAACCTGTGTGTGACATTAGTTTTTTCTTATTCTGCAGTAATACTAATTAATGAGCCAAGAAAAAATTAGCTCTTCCACTATGAGCGGAAGCCAATATTACTATTCTCCATTATTAGAAGCAAATTTAGGCATGCTGGTCATGGAAAAAGCCGCACACTAAACTGCGAAACGTGTTTGATCTTTGTATAATACTTGGCAAATTTAGTTTTTATTGATATGTTTTGTATTTTATATTTTTGACCTGATTTTGAGCAATATATACCTCCTCATCAGCAATAAAACTTTTACTTTGGAAACAACATTATCACTATTATTGGCTTCCCCACTATTTACAATACAGGTTTTTTACCAAGAATGGGGAACCTACTGGTGTATCTGTATATATATATATATATATATATATATATATATATATATATATATACACACACATACTTATACACATACTTATCATCTGAAGAACAAGCCTACAAAGGGGACTGATCATGCAAATTGCACCTGCCTCATGTTATGAGGTTTTTACATGGAAGTGTAACATTGCATCAGTTATTTTGTCTGTTTATTACAATTTTCCGACCCCCGATTGATCTTCACTATGAGATGGTGCGCTGTCTCTCCCCTATCTCTTTTGCATTTTTCAAGACCCAAAGTACTACGCCGAAATCTGCGATTAAATGGGTAGAATTGCAATTGCAGCCCTTCATGGTCATTGTCCTTTCAATGCTTAGTTAATCTTATTTAAGGAGCAGATGCTTTTTAAATTACCAAGAAAGGATTCAGCGTGAAGTAAAAGGATATAGTTAAAGCCTAACTGAGAATAAAGAGCTTTTTCAACACGAAGGCTACTTCTTGAAACCCAAGTTCACACAATGAAACCGGTGTCTTGTTAGAAGTAACATATTTCCGAGCTCTGATTACAGCGCATGTGGCTTTTTGTAAATAACTTTATCTCCATATACCTTGCTGTGAAAATGAGAATATGTATCTTGTTTGGCTAAAATAACCCAGTAAGAGCATTAAGTAAATATTTAATGTGAATCATTTTATCAAGATGGAGAACTACATGCTCAGTAAATAGCTCTAGACCTGTATCCACTAAATGGTACTTATCTAAAAGGCACTGAACATTAGATGTGATTTTTGGCAGCAATTAAAGTTACAGTCCTTCCCAGATTGCACGGACAACACGTGTCCTCTTCTTGAACACAAAGGTTCGCAGATTTCACCTGGATCTCAGCATGATGGTCTTCTGTGCCATTTTATAGTCTTATGACTAGTTAATGGCCATTTATATTTAAAATATCGTTTTTTTTTTTAAATATGTAAAAAATATGAGGTATCTCAAACTGCCAGGGCTTTCATTTGGACTAATGGAAAGCTAATTTGTTTTATAAGGCAATCCTTTTGAGAAGGAAGAAGCAGAATTAGCTGAGAAAATAAAAAAGAAAGGAAATAAATTAGTTTTATATAGAGAAAACCTAATGCACTGTTTTTTTCTGTAGTATATTAACTATTGATAAGATTTATGTTTAGAAGAGTATCTGCCTCTTTAACTTTGTGGAAAGCAGCCTTTCCAAAAGCCAATGGGAACTTCATTCATAGGGCAATATCTCCTAATATTTGGAGATATCGGAGATAACTTGGAGGATCACTCAATGTTATCTTATGCAGTGTGAGATTAGCATTACATTATGCTTTAGTACAAATTACCATAGAATACTAAGTAGATTTAATGAAACCAGTGGGCAGCACATCTTCAGGGGATAGCAGGCTGCCTGAAATTGCAAGTGCCACGCCATGTAATAGTGTCCACACATGTCTATATACAGGGAGTGCAGAATTATTAGGCAAATTAGTATTTTGACCACATCATCCTCTTTATGCATGTTGTCTTACTCCAAGCTGTATAAGCTCGAAAGCCTAGTACCAATTAAGCATATTAGGTGATGTGCATCTCTGTAATGAGAAGGGGTGTGGTCTAATGACATCAACACCCTATATCAGGTGTGCATAATTATTAGGCAACTTCCTTTCCTTTGGCAAAATGGGTCAAAAGAAGGACTTGACAGGCTCAGAAAAGTCAAAAATAGTGAGATATCTTGCAGAGGGATGCAGCACTCTTAAAATTGCAAAGCTTCTGAAGCGTGATCATCGAACAATCAAGCGTTTCATTCAAAATAGTCAACAGGGTCGCAAGAAGCGTGTGGAAAAACCAAGGCGCAAAATAACTGCCCATGAACTGAGAAAAGTCAAGCGTGCAGCTGCCACGATGCCACTTGCCACCAGTTTGGCCATATTTCAGAGCTGCAACATCACTGGAGTGCCCAAAAGCACAAGGTGTGCAATACTCAGAGACATGGCCAAGGTAAGAAAGGCTGAAAGACGACCACCACTGAACAAGACACACAAGCTGAAACGTCAAGACTGGGCCAAGAAATATCTCAAGACTGATTTTTCTAAGGTTTTATGGATTGATGAAATGAGAGTGAGTCTTGATGGGCCAGATGGATGGGCCCGTGGCTGGATTGGTAAAGGGCAGAGAGCTCCAGTCCGACTCAGACGCCAGCAAGGTGGAGGTGGAGTACTGGTTTGGGCTGGTATCATCAAAGATGAGCTTGTGGTGCCTTTTCGGGTTGAGGATGGAGTCAAGCTCAACTCCCAGTCCTACTGCCAGTTCCTTTCAGACACCTTCTTCAAGCAGTGGTACAGGAAGAAGTCTGCATCCTTCAAGAAAAACATGATTTTCATGCAGGACAATGCTCCATCACACGCGTCCAAGTACTCCACAGCGTGGCTGGCAAGAAAGGGTATAAAAGAAGAAAATCTAATGACATGGACTCGTTCACCTGATCTGAACCCCATTGAGAACCTGTGGTCCATCATCAAATGTGAGATTTACAAGGAGGGAAAACAGTACACCTCTCTGAACAGTGTCTGGGAGGCTGTGGTTGCTGCTGCACGCAATGTTGATGGTGAACAGATCAAAACACTGACAGAATCCATGGATGGCAGGCTTTTGAGTGTCCTTGCAAAGAAAGGTGGCTATATTGGTCACTAATTTGTTTTTGTTTTGTTTTTGAATGTCAGAAATGTATATTTGTGAATGTTGAGATGTTATATTGGTTTCACTGGTAAAAATAAATAATTGAAATGGGTATATATTTGTTTTTTGTTAAGTTGCCTAATAATTATGCACAGTAATAGTCACCTGCACACACAGATATCCCCCTAAAATAGCTAAAACTAAAAACAAACTAAAAACTACTTCCAAAAATATTCAGCTTTGATATTAATGAGTTTTTTGGGTTCATTGAGAACATGGTTGTTGTTCAATAATAAAATTAATCCTCAAAAATACAACTTGCCTAATAATTCTGCACTCCCTGTACAGTGATATTCAGTCTGCAACGTGTAGATTTTTTTTCCTTTTTTGTTTAATTTTTTTTTTTTTGTCAATCCATAACCATATCAAACATGGCTTCCCTTAAGCATATACCCGCTGTATCAAACAGCTTTGAGCAAAACTTGGGTAGGATTATACACAAGCTAGGAATCCCATCCATGTATAGCCATTTTAAGGTTACCGCCTCTCATCAGTGTTGGTGGGGCCTGTGTAATGGATATTTTGAGTAGGGAGTTCACCACAACAATCATTTAATATATGGTGGACTTAACTTGAGCACTTAGTTGTCTTTACCAAATACTTACAGTTTATACCTGTTCTTTTTTATCCTGTAAACTTAAAAAAAAGCCTTTCAGGTATGCCAGTTGCATTGTGTCTTTATTCTGCTGATCTCTCTTGCTGATATATTTTACTTAATACTGGTTATGTTTCCTTATATTACCTGGACCATTGTAAAGTTACGGGTGGTGCACAGGGATCTGGGAGTAGCTTTCAAGAAGGCATTCGCAGGATTTGAGCGGCGTTCCTTGTGCTCAGAACGCAGAAAGACAACCTGTCTGTGTCTCCACAGGATATCTTCAATGCTGTCATCAAACAAAACCCTTTCCTGGTGCATCAGCTCCCGTGCTTCTGGAATGTGCAGCTATCTGATCATACCCGCTCCGAGCAATGCTACCGAGACGTCTCAGATCTGAAGGTACTTTGTGAATTGGGCTATGAATACGATTGCCACTGAATTTTTTAAATTAGTCTTTTATGTTTTTTTTCATATATATTAACAGATATGTGATTAGTGTCTTATATATATATATATATATATATATATATACATGTTTTTATTTACTCATATTACTCACATTAAGATAATAAAAAGGTTGAAACAATGAAGCCATAAGTATGCCACAAAATTATAAAGACACATTTAAAAGAACAATTATCATCCAAATGGATTTTAAAGAGCTTGTTTTAAACATTGCATGAAAATGTAATGATTTGTGTATTATAAAATGAATAATTTAATTTAATTTTAAATATATTGGTCTGTCAAAGCAAATCAAACATCTTAGAGATAGCAGAGTCCTTAATTTTTGATCATTTAATTATATTTTAACACTAGAAACATATTTTCTTAAATAAAAACAAGTGACTAGAATCTAGAAAGAAGACCATCATCTAGAAAGAATCTAGTTTTTTAGTAGTCCGCCATTTTGTGTACCATGGTGGTTTTTGTTGTTCAGTCGGGTTGGACTCTCCATGACCCATGGACCGCAGCACACCATGCACATCTTGTGTCTGGTTGTGCATATTTATAAGGTTTTCATGGCAAAGATACTGGAGGGGATTGACAATTTCTTATCCAGTGGGCAGCGATTATCTGACCTCTCTGCTCTGACCTGCCCATGTTGGGTGACCCTACATGGTTTAGCTCACAGCTTCATTGAGGTACACAAGCCCTTACACGACGACAAGGTAGCAATCCAGAAGGGGTACCATGGTACACTCTTTTTTTATATAGCAGTGCATTATCAATAATGATGGTGGATAAGCCATGCCCTGAAAATGATTGAGATGATCTTAAGATGTTGTTACAGAGATATAATATAGGTTAATAGATGCTTACTATTTCATATGATCTTTTGTTTGCTCTTGTGTATATGTGAATTTATGGCAATGTCTCATCTCATCTGGACTTCAGGGCACTCATCTTTAATGTAACACCCCTTTTTAATGTTTAAAATATGCTCTTTTAAATCAAGTATTTGCACCAGGATCATTACAGTGTCTCTAATTGCAACAGATCTGTCCCGAACAGTCCAGTAACGTACATTCGCACACACACAGAATACTAATTATTTCAAAGTCCTGGTGTCACTACTCTAAAACTATTAAGTAAAACAATTATCACAGTAATAATTGTGCCAAGTAATTATTTCCAAACAATGACAAAAGTTACCAATTTAGTGCTTCCATGATCATAAGGTAGGTTTAATTAAACAGAGCGGCTTCCTTTGTGTAAACTGCTTTAATACATTAACTCCTTTTGTGATATATCATTACCTGAATAGTAGGTTTCTTGGCAGACTGCTGTAGATGGAGCAGGAATTTATGAGACCGTTACATTGTGTAAGAGACTTCAAATGTTATCCAGTTGTAAATCCAAAAGCAAAAATACTTTCTTGTTAATGATTATTATTATTCTAGCAACATTTGTGCCAGCTCTGCAGGAGCACAGTGATGTTCTGCAGTGCTCTGCAAGTGGTGGGAAATTTGGCTCTCAGAAAGTGTGTAGGACATGGGTGACTGTGACAGAATCCATAGTTGTCCTATCTATACCCATTACAGCTTACATGTAGATGGCATCTGGACTCAAACAAGGAACGTCATTGTAGTTAGCTGCACTTCTTATGAGCTTCTGCATCTGCCCACATGGGTGACTGTGTCTGTCAATGCACTGCAACACCCATAGTTGTCTTATGTCTATGTTGGCGTCTTTTTTAAATTTAGATGGTATTTGGATTCAACAAGTTCAATTGTAGTTAGCTGCACTTCTTCTGAAATTCATTGTAGTTAGCTGCACTTCTTCTGAACTTCTACATCTGCCCATATGAGTCAGACTCAGTGTCACTAAAATGTCTCCATCAATTTAGCAGCAGTTTCAAGAAGGGAAATACCTTTTCCACATGCCTTTTAACTCTTTAAAAGACATGAACAGTTGACTTCAGTAGCCCTTTAAAGTGAAATACGTCATGTATTACATCACATTGTATATTATATCCCTGTTGGTAATGCACTCCATGTCTGTAGATACTTATAAAACAAAATATGTTTTGATTTTGCTTTGATATATCAGTTACAGTATAGATCTGTCACCCAATTTGGTTTTCTTGTTCAGTCAGATATGTTATGTGCATTTTGTAGTGAGATAAATCGCATGATGAAAACTTTATTATTATCAGCTGAAATTATTTTGTGTTGAATTTAATGTCAATCTCATTATTTCCTCAAAGATTCAATCTTTTTTGAAAAAGTAGATTATACTGTGACCTAATTCTAATGTCACATGCAATGTATGTCCCAGTAACAAGAAAAGGTACTGGTATATAATGTGGATACAAATTACTGATACGTGATTGTGCCCTAGGTATATAGAGATTTGTTAATTTGCCCTATATTGATATTGGAGAATATGCAAATTTACCCCAGGCTTTCATTCTAGAGATGCATTAATTTATTTTAGATTGCTCATCTAGAGATTTGCAAATATGCCAATTTGGATATATATGAATTTGTCACATTTAGAGATAAATTAATTTGACCTAGATTGCTAATGAGCAATATGTGAATTAGCCCCAGACTGCCAAACTAGAGATATGTGAATTTGCCAGAGATTGGCCATCTAAAGATATGTGTTTTTGCCATAAATTGCCCATCTTGAGATTTGTAAATTTGCCCCAGATTGTGAGGTTGGAAATATATTAATTTATCCCTGATTGTTCCTATAGAAATATATGAATTTGTCCTAGATTGGCCATTCTGAGATATGTTAGTTTACACCAGATTGAGTCTGGAGTAGGAAATATAAAGAAATCTTAAACTAGTAATAATCTTGAAGGTTCACATTGATATTGGATACTTTGATAAGGTTTTGTTGTTGTTTTTCGACTCTCCGTGACTCTATGGACTTCAGCATGCCAGGTACATCTCTCAGTTACTGCCCCTCTGAGCTCCAACAAGTTCATGTTAATTGCTTCAGTGACTTCATCTATCCATCTCCTCCTCTGTCGTCCCCTTCTTCTTGTGCCTTCAACCTTTTCCAGCATCAGAGTATTTTCTAGGGAATCCTGCTGTCTCATGATATGGCCAAAATATTTTAGCTTCAGCCTCATGATCATACCTTCTAGTGAACAGTTCATCTTGATTTCCTGAAGTACTGATTTATTAGATATTCTGGCAGTCCAATGGACTCTAAGCAGTCTTCTCCAACACCACAATTCAAAGGCATCAATTCTACGGCGCTCAGACTTCTTTATGGTCCAGCTCTCACATCTGTATGTTACTGCTGGGAATACCATAGTCCTAACTATGCAGACCTTTGTTGATAATTTAATATCTTTACTTTTTATTAGCTTGATAAGGTTACCTGAAATATATCTAGGCTATGGATAGGTTTCCAATTAACCTGGGGAATATCCATGTTTAATGAATGCCTAATAGCACCAGCTTCCTGGGCAAGGGAATATCTGATAAGACCACTTACTGGATCCTAACTGAAGGGCTGGTTACATGTGCAAGCTTTTGGGCTACCAGGTGGCTGTGGAATAGCAATCGTGATTGAGCTAATCTGTAGCTAAACTGCCCCCCACTCTCCGACACCCTAGGCACAGACCTTTTGCGTTTTTTTTAGACACTGAAATTCATTACCTGATAAGAACTCACTATCAAAACCTCATTAGCATCATTAGCAGTTCAATAGTCATTTTATTTCTCCTACAACCAGTAACAATGGAGGAATTATGGTTTCCTGCAACAGTTCAAGAACAAGTCGTACAATTTCCTTCAGTTTCAGGACTTTAGGGTTTATACAGTCACATAACTCTTATACAATATATTTAATATTAAAGGCAGAATTAATATGATCTGGCCTTCCCCAGCCAAGGTACCACTTAGCACATGTTTAATCTGTTCTCTGTAGATTTCCTGAAAGAAAAGTCACTATATTACTAAATTAATTGGCACCTCATTCTATTAACATGCAGAGTTATTAGGCCCAAAGTAACTTATCCCCCTTTCATTATACACTTTATCAACTAATAGGAATATTATGTAATTAATAAGCAGCATAATGAAACACTCAGGGAGAATTAATGAGGGGTAAAATGAGAGGCTCCAGATTTACTCTGTGCTTAATAAATACAAATGTTAAACTGAGACTTAAATTGTAATTTATTCTTGGGATGCATCTCTATCCTGCTGTATGTTCTGTCAATGTCTGTATCATAAGGTCTCTTAATAGAGAGATGAACAGAAGGGTTAGATGATCACAATACAGCACCCATCTGCCACCGAATGGAGAGGTTAACAGAGCTGTATACTGCACTTATTATCATTTGTTTATTTGTAATTATGTTTATTAATATATAGTTATTTTCACCCAAAAGAGAATGAAATTGCTTGTATTTAAAAAAAAAAACTTTATTTATAATCATAATATTTAAAGTACCACTGCCCAATATATATACAGTAGACTCTCAGTTAACCAGAACTCTCAAGCAACCAGAAAATAATTGAATACTGTACATTAAATAAAAAATACAATTTACAGAGCTCAACAAATGCCAGGAGCCAGGTTGTTATGCCACAAAATGCTTCAGGCACCTAGATATCATCCACTGTATGTCTCTGTAATTCAGTGTTACCTGGAAGCTGACAGGCATGAGTGACTGAGCCAGGGCAGTGTTGGGGTTACATTCCCCGGGCATGAGTGACTTAGCCAGGGCAGTGTTGGGGTTACATTCCCTGGGTATGAGTGACTGAGCCAGGGCAGTGTTGGGGTTACATTCCCCGGGCATGAGTGACTGAGCCAGGGCAGTGTTGGGGTTACATTCCCTGGGCATGAGTGACTGAGCCAGGGCAGTGTTGGGGTTACATTCACCGGGCATGAGTGACTGAGCCAGGGCAGTGTTGGGGTTACATTCCCTGGGCATGAGTGACTGAGCCAGGGCAGTGTTGGGGTTACATTCCCCGGGCATGAGTGACTGGGCCAGGGCAGTGTTGGGGTTACATTCCCCAGGCATGAGTGACTGAGCCAGGGCAGTGTTGGGGTTACATTCCCCGGGCATGAGTGACTGAGCCAGTGCAGTGTTGGGGTTACATTCCCCGGGCATGAGTGACTGAGCCAGTGCAGTGTTGGGGTTACATTCCCAGGGCATGAGTGACTGAGCCAGGGCAGTGTTGGCGTTACATTCCCGGGCATGAGTGACTGAGCCAGGGCAGTGTTGGGGTTACATTCCCCGGGCATGAGTGACTGAGCCAGGGCAGTGTTGGCGTTACAATCCCCAGGCATGAGTGACTGAGCCAGGGCAGTGTTGGGGTTACATTCCCTGGGCATGAGTGACTGGGCCAGGGCAGTGTTGGGGTTACATTCCCGGGCATGAGTGACTGAGCCAGGGCAGTGTTGGGGTTACATTCCCCGGGCATGAGTGACTGAGCCAGGGCAGTGTTGGCGTTACAATCCCCAGGCATGAGAGACTGAGCCAGGGCAGTGTTGGGGTTACATTCCCTGGGCATGAGTGACTGGGCCAGGGCAGTGTTGGGGTTACATTCCCCAGGCATGAGTGACTGAGCCAGGGCAGTGTTGGCGTTACATTCCCCGGGCATGAGTGACTGAGCCAGTGCAGTGTTGGGGTTACATTCCCCGGGCATGAGTGACTGAGCCAGGGCAGTGTTGGCGTTACATTCCCCGGGCATGAGTGACTGAGCCAGGGCAGTGTTGGGGTTATATTCCCCGGGTTCAGCACAGCACCCTCCAGCCGAGTGTAAATGTGGAGTGAAAGCTGCTGCTGCTTGAACAGCCTTCACTGATAAATATACTTAGCAGAGCATCCTATGTGCAGCTAATCTAGGCCTATTTTAATAGTGACTCTCAAGCAACCAGAAACTACATTTATCTGGCATCTACCAGTACCCGTGGTTGCCGGATAACTGAGAGTCTACTGTATATATATATATATATATATATATATATATATATATATATATACATGAAATAAATAGTACATTTGTGTTCACATTTGAATGTCTAAAACAAGATAAAAACTTGCTTGCTGCTCAGAATTCCGAGAAACATAGTTATTACACTGCATTCTGGGAAGCTAAGCAGGGACATGCAAATGTGCCCACAAATGCTTTGTTCTTCAATCCATTACCATTTTAACCATGGCTTCCTTTAAGTTTATGCCCGCTGCATCACACAGCTTTTATGCAAAGCCAAGATTGGATTATACACAAGCTGAGAATCCTACCCGCGGACAGCCGTTTCAAGGTTACTGCCTATCATCAGCGTGGGGCAGGATTGTGCCAGCTTGTGTTGTGGGCCTTATGAGTAGGTAGTTCACCACAACAATAATTTAATATATGGTGGGCAAAAGAGCGATAGAAGCCCCCGCCGTACAGTAGTACAGAAAATGAATAGCACATTTTGTAATTCGATTTGAATGTCTAAAAATAAGTTAAAAAACGTACTTCCTCAGGTTTTCCAGAAATACAGTCATTGAACCGCACTCTGAGACACTGGGCGGGGACAAGCAAATGAGAACACAATGTATTCCCACTCAATTATTCCAAAAACACTATATACATGGCTCCTTTTAAGCATGTGCTCACTGTATTGAACAGCTATTAGCATAGCACAGGATGGATTATTCACAAACGAGGAAACCTACGTGGTATGGGTCTGGTTTCTGGTTTGTGTGGTAGATTTTTGGTGGGCTGAAGAGTGATAGAAGCCTCCACCTTACAGAGTACAGTAGTACAGAAAATGAATAGTACATTTGTAATTCCATTTGAATATCTAAAAATAACTTAAAAAACATAATTCCTGCTCAGGTTTCCCAGATAGATAGATAGATAGATAGATAGATAGATAGATAGATAGATAGATAGATAGATAGATAGGTAGGTAGGTAGATAGATAGACAGATAGATAGATAGATAGATAGATAGATAGATAGATAGATAGATAGATAGATAGATAGATAGATAGACAGATAGATAGATAGATAGATAGATAGATAGATAGATAGATAGATATTTGTAGTAAATAAATAGTACATTTGTGTTCACATTTGAAAACAAGTTAAAAAGCTCAGAATTTCCGATAAATACAGTTATAACACTGCATTCTGGGAAGCTGAGCTGCGACATGCAAATATATATATACTTTTTTTTTTTTTTATCTCTGAGTCTGACTAACGGCATAATTAAGCAATAATAATAATTAAAAAATGTATCAAATTCATTGAAAATAAATGTTGATGTCTTCTGCATCCTCAAGACATCTATAATAGATAGTAGAATGTGTGTGAGAGAGGGACTTTTACATTTCTAAAGAGAAGTGCTTGCATTTCCTGATGCAGCATGCTTCTATGCTAGTCAGAGTGAAGGGTTTTAATGTCAATTTTAGACCACTCCCTGTTCCCTTCTCTCCACCCTCCCTTCACTAATATATAAAAAAACACACCCTCATGATCCATCTTTCAGGAAGCGATGTAACAAGCACAACATGGATTCCTTTACTCATAAGCAGAGTCTTTAAATTCAGACCCCCCCCCCCCCCCCCCAAAAAAAAAGGTGTTTTTATATTCATGGCTTACCCAGCTGCTCATGTTATTAGTTTGTTACATATTTTACAAACTGGTCCCTTAATTTATGTAGTGCCTTCTCCCAAAGGAGTTTGGAATGGAAAAAACATAGAACATTCTGTATATAATTCTTAAAGGCTCTGATCTGATTATGTATCTATATATCCAAGGATGGAAATATCCTGAGAGCCAGAGCCTAGAATTTTTACTTCTGGTTCCTAAACATTTTTCAGAATTTTAGTGTTTCTCTACGAATTAACTAATTTCTGGCTCCTAGAAATATCCTTTCTGACTTATAGAAAAATTACCTGGCTCCCAAGTATTATATACTAGTAAATGACGGTATTATATGTTATGTACTGTTGTCTGTTCTGTCCCTCTCTGTATGCCCTCTCTCTCTCTCTCTCTCTCTCTGTACTCTCTCTCTATACTCTGTGTGCTCTCCGTCTCTCTCTCTCTCTCTGTACTCTCTCTCTCTATACTCTGTGTGCTCTCCGTCTCTCTCTCTGCCTCCCTCCCTCTCTCTCCCTCATTCTCTCTCTCCCCCCTCTTTCTCTGCCTCCCTCCCTCTCTTCCCTTCCATCCCTCTTTCCCCCTCCTTTCAATCTCTCTCTGTCTCTCCCCTCCCTATCTATCTTCCTTTCTCTCTACCTCCCTATTTCTCCCCCTCTGTCTCTGCCTCCCTCCTTCTCTCTTCACCCTCCTTTCAATATCTGTCCCCCTCCCTTTCTCCCTCCCCCTCACTCTCTCTCTCCCTCTCTCTCTCCCCTCTTTCTCTGCCTCCCTCCCTCTCACACTCTCATTCCATCTCTCTTCCCCTCCTTTCGATCTCTTTCTCTCCCTCCTGTTGTCTCTACATCCCTCTCTCTCCCCCCTCTTTCTCTGCCTCATGCTCTCTCTCTCCCCCCCCTTCTTTCAATCTCTCTCCCCCTCCCTCTCTCTCTCCCTCTCTTCGCCTCCTCAGAGAGAGATTGTTTAATGGCAGGTTAAATGAAAGTAGAACTTGTTTGTGATGTCACTTTCGATCTCAATGTCAACAAAAAAGAAAAGGGAGTGAAGGACAAGCGCACAGGGGTCTCAGGGGAAATCTACATTAAATACATTAAATAAAATTAAGATACAAAATCAATTGCCCCAAACTCACAAACGGTAATGGAGTGCTGGCTACACCTTAGAATGTTTTAAAAATTCCACCATTGGCCAAAGTAGGACTCTATTGTCCTCTTCTGGTTTCTTCAAATTCAATGTAACTAATTCCCAGTGTAATCACTGGTAGTTAGATTTAGGTAAGATAGTTGACTTCCAAAATGTTTTTTTTTGGCGGTGGGGGGTGTTAGACAGTAGATTTCTGACAGCCCATGCATTTCATCATTATGCAATATGCCAAGTAAGCAGTAGGGGGAGTATTTGAAGACTATTAAATATAGCAATTCATTTATTGCAAATAAATGAAAAGTTAAAAGCACATGTAATTATTTCCAGCTCTGCTGGAGTACATTCATTAGATATCAAGCTTATTTTCATGTGTTCTTTATAAATGGTTCGCGCAATCTGCGAGAGCCACGTCAACAAAGAGATCATAAAAAATCACATCAACCGTACAATCCTTTCATGCCTTCATTGCTAAGAACCCTTAATTGCTTTGCTAATTTCTGCCTAAAAGCTTAATTGCAATACAAGCATTAGGCAAATCAGAGAATATATAGTACACAGGAGGTATTTATGTGATTTTTCTCTTTTTGAATTGTATTTGATTTTAGATGTACGTAAATAGTTCCATATAGAGTGGGTTAGAGTTAAATGGAGGTATATTTTAAAAATCTAATTAAGTAACAAGTATCTTATTAATTAAATGTTATTTGAAAATTGTATTTTGATAAAGTTATGTTGAAGTTTGCATTTTTTACCTGTTAGTCTGCTTTTCTGATACGCCCACCAAGCATAGCCTGTTAACTGATTATTTTGGGTTATTATTGACAGTAAATGCTAATGGCCTACATGACATTTGGCCCCAATCCGTAACAAGGCTAATACTCCCTGGATTATTCACATGGCTTTAGAAGACTAAACACAATGCAGCTTAAAACACAGCCTGGTCTATAGTAGTAGATGTAGTAGCCATTGTTACTAAAATGCTACTGAAACACAGTCTATTGGCTACTACATCTAGTACTATAGACACATTGTATCAATAAGCTACAGGGGGATGGCCTTTGAAGGAAGTGCTTGGAATGTTCCAGTGAGTAAAAACAGAGCTTTTAAGCATTTCTTAATAAAATATTTTCTAAATATGCAAATAAACACTTAGGTATTTTTTGTCGTTGAGTCGTTTCTGACTCTCAGTGACCTCATGAACCATAACAAACAGGACATTTATGCCCATGGTCATGCTGATCCACTTGGAATTCATGGCAGAGATACTGAGTGGGTTACCAGTTCCTTCTCCAGTGGGCCACAGGATACAGGTCCTAGTATTCCAAGTTGGTCCTCCATACAAGTACTGACCAAGCCCAACCCTGGTTGGTTTCAGGGTGGTGTGACTTCTAGAATCAAACCCAGGTTGAATTGGTGAAACCATTGATTTCTCACCACTAGACCACACTTACGTAGTCTATTTTAATAATAGATATGGAACCCTCCATGTTCCTTTAAGTTCAGTTATTTAATCACCCACACATGGGATTTAATAGGCATTACCAAAACGTGGTGGGATGAATCTCATGACTGGACTGTTAATCTGGATGGTTATAACCTATTTAGGAAAGATAGAGGCAATGGTAAACGAGGAGGAGGGATTTGTCTGTATGTTAAGCCTGAATTTAAGCCTATAGTCAGAAAAGATATTTATGGTGGACCTAGTGATAAAGCTGAATGTTTGTGGGTAGAGTTAAATAGTGGAGCAGCAAATTCCAAAAGAATATTAGTAGGAGTATGCTATAAACCCCCTAATATAGCGGAAAGTGAGGAAATACAATTATTGTTACAGATTGAAAATGCAGCTAGGCATGGTCAAGTTCTAATAATGGGAGATTTTAATTACCCTGAAATAAACTGGATAAATGAGACCAGCAGTTCATCTAAGGGGAGCAGGTTCTTGAGTACACTCGGGGATAATTATCTGGCCCAGGTTGTACAAGAGCCTACTAGAAATGAAGCTATCTTAGATTTACTTATCACAAATAATATTGATATAGTATCTAATGTTGGAATAGGGCAACATTTGGGAAACAGTGATCACAACACAGTCTCGTTTGAGATTGAATTAAAAAAACTAAATTTTAAGAGGCCAACAAAAACTCTTAATTTTAAAAGGGCAGATTTTAACGGTCTAAGGGCAGCAATACAAAGTATAGACTGGGACAGAGAACTAGCAGGTAAAAACACTGACCACAAGTGGACAACATTTAAATTCTTACTAAATATACATACACATCGGCATATACCGTGTGGGAATAAAAGTAAAAGGAGTAAATCCCATCCAATGTGGCTTAACAATGATTTAAAGATCAAGATACGGACTAAAAAACAGGCATTTCAATTATACAAACAAGAGGGGACAGAGACTGCCTTACAGGAGTACAAGGAAATAAACAAGGCTTGCAAAAGGGCGATTAGACTGGCTAAAATAGAAAATGAAAAATGTATTGCAAAAGAGAGTAAGACTAACCCTAAAATATTTTTTGAGTATATTAATGGGAAGAAGGCGAGGAAGGAAGCTATAGGAACATCACAATGTCTGATAATTAGGGACCAAGAAAAGGCAGATGAGCTAAATAGGTTCTTTTCTACGGTATACACAAGGGAGGTACCAGTGTTTGGGACACGGTAACATAATGGGGCTACACTACCTTTGCCAAATAATTGGTTAACACAGGAAGTAATCCAATGGAGGTTGGAAAAAATAAATGTTAATAAAGCCCTGGGTCCTGATGGAATACATCCAAGGGTACTAAGGGAACTGGGTTCTGTAATAGCCAAACCATTATATTTAATTTTAAGATTCACTCAACACAGGGTCTCTACCAGATGACTGGAGAAAAGCTGATGTGATACCTATATTTAAAAAGGGAGCAAGAGCAAATCCGGGGAATTATAGAGCAGTGAGCCTCACTTCTCTAGTGGGGAAGCTTTTAGAAGGGTTAATAAGGGATAATATACAAGAATATGTCTTTTTGAACAGGATTATAAGTAGGAGTCAACATGGATTTATGAGGGATAGGTCATGTCAAACAAATCTAATTAGTTTCTATCAGGAGGTTAGTATGAACCTGGATCAAGGCAACTCAGTGGATGTAGTCTTTTTGGATTTTGCAAAGGCTTTTGATACAGTGCCACATGGGAGACTATTGTGCAAACTAAGAGATACAGGAGTTGCAGTAAATATCTGCTCATGGATTGAGAGCTGGCTAAAAGACAGGAAGCAAAGGGTTGTTGTAAATGGAACATACTCCTATTGGACTAATGTGGTAAGTGGGGTTCCTCAGGGTTCAGTATTAGGTCCTCTCCTTTTTAACATATTTATTAATGACTTAGAGGTAGGATTGGAGTGTGGTGTCTCCATTTTCGCTGATGACACGAAGTTGTGCAAGATAATTAAATCAGATAGTGATGTGCTTTCCCTCCAAAGGCATTTACATAAAATTGAGGAATGGGCATCTAAATGGCAGATGAGATTTAATACGAATAAATGTAAAGTTATGCATCTAGGAAGGAAAAATAGCCATGCAATTTATAATTAATGGAGCAAATCTAGGTGTATTGGATATTGAAAGGGATTTGGGAGTGCTTGTGGACAACCACCTAGGTAACAGTGCTCAAAGCCAAGCAGCAGCTGCAAAGGCAAATAAAATATTAGCATGTATTAAGAAGGGTATAGAAGCCAGAGAAGCAAATATAATTCTGACACTATACAAATCTCTAGTACGCCCTCATTTGGAATATGGAGTACAATTTTGGGCACCACTTCATAAAAAGGACATTTTAGAGCTGGAAAAGGTACAGAGGAGGGCAACAAAACTAATAAGGGGAATGGAGGGGCTAAGTTATGAAGAAAGGCTAAACAAATTAAACTTATTTTCTCTAGAAAAAAGGCGTCTAAGAGGAGATACGATTACCTTATATAAATACATCTAGGGTCAGTATAAAGATTTGTCAAGGGAGCTTTTTGTGCCAAGAGGTTTTCAACTGACAAGAGGACATCCCTTGAGGTTAGAAGTAAAAAGATTCCACCTTAAAGAATGAAAAGGGTTCTTCACAGTAAGGGTGGTTAATCTGTGGAATTCTCTACCAGAGGAGGTGATGACAGCGATTTCGATAGCTAACTTTAAAAGGGGACTGGATTTATTTCTAATTAAAAAGGGAATTCAGGGTTATCATGGATAATTAGAGAGGCAGTATTGATCCTGGGAGAAGTCCAGTCCTAGGTGTCTTGGATCAGGAGGGATTTTTAATTTTTTTTTTTTATTTACAACTAATTAATAGTTAATCCGCATATTGCAGATCAGTGGAGATCTTAAAAGGTTGAACTTGATGGACTGAAAGTCTTTTTTCAACCTTAAATACTATGGCCCTCATTCAATTGCGATTTTGCCAATTGAATAGTGCTCTAAATAAGCACATAACATATTTTTTTAAATACGTTTTTAGTTAGTGAAAACCTTGCTTTTGGATATATATTTACTCAGTAAAAACTTATTTAAAAAAATATGTTATGTGCTTATTTAGAGCCCTATTCAATTAGCCAAATTGCAATTGAATGAGGGCCTATGTAACTATGTAACAATTATTAATACCAACCAGGTCCACTTATATTTCTTCTTGTTTGTGTACTTTTCATTTGTCTAGTAACTGTGGCCTTTGCTTTATCTCTTTAACCCAGTAATATACTGAGTGACAAAGAAATCAAATCCATCCAACATTCAAACATAATTATCTAACGCTTCCGCTCAAACTTTTTCATGACAACTTCTTGCAATAATATGTATTTATATATGTATATTTCATTTCTGCAATGAATGGGCATTTGATGGTTCCCAATAAGAAATTGTAAGGGTAAGCTTGAACCCATCTGTATATCCTTGTATACTTCATCATTCCAATTCCATTTCCCTGGACACACAATAATATTTGGCAGTGAAACCTTCAGCAGTTTCGTGTGTCACCAGAGCAATAACTAGGTCCCTTATTGTATTGATATTTCGCAGTTTGTATGAACTGGAACTTTGAGTGTTCTCAGTCGTTGGGAAATCCTCCTTTATTTTCAATTATGTGCTTGAATGCGTCTCCCCTGAGTGGTATTCCTCCGGCGGTTCTCCTGTAGGTTGGTTATTACCGCTGGAGTTTGTAAAAGCATCTAATAATGATGTCACCATCCTCTGCAGTGTATAATGCTTGAGTGACAATTCCCAAGGAGAGCTACACAGATGGATTTAAAAGAACATTTACTCATAGAGACAAGGAGCAAAGTGGTGAAGGTGTCAACCCTCCCCGAGCCATGACTGCTGACAAAGGAAGAACTCAAGATATCCCACCGCAGCATCTTCAGTACAATAGGTCAAGGCCAACCATCTTAAATCATATTATTACATGTCCGCTAGTTCTTAATGATGAAGTGACCACTAAAACATGATCTTCCTTGATTTATAAACGCATTATTCTATATATGGACCCCTGAAGTGTTGTACTTATAGTACGGATATGTGTAGAATGTTTTACAAAACTTAAACTAAATAAATACATTCTTTGTTTCTGACTAATGTTTTCAGTGGATTCTGATAAGATTTATTTTCAGCTCTGTTTAAGTACTGACAGTTTACATAGCCATCTAGCACTAAAGTTATTCATTGCTATTACACTGCAAATCACAGTTCAGCCTCATACCAAAAGTTTGTGTCTTATTGAGGGTTAATATGTTGATTTGTCTACAACCTTAGTAGTTCTGTTTTACGGTTGTTCTTAGCAGCTCTATCTCTATTTTTTTCTAGAAATATGAAATAAAAAAATACAAGAAAACTTGTTAAAAAACAAATGTTACATAGAATTAAACATAACCACAGTGTGGAATGAAATATGCGGGTCAATAAATAGGCCCTCCAAAGATAATTGAGGACATATCAGTGCTAGGCATAGCTGTATCAGAGTCCATTCACCATGCTCTGTTGCCCACATATACAGGGTCCTTGATGAACTGTCAAGACGAGTACAAAACAAGCAGGGTTCAGATACAAGTGATTCAACACTCCAGTAACTGCAGGATCAGAGGTCTTAGCCTGCAGCTAAAGCCACCAGTAACTGAAAGTAAGGGGCCACACAGCAGAGCAAAATCATACTGCTAGCAGACACTCTTTCTTCCCTATATATTGTAATCCACAGGGACTTCTCATTTTGGATACTGTTACTTTTTTAAAATATATTCAATATGAAGTTTCCATCTCATTGATTTTTTTCTATTACTACCATCAGTCATTAATAATTCTTGATTATAACTGACATAATCAAGTGTTGACATGTTTGAAAGTGGTTTATTATTTTTATTACGTCATGATCTGTTAATTCAAACCATGTCACTCGATATGTCCGCCATCTTGTTGTACACCACAAATATTTGTGATGAGCATCTTTTAAAGGACTTTCTGATCCACCTATAAATAAAGACACATATGTCTTGTTAATGAGATATCTTTAGCAATAACTATCACTTACCCCAGTTGCTCGGAGGCCATTGTTTTCAGCGTAACTCTTGTCAATAACATGAGTTACTCTTTGGTGTGTGCACATACATAGTCTTTTGTTTTGTAAATGACTTACACTGAAGTCAATGGGGGGTAAAGTTAATAACACCATTTCTTATGATTTCCATGGTGCCCAGTCATCAAACAGGGTAAAATGTCAAATTCTCAGAACCACATCACCTCCTACATGATAATTTGATTAATAAAACCTACATTGTATGAATAGCAAATCATGGTTATTTGCATATTTTTAAATGATCTATGGATTGAATAATGGTTGGGGAATATCTGATTCTGCTTGGAGCCTGTCATTTTATAAATTATTTATATAAATACCTTTATACATCTTTGGACTGCCTGGAAATTACATGGACAAATAATATTCAAAAAATGGTAATTATAGTATACTGCTAACAGATGTGTCCTAGCAGTGATAGTTATCCAATCGGACAATTTTCAGTAACATCTGTTACTTCACACAATCAACTGTTTGCCACTGACGCCACAGAGTCAATCCTGTCTATTCTTACATTACAGAGTCAGTCCTGTCTATTCTTACATTAGAGAGTCAGTCCCTGTCAATTCTGACATCATAGTAGCAATCCTGCCCATTCTGACATCACAGTAGCAGTCCTATCCATTCTGACATCACATTAGCAGTCCTGCACATTCTGACATCACAGAGTCAGCCCTGCCCATTCTGACATCACAGAGTCAGTCCTGTCCATTCTGATATCACAGTCAGTCCTTCACATTCTCACATCCCAAAGTAAGCCCTGCCCGTTCTGATATTACAGAGTTGGTCCTGCCCGTTGTTACATCACTGAGTCAGCCCTGCCCATTCTGACATTACAGTAGCAGTCATGTCCATTCTGACATCACATAATCAGTAGTGTGCATTCTGACATCACTGTTGCAGTTGTACCCATTCTCACATAACAGAGTCAGTCCTGCTCATTCTGACATCACAGAGTTAGCCCTGCCCATTCTTATACCACAGAGTCAGTCCTGCCCATTGTGACATAACAGAGTCAGTCCTGCCCATTCTTACATCACAGAGTCAGTCCTGCCCATTGTTACATTACAGAGTCAGTCCTGCCCATTCTCACATCACAGAGTCAGTCCTGCCCATTCTCACATCACAGAGTCAGCCCTGCCCATTCTCACATCACAGAATCAGTCCTGCCCATTCTCACATCACAGAGTCAGTCCTGCCCATTCTCACATCACAGAGTCAGTCCTGCCCATTCTCACATCACAGAGTCAGTCCTGTCCATTCTGATATCACAGAGTCAGCCCTGCCCATTCTGACATCACAGAGTCAGTCGTGTCCATTCTGACATCACAGAGTCAGTTCTGTCCATTCTGATATCACAGTCAGTCCTTCACATTCTCACATCCCAAAGTAAGCCCTGCCCATTCTGATATTACAGAGTTGGTCCTGCCCGTTGTTACATCACTGAGTCAGCTCTGCCCATTCTGACATTACAGTAGCAGTCATGTCCATTCTGACATCACATAATCAGTAGTGTGCATTCTGACATCACTGTAGCAGTTGTACCCATTCTCACATAACAGAGTCGGTCCTGCTCATTCTGACATCACAGAGTTAGCCCTGCCCATTCTTATACCACAGAGTCAGTCCTGCTCATTCTGACATCACAGAATCAGTCCTGCCCATTCTGACATCACAGAGTCAGTCCTGCCCATTCTGAAATCACAGAGTCAGTCCTGCCCATTGTTACATCACAGAGTCAGTCCTGCCCATTGTTACATCACAGAGTCGGTCCTGCCCATTCTGACATCACAGAGTCGGTCCTGCCCATTCTCACATCACAGAATCAGCCCTGCCCATTCTCACATCACAGAGTCAGTCCTGCCCATTCTCACATCACAGAGTCAGTCCTGCCCATTCTCACATCACAGAGTCAGTCCTGCCCATTCTCACATCACAGAGTCAGTCCTGCCCATTCTCACATCACAGAGTCATCCCTGCCCATTCTCACATCACATAGTCATCCCTGCCCATTGTTACATCACAGAATCAGTCCTGCCCATTCTGACATCACAGAGTCAGCCCTGCCCATTCTCACATCACATAGTCATCCCTGCCCATTGTTACATCACAGAATCAGTCCTGCCCATTCTCACATCACAGAGTCAGTCCTGCCCATTCTCACATCACAGAGTCAGTCCTGCCCATTCTGACATCACAGAGTCAGTCCTGCCCATTCTCACATCACAGAGTCAGTCCTGCCCATTCTCACATATCAGAGTCAGTCCTGCCCATTCTCACATCACAGAGTCCGTCCTGCCCATTCTGACATCACAGAGTCAGTCCTGCCCATTCTCACATCACAGAGTCAGCCCTGCCCATTCTCACATCACAGAGTCCGTCCTGCCCATTCTGACATCACAGAGTCAGTCCTGCCCATTCTCACATCACAGAGTTCGTCCTGCCCATTCTGACATCACAGAGTCAGTCCTGCCCATTCTCACATCACAGAGTCAGCCCTGCCCATTCTCACATCACAGAGTCAATCCTGCCCATTCTGACATCACAGAGTCCGTCCTGCCCATTCTGACATCACAGAGTCAGTCCTGCCCATTCTCACATCACAGAGTCAGCCCTGCCCATTCTCACATCACATAGTCATCCCTGCCCATTGTTACATCACAGAGTCAGTCCTGCCCATTCTCACATCACAGAGTCAGTCCTGCCCATTCTCACATCACAGAGTCAATCCTGCCCATTCTGACATCACAGAGTAAGTCCTGCCCATTCTCGCATCACAGAGTCAGTCCTGCCCATTCTCGCATCACAGAGTCAGTCCTGCCCATTCTGACATCACAGAGTCAGTCCTGCCCATTCTGACATCACAGAGTCAGTCCTGCCCATTCTCACATCACAGAGTCAGTCCTGCCCATTCTCACATATCAGAGTCAGTCCTGCCCATTCTCACATCACAGAGTCCGTCCTGCCGATTCTGACATCACAGAGTCAGTCCTGCCCATTCTCACATCACAGAGTCAGCCCTGCCCATTCTCACATCACATAGTCATCCCTGCCCATTGTTACATCACAGAATCAGTCCTGCCCATTCTGACATAACAGAGTCCGTCCTGCCCATTCTGACATCACAGAGTCAGTCCTGCCCATTGTTACATCACAGAGTCAGTCCTGCCCATTCTCACATCACAGAGTCAGTCCTGCCCATTCTCACATCACAGAGTCAATCCTGCCCATTCTGACATCACAGAGTCCGTCCTGCCCATTCTGACATCACAGAGTCAGTCCTGCCCATTCTCACATCACAGAGTCAGCCCTGCCCATTCTCACATCACATAGTCATCCCTGCCCATTGTTACATCACAGAGTCAGTCCTGCCCATTCTCACATCACAGAGTCAGTCCTGCCCATTCTCACATCACAGAGTCAATCCTGCCCATTCTGACATCACAGAGTAAGTCCTGCCCATTCTCGCATCACAGAGTCAGTCCTGCCCATTCTCGCATCACAGAGTCAGTCCTGCCCATTCTGACATCACAGAGTCAGTCCTGCCCATTCTGACATCACAGAGTCAGTCCTGCCCATTCTCACATCACAGAGTCAGTCCTGCCCATTCTCACATATCAGAGTCAGTCCTGCCCATTCTCACATCACAGAGTCCGTCCTGCCGATTCTGACATCACAGAGTCAGTCCTGCCCATTCTCACATCACAGAGTCAGCCCTGCCCATTCTCACATCACATAGTCATCCCTGCCCATTGTTACATCACAGAATCAGTCCTGCCCATTCTGACATAACAGAGTCCGTCCTGCCCATTCTGACATCACAGAGTCAGTCCTGCCCATTGTTACATCACAGAGTCAGTCCTGCCCATTCTCACATCACAGAGTCAGCCCTGCCCATTCTCGCATCACAGAGTAAGCCCTGCCCATTCTCACATCACAGAGTAAGCCCTGCCCATTCTCACATCACAGAGTCAGTCCTGCCCATTGTTACATCACAGAGTCAGCCCTCCCATTGTTACATCACAGAGTCAGTCCTGCCCATTCTGACATCACAGAGGCAGCCCTGCCCATTGTTACATCACAGAGTCAGTGTAACGGAGCTGTGACATCAGAGGTCAATATCTCCGCTTATAAATAACAAATATAGCCAAGTGTAGCGCAGCCCGGTCCCACAAGTCCCTCTCTCCACAATGGACGATACACACCGTTGATTTTCAGAACAGGAATAACTTTTAATTCTTTTACACACACATATATATATACAGTCAGAAGGGGGTGAGAGTCTCCACAGGGACAATGGAATACTCCCACCTTTGGCCATACAAAGACTTAATTAGCAACTGGATTATAATCTTATCACATCATCACGGGAGCCGACTGGTTCCATACACAATAGAGCTACAAAAAAAGCAGATGGATAAATCAGCATTACTGTTGTGCTTGCCTGGGCGATACTGGATTATGCAGTCAAAGGGTTGCAGCGCTAGACTCCAGCGCAAGAGTCGGGCATTGTCTCCAGACACCCAGTTGAGCCACACCAACGGGTTGTGGTCAGTAAACAGGGTAAAGGGTTGTCCATACAAATATGGCTGTAACTTTTTGAGTGCCCATACCACAGCCAGACATTCCTTCTCGATGGCGGCGTAGCTTACTTCCCGGGGTAGCAACTTGCGACTCAAAGAAGCCACCGGGTGTTCACCGCCGTCAGGTCCAACTTGGCTCAATACGGCTCCCAATCCAAACATAGAAGCGTCGGTGTGGACAAGAAAACGTTTGGTTGGATCAGGAGCAGCCAAGACAGGGGCCTGGATCAGAGCCGTTTTCAATTGCTGGAATGCCTGTTCACACTCTGGGGCCCAGACTACCTGCCTAGGAAGGTTCTTACGGGTCAAATCAGTAAGGGGCTTGGCTAGAGCACTATAGTTGGGCACAAATTTGCGATAGCACCTTGCTGTCCCCAGGAACTATCAGAGTGCTCAATAACTCCTAAATGTAGCATCTCCTGAATCCGCATTGACTCGGATTCGGGGATGCGGTAGGGGGGCTGGCGTAGAGGTAATTGGCCGGGGGTGTCTACCCGTTGAGTGGCCAGAGGGGTGTACCCAGGCAGGTTGGAGAAGGTGGCCTCCTTTGCTCGTAGTAACTCCTGTGCCTGCGTACGCTCCTGTGGGCTCAGCCGCTCTCCTAACTGTACCCCTCCTAAACTCTCTGTCTGGTCCCCCTCGTCTAAGAGGTCGGGTAGGGGAAGGTTCTCAACATCTTCAGAGGATGGGGCGCAGATAGCTGCCACATCCTCCGTGCGCTCCTGATAGTGTTTTAGCATGTTCACATGTCGCATGTAGTTTTTCCCTACTCCTGAGCACGGGCCAATCACATAAGTGGTATCACATTGTTGGGCTACCACCTTGTATGGGCCCTGCCAGGCGGCCTGCAGTTTGTCAGTGCGGACAGGTTTTAACATTAAAACTTTCTGTCCCACTTGAATGCTGCGGTCCCTGGCTCCCCTATCGTACCACCGGCGCTGGCGTTGTTGGGCCGCATGGAGGTTGGAGCACATAATCTGGGTCAACTCCTCCAAGCAGTCCCTAAACTCCAACACATATGGGACGATATGGGTACCGCCTACACTGGTCTCTCCTTCCCACTGTTCTCTTATTAAATCTAGGGGACCTCACCCGTCTCCCGAACAGTAGTTCAAACAGGGAGAATCCGGTGGATTCTTGGGGTACTTCCCTATATACAAATAACAAATGGGGCAGAAATCTTTCCCAGTCCTTTCTAGTGTCGGTGAACGCCCGGAGCATCTGTTTCAGCGTCCCATTAAAGCGTTCACATAGGCCATTAGACTGGGGGTGGTAAGCAGAGTTCACTATGGGCTTAATGCCGCAGAGTCTCCAGAGTTGGTGGGTGACCTCAGCTGTGAATTGGGTGCCCTGACCCGAAATAATCTCACGGGGAAATCCCATGCGAGAGAAAATTTGCATCAGTGCATCCGCGACCGTCTCAGCGTGGATATTGGTCAGTGCCACCGCCTCTGGATACCTAGTGGCATAATCTACGATGGTCAAGATATATTTCTTGCCAGACTGGCTTGGCCTATTTAGGGGCCCTACTAAGTCTACGGCCACCCGGCTAAATGGTTCTTCTACCATTGGCAGGGGGCGAAGTTTGGCTTTCTGGCGGTCTCCCCGTTTACCACCCTCTGGCATGTGTCACAGGTCCTACAATACTGCCGGATATCCTTGGATATCCCTGGCCAGAAAAAGTTCTGGGTTAGCCGGTATTTAGTCCGACTAACCCCTAAGTGTCCAGATAGAGGGATATCGTGGGCAATCCGGAGCAATTCCTGCCTATATTTCTGGGGCACTACCAACTGCTTAGTGAATTTCGGTATGTACCTACCCTCTCTGTATTCCTAAACAGTAATCCCTTATCCCATGAGTACTGCTCCCCCTCTAACACTGCCTGACTTGAGATGACCTGATCTTTATATACTTGTAACGAGGGGTCTATGGCTACCTCCTTCCCAAATTCTAGGGGGCTATCCCAGGGCAGATTCTCTAGGGGTGGGTACTGATTGCTTACCTGAGCCTCAGAGTGTGTGGGCTGATCTGAGTTGCGAGCTTGCTGCCGGGTGGTTACGGGGTGAACGTCTTCGATGGTGGGTTGGGGCAGAAAGGTTGAAGTGAGCGGGCCTAAATCATTCCCCAGAAGTACATCCGTGGGCAGTTTTTGCATCAACCCCACTGTTACAACTCCCAATCCCGCACCCCAGTTCAGATGCACCTTGGCAGTGGGTAAGCGGAGTACTGCTCCCCCTGCTACCCTTACGGCCACTGATCTACCGGTACGGGCTTGGTCTGGGACCAAATGGGTCTGAATGAGGGTTAGTGTGGCTCCGGTGTCCCGTAATCCTTGAACATTCTTTCCCTCTAGCCACACTGGTTGTTGGTGGTGATGTATGTTGTCCGAGGTTGCCTGAACGGGGTTTACTTCGTGTAACACCCCTAGCTGTTCCTCTGAGGAGTAGTGGTTGGCATCGTGGTCACTTGGCTCCGTGTGGTAGCAATGGGCTGCGGCTCTGCTTGGCGGTGGCGGACCCGGACGCACCCCGGGGGTACGGGTCCTGTTCTGGGGGCATTCCCACTGCATATGGCCCGTCTGCTGGCATTGGTAACACCAGATCGGAGTACGAGGAGGGTACCTGGGAGCGGATGGGTTGGTTCCCCTGGCGTGACTTGAGGTTGCTCCGGTCACAGTGGTGTTGGTCAGCACTGTGGATCGGGAGGTGGTGTGAGGTGGTGGTTGGGGCTGGCGGCGTGCGTCAAAGTGCTTGTTGGCCAGCCGGGCGGCTTCGTGGAGGGTACGGGGGTTACGGTCCCTTACCCAAACTTGTACTTCTGTGTTTAGTCTGCTGAAGAACTGCTCCAGCAACAACAACTGTAGCAGCTCCTCTAGGGTGGTGACTTGGTTCGCCTGAACCCATCCCATGGCCGCTCGGTGTAGGCGACAAGCCCACTCTGCATAGGAGTCCTTCTCTTGTTTGAGGAGCTCCCGAAATCGGCGTCGGTAGGCCTCTGGGGTGATCGCATACCGGGTGAGGATAGCTTGCTTCACCCGGTAGTAGTCTCGGCTGTCCTCGTCAGGTACAGCCCTGTATGCCACTGCGGCATGGCCAGACAATTTGCCTGCCAACAGGGGTACCCAGTCTGCTTGCCCAACACCATGTAGATGGCACAGTCTTTCAAAGTCCTGCAAGTATCCATCTATATCCTCGTCTGTATCTGTGATGGCTTTGAAGGCATTATATGGGAGCTTGGCTTTGTCTTGCGTGGGTCCCGACATTGCGGATGGCCCCTCTCTGGATCTCTGGCCCGCTAGTTGCAGCTGTAGGGTCTGTTGCTGGTTGGCCAAAACATAGTTCTGTACCTCCGCCATCACTCTGGTGATAGTCTCTTCTGATGGGGAGTTTTGGTAAAAGGCAACCTTACCCTTAGCTCTTAAGCGACTGCGCTCTCCTCCATCTCTGGTCTCGGTACAGCACTGCTGGCTCGGTCTCCCTCCATCAGTTCAGCAATTAGGACGTCTTTCACCTTGTTGCTGGCTACTTGGCCCCTGGCTTCCAGCAGTTCTTTTAACATTGCTCTTTTTAGGGCTGCATAGTTCGTCTCCATGCGAACCGCTGCTGCTGCTTCGTTGTGAGGCTTGGCTTCTATTCCGTCACTGCCACCAAATGTAACAGAGCTGTGACATCAGAGGTCAATATCTCCGCTAATAAATAACAAATATAGCCAAGTGTAGCGCTGCCTGGTCCCACAAGTCCCTCTCTCCACAATGGACGATACACACCGTGGATTTTCAGAACAGGAATACATTTTAATTCTTTTACACACATATATATACAGTCAGAAGGGGGTGAGAGTCTCCACAGGGACAATGGAATACTCCCACCTTTGGCCATACAAAGACTTAATTAGCAACTGGATTATAATCTTATCACATCATCACGGGAGCCGACTGGTTCCATACACAATAGAGCTACAAACAAAGCAGATGGATAATTGGGTTAGCTCTTCCTGTCCCTTGCAGACTCCCATTTCTAAACAAGAGGATGGAAAGCCAAGATTAACCCTTGGGCCTCGTATAGTCCAGTTAACCCTTCCCTACCAGTTAACCCTTCCCTGGCCTGGTATAATGTCCTGGGCAAGGATGCAATGTCCTTGGTATAATAACAGTGATGGGTTTCTGTTACAGTCAGCCCTGCCCATTCTCACATCACAGAGTCAGCCCTGCCCATTCTGACATCACAGAGTCAGTAACACCCATTCTTACGTCACAGAGTCAGCCCTGCCCATTGTGACATCAAAGAGTCAGCCCTACCCACTCTCACATCAGAGTCAGTCCTGCCCATTCTGACATCACAGAGTCAGCCCTACCCATTCTCACATCACAGAATCAGCCCTGCCCATTCTGACATCACAGAGGCAGCCCTGCCCATTCTTACATCACAGACTCAGCCATGGCCATTGTGACATCACAGAGTCAGCCCTGTCCATTCTTACATCACAGAGTCAGCCCTACCCATTCTCACATCACAGAGTCAGCCCTGCCCATTCTCACATCACTGTAGTGTTGTACTCATTTTTACATAACAGAATCAGTCGTGCCCATTATGACATCACAGAGTTGGTCCTTCTCATTATGACATCACAGAGTTAGTCCTGCCCATTATGACATCACAGAGTCAGTCTTGCCCATTGTTACATCACAGAGTCAGTCCTGCCCATTCTTACATCACAAAGTCAGTCCTAGCCATTCTGACATCACAGAGTCAGTCCATTCCATTCTGACATCACAGAGTCAGTCCGGCCCATTCTGACATCACAGTAGTAGTCCTGCCCATTCTGACATCACAGAGTCAGTCCTGCCCATTCTTACATCACAGAGTCAGTCCTGTCAATTCTGACACCCCAGTAGCAGTCCTGCTCATTTTTACATCACTGAGTCAGTACCACCCATTCTGACATCACAGAGTCAGTCGTGTCCATTCTGACATCACAGAGTCAATAGTGTCCATTCTGACATCACAGTAGCAGTCCATTCCATTCTGACACCACAGAGTCAGTCCATTCCCTTCTGACATCACAGAGTCAGCCCTGCCCATTGTGACATCACAGAGTCAGCCCTGCCCATTGTGACATCAAAGAGTCAGCCCTGCCCATTCTCACATCACTGTAGTGTTGTACTCATTCTTACATAACAGTCAGTCCTGCCCATTATGACATCACAGAGTTAGTCCTGCCCATTATGACATCACAGAGTCAGTCCTGCCCATTATGACATCACAGAGTCAGTCCTGCCCATTGTTACATCACAGAGTCAGTCCTGGCCATTCTTACATCACAAAGTCAGTCCTGGCCATTCTTACATCACAGAGTCAGTCCATTGCATTCTGACATCACAGAGTCACTCCTGCCCATTCTTACATCACAGAATCAGTCCCGCCCATTCTGACATCACAGAGTCAGTCCTACCCATTCTTACATCACAGTCAGTCCTTCCCATTCTTACATAACAGAGTCAGTCCTACCCATTCTTACATCACAGAGTCAGTCCATTCCATGCTGACATCACAGAGTCAGTCCGGCCCATTCTGACATCACAGTATTAGTCCTGCCCATTCTGACATTACAGAGTCAGTCTATTCCATTCTGACATCACAGTAGCAGTCCTGCCTATTCTTACATCACAGAGTCAGTCCTGCCCATTCTTACATCACAGAGTCAGTCCATTCCATTCTGACATCACAGTAGCAGTCCTGCTCATTTTTACATCACAGAGTCAGTCGTGTCCATTCTGACATCACAGAGTCAGTAGTGTCCATTCTGACATCACAGTAGCAGTCCTGCCCATTCTTGCATCACAGAGTCAGTAGTGTCCATTTTGACATCATAGTAGTAGTCCTGACAACTCTTACATCACAGAGTCAGTAACGCCCATTCTGACATCTCAGCGTCAGTAGTACCCATTCTGACATCACAGAGTCAGTCCATTCCATTCTGACATCTCAGCGTCAGTCCATTCCATTCTGACATCTCAGCGTCAGTCCATTCCATTCTGACATCACAGAGTCAGTCCATTCCATTCTGACATCTCAGCGTCAGTCCATTCCATTCTGACATCACAGAGTCAGTCCATTCCATTCTGACATCACAGAGTCAGTCCATTCCATTCTGACATCTCAGCGTCAGTAGTACCCATTCTGACATCACAGAGTCAGTCCATTCCATTCTGACATCACAGAGTCAGTCCATTCCATTCTGACATCACAGAGTCAGTCCATTCCATTCTGACATCACAGAGTCAGTCCTGCCCCTTCCTACACCACATCGGCAATCCTGGCTACATAAAAATTACTGTGGCAGACCTACCTATTCTGATATCACAGCAGAAGACCTTCCCATTTCATTCTGACATCACAGTAGCTGTCCTGCCCACTCTGACATCACCGTAGCTGCTGTGCCCACTCTGACATCACAGCAGGAGACATGCACTCTCTGCCATCATTAAGTCAAGCTCACTCTTTTATTATGGTAGCTTACTAACAAGAGTAGACATGTTAATGCAAAAGAGACACGAGGGAAGGAGGGATGGGGGAGGGGGAAGGGAAAGAGACACATGGGAGGGAGAGGGGGAAGAGACACATGGGAGGGAGAGGGGGAAAAGAGACACAGGTTAAGGAGAGGGGGGAAAGAGACACAGGAGAGGGGGAAAAGAGACACAGGGGAGGGAAGAGACACGGGAGGGGAAGAGACAAAGGGAAGGGAGACTGGGGGTTAGAGACACAGGGGAGGGAGAGAGACAAAGGGGAGGGACAGGAGGGAAGAGACACAAGGGAGGGAGATGGGGGAGGGAGAGGGGGGAAAGAGACACAGAGGAGGGGGGAAGAGACACTGGGGAGGAAGAGGGAGGAAGAGACACAGGGGAGGGAGAGGAAGTAGTGGGGGAAGGCTCGCAATGAACGCCAAAGGTGCTCATTGCGAGGCCCGTGATGAGCGCTGAAGGCGCTCATCTCAAGACCAGTAAAGTACACAGGGAGAGAAAAGCAATGAACGCCTCCCGTTGAGTGGGAGAGGTAGAGGGGTGGAGAGGCTTGCAATGAGCGCCGAACAGTCGTGAACAGTCCCATTAGTCCAGCAGCATATATATGTCCTGTTACCAATGAGGTGATGAATATTCATATTATTTATGAAAAAATCTTCTTTTGGTCTAAATAGGGGATTCAACATTTAATACAAAATTAGCTTTTCTCAAATAACTGTGCATACTGTAATGAACATGATAAATAAACCCAGCTGTTATAATTTTAGTTTTTATACACAATTACACAGTTTTCTGTTTTTTTCTCACCTGAATTGACTAATTTCTCAGGGGGGGGTGTCCTTGTAAACAAATCTGCAATCCAGTAGTCCTGTTAAACACACTTTCAGTTTAAATTGCCACATTCCCATTGTGCATTCAAAATGTTCTCTCATCTTGTTGTTGTTCTGTCCTTCAGTCGTGTGTGACTCTCAGTGACCATATAGATGCAGCACGCCAGGTACATCTGTCTGTGTTTCTTATTGTGCTTATCCATAAAGTTTTCATGGCAAAGATACTGGAGTGGGTTTTCAGTTACTACTCCAGTGGGCTGCAGTTTGTCTGACCTTTCTGCAATGACCTGCCCATCTTGGGTGACCCTACATGGTATAGCTCACCGCTTCATTGAGGTACACAAGCCCCTTTACCACAACAAGGTAGCGATCCAAAAGAGGCCTATCATCTTAGGAGGTCATAAATTAGAGGCTGTTTTATTTTTATTTACCTTCTATAAAAAAAAATAAAAAAAATGTTTTGCCTACTTTTAATCATATAATTTAAATAAAGGGCTACAGTTGTTCTTATAAACTCCTGCCTTTCTCTATCTCTCCTCTCTCTCTATATATATATATATATATATATATATACACACACATAGGTTTGCTTGGATCATGATGGGTAGTTTCATGTATTTAAGTTATGCTACAATTATCATATCCAATGCAGTCAGTTTGGAAATCATCCAAGGAATCATGAAAGAGATCGCTGTTGAATCCTTGATAGATGACCGGCCACAACAATGCATCACCATACCCAGCCCTAATTAAGGCATCTTCAGGGCCAAGTTATCATCTATTCCAACACTCATGTCCATCTTCATATTTTAAGTGAACATTCAATTAAATAATCGCTTGTAGACCCGTGAGGCTGAAACCTGTAAGCTCATTACTGAGTACAGAATATGTCGAGGATGCTGTTGTGATTAACTATTTTATAGGAAGTGGATGGATGAATATGTATTGGATGGCTTCAACCTTCCAGGTTAAATTAGAGCCATTCTGTGTTTCTAATGAATACAGAGATGCCCGAGTCTCTTGTGTTCGGAGTCTTTCCATTATAGTCTTAGTGCAGCTTTGTTTTACAAGATATGTTTCAGAGCCAGTTGTGAGTACAGGAGGCATTTGCCAAGCGAGACACAATGGCGGACATGTGCTGTAGAGCATGATAATATTATTCTTTATAAAGTGCCAATTCTGTAGTGCTAGGTTCTTGGGTTACTGTGAATGCAGACGACAAACATTACAACATTATAAATATTGGTACAGAAGATATTGAGGGTCTTGTTTGAATAGCTGATATTAGAGAACACGATGACAGGCTTATCTGAATCAATAGATTTTTGGAGAATAATTGAATATTTAGACAACATTTGAAGCTTTAAAGAGTTTGGTGGAGTCTCAAAGAAAATATATGTCATTGGCGTCATTGGCAGAGTTGAGCAGTGGTTAGAGTATTTGGAAATCAAATGCTAAGTTTAGGAGGATGCAGTATTGCTTTGTAAGTGAAGGACAATATTTTGAACTTATTTCTATTGGATTTGGGCATCCAGTGAAGGCATTGTCAGAGCAGAGCCACAGATGAGAAATGGCTATTCAAATAGATGAGCCGAAAACATTTGCCACCCTGACAATGAAGTAAAATCCATGCCTCACTTGGATGATGTTTTGTGTGGTCCAGCTGTAGCTGAGAACAGGTATGACACCAGCTTGACATTAGGACCGTATTTATCTGAATTTTACATGAACTTGGACATTTACATCAACTGGATTTCTGTACTTTTATGTTCCCCATAGTGTAGGAGAGGAAAGATGTGTGCCAAAGATAGGCATCAGACAAATAAATGCTTAATCTTGGTGTGTGGACAGGTATGTCCCAGCTGAAAAAAAGTTTTAAAAAAATATATAGTTTAAGGTCAATTATGTGTCACAACTGATGGTGACAATTTGTTGTGTGGGAGACTTGGAAATACGGGTGAGGATAAGTATTGTTCCCCAACTGGTTATGTGGTCAGATCTTCTCCAGTTAATGCCAGGACAAATATACACTGTATTTGAGATTCAGGGAAGACACCTGACCTTTTGTCTGGGAATGAAGACAGGTATATCTCTAGATGCGGTGAGGATGGATGTATATCTACATGGTAATGAAGGTAAGTGTATGTTCAGTAGCAGATCTTTCACAGCTAGGAATGGGAATAGTGATTCAGCAGGAGAGGGGGTTGAGGATGTGTTAATGCCCAAGCTGAGGATGAGAACAGATCAGCAGAAGGTGAGGGAAGTCCTTTTAACAGTTGGCTATCCATCCTTTGAGCACAGATGTTTTCCAGATGGGGTTATCGACCTGATATGTTACCTTTATGGGCATGAGGAACACTGAGCCCCTTCAGTGCTTGTGGGCGTGTTTCGAAGGAAGGAATTTATAAAAGTCATGGAAATACAAAAAACAGATTGGGTAATTTGATATCATTGAATGGCGAACTGTAAAAGGCATCTTTCCGGTATAAGTACCCTGAAACTGGGGTGTTTTTACACATAAATCATGCTATGTAGCCATAACTGGTTAACAAGGTATCATATTGTCTCAACATGCTTCATAAACTGATGGTGAAGAGAGGTCTCTTACCTACACTGAGATCAGGATCAACAACCATACATCTATCCTGAAGGGGTTTGATCTGTACTGTGATACAATTATCTAACTTCCCCTTCATTTTTTACAACCCCTTTGGGCTCTGGTAACTCTTTTTAAACATCTGCTTAGCAACTATTTTGCTATATATATTAATGTAATGAAGCTCACCCTGATATTTCTCTTTTATTACTTCTTAAATTAAAACATGGAATCTAATGAATAAATAGATCAGAATACATTTGAAATTGATATAATACTCTTTAGATACAAAGGATATTAACAGACAATATTTGTTACAGCAATTATTATTTCTTGATAAAACAAATCAGATATTTCTGGTATTAAAGATACTGTTGTTTTGTTCTTCTCAATTCTGTTTTGTTTTATTAACTTTCATGATAGGCAGCTGTCTAAGAATGCTTCAATCAGAGGGGCGGCTGCCGGGCTCGCCAATTTCATACATTTGACTCTCCTTTTTCTGTCATTTTTTTTGGTGCAAACAATCAGAGGCTTCATGTGTTTATTGCAGTTATGTTTGGAGAGGGGATTTGCATGTATGTAAACAAGTATGTCATCAGACACCATGGAGGACAAATGGATGGAGTAGGGTAGCAAGGAAAGCTGTACTTTGAGATGTAACGTACAGTCCATCCGTGCTCGCACTTCCTCTGGCTTTACAGGAAATTAATATATTATTTGATCTATTTCCAGAAACGATAAGATTTTATGTTATTACCCAAATTTATATTCTTGTTCAGGAAGCAGACGCTACCAGATGTCAGTTTTTGTTAATTAGGAGTCACTCATTTTTAGTATCCACATTGGAGCAGTCTTAAAAAGAGTATCATAAATATAAATCAACATTTCCCAATTATTAACTGATTCAGTGCAGACCAGGTTGTTATCTACTTGCCTGAATGTGCAGCTAGCCCTTTTCATATTGAAAGGGTTAAGTGCTACTTTTCTTTTAAAGACCCCCAAAATCTCAGGGCTTTCAGTCTTGCAGCTTGAGGTTGACAGCTCTGTATAATAGTGACTTACAGATAAATGAGGGAGACTTGAAGGTTAGTTGAATTTTATTAGATTCATGAGAGTTTTCAATAAAGATGCAATAAAGAGAGTTTGTGTGCCCCCAAGTGGACTGATGGAGAATAACAATTGCGATTTTCCATCTAAAACTTTATAGAAGTGTCTCTGGCTGCCATCAAAACCAACTCAATAGCAATAAGGGAATAGAACTCCTATAAAGAATATTTTTGGAAAGTTTAAAATAAACACAGCTTTTAATTTGTCAACTGATCAATTTAATTTTACTTTAATGGCAGGATACATTTAGATTAAATACCTGTAAAGTGAGTCAGATATGTACAGAAGGCCTTTATTGGGATCAATGTAGTATATACTGCTCATGGCATATTGGTATTAACCCTATATTCTGCTGCTGCTCCCTATATGTAGTGATATACTAGGATAACTCCCAAAATCCTTCTGTCCCTCACTAGCCCCCACCCTCCATGTCTCTTTCTGTCAGACCTACAGTTCAGATACCATTCTTCCATTCAAGTTGAGTGTCTGTATGTCTATATGTGTTTGGAGCAGTGTGCACACATGAAACATACATATATCTCATTATTGGATAGTTTGCTAAAGCTGCTGTTTTCTCTCAAAATGATAGTTTGGCCATTTAACATATTTTGAGGTACAGTATATATTATCTATTTTTATCAAAGTTAAGCCTACAGTATCACATACCACCCAAGTACCCCTCTTTTCAGTTCAAATTCCTCTCTTAGCATCACAAATGTCCCTCTTTTGAAGAAAAGTCATGCATTTAAATGGATATGAAAGCAAGTTTTTATTTTTATTGCATCTGCAAGACAGTATAATGATCCGGGACTTGCCCTATCAGCCAATGCGCAGTAATATAGATGCATAAGTCACACTTGTCTGCAAATTAAATCTATAGCTCTATGTATGTTTAAACAAACTATACTTTTTTTATTTCTTGGCAAACATAATTTTGGTCATATTTAAAGCATAGAAAAGATTTGGGTTCCATGACCCTTTAAGTGCAAAACTCTATATCCAGTCCATAATATATCCTACTTTCTCCAGAACCTCCTGTTGTTTTCTTGTTAAGTCCAGGAGAAAGGCCGCAGTTTTGGTTCTATAGAATATAAGTGTGTATGGGGCAAGTGTGAGTACGTCTAAAGGTTAGTTTTCATCATGCAGACTGGTTGTAGTTTAGTTGTTCAGTTGTATCCGACTTTCTGTGACCTTATGGACTGCCAGGCACATTTGTCAGCTACTGCTCCTCTGAGCTCCAGCAAGCTCATGCTCATTGCTTCAATTATCTCATCTATCCATCTCCACCGACTGGTGGGACATCTACCTAACTGTGCATTATTTTCAACAATATAATTTTCCCTATTCCCTGAAATGGGGGGAAGTATGGTATGAGGCCTATAGCGGGTGTCAGATATAGGCCTGGTATATGTGTGTGCAATATCTATAGCTCCCCCACAGTGCCTCCCCATAAGTAACAGACATGTAGTTAGTAGGTTCCAGATATAGGCCTGGTATATGTGTGTGCAATATCTAGGGGTGCCCCCCATAAGTAACAGACATGTAGTTAGTAGGTGTCAGATATAGACATGATATATGTGTGTGCAGTCTCAAGGAGTCCAGGTGCCCCACAGTGCCCCCATAAGTAACCAACATGTTGGATCTCACAGTGCTGTCTGATCACGACATAGCGTCTTCACATCATTGTTTTAATGGAAGTCCAAACCCTCCAGTAGCCCGGGGTTGGACGCCGTCCCAGGTGCTCCTTGCGCAGGCCTTGGTAATTGATCAGAACACATACAGCGCTTTCTCTCCTTTCTCTTTGCCAAGGTACAATCTCATCCCATTATATTCAGAGCAGCTTGTCTGTGGTTCACTGCCTCTGCTAAGCTCGGCCAGCCTCCTCCCACTGCCAGGGGGCCCTGGAACAAAAGGGTTAATAAGTCTTCTGTGCAAAACATGCCTTGTTTAATGGCTTGAACACTGCACTGCGCTTGGGGGGCTTTCTACTCCAAATTTGTATATATTCTAATTACAGAGGTAGCTGAGATTTTTAAATCCAAAACTGTAGTTTTGTGCTTTCCCAGAAATTAGCTTTTAAAGATAAAAAATATGCAGAGAGATTATACATTATTATATATTGTACTGCTAGAGACATCTGTGCAATACTGAGTACAGTCTCATGTGACAGGGATGGATGTCTCATGTCACATGGGTGGATGTCTCATGTCACAGGGATTGATGTCTCATGTCACATGGGCGGATGTCTCATGTCACAGGGATGGATGTCTCATGTCACAGGGATGGATGTCTCATGTCATAGGGATTGATGTCTCATGTCACATGGGCGGATGTCTCATGTCACAGGGATGGATGTCTCATGTCACAGGGATAGATGTCTCATGTCATAGGGATAGATGTCTCATGTCACATGGGCGGATGTCTCATGTCACAGGGATGGATGTCTTATGTCACATGGGTGGATGTCTCATGTCACAGGGATGGATGTCTCATGTCACATGGGCGGATGTCTCATGTCACAGGGATGGATGTCTTATGTCACATGGGTGGATGTCTCATGTCACAGGGATTGATGTCTTATGTCACATGGGCAGATGTCTCATGTCACAGGGATGGATGTCTCATGTCACATGGGCGGAGGTCTCATGTCACAGGGATAGATGTCTCATGTCACAGGGATGGATGTCTCATGTCACATGGGCGGATATCTCATGTCACATGGGCGGATATCTCATGTCACAGGGATGGATGTCTCATGTCACAGGGATAGATGTCTCATGTCACATGGGTGAATGTCTCATGTCACAGGGATTGATGTCTCATGTCACATGGGCAGATGTCTCATGTCACAGGGATGGATGTCTCATGTCACATGGGTGGATGTCTCATGTCACATTGATGGATGTCTCATGTCACAGGGATAGATGTCTCATGTCATAGGGATAGATGTCTCATGTCACAGGGATGGATGTCTCATGTTACACGGATAGATGTCTCATGTGACATGGGCGGATGTCTTATGTCACACGGTGCGGATGTCTCATGTCACAGGGATAGATGTCTCATGTCACATGGACGGATGTCTCATGGGCGGATGTCTCATGACACAGGGAGAGATGTCTCATGTCACATGGGCGGATGTATCATGTCACAGGGATAGATGTCTCATGTCACATGGGCGGATGTCTCATGTCACATGGGCGGATGTCTCATGTCACAGGGATGGATGTGTCATGTCTCATGGGCGGATGTATCATGTCACAGGGATAGATGCATCTATCATTTCACATTGACGGATGTCTCATGTCACAGGGATAGATGTCTTATGTCACATGTCACAGGGATGGATGTCTCATGTCACATGGGCGGATGTCTCATGTCACACGGGCGGATGTCTCATGTCACACGGGCGGATGTCTCATGTCACATGGGCGGATGTCTCATGTCCCACGGCGGATGCCTCATGTCACACGGGCGGATGTCTCATGTCACATGGGCGGATGTCTCATGTCACAGGGATGGATGCCTCGTGTCACATTGGTGGATGTCACATGGGCGGATGTCTCATGTCACATGGGCGGATGTCTCGTGTCACAGGGATGGATGTCTCGTGTCACATGGGCGGATGTCTCATGTCACATGGGCGGATGTCTCATGTCACAGGGATGGATGTCTCGTGTCACATTGGTGGTTGTCACATGTCACATGGGCAGATGTCTCATGTCACATGGGCGGATGTCTCGTGTCAAAGGGATGGATGTCTCGTGTCACATGGGCAGATGTCTCATGTCACATGGGCGGATGTCTCATGTCACAGGGATGGATGTCTCGTGTCACATGGGCGGATGTCTCATGTCACATGGGCGGATGTCTCATGTCACAGGGATGGATGTCTCGTGTCACATTGGTGGTTGTCTGGCCAGCCCATGATATGACTGCAATCATATGTACTGCATTTCAAATAATTTTTTGCATGGTCATGTATCTAACTATACTTTTTTTTGAACAACTACGCTTAAAACAGGTAAAAATGCTTTTAAGTCTGAAAATAAAACGATACAGCATTTAATATATTACCTTTTACATGCAATGTAGTTGTTGTAAGATCTACCATTTTCTGTTCATCAACCTCCTGAGGTGATAGGAGGCTTCGAATGAAAAGGAACATTCAGTCTCCACAATGGGAATGTGGCAGCTAAAGCAGTGGTAGTAATAGAAATCTCACTAGAAAACAGACCCTCCTGAGAAAGTAATAATATAATCTGGGAAAAGATGGATGCCTTCAGTAAAGAATAATGTGGTATACAAAATAAATATACAGTTTCTAAAAACTGTTTTCCTATTACTGTATTATGTTTAATTATTCAAGAGATCAAATCGAAAAGAAATTAGCCACAGTAGCCAACTTAAACTTCCTTGAAACTAACAGGAAGTGCCCATCTATGCACAAAGGATACCACTGTATGCAGGTCTCATTGGCAGATAAGTATGTTTCATACATGGTACAGTTGTAGTGATGCACATCGGCCATAATCTAACATTATGTTTGAGTCTGTTTATTCTGCACAAGAACCACTATTTCATAAAAAGTAAAAACACAGTGATACATTATCAAATACCCTCAGATGTAAAAGAGAAAATGATATATATATATTATATACGGTATATATATATATATATATATATATATATATATATTTATATTATAACCAGACATGAGGACTGTTGTCCAACAGTATAATTTTTGAAGATAAGTGAGGTTTATCTAATGCACTTGTGTGCTCTGCTTTATTATAATACCAATTTCCTTTTTTTATTACTTGGAGTTTGAATATTCCCTATTTTACTGTGAGAATAAATGTTCCTTTTGTGGTCTAATACATAAAGTCGTAAATGACAATTATTGTACTTTACTATTATGGAGTCATTATAATATCCTGATATGGGACTGGATAATTGCATATGATACTTTTGATCATTTTTGTTTTCTTTCTGCACACTTTCTTTCGCCACTTGGTATCACTGCTTCGGGAATGATATGCGTTTTATGATTTTCACGAGGAGTGAAGGGACGCAGTTTTGCTTTTGTAATCAATTATTAATTGCAGTTCCCGAAAATAAGGCACAGAAAATATGAGACTAAAGTGTCCCTTTAACCCAGTAAAAAGATAAGTAAATAAATAAATGGGGGCTTTGTAGACTACTGAAAGCAACGGCACCAAAGATTGCTACATTTCAATGGAAGCAGCTGAATAGGTAGAATGGGTCGCTATATATATGTATATATATATATGTATATATTTGGAGAGCAAATAAAAAGTACATTTGTGTTCACATTTGGTCTAAAACAGATTAAAAAAAGTTGTTTCCTGCTCAGAATTCGAAGTTGTTACACTGCATTCTGGGAACCTGGGCATGCACATGCAAATATCCCCACAAAGGCTTCGCTCTTGCAATCCATGACATCCATCACATTTGTGTTCACATTTGAACTCCTAAAATAAGTTAAAAAAACTGTTTCATGCCCAGACTTCCAAGAAAAACAGTTATATATTTTTGAAATATTATATATAATGTGTTGGTACCGGAGGGGGCCCAGAGGTGGGTTTGGACCCAAGAAGAAAAGTATTTGTGTCCATCATCCTTTATTCACTAGCTCCCACACTGGGTACATACATTAATCACTGTATACTGTATTGTCCATTATCAGGCGTAGTTCTTCAAACTAGAAATACTGGATGACGCTGGTCCGTCCAGATCTGAATATAGATAAATAACTGAAACTGATCATTTCTGACATGTCGCTGTGTGGGGTGTTACTGAATAACTGCTGGGTACAATGGAGGTTTAATATCAAATAGAATCACTAATCAATCTGCCAGTGGCAAGACTGTAAAATTGGCTCAAAAATATAATTGTAAAATAAAACATATTGCTTTCAAAGTTGAACTCAAAAATTGTCTTGTGTATTTAAAAGACCACTGTAGTTCAAGAAAAAGGTCACTCGTAACAAAGTGATAACATTATCAGCTGTATAAAGCATGGATATAATTGTTTTTTACAGAAAATCTGAATTTTTAAAGATTTTGTTTATGAATAGAGGAATCCTTGTTTTCTTGGTGACATCACTTCTTGGGAACTGGTTCATGATGGTGTGTTTATTTATTGATCAGTGGATGGAAAGATATAAGAAGAAGAAGAGGCGTCTTGCATGTGTAGATGGAAGAATTGCTCTCAGGAATGTAAACGCCCCACTGACACACTACCACTTCCACTAAAGTATCATGGATGCCTCTAGGGTCCAGCAGAGTTGTCAACATTTATCTTTTCTTGTTAAAAACGATCTTTCTGCCTTATTATGCTCCTAATCAGACTCAACGTTTTCAGACATACTTTTTACATTGTACAATGGTCCGTTAAATAATCCATACAATTTTTCCAGGATAAATCAAATGGTCAATTTAATTATGCAGATGTTTTTACTTTTAAGCAGTACAGATCAGTATAAACAACTTTAAAATGTGTAATTTTTTTAAAACAACTTTGACCTTTCTTTTTTCAATTTCGATAAAAAAAAAAAAAAATATTTGTTTGATATGGGTGGAGTAATTTTCCAGTAATTTTCAGAGTATATTTCTCACAGAAGATCAACTTTTTTGATAATTTCATCAGCGCCAAAGCTTCGGCACTCATCGCGAGGCACGAACGACTTAAAAAATGGCTTGCAATGAGCGCTCAACTGAAAAAGGAAAGACTTTGAAAAAATGATGGATTTAACGTCCGCCATTTTTTTCAAGCCGTAACTCGAAAGCCGTTCGGAGGTCCCCAAAAGATGCCAATTGATTACAAAATTAACTGACAACCTCACACACAGCACAGGGGGAGAGGCAGGGAGCCTGTGAGTGAGGTTAAGAGCTAATTTGTTCATCAATTGGCGTTTTTGGAGGTCTGAAAACGGATAAGCGAGAGAACGAGAGGGAAGGAGAGGGAGGGAGAGGGAAGAAAAGAAAAGGAGGGAAGGAGGAGGAAGGGAGAGACAGAGTGAGAAGGAGAGAGAGAGAGAAGGAGAGGGAGAGAGAGAGTGAGGAGAGAGAGGAAGATGGTGCAGAGACAGAAAGGGCGCAGAGAGAGCGTACACAGAGAGAGGGCGCACAAACAGACAGAAGCCACAATTTTTAAGACAATATTATGTCGTCATTTTTGACGGGCGAGTGACTAGTATAATATGACTATGTATCTATTTACTTGTATGTACTTTATATGCTCTGTTATACTTGTATGTGTTATACTCTGTTATTTCTACTAAAATCATGCAATCTGTACCTGTTTAGGTCTGCCTTCTGTAGCTCATGCAGCTCATGAATACAGAGACTATGAAGTGCAGTTTTTCAAATTAGCATGTCAGTGACCTCTCAAGTAGCATGTTGCATAATGTTGCCACTGATTGGTTACTATGAGACATTGCACACTCTGCACTAAAGTGAGTGGAGAAATAAATTAGGAACTATTTGTAAGATATTTTGCAGATTAATTAAAGTGCGTGTGTTTGCATCGCTCGGTCGTGTCCGTTTCATGTCAATTGTACAACATACCATCTCTTTAACTCTTTAATTGTAGGATACATTTAATTTATGTTCTCGGTTTTATGACATAGAGCTACTGCAGTTATTAAATATCAGTCCTCAAAATACAGAGGGATTTTCTTTCAATCAAAATATTAAGAAGAGTACGTATAATTGTCTAGCATATTTTTTTCTTCAGGGATTTTCTTTTAATTGGTGTTTTAGTCAGATAAATCTCAGAAAACTTGATTTCTTGGCCTTCTCTCGTTGTATTTTAGAGCTAACTCCGCAGTGAAGATGTTTCAGCCTAAGAAACGTACATTCCTTTGAAGCATTATTAGAAACCCTTTATTATACTGGCATATTCCATCTTGCAAATTAGTAATGCTTTAGATTTGACTTGTGCCTAAGGCCTTCCATATTGTGATATATTTTCTTATTGGACGATCCAGATTATTATTATTATTATTATTTGATACTTCCCCAGCCTAGAGCATGCCCAGAAGCATGCAGTTGCACTTCAAACTGCAAATCCTACCTACCCTACACTGTACCCATCCCCTGATAACTTGAACAGAAAGGATTACTGTCATGTCAGCCTTTACACTTATGTACTCTGCTAAAATTAAGATTTTTTCTGAAATGCTTTTAGGCTTATATTATATAAGCCTAGCCTAAAAGCATTTTCAGAGGAAATCGTAAATCTTAATACATGGGTGTAGGAACTGGGGGGGATGAGGGCGACAAATCCCCCCCAAGATTTTTCTATGTTTATATGTATATATAAATAAGCTCTTTTACGGCCTGTGTATACAATGAGCTGTATCCCCCCATAATTATTCTGACTCCTATACCCATAAATGCTAATTTTGGTGGTTTGTTGCATGCTTCACAAACATGATTTTTTCCCCTAAACTACAGTAGTCCTTTATAGGGACATTAAAATAACCCTAAATCCCAGTCTCACTTAAAGAGATCCTTTGGCAGAGTTTGGACAATATTGTTATCCTTGGCCATGTAGATTGAAGTTGTCCATTGGCTTTTTCTCCTGTCTTAGGTCATCCACTGGAATTCCCCCAAGAAGCTAAGAGTGAAGAACAAGCATGTGGAGTTCTTCAGGAACCTCTACTTGACTTTCTTGGAGTATGATGGAAATCTATTGAGGAGGGAGCTGTTTGGATGCCCCAGTGAAGCAGATATTAACAGTGAAAACGTGAGTGCCATTTTGTACAAAAAATATATGGGGATAAAAGCTATATTTACACTTGTAAAAGTGTTTTCAGGCTCGTTATATTTTATGCAGGTAACACAAAAAGCTTGCAATGTGTTTTATATGTGCTATGTAGTGAAAATTGTTTGAACTCACTATTGAAGTGTATATATGTTTTGTTTGTTCAATATATTGTTAATTAATCATTAGCTCACATAAAAAAACATACAACATTGGAGATGACTGAACTAGGAAATGACTTAACTCTCTTTATATCTTTATATTTTAGAAAATGAATAAGCACTGTATGGGGGTATAGCAAAAGCTACCTGAAATCAGTGCAGTAATGCCACAGTTGTATATGAAAATAAACTTATGTGATATGATCAAGATTCAAGATGATCCATGGGAGTGTTAGGGGCAGGGGTGTAGGAACTGGGGGGATGGGAGGGGGGGTAAGAATCCGCCCCCAGATTAAATGAATAGGGGACACAAAAAACTGCAAATCATGCATTACCGTGCTTTCCCATCATTTATCTATCTATCTATCTATATATCTAAATATAAAATAGGTTGGCATATAGACAATTATAAATATTATTATATTCAATTATATTGGGGAGGTCAGGGACATTGAGAATTTAAACCAAAACAAAGTTTTTGAGGGGCACTGCAGCAATGAAGCTCCCTAGGGAGAGCAGGTCACCAGTGCATTGCACCAAGTGCGCCGGCGGATGTTCCGCTCCTGCTTCCTGTCCTGGGAGTTGAGTTGAATCCCCCCCCCCCCAGATTGTTTGGCTCCTACGCCTATGGTTAGGGATTATTAGTATTAGGTTTGTTATAGGTTGGGGCATAATGACAAAATACAGGGACTTTCCATAAATATTATCTGTATAATTAACAATATACATGCATTTTTTGCTGACCAGGGGACACTTTTGGCCATTGCTCTGCTAGATCTGGCCTTGTGTTGATGACTGAAAACCCGAAAACAACAGCTTAGTGATTAATTCAGCAAAGTGCTTTGTAACCCACATCTATTGTTCAGTAGCCCAGCTTGGCATGGACAGCAGCCACAAGATGTGCTGTGTCAGGTCATTGTGTTAATGCATCATACACCATCCAAGGGTTCTGTTTTTACTTTTAAGAAAATGAAACAATTCAGTGTATTTATTTTCTGTGAGTTAAGCAAACTATAAAAATCATTCCAAACCTGGAACCTGGACGTGTTTGTTTAGCATAGTTAGGGGTGCCAGGAAACAATTAGGACAGGATATTGGATGATGGTAGTGCTACATGTGCCATGCATCGTATCCAAGGTTGGGTTTACGTGGAGAAGATTAACAACTGCATATATAGACAATGGGTTGCATGAAATATGGTTATGACTTCTGCCCTATATTATTCTGAATGATGCTACATACAAAGAAAAAAATATATTTAAGTACTTAAATTAGTCAAAAACTTTTTTCATTTTTTAAATATTTAGGAAGAAATATATTTATTAGAGTAATTTAAAAACATGCTTTTTTTCTATAAAGCAAAATCCTACATAATAGGTCCGGAAGCCACCCTAACAGACCACATTCATTAAGGTGAGAGCCTTCTCTAGTGCAAGAAGAAAGTATTCTCTATTCTCTGGATTCCTTTTCGATTTCAAGAAATGTTCCATATTTTAGGGATTAGTCTCCATAGAATTCGAGAGGCTTCTATCAATAGAGAGAAAATAACCACCTTAGAAGAAATGGCCCATTTAGTATACTTCCTCTAGTTGCCAAAACATTAATCCCTATATTCAAATGCACAATTCAGCGATCCATCTTATATAGCAAATTGATATACAGCACTGGGATCAAACAAGGATTTTTATTTAATACATGTAGTAAAACATTTTGTTTTATATCAGTATTTTCCCTTAATTCTGTCAGTGTCAGTTGATATGAGATCAAGCTCCGACGTGCTTTGTGAGAGCTTAGTGAATAATGGGCAATAAAACCAATTTGTTATGTATTTATTTCCTGTGTTGTTGTACAGCTGCATTTTATGGGAGCAGAACTTGGAGACAGATGAGATTTTTGTTTTAATTTCGAAATTATTTTGGTAAATCACGTCTGGAGAACCTCAACTGTGTTAGTTAAAGCTCCTGTGTACCTGTTCATACTGTGGTTGCCACATACAATACATCTGTTTAAAGGAATTTCCTGGGGAGTTATGGGTTTTCGTTTTAGATTTTGTTTTCCACATATTTGTTGTTGGGAACGGAGGGTTGGGAGTTTGTACCACCCAAAAATTTCAAATTTAACAATTTCCTGGTGAACAGGTATTGAATTGTATTTTTGAAGACTCCACTCTAAAGTTAGGAAAGTGCTTTTAGATATGAAACTGGCATATGCTAATGTACAGTGAAATTTATTTATTTGAGTGAGCCTCACATTTGCATACTGAGCCGCACATTAGCATACTGAGCCTCACATTAGGATACTGAGCCTCACATTAGGATACTGAGCCGCACATTAGCATACTGAGCCTCACATTAGGATACTGAGCAGCACATTATCATACTGAGCCTCACATTAGGATACTGAGCCGTACATTAGCATACTGAGCCTCACATTAGGATACTGAGCCGCACATTAGCATACTGAGCCTCACATTAGGATACTGAGCCTCACATTAGGATACTGAGCCGCACATTAGGATACTGAGTCTCACATTAGGATACTGAGCCGCACATTAGCATACTGAGACTCACATTAGGATACGGAGCCGCACATTAGGATACTGAGCCGTACATTAGTATACTGAGACTCACATTAGGATACGGAGCCGCACATTAGGATACTGAGCCGCACATTATCATACTGAACCTCACATTAGGATACTGAGCCTCACATTAGGATACTGAGCCGTACATTATCATACTGAGCCTCACATTAGGATACTGAGCCGTACATTATCATACTGAGCCTCACATTAGGATACTGAGCCCCACATTAGGATACTGAGCCTCACATTAGGATACTGAGTCTCACATTAGGATACTGAGCCGCACATTAGCATACTGAGCCGTACATTAGTATACTGAGACTCACATTAGGATACGGAGCCGCACATTAGGATACTGAGCCGCACATTAGGATACTGAGCCGCACATTATCATACTGAGCCTCACATTAGGATACTGAGCCGTACATTATCATACTGAGCCTCACATTAGGATACTGAGCCATACATTATCATACTGAGCCTCACATTAGGATACTGAGCCGCACATTATCATACTGAGCCTCACATTAGGATACTGAGCTCACATTAGGATACTGAGCCGCACATTAGCATACTGAGCCGTACATTAGCATACTGAGCCGTACATTAGCATACTGAGCCTCACATTAGGATACTGAGCCATACATTAGGATACTGAGCCCCACATTAGGATACTGAGCCGCACATTAGGATACTGAGCCGCACATTAGGATACTGAGCCGCACATTAGGATACTGAGCCGCACATTAGGATACTGAGCCCCACATTAGGATACTGAGCCACACATTAGGATACTGAGCTACGTATTAGCATAAAGGAGCTGCAAAGTCAATTCTAAATATTTCCGAAAATAATTATTGCAGAGAAGAACTGCTAGTACAACATATAGCCATTTTTTTGTGCTTTAAAATTAAATCAACTTCCTGTTGGAAAGACAAAGTCACTTTGAGTTAATTTTTTGTGAGATTACTCCCTGCTTCGATTTTGTTTTTCTAATTTAGTTAATTTGACTCTAAGTGCTCAATTTATCAAACAGGGATAAACGTGGGGATAAGCCAATATAAATGGGGGTAAGCAGAGGTAATTGGAGTTAAAACATAAAATAATCTCCACTTCCCATGAAGTATGCTTATGAAGCAGGGATAAACTTTAACTCTCTTTATAAATAAACTCTATAGAAAATAGGAAGTGGGGGCATCAAACCAACATTTTATCCCCTTTTTATTTCCAACTTGATAAATATACCCCTAAGATATACCCCTAAGTGAGTATCAGTGACTCACAATGAGCATGACCACCTCCCAGTGAACCAGACCACCTACTAGGCATTGAGACCACATCCTAGTGAACAAGATCACTTCCCAGCCATTGAGACCACATCCTAGTGAACAAGATCACTTCCCAGCCATTGAGACCACATCCTAGTGAACAAGATTACTTCCCAGCCATTGAGACCACATCCTAATGAACAAGATCACTCTCTAGCCATTAAGACCACATCCTAGTGAACAAGATCACTTCCTAGCCATTGAGACCACATCCTACTGAACAAGACCATGCCCTAGCCATCGGGACCACATCCTAATGAACAAGGTCACCTCGTAGACATCAAGACTACATTCTAGTGAGTAAGACAAACTACCACTGAGTAAGACCATTTCTCAGGGCGCAAGCCCACTTCTCAATGTTAGATCACCTCCCTGTTACTTAGACCACTTCAGGGTATGTAAGATCACCATCCTGCAGTTCCTCCTAATTGATGGTCTTGCCCGTATCACAAGAGACTACCACCAAGTGTTACAAATTGTCATGTTATGACTGACAATACACCCCTTCACCATAATTGATACCAGTTACCTGTAAGTAATAATGCCCGCAAATGAATGTGGTTTACAGCTAATGGTATTGTCCAGATTCTAATTAGTAATAGTGCCACCTCAGAGAGCACTTCAACAATATACATTTTTTTACAAAGCAAGTCAATTAATTAAATTTTACTTTAAAAAAAGCGAATAAGGTAGAATTAGACTCCTTCTTTACAAATTGTGTTCAGTACTTGAATAAAATGACCTGATCTGCTGCAGCATTATGGTGTTTAAATCCCTGTCAGTACCCAGGCACAGAGCTGCCATCAGACAAACCTCTGGCTTAGCAGACACGCACTTCACCCATCTCTATTTTTTATATTTTATTACACAATGCCTGAGCCAAGTCTGTGCAGTGCCATCTGCTTCCCATGCCCCCTGCCCCCAGCATCACAACAACTACGCAAGGATACATATTCGTGGCAGAGTCATTTATAAACTACAAGTCCTCTCTGTGCAGAACAGTCACAGGGCATTGCAGAAGATGCATAATTAAACACAGTGGTATCAATCTGCCGTTGGACCTCATCGGGAGTACGGACATTATAGGGTTAACAGCCTGGCATTATCGTGTCTTGGCATTTTACAGGTCTTCTTTTTTATCCGAGGTTACATTTTACAGCTATTGCTAGTCAGACAAATAAATACATCTTCCGGATCTGCAATCAGCAAGTATTTCTTGAGATAATGCATTTTCTGGCACTGTACACTTCCTTTGTGATGTGAGAGTTTGACATTCTCACAGTAATGCCAAGCTCACATTATACAATAAGCTGGCTGCAGGCTTTCAAGACCCTGCTTGCATCTGATTGCTCAGTTAAAGGACCACTGTACTCCATAACTTTCATATTCATTTAAAATATCATGTTTATTACATTACAAACATCCCCCTTCTGAAAAATAAATGATATTAATTAAAGAAAATAAATAGTAATACAACAGACAGGCATATACACACACACACATATATATATATATATATATATATATATATATATATATATATATATGTGTGTGTGTGTGTGTGTGTGTGTGTGTGTGTGTTTGCTTTGGCAAATTTGTAATATCACAAACATATGAAGTTTTTCATAAACACCAGTGCTATTTGGACCATACCACTGTGAAGATCTTCTAAAAGCATGTTGAAATAATTTTTACATTTTTGAAATATGTGCATTATGTACTGAGAAATCAGATCAAATAAAATCTGTGTTTACGTGTGTAACAGACTGCCTACAGCCTGCCCCATGTCTGCTTCATTACTGCAGCCAATCAGGTTGCATGGGTGTATCCCCCATTAAAGTCAATGATAAGGATTTTTATCAGACTGCTTATATCTCCAATTTGAAGGGAACAGACTGTGTAATGTGTAATGAGATTATGTTTTGCAGAAACTAGAAAATTCAGAACTCTCTGGAATCTGATGCAGACCAGCTCAGGGGAGGGGTGGTTAGTGCTCCATGCAATGATCTCAACAATCAAAAATGTAACCCTTGCCACATCTATCTGTGCAAGCATGGAATACTGGTACTCACCTACAACAGGAAAGCTATAGGTTAACTGGTATTTAGATGTTATTAGTATAATTAAAGTTCAGTGGCACGTTATAGACAGATTATTGAGGAACTTATCTGCAATTAAAATGTACTCTGTTCAAAATCAAATCTAAAATTAGATGAAAACTTAGTGTGTCACATGGAGTATCTCAAAGCCAGTCCCTGTGAGCATTGGAAGATAGCCAGCCGGTCCCCTGATCAGACCCGCTGATTTCCATTTTCCTAGCCAAAGGGTCCGAGGTTTAATTCCACATAAGGTGTCTATCTCTGGTTCCATCTTGTCTTTCTTCCCACAGCTCCAGAAGCAGTTATCTGAGTTGGATGAGGATGATCTATGTTACGAGTTCAGACGGGAGCGATTCACAGTTCACCGCACTCACCTCTACTTCCTGCACTATGAGTATGAGCCGGCACCAGATGACACGGACGTCACACTTGTGGCACAACTCTCCATGGACAGGTATAAGGAACTGGGTGCAGGATTAGAGTAATCACATCTAAAAAATTAAGATTTTTTGAAAGCATCTCAAGCATAAACTCCTTACTAAAAAGGAACATTATGGTCTTATATTTAAAATATAATCTTTAGAAGAATTACATATGAAAATAGGCAAATAAATAGCGCAGCCTCCAAGTTATTATCTTTTATATGTAATTATGCTGTTGTGGAATGTACCATTTTGGTTTCTGCTGATCAACTTTCTGAGGTGAGATGAGACCTTGAATGCAGAGAAGAAGCTTCTACCTGCACAATAGAAAAGTGGCAGCTAAAACTTCTAATGCTTTCTTCAAGACTAATGAAAAACTATTAACATACCGTGCTGAGAGACTAGCAGACAGAATAGGGTCTTAAAGTAAAATGCAAACCCACAGTAAAGAATATATGCATATAAAAGTAAAAAATCGAAAGTTTGTGTTTGTTGTATACATATACCGTATATACTCGAGTATAAGCCAAGTTTTTCAGCCCTTTTTTTAAGGCTAAAAAGGCCCCCCTCGGCTTATACTCGAGTCACAGTTGAGGAGGGGTTTGAGGAGGGAGGATGAGGATGAGGAGGGAGGTTGAGGATGAGGAGGGAGGTTGAGGATGAGGAGGGAGGTTGAATGAGGAGGGAGGTTGAGGATGAGGAGGTGGTTCAGGATGAGGAGGGAGGATGAGGAGGGAGGTTGAGGATGAGGAGGGAGGTTGAGGATGAGGAGGGGGGTTGAGGATGAGGAGGGAGGATTAGGAGTGGGGTTGAGGAGGATGATAAAGGAGGGGGGAAGAGACACAGGGAAGGGAGAGGTTGGAAGAGACACAGGGAAGGGAGAGGTTGGAAGAGACACAGGGAAGGGAGAGGGGAGAAGAGACACAGGGAAAGGAGAGGGGAGAAGAGACACAGGGAAGGGAGAGGGGAGAAGAGACACGGGAGAGAGAGGGGGACACAAGAGGGGGACACAGAGGGCACAAGAGGGACACAGGGGGCAGCACATTTCCCACCCTCGGCTTATACTCGAGTCACTCATTTTACCCAGTATTTTGTGGTAAAATAGGTGCCTAAGCTTATACTCGGGTCGGCTTATACTCGAGTATATACAGTACATTTGCTCATATTTAAGATTGGTTATCCAAAGGCCATATAGAAAATGTGACCACCCTTTCACTGCCAGACGGACCAGCAATACAAGGGTGATATTCATAGCTGAGAGGAGAACATTTACAAAATGTGGTTGATAGCCTTCTAACAAAACCCACAGCATGAGTTAGGCAGCTCCACACATGAGATCCAAAAGATCGAAACAGCAAATGCGTTGTGGGCCCGATTGACAGCCCCTGACCAGTTTCCCAGAGAGCAGTGTATTTCTTGAGATTCTGTGCAAGAAATAAGTATATTAACTTATTTTTGTCATGTTAATGTACACACAATTGGAATATTTTTGTTTATTTATTTATTTGCTAAAAAAGTTAGGAATAAGTAAAGAAGGATAAGTGGATAACAAGAGAAGGAGGAGAATTGATCCACAGAGTAATCCTATTGCCAGTATCTGGGATGGGAAGGAATTTATTTTCTCCCCTTATGAAACAATTGATAATGTTTCAATTGATTTTTTTTTGTTTACCTTTTTCTGTCTCAATTAAAAACTATTTAATTTTCATATTGCAAGGATCAGAGGAGATCTAAAAAGTTTGAACCTGATGGACTAAAAGTCTTTGTTCAACCTCAATTACTGTAATACTATATAACTATGTCATTATTTGGACTGGGAAGGTAGATAATTTGTAAAAAATACTTCTATGCAGAAAGTGTAGTGAGTATGTGGAATGGTTTTAGTGGTAGGGATAAAAAAGTAAAAGGTGTCATAGAGGTTGATCTAGGTACTTAAGGTCATTTAAAAATACACGTTGTTTTAAAGCATGTAGACAATGGCCGATGCATGTTGGCTAAAGGTCTATGGATTTCTCTTTATTTCACAGGCTTCAGATGCTAGAGGCCATTTGCAAACACTGGGAGGGCCCCATCAGCCTGGCGCTCTACCTGTCAGATGCAGAGGCCCAGCAGTTCCTGAGATATGCCCAGGGTTCTGAAGTCCTATTGAACCGGCGCAATGTGGGCTACCATATTGTCTACAAGGAGGGCCAGTTCTACCCAGTTAACCTGCTAAGGAACGTGGCCATGAAACATGTCAGCACGCCCTACATGTTCCTCTCCGACATAGACTTCTTGCCAATGTATGGACTATATGAGAGCCTCAGGTAATACTAGACTCTAATACAAATGGCTTCTATCATAATAAACAACCAGGGTCATATAATATGCACACCTGGGTTCTCTAAAGTCTTAATCTTGAGACTCTGGGTTTATACTGAAATATTGGCTTTACTAAATAATCCCACAGTAGAAGAAATCAAAATCAAAACACAAAATATATAATTGATCTTATTGAATAATGGATACAAATATAAGTACATTTAATAACAAACAGTGAACAATATATTATTTATTGATTATATTTATATTTTTTACCTTTTATTTTTATGCTTTTTATCAATAGGTATCATTGAGTGTTTTATGCTTATAAGTTTATCAATTGCTCAGTACAATCTATTATATACTATTATTTACATTATATTATATTATTTTTATTATATTTATGTTTTTTTATTTATTCTTCTTTCTTCTATCTACAGTTATTTAATATCACCAATATTTAGAGCTGCTTCTTTTCCCATTTTTCATTTCTTGTAGATTTTTCCTCTATTCTGTTTTTTAGAGATTGTTGATTTTCCATAGATTCCATCTCCAGCCATATCTGTTTTGTTTATTTATACTTGAACGACCCTTATATTTTAATAATTATAGTTTGCTTTTTTGGAGAACTTGTAGTAGTAGTGGGAGGACATGTGGATTCAAATAAGATCCGTATTCACTTTTGGGGAAAATGTGCTCTTTGAATAGCTCCTTGACAGTAGATCTCAATGGCGTAAGACTCTATATGGTAACCCTGTCCACTCAAACTATGGGCAGATTAGACATATACGATGAAATCCCACATGATACAATCAGATTCTTCTACTTCAGGGGTCCTCACCCTTTTAATTCCTACTGCCCACTTTTGATAGTAACATTTCCTTACCGCCCACCGGTGCCGCAGTACCTCACCTCCCCCCATCTAATTTCTGGTTACATAAATCATATGACCCTAGCTATGTATCGCCTTGTACTTACTAGATAGGGATCCGGTCCTGACTGCTGTCCCTAGGCTCTCTCACCAGCTCTCCAACCAGCCAAGCGTGGTCACTAGTCAGCGATGCCACCTAGCGATTACCCCACCACCCACCATGAAAGCTTAAATATAAGTACAGTAGCGTGTTTATATTTGCATTTAAAGTGCTACAGATAGGACTTTAACCCCATTGCGAGTCCTCTCTAGTAAGCGTTGGCTTTTTGGCTTCATTTGTGGGTTATGGACTTGAACGCCAGTGGATTCGTAGCAATTTAATAGTAATTTGCAAACATAACAGTTACGGGCTTGACAGATCAAAGGATTTGCGGCAACGGAGTTCAGATTTCGACAGCCCATAGGGTTTTTCCGCCTTTAACCCGCAAGTTTTTTGCGGGTAGCTTTAAGAGGCCAATTTAATAGCCATAAGTCTTGCAGGCTCCGTTACGCTCACGTTGAGGGACTTTAATAGCGCTGATGGTGACGTTGTGAAGCCTCACTGGATTCCCAACAAATCACTCTAACATTAGCCTCTGAATCAGATTGTATTATGTTTTTTATAATGTTAATTTTTAACAAGCTTTCAAATGAATTTTATTTATATGTATGACTTTAGTTGTTACCATAGCAGCTATTAGTATCATGATACCAGTGAATGATGGTGGCCATTTTACCCACTTATACATTAAAAATGAACAAATAAATATTGCAATATAAAGTGATATCTCTGTACTGAAAAAACATTTATGTACAATGATGACCCTTTGAGGGCTCTTGTCAAGTAAAGAGCAATTCTGGTTATATTTTGCTAATTATAGGCCCTATTCTACTAGCAGCTCGCAAATGCCTCAAACTCATAAATTTGCTACAGGTGTTTTTTTGCTCTAAATGTTTAGATGTATTCTATTGATTCCAGCTCGCAATTTACCTCCTTAAGTCTAAACTCGTAAACCCTGCCTTTTTTTATGGTGATCATATGAGTTGACAATATATAAGCAAGCCTGTAATTTATCTCTTAGACACAGCCAATAGTAAATGATACCGTTATCTTGACGTCAGTAAAACATGGAAGTTACACGTAATCTGCAATCAGAGGCTAAGAATTAATTAGTGCCAATAAGTAATATTTGCCGATCGGGCAATCTAGCAATCTATAAAATCCATTCGATTTAGTTTAGATTTATTAGATTTATTTAGAACTCATAATATTTTTGATAGAAAAGTGATATTTTTCTTTTACTCCACTTAACAACATTTAGTGGCATAAAAAATTACATAAAAACTAAATTTTCTGCGTTTAAGTGGGATAAGTTAAATTAACTGGTAAAAAGTAGAATTAACTAAGGTTCCTGTTTTTTTAAATATTCACCTGATATTCACCCAAAAGGGAGAGTTGAGGTTACTCAGAACTGTATAACATATATTTTATCCAATTAAAAAGCTGTAGATCTTTTAGTCCGCAAGAGTTATCATTTCTTCCATAGCCAAGGCCAAGAGATATTGTAGGAGCTGAATGAATTTCTTTCTGTAAGACTTCCTTGACAAGATCTGAAACAAAGGCGTATTATGTTGAGGAACACAAGATCCTGACGCAAGACACGCAGGATATTGGTATTTATGCAAATACAGGCTTTTCAGATTTTTTTTCATTGACATTGCTACATATTCATAGACAATACTATAGACCAGACCCGGCTCACAACAATTATACAGTTACATCTCTCAATCTCTCAATACATCTCTGACATCAGAAGAACGAGGAGTTTGCTCTTCTCGCCCATGCAAGATAAAGTCCTTTATTTTTTCCATGTGAGTATGTCCTACATAAAGGAATATTCAATCTATCAATGCCCTTCTATAACATGAACACTGACAACCAAGACAGTATAATAAGAGTATAATAAGAGTTTCTTTTGTGTTAGTCCTCAAACGCTCCTAACAGCTCTGAAAGGACCAACAATCACAAGCACACTCATATGACCGTCAATGTATATTCATGCGCACCCTATAAAACCCTCATGGATACTCTCTGACACGGTCCCATATTGTCTTTCTCATAGAGAGTTTCAGCCTCTACCTCATCTACTTAAGCTGGTCCAGAAGCCATGTATTTATTGACATATACATATATAACATATACACTAATATTAATTACAATACTATTGTTTGTTAATTATGCTGATGGAGCATTTCTGTCTGGTTTATAGAAATACTAAGGACTATGTTGAAACCTGGTAATTCAAGGAACTTATTTCTGAATTAATATTCATCAGCACTAAACATAGGGAATATAATATTTACTGATTTTTTCATATTGCATTATTTCTCAAATGCGGGTCTGATCTTAGGTGATTGAAATTTACCTCCATGTTTTAGTGACGTAATGATGTCGATCTCTTTTACTATTTGCTCCTTCTAACCATGGGTTTGACTAATTGATCATGTTCACGGCAACATGCAGAAGCATGGTTTACGGATTTGGATGCCGGATACGTATGTTGCGTGCTTGTCTAATTTAATCGCTCTGTAACTCAACCGGATTTCAAACCCATAGGCTTTGTGGCTGTGCCAGGGCCGCTGCAGGCTTCAAATTTAATAGGGCCCTTGGTGCTCACAGTCGTTTACCTGGAGCTTACACTGGCCCTTTAACTCAGCATCTTTGGAACCACTTCCCATAGCAAGGACTGGAGCTCCACCAAGTGGATACAGATACAAAATACAGATTTCACCACCCAGCTCATATTAATAAATTGCTGTGATTCAGGTACTTAAACTGTTAACTGCCTTTAACTTAATGACATTAACCAGTTATGGACTTTAAGGAGTGACATTCAGTGTCTGTGCTAGAGAATTGCAAATCATTGCGCCCTCCCTTTAGGAATGGCCCCAGCCAAAATAACTCATTACACAGTCAGAGTGCAGGAAGTGTGCACTGTCTGCTCGGAAATTGATTTGTTGGGTCTGGTGTGGTGATGGGGATTAATGTAGATGGAGACTGGAAATAGGTTTTGGCTTTAAGTTTCTCAGGATTTTAACTATTTGCTTTTCACACCTTTCTGTGTTACTTTAGTGTTAAAGGACCACAGTGCGTCAACAATTTAAAATAGCATTACTGAAGAGCTACAATATATTTAAATGTAAAACCTAAGCCCTTAATTTATTCATTTTATATAAAATTAATACTGCTATGGAATATACCATTTTTGTTTCCCTGACCTACTTCCTGAGGCAGGAGGAAACATACACAAGAAGTTTGTATCTAAATACATGGGATTGAGGCATCTACACCTGCTAGTGCGTTCATTAGGTCTCATGGAATGCTCTTTAATTTAAGGACACGCCCAGTTGAAACAAGAGGCAGGAAGTTTTACTTTTGTTATTTAAAATACCATATAGAAGAAATGAAATTAAATGAACCATTATAATGATTGATCCATTATAACTTTTAAGTAGTAAGGAACAGTAAACTTTGTCTTTAATTATAAAAATCTAAATGTTGTTTACAATGATGTCTAGTAATGTCGCGAAAATCAAATTTTCGGTTTGCAAACAGTGGACGCGAACTTCCATCAAATGTTTGCGAACGGGCGAACATCGGCGAACCGCCATAGACTTCAATGGGCAGGCGAATTTCAAAACCCACAGGGACTCTTTCTGGCCACAATAGTGATGGGAAAGTTGTTTCAAGGGGACTAACACCTGTACTGTGGCATGCCGGAGGGGGATCCATGGCAAAACTCCCACGGAAAATTACATAGTTGATGCAGAGTCTGGTTTTAAGCCATAAAGGGCATAAGTCACCTAACATTCCTAAATTGTTTGGAATAACGTGCTTTAAAACATCAGGTATGATGTTGTATCGATCAGGTAGTGTAAGGGTTACACCCGCTTCACAGTAACAGACCAATCTCCCCGTATAATGCACCGCAAATAACCGTAAACAGTCCCTTTGCACAACCGCAAACTCCCCATTTGCACAAGGTTGGATACCAAGCTAGCCATGTCCCGTTCCTTGTCCTCACTGATGTCATTGAAGGTCTCTTCCTCCACCCAGCCGCCAAGGGTCCCCGAAAGGTGACAACAAGCCCCCTGGGATGCCTGCTGTGTTTGGTCTTCCATCTCTTCAAAGCTACCTTCCTCCTCTGACTCCTCTTCTTCAGACTCCCAGAGTCTGGGGGCTTCCACTGCCCAGCATGGAAGATTATACACAGGTCAGAGTCTGGGGGCTTCCACTGCCCAGCATGGAAGATTATACACAGGTCAGAGTCTGGGGGCTTCCACTGCACAGCATGGAAGATTATATGCGTTGCCTCTGTCTGCGTTATTATAAGGTGCGTACTGTTAAGTAGTACTATTCCTATCGGTTTAATCCCTGTTACGTCCACTATCAGGGGACGTGTATATGGCATGGATTTTTGGAAGCGGGAGATGGAAAAAGATGCTTGGTTGGTCCTCCCACTTCAAATTTGGGGCACTGCGCGTGCAATCTAAGGTGCCACCAGATATGAGTGTCACTGTGCACTGGCAAAAGTTGGCCGAGTAGATGCAATAGGCTTCACACACACGCCTGTGGGCAGGCAATTGCTATTCAATTTATTACAGTCAAAAAAGTGTTGTTTTATGTCACTGTACACTACGGTTGCACCAGATATGACGTATCACTGTGCACTGGCAAAAGTTGGCAGAGTAGATGCAATAGGCTTCACACACACGCCTGTAGGCAGGCAATTGCTATTCCTCTATTACAGTCAAAAAAGTGTTGTTTTATGTCACTGAGCACAATATAAGCTGTGAGCCTGACACAGGCAGGCAACTGAAATTAGATTACAGGAAAAAAATGGTTGTTTTCAATGAATGTTACACCACCAGGTATGAGTAGTGAAAATAAGCACAATATAAGCTGTTAGGTGTTAGCCTGTCACACACTCACGCTGGCAGGCAGGCATAGATTACACAAAAAAAATTCTAAAATAAAATAAATGATGTTCAAAGTTTCCTCAATGATAAAGTATAGGGGGCGAACCGAAAGCGCATGTGTTGGCCATTCGCGGCAAACGCGAACATGCGAGACTAGGGGAAGCACGAGAAAAGTACTGGAGGCGGGAGTGAGAGGAGGTGACAAATGTGGTAGAAAGAAGAAGGCCATTAGCAGAACAAAGAGGGCGGGTGGGGGAGTATTTGGAGATGAGAGCAGAGATGTACGGGGGAGCATTATTGTTGAGGGCTTTGTAAGTTAGGGTCATGATTTTAAATGTTATTCTCGAGGCTATGGAAAGCCAGTGGAGTAATTGACAGAGAGGTGATGCTGACACTGAACGTTGTGAACGGAAGATAGAAACCAGAATTATAATATGCATGAAAGACCCAAGGAATACAGGTCCCTTTCCCAAAGAGCTTACAATCTTTGGTATAAATATATAAAAAGTTGGGATGGGGAAATTTCAAGAGATGAAAGTGCTTTCTATGGTAAATAAATATACCTCCAACATTCAGACACGAGCACTATCCACCAATTACATTCTTGCATGTCGCTGAGGTGCCAGGGGGGTCTGTTATTTTCCCGACAGTGGCTATCCTGCAAGGGGGGCTACACACATGTGGTTTTTACACATAATATATTGATGAGGTTGTAAAGTGAGTGCAATACTTTTTACTTTTACTTCTCTTTTAAGATTCCTTTAGTTTCCCATGTTGCTTTTTATATAATGTAATTTGAAGTTTGAAATAGTGAAGCTGCATAATTCAGATTGGGTGTGAAGGCGTCAGACATGGATAAGTAGAGGTGGGAAGTGTGGAGCAGAGGCGGGAGTGTGTTAAGGAAGTAACACAAGAAGGCAGAGAGAGAAATCAAAGCTGTGATCTGGAAAGAACAAGAAGCTTAGTGACTCTTTGTGTGAACAGAATTAATGCTACACAACCAATTGTACAATAACATGAGATGCACCCAGATACATACAGTGCCTTGCTAAAGTATTCACCCCCTTGGCATTTTTCATGTTTTGTTGCCTCACAACCTGGAATTAACATGGATTGTTTGAGGATTTGCATCATTTAATTTACAGAACATGCCCACAACTTTGAAGATGTTTTTTTTTTTTCTTTTTTATTGTGAAGAAAGCAACAAATAGGACAAAATAACAGAAAAAATCAATGTGTATAACTATTCACCCCCCCACCCCCCACCCCCCCAAAGTCAATACTTTGTAGAGCCACCTTTTTCGGCAATCACAGCTCCAAGTCGCTTTGGATAAGTCTCTATGAGCTTGCCACATCTTACCACTGGGATTTTTGCCCATTCCTCCTTGCAAAACTGCTCCAGCTAATTCAAGTTGGATGGTTTGCGCTTGTGAACAGCAATCTTTAAGTCTGACCACAGATTTCCTATTGGATTGAGGTCTGGGCTTTGACTAGGCCATTCCAACACATTTACATGTTCCCCTTAAACCACTCAAGTGTTGCTTTAGCAGTGTGTTTGGGGTCATTGTCCTGCTGGAAGGTGAACTTTCGTCCTAGCCTCAAATCACGCACAGAGTGGTACAGGTTTTGCTAAAGAATATCCCTGTATTTAGCAACATCCATCTTTCCCTCAACTCTGACCCGTTTCCCAGTCCCGTCTGCTGAAAAACATCCCACAGCATGATGCTGCCACCACCATGTTTCACTGTGGGGATGGTGTTCTTTAAGTGATGTGATGTGTTGGGTTTGCGCCAGACATAGCGTTTTCTTTGATGGCTTAAAAATTACATTTTAGATTATTTTTTTTTATTTTTTTACTCCTTTTTTTTTTGTTTGTTATTTTTTTTTTTTTTTTTTTCTCTTTTTATTCTTTTGGGGGGATATGGTTTATGATAGTTTAGTTAACATAGATAGGTAATACATTTTATATTGTATTCTCCTATCAACGGTGTACTTTAGAACTTAATTAGCTCATTTTGCCTTGTATTTTTTATATGGTTGAAAAAACCAGCTTAGATACTAGAAAATTTTCTCACTAAAAATTAAAAAAACAAGAAGGTTTAGTCAGTTACATGCTGCAAAATGATAATTTTATGACTTGATAAAACTGATATTTATGACTGTTAAGAATGTTTTATTTATGTTTGGATTTTGCATACCTTCTAATAAAAGAATATTTATTCAAAAATTACATTTTAGTCTCATCAGACCAGAGCACCTTCCTCCATACATTTTGTGAGTCTTCCACATGCCATTTTGCAAACTCAAAACGTGCCATTTTGTTTTTTGCTGAAAGTAATGGCTTTCTTCTGTCCACTCTGCCATAAAGCCCAACTCTATGGAGCGTACGGCATATTGTTGTCCTATGTACAGATACTCCAGTCTCTGCTGTGGAACTCTGCAGCTCCTCCAGGGTTACCTTAGGTCTCTGTGCTGACTCTCTGATTAATGCCCTCCTTGCCCGGTCCGTGAGTTTTGGTTGGCAGCCGTCTCTTGGCAGGTTTGCTGTTGTGCCATATTCTTTCCATTTGGTTATGATAGATTTGATGGTGCTCCTGGGGATCATCAAAGATTTGGATATTTTTTTATAACCTAACCCTGACTTGTACTTCTCAACAACGTTGTCCCTTACTTGTTTGGAGAGTTCCTTGGTCTTCATGGCAGTGTTTGGTTAGTGGTGCTTCTTGCTTAGGTGTTGTAGCCTCTGGGGCCTTTCAAAAAAGGTGTTTCTATGTAATGATAGATCATGTGACACTTAGATTGCACACAGGTGGACACTTCACTAATGATGTGACTTCTGAAGGTAATTGGTTGCACCAGAGCTTTTTATGGGCTTCATAAAAAAAGGGGGTGAATACATACGCACATGCCAATTTTCTGTTTTCTATTTCTAAAAAAATAGTTTTATGTATTTATTTTTCTAATTTCACTTCACCAAATTAGACTATTGAGTTTTGGTCCATCACATAAAATTCAGATTAACAAAACATTGAATTTAAGGCTGTAATGTAACAAAAAGACAAGGGGGTGAATACTTTTGCAAGGCACTGTAAACTGTTAACTGACTAACAGTAACAGACTTTAAGGAGTGACATTCAGTGTCTGTGCTAGAGAATTGCAAATCATTGGGCCCTCCCTTTAGGAATGATCCCAGCCAAAATAACTCATTACACAGTCTGCTCGGAAATTGATTTTTTGGGTCTGGTGTGGTGATGGGGATTCAGATTAACAAAACATTGAAGGCTGTAATGTAACAAAATAGCTAAAAAGACAAAGGGGTGAATACTTTTGCAAGGCACTGTAGTCTTTGTAAGTAAGGATGATGAATCTTTTAGTGTGTTCGGATAGAGTGAAATACAAATCTAACATGTTGCCACAAACGCAATAATTTTATTACAAATAAATCAATTTGAGAGCCATATTCGTCACACAGTAGTAATTACATTTCTTGGAACATGACTACTTTTTCCTCTCATATAATAATATTTCTCCTGTTCTCCCATTTGTTCCCCAGAAAGTCTGTGGTACAACTGGACATGAGAAACACAAAGAAGGCGCTGATCATCCCGGCCTTTGAGACTCTGCGGTATCGACTGTCCTTCCCCAAATCGAAAGCAGAGCTGCTGTCCATGCTGGACATGGGGACATTATTCACCTTTAGGTAAGAGGTTAGATATAATGATTCATGTCTTGGAATACCCATTTAAATTTCATGTTTTAAGCAATACAAACGTTTTGCAGAAGTGTAGAAAAATGCGTAATCTAAATTTTAAATTGGGAAGGGAAGTGCCACCCCCCCAAATTATCAATAACAAGTTTGGTTGCCTTCATATGATTATAAAATACAGTTTTGTTTGTTTATTTCTTAATTGAAATTAATGTTTCAAGAATAATAATTCAATGTAGATTTTTTAATTGATATTTAATGGACCCCTGCAGTTAAAGAAAAGACTATTGTTGCCAAACTAACATTATTAGCAGCTGTGCATGCTACGGACATAATTTTTTTGTTGAAAATATAATTTTTTTGGAGGAGTACAGGAATCCATTTTGTGTTTGTTACAACATATCCTTAGAGCTGGGTCAATAGGGTGTGTGTTTGTAGTTATCAGTTGAGGGGAAGAGGGAACAGACAGAAGTCCAAAGACTTTGTGTGATAACTGGATACGATTGAAATTGACACTAAACTCCTTTCCCCTCACTTGCCTGGCAGCAGGATGTTGCATCAAAGGATGCATCCAGAGCTTTTCCAAAACCTAAACCTAAACCCATGTATAGTATATCCCTCCAGGGCTCTGCAGAGGCATCAAAGTTTATAAGCCTCAATACATGTATTTGCATTGTATTTTAATTTACCCTGTAATCGTGGGGTCTTCTTGAAGAAAGAGGTTAACATATTTTGCCGGCAAACTGTTAACACAATAACTTTGCCATTAATATTCATCTGTGAAATGTGTGAGTATGGCTGAGATCTTCAAAAAGGTTTGATATGAAAATATAATGACAAGTATTCACACCTTAGTGTTCGGAAAATATAAAACAAAAAACTCAATGCGTAGAACTGTGAAAGTGAGAGCAACGGCTTTGGGTTAAAAGACTGAAATATTGGAAGAATAATTGGAGCATCACAAACTAGGAGCAGCTGAACTGAAAAACAATAAATCTAAAAATCTTGTTCCAAAAACTCTTCCCCCCGGTGCTGTGTTGCAGAAGGCACAAACTCATATGTTTCCTGTCAGATCCCTGGCCCCTTCCTATGTTATCTGGCTGAAGGGTGCCCAGCGAATGCCTACACTGCCTGGGCACAGCTGGCTCTGTTGATTCTGCATATTTAGAAAAGGTCTGTACATGGTACAGCAGGGGAGAGGTGACAGTGACCTCCTCGCCCAGTTGCACCTTGCACACCTTGATGTGAAGCAGTTACAAAAGCCTCTCAGCAAGCTGCGTCTTCTAGACTGTTCCAATTAAAGGCCTAGACACGTCTAAAAGGGGAGATTATACAAAAGTATATCTTAGAAAATGTACGGTACATTTGTAAAACTTGTGAAGTTTGTAGGTTTTGCATTTTATTTTTTCAAGAAGACTATGTTGAGAGGCAAGTAATGTGAGATACAAAGAAGAAATGAAACAAACTGGCACAGAATTGATTCACAGATATATTCTGGCTGATTTGGTGTTTTCAGTTGACCGCTATCAATTATAATCTGTGTAAGTAGCAAGCAAAAATAAAAAATAAAGAGTAACTATTTTTTGGACCAATCAGTTATATATTAATTACAGTTTTTTTTATTAATTTTTACTGTTATTATTATTGTTATTTAATTACTTGCGCTAATTCTACAGGTACCACGTCTGGACTAAAGGTCACGCTCCTACAAACTTTGCCAAATGGAGGACAGCGACGACTCCTTACCGTGTGGAGTGGGAAGCCGATTTCGAGCCTTATGTTGTAGTCAGACGAAACTGTCCGGAATATGACCGGAGGTTTGTTGGTTTTGGGTGGAACAAAGTAGCTCATATCATGGAGCTGGATGCACAGGTAACAACCAAAGAAGGGGTAATAATGTTTTATTATACTGAAATTGCCTCCATGCAATATATTTATCAACAGGGATAAAAGGTGGGATAAGTGGAAAAGACAGATAACATATCTTCTCTTCCTATATTTCTATGGACCTATTTATCAATCCGGAATCAATCTTTTGGATAAATAGCCCCCAATAAAAAAGCCCTGCGACTCCTCCACGTTACCCCTCAATGTGTCACTATATCTGCTTGTTCTTTATATTTCTGTATTGTGTTACATCTTTTTTTCTGCTTTTGCTTTTGTGTCTGAAATTCTTTGACCTTTTCGCTTTGCAAAACCAGAGGCAAATTTAGTTTAATGCTGCGCTACGCCATTCAGACTCCACCTTTCCTCTTGATATATTGCAATCATAAGTTTACCACCCACCTATACACAAAATCTTAAATGAATTTGAGCCCAATTCAATTGTAAGTCACTGGAGCCTGTAAGTGAGGCGGTAAGTTAATTTGCTTTACGGGTTACGGCTTTGAAAACTCTGCGGTTGTTAAACCCGTAACTTACAGCCTCCTGAAGTTTTTGATATTTCCCATCCGCATGAGTTACAGTCGCTAAAATCGCAAATCGCTATTCAATTGCTACAAATCCCAAAGCACGCAATTGTTTTCACACCCGTAAAAGGCAAATGAAGGAGAAAATCCTACGAGTACTAGAGAGGACCCACAAGGGGGTTTAACCCTTGTCCGTAGCACTGTAAATACAAATAAAAAATCAATACTGCATTGTATTAGACATTGGAATTAATTGCATAAATGTCTCAAGCTCGCAAATTGGCAATCAGAAAAAAAATGATGTTTCATTTCGGGGTTTTATTGATCTCGGGAATCAATGAGTTAATACATATCAGGCCACCCACATGGACTAGAACAGTATAGTCATTCATTTTTATTATTTTGTATTTCGTGGTTTTGCTATTCCGATCGCATATCAGAACCCCAAACGCTAATTGATTGACATGTAACCTCCATGTTTTACTGCCATAATGATGGCGGTCTCATTGTTGGCTGATTCTAAATGGGTGGTTATGGCCTTGCTTAATTGATCATGTTCTCACCCTGAACTGCTATGTACGAGTGCATGGTTTCGGCATTCGACCCGTAACTTGCTGCCTTGTTCAATTGAATAGCTCTAGAGTTTAAGCCCGCAGCATGCCCGCAGACATCTGGCCTGTATACTGTGAGATTCAGCCTTCGAATTTAATCGGGCTCTATGTGTCTGTAAATATACAGTAAGTCAGAAAGTGCCATGTACACTTACAGACACAATATTCTCTGCATATTCCATGGAAATTCATTGCCCCATGAAAATGCGCCGTCCTATGTCTGGGCCTTGTGGGCCTAGGCTGAAACACACCCATGTACAAAACCAATGGTTAAAAGATGTGAAACAGTAGTGCTATCTGAACTATTATCGGATGTCCTTACTATATATGTCATGCCTCTACAGGTTATCCCTGAAACTTTGATGATGGTTGCATGTATTATAGTTCTGTTTATATTTCTGCAGTAAGCAAGCTTGCCGTTATAATTATAAGCTGCCTCTAAAGGTGATAAAACCTACTGACTTAAGAAGAAAAGAGTAACTGTTAAATAAATCTGTTAAATAACCATCCCTCCCTATCCTTTATACCATGTTAGCCTGAATATAAGCCGCACCCGCATATAAGCCGCACCTATGAAATGCAAGAAGTAAAAATAAAAAAGATAATATCCCAATATAAGCCGCAACTTACCTATGCTACACTTACACCCATACAATGGCAAATGTAAAAGAAAAGAGACTGTTGCACAATTAATTCTAATGTCATTCATTGCTTTACAGGCGTCCTCTTCTCCCTCCTCCCCCTTGGACTATCTCCCCTGGCCTCTCTTTCCTTGGCCTATCTCCCCTGGCTTCTCTCTCCTTGGCCTCTCTCTCTCTGTTCTCCTACTCAGCCCAGACCTTTCTGCCATTTCCAGGTTTCTCCCTTTCACCATCCACCCTGGCCTCTTTCTCTCTGCCTCTATCTCACCCCCAGCCTCCACTCCCTGCTCCTCTTTCCTCGACCTCTCCCTCCTTATCTCACCCGGTCGCCACATTCTTCCGGTTATTAAGCAGGATGGTGTCTTGGTCAAGGAAGGTTCAGTTCTCTCCTAGTGTCAGTGTATGACAGGCAGCCGCTCCCTGCACAGATCACAGCATACCACTTCCCTCTTGCAGTACGGCAAGATGGCGACACCCACAAACACTTCCTCCGTACAACACCATGGCCACACAACAAGCCTCTCGAGCCCGCAAATCGACAATTTTTGTTACGGTTGCGAATATAAGCCGCACTCGTAACTCGCAAGCTCGAAAAAAGGTGCGGCTTATATTCGGACCAATACGGTATATATTAAACCCCTAACAAATAACCCCTTACATAACCAATTGGCAGACAACTCAAACTTACTATCCTATTACTAGTGAGGTCAAATTCTCATTACCTTAACTACCTATGTCCATGGTATTCAGCTACTGGCTACAGCCAGAGTAATGATGTAGCTTATGTATCTGTTCTAACTTCACTTCATAATCTAACGTTTTCTGTCTGTTTCTCATAGGAATATGAGTTTACTGTGCTGCCAAACGCCTACATGATCCACATGCCGCATGCCCCTAGCTTTGACATCACTAAGTTCCGCTCCAACAAGCAATACCGCATTTGTCTGAAGACCCTGAAGGAGGAGTTTCAGCAAGACATGTCTCGGCGATATGGTTTCACAGCACTAAAATACCTCACGGCTGAGAACAACAGCTAATAAGACATGGGGATGAGGGTATCACCACAGCCTGGTATGGGCACTGGACAACACCATGATGGAGACCTTTAGCGCAAATGCCAGCCAGCACTCAACTTGTGACTGCCAGTTTTGGGTGTTCTGGAAGCTTTTTATATGGTTTAAAGAACTACTTAGTTTGATCCCACCTCCCCCAATACTATGATTTGATGGCATAAAGATCATATGCACATGCATCCAAGTAAAATTGGGGAGCTGGACTAGAAGCCTCCTTGCATTGTCTCCACTGCTTTGATTGGTTTCTTGGAAGAAGGCCATACACTGCAGATTTGCCTAAAAGAAGCCCAGTCCTGCCTATCAATCATTTTATAGGGTGACTCAGCTGAAAAGCCCTCTCCGTCCCTCACCGCTCAGTATACTTTAATGGAATGTCAATCTGAGTCATCATATAAATACCATTTTATTCTATTAGACCTGTCCAAACAGTAGTCATGAAGTACCAGGAAACATTGGTTACAAAGAGGTAGTTGGAGCTGAAGCTAAATCAAGAGTTGACATAAAGGACCAAGATGTTGGTGGCATGGTTGCAAAAGAATAAAACATTGGCCAATCATTGAATTACTGAGATGTAGAGAGATCATGGGGGAGAGAGCTAGTCTTTTCCAATTTCACAGCACAGCCAAAAACTGGGAGGCCTTTCATGTAGCTGGGCAGGAACAAACTAATCTTGGGTGCAGCAGTAAGTCAAGCTCGGGCAAGTGAAGTGTCAGCACTTGCACATAATGGAGTTGGACGGCATTTCAACTAAATGATCGATTCCTCTTGCTTCACGCAAAAAACAAACTGAAAATCAGACTAGTGCTATTCACCTTGTTAAGGATAACTAAAGGGCATTTATTTCTATTTTTGTATTTTCCTCATCCGTGTATAAAAGATAAAAACAGACATGCCCAGTTATCTGTCCAGCTGTTTCTAAGCAAACTCATGTAGGTGAAAAGATGGTGTGGATGGTCCATTATAACAGAGTGAAATATTAACCATTATCTCAGCAACTGAATTAGAGAAAGAAATTCATCTTATTAAAAATCAGGATATGTCGATAGGTGATACAAGGTACAAAGACGATCAATGTCCACAGTGACGATACTTTATTGGTCTAAAGTAGAATGTTTATCCCCTTTGAATGTGAATATGTTGCACTGATATAATGCTGAGCTTTTTATACTCTGCCAACAGCGGCTTCTTCTTAGACAAGCCAGAAACCTAAATCGAGTCATGCCAGAGAACAGGAGATATTGCTCTTAGAAGCAAAGCTATGTTGGTAGTTACAGGAATTCAAAGGGCAGTGTGTAGAGAAGGTAGGGTAGTAGAAGACATTAGAGATGGTTGGTCAAAGCATTTATATTGCAGTATGTTCAGTTTCAGGGTAGGATTACCAATTTCTAACACGTTACTTACACATGTTTTGTACCTCAAACCCAACAAAGAACATATCAAATGCAAGGGTGGAGCAACTGTACAATCAGAACTGATTCTAGAGAGAGTGATGATTATTTATGTTGCCTACTAGAAAGACTTCTTCCATGGAATACAAAACTGGAATCATGTTCATACGATGGACCAGAAAAGAGAAGTATGTCCACAATCAGCATCCCCAAACCATGAAGTGGTAATTACATGCTCAAATTTGGATGAGTTAAGACCATGGGTTGACCCACTTTTTTACCGTTCAGTATTAATTGTCATGTTTACAAAAAGTAAGTCTAATGCACTACCCAAGCCAACGGGTTGCTTGTTAACCAATGGAAGGCAAATATGAAAACCTAAAACAGATTGTACCCCTCTTCTCTATCCAGTTGATATTTGTTTCAATGCTGGTTCTTTTGATAGTATTTCCGAAACATGCACATTTTTCTATATATGCACATATATCAAAATAAATGTATTTTTTAATGGTTCACAATTTCTTCTGCCCAATCATATTTTCAATCATTTTTACTAGTGAGTCACATTGATCCAAGGATCATAATTCAGAATAAACTGGGATTGTTGCTTTATTTAAATTTAGCTTACACAAATGTATTCAAAAATGCTTCAGAGCATTACAAGACCTCATCAGGCAATTAGTCTTCATGTACCAGACCCTTAATCATAGGCTTAAAAAGTAGAATAACCAATCACATTTTGCAAAGCAATATTAATTCAAAAACATGTCAAAATGTTTCTGTAAATAAATAATAAAAGTTATTTTTCTTGTATTACAATTTCAGTTTTAAAGAAAATCTTCCACTAAATTGTTTACCCATTTTAAGAAAAAAGGTATAAAACTCTTCTGGTCCATGACCCTGTTTAAAATTCAGTGATTTTTTCTCCTTGTTAAAGCCGTGTGAACATCCTACAGCTCACACTCGTGTTTGTGAATAACACAATGGATAGCAGACAGTTTACTGAACTGGAGTCGGCTTCTGTCACAGTTTCTTGATAGTTTACTCTCTGTGGAGTTTCCATCTTCACACATTCAATGTGCAGATCTCACATTACCTCCACACTGCCAAGTCATTTCTATTCTGGGCACCAGAGGATTATTCAGTCATGTGGGCACAGCTTTCATGTCTTGTGTTCTGTTATGTGAGACATTTCTTAGAATATAGTTTAATAACTTATATTTAATAGAATCTAAACGTCTCTGTACATTTTGTTTAAAAAGTTCTTTATTCCATTTATAGAAATAATATACTATACCTAATATAAATCTAAACACCTTGAGAAGCACCTTCTTTTGATTGGATCCCTTTGCCTGTGGTCTGGTTAACCTTGATGTTGAACCTTTGGGACTCGTCGGAGGCATGACAAGTGGCGAAAACGGCGAGAACCAAAGTTTCCATAAGGGGTAATGTAAATTGACTCATACATGTCTTGTGAGCACTATGAGTATCAAGAAAACCTTGGTACTTGTGCTTGTCAAAATGCGTTAAATGCCAAATTCAACAAGTTTTCAGGTATACAAGTGCCAAGGTACCACTGTATTACGTAGCAGAGTGAACTTTCTCTTTTTATGTATTATATATATATATACATACATAATGGAACACTCATTGTGTGTAATAATGTCCGTTTCTTGCTCACTGAAGGATCAGACTCCAAGTGAAGGGATCTAGTCAAGATGTGGTGCTTATCGAGGTGCTTACATCCATAGTAACAGTGTAACTGAGGTTGAAAAAAGACTTGGACCATCAAATTCAACAGAATTCTTAAGGATCCTTGTATTATCTAAATTGATCCAGAAGAAGACAAATAAAACCCCATTGAAACATTGTCTTTTAATGGGGCATAACTTTTTCCTGCTTCCAAAAAATTGCAATCCGATTATCCTATTGTGGTTCATTGTCATAACCTTGCTAGCCCTTTTTATGTTGAAATATTTTTTCTACCAACCTCGTTTTGGACTTGAATCATATCTCACTATAACCAGCCCATAAATACATATTTGCAGCAGGAGAGCCCGGCATTAAAGTTACGGACATATTTTATCACATTAATATTCCAGTCCTGTATAACTCAGTTATTTCCCTGGTTCAAGTGACTAACTATGCCAGAATGCAACTAGAAACAAAGGAAATCTTTTTTAATAAATGCCAAAAAAGTATAATGGTTTTGTTGGGTTTTTCTGGATAAGGAGAGTGATACAGTAAATTATAGGTTTTCAGACTACATAGATTGTAAATATGTTCAACATTTGTTAATTTTCAGTTGTGCAATAAAATTGTGAAATAATCCTCTCTGTTACATGAACTGTACTTGTGATTTATTTCTGTTGTTGTGGAACCGAGTGAAGAGTTTAAAGATCTCTACATGGCAATACATATGTGGGTGGTGGACTTGTCCAGAGCATTTTGCCTCAGTTTTATCTTTGTCTGCCCTTGTGTGGACAACCTACCAGTGTATCTGATAAGTCTGGCAGGTAATATGCTGGGGTGGAATTGCCATTGGTATAAAAAGGTGCACAGCCATGTTTCCTGTAACTTATTTGCTGTCTAATGATTTAAGAACCCGGAAACCATTTGCACTTGGACCATCCATTTCCGGACTATTGCCTTAACAGATGAAGGCAGATGTTTTATTTACACATTGTCCATTAAAGGGACTCTTCATGCAAAACAAATATGTAATTGTTTTAACTAGGTTAGCTAGTTTCATACTCAATTTAATTATAATATAAAATATGCACTTTGCTTACTTTTAAGAAGTCCCCAGAGCAGCAGATTCTCACCTTCTGCAGCCCCCACGTTTCCTGCTCTCTCTCATGAGAACGGACATCTTCCTCAGCTGTGACCTAATGCCATGCCCACAGGAATGGGCCTCACACTGGCTGTGTCTAAAACGGCTAACAAGCAGACATTAGCATGTACCCCGGTATCTCCATGAAGCAATACTGCACTGGTACTTTAAAGCCTGTCTCCATGGGCATGGATTGGCACAGTTGTAAATGTCTGCAGGAAATGGGGATGCTACAGATGTTGAGGATATGTCACTCTGGGGACTTCTTAAAAGTAAGTGAAGTGTAAATGTTATATAACTCCATTTAAGAGGATTATTATGGTTAACCTAATTAAAACATTTATGTAAAACAAAAATAATGTTTGATTAGTCCCTATTGTAGAGTTTATAAAAACTGTATTCAGTATTACAACTAATTTCTTATATCTTCTTTCAAAGCTCCAATTGGGCAGCTTGTTTCCACTCCCTGTAAATTAATTCAAGGAGCGTGAGTGACTCTTACAAGAAGGGAGTGCCAAGTGTCCAGATGCAAGCTTGAGACTAGACTTTATGAACATCATGGGGCGAAAACTGCTCCCACCACCTTCATGACCAATTAGGGGGAGACAAGCAGCTCAACTGCAGGCCTAGAAGTTGATGTTTTAAAGTCTAACATCAAATACTATTTTCTATAATATTTGAATGGGAGCGTCATTAATGATGAAGGCTAATTAATACACCTACCTCCTTTCGTTAGAGCATTACATTTGTCCTACAATCTACTTCACTACTGTTAAATGGTGACATTTGATGCTAGGCTCATTTCTCCAGTATGACGCCAATTCACCCCTCCTTTTAATGCCCCTTCATTGTAGATAAACAGCCACCACAAGTTTATCTCTTCGGTGCTGCAATCATTATGAGACCATTTATCAGGTATGATACAGATAAGACGTCTACAATGCCAGGCCCTAACTGGCTTAGTTTTATCTGCCTGTCTGAAGCCTTGCAGGGATATTTAGTACATTGCTGGCAGTGGAGAGAGAGAATAAAACAGACCTTTATTAAGTAAATTGAAAGAGTACAATGAAATATTTATTGTTCATATGCTCCATATGTGCCTCTGTAATGATATGTTTATTTGTATGATGCCCCCTCATTTCTTTGTAGTAGTTGTCAAGTTTTTGACCCACCACCAGGTGGCAAAAAGTTTTTGTAACACCCGTTTAGCACAGTTATGCTCCTATGGCATGACGTGGAATTTATCTTTAGGATGTATTGGGTTGAAATGAAAACTCATACCAAAAGCCCGTATGGCTGCCCCCCAACCTGACACAAAGTTACTACTACACAAGACATTACAACTCAAATTGTTGTATTGAGCCAAACACCAATCGGTTATGTTCAACTAGAAAAATAACAGTATAGGCACCAACAGCAACAGTTGTTGTTTATTTGTTCAGTTGCATCTGACTCCCCGTGACCCTATGGACCGCAGCACGTCAGGTACATTTCTCAGTCACTGCCTCTCTGAGCTCCAAGTTCATGTTCATTGCTTCAGTGACCTCATCTATCCATCGCCACCTCTGTCGCCCTCTTCTTCTTGTGCCTTCAATCTTTCCCAGCATCAGAGTCTTCTCTAGGGAATCCTGCTGTCTCATGATATAGCCACATTTTTTTAGCATCAGCCTCATGATCATATTTAACAGTACCTAACATCTAACTGTGATTTCCTGGTGGTCCAGTGGTTAGGATTCGGTGCTTACAAGGATGCTACCTGGGTTTGATTCCAGTCAGGGAACCAAAAGGTCACACCACCCTGAAGCCATTCAGGGTTGGGTCTAGTCCTTGGATGGGAGTCCACCATGAATACCAAGTGGATCAGCATGGTGTGTTGCGGTCCATGAAGTCAAGGAGAGTCAGACATGACTGAATGACACACACACACCATATAAACACTGTGTTCTGGCAATGGACATGCTTATTTCTTTATAGTTAGACATTTATGTTATTATCATGAAGGTCTAGCAAATAGAAATCCTAAGGTTACTGCCAGCTAGAGAAGCGTCCAACTATAAATAAGTGTATCGGCCAATACATTTTATTGGTTCTTTGTTTTATCATGAATCAGGAAACTATATGGGAGGCTCTGAACACCAGTCTATAACCAGAGAAGCCTTAAGGGTTCACCGCTTGCTTCCTGTGATTTTTAGTGGTGGGAGATTGTTGGTTGTCTAGTTTTCTAATATATCATAAGCTGCAGAGGACCTACCTAATTTTTGATGGAGATAAATAAATAAGTATATAACCCAACTTATCGTTTTGTTCAGTGGTCCCCAGCCCACCACTCTTTGATGGCCACTCAATAAAATAATTAACTATTGTCCCTACCGATTTCCTCTTGCCCATAGTGAATTAAATGAGGGATGGGCAATAAATGAGTGCAGAAGGCTAGAAGTAAATATGTTCAGGGGACTAGATATAAATATATCAGTAGCAGAACACAGGAAAAATTAAATAAAAAGAACTTATGGTCTGGAACCGAAGAATAATCACATTCAACCATCATTCTGCATCAATCAGTGAGTATTGATCAAACTTGAAGGCTTGAAAATATTATATGAAATAAGATCTGGCAAGAACCGGCATCATCAACAAGACATGATGTTGCAGAATGGAGCAAGCTCAGCAAGGAAATAATTGGTTCAAGGGCCGCTGTAATCGTACAGCTTTCATGACTTCATAGTAATTTACTATTGATGGGAAAACATATACTGAAAAAGTGTTTTTGTTAACTTCCGTGCAGTTTCTTCATTACTGCACAGCTTTAACAATCAGATTCTGGGGATATGTGCTGCATACCCTGCCACAGGTCTAAAAGATGAAATTAGCCTCAACCTAAAGATGATGGGAAAACCTATGACGTTTCAGTTTGTGTGTTCTCACAAATGATTAACCTTTTGAAAACAACTGAAAAGTTGTTTATACTGGTCTCTACTATGGCAGCAGCTATTTGTTATATATGTTCCTGCAGTCCAATGCATGTCTCACTGGAGCAGTTAGGCCTAAAAAATTAAACATAGATTATATATAAGTGCTACACTTTATCCTTCATTGTGTTATAGGCCGATATAAACAACTTCTTAGTCATTTTCTATTCAAACCAATGAGCCGGAGATGCCTCACAGCTGAAAAAACTGTGAATTAAGTTTAGCACATCCGTACCTTCCCCTATCTTTGTGCTCCTGTCTTTCTCAGTCTACCTCCTAATTCTCTCAATTTATCCAAGATTCTGTTATTTTTATTAAGATTCCTCCTCTGCATTCAAGGAGATTAGCACCTTTTCTTCAGTGTCCCATCAGTGTGTCAGTACAGCAAAGTTGTTTGCCTCCCCTGATTCTAAATATTTCATAATTTATTTAAACCTGCATTTTATTTATATTTTTTAGATTTTATATGGCTTTATTTATATTTTTTAGAGTTTATATTATACCCTTAGATTGTAAGTTTGCGAGTTTTCAATATTGTGTCAGGCCTTGGAAACAAGCTCTATGTACATTTGATTTTATGCTCAAAAACAGGGCCCTCCATTCTTTACAAGGTGTTTAATTTGTTTTCTGCTATGTACTCAACCCCTATACAGCGCTACGGAATATGTTGGCGCGATATAAATAAAGATAATAATAATTGTTTTATTATCATTTGCATTTGGTAAATTTAGAATTTATATAAAGTTTTATAATTGACAATAACATTCACTTTACCATAGTGACCTCTATTGGCAAGTATCCATTACAGCAGCTTACTCCTAATGCTGCTACAAATGGTCGTCGGATTAGGTTGTAATGAGCTTCAATAATTGTTTTCCTATTGTTAAGTGCTTAACACCAGATAAAATATCTAAACAAACAAAAATGAAACCTAAAAAGTCACTTTATTTGATTTTAATTTAATTTAAATTTGAAACACAGTGCTTATAAAAATATATTCCTTAAAAACACAATGGTATTATGGACTTTAAAGCAAAACAGTCATCCAAACTTGAAAGAAAAAATGGGGAATGGGAGGGAGCCTATGGTAAGGGATAGCATAGAGGGTAAGTCCTATGATCTTGGTGGATCCTCCTGCCTGGAAGGCTCTCTGGCAAAAACCTGAAAGCTTACTATATATCCTACTATGAATAGAAGGAATCAGAAAAATTGGATGCATAAACTTTTTTAAAGTCCTTTCATTGAAAAAGAAAGGTAAAATATGGTAGGTTAACATCAAAGAATTTGTCTACACATATAGTATTATGTTTGGAAGTGCTCTGCTGCCACTACATAAATACATTTCATTTCAGGCTGTAACATTCAGGAATGGTATCACTTAGCCCTTCCTAATGACCTCTTTGGAACCTCACAAATATATCTATTGTATCCATAATAACTAAACTTGCTAGAGAACCCTATTTTGCAAAAAGCCCAACGACCATTTCACCACTGTGGTGGTTTCCCCAGATGCTATGAGTATACAACAGAGTGTTGAAATGTCCGTTAGGATTTCTGCAAAATAGGTTACTCTAGCAAGTTACCCATTTTTTCTTTTGAGTTTGAAAATTAATTGTGTTTTTAAGGAATATATTTTTATAAGCATCTTGGTTCAAATTAAAATTAAATTATGATGAGCTTCAATAATTGATTTTCCTACTTCATGAGATCCTATCTCCTCATCTGCCAGTTTGTATAAATAGCCAAGAAAGGTCTTGAAATAACTCTGTTTTCTTGCACCTCTTATGTGACAACACATATTGTTCTTGGATGAGGAATGCAGTTGAGCAACAATGACGCAGTCTCTCTGATTTCTTATATAATCACTCATTTATATCTATTATATTTGAGTTTTCCGAGAGATATCACGACAATGAATACAATGCATGTATAATCAGTGCTATCTGATAGTGTAAGTGAACAAACTAAATTCATTCAACATCGACTGATCTCATGTGTTTGAACATCTTATTGGCCAGAAATAAACACAATCAAAATGTGTTGGCCATAAGGCTTAATGAGAACATTAATATATTGCCATATCCAGGTAATGCCATAAACTCACATAAATGTGAAAACCAAACAACAGGCATTTATATCTGCTGATAGTATCCAGTACAGCCTTCTTACCACGATAAAGCTTGATACTGTTATAATAGAAAATTAAGCCCATGGATACACATGATGTTAGATTATTTCCATGTACATTTTCCAGATGTTTAGTTTCAGTAAACTATGCTGAGGAATAGGTCATATTATTGTGCATCAAAATTTAAGAGATCTCATGCATAATCAGAAGATACAGTGGACCCTTGGTACTCGTCATTAATTGGTTCCAGAAGGCACAAAGAGCACCAAATGAAGAGTACCAAACTCACATAAGGAGTAATGTAAAGTGGTTTTAGCAAGTGTGATGAGTACCAAGGAAGCGTTGAGTGCCAAAGTATTTTTTTCTCATCAAGACACGTTGAATACTGAAATCAGCAAACTTTGAGATAGTCGAGTACCGAGGGTCCACTGTATATCAATGAAGCATAGCTCTTCTAAAGCTTGTATGAGCTCCATTCTGAGATCACATATCTTTAATAAATATATGAAAAGATTATTACATCTGAATGATAATACAGTACTGGTAGTGCCGCTTGGACATCAAAAGAGGGTAACTTTATTTAGAACAACACATTAACACAAATACTAAAAATTGCATCACAATATTTACTTTTTTATTGTCCTCTGTATTTTTTACATATCTCTACAAAGACTATTCCAGAGCTGTGTCATATTGTATTTAATGTATATTAATCACACTGGATATGTGTAAATCCTTAGGATTTGAGTCTCCAAATTAGGGGTAATATGCATGAGCACACAAAAACAATATGTATGTGCTATACAGATTTTTTGTTCCTTTATTTGATAATGTATTACCTCAGGTTATGGTTAATCTGGTGTACTGACCAGATGTGACATTCAGGTAAATGCTATGCATTATTAGGCAGTTGTAGTGGATACTAGCATAATTGTCATTTTTATTCTGCAACCTGACCGTCTGGAAGTTCTTTGCCCGACACAATTGCCATTAATGCACATTATACACACGGTCATGACAGTTCTATTTGTATATGATAAAATATGTTTCATTATTTGAACATTAAACAATGAGACAGTGTGTTTTTAAGTAAATTACATGTGTATCTACACAAAATTTAATTCATAATGCATTATGACTATAATGTTAAACCTTATTATAAAGCATGTGTTATGGCATACTGGATGGTATTGTTCAATGTGAGTTATTTGATGTTAATATGATTTCACATCTTCATAATCTATACCGCCTTCCTAAGAACTTTAAGTTCCATAAGGATTGTCTTGTACATATATCTTGATTAGAATGTGTAAAATAAATTGATAAGTTAACATTCATGTGTCTATGGCCACTACTACAGTTACTAAGGACATGTGTTAACACTTATTTTTATTTATCGTTATATTATTTTTCGGTTTGTAATGGAGGGAGGAGTAGAGAGGCGGGGAGGAGGAGAAGAGGAGAGGTGAGAAGGAGAGAGGGGTGGCCCTGGGAATGGTGGAGGAGGAGGTGAGGAGTGGTGGAGGAGAGGAGGAGGTGGAGGAGGTTGAGGAGGTGGGGGGAGGTGAGGAGTGGTGGTGGAGAGGAGAAGGAGGTGGTGAAGAGGAGGAGGAGGAGGAGGAGGAAAAGATTGGTGGAGAGGAGAGTGGCAGAGGAGTGGAGGAGGTGGAGAGCAGAGGAGAGGAGGATAGTGGAGTGGAGGAGGTGGGTGGTGACAGGGTGTCCGTAGAAATAGGCACATCTAGTCTAGGGACAGGGGGGAGGGGCAAGATCCCAGTGGAGGGTGGTAGTTCAGGGGAGGGACAGGCCTCAGGGACAGTTGAAGGAGCTAAGGATCCCCGTCCACAGTCGGGAGGGCAAGAGGCTAAAAGCAAGCACAGGGTCCATAACTACACGCACCAGGAGAATGTGGTCCCACCTTGGTGCCATCCGTGGATCCCCCATTATCTTTGCAAAAGGGAGGAAAGTTAGGCCCGGCCTTAGGGCCCAGGCATGGAAGGAGGTAGCGGTCGCAGTAACAGCAGTGGGAACAGCAGTGGGTCTGTTAAGCATCGCTTTGACAACATCAGGGCCAAGGTGAGGAGAATGATGGCCAAGGAGGACAGTCAAGCTGCAGCACCGAGTGGTGGCCCCCAAGTGACTGTGCACTATAATGAGTGGGAGAGGGAGGCCAAGGACATTCTAAGCCAGGTGCCCGCCACTGGAGCTTCAGGCCTGGTGGCCCAGCAGGATCCAGCCTCCATGTCAGGTGAATATCACCAATACCAACATGCCACCACAAGTACATCACACACACCACACATGTAAATTATGACCAACATGGGATAGATGGATGCGTCATTAAATCTATGAAGCTGACAAATCACTGTCATTCCCGGGCACAACCACAGTAATCAACCAATAGACAGTCCATGTATTGGTGTGCCCACTGCAGCCTATGCAGTAACAGACCTCAGCCGGTATCAAGATAGATTTATGAGCCAAGAACAATCAAGACCAAGAACCAAAGAATAGATCATATCTAGCAAATGATAGCTACTCTGAGGCCACCACCTCTACACCAGACCATGCCACAAGGACCTCCATCCCCAACACCAAGCCAGGCTGGGCAGGTGGAGATACTGGCCCTCATGCAAGCAGCAGATGGAGTGTCTGCAGGGGATCCAGGCCAGCATTTCCACATTTCCACCAATCATGCGGAGGTAATGCGCATACCTCCCCCTCCCCCCCCCCTCCCCCAACCACCAGGAAGACGCCGGCTGGCCACGGGGATTGGGACCCTGTGTCTAAGCGGAGGAGGACCTAGGGGCTGCCTTCTGAAAAGCACTCCTCAGTGACAATCTATTGGTCACAATGTTAACCTAATCTAGCTTGGATACAGAGTCTTGGATCTTGGCCTATGTGATGGGGATATTTTGTATGCAGATGGCTACCTCCTATCACATGGTCCAGCCAGCATTAATATATGCACTAGTGAAGCATGTGATCCTGACCTCAATATCATTCTGAGAACAGATTCTTGGGTCTGATGTAAGTAACACTGAATCTGGCTGCTGACCTTTGTGTCCTCTCCATATTAATGGCTATTTTCCCGTATTGCTAATATCATGAGTATACTTTAACATGTGCTAACAGCTGTATAGCTGATAGATTTTATATTAATGTTGATGAACAATATCATATGAAGAATGTGATAGTATACCTTGACCACTGACGCTGGTCACCTCTAAGCATTTATTGTGAGATGACACACCATTAATAATGATCATGGCCAGTGAGTTCTCCTGAGAACTAGCTAATGGTTAGTAATGCTTGCAGCTGGGGATCATGCGAGTTGGTATATTGTTACAGTTACAGTATATAGCACTGTACTGTACATGCATGTTGATTTTATTTTTTCCTCCTCCTCCTTTTTTTTGTTGACTTTTATTCAGATTATAATTTTGTCATCACATTGTATGTGTGAAACTGGATTGGATTACACAGTCCAGAGGTTTAAGCATCTGTTTCATTGAGCAGATCCAGACAAGTTGTAAGTGCTATGCACACTTATGGTCTCTTCAGTTAAGTAGAGGGATTTCTGATGATCCGTTTTTCATCAGATTCCGGTTGCAGTGGTGTAGTGACCACATGTGACACTGGTAGGTGCTATGAATCATGCTTATTCTAGACTATCACATTACCCCCTTTAGGTACCCCCTTTTTCCCACAAGCCTCTTGCTTTCCCAGTATCCGCCCACACCCATGATATTAATGCACAGTCTTGTCCATTTCTGATTGTGCTCTGTGTATGAAATAAAGCTTTGTTATACCATTCTAACCATGTCAGTGTGTTGTCAATGGGTGGGATTATGGGACATCCACATACATCACACTTGTGTCACATTCCTATAAATTTAAACCAATGAGCCCCAGTTACTATGCAATAGATTAATACATACCATAACAATAATAATAATAATAGTAATAGTAGTGTTAGATATCATATAATAATATTTATCATGTATAATAATAATAAAGGGTTAATACACATAGAAAGTGTAATTTGTAATACTGTGGAGAATCAATATTCCCCTGAAGGCCTGATAACAATATGACAGGTGATAATGTGAATTGATTGATAGAAAAACTTCATGAGAGGTCACCAAATGGGAATGGGTATACATCTTGACACATGGCCACCAGCAATGGCGTGGGACTTTCCAGGATGGGCGTAGCAGAGAGTTGGCTGTTGATCCACGTGCCTCTGCACAGCCTCCATGTGTTTTTGCGGCCCTTCCTGATGGGTTAGAGTAGATTAGTGTGGTGTATGTTTCCCCATCCCCTTCAGAATTGCGTGGTGGTGTAGGGGCTTGTGTACCTGAATGAAGCTGTGAGCTATACCATGTAGGGCCACTGTAGGTGTGAAGGTCATAGCAGAGAGGTCAGACAAATCCAGGCCACTAGAGAAGGAACTGGCAACCCACTCCAGTATCTTTGGCATGCAAACCTTGTGGATATGCAAAAAGAGAGTCAGACACAACTGAGGGACTGAACAACCATATGTTAAATGTTCCCTTGATACTTAATATATGTCACGTGGCGGTGTAATTTGGCCCCTATTTGTTGTCCCAGTGTAGATGTGATGAGTGAGATGTATATAAGATGATCTTTGTATTGTTATGGTCCACATTAGAGCCTCTGTGAGTTAGAAGAAGGGTGAAACGGGACCGTCGGGAGGCGCAAGTACAGAGGCGCAAGTACTCTGGTTATGTGGATTTTTGTATTGGGGGAGTATCATTATACAGAATTACAATTATTGGTGAATTATGGTATATTCTTTGACTCCTTTGACTACTTTGAATTGCAAGTCTGCTTTGATGACATATAGTAGTCTATGGCAATAAGGAGTTTAGTATTTAATAACCCTTACACAAATTATTTTAGGTACTCACCATATAAATATTAATTATACAACAACTAATTATAAAACCTTTTGATAACCAAAAAGAGTACTAAGGATGCGCTTTTCTCTAGATTGGTTTTAAAATGTAAACATTTTTTGAGCTATATATAAACACATTTTTTATATCTTTTCAAGGATTAGCAAAGTAATTTTGCCATATGAGGGAAGATTTCATGTGACATCAATATGGGACATCATATGTTAAAAGCTCTTTAAGAGTAATTCACCCATCCATAAGCTATTTTTGTTCCTTTATTTTTCACAATTATCTGAATACAATAATAAGTTATTAGGCACCAGGGAACTACTATACAGTGGTATATTGAGATAATATAATTTAATGAGATAGTGTGTCTTTAATAGCTTTCAGCATGTTGTAGCATGGCTTTTCATATTGGCATATGCATGACCATTACAACCTATTTTAATTATCACATATAATAGTTGTCAAACTACGAAATGTCGTCACGCTTTGCGAGCTTGCGTTGCGAGCTCGCAAGAACTGCATGCCTCGCGAAGCGAGGGGCCGCATTTGCGGAAGGTGGAGGCTCAAAGGCGCCTTACACGCGGTTAAAAACACACACACACACACACGACTTAGAAAAAAAAACGACCTCGGAACCGACCTTAACGGCACAAACACCCACACACACGACTTAGAAAAAAACATTATCACTTCGGAAAAATACGACCATAACGGCCGAACCGTGCGCACTTAAAAACAGTCAAAACACAATAAATACCCACAAAAAATACATAAAAAACTTACCCACAGCAAGTGGGGCACCCAGGACCTCTGAAAGTGAAGTTACACCTCCATTTAGGTCCAAATTCCCGAGTTCAGACACACGAAAATTCAAAATTCCTGCATTACGGGTCCTTAAAGGACCGTAAAGGTCCTTAAAGGACCCGTTATAAAATATATATATATACACTATCACGCATGGGGCTCTATACAGAGCCCCATCAACCATTAATTAACCCTGTCACTCATGGGGGTCACTATAGACCCCCATAAGCCCTTCATTAACCCTGTCACTCATGGGGGTCAATACAGACCCCCATAAGCACTTAATTAACCCCCTCACTCATGGGGGTCAATATAGACCCCCATAAGCCCTTTATTAACCCTGTCACTCATGCGGGTCAATACAGACCCCCATAAGCACTTAGTTAACCCCCTCACTCATGGTGGTCAATATAGACCCCCATAAGCCCTTCATTAACCCTGTCACTCATGGGGGTCAATACAGACCCACATAAGCACTTAATTAAACCCCTCACTCATGGGGGTCAATACAGACCCCCATAAGCCCTTCATTAACCCGGTCACTCATGGGGGTCAATACAGACCCCCATAAAGCCCTAATTAACCCTGTCACTCATGGGGGTCAATACAGACCCCCATAATACATATACTTAACCCTGTCACTCATGGGGGTCAATAAAGACCCACATAAGCCCTTCATTAACCCTGTCACTCATGGGGGTCAATACAGACCCACATAAGCACTTAATTAAACCCCTCACTCATGGGGGTCAATACAGACCCCCATAAGCCCTTCATTAACCCGGTCACTCATGGGGGTCAATACAGACCCCCATAAAGCCCTAATTAACCCTGTCACTCATGGGGGTCAATACAGACCCCCATAATACATATACTTAACCCTGTCACTCATGGGGGTCAATAAAGACCCACATAAGCCCATAAATAACCCTGGCACTCATGGGGGTCAATACAGACCCCCATAAACCCTTAATTGAGCCCCTCACTCATGGGGATCAATACAGACCCCCATAAACTGCTAATTAACCCTGTCACTCATGGGGGTTCATACAGACCCTCATAAGCCTCTATTTAACCCTATCAGTCCCATAAGGGTATATTAAGACTAGATTTCACCTTAAGCAAAGAAAAGGGTTCTTCAGAGTTAGGGTGGTTAAACTGTGGAATTCTCTACCAAATGAGGTGGTAACAGCGAATTCGATAGACATCTTCAAAAAGGGGTTAGATATATTTTTGAATAAAGAGGGCATTCAAGGCTATCCTAGATAACTAGCGAAGGAATATTGATCCAGGGAGAAATCCAGTTTCTGGGGTCAGGAAGGAATTTTGCTTTTTTTCCCCTTATGAGACAATTGGCAAAGTTTCAATGTTTTTTTTTTTCTGTTTGCCTTCCTCTGGATCAATTAACAATTAATAATAATTAATAGTCCACATTAAAAAGATCAATAGAGATCTAAAAAGGTTGAATTTGATGGACTAACTCTTTATTCACCCTCCAATACTATTAATAATTATTTAATCAACAAATTAATTAATAACTAATCCGCATATTGCAGATCAGAGGAGATCTTAACAGGTTGAACTTGATGGACTGAAAGTCTTTTTTCAACCTTAATTACTATGGCCCTCATTCAATTGCAATTTGGCCAATTGAATAGGGGTCTAAATAAGCACATAACATCTTTTTTTAAAGAAGTTTTTAGATAGTAAACATCTATCCAAAAGCAAGGTTTTCACTAACTAAAAACTTATTTTAAAAAAATATGTTATGTGCTTATTTAGAGCACTATTCAATTGGCCAAATCGCAATTGAATGAGGGCCAATGTAACTATGTAACTATGTAAGACCATTATGGGCCTGTTACAACCCAACATTAACCACATAAGTGCCATGACGGTCCTCAAGGACCATCTTGACACTAAGTATAAACACTACACTGCACTATACCTCCCCAATAAAACATTAAATATCATCTAAACACCCTCTACAGTAACCTATTAACACCTACACTACCTACCTACCCCCTAATAACCCCCCACCACTCTAATTACAGAAAATAAAAAAGCCTAAAGTCACAAAAAATAAAAAATCTACATTACATAAAATAAAAAAACCTAAATCACAAAAAATAAAAAATCTACATTACAGAAAATAAAAAAAACTAAGTTACAAAAAATAAAAAAAGGAACATTACAGAAAATAAAAAAACACATTACACCCCCCCTACAGAAAATAAAAGAAAAATTACACACCTGAAAAGGAAATACATATAATACAAATACATACAATACAAATACATGCAATACAAATGCATACAATACAAATACGTACAATACAAATGCATACAATACAATACACCCCTATCTTATATACAATACATCCTATCTATCTAATATACATCCCCCAATCTATCTAAATAAATACCATAATCTAATATACATCCTATCTATATAATATACATCACACAATCTATGTAATATACAATAAATACCATAATCTAATATACAATACATGCTATGCTATCTATACAAAACACATACCCCTACCTAACATACAATAAATGCTAAAATAATATAATTAAGACCACTTACCTTTGCAGATGTCCCTTCAGATCAGCCACCTAGGGAAAAAAAATAAAAAAATTAGTGCAACACATTTACAGCAAATCAATAAACATTCTAAATATTCTAAACATTCTAAATATTCTCTCACCTTTCCAGCATGTCCCGTCCTTCTTCTCCGGTGCGGCCCCTGTTAAACAAAACATAACATTAGTACACATACATAAGCATAAAAACAAAATAAAATAAACATAATCTACCTTGTACTTACCTCCCCGCGATGTCTCCGGCCTACTCCGCTTCTGTCCAGCCCTGGAACCGCGCTCTAAAAAAAAAACATTGCACTCACGGACATCCCCGACGCTAATGAGCCTCCCAGAGACTTTTACGGAAGAAAATAGGCAATGGCGCCTTCTGATTGGCTGAAAACGCTGTCTACTAAATTCACCCAATCAGGAGGCGCCAATGTGTGAGCCAATCAGAAAGGGATACACCCTAAAATCCCACTCTGATTGGATAATGCACCTGTCAATCTTTATTTAAACCAATCACAAGGTGCAGATGCCTTCAGCCAATCACAATGGAATACACCCCCACAGGGTGATTGGCTGGAGGCATCTGCACATTCTGATTGGTTGCACTGACAATAGCCAATCACAATGGAATACACCCCCGCGTACTGATTGGTGAAGGCATTTGCGCCTTTTCATTGGCTGTTGTCAATGTCAATCAGTATTACAGCCAATGGGAAGGCGTGATTCGCTGATAGCAATAAAGCCTTCGGATTAGTTCAAATAAAGATTGACAGGTGCGTTGTCCAATAAGAGTGGGATTTTGGGGTGTATCCCTTTCTCATTGGTTAACAATAGGTGTCTTCTCATTGGCTGAATTTGACAGACACCGATTTCAGCCAATCAGAAGCCGCCATTGCCAATTTTATTCTGGAACACTCGGTAGGAAGCTCATTAGCGTCGGGGACATCCGCCAGGGCGGATGTGTGTTGTTGTTTTTTTTTTTTAAAGAGCGCGGATACTTCCGGGGCAGAAGATGAGGAGGCCGCAGACATCGCGGGAAGGAAAGTACAATGTAGATTGTGTTGATTTTACTTGTTTTTCTGTTTATCTACGTGTATTAATGTTATGTTTTTTTTAACAGGGGCTGCGCCGGAGAAGAAGGACGGGGACATGCTGAAAAGGTGAGTAGAATATTTAGAATGTTTATTTATTTTATGTAAACGTGTTGTAGTAATTTTTTTAATCTTTTTTACCCTAGGTTGGTGATCTGAAGAAACATCTCAAAGGTAAGTGGTCTTAATTATTTTATTTTAGCTTAGAATTAGGGTTGCTATATAGAGATAGCATGTACTGTATATTAGATAGATTGGGGGATGTATATTAGATAGATAGTATTGTATGTTGGATAGGGGGATGTATATTAGAAAGGGGGATGTATATTAGATAGGGGTGTATTGTATTGTATTTAATTGTATTGTATTTAATTGTATTGTATTTAATTGTATTGTATTGTATTGTATTTAATTGTATGCATTGTATTGTATGTATTATATGTATTTCCTTTTCAGGTGTGTATTTTTTTTTTCTTAGCGGGGGGTGTTGCAATGTATTTTTTTATTTTCTGTAATGTTTATTTTTTTATTTTTTGTGACTTAAGGTTTTTTTTTCTGCAATGTAGATTTTTGATCTTTGATGACTTTATTTTTTTTATTTCTGTAATTACAGTGGTGGGGGTTATTAGGGGGTAGGAAGGTAGGTAGGTAGTGTGTTAATAGGTTAGTGTAGAGGGTGTTTAGTTGATATTTAATGCTTTATTGGGGGGGAATAGTGCAGTGTAGTGTTTATACTTAGTATCATGATGGCCCTTGAGGACCGTCATGGCACTTATGTGGTTAATGTTGGGTTGTAACAGGCGCATAATGGGCAGAATACAGTGGATATAAAAAGTCTACACACCCCTGTTAAAATGTCAGGTTTCTGTGCTGTAAAAAAATGAGACAAAGATAAATCCTTTCAGAATTTTTTCCACCTTTAATGTGACCTATAAACTGTACAACTCAATTGAAAAACAAACTGAAATATTTTAGGTAGAGGGAAGAAAAAAAAAAAGAAAAATAATGTGGTTGCATAAGTCTGCACACCCTCTTATAACTGGGGATGTAGCTGTGTTCTGAATTAAGCAATCACATTCCAAATTGTGTTAAATTGGAGTCAGCATACACCTGCCATCATTTAAAGTGCCTCTGATTAATCCCAAATAAAGTTCAGCTGCTCTAGTTGGTCTTTCCTGACATTTTCTTAGTCGCATCCCACAGCAAAAGAGAGAGCTTCCAAAGCATCAGAGGGATCTCATTGTTAAAAGGTATCAGTCAGGAGAAGGGTACAAAATAATTTCCAAGGCATTAGATATACCATGGAACACAGTGAAGACAGTCATCATCAAGTGGAGAAAATATGGCACAACAGTGACATTACCAAGTACTTTAGCTTCCTCCAAAATTGATGAAAAGACGAGAAGAAAACCGGTCTGGGAGGCTACCAAGAGGCCTACAGCAACATTAAAGGAGCTGCAGGAATATCTGGCAAGTACTGGCTGTGTGGTACATTTGACAACAATCTCCCGTATTCTTCATATGTCTGGGCTATGGGGTAGAGTAGCAATACAAAAGCCTTTTCTTACGAAGAAAAACATCCAAGCCAGGCTACATTTTGCAAAAACACATCTGAAGTCTCCCAAAAGCATGTGGGAAAAGGTGTTATGCTCTGATGAAACCAAGGTTGAACTTTTTGGCCATAATTCCAAAAGATATGTTTGGCGCAAAAAACAACACTGCACATAACCAAAAGAACACCATACCCACAGTGACGCATGGTGGTGGCAGCATCATGCTTTGGGGCTGTTTTTCTTCAGCTGGAACTGGGGCCTTAGTAAAGACAGAGGGAATTATGAACAGTTCCAAATACCAGTCAATATTGGCACAAAGCCTTCAGGCTTCTGCTAGAAAGCTGAACATGGAGAGGAAATTCATCTTTCAGCATGACAACGACCCAAAGCATATATCTAAAAGATTTCAATTTGTTTTTCAATTGAGTTGTACAGTTTATAGGTCACATTAAAGGTGGAAAAAGTTCTGAAATGATTTATCTTTGTCTCATTTTTTTACAGCACAGAAACCTGACATTTTAACAGGGGTGTGTAGACTTTTTATATCCACTGTATACCCTTATGGGACTGATGGGGTTAAATAGAGGCTTATCAGGGTCTGGATAGACCCCCATAAGTGACCGGGTTAAAATGGAGTAGTGCTTACACTTTGGGTCATGAGGGTCCTGGATGATCCTCATGGCACTTATAGGGTTATTACATGTGTTCATTTCTGTGTTAGAGGGGTCTATAAAGTTGAGGCACACAGTACACTCACATTGTGTGACAAACAGCATTTCAACACTTTCTTTTATTGACCGTCATTTTTTGATGGGCAAGTCGCTAGTAATATATATATACAAAACAACAAAGTCAGAGGTGATCATCAGAGAACGAACCAACCTTAATAGGTTAGTTCTATAGCCCTGATAAGCCACTCTGAGAGCAACCTCTTTTACCTCACTTATGCCCATCACATGGAGATATATCCTGTAGTATATCAGTCTGGTCCCACTCAAAAAGTGACCCAGCCCCGAAATACCAGGCAATTCGACCCTGAACAGGAGAAACAGTAAACCCTAGATGCGTTTCGACCTTTATGGGCCTCGTCAGTGAGGTGCAGCTGAACTCTCTAAGGCACAGTGAGCAAGGGGTCCACGTCTGGAGTCCCCTATTGCCTGGTATTTCGGGGCTGGGTCACTCTTTTGAGTGAGACCAGACTGATATACTTCAGGATATTTCTCCCTGTGAAGGACACAAGTGAGCTAAAAGAAGTGCTCTCAGAGTGGCTTATCATGTCCATAGAACCAACCTATGTTGGTTCCTTCTCTGATGAGCACTTCTGACTTAATTATTGTATTTAATATATATACATATATATATATATATATATATATATATATAATTTTATTTTTTGCTATATTTGATAGTTGGGGGTTGTTGTGTATGTAATTGTAATGCATTCGTTTTTCAATATTTGAAAGTGCATTTGTGTCTTTATATTGTGGTTTGCAGTGTTACAAACTAGTCTGTAACCCTTTGCGGGTCCTATTTGGAACCCGTAATCTTTGGGCTGCCATTTGGCATTTGCGGGCTTGAGTGTGGGTGCAGTGTTGAGCGATTTTTGTAATTGAATAGTGATTTGCGATTTTAACGATCAGAAGTTTTGCGTCTGGGAGAGATCAAAGGCTTCGGGAGGTTGTAAGTTCCGGATTTAACCATTGCAATGTTTGCAAGCCCGTAACCCATAACCCGTTTGGAGCCTGCAAAAAGGCGCCAATTGAATAGCAAATTAACTTGCGGCCTCACTTACGGGCTACAGTAACATGCGATAGCTCAATTGAAAGAGGCTTAAAGTTTGTAAGCTCTTGCGAGAGCAGGGTCCTCCACTATGTCTTATGAATTCTTTGTATCTCCTGTACTTAGTGCTATGGAATATGTTGATGTTTTATAAATAAATAAAATAATGATAATAGATCTTCAAAATAGAATAATGATTCCCCCTAACTTGCCCAGAAGCAAGCACCTTGCATCATTTGACGCTGCCATCTCTCCAGAAAAGTAAACAAGCATCTCACACACATAACTTTCACCAATGTATCATGGAACCCTCCATGGTCCTCCACAGACATCACATCTTTTTTTCTAATTAATTACTGGCTGTGTCACATTTTCCTGATTAATTATGTTTTTAGTCAGATTCAGAGTTTTCAAACATGTTTTTGTCACTGCGTAGTGGTCCTTTAAGCTGCTGCAGCACATGTCTGTTCTCTTGCAGCACACTGGTCAGGGAAGTGTTAACACAAATCATGTAACCTGGTTCTCCCTTTATCTACCTCCTCGTGTTTGAGTTTGGGAAAGCAACTAATACACACATGATATATCTTTCACACTAATGCAATCACATATATAGTTGTGGATCTGCGTCCCTGTGCGGAACGCTTTCGATGTTGGTCATGCACTTGTGTGCCTCGCAAAGCGTGGTGAGGGCCGTAACTGCGAGGCAAGACGTTTGGGCCTCAACTGCGAGCCTCGCTAAGCGAGGCGAGCCGTCACGCAGGACTTAGGCTGTTGGACTTGCGGCCCGTAACAATGAGGGCCGTGGGACTTTGTACATGGTTCCTGCCAGTGCTCAATGCATCCCCCCCGCCCTCACATCACCCCAAAGTACCTGGTTCCTGCAAGTGGAGGGCTCACAATGAGCTCCAGAGGCTTGCATCAACCTATCCCAAGCGCCTACTTGAATTGCGACCCACTCCTGCTCTGCACCTCCCGTGTCTCCTCCCTCCTTCCCCCCTTATCCTCCTGCTTCCCCCCTTATCCTCCTCCTTCATTTCCCCCTCTACAATTACCTCCCTACCCCCTTTCTACTCTCTCCTTACTATCATGCGATCAGCTCCTGCTGCTGCTTCTCTCTCCCCTGCAGTGCCGGCTTCTGGCTGTGTCCCAACCGGCATATGCTAATGATGTGACGTGCATGTGATGTCACATCATTAGCATATGCCGGTTGGGACACAGCCAGAAGTTAGCGCTGCAGGGGAGAGCAGCAGGAGCTGATCGCATAATAGTAAGGAGAGAGGGGAAAGGGGGTATGGAGGTAATTGTAGAGGGGGAAATGAAGGAGGAGGAGGATAAGGGGGAAGAAGGAGGATATAGGCAAGAAGGGAGGAGGATGGGAAGGAGGGAGGAGAATGGGATGGAGGGAGGAGGATAAGGGGGGAAGGAGGGAGGAGGATATGGAGGAGGATAATGGGGGGAGGAGGGAGGAGGATAAGGGGGGAGGATAAGGGGGGAAGGAGTTAGGGGAAGGGAGAAGGAGGAGGATAAGGGGGAAAAGGAGAACGATAAGGGGAAATGGAGGAGGAGGAGAAGGAAGATAAGGAGGGAGGAGGGGGAGGTGGATAAGGGGGAGGAGGCAGGAGGAGGGGAAGAGGTAAGGAGGATGAGGGGGAAGGAGGGAGGAGGAGAATAAGAGAGAAGGAGGGAGGAGAAGGAGGGAGGAGGAGAAGGGGGAAAGGGAGGAGCAGGAGGATAAGGGGGAAAAGGAGGAGGATAAGGGAAAGGGTGGAGGGGGAGATAAGAGGGAAATGGAGGAGGATAGGGGGAAGGGGGAAAACAGACACAGAGGAGGTAGAGGGGGGAAAGAAACAGGGGAGGGACAGGGGAAAGAGACACAAGGGAGGGGGGACAGACCCAGAGCAGGGAGAGGGGGGAAAGACACAGGGGAGGGACAGGGGGGAAGAGACACAGGGGAGGGGCAACAGACACAGGAGAGGGTGGGATAGAGACACAGAGGAGGGGAAGAGACACAGGGGAGGGAGAGAAGGTAAAAACACAGGGGGGGATGAGACACAAGGGAGGAAGCACACAGGGGGGGAGACTCTCTATGAGCGCCGAAGGTGCTCACATTGTGTGTCAAACTGCATTGCCAGACTTCAAATTGTATTCCCATCTTTTTTGACGGGCAAGTAGCTAGTGAGAGAAATAAAAGTGGCAAACCTTGGGAAAGAGAGGCAGAGACCCATCAAGGGGGGAGCACAGCGTTGATGATTTATGTATTAGTATTTTAATTTTCCTATCTGCACTGGGTCCCTTCCCTAATGGGCCCCATGCTGGAGTACATCCATACCCCCAAGGGTCCTGTCTTTATCCCACCTCTACTTATCCCTAAAAAAATACATTAATACTACAACTGTTTAATTGTATAGATGGATTTTATAGATGAAAACTTTTGTTCATTAAATGTTTGTAACATTCCAAATTAGGAAGAGGAGATCTTAAGTATATTATTATTATTGTAGGTGGGTACCTGGGATGTGCTAATTGTGGGAAGGTCTAGTTATACGATTCTTTATTCTTTATATTTGGCTCTGTTGTATAATCTTTCACAAGTCAGTTATATTTTTTAGTCATATCTGACATCCTTTCTGGGATATCTAGCTTTGTGATAACTTCTCCATGCCTCGATAGCTTGGCAGGTTGGGAGGGAGACTCTTTGGGGACCACTAGTGTACCACTGTTCTGCTTTCACTTCAGACCACTAGTGTATCTTCATTCTCCCAAGCTGGGGCCCCTCCTGGCTTGGATGGCACTCCACGTAGCACCATGGCGGAGGAATGGGCCTTCTAGGAGATTTGTGACCTTGTTGCTCTTTGATTCCACCAGGACAAGCGGCCCTGCGGGAGGATCAACTGGGATATAAGGTTTTTTATATTGGAAAAAAAAATCTGCATAGAAAAATCTGGCCTTAAACACAGTCAGCCACAAGAGGGAGCTTACCTATAGACCTAAAATAGAGGCCTGCTGGTCAGATCTTGTACATATATGAAAATCAACTTGAAAGACTGCATTCAGTTGAAACTGGAAGATACAAGATAGTGCAGAATGGGTCAAACTCTTTAATATCTTAACACTTTAAAAAGTGCAATTGACATTCAATTATAGGGAAAAGTCTAAAGTTTTGGGAATAGCTGTTGTATTGTGTTGTCTGCCATGCTAACATCTACCAGAAGATGGCATCATTCACCTTTTAATATATTTCTGTTATATGTAAGGACTCCCAGATCATAAAGCAGCAGATATATATATATATATATATATATATATATATATATATATAGAGGATGTTCAGACAATTCAAAGTCACATTAGCCACTTTAAGGGAAATAATTTTAATATTATTTTGAAAGCATCGGACAATGAACCTACCTAAAAGTACAACAATATTATTGGATTCAATGGGCTGTATTTATCCCACACCCAGTAAAAGGTGGGGATAATCAGGGATAAACTGGGTTAAGCCGCGATAAGAGGAGATAAGTGGAGTTAAAACACAAAATATCTCCAGTTCCTGTGTTTTCTCTGGAGCTACTTATCAAGCAGGGATAGTCTAACCCTGTACGGCAAATAGCCCCTATAGAAAACACAGAAAGTGGCGATATATAGGTATATTTTATAAATAATTTTAAAAAAATCCTATAAAGACTTTTTTATCATTTGTAAAAAAAATCTTTAAAGTCTTTTAAGCTGAAAGATATTTGATAAATAGGCACGTGTACTGTATATTTTTTTAAATAAAAAACAAATAGATGTATTACAATCTTGGCATGGGGTGGTGACACTGTATATAGGATATATGGAGTTAACATGATTTATTTAACCTGGTTATAAAATAAAAAATTACCCTATTTGATACATAGATTATAACGCATAGATATCGGGGTGATTACCAATCATTTTAACCCTATTTATTACCCCATTTGTCAGGTTCCATATGTCAGGAATCCATATCCCACTTCATATAAAAGGCTAAAATAACGGTGTTAAGTGTAAAAGGAAACTGCTTTTTATTCTTATTTTTTATATGAACTTAGAGCCAGGCAGCGTAATTATGAAGGAATAATTGTACGTCTTCTGTTACATTCATGAAGCTTTCACCAAGTGGTTCTAATTGCTTGGAGTCAATTAAAAAAATAATTATAACTGGAGTTATTCCCATCGTAATTATATAGCTTGTTCTGTTCTGTATATGAAATACACGTACATATAATATTGTCAAAGAAATAACGGTTTGGGGTATAATGTGTTCTTTTGTGTTCTGCATTTGTACAATACTGAATTGCATTTTTATCTATTTCATTTATCTTTAATAAAATTAATACTTATTGATATAAAAAGTCAATATTCAATATTAAACTTACTTTCAAACAGTTCTTCTGCTTCTCTCCATCCATTATGAGGTCATTAAGGGGAGGGTGCAGCTCTGGCTGGGAGGCAGCTCTAAATGGTCAGACACAAGGTTATGTATAGATAGACACATGGGGCCTCATTTAATTGTGATTTGGACAATTGAATAGGGCTCTATATAAGCACATAGCATATATTTTTTTTACAGAAGTGTTTAGTTAGTGAAGACCTCGCTTTTGGATAGAAGTCCACTAACTAAAAACTTCTGCAAAAAAATATGCTCGGTGCTTATATAGAGCCCTATTCAATTGGCTGAATCACAATTAAATGAGGCCCCATGTGTCTATCTATACATAAGCTTGTGTCTGACCATTTAGAATAGATCCCACTTAGAGTTACTCCTCGAGGACCTTATTGTGGGTGGAAATAAGAAGCTCAACCTGAGTTTTAGAAGCAGATGTTAAGAACATAAGTTTAATATTAAATATTGTTTTTCTAAATAATTGTAATGTTATTAAATGGCCTGATTGGTCATAAATGTAAAATATTGTATTTAGAAGAACTTCACTTAAAAATAATTACTTTTTCATGCAAATATACTCCTGAGGAATTTACCATTTTAGTCTCAAGTGGCTTCTTCCTGAGGTGAGAGTAGAGTTTTAATGAAGAGGAGATGCTCTGAACAATAGGGGCCTCATTCAATTGCGATTTGGCCAATTGAATAGGGCTCTGAATAAGCACATAACATATTTTTTTTAAAGAAGTTTTTAGTTAGTGAAAACCTTGCTTTTGGATAGATATTTACTAACTAAAAACTTCTTTAAAAAAAATATGTTATGTGCTTATTTAAACCCCTATTCAATTGGCCAAGTTGCAATTGAATGAGGGCCTAGGAATGCAGCAGTAACAACTGTTAGTGCTCACATTAGCATTAATGCAAAAGATCATTAGTACACACCCTGTTGAGACAGGACTTGCCAGAAACAGGCTCAGTAAATAAATTATCGCAGATAAACATAAAAAGTGTAAAGCTTTGTTGTTTTTAAACTCTCCAAAAGCATTTCACCGTAAGTTTAATTAGTAAAAATACCATATTGAAAGTATTTGATCATAGCGATATTTAATGAACAATTCAGAGTTAAAATATCTAACTGGTGTTGTTAAGGCATTACAGTGGCCCTTTAAAGAGACCATGCATTTTTTGACTTGACATTCTTAATATATAACAGAATCGCCAAGCTGAATAGAAAAATAATAAAACATTTGTATGGCTTACCTTAAATTAAAGTAAATGCAAATTTTAATTGTGTTTTGACACAAACATTACAAAAACTAATTTCACTGCACCTATAATACTAAATGTAGAATAGAATAAAGAAGAGAGAAAAATACAGTTTATTACTTCCCTCTTAGCTCATAACCATGACTTATGTTAAAGGCATATATAAGTGAGCTGGATTATGAATGCATCTGATAGAGGAGAATTAGTAGAGTATGAAAACATGTGTAATATAGAAAAGTTCAGTTTATTTACAAAATGATTTGCAAAAATTAAAATCCAGCGGTTCACACCCACAGGACACTTACATAAGCCGGGTACACACAGGAAATACAGCAGGGTACATATTTTTACCTTTCTGGTACAGAGCACAGGAAGTAACTGTTGCAGTTCTTGTACTAAGCAAGCCTGAAGCCACTAAGGTGAAGACTGATACAATGTATTAGCCTGATTCTGAATCTGAATGTTATGCTAATTCCGGTGGGGTACTCTAGGGTTGTACACAATCACATGCAAATTCCAAAAAACATAGGAAATTTTGCTAACTTCAAGATAAGCTAATTAATGTTTATTTTGTGATATTTTCATGCAAATTCTTTTTTCATACACTACTAATTCTCCTCTAACAGATGTATTCATAATCCAGGCCACTTACATATCCTTTTAAGCCAAAACACAGTAATAAGGTGTTAAGCCAAAGAATGGCAGGGAGGAGGCCAATAGCAAAAGGTCCAGAGGGCCTGAAAAACATTTACACAATCCATTGGGCAAGGCCACCAGAGGACAGAAGAACAGGTCTAGCCAATTCCCTAAGGTCAGGGAGCCATATATCATTAACAACAGAGAGGCAAAGTCAAGGTAAAAAAAACAGAATAAACAATCCAGGAGCAGATAGGAACACATTATTGTAGCAAACAGCAAAACAACTGATGGATGCAGATTCCCAGGAGTCATCATTAGGACCATAACTGTCCAATCTATCAGGTATTGCAGCTGATGCCAGTGCCATCAACAGAAACAGGAGATGGAGCTGGTTGTTGTCTCACAGGAAATTATTTTTGGCCGCTGATTTAAGTAGGGACACATGGAAAAGTGGATGAATTTTCATGTGAGGGGGGAGCAGTGACCAGTAGGCCATGTCCCCAATTTTAGTCTGAATTAAGAAAGGGCCAAGAACCTTTGCTGACAATTTATTAGAAGGTCAGTTCAGCCTGAAGTGACGTGTGGACAGAAATAAAGGATCTCCAATCTCCAAGCAGGTGTTTCAGGTTTGTACCACGATTGAGCTTGTTGGACAGTATGGCAGATGATGGAGAACTGTCTTTTTCAGCTCTAGAATCCATTGGTAAACCTCAGGTACCAATAAGGGCTGCTAGGATCTCAAGATCAAAAAGAGGGTGAAATAAATAGTTTGCATAGAAGGATGAGGTTTTTGTACTGTGGTGTATGGAGTTGTTCTTGGCAAGCACTACCAATGGTAAAAGTTGGTACCATTGGCTCTGAAGTTGAGAGGTGAAATACCTCAGATATTATTCAAGTGGCTGTCACAGTATAATCTATTTTAGTATTGCACCGACTGCTCTCCAAAACCTTGAGGTGAACTGCATTCCTCGATCAGAAAGGATCTGATCTGCCACATCTTTAATAAATAAATCTGGCATCTCTTGGGCTAAAGGAAGTTAATGGAATGGCAACAACCACCTTGATGGCACATTTCTAATTGGAAGGAGGAGTTTCCACTATAAAGTCCATAGAAACAGATGGCCGAGGACAAGTAGGTACAGGTAATGGTCTGACAGGACCAACAGGATGGGAATGAGTACCTCAGCTCAAGTAGACAAGTTTTATAGGAGGATAATCTGGGCCACCAAAAGTGATAACTGACCAGACCAAACATTTTCCAGGATGACCAGCTAGAACTAAATTGTGGGTTTAACCTTCAAGTAGTGCAGGCTTCCCTATTTCAAAGTGTAATATTCTTGGGTAAGTGGATATGACTTCTGCAAGGTCCTCAAGGGGTGGACATAGCGGCGATGGAGATGAAAATCCAGTAAACAATATAGAAGCAACAGGTATGTGAACGTCTCCAATTGATAAAATATTGAAGCACAAGCCACACACACATTTATTAAGCACAAGTTATATAGCACTGAGCACCATACCAGGCACAAACAGGGCAATACAACTACGTCCATAGATTCTGCATTTAGCAAAGTATAAGGTGTGCAACTAGGATGCAAAGTAAAGTTCTTACAAAAGATTTTCATTGATATTAAAACATCTAGATAAATACCAGATCTGATAAAAGTATAAGGAAATATTCTCAGCAGAGCAAAATCAAATGTCATATCAAATCTGCACTCAAATGAATGCAGTGAAACAACTTTATTTAGTAAAGTATAAAGTGTGAAACTAATTTCAGTCTATTCTCATACCCCAGTGCATAACACCAAAAACGTGTAGTCCTAAAAATAAATGGGAGAGATAAAACATAACCTTTATTTAATATTTCTAAAATTGTGCTAAAAAATACAATGAGCCAGAGGCAGTACTACTGCCGGTGCAGATGGTGCACTGAAGACCCCCCGCTGAGCCCCTGTGGACCCCACAGGTCTTCTGTGGCCCTTGCAAGTCTTCTGTGGGACTTGCGGGTCTCCTGTGCCCCCCACGGATCACCTGTGTCCCCTGCGGAACCACTGTGGCCCCCTGTGGATCCCCTGTGGCCCTTGGAGTCCATGTAGCCCCCACAGACCTTTCGTGGGGCCGCTTATGGCCTACTGTGGGCCCTGCAGGGGCCCCCTGCCGGCCCAGTGGTGGCCACAGTGCCTTTTGCACTTCCTGTGAGTCCCCTGCAGCCCCTTATGGCCTCCCACGGGGCCCAGTGGCCTCCTGTGGCCCCTTATGGCCCCCACGGACTTCTCGTGCATCCCCTGCAGCCCCTTAAGGATCACTGTAGCCCCCCATCAGGCCCTGTGGTCCCATGGCCCTTATGGCCCCCGCAGACCTCCCTTCAGTCCCCTGCAGCCCCTTTATGGCTCACTGTGGACCCCACCGGCCCTGTGGACCCCACGGCCCCTAATGGCCCCTGCGGACCTCCCGTGGGTCCCCTGCAGCCCCTAAAGGCCTACTGTGGCCCCCTCTGTGCCCCCTGCAGGCCCATGGCCTCCACAGCCTTGTATGGCCCCTTGAGGACCACTTGTGGTCCCTCGCGGACCTCTGTGGCCTCCCTCAGCCCCCTGTGACCCCTCAGCTCCCACTGGTCTCCCTTGGCCCCTTGTGGCCCCCTCGGCCCTTGCTGGCCCTTATGGCCCCCTCGGACCTTTGTGGCACCCCCGGCCATCTGGCCTGCAATGGACCCTGCCCATCCCAGGAAGTGGAGTGCAGCACCAGGCAGGTAAGAAAGTATTTCTTATATAGATGCATATGTAAATGCGTACGTTTTATATATTTATATATATATATATATATATATATATATATATATATATATATATATATATACACACACACACACACATATATATATATATATATATATATATATATATATATACATATATATATACACACACACACATATATATGTGTATATATATTAATTTATAATATGGTGGGCAAAAGAGCGATAGAAGCCTCCACCGTACAGTAGTACAGTAAATAAATAGTACATTTGCGTTCACATTTGAATGCCTAAAGCAAGTTAAAAAACCTGCCTCCATCTCAGAATTCCGAGAATAAAAGTTATTACACTGCATTCTGGGAAGCTGAGCTGGGACGTGCAAATGTGCCCACAAATGCCTCGCTCTTCAATCCTAGCCATTATCAAACACTATCATTATCAAAAAATGACGGCAATAAGATTGTAAGGCAGGTAATGTTGTTTGTGTGCAAAATTAATTTTTTGGGTGTTTTAAGATACTTGGGCGCCTTCGGAGCTCATTGCGAGCTCTTGGTTGTTTGTGTGCTATGAGCAGCGTTGGTGTTTTTTTTGGTATGGCAATGAATACGGTAATTAATAAAATAAGAAATTAATATACTTTACCTATTGTGAAGTAATATATGCAGCATTGTGTTGAAGAGCTGGCAATCTGTTTTGATGTTGCGGCAGCATTAGTGGTGTGGAGCTGCTGTGTAAGTGTCATGAATGTGTGCAGTGTAATAGTGCGTGTGAGCGAGGCAAATCCGTTAGGGTAGCTGTGTACTTCCGGATTGTATAAGTTAGTGTTCTAAAATGGCGCCTAATGTGTGGTAGGCGGCTGTGGCTGATTAAGCGTCCTTGTTTTCGGATGTCGTCCGACTTTTTTGGAAAATCCGTAGGTGTTTGGTGGTGTTTTGCATGTTTAGGGTCCTTTAGCCTTGTTTTCGTTTTGTTCGGCGGCTATTTTTTCTCTCACTTATGTGATTTTCGGGTGTGTAAACTCAGAAATTTGGAGTTAAATCGAGGTGTAACTTCACTTGCAGAGGTCCTGGGTGCCCCCCCCCCCCCCCCCCCTTGCTGTGGGTAAGCTTTTTATGTGTTTGTTGTATGTATTTATTGTGTTTGTAATGTTTTTCGGGTCGCGCGGGTAGCATCCTTGTTTTCGGATCTCGTACGTGTTTTTCGGAAAATCCGTAGGTGTTTGGTGGTGTTTTGCGTCTTTAGAGTCCTGTAGCCTCGTTTTTGTTTTTTTTGGTGACCAATTTTTCTCTTACTTAGGGGATTTTCGGATGTCTAAACTCTTTTATTTCGAGTTAAATTGAGGTGTAACTTCATTTTTCGAAGTCCTGGGTGCCCCCCCCCCCTTGCTGTAGGTAAGCTTTTTATGTATTTGTTGTGTGTATTTATTGTGTTTTTCATGTTTTAATGTGCGCGGGTTTTGGACGTTTTTTGCATGGTCGTAATGGGTCATAACGCCTGGGTCGAAAGTCCGTTAATTTTGCGAGGCCTGCAGTTGCTGGCAAGGAGCGCCTTCGGTGCTCCATGCCAGCAACTGCGGCCCTCTCGCTACGCGAGCACGTAACGTTAGCAGCGACCCGCATGCTCACAACTATATATGTGATGGCTTCCTTTAAGCTTATGCATGCTGTATTACACAGCTTTAATGCAAAGCCAAGGTTGGATTAAACACAGGCTGAGTATCCAATTCATGTATAACTGTTTCAAGCTTACTGGCTATCATCAGCATGGAGCGGGATCTCAGCCTGTGTTGTGGACCTTATGAGTAGGTAGTTAACCACAGTTAAGGGGGGTTCCAAAATTATTATTTTGTTTGCACTGGTGGGCCCCTATGCATTAGCTTCGCCACTGCTATGAGCTAAACCTTAATATTAAGTCTCAGGATATATTGCCTCATTAATATTACCCCCTTTAATACACAATGGGCCACATTTAATTCCAAGCCTGCAACTCGCTCGCCAACAGCCGCATGTCTGCGATTGAGTTGCGGGCTTCATTTCACTTCCATTTGCGATGCTATTCAATTGTCGAAGGTCGCGAGTTACGGGCTTGAAGCCAGCCTTGTAAACTGTACTGTTTTTGAGAAGTTGTGGGAGGGAACTGTATTAGTTCCGCAAGTTATGGGAGGGAACCGTATTAGTTCCGCAAGGATTTTCTCATCCATTTGCGGTTTACGAGTGTGGATACGTTTGCAAGCTTGGGGAAATCGGTCAAATGAATAGGGAATAGTACTGTTCAATCACTTATTAAGAAGTGGAAAATTCAGAGATCTCTTGATAACAAGCCAATGTCAGGTAGACCAATAAAGATTTCAGCCACAACTGCCAGAAGAATTGTTCGGAAAACAAAGAAAAACCCACAGGTAAACTCAGGAGAAATACAGGCTGCTCTGGAAAAAGATGATGAGGTTTCAAAGAGCACAATAAGACCATACTTGAACAAAAATGAGCTGCATGGTCGAGATGCCAGAAAGAAGCCTTTACTGCGCCAATGCCACAAAAAAGCCTGGTTACAATATGCCCGACAACACCTTGACACGCCTCACAGGTTTTGGCACACTGTAATTTGGAGTGACGAGACCAACATTTGAGCTTTATGGTCACAAGCATAAGCGCCATGTGTGGAAAGGGGTCAACAAGGCCTATAGTGAAAAGAATACCGTCCCCGCTGTGAAGCATGGGGGTGGCTCACTGATGTTTTGGTGGGGTGTGAGCTCTAAAGGCACAGGGAATCTTGTGAAAATTGATGGCAGGATGATTGCAGCATGTTATCAGAAAATACTGACAGACAATTTGCATTCTTCTGCACGAAGTCTGCACATGGGACCCTCTTGGACTTTCCAGTAAGACAATGACCCTAAGCAAAAGGACAAGTTGACCCCCATAAGCCAATAAATTACCCTGTCACTCATGAGGATCAATCGAGACCCTCATAAGCCTCTATTTAACCCCATCAGTCCCATAAGGGTATATTATTACCCTTATGGGGCTGTTACAACCCAACATTAACCGCATAAGTGCCATGATGTTCCTCAAGGACCATCATGCCACTAAGTATAAACACTACACTGCACTATAGCCCCCCAGTAAAACATTACATGTAAACTAACCACCCTCTACACTAACCTATTACCACCTACCTACCCTACCTACCTACCCCCTAATAACCCCCCACCACTCTAATTACAGAAAATTAAAAAAAGTCAAGTCACAAAAAATAAAAAAATCGACATTACAGAAAATAAAAAAATACATTACAACACCCCCACCACTACAGAAAAAAAAAAAACATTACACACCTGAAAAGCAAATACATATAATACATACAATACATACAATAACAATTAAATGAAATACAATACAATACCCCCCAATCTATCTAATATACAATACATCCTATCTATCTAATATACATAGATGGGATCCCGTGGGTTTAATCTAATATACATCCCCCAATCTACCACTTACCTTTGCAAATGTCCCTTCAGATCAGCAACCTAGGAAAAAATATATAAATAAATTAGTGCAACACATTTACAGAAAATAAATAAACATTATAAATATTCAAAATATTCTACTCACCTTTCCAGCATGTCCCCGTCCTTCTTTTCTTCTTCTCTGGTGCGGCCCCTGTTAAAAAAAAATCATAACATTAGGACACATACATAAACATAAAACAAAAGAAAATAAACAGGATCTACATTGTACTTACCTCCCCACGATTGTCTCCGGCCTCCTCCTCTTCTGCCCGCCCTGGAACCGCGATCTAACAATTTTTTTTTTTTAAAATAACGGATCCGCACTCGCAGACTTTCTCGACGCTAATGAGCCTGTTGTCAATGTCAATCAGTATTACAGCCAATCAGATGTCTTCAGCCAATTACCCCGTGGGGATGTATCCCATTATGATTGGCTGATGGCAATAAAGCCTTCTGATTGGTTTAAATAAAGATTGACAGGTGCATTATCCAATCAGAGTGGGATTTTGGGGTGTATCCCTTTCTCATTGGCTCACACATTGGCGTCTTCTGATTGGCTGAAAACGCTGTCTATCAAATTCAGCCAATCAGAAGCTGCCATTGCCAATTTTATTCTGGAACACTCCGTAGGAGGCTCATTAGCATCAGGGCGGTTCTCAAAAAAAAATTTTTAGAGCGCAGATTGTTCCAGGGCCCAGCAGGGGCAGAAGAGGAGGAGGCCGGGGACATTGCGGCGAGGTAAGTACAATGTATATTATGTTTATATGTTTATGTATGTTGTAGTCATGTAATGTTTTTTTTCACTAGGGGCCGCGCCGGAGAAGAAGAGATGAAGGACGGGACATGCTGGAAAGGTGAGTAGAATATTTAGAATGTTTAGAATGTTTATTTACTGTAAATGTTGTACTAATTTTTTTTTTCCCCCGAGGTTTGCTGATCTGCAAAGGTAAGTGGTCTTAATTATTTCATTTTAGCTTAGTATTAGGTTTTTTTTATATAGAGATAGCATTTATTGTATGTTAGGGGGATGTATATTACATAGATAGGATGTATTGTTAGTTTAGATTTAATGGTTTATTGGGGGGCTATAGTGCAGTGTAGTGTTTATACTTAGTTTCGTGAGGGTACTGTAGAACCCTCATAGCACTTACGGGGTAATGTTAGGCTTTTAACTGGCCCATAAGGGTATTTAAATACCCCTATGGGACTAATGGGGTTAAATAGAGGCTTATGAGGGTCTGTATAGACCCCCATAAGAGACCGGGTTAAAATGGTGTTGTGCTTACACTTTGGCTCATGACGGTCCTGGATGACCCTCATGGCACTTATAGTGTTATTACATGCGTTCATTAGTGTGTTATAGGGGTCTATATAGTTGAGGCACACAGTACACTTACATTTTGTGACAAACAGCATTTCAACACTTTTTTTATTGCGAAGGTACTCAGCTAAAGCCTCGCAATGAGCTCCGAAGGTCTTCACAGTATAAAACGGTTTCAATTATGTCTCAAACAGCATTCCCATGGCTTAAAATTTTATTGACCGTCATTTTTTGATGGGCAAGTCGCTAGTATATATATATATATATATATATATATATATATATATATTTATTTTTTTATTTAATTATTTTTTTCATGTAGTGCCCCTCAGCAATTAGCTATTAGCTCACCTTGAGACACAAAGACACAAGGAATTGTGTACCAGTTCTGCAAGTCCCAACTTCCTAGACCAAACTGAGAAGTGTTCTTACTGCCCGCCTAACAGTGTGAGTGTGTGTGTGTGAATTCTGCTCTTCTTCTTCCTAAATAATTATGTGATCTATTTTTTTTTATGAGTTTTGTCTGTGTTCTGTTCTGCAGCTTATGAGGTACACGCAAGGTAAGAGGTGAGCCAGTGTTTTAAATCTGTCCACTCTTTGTGTCGCAAGTCTGACGCAGCCGCTTTACTGCAGGATACATGACCCCTGTCTACAATGGCTGAATAATAGATTAGTCTGAAGTGGCATGGCTTAATGAGGCACATGAATAATAAATTATATTATTCAGTTGGGGCATTTCTGATACTAGTCACTTGTCCGTACTTTAATAAAATGTTCATGCAAAAAACTTTTGGGAAATATAAAATATGCTCTTTTTTATGAATAATAAAACATTTGGGACTTAATGTGTATTAAAGGACAAACTAAGAAAAAATTTCAATTTAATCAATAACCCACTTTATGACATATTTTCTTGTATTAATAGATTAATAAGAGTATGGGCGCAGCCATTTTGACATTAACAGTGCTTCACTAATAACAACACCTCCTTCTGGCTAATGCTGCAGTTTCATATTTTTTGTTCAGCTCATGTCACTAGTGACCATAAAGTTGCTGGTGGCATATCACAGGCAAATTAAATACACAGTGGTATGTGCATATGTGCCAGGCTGCAGATTAATCTTGCTATCATGGAAGGGATATGAAAGTTTCATGCATCAATACTTTCTGCACTTTATAGACAAAAAGCAGCCAATATGTATGCAGCATTTCTCATAAAACATTTTATTTTTATTAATATCTAAAATTCCCTCTAATGATCACTGTATGTTGACAACTCCAATGGATGTCTACACAGGCGTCTGATCCCCCCCCCCAATTAGCATGCAGCATCATGGGAGCAATAGTAACCCACTATTTACCTGCTGTTGCTTGCTCAGCCAATCTCATTGCAGCTTCCTGTCTCTATGTCAGTTGCGATACACAGCAAATATCAGTGATACACTACATATCCAAGGCTGCTTTGCTACATATCGCAGACTGCTTTCCTTAAATTTGATGCCAATTTAGCCTGGGTTTGGAGGGTCTTAACCCTAATTTCCAACTGTCCGAAATTAAAAGACATTTTGCTGACTTCAATGTAAGTGTTTAAATGTTTATTTTGGGATTTTTTCATGCACATTTTTTTTGCATATACTACTAATTCTCATATCAGATGCACTCCAACAAACTTACATAGGCCTTTAACAGCACAATGACAAATAGAAAGCCTAAATAATTAGTAAGTAAGGTTATATATTTATTTTAATAATGAATTCATAAAAAATATATATTATAAAATTGGATATTGAGGCAAATGACATTTTTCAGTAGTCCTTTATGGTTTTATTTCAGTCCAGTCTTTACCAAATCACTTGAGTCACCAGCATGTGAACGCTTGATGTGATGTATTATACAGATATACAAGAATATAATAAGCCACATGTTCATGTTTATAAAAAGAAAACAACTGCTTGTAGTAAACACTGCGCTCAAACACTTAATTATAATTAACATCTCATCAGATCAGGAGCAAATAACATGGCTCTTACTACTATATAACGGCCCTTAAGTGTTCAGCCTCTTTAAAATATAAATATTTCTCCTAGAAATACTCCACATTTTCAGAACTCCTGAGATTCTCACTGTAAAGGAGAAATGGCGGGGCGGGGTGCGCATGTATTCAGTGCTTCCATGTATAATAAATTTATAGTGTATAATCTTTGATAATAGTTCTTTTCTATTGCTTTGCCTGCTAAGAATGGATGGAGATTTAAAAAAAAAAAAACACTTTGCTATATAAAGGAAAATGAAAAGTCCATATTTTCTTTCCTGCGTTATAAAGGGTTTTTGGAGATGTGTCAAAATATGGTTTTAAAGGAATTTGCAAGGTTTATGGATTTAACTAGGAATATAATATACCTATGTATCTATTTACTTATATGTACTTTATTTAATTAAGAAGTGCTTAAAAGCTGTGAGCCTGATTCAAATGTATGCGCAATGTAGGCCGTATGTCTGCGGCCATGCTGCGGGGTCCCGTTCATCTCCGATTACGATGCTATTCAATTCAACAAGGGTGCGAGTTAAGGGCCGAAGCCTCAAGCCTCCTGTTAATGGGCTGGCCGAAATGCGATCAGCTGTTACGATCCCATCGCGGTATAACGCAGTGCAACACAGGCCTCTCAGCCAATAGAAAGTGGTCTAGCCGCAGATGATTGACAGCGGGAGATTATAAAGTTGCGTTCCCCACGTCCATGCGTTGACTGTGTTTAATTTTCTTTCAAAGTAGCACGCAGGTCCCGGAGTTGGCGGTAAGTTCTAGATAGAGAGAGAGCAGTAGAGTTTTGAGAACAGTCATTTGCGGTTTTATTTATTTATATAATACTATTTACGATTTTACACTTAATCCTTATTGACACATATTTACTGATTATACATAATAGCAAAACACATAATTTAAAGAACATATATAGAGCTAGGTCACTCCATACACACCACCCCCATGCCATCCCCCAACAGTTATTAAATACACATAATACACACATTTTTTTCCATCATATACAGCCAAACCTTTATTAAATTATCGTTATATTATTTTTGTGATTATAATGGAGGAAGGAAAGTGGAGGGCAGAGGAGTGGAGAGGCAGGGAGGAGAGAGAGGTGGTCCTGGGGAGTGAAGGAGAGGAGTGGTGGAGAGGAGGAGGTGGCGGAGGAGGAGAGTGGAGAGGAGGAGGTGGGTGGTGGCAGAATGGCCCTAGCATCAGGCACACGTAGACAAGGGACAGAGGGGGAGGGACCTGATCTCAGAGGGGGGGGGGGTGATAGTTCGGGGAAGGAACAGGCATCAGGGACAGGTCAGGGAAGCCAAGAGGCTAAGGGCAAGGGCAGTGCCCACAATTACACACACCAAGAGAATAAGGTCCTCCTTGGTGTCATCCATTGCCGTCCCCTGATCCTTGCAGGGGAAGGGAAGTCAGGCAAGGGCCTAGGCATGGAAGGAGGTAGTGGCTGAGGTTACATCAGTGGGCACAGAGCAAAGGGATGTGAGGTCCGTCAAGCACCGTCAAGAATACTCTCAAAAAAAGAAACCTAAGAAGGCAAGCTGGCTGCATGATGAGACATTAAAAATAGCCGAGAAAAGAAGGAAAGTGATAGGTAGTGGAGATAAGAAAAGATTTGTCCAGTTGAATGCAGAATTAGAGAAGAAGTAGAGAAAAAATTGAAAACTTGATTCAATAATGTTACCAGCGTCCAAGTTAACCAAATGCTAGATAAAGATAAGGCTGAGTGCTAACTTAGAAGTATATTTTCACCTCCCTAATCTGATTGGGCGGCTAGGCCCAAGAAGATGTCTTTGCAAGCGTGATTCAAATTAAAACTTTAAAAAAAATAATTTGTGGTTAATTGGCTACACAGTCAGATATGTGGCCAGTCCCCTGCTTGGAGCACACAGGTTTCAGTGTGGCAAAACGTAGATAGGATTAGTTGTTGTTGATAGGTAGGCATGGCATGGTGTCTATTTATCTAGCAATTTTTTAGTTCTTTTTTTCTAGGTCTGGATGGCGGTTTAAATGTTCAGCAGTGAGGGATGGAGGTTTGTTATCAGCCTATTTACAGAGAAGCGCTTTGAAAGCTATAAGACAATATAGAACTAACTAATCTGGGGTATTAAATCTGGGTGTCATCTCTATATGATTGATCGGGTCTCAGTTACCAAATATACAAGGTAAGTAGTGAAAATCTGCACAGTCCTTAGTTGTTTCTGCTTTCCATTGTAGGACAATAAGCTAGAAGTGTCTGACTGGTCCACATTGCCATAAGCAATGTATGAGAGTGGGCCTAGTGATAGAGCATTTTGGCCATATTATGCTTACATGACTGATTTTGTTTTGGGCTGGTTTGGGAATATGTATGATTTTGTATTGGAGGAGACAGACTTACTTTTTGATGTGTATAGTAAGTCAGGTATTGTAGGGAGAAGGTCTAATTGTTCTGTAAGGTCTTGCCGTCTGTTAGAGAACTTTGTTTCCCAGGTTTCAGTTTTTATTCATTTTAAGATCAGAAGCTCTATACTTTATCATGGCATATTTATGATCTGTGGCATTGCTGATTTATGTGGCCCACTCTCTGTCTGCCAGGGAGAGTTTCCTAACAAACCTTACATTATTAAAATAAAACACTCGAGACACTTTAAACACTTGGGACATTATATATCCCCTCCTTCTGGATCCCTACTGTGAAGAAGTGGCTTGTGTATCTCAATAAGGCTGTTGGCTGTACCATGTAGGGTCACCCAAGGTTGGTAGGTCATAGCAGAGAGGTCACACAAATCGCGATCCACTGGAGAAGGAACTGGCAACCCACTCCTGTATCTTTGCCATGAAAACCTTCTGGATTAGCACAACGAGACACAAGATGTGCCTGGCATGCTGTGGTCCATAAAGCCACAAAGAGTCAGACACGACTGAATGACCAAACAACAACATCATATATAAGGGCTTTATACAATTGAGCTTTTGTTAGTTACTGTAGCCTGTAAGTCAGGCCGCAAGTTAATTTGCAATTCATTCTTTTTGTGTGGCTACAAATGGGTTACAGTTTAAGGGCTTGAAATCCTTTGGTTGCTAAAACGGTAACTTACAGCCTCCCGAAGCATTTGATCTATTTATTGCAAGAGTTCCGATCGTTTAAATCGCAAATCGCTATTCAATTGCAAAAATCCCTCAAGCCTGCAAATGTTTTCACACCCGTAAACTGGAAATGTAATGTAGAAGAAAATCCTACGAGTGCTAACCCCTGTCCGCAGCACTGTAAATGCAAATAAAAAATCAATACTGCACTGTAAATGACGTAGAAAGCGATGACAGACATTATAATTAATTGCACAACAGTCTGAAGGTCGGGAATCGTCTGTTAAAATAAGTTTATTTTTATGTTTTATTTTGGGGTTATAGCGATTTTGGGAATCAATAAGTTAATACATATCAGGCCACCCACATGGACTAGAACAGTATTGGCATTCTTTTTTATTATGTAGTATTTTGAGGCTTTGCAAGTCCCATTGCATATGGGACCCCCGAAACCTAATTGATTAACATGTAACCTCCATGTTTTACTGCTGTAATGATGGTGGTCTCATGTTCTATTGGCTGTTTTGAAATTGGAGGTTACTGTCTTGCTTAATTAATCATATTCCCGTCCTGAACTGCTACGAACAAGTGCATGGTTTACTGAGTCGGCTTACGGCCCGTAACTTGCGGGCTCCTTTAATTGATTAGCTCCGCAATCGGAGATGAATGGGAGCCTGCAGCACACACACAGACATATACAGCCTTATTAAATTGTGATTCTGCAAATTTAAAAGGGCTCTATTTATGAATCAGGCTCAAAATTACTAAATATTTACTTACTTCATTCAAAAAAATATATTACCGTAATTTATATATTTAAATATAGATTTTTTTAATATTATTTTTAAAACAAGTCCACAATTTGCTTGCTGATAAAATCTTCTCACTCATAATAAATTGGATAACATTAAAATATATGATTCTTCAGATATACACCCCTCTTTAGTATCAGAGACACTCAACTTACTAAAGACACAGGGCCATATTCTATTAGCTACTTGCAAATGCCTTGAACTCATAAATTTTGGCTTTCGGTGTTCTTTTAATAAATGTTTATATGCATTCTATTGACATAAGAATTCATTAGTGCCAAAAAGTATTATTTGCAGAATGTGTAGCCATATTAAGTGTGAATTTAAGTGTGTATAAATTTACAAATTGATCAATTGACACAGTGACTGTTTTTGTGCACTAAAAAGTTTATGTGTTAGACAAACATGATCATTGTGCCACTAATTAGCTTACTGTGCCATACCAAGAAAATAATGTATATTTCAAGAAATTATTTATTTAGCTAGTAACACTGTATAGCCAGTTTTAGAGCCCAAGCAGTAACAGGGCCGAGAGATAGATACTGTGACATATCATAGCTATATATACATGAAAGTAACTACATAGAAAGAGAATTAAAGGATCCAAATGATTGTGGGCAGGCTACTGAGGTCTGCATCTGTAAGTAGCCAATTGCCACAGGTACATGGACCCTCCTGACTGCGGGTTTTCAAGACGGGCTCAGACAGCGCTTGGTTTCTGTTTAATAATAATAACAATAATAACTTTTATTTGTAACGCGCCGGCATATTCCGTAGTGCTGAACATGGGTAGAAAAATGGGGAAAAATACAATATTGCCAAGTAGTATAAATAATGGAGATTATATATGTACAATGACCTCAGATATACAGCACATGGAATGGGTTAAATGTGAAACATGTCATTTTAATGGCAGGCAAATATGCTAGTAAATATAACTATACTAAATATATATATATCCTTGATTCAGGACTCCTGTGTTATTATATTCTATTACATTACATTGATAAATCACTTATTATGTTGCTGTGTGTGCTTTTTGAGTTTGTTTTCAGTAAAATGGTTAATATTCCAGGTCTACAGATGGAAATCAATACTGTGGTTGCCTGTGGCCGCTGGACCGACCTGCGGCACGATGCTTTGATCTGCCAGAGAACTGACTAACATCACTGGGAACTGAGCAGTTAACATAATGAGCCCAGTTTGGGAAATTTGGACCAGATTCGATGGTTGCCATGGTAACCCCCTCCCTGTGTTCCCTGCCTGTCTTGTGAGACCTATAAATGATGCACGAACAGGCTGTGTATGTAAAAGCAGTTTATGTCGGGAAGCATGCCAGCCAAGCGTGGCACAGATTAACCCGTCCATGTCCACAAACAACAGATATACTATCAATCAGAATAGCAATATTAAAGGACCACTGTACGTACTGTATTTTTAAGTAAGGCTCATATGTTTCATTGCTGTGCATAAGCTGTTAAAAACTGTAGGCAGTTTAAAATAAATAAAAGTTATTTTAAGCTTTTAAACTGTGTGTTTTCTCCTGGACCAGGGCTGTGCATCTCCTACCTGTGTCTATTAGGGGTGTGGCCTGCTCTGCCTGTGTGCTGACTAAATATAACGTCTGACCAGTGGAGGTTCGGTTTCAGACTGAGCATGCTCAGTAAAGGGGACAGGTCTCTGGGTCAGCCGCAAGCATGGTACAAAAGAGGCAGTGGATGCGGAGCTAATCGTATCATAGGGCAGGGTCAGTGGCATCATGTCCAACCTATTTCCAAATCTCCATGATAGTCCACAACACAATCATAGCTGGCCACGCCTTTGATAGGCACAGGTAGGCGGAGATAAGAAGCTCTGCTTGAGTGGAAAACTGACAGCTTAAACCCTAACTATTTTTATTGTATTTATTTCAACTGTATACTCTTTTTAATAGCCTATGCCCAGCAAAAAAAACATATGAGCTTTATTTGTAAATTCAATTCAGTGGTCCTTTAAGGAGAAACGATTTATTTAAAAGTACCACTTTAATTCTACTTAGACTTGATAAGTAGCAAAATATTTAATTAAGTAAAAACAACTAAATAAATACAACCTTTAATTTATTAACTATTCCATGCAATAATTGCTTACTATGGGCAGCCATTGTATTGCTTGAGTTGCTTTCACAACATGTAGAGAGGCCTTGTAACATTTTAATTGAAGCAGCTATAACTTATGTGCAGTCAAGCTCTCCTCCTACCTGTAGAAGCAGATAAAAAACAGTGGCTCCCATTGTAGCATAAGTGCATATAATAATTAATAAACATATACAGTAGACTCTCGGTTTTCCAGAACTCAAGCAACCAGAAACAAAAATTTATATTGTACTTTAGATAAAAATGTACAGGGCTCACCAAATGCCAGGAGCCAGGTTGTCATGCCACAAAATGCTTACAGGCACCGAGTTTGCATCCACTGTATGTCTCTGCCATTCAATTTTGCCTGAAAGCAGACAGACATGAGTGACTATGCTAGTGCAGTGTTGGCGTTACGTTCCCCGGGATCAGCACCGCACCCTCCAGCCCAAAGTACCTGTGTGTAAGTGAGGAGTGAAAGCTGCTGCTGCTAGAACAGCCCTCACTGACCAATATACTTAGCAGAGGGTCCTATATGCAGCTAATCTAGGCCTATTTAATAACTCAAGCAACCAGAAACTACTTTTTTCCAGCATCAACCAATCCCTGTGGGTACCGGATAACTGAGAGACTGTAATTGGGATAGCCGTGAACATCCAGCAACATATATTATAATTTTCAAGAACTTCTAATTTATTCCTCCTATAAGAAATTGTGTTTCGTACATAGCTGGGACAATAGATAAGACTTTCTCCCATATTTGATTCAATTCAGACTTCAGCAAGTCAAACACATTTGTATTGATATGTTTATGTGTTGCTTTGATAAATGAATATTATTTCTTATGAAAAGAATTTGTGCAATAATAATATCAAATATGCTATTTTGAATGCATGATAGAAAATTTGATGTTCTCACAAAATATCACCTTTTTTAATAACAACAAATTGCAAAATTGGATATAGTGATAAACTGGCCATTTAAAGACTCACCAGTTATTTTGAGTGTAAAAATCAGAGCCATTAGTATAATTACTATATAGTATATGTACTGTATTTATAATGTGTGGACACCTCTCCAACTTCTGTGCTGTTCTGTAGAGTCACTGTAGTGGATAGCCTATACGGGACAGCTCATCTAACGAGCAAGAAATTATTTAGGGCCTCATTCTATTACCGGCTGTAAATCGGCCGTAAGGCTGCGATTTCTTGCGGGGGTTCAGTTAACTCGCGATTCTATTATACGGCCCCGCAAGGATCTCCTCTTACGGCCGGCCGCATATCTTGAAACCGGCCGTAAGCTCTGAAATCTAAAAAGTCAAAAATAAATTCAAGCCTGCACTGTACAGCTCTGTAAATGCTAGGGATCATATTGGGGGACATGAGGATTAAAAGGAACCCACTCTCAAGCTTGCACATCAGCCCAAACCCGAGTTCAAATTAACTGTTTATTTTCCGGCTGCGGCGTGGGCGGGTCTGAGGTGCTCCAAGCCCTATGGACTTTTTACATGTATATTTTACGTATATAAAAAAAAAAATATTTTACGGATTTGAGTATAGGGTAATTATGTGCTAATTTTTCTAACACCTAAAATCACTTTATAGTCTTCTCAAAGTGCAGGATGGCTTTATTTGAGCTATTTTATGTGCTTAATTGGTGCTAGCGGGACCTCTTTCCTGCAAGTAAGCTGCGGCTCGGTTTTAGCCTTGCAGAGAGGGTTCCCGGAGCAATAGAATAGCAACCGGGCTTTTCTTACGGCCGATTTCCTTGCAGCCGTTTTAGATCAAAGGCTTTCCTCCGGCGCCTGCGGCCGCAAGAGATAGCAAGGCGCCGGCCGCAAGCCTGCCGGAATCCCCGGCCGGAGGGGAATAGAATAGCCGGAAAGCTTGCGGCCGGTCCTTGCGGCCCCGCAGCGGCTGCGGCCGATAATAGAATGAGGCCCTTAGTGAATATAGTCCTTGTATATAAATAGTACATAACAATTATTCTTTTTTTTTTTTAACAAATGAGGTGAAAATTCTAAATCATGTAAAAGCTCTGTTCCCCTACACTCCTGAAGGGGCCGCTGTGGTCAATTTATTTTCATATATGGCTGAACTTTATAATGGGTAAAATTTGAGCAAAAATAAATAAATAAACAAAACTTTTTCTTTTTTGCAATCTTTCTTATTGCAAGCTCCCCAAGTTCCTTCACTGCAACTACACAAATAAGCTATGCTACCATGGGGGACTATATGCACCCCATGAACCCTATCCCATATGGGCATCCATGAGAACCCCATAGTCCCTAACACTAATCCCACCCCAAGCCTAAACTACTAATCTAAAGTTAAAGACAATAAAAAACACTACCATTAAAAAAAACCAGAACAAAATAGCTTCCTAAAAATAGAAAAAAACACCACTGTGAAAATAATAAAATAAATACATTAAAATAATAAACATAATTACAAATAAATAATAAAAAAAATATGTAAAAGGAAAAATATACCGTATATACTTGAGTATAAGCCGACCCAAATATAAGCTGAGGCACCTCATTTTACCACAAAAAACTGGGAAACGTATTGACTCGAGTATAAAACTAGGGTGGGAAATGCAGCAGCTGATAAATTAAAAAAATAAAAATAGATACCAATAAAATTACATTAATTAAGGCATCAGTAGGTAAAACATTTTTGGATAATATTTCAAAGAAAAACAGTAAACTAGCTGTGTAAGTGGAAAATAGGGTCAACAAAAACATATATTATGAGCCCTAAGCCCCCCTCATCCTCCACCTTTCCCTCTCATCCTCCTCCTTTCCCCCCTCATCCCCCTCCTCCTCTTCCCCCCTTCCCCATCCTCCTCCGATTTCCCCCTTCACCCATCATCTTCCTCCCTCCTCTTCCCTCCTTATCCTCCCTCCTTCCCCCCTCTCACCTCTTCTCTGTAGCCTAAAGCTACATAAAGCATAAACAATGTGCTGAAAAAGTTGGCTTATACTCGAGTATATACGGTAGTTAATTTATATAACACTCTTCCGGATTCCACCCCATCAAGAAAAGCCCTGGTCCTCCATCTTCACATGTAATAAATCCCATCAATAATCCATGTTGATTGAAACCTCGGATCCGTAACGTCTGACCATCCGGAAAAGCCCTCTTCTGTCTTGATTGAAAACCCGTGTATCCTAAATCTTTGGCCAATGGCAGGGGCCATCCAAAAACAATTCTGCACTACTATTAAAAATACTAGAAAGTAACAGAGCTCCTCCTTAGGGCGGCTCCCGCACCATATGGCATACTTTAGCCATGTCCCCACCTTTTATAGAACTTCTAGACTTTCAATTGCCCGGAATATGTGTCAATCAAATATTCGGAATCGGATTGCTAATGGGCGTTTTTTGCAATGTAATAAATTTGCAAACTTGTTTGTAAAGATTGCTTCAAGGAAAAAGCAGCTTTGTGGGCGTTTTTGGAGGTGGAATGTGGGTGAAGCCTAGCAACATTAGAAGCTATACAAGCCATGGATCTAATTTTTGGGGGGACGGTGGAAATCAATATTTTGTGAATACTATATTTATGAGTGGAGGAATCCATTCTGTCTTTGTTACATCACTTCTTCAGAGCTGCATCATTAGGATGTATTTTTCATGTATCATTGCAGGGATGGGGAGGAAGAGGAGGGAACAGCAAGAAGTCATGAGGCTTTGTTAGATAATTGGATCCGACTGAAATTGACACCATGCCCCTTACCTTTCACAGGTCTAGATGTAGGCAGCTTGCATCAGGAAATGCAAGCGTAACTCTCTAGAAATGTATACGCCCCTATCACACCAGCTAGTGTCAAGTATGCAGGAAAACTAAAGTTTCATAAGATTTCAGAAAATAACATGTTTTGACATATAACCTTCATAAATTATATACTTCTCATTTTTTAAATATTGAAAGTTTCCAAGCATCTGTTTATTTCAGATTGATTCACCACACAAACAGCAATTGGTAAACTAAAAGGGCACTTGGATATGGCCACTGGAACAACAAGAAAATATTAATACTGAAAATCAGCATCAACAACTTTTACTTTTGCTATTTATTATTTAAAAATATCTTTAGTGAGGGATCTTACTAAAAAAGTTAGTTTTAATATGCAGTACAACCCTCCTTGTTTAAAGACCTTAAGGCAGAGAGTGCTAAAATTACTCTTATTAGTCCAAGGTGGTCTTTATTATTTAGCTGTAGTAACATATGTTTGGGTTTCCTGGTGGTCCAGTGGTTAGGATTCGGTGCTTTCACCACAGTGACCTGGATCCGATTCCAGTCAGGGAACCAAGAGGTCACACCATCCTGAAGCCATGGGCCTGATCAGTACTTGGATCGGAGACAACCTAGGATTAAAAGGAGCTGTATGTTGTGGTCCACTGGAGAAGGAGCTGGCAACCCACTCCAGTATATCTGCCCTGAATACCAAGTGGATCAGCATGATGTGTGTCCATGAGGTCACGGAGAGTGGGAAACGACTAAACAAAATTATTTTGCTGTAAACAAAAACTCAATGACAAGTAAGCTTTCACTAAGGAAATTGCATTCTTAACCACATAAGGGAGGATGACAACTTGAGTCCACCTCTGTCTCCCCCCCCTTTGTGTGAGGAGGACATCTCACAGTTGGGGGCGCGTCACTCTGAAGGTCCATCCAAGATCAGAAGCCTCTTTGTTGATTGAGCACAGATGATGTTACATATTCTGGAAGTTAAATAAGTGTCAGGGAAAAGACCATACATCAAACCCCCAAATTATATAGAGATCCTTCCAACCAAAGCCTTAAAAAAAACTGAAGACTCCTCTTTCAGACAATGATACTCTTAAGGATGATCCTCCTTGTTTTAATTAGTATTTATAGTTAAATGTAATACATTTTATTGGGGATTTGAGCAGTAAAGGAGGCGATATGTGGACTTCAAATACTCTTAGGCACCATTAAAGATGTTGTCTGAAACCGGAGAAAGTCTTCTTTCAAACTTGGATACATAAGGGCACTATGTTAAAGGTATATGGAAGTTTCCCTGTATTTAACTTTTTTTTTAATCTGACACAAATTGCTTATATCAGAAACATACAATACATTGATTAATTCTATACACATATTCAATACATTTATTTAAAAAAAAAATCCACACCCCCAGAGGTGCCTAGGTACTAACCAATAGAAAAACTGCATTCAAGTATCCTATACAAACTTTCAAGTCAATAGCAAACTGTGCAGAAATCCAGAGCAGCACTGCCTGAGCTGCTTCTTTATGGTGGTAATAAAAAACTACACATTCCATGATGCTTTGCTGCAGAGACTGATCTTCAGATATTGCAACAATATTGTGGCTGCCTCTGATTGACGATAATGAAATATGAATTGTATGCTTAATTTAGCTTGGATTGTAAGGGGAGTTCCTTCTCAAAATGAATTACCGTATTTTTCGCCCTATAAGACGCACCGGCAGATAAGACGCACCTAGTTTTTAGAGGAGGAAAACAAGAAAAAAAAAAATCTGAATCAAACACAAATACACTTTACACACAGATACACACCTACATTACACAGAAATATATATATATATATATATATATATATATATATATATATATATACACATACATACATATACATACACACATAAATATATATATATATATATATATATATATATATATATATATAGATACACATACATACATATACACATAAATATACATACACATACATACATATACATACATACATACACATACATACATACATGCACACATACACACACATACATACATACATGCACATACATGCACACATACACATACATATACTGCAGCATTTGGGAGCATTTGGGAGCCCTTGACCCTCCCTGACCCTCCCTGACCCTCCTGATCCTCACCTTTCTTCTGATCTCTGCCATCTTGATCTCACCCCAGCGCTTCCTACCAGCACTCCTCGAGTACTGCAGCGTTGCGTGTGTGACGTCACTAGAACGCACCGGCCGACGCGATGCTGGTAGGAAGCGCTGGGGTGAGATCAAGAGGACAGAGGCAGTTTGAAAAGGTATATTCGCCATATAAGACGAACCAACTTTCCTCCCCCAGTTTTGGGGAAGAAAAAGTGCGTCTTATACGGCGAAAAATACGGTAAATGAATTAAGGAATTTAGCAAACTTTAGGGTAAGTTTCTTAATGTTTATTTTTGGACACTACTGTTTCTCTACTGTTAGATACATTCATAATCCATGAAACTTCCATATACCTTTTAAGTCACCACTGGGATGATGAGAAGTGCCTGGCTAAGCCCGCAGTTGCCTTCATACCGGCTGTAAGTCTGCGATTCAATTGAACAAGCCTGCAACTACCTGGCCCAACGCCAAACCATAAACCATGCACCCGTAAGTAGCATTTCAGAGCATGATCATGATCAATTAAGTAAGGCCGTAACTACTGATTTGGAAACAGCCAATAGTAAATGAGCCCGTCATCATGATGTCAGTAAAACATGGAGGTTAAACGTCAATCAATTAGCATTTAGAAGTCTGAAATGCGATCAGACTCACAATCCGGCAATGTACAAAATAATAAAAATTAATGATGATACCGTTCTACTCCATGTGGGTGGCCTGATATGTATTAACTCATTGATTCCCTAAATTGATATAACATGAAAATGAAAAATGAAAAAAAATAATTTCGTATTGCTGATTTGCAAGCTTGAGACTGTTGTGCAATTAATTCTAACGTCTTTCATCTCTTTCCCCGTCTTTTTAAGTGCAGTAGTGATTTTTTATTTGCATTTACAGTGCTATGATCAGGTGTTTAACCTGCTTACAAGTCCTATCTGGTACCCATAGGATTTTCTCCTACATTTGCCATTTACGAGTGTGAAAACATTTGCGGGCTTGAGGAATTGTGGCAATTGAATAGCGATTTGCGATTGTAAAATGTAGGCATGAAAGATCAAAGGCTTAGATGGGTCGGAGTTACAATTTTAACAACCGCAGGGATTTTCAGCCTGTAACCCGTAGATAGTTTGCGGGTAGCTAAAATATGAATAGCAAATTAGTTTACGGGCTCCATTACGGGCTCCTGTAACCAAAAACTGCTCAATTGAGGCAATGTTACAAGCAAGCTGCTGTATCGGTCCCCTAAATATTTAAAAAACAAGTAAATCCATAAATAGCTTGATCTGAATTATTTACACTTATAAGATAGATTCACATGTCTTAATATTTAATATTGTGTTTCATTTAAAATTCCACTGTCTCCCAAAAACTTTAGCATGGAATCTGAGAGTATACATCAGAATAATCACTGAAACAAACATAGAGCTCAATAACAAGTAAATATTCTACAAAGTCATCACTTATTACATGAGGAAACCTTTACAAGTGACCACAACGTGTTATGTCTACATGAGATTTTACCTAAAGTGTTAATTACATGGCTCTGTAAGAAACCCGTTGGCAGGGAAAAGGTTAAATACTGCTAAAAATGATTGCAGGGGGATAATAACCCCTCCACCTATACCCCGCTACTCCCTGTGAGCCGAGGCCATTGGACCCCTTTCCCCATCCCCTTGTACTTTGCCGTTAATGGGCCAATTAAACCTTTCTTAACTCTCATGACCCCATTTTTTATGCCCAATAGGGACTCTACCTATAATGTTGGGGGTCCTTATTGACCGCCATGGTGCTTAGAATTAATAATCTTACCATGGGGGTCTCTATGATCCCATTGAGGCTTCTACTTATAACTAGGGGGTCCAATGACAACCACTCACCAAGGGCCAGCCACCCTGCACCCCCTCCCAGCAAGAGCCAGCCACCCTGCACCCCCACTCACCAAGAGCCAGCCACCCTGCACCCCCACTCACCAAGAGCCAGCCACCCTGCACCCCCACTCACAAAGGGCCAGCCACCCCTAAAGTGACAACTCACTTTAACCCCCGACCTATGGATACTCATGTTATTATTCTATCCATAGGTAGAGAGCCCACGTTACTTTAACTACAACCATAAGAGTCCTTATGGATCCTTATGGAAACCTAACTATTACTAAAGGGACACTCATGGTAATAGATTAATGTTAGGTGCCATGCGGATCCATAAGGATATTATAGGTTCATATACCATAGGGGTCCATAGGGATGGCCTGATGGTCTCCCTGGGTTTTGAGAAGGTGCCGGGGGAATACCTGGGCTCATAGGGGTATCCAAGCATCGGCAGAGTTGTTATTAACCCCCACACTGATATTAAACCCATTCCTTGAAAGGTATTTATATAGACAGATTAACAACTATACAGGGACTAGTCACTTGCCCGTCAAAAATGATCGGCTTTGCTGCGCACTGCGAGCCTTGCAATGCAAGGGTCGTATGCACAACTCGCAATTCTTTCTCTCTCTCCCTCCTCCTCTCCCCCTCCCTTTGCTGCACAATGCGCAACGCACATGCCCAACTTGCAATTTTGAAAGCGTTACACACAAACTCAGGTGACGACAACAATATCAGTAATATGGGAGGAAGTTACGGCTAGTATAGTGTGTTCAAATTAATGGTTAATGTCCTGTAGTATTGCTATGGAGACTACTGAGATTCAGACTCCTATAGGTATACTTAAGGCACGTTAGAGCTAGGAGCAAACCCCTTCTGGGTACGAGTCGATAAATATTACAGAAGCTTTTTTTGCGAGAGCCATGTAGTATACGAGGTTGTTGGTGAGAACTCCCGTATCTACATATGATCGTTGCAGGAGAGCGCCACGTAAGAGCTCACAAACAGAAAGAAATGTGTGACAGCTGGCTTAGCAACAAAATGGTTAAGCAAGGTATACTGCAAAGTTGTTTATCTTGCTAATTTACTGTGTTGGGAACCTTAGAATCCGCCTTATCCAACGATTTACTTTATATATTTTAAGAATAATCACTGATATAATGTATATTAGGCTAAGCGGCACTAGGTTCAGTGCATTAACCTTTATAGTGAATTATACAAACCCACCGCGCGGCGCTGTCTGCGCAAAGATAACCCGGACACTGTACTAATGACCTATTTATACGGCAGATCTATTGATCCAGTGGAAGGGAAGCAAAATATCCAGAGACACATTCGCCTGTTTTATGTAATTACCAGTGATGTCATTATCTAGGTTTTAATTGCCAAAAATCCACTTAGATGTTAATGAGAATAAACATTTTGTGGGAGTTAATCAATGATCCAAAAATAGCACTGTTTTTATGAAAATAGTTTTAATTATAGATATTGATAACGGAAGGCAGCTATAGATAGATAGATAGATAGATAGAAGAAAGAAAGATAGACAGACAGACAGATGCACAGATAGATAGATAGATAGATAGACAGACAAATAGACAGACAGATAGACATATATAGATAGATTGATAGACAGATTAAATAGACAGACAGACAGATAAATGAATAGATAGATAGACACATAGATAGATAGATAGATAGATAGATAGATAGATAGATGTATAGATGGATAGATAGATAGATAGATAGATAGATAGGCATATATATATATATATATATATATATATATATAGATCGATAGATAGAGATAGATGGATAGATAGATAGATAGACAGATTGAAAGATAGATGGGTAGATATATATAGATAGATAGATGTATAGATGGATAGATAGAGATAGATAGACAGATAGAGGGAGAGAAAGATAGATATAGATAGATGGATAGATGGATAGATAGATAGATAGATTGAGGGAGAGATAGATGGAAAGATAGATATAGATAGATAGGCATATATATATATATATATATATATATATATATATATATATATATATATATATATATATATATATATATATATAGACAGACAAACAGACAGATCGATAGACAGACAGACAGATAGATAGATAGATAGATAGATAGATAGATAGATAGATAGATAGATGGGTAGATATATTTAGATAGATGTATAAATGGATAGATAGAGATAGATGGATAGATAGATAGAAAGATAGATGGGTAGATATATATAGATAGATGCATAGATAGTTAGATAGATAGATAGATAGATAGATAGAGGGAGAGATAGATAGATAGATAGATAGATAGAAAGATAGATGGGTAGATATATATAGATAGATGTATAGATGGATAGATAGATATATAGATAGATAGAGATAGATAGATAGATAGATAGATAGACAGACAGACACATCACATATATAGTTGTGAGCGTACGAGTTGTTGCTAACGCTGCGGGCTCGCGCAGCGAGCCGAGGCCCTCGCGAAGCGAGGGCACTGCCCGAGGGTCTCAGGTGCTGGCATGGAGCGCCTACGGCGCTCCATGCCAGCAACTGAGGACCTCGCAAAGCGAGGGCCGCAGTTGCTGGCATGGAGCGCCGAAGGCGCTCCTTGCCAGCAACTGCGACCCTCGCAAACTTCACGTCGCAACCCAAACACTACGACACACACATTACGACACTCGCAAACAACATACGACACACGTTTACACACATTACGGACTCGCAACACTCGGACGCAACTCGCGAACATTACAAAATGTCAAACACAATACATACACACACCACATACATAAAAAACTTACCTACACCAAGAGGGAGCACCCAGCACCTCAAAAATACAACTTACACCTCGATTTTACTTCAAATAAAACAGTTTAGAGACTAAAAAAAAAACGAAGCGAGAGAAAAAATGGCCGCCGAACAAAACGAAAACGAGGCTACAGCACTCTAAACTCGCAAAACACCACAAGAAACTCGCAAAACACCACAAAACACCTACGGATATTCCGATACAAACGTATAACACACATTACTCGCCATTTCTCGCCAATGCGGAAGTACACGACTACGCTAACGGTTTGGTCTCGCGCACGCACAGTGTTACACTGCACACATTCAGCACGCTTACACAGCAGATCCACACCACTAATGCTGCAGCAACATCAAAACACATTCACAGCTCTTCCACACAATGCTTTAAAATAGGTAAAGTATATTCATTTATTAATGTATTATATATGTGATTATTACACACTAAACAGCATTAGCTACCTTACAATTTCATTGCCGTCATTTTTTGACGGGCAATTCGCTAGTGGATAAATAAACCCCAGGTCCTCATTACATCACTTCTATGATACCTGAGTATACATGCCATGTCCCCTGGATCACACACAGTAAGCACCAGGCCCCTCTCCTCATGACATTTGATCCTCTTTGCCCATCAGTTGTATCACTAAATTATGCAGCGAAGCATCAGATGGGAGGATCTGTTGTGTGAGGGCATCCAATGCTGAGGAGGGTGAGCTGGGAGAGGCTGATGACAGAGACCCCTCCCTGTGATGTGATGCAGGGGAAGGGGACAGGCTGTGGGTGCAGGGAGAGGATCACTGCTGTCTGATGTTACAGGAAGGAGAATAAGGTAAGAGAGGCCAGAGCATCCTCTATATGTGCCATGCAGGGACTGCCCAGGGGGATGCACTGCAGTAACCAAATGCAGCATTGCACTGGCAGGCTGGCACTGATAGGGCACAATGAGACAGGGCATTCAGCATATCTGGGGGGAGGTTGGTGGAGGTGCATCACTGAAGCTTCAGTCACTGGGCCATATGTACTAAAGGGTGCACTGCCCATCCTGTGTTATTCAATGGGAATATATTACTAAGGTTGCAAGAGTTCTTCTTTAGTTTGTAGGAAATATGGTCCATTCTCTGCTGCTAAATTATACAGAAAAATGTCAGGAAGGAAAAAACATGAAATTATAAACTGCAGGGATGTTGTATTTGTTGTATATTTTTATATATATATATATATTTTTTTTTTTAAATTTATTTATATATATATATATATATATATATATATATATATGTATTTATATATATATATATATATATATATATATATATTAATATATATATATATATGTATATATATATATATATATATATATATGTATATATATTTTGGTATATTGTAATCTATTTATATATACATTAAAAGGAAATAAATGCATAAAAGAGAGATGGGAAATAAACATTAAAATGTGTCTTTCTTGGTTGGATCTTTGCTTATTCACCATTATATATGGTGATTGATAATGAGCGAAGTAAAAAACAAATACAGATATTTATTTCTGAACAATTATATGTAATTATACTTTACAGCCATTGCATTCAATAAGCTGCCATGAAAAATAAAGAGATTTTAATTAATTCTAGCACCGGCATTACTTGTTATATTTAAGTTGTAGAAGCTTTTCTGCATCCAAGGTCAACTCCCACCTGTAGATGTAGATCTGCAGAATCAAACATGGCGGCTCTCACTGCAATATAATTGCATAAACAGTTAAATGAAAGGCTTTATCATGATTTTATCATTAGTTCTTATTTTATTTAAAACATTTTGCCGATTCTCATGTGTAGTTCTTTAAAATCTCATATTGTAAATACAGGATCGCACTGGTCCTTTACATTATAGTTAAGAAATGTGTGATTGCGTCTCTTAATTGGCGAATTGTTTTATATGAAAATGTTTATGATGGAAGTATTGTGTCACAAATAAAATATAAATGTACCAGTTAAAAGTTAAACATACACATTATGCAAATTGTTAAGAAATACAGTAATAACAGATTTTGGTGTAAAGTTTATCAATATATATATATATATATATATAAATACATACTAGTAAAATTGTAAGCCTGCCAATGCTGTTTGCCACACAATGTGCCCTCTGCACCTTTGGCGCTCATCGCCAGCCTCAAGTTTCCTGCATTGCAATTCGGCGCTCATTGCAAGCCTCTCCCCCTGTGTATTTATAGGCCTCAGTCTTAAGTGTTACTGTGTTTGGTTGTGTTACTGCCTTGGGTTGTGTTACTACCTTTTGTTAAATGTTAGTGGCTTGCGTTAAGTGTTACTGCTTAGGGCTCGTTTTTACATTATTCTGGCTAGTTTTATGGCCTTGGGCCTCGTTTTCGTTGTGTTGCGTTTTTTCAGCAGCCATTTTTTTCCTCGTTTAGACGATTTTCGATTATGAATAAACTGCAAATATGCTTCAAATTACCTTGCATCCTCACCCACAGGCTCCCTGCCTCTCCCCTGTGCTGTGTGTGAGAGTGTAAGTGAATTTTTTTTAGGTCTTTCCAGTTCCGTGTTTCAGCCATTAAAGTCGGATTTTAGCGAGGCGCACAGTGCATGTACGGGTTTCAGTCCTAAGTCCTACGGATCGTAAGTCCTGTGTGCCTCAACTGCTCTGCTCGCTTTGCGAGGCGAGCAGTGCAATGAGCGCCTTCCGCGCTCATTGCAGCCTGTCCTGGGTGCAACTGTTCGCCTCGCTTTGTGAGGCTTGCAAAGCGTAACCAACAGCCCGTATATCCACAACTATTATATGTGATATAGACATCCTACTTTCCAACATTTCAAGTGAGATAAATAGATAGATAGATAGATAGATAGATAGATAGATAGATAATTAGACTGATAGATGTATAGATAGATAGATAGATAGATAGATAGATAGATAGATAGATAGATAGATAGATAGATAAATAGATAGATAGATAGATAGATAAATAGATAGATAGATAGATAATTAGACTGATAGATAGATAGATAGATAGATAGACAGATAGATAAATAGATAGATAGATAGATAATTAGACTGATAGATAAATAGATAGATAGATAGATAGACAGACAGATAGGTGGATAGATTTGTTGTAGTTCAGTCGTTCAGTCGTGTCCAATTCTCCTTGACTCTATGGATCACAGCACGCCAGGCACATTTTGTGCCTAGTTGTGTTGTCCACAAGATTATTTTGGCAAGACATTCTGGAGTGGGTTGCCAGGTCCTTTTCCAGTGGATCGTGATTTGTCTGACCTCTCTGCTATGACCTTCCCATTTTGGGTGAACCTTCATGGTTTAGCTCACAGCTTCATTGAAGAACACAAACCCCTTCACCACGACAAGGAAGCGATCCAGAAGGGGAATGTACATAGATAAATGCAGAGAGATGTATGGACAGAAAGATGGACATACATCGTAAAACAGAGTAGGAGATACTAATAGAGATAGATAGATAGATAGAGAGAGAGAGAGAGCGAGAGAGAGATAGATAGATAGATAGATAGATAGATAGATAGACAGACAGACAGACAGATAGATAGATAGATAGATAGACAGATAGATAGATAGATGGATAGATAGATAGATAGATAGATAGATAGATAGATAGATAGATAGATGGATGGATAGATAGATAGATAGATAGATAGATAGATAGATAGATAGATAGATAGATAGATAGATAGATAGATAGATAGATAGATAGATAGATAGATGGATGGCTGAATAGACAGACAGACAGATAGATAGATAGATAGATAGATAGATAGATAGATAGATAGATAGATAGATGGATACATAGGACATTGCATTAGATATAAGACTCTAGTATTATACTCAGTGTTTTTCTGATTCTGATGTATCTGATCCGATGTCCCCACCATGTCTGATATATTTATACAATGACTCATCATGGCATATTCTATTTCTCCAACACAACATATGTTTGATGTAATATAAAGGAGACACAGACATATACAACATATACTGAATAAATATACATGAGTGCAATTCATCTTCAGCTCCTGGGTAACACTTCCTCCTCCCAGTCATTCTCACCCCTCACACTTTTCCCACTGCATCATTTATTGCTGATGGTGCCACCGAGGCAGGGCACAATGTGACAGTCTGGCAGGGAGGTGGCAGAGAGAGCTGGCATAGTGTAATCAGAAGCTGAGAGGAGGAAGTATTAACTCCCGGCAGCCTGGAAAGGAGGCAGAGGAAGTCAGAGATTAGTCCTCAGACAGAGAAGAGCGTCAGAGGAGGGTTGCAATGAGATGCACAAGAGATAAACTCTCTATGCTTAGTAAATTCCTTTAATTATAAATACTGAGCGTGTCTTAGTAGCATTTCATAACATGCTGTTGAGACATAGTCTATGATTGGTTAGTACATCTAGTACTACAGCGACACTGTGTGCATGATCTGCTGGGGGCAAACATTTGTAGGGATTATTTGGAAGGTTTCAGTGAGTAAAAACAGAGTTTAGACATGCAAACTAACACTTATGTAGTTTATTTTAATATTAAAAACAGTGAACCGCCCATGGCCCACATTAAATTCCACGCCAGTAGCCCCAACGTGAAGCCCGTAACGTGCTTGAAATTTGGCCGAGTTACGGTGCTACTAAATTAGAAGGGCTGCGAGATACGAGCTGGAAACGCAAAAACGTAAACCATCTGTCCACGGGCAGCTTTGCGGGCTAGAACGTAATAAATTAAGAAGCCCGTAGTTACGGGTTTCAGACGGAGCCAATGGAAAAAGAGATTATCAGCATTGCGTCACAAGAAAATGGAGGATTGATTTCAAAGTTCAACGGGGTTCAATTACGATCTACGATCGGACCCACGTTCCAGTCACAATGCAATATTATTAAAGCCGTAAATATGATATTCTATCACATGCGAGTTACAGTATATGTATTAACACATTGATTGCCGTATCGATATTACACAAAAAATATACATGAAATCAAGTATTTTTCTGAGCAGATATGCGGGCTTGAGAATGCTGTGCTATTAGTTCTAAGATCTAACATCACTTTCCCTTATAATAAAAGTACAGTAGTGTGTTTTTATTTGCATTAAAAGTGCTACGTATTGGACTTTACCCCCCTTGCGGGTCCTCTCGAGCACACGTTGGGCTTTGTACTCCATTTGCGTGTTACGGGCTTGCTCGCAAGTGACTTCTTTGCAATTTAATAGCTACATTGAACAAGTAGCGGTTACAGGCTTGACAATTCAAAGGATTTACGGGTGTGAAGTTCAACGTTGCTCAACCCATAGGCTTTTCTCTGCCTTGCTGCGTTTTAACCCGCAAGTCTTCTGCGGTCTGCATTACGGGGCTAATTTAATAGCAAAACAGCCTAAGATCTACGTTACGGGCTACGTATTAACACGTAGCCCGAATTTAATGTGGCTGCATATCCCTTTAAATCTGCTAAGGAAGAGATGGAATCCTGTATAGTTGCTAAAAACAGAAAAGTCATATTTAGTTATTAATTCAAAAGACCATATAGAAAATGTTTGATCACAGTGATCATTCAAAGTAAATGAGCAGAAGCACAAGTTATTGCTGAAATGGAAAGTACATGTATAAACCAATGGAATTGCAACTGGTGGTTATTAATCATCTTAAGTGGAAGTATTAGAAAACGGCGGGCTCCCTGGTGGTCCAGTGGTTAGGATTTAGTAGTTTCACCAAGGAGACCTGGTTTCAAATCCAGTCAGGGAGCCAAGAGGTCACACCACCCTGAACCAATGCATGGTTGGGTCTGGTCAGTACTTGGATGGGAGACCACCTAGGAATACCAGGAGCTGTATGTTGTGGCCAACTGGAGAAGGACCTGGCAACCAACTCCATGAATACTTTAAAGGATATTGGGACCTATCCAGTTTTGTGTGCGCCATTGTGGAAGCGCGCTGCTGACGACTCTAGGAACGCGGCCACGCTCGTGTTGCCATCTAGTGGCGAAAAATAGGTAGTACACCCCAACCCCCTAACCCTCAAACCCTAACCCCCTAACCCTCTAACCCTATTCCCCTACCCCCACTTCCTAACCCTAACCATCACTTCCTAACCCTCTAACCCTATCCCCCTACCCCCACTTCCTAACCCTAACCATCACTTCCTAACCCTCTAACCCTATCCCCCTAACCCTCACTTCCTAGCCCTCTAACCCTAACCCCCTACCCTCACTTCCTAACCCTTTAACCCTAACCCTCACTTCCTAACCCTAAACACCAAACCCTCTAATCCTAAAGCCCTAACTACTAACCGAGCCTAGTAGCTCATGTATAGCACTAGATGGCTCTTGGAGAGTGTGCGTTCCAAGAGTAGACGGGGGTGCGCTGTCCCGGGAACAGCGGCGCACACACAAAACAGGATAGGACCGGAAGTTGTTCTGTAATAGGGCTTAATCTGTCACCGCCCTTCACATCTAAGCATAATGAGACAGCAAACTCACCATAGGAAGTGCTTGTAACACATTATAAAGTTGTGTTCCAGCCATTACATATATTGTCCTAAATTTCAACAATATTTCTTCATTTAAATTAATTGTTTAAAGGGCCACTGTACTTTTGCATATGAAATATTTTGAAAAGCTATACTTGCAAATAGGAAAATGTTTTAGAATGTAAAATAAATATATTACGGCATTGATTCCTTATTATCTTTTATATGCAATTATACTCCAGTGGAATCTACCATTTTAGTTTAGGCTAATCTACTTCCTGAGATGGGAGGAGACTTTGAATGTAAGAAGCTTGTGTCTGTCCAATGGAAACAGGGCAGCTCAAACTGCTGGTGTTTCCAACAGAATTAATGGAAATCTAATTTGTTTACAAGGACAACCCTTCCCCCCCATACCGGGAAAATAACAGAAAGGATCAGCTGAGGAGGAAATGGAACCTTGCAACAGTGGATAATTTGCATTCTAACATAAAAGTTAAAGGTTGTGTGTTATTCAATTGAAAGTTGGGTATTTAAATCATAAGTTAACTATATAAGACCATCATTTATCTAACTTTCTTAATCAGGGGCTATTAGTTAACTCACGTCAGTAGGTTGATATGGAAGAGAAGCATGCCCAGTATAAATAAATACATATGTTGCACATGCTTTAAAAATTAAAGGGACAGGTAAAGTATTTGAAAAGGGGTATTTGGTAATGTGCCACTGTGTGTTTTCTTTTTTTCAACTGATGCTCTCAGCAGGAATGAACTGATTCAGATGTTTAACTGATCTGTGGACAACCAATGAGCCGTTATGTGCATGTATGAGTCATACTTGTCTGCCAGTGAAATCTATATACGTTCTTATGCTCTGTGCACTTCCTGTTAGTTTCAATGACATTTAAACAGGTTTTACTTAATATTTCTTTTCATGCTAAATATAGCTTTGATGTGTTTAAATGCAAGAAAAAAAGAACCGAGACCTTTCCTGTTATCTGCCCGCTACTTATATTTCCTGTTATCTGGCCGCCACTTTAGGGTGTAAGTGAAATGTAAGTGACAGCCAGATAACAGGAAAAGATCCAAAACTGCTTTCCATGTACCTTTAAATGTCTCTCTGAATATTATCATTTATCCAACTGGGCATGCTCTTTTTGTTCATCAACCCACACTTATTATTGGTCCTAGATAAAGAGATATATACCTATATTATTGCTCACCTGAACTGGAGAAACCCATCTCAACTACCCTTTAACCCTTAAATTCCCCCTTTTTGTCTAGACTGTATACTTTCTTTAAAGATTTATGGAAGTCGGATTTGTATGTAACTCGGATCACTGTTAAATGATAACAATTTAGTTGTTCAGTTCTTCAGTTGTGTCTGACTCTTGGTGATCATATGGGCACAGCATGCCAGGCACATCTGTCTGTTTCTGGTTGTGCTCATCCATATGGTTTTCTTGGCAAAGATACTGGAGTGGGTTGCTAGTGAACCGCAATTTGTCTTTACTCTCTGCTATGACCTGTCTATTTTGGGTAACCCTACTGGGTATAGTGCACAGCTATGACCTGTCCATTTTGGGTAACCCTACTGGGTATAGCTCACAGCTATGACCTGCCCATTTTGAGGAATCCTACTGGGTATAGCTCACAGTTATGACCTGCCCATTTTGGGTAATCCTACTGGGTATAGCACACAGCTATGACCTGCCCATTTTGGGTAATCCTACTGGGTATAGCTCACAGCTATGACCTGTCCATTTTGGGTAACCCTACTGGGTATAGCGCACAGCTATGACCTGTCCATTTTGGGTAATCCTACTGGGTATAGTGCACAGCTATGACCTGTCCATTTTGGGTAACCCTACTGGGTATAGCTCACAGCTATGACCTGCCCATTTTGGGTAACCCTACTGGGTATAGCTCACAGCTTCATTGAGATAAGCAAGACCATTCACCACGACAAGGTAGCGATCCTGAAGGGGAATAATAATAATACCAATAATGGCTCATATGTGGTATTAATAATACAGAGTAATATTGTAGTAATAATAACAATAATACCCCTGTACTGTTATAACAAGTTACAGAACGTATTGTGCTCGTTCTTTTAATTCAAACAGAACATAAAAGCAACTCATCCAAAAAGCCTATGGAGTCCGTTCTTAAGTAGGGGCCATCTGTAAGTCGGGTTGTCTGTAAACCGGGGACTTCCTTTATTGTATATTACCATTTATATGACTATATATTATATGACTTTATAAAAACAACATAATTGTATGACAATGTATATCTATCTTTGCAACCGAATCCCTCTTCTATAATAATTAAGATACATTTAAAAGAAAACATTCAAACCATTTATTTGCTCTGAGACCTTCAGTGGTACATTATCAAATACTCAAATAAAAAAAATGCTTTCAATGTCCCTTTAAAGAAATTGATTTTTTTTGTACGAAATTCACAATTTAAATGCTCAGTTTTCAAACAGTTACACTCAAATTTTCATCAGCAACCAATTCCAATTATATTTTTGCAGTGATTGTAATTTTAGTGTTTTGTGCCTCATATAGAAACATGAAGAAATCAAATATGTCAGAACTGTTTTAGGGTAAATAAGAGAGTAAAGGAAACGTACTGGAGCGATATGTAAACAGATAAATGGTGGCAGATGTGGGATCTGTGCTGTGTATAGTCTGTGCGGTTATATAAAGCTGAGCCTTTATTTGTAATAACAATACAAGCGGCCCCGGGGGACACAGGCTCTGGCTTTGTGTCTCAGAAACAGAGAGGAGGATCTGGCAGCTGTAGAGATAATATTCAATTTACAAACTACCTTCAATCTATTTATCACAGGGAGAATAATAGCCAGGTTTTATGGATTTCTCTGCTTGAGAACAGGTGGGTTAATCAATGGATTTATTTTATCCTCCTGTACTCAACAGAGTTTAGTCTCTTAGAAGATGAGAACCACTAAAAATTGTACAACTCTATCATAGGGATCTTAAAGATAGAAGTACCCTGGATTATGAAGCATCTGATATAGGAGAATCAGTAGTGTATGCAAACATTTTTGGATGAAAAAATCAGAAAATAAACATTAATAAACATACCGTAGATTTTGCAAATGTCTGATTTTGAGAAGGAATGCCTCTGAAAATCCAAGCTAAATTAAAGCATAAAATGCATAATTTGCTGTGGCCAATCAGAGGCAGCTACAATTTTGTTGCAATGTTTGAGGATCAGTCTCTGTCGCAAAGTATCATGGGATGGATAGTCTTTGTTCCCACCACACGGAAGCAGCTTCAGGGTTTGCTGGTCTGGATCTCTGCATTGTGCTGCTGTTGACTGGAAGGTTAGTGTAGTGTTAAAAAACATATTTGAATGCAGTGTTTCTATTGGTTAGTACTAGGTGCCTATGTAGGCAGCTCTGGGGGTGTGGAAACCAATATTTTTAAAAATAAAATAAATCTGGTGAAACCTGGTTTCATGTTATGAAATGCTGCTGAGACAATCTGTGATTGGTTAGTACATGTAGTATTACAGAGATACTGTATGCATGAGTTATAGGGGGCAGATCTTTGTATGGACTTTTTGAAAGCTTTCAGTGAGTAACAACAACTTTTAAGCACTTGTTAATAAAATTATGTTTAGATATGCAAACTGTTAGGTAGTTGTAATACTAAAAACAGAAAACCTTCCATATCCCTTTAAGTCTAAAAATATAATTGATCAAGAAAAAATCATATATCTAGTTGTTTTTTTTTTAAGTGTGAGAGGGACACTTACATGTCTGGAGAGCTGGGGTGCATCCTTTGATGCAAGGGGTCTGTTTCTGGGCCAGTGAGAGGGAAGTTGTTGATTTCAATCGTATCAAATTATCTTTACAATGGCTCGCTGTCCTCACTGTTAGACAAAAATCACCTTCACACTTCACTCTCAGGAAGTGATGTAACAAACACAAAATGGATTCCTGTGCTTATAAACAGATTGTTTGAAAATGCAGATTTTCCTAAAAAAATGTTTTATGTCCATGGCTCGTGTTTTTGGACCTTAACACACCATGCTTGATATTCATGGCAGAGATACTGGAGTGGGTTGCCAGTTCCTTCTCCAGTGGGCCACAGCAAACAGCTTCTGGTATTCCTAGGTGGACTCCCATCCAAGTAGTAACTAGGCCCAACCCTGACTTCTTTGTTCCCTGACTGGAATTGAACCTGGGTCACATTGGTGAAAGCACCAAATGCTAACCGCTGGACCACAAGGGACCCGTCCATAGCTTACACAGATGCTACTATTGTAGTATATACTTGACAAACAAGTGTATTATGTCTTGAACTACAGTAAGGTAGAAAGAGAAATGGAGATGAGGAGGAGGGGTGAGTATGGTGGAGCCATTCATGATGGACTGAAGCGGGATAGACAGTTCATCAGAAGACCAGTGAGAACCGAGTTACAGAAGTCAAAGTGAGACAACGTGAATTATTATTATTATCATTTATTTATAACGCGCCAACATATTGTGTAGTATAATACATGCGCTGTGATCCGGGCAAAATAATATTAACACATTACAAAGATGGAGGGCCCTGTCTTTGAGGTTAGAATCCGGGTTTCCATTTTGCCTTCCCCAAAGCGCCATGCAAGATTGAAAACTTGCAGACTTACAATCTAAAGACTTAGAGATTTTGATGGCAAATACTAGAGATGTTCTTTAAGTGAAATCGGTAGAATTTGTGGTCTCAATGTGTGGTTCATTATCGTCTCAAGGAATCGGGTCTGAGGGCTGAGAGTGATGACTGAGATCTCGACAGTAAGAAAGACATTGAGTGTGGGGCTGTGGCAGATGGAGGGAACAGGATCAGCCCTATTTTTTAGATATTTTGTGTTATACTGCATGCGTGTGGTATAAGGATCCATATTTAAAGTGATATTAAAATAAAGAGTGAAAAGGCATTGTGGACTCATTTGCATGTCCCCGCCCAGTTTGAAATACATTTAATTATGTCCCATTTATGATGCTGCTGAGAGATGCTTCTATCCAGACAAGTTTAAATATTTATGCCACGTGTTAAGGTATTTGTGGTTTATGCGTCAGTCTATTTTCTGTTTTAGTGAATGTTCCATAAATAGCAAGTATATATATATATAATTTCGTTTTTGGTGAGCAACTGAACAAGAAAAGCTCTCCAGAATATAAACAGTACATGTGTAAGCCCATTTGAATGGCTAAAATCAAGTTAAAAGCATTATTTCTGTGCTCAGGTTTCCTAAATATACAGTCATTCTACTTCACTCTGCGGGACTGGGCGGGGACATGCAAATGGGATTTAATGTTCCTTACTCTTTAAATCCAAAATACCATTTTATACGTGGCTCATTTGAAGCATATACTCACTGTCTAACACAGTTTAGGATTGGATTATGCACAAGCCAGGAACCCACTCACAGACAGCACTGTTTCAAGGTTGATGCCTCTAATTATATCTAAAAACCTTCATCATATATATATATATATATATATTCATTCTGTCAGAGGTGAATTGATATAAAAGAAAGAACTCATGGTAGTTCTTTAAATTAACGACATGTTTAAGTTTTAAGAAAGTTAAACAAATCTTGAGAGAACATTATCTCTTATCAATACTCATTCAGTATACTCAAGGTAGATATCGACTGGTAAAACTACATCTCTATGTGTATGTAAAGCTGCGGAGCTTCTTGCATCAGTTTCGTGATTTTTCCCACTATGTGGAGTAGTGTTTACAAGACGTGATTTCAGTTACAGGAGTAGGCGGTTGGCACACACAAATGCGCGCTTTGCCATTTTCTGCTGGCTCCGGTGCAGAGGCATCAGATCCAGTGTGTGATATCTGTATTAAAGGGACAAGGAACCCCAAAAAAGAATATTATGTATTTAAAGGAGCTTGCTGCAAATATTTAAAAAATGCGTTTTTTGCATGAAAAATGAATGGTATTAAATTTAAAGGACTGATATTAGAACAAAACAAAAATATGTTTGGGGTTTAAAGGAACATGGAAGGTTACTGGATTTTGCTATGTATATAATATACCTGTGTATATATTTACATTTATTTTATATGCTTATAAGCTCTGGTTTACTGCCTAAAATCAAAGAACTAGTCACTGTATGGGTCTGCTCACTGCAGCATATGCAGATACAGACTTTGCTGTACTTGCTGCGGTGTTTCTCATACAAATCAATGACCATCTCTTCAAGTGCTGCTTAGACGTGGCCCCTCATAGGCTAGGACACTACACTTCCCTACAGTTGTGTCTGCATAGTCAACAGGGGGCAGGCCCATACAGGGACTATTTGTTTGATTTTAGGCCGTAAAAACAGAGCTTCCAGAGCCTTCCATATCCTCACTTTCAGCCATCAGATTAGTATCATCGGCATATCTGAGGTTGTTGATATTCCTTCCAGCAAAATTGATTCAGGCTTTGGATTCATCCAGTCCAGCCTTGTGCATGATGTACTCTGCATATACGTTGAATAAATAAGGTGACAATATACAACCTTTTCGCACTCCTTTTCCGATCTTGAACCATTCTGGTGTTCTATGTTCCATGTTCGGTTCCCTCCTTGGCTTCTTGGTCCACATACAAATTCCTCAGGAGGTTGATGAGATGATCTGGTACTCCCATCTCTTTAAGGATATTCCACATTTTGTTGCGATCCACACAGTCAAAGGCTTTAGAATAGTCTATGAGGCAGAAGTAAAGGTTTTTCTGGAACTCTCTTGCTTTCTCTATTATCCAGCTGACATTGGCAATTTGATCTCTTGTGCGTCTTCCTCTGCAGAACCCGGCTTGCACATCTGGTAGTTCCTGGTCCATATATTGTTGGAGTCGAGCTTGTAGAATCTTAAGCATTACTTTGCTGGCATGTGAAATGAGTGCAATTGTTCGATAATTGGTGCACTCTTTGGCACTGCCTTTTTTGGGGATTGGGATGTAGACTGACCTTTTCCAGTCTATTGGCCATTGATGAGTTTTCCAAATGTATTGGCATAAGGCAAGTAACACTTTCACAGTACACAGTACAACTAATACAAGCATACAATGCAGAAAGGTGATAAAAAATCAGAAGTAAAAAAATGATTTTTTTCTAGGGAGATTTCTCTAAGAAAAGTACATTGCAAAGTTGTTCATCTTATCATAGACTACTACAGTGCCTTGCAAAAGTATCCCCCCCCCCCCCCCCCCTTGGCATTTTTCGTGTTTTGTTGCCTCACAACCTGGAATTAACATGGATTGTCTGAGGATTTGCATCATTTAATTTACAGAACATGCCCACAACTTTGAAGATGTTTTTTTTTTTTATTGTGAAGCAAACAAGAAATAGGAAAAAATAACAGAAAAAGTCAATGTGCATAACTATTCACCCCCCTAAAGTCAATACTTTGTAGAGCCACCTTTATTCGGCAATCTTTAAGTCTGACCACAGATTTTCTATTGGATTAAGGTCTGGGCTGTGACTCGGCCATTCCAACACATTTACATGTTTCCCCCTAAACCACTCAAGTGTTGCTTTAGCAGTGTGTTTGGGGTAATTGTCCTGCTGGAAGGTGAACCTCCATCCTAGCCTCAAATCACACACAGAGTGGTACAAGTTTTGCTTAAGAATATCCCTGTATTTAGCACCATCCATCTTTCCCTCAACTCTGACCAGTTTCCCAGTCCCGGCTGCTGAAAAACATCCCCACAGCATGATGCTGCCACCACCATGTTTCACTGTGGGGATGGTGTTCTTTGGGTGATGTGATGTGTTGGGTTTGCGCCAGACATAGCATTTTCTTTGATGGCCGAAAAGTAAAATTTTAGTTTCATCAGACCAGAGCACCTTCCTCCATACATTTTGGGAGTCTCCCATTTTGTTTTTTGCTGAAAGTAATGGCTTTCTTCTGGCCACTCTGCCATAAAGCCCAACTCTATGGAGCTTACGGCTTATTGTCGTCCTATGTACAGATACTCCAGTCTCTGCTGTGGATCTCTGCAGCTCCTCCAGGGTAACCTTAGGTCTCTGTGCTGCCTCTCTGATTAATGCCGCCCTTGCCCGGTCCGTGAGTTTTGGTGGGCGGCTGTCTCTTGGTAGGTTTGCTGTTGTGCCATGTTCTTTCCATTTGGTTATTATAGATTTGATGGTGCTCCTGGGGATCATCAAAGAATTGGATATTTTTAACCCTGACTTGAACTTCTTAACAACATTGTCCCTTACTTGTTTGGAGAGTTCCTTGGTCTTCATGGCACTGGTTGGTTAGTGGTGCCTCTTGCTTAGGTGTTGCAGCCTCTGAGGCCTTTCAAAAAAGGTGTGTATATGTAATGACAGATCATGTGACACTTAGATTGCACACAGGTGGACGTCATTTCACTAATTATGTGACTTCTGAAGGTAATTGGTTGCACCAGAGCTTATTATGGGCTTCATAACAAAGGGGGTGAATACATACGCACATGCCAACTTTATGTTTTCTATTTAAAAAAAATAGTTTTATGTATATATTTTTCTAATTTCACTTCACCAACTTAGACTATTGTGTTCTGATCCATCACATAAAATTCAGATTAACAAAACATTGATCTTAAGGCTGTAATGTAACAAAATTGGTAAAAAGTCAAGGGGGTGAATACTTTTGCAAGGCACTGTACATAGTTTTGGATAATTACAGTTGCCATATAATAACTGCGTTTTCTATGTTATTCTGTGGAGTCTATTTATGAAAGTGCCTGTGGTTTTATACATTTTAATAAACAGATGTCATTAAATAACACAGCAAGTGGCGTTGTTGTCTGCACTCTTTGATAATACTTATTTTATCTGATCAGAAGTAATATGACATCTTATCATTTATTATTATTACTCTTTTTTTATAAAGCACCAGCATTTTCTTTGTAACACTTTTTACAAAGTAGAATAAAGTACAGTGGGTACAAGTAACACATTACAAAGTTATAGTCAAATTCTAAAGTAACTGGAAACACAAGAACATGTACAGAGCAATACAAATGGGTCAGCAGACAGCTTGGAGCAACAGAACCGAGGTCCCTATTCTAAAGAGCTAACAATCTAGAAGGTAAGGTTGCAATGTGAGACTATTGTCAGTGATTAAAGGGACATGGGAAGTTTCTGGATCTCATTGGGAATATGGTATACCTCTGTATCTATTTGCTGTTATTTATTTTATTAAGAAGTGCTCATAAGCTCTGTTTTTCTGCCTAAAATCATACAATTTGTACCTGTGTGTTTTGCAGCTTATCAATATATTGTAAAGTGCAGGGTCTTAAATGAGCCTATCTGTGACCTCTCTCAAGAAGCATGTTGGTGAATGTTAGCAGTGATTGGTTACTATGAGACAATGCAAATCCTGTACTTAGAAGTACATTGTCTTCATGAGCAGCAGGGGGGGATCCAGGTAGGAACTATAAGTGAGGGATTTTATGCTGTAGAACGTCTAGTTGTGTATATTAAAGGCATATCTAAGTTTCCTGGATTATGAATGCATCTGATAAAGTAGAATCGGTAGTGTGTGAAAACACTTGTTTGCATAAATAAATCCCAAAATAAACATTAACAAACTCACCCTGATGTTCCAAAATCTCTTGAATTTGCAAGGAGCAGCTATTGCGAGTTGACAACCCTGATAACCCCTGCTAAAATTAGCATAAAAAGTATAATTTGTTTTGGCCAACCACGGGCAGTTATAAATTTTAATACAGTGTAGTAATCAATGATGGCAGTTTGTGCAGTAAGGAATCATGGGATGTGTAGTGTCCCTGTAGAAGGAAGTAAGAGGAGTCAGACTCTGATCTGTATATTCTACGTTGAGCTACTGCTGGCATGAAGGCTAGTGATTCTGTACTCAAATGCAGTGTTTCTATTGGTAGGTACACTGTTCCTATGTAAACAGATCTGGGGGTGTGGATAACAAGTTTTATATTTAATTAAAGTAAATCTGTGTGTGTATAATATGACTCCATGTAATGTGTGTGTCTGATATAAGCAACAGGTGTTGGGTTAGATAAAGGTAAGAGTAGGGAATCTTAGATATACCTTTAAGGCGGCAGTGGTAGGCTTCTTTAAACAAATTAGTTTTTATAGAGTTTTTGAAGGACTTGAGGCAGGAGGATAGTCTAGTGACGCAAGTAAAGGAGTCCCAAAGAATAGGGGCAGCACAGAAAAATACTGAAGATGGAGTGAGAGGAGGTGACAAGAGAGGAGGAAAGAAGTAGGTTGTTAGCAGAGCGAAGAGGACGGTTAGGGGAGTAGTTGAGACAAGGGCAGAGATATAAGGGGGTGCATTATTGTTAAGGGCTTTAAATACCCAAATCATGTTTTTGCAGTATATGGACAACAATTTCTCCACCCTTGTTAAACGTAGTCTAGAAAGTGGGCCGTAAGTACTAAAAGATGAGGTGTTTTGCCGCAATCTTAGAGGTGTTCTTAGTGCATTTCCCGTGGGATGATATAAAAATGGTGATGTTTTCCAACAGTTCTCCAACACTTCACCTATAGTAGTTATTGGCTTCTCCTTGACACACCTGCTAAGGCCATTAATCAAACATGTATGGTAAATGACTTATTTGCGTAAGAAGAGGCAGTATTTGTTGCTTAAATGATGCTGCCATTAAATCACGTGTGCAGTGAAGTTTTTTTTTGACTAAAACCTATGTATACAGGTGAACAAGAACATATTATACTTTGGACCCTAGAATAATTTAAAGGAGCCACACAGGCTATTTCTAAGAACCTGGAAGGAAAAATGTCATATACCGTAGATGAAAATGCTTTGGGAAAAAAAATTAGGAATCCTGACTCCTGGGAAATTTCAATCACTGTCTATATATACAGAAATAATCAAGATTTAAATATTCTTTTGCTTTAATTATTCTTTTTTAAGATAATTATCTTTTTACACCCTTCCTATAAGTGTGGATCATTTAATTCTGTTATTTTACAGCTCTTGCACTATCACTTTCTATAAAAAGATGTAAGTGTTGAAGAAACCTGCCAGTTTGGGTCGTGCCGCTCCGGAGCACAGAAACACAAGGAGTTTAGAAAGCTATATTATCAGACGCCCTCCTGGGAAAGCTGGGATTGAAAAACAGCATCAGATTAATCAGGTACATTAATCAAACTGAGAAATATGGCAGAAATGCTGTGCAGTAAACGGAGCCTAAATTAGTGGAAATGTCATGATTTTGTAGCTTTTTGTTGTGTACGTTTTTTAAACTTCAAATTCTTATCATGTTAAAAAAACAAAAAAATAAAACTTTTTTAATGCATTATTACCGTATTTATCGGCGTATAACACGCACCTCATTTTAAGAAGGAAATTTCAGGGAAAAAAATTACATTTCAAATAAAGAACTTTGAAGCAAAATAAGGGTAGCTCAGAACTTTTTTTTATTAATATTATTAACACTTATAAGGTAAATAACGTAAAATTACAGTAAAAGCAACTGTTTTAACAAAGAAACTTGGATATTATATGTTTTTACAAAAGTTTACTCAGAAATCGCTGCTCCTCCTCAACCCCCTCCTCAACCCCCCATCCTCAACCCCCTCCTCGACCTCAACCTCAACCCCCCTCCTCAACCTCCCTCCTCATCCTCAACCTCCCTCCTCATCCCCCCTCCTCAACCCCCCCATCCTCAACCCCCTCCTCAACCTCCCTCCTTGAACCCCCTCCTCAACCTCCCTCCTTGAACCCCCTCCTCAACCCCCCCATCCTCATCCTCCTTCCTCAACCCCCCTATCCTCAACCCCAACCCTGCTCCTCAACCTCTCTCCTCATCTTCAACCTCCCTCCTCATCCTCAACCCCCCCATCCTCAACCCCCCTCCTCATCCTGAACATCCCTCCTCATCCTCAACCCCCTCCTCAACATCCCTCCTCAACCTCCCTCCTCAACCTCCCTCCTTAACCTCCCTCCTCAACCCCCCTCCTCAACCTAAACCCCCCTCCTCAACCTAAACCCCCCTAAATACCTCCCCCTCTCCCTTTCCCCTCACTTACCTGCTTCTGCTCCGGCCTCCGCTCCTTATTGACCTGGTGCGCATGTGACGTCACATGCACGCCACACCATGGGAGAGGGGGAGGTATTTAGGAGGGTTTAGAGGATGAGGAGGGGGGTTTAGAATGAGGAGGGGGGGTTAGAATTAGGAGGGGGGTTTAGAATTAGGAGGGGGGTTGAGGATGAAGAGTGGGGAGGGAAAGAGACACGGGGGGGTTAGAGAGAAACAGGGGGTAGAGAGACACGGTCAACTTTTTCTATGTGTTTCTTATACTATAACTAAAGTTGGTAATGTGTAATATATTTTTAGAAAACAAGAAAAAAATAAGCCTGTAGGTTTTAATTTATTTTTTATCGAATTAAGATTTAAGGCGAGGTACCATTTTCTTCTTTGAACTTATTCTGGGTGGAATTTACTAAGACTGCTTGCGATGTAATGTATCGCAGCACGGCAGATCTCAAGGCATTTTGTGATTTGCTAAAGAAATTGAGCCCTAATGAGCATGTGCTGAGATCGTTATCTGTATTGCAGCACAATAAAAAATAAAGTGAAAGCACTAAATAATACATTTAAATCAATAAAGTAAATCTAAATGTTAAAAATAAATGCTGATGTTTTATGACACCGGCATATCCCTTCCCTATACAGTGGTTGGAAGTTCTAGGTGGGATACTTATTATTACGTCCCATGATATTTTACTGCAGAAACTGATCCCCAGACATTGCAACAAAGTTGTAGCTGCATCTGATTGGCCAAAACAAATGATGAATTTGATGCTAATTTAGATTTAGATTCTCAAAATCAATCAAAAAACTGAAGAAATGTGCAAACCATATGATACGTTTATTAATGTTTAGTTTAATGTTTGCATACACTACTGATTCTCCTCTACCAGATGCATTCATAATCCATGAAACTTCTATATACCGTTAAGGAGCCAAACCCTGTTGCGGCGCTCCTATTCTGACACAGCAGAAGAAAGCTTTTTCATTATTTTAGCTGATTAAAGTTCCTTGCTTCCAATTGTTATTTTCTGGCTGAACGCAGTGTCTGTATGTCCTCACCTCCCAAGGAGAAACCGTCCCCCGCTGCGATAGCCAAGCTCACAGCTCTTGAGGCAGGAGTTTTGCTTTTTCAATAATTAACAGACACTGTAATAAAATATATTTTCATTCTGAATGTAAATTAGGGTAATTAAACGCATAATATCCTACCCAAACAAAGTTTTAAAATATTACTCACTTTTTAATTGTCCATTTGCTTACCTTTCCGGGTAATTCATCTCCAGTATCTAAATTATATCCAGAATGAAAAGAGCTTCTGTTATAAAGGGTAAACTTTCTATGTTTTGCGACAGTCTGCATCAAAACTGATTATACTTGTTCAAAATTATAGGGTGTAATTATTTATTTTAAACATTATAAAAACCTTTTGCACATAATCAAGTTCTACAAAAGACCATACTATACATATGACACTTTAGTGGATACCATATTCTATTAGCTGCACACAAATGCCTCCAACCTGTTTTTTGGCTGCAGGTATTTAAAAAATATATATATTTAGATGTATTCTATTGACTCCAGCTCGCATGATGTCAGGTCGTCATGATGTCAGTAAAACATGGAAGTTAGGCGTAATCTGCAATCGGAGTCTAAGAATTAATTAGTGCCAATAAGTAATATTTGCCGGTTGGGCTAACAATCAAGCAATCTATAAAATACATATTTTTAAGTCATGTGGGTTTCATGGTATGTATTAACCCCTTGAGTCCCAGGATCGATATTACTCAGAAATAACATTTAAAAAGATATATTTTTTATTTGCATATTTGTGGGTTTGAGACTGTTGCACAATTAAGTATAATGTCTTCCAATGCCTTCCCGTGCTTTTTAAGTACAGTATTGTGTGTTTAATTGCTTTTACAGCTCTAATACGTGTTTGAGAAAGCCCTTGCGAGTCCTATTTAGTACTTTTTTTCAATTGAGGGTCAGACCTAAGTTGCGAGCTAGAGCTCCGGTCTAATAGAATATCGATTTTGTGTAACTTTAATTATTTAGCACTCATAATATTCGAGCTGTGCTAAAAGTTCGAAGGCCAGTTTTGCGCATTTGGCTGGCCCGTAGTGATTGTAGGTGGGGAACTTGTAATCGAATTGCGAGTAGCTAATAGAATATGTGGCAATATTAAGAGTGTATAATATACATAATATGCTCTACTATGACTTAGTTAAAAAAGTAATAGAACAAGACAAGCACAACTAACCCTGCTGTTAAAAGAGAAAAACAGTGTAGCCACTCTTGCCTTAAAAAAATTAATTACCCGTATATTTAAAAAAAAAAGTTGCAGCTTGTAATATACATATTTTAAATATTTCATATTTCATAAAATATTTAGGTCAATAACAGCTGGAGCTCTTAGAATTAATCTGAATCAATTGTATACTATAATTAGAAAAGCAGCATTGGCCTGTACTATACGACCCATTAATTTTATGATCTTACAAACCACCAGGTAAGGTGCAGATCCATTATTATCGATCTTGTGACTCTAGTTAGTCTCAGCTCTCTCTCTCTCTCTCTCTCTCTCTATATATATATATATATATATATATATATATATACACATCTACACTTTATATATATATATCTATATATATATAGTCTATAGTGAAGGTCACAGATTATGGTAGTAATATTATTAAGGGGGTAATAGTTGGGTTAATTTAATTGTGATATGAGTATGAAAGTATTTTCATCACCATTTATACTTACAGTTATTTAGAAGATGCATGGGTCCAACATTGTCTGTATGGCACTTAAAACCCAGCAGAGAACTGCAATATTGTTCACTACAAATAAAATATCCAAATGGGGTTTGTCATGCATTCACTAAACATCCCCTCTCTACCGTGTTTTTCAATGGTATTGATTGCCACAAAACATGATTATTACTCTATTGTATTCTACATTCACTGTGTGATTCCTATTTTAATAAATGAATATACAAATAGGTCAACCATGCAGCTTCTTTCAAAATAGGAATCATGCAAAAAATGGTGAATATAATATAATATTAATTATTATTATTGTTTATTTGTAACGCGCCAACATATTCCGTAGAGCTATACATGCGTTGTGATTCGGGCAAAACCATATTAACACATTGCAAAGAATAGAGGGCCCTGTCTGAGCTTAGAATCCGGTGTCCATAGAGCTTTCACCAACGCGCCATGCGAGATTGAAACTCGCAGACTTACAATCTATAGGTTTTGTGTGTGGTCCAGGAGGGAGAGAGAAGTGTTGTGTATTTTAGGAAGGAAGGTGATGAGCTTCTTTAAACAGATGTGTTTTAGTGAGATTTTGAAGGTTTTGAGGTAGGGAGATAGTCTGGTGGAGCGAGGCAAGGAGTTCCAGAGAATAATTGTATCCATAACACTGTATCCATATCTCGTGTCAAATAACTAATTAGAACATTAGTTATAATTATGGGCTATGGACACTTCAGCTTTTCCAACTGCTGGGTAGCAGCTTTGCAGTGGGTGGATAGAAAATAAATTGCTTAGCGAATACCCTGATGATGATTACAGCCAGTGTTTTGCATACAAGGCATCTTCTTTGTGATGGTTGGGGATGAGAAAATAATTATGGTTTGAAAAATAACAAGATAATAAAGTTTAGTGAATATGAATAGCAACCCATATTTGGGGCTGCAGTGGATATAAGCTACTAAATCAATTCCAGTATGACTGAATTACTTTTGAACATAATATTACAATTATATATTGTATAGTATTGCTGATGGATGGCAGTCACAATGTTGTTATTATTATTATTTTATATTTATATTTGCAAAACAACAGCTTTGGTAATATTTCAGAAACTTCCCATGGCCTTCATTGGATTAGCCAGAGCTAATAATTTCTCCATAGATCACAATAACTCATCTGGTGCAGTGCCCAATGGAAATTATTATTTATTTTAACATAACACATAATGGAACATGCCTCTTATTGCTTCTGTAGCTATGTGTGGCTCTCCTTTTTATCTGAAGACCAGCTGGTTGACTTCTAATGCTCATGAGGACCACCTTTGAGATCCAGGACATTTTGAACCTGGTAATACTACATATAACACACTAAATATCCATCTATTTTTGCACTGATTTGAATATTGTAAATTTTACTGCAGATATGTTCATCACTAATCTATATATAGCTATAACTATTGGCTGTGGTATGCTTTTATTGTTATTATCTCCTCATCCCTTAGTTATTTCAGAGGAAGAGCAGATAAGGGGCCTTATTTAATTTGCAACAGCTTCAGAGCGATTCCATTGAACAAGCCCGCAGCTACCTGGCCCAAAGCCTATACCGTAAACCATGCACCAGTAAGTAGCATTTCAGAGCATGATTATAATCAGTTAAGCAAGGCCGTAACTAGCAATTTAGAAACAGCCAATAGTAAATTAGACTGTCATCATGACATCATGAAAACAATCAATTAGCGTTTAGAAGTCAGATATGCGATCAGACTCGCAATCCAGCAATGTACAAAATAATAAAAATGAATTAAGGAAAAGTCCATGTGGGTGAGGCCCAAGGTCTCAAAGACCAGCACCTAGAACTTTTTAGAACCACTGGTCTAGACCTAGCACTACTTTGGTTGAAAAACTGACTATGTACAGGGCTGTGTGCAAGTCTTAATGATGCAGCGTCTGTGGTTTCACTGTAACCTTTTAAATCCCCCTTTATTGTGTGAGCAGGCTCTAATTTCCATCAGACAATGAGCCCTAATCACATACTGCAGGTTGACAATAGAGCGAGCTCCGGGTGTATAATTAAAACCGTCATCTGGTGACATTTACCAGATCCTGACCTTTGGCTTTAAGCTCACCATGATGTCAGAAGATCGCTGTCTAATTAGATACTTAATTCTACATATTAAAGCTTATGTCTCAATGGGGTGTACACTTGTAAGCATGATGTCCCAGCAGTAACATTCTACGAAGTTATTTTATGCTGTATACCAAGGTAAAATTAATTGTGGGAAATTTACTAAAGGATTGAGGAGCCATAGCCCATGGTAACCTGCATCTCAGGTCATCTTGCAATTTACTACAGGTTTCTTCAGCCATATTCGGATCATCTTGAGTTATCGTGAATGGGATGTTTAATGGGAGTGTCATGGTGTGTTATGGACATGTTACCGTAAAAACTCAACTTCTCCAAATTTACTAAACAAATATTGCTTTTAACTGCATGCAAAGCTGATATTCAGGATAACGTGTTTCAACCCAGCATCAGCAGCACATTTTAAGTTATATAAAATTGTATTACCACCAAAATGTGGCTAAATATAACTGGAGAAATCCATCAACACAACTCACATTTTTGGAAATATTAAATATTAATACAAATTATGAATTATAATATATATATATATATATATATATATATATATATATAAACATGTAAATTTTGTTTTTATTAATTTTACTTTTTAAGAACTTGATGATATAGTTCACAAAGTGACATTGAAAAAAAAATGTGGTGCTGATGACATATTATTATTATCTTTTATTTGTAACTCGCCAACATATTCCGTAGTACTGTAGAGGGGATGAGAACAAGAAAAAATACAACAGACTGTAGAAGATGGAGGCCATGTTTTGAGCTTAAAATCTTTGCAGAAAGTGCTTTTTCCCAAAGCACCCTACAAGATTAGAAACTCGCTACTTACAATCTAAAGGAAGTGGAAGAGGCAAAAGCTTCGGGAAGAGCAAATAAGGAATAGCAAGGAAGGAAGTAAAAGCTGGCTAAGGTGGGAAGGAGTGCAAAGTTAGAATGTTTTTTATGCAATATGCAATATGCTATCTCTCCCTAGCGGTCAGATAATATAACAAGCAAATGGGAAAGACAGGTCAGTAATTTGACTGCTATATAGCTGCAATAATTAGAGGTGGGTGTGGGGGAGGGTGGCAGGGAAGAGGTATCTTGATTCAGGAAGAAGTTAGTATGGCAGAAGGTATTATCATTTTGATGGGTTTGTTGTTATTCTATATCATTAATTATGTAATGGCAACCATTGCATCTTTGACAACCACTATTGCGCCTTCGATGATGCGTGGAGTGGAATCGAAACAATTATAATACTACGCTACTACACTACTATGTTTGTGATGTATAAAGGGATGGATATGGGGTGGTTACATAGTTACATAGGGCCTCATTCTATTATCGGCCGTAGGAGATGCGGGGCCGCAAGGACCGGCCGCAAGCTATTCGGCTATTCTATTCCCCTCCGGCCGGGGATTCCGGCAGGCTTGCGGCCTGCGCCTTGCTATCCCTTGCGGCCACTCGCGCCGGAGGAAAGCCTTTGATCTAAAACGTCCGCAAGAGTTTCGGCCACAAGAAAATCCTCTCTGCAACGCTAAAACCGAGCCACAGCTTACTTGCAGCAAAAAGGTCCCGCTAGCACCAATTAAACACATTATAAAGCCTAAATAAAGCCATCCTGCACTCTGAGGAGACTATAAAGTGATTGTAGGTGTTAGCAAAAAGAGCACAACATTCCCCTACACTCAAATCCGTAAAAAACATATTTTTTAATTTATGTCAAAAATCCATGTAAAAAGTCCCGAGGGCTTGGAGCACCTCAGACACACCCACGCTGCGGCCGGAAAATAAACAGTTAATGTAAACTCGGATTTGGGCTGATGTGCAAGCTTGAGAGTGGGTTGCTATTAATCCTCATGTCCCCCAATATGATCCCTAGCATTTACAGAGCTTTACAGTGCCGTCTTTAATTTATTTTAGCGTTTAAAGATTTCTGAGCTTACGGCCGGTTGCAAGATATACGGCCGGCCGTAAGGGGAGATCCTTGCGGGCCGTATAATAGAATCGCGAGTTAACAGAACCCCCGCAAGGAATCGCAGCCGATTTACGGCCGATAATAGAATGAGGCCCATAGTAATTAAGGTTGAAAAAAGACTTTCAGTCCATCAAGTTCAACCTTTTACGACCTCCTCTGATCTGCAATATGCAGATTAAATATTAATTACTTAGTTGTTAATTTATTATTAATTAATTATTTAATTTTTTTTTATTTATAATTAATCCAGAGGGAAGGCAAACAGAAAAAAAAAACCCAAGTAAGACTTAGCCAGTCGTCTCAAAGGGAGAAAAAGAAAATTCCTTCCTGACCCGAGATACTGGCGATCAGATTTCTCCCTGGATCAATACTGTCTCTCTAATTATCCACGATAACCCTGAATTCCCTTTTTAATTAGAAATGAATCCATTCCCCTTTTAAAGTTATCTATCGAATCCGCTGTCACTACCTCCTTTGGTAGAGAATATTAAAATGCCTTTAATATATTAACTAATTACTGTCTATAAAACCACGTCATGTTATGTATGTGTAAATCTAAAGCTGTCTTCAAAGCGGACTGTAAGCAGCCTTGCAATACGTTTCCAAGACTCTCAGAAGACAGACGGAGAAACAAATAGAGGTCATCACACTTATTCTGTGCTCCTTTAAACTAGAGTCTGCAAAAATAGTAGCTCATAATATGCAAGGCCTCGATTACATGACTCCCATAAGACATTTTGTAAAGGAGATTTTATCAAACTATTAAATGGCTCCCATAAGAGTTACTGAACATCTTATGTTTTTTTGTAAGGCTCTGAGAGCGCTCTCAACGAGTCACTTCCTTATGTGTAAACTCAGCCTCCGGCAAGAGCAGATAAAACCCTTACGAGACACTTAAGGAGCTATTTTAAGGAAACATTTTTCAGGACACCAATAAAATGAAAGCCCACACATCTTAAAGCACAAAAAGTATTTCTAATGGTTAACTCATTCACGTCATTAGCATATGCCTGTCTGGTCACAGGCAGAAAACGCTCCGCACGGGAGGAAACAGCAGCAGGAGCTCATCGGATCTTAGTAAGCAGAGAAGGGAAAGGGAATTGGGAGGTAATTGGAGAAGGGGAAAGGAAGGAGGAGGATAAGGGGGGAAGGAGGGAGGAGGCGTGACAGACAGCGAATGACGCTAGGGTAGATGAGAGAGGCAGAGGGGAGATGTGAGAGACAGAGGATAGCACACAGTGGCGCTCATTACAGCCGGGGGTGAGGAGCCTTGGGGAGGAGGATGAGCTGTGGGGAGGGGGAAGGGGGCCCCGCAATGAGAGGCTTCGCCGCTCATTGCACATGCGCAACATTTAACATTGCGTGACCAACATTTCAGCGTGACAACTGACAACTATATATGTGATATCGATCCCAGTACTCAAGGGGTTAATACAGATCATGAAACCCACAAGCTTAGTCTCCGATTGCAGGTTACGTCTAACTTCTGTGATTTACTGATATAATGATGCCGTTCTCTTTTTCCATTGCCTGTGTCTAAGAAGTAAATTGCAGGCTTGGTTTAATATGGAGGGCTTGGTTTATGTATGGAGGTTGAGAGACTTAAGTTGCGGGTAAGCGATAATAGAATACATCTAGAAGATCAGTGAAAAAAAAAAAAAATTTACAGTTTGTAGTAATTTGAAGTAATTTACGGGCTTTTAATAGAATAGGGCTCATTGTTCTTAAAAATAGTTTATTAATCTGCCTTTAAAATGTTTTCCTTCACTGAGCTTTGAATTTCCTTCATATTATTAATTGTGTGCTTTTGGATGCTGCAACTTCTTTGAGAGCAATGCTGTCAAAGTCCTGTCATTGTACTTTATAATAGAATTTCTGTGCAGATAAAATTGAGATGTCGTTTCTGGACAGTTTCTCAAATTATTATATATTTTTTTATTGTTGCTCATATTTTTTTTTTTTATTGAACTCTATCAAAAAAAGTAGACAATTTCTTAAATTTAATTTAAATTTGATATGGCTCCGATTTGCTAATGTGCATCTCAGTATGGTAATATGCAGCTTAGTATTCTAACGTGCAGCTCAGATTATTTGATAAGGGTGGGAGAGGGGTCTAACTGCCAGATAATGTTGCAGGTCTTTGTTTTGGCCACTATAGAGACAGACAAGCAGACTGTTACTCTAATTAGCACATCAAAGCAGTTAATTAATATGTGTAAGCCACTTATTTGCATATAAGCACAGCAACAACATGGACTTTTCCATGATGGATTCACTTGGATAACATACTGTTCAGGAATAACCTAAAAAAACATTTTTTGGGTGGCAAAGTCCCTTTAAAGTATTCTAAAATGTTGAAATGAAATGCCATAGCTTTTTAAAGCAAGCAACAGCAGCTCCAAATATATCATAATTTAAAACTATAGGAATTAACAAGTATTTTATCAATGAAAGCTCATTTTAAGAAACAGCAGCCTTTCTGATCCACCCACTAAACTTGGTCTAAGAGCAATTCTGACCGCAGGAGATCTTACCATATTGCAGAGAACTTTGCAGGACCCACAGGCTTTGAGACATCTGGATTTCAATAGACACCTCTTGATTTACTTCATGCTTCATTTAATACTTCCACTTGGATACTCCCTTTGTACAATCTGCTTTTGCAATACTTTTACATGAGCATCGCTGGCTCTTCTTTGCAATCCTTTTTTTCTTTCAATAATTTTTCTTGAAGCAAGTATTTGTTTCTAAAATGAAACAACATAAAGCTAGTAAAATGACTTCTATTCTGCAGTGTTCAAATATAGTACAAAATACAAGTTAGGTAACATAGCATTATATACCCAGGTAATTATAGGAGGAATTTATCCTAAATAACATGTACGAGGTAAGTATAAGGTGTAGAGCGGGATATACCCTAAGGGACATCATCCCAAGTCACTGGTAATGGTTGACTACCAACTACAAACAACGTAAAGCAAGACACAATTTTGGGTTGTATTTGTATATTTTCAATTGTAATATATATTTACAGTGAACCTCGGTACCCAACTACCTCAAAACCAAAGAATACTTTGGCACTTGACATTTCCTTGGTACTCTTCACGTTCGCTAAAGCCAGTTTACATTGCTCCTTATGGGAGTTTGATACTCGTTGTTCCTTCTGGAACCAATTAACGATGAGTACCAAGGGTCCACTGTGTGTATATATATATATGTGTGTGTGTGTATTAATATATTTTCTTTGGCTAAACCAGCAAAAAACAAAACAAAGGAATGTTAAAAATGTGTATTTATTAGTAAAATAGTTTGGTGCCAAAAAAGGGATTTGGGAACCGAGTTCCCACTATATATGTATACATACAATGTGCCCATTCTGTCTTGTTATGCCCACTTGGTCCTTAAAGGGATATGGAAGGCTCCTAGATGTTACTAGGTATATAATATCCCTGGGTATGTATTTACTTTTATGAACTTTATTTTATTTAGAAGTTCCTTTGAAGCTCTGTTTTTATTGACTAAAATCATACAAGTAGTCCCTGTATGGGTTTGCCCTCTGCAGTATATGGAGACACAGTAGTACTGACTGTGCAGTGTCTCATACTAACTAATCAGTGACCATCTCTCAGAAATGTGTTACTGAGACGTGGTCCCTGATAGGCTAGGATATTACAAAGCACATCCAGCCCTATACAGTCTGTGTCTGCATATGCTGCAGTGTGCAGACCCATACAGGGAGTATGTATATGATTTAATCAGTAAAGCAGATTTTATAAGCATGTCTTAATAAAATAAAGTACATAAAAGTAAATATATACACAGGTATATAGTAACATTCAGAAACCTTTCATATCCCTTTAAATGTTGTCCTTGATATCATTCATAACACCTGTTCAGCTCAAGTTCGAAGAACATTTGGAAATAAATGTGAGCAAAAGGTGATCTTCTTTCTGGGTTACTATCTTGTCGTGGTGAAGGGCCTTGTGTACCTCAATGAAGCTGTGAGCTAAACCATGTAGGGTCACCAAAGATAGGCAAATCATAGTAGAGGTGTCAGACATATTGTGGTCCACTGGAGAGGCAAGCCACTCCAGTATCTTTGCCAAGAAAAATCATATGGATATGTACAACCAGAAACACACGGATGTGCCTGGCTTGCTTTGTCCATATGGTCACTGAGAGTCAGACACGACTGAAGGACCGCACAGCAACAAAAAGGTGAACAAAACTATGAGAAAATATTTGCACAAACTCTGGAGATACTGCCTCTTTCAGTAGATGTTCACGAATAGTTCAGTGCACCCCAACATAAAATCATCTAATTTCAGCATTATAGCGATTTTCCTGTCAGGGACAAATAAAGAACATTTCATGCCCTCATTGGAATGATAAATTTAGCCATAACTAAAATAAATTTCTATGGAAGCAATAGAAATAGTGCTAAATATAAACAAAGAATAATGATTTGTGTCTCTAAATAAATTCACTGATGGGTGGAGTGGTGTAGAATACAGAAATGCCACAAAATAGAGCTCAATATAAATAGACATATACAAATACACTGTTTACCAAATTAGTATAGTTTCCTTAAAGGGTCACTGTAATGTCCTAAGAACATGAGCTGGTTGATTTTATTGGGCATTGGTCCATAATACAATTCATTGATTTTAAAAAGCAATATTCAATATGAAACCTACTGTCAAAGTTCAGACTCAACTACTGCTGGTATCCACCCATTGTAAGGTCAAGGGAAGGAGGTGGCTTGGTATTTCAGCTTGGTTTATCACCAATACAGGGGTCTCTATTGTCTGGTGATGGCAGGGTCTTGCATCTTGGTTTACCACCAATACAGGGAAATCCATTGTCTGGTGGTGGCAGGGTCTTGCATCTTGGTTTACCACCAATACTATGATCTCCATTGTCTGGTGGTGGCAGGGTCTTGCATCTTGGTTTACCACCAATACTATGATCTCCATTGTCTGGTGGTGGCAGGGTCTTGCATCTTGGTTTACCACCAATACAGGGATCTCCATTGTCTGGTGGTGGCAGGGTCTTGCATCTTGGTTTACCACCAATACAGGGATCTCCATTGTCTGGTGGTGGCAGGGTCTTGCATCTTGGTTTACCACCAATACAGGGATCTCCATTATCTGGTGGTGGCAGGGTCTTGCATCTTGGTTTACCACCAATACAGGGATCTCCATTGTCTGGTGGTGGCAGGGTCTTGCATCTTGGTTTACCACCAATACTATGATCTCGATTGTCTGGTGGTGGCAGGGTCTTGCATCTTGGTTTACCACCAATACGGGGATCTCCATTGTCTGGTGGTGGCAGGGTCTTGCATCTTGGTTTACTACCAATACTATGATCTCCATTGTCTGGTGGTGGCAGGGTCATGCATCTTGGTTTACCACCAATACAGGGATCTCCATTGTCTGGTGGTGGCAGGGTCTAGCAGCTTGGTTTACTACCAATACTATGATCTCCATTGGCTAGAGGTGGCTTGGTCTAGCAGATTGACATACCACCAATACTATGATCGCCATTGTCTGGTGGTGGCAGGGTCATGCATCTTGGTTTACCACCAATACAGGGATCTCCATTGTCTGGTGGTGGCAGGGTCTAGCAGCTTGGTTTACTACCAGTACTATGATCTCCATTGGCTAGAGGTGGCTTGGTCTAGCAGATTGACATACCACCAATACTATGATCGCCATTGTCTGGTGGTGGGAGGGTTTTGCAGCTTGGTTCACCACCAGTACAGGGATCCCCATTGGCTGGAGATTTGCTGTGTTAGAGGATTCCTTTTGCAGCAAGCTTTTGCTGCTTAGGCAGCCTTTCAATGATTGTTTATTCTATTATCACATCTGATTGTTCTTAAAACCATTTAGATCCATCTATCAACCAAAACCCTCACACACTATCAGGGAGAAAACAAACACTTTGATGGAGGCAGATACTCTAATCTTTGAAAATGAATGTAATGAATATTATTATTATAAATTATTAAATAGAAAGGTTATTAATGATCAATGTATACATTAAATAACTACCACCTACTACTAAGACCTGTAGTGATCCTTTAGAGTCACTTTGTATTTTTTTTGGCATGGTATCAAGAACTCTTGGGCTAAAACAAACAAATTTGCTTTTAGGCCCCCACAAGGAAGTCAGGCTCATATATTTTTTCCTCCTGCGACCAGTTGTCCTTAAAAGTGAGATAGGTATCTGAGCCAAACACAGGTGATCATAGAAAATATCCAAGGACATAAGGTACGATTGGATAAAAAGCCAACATATGATTCTGGAAAGGAGAACTGACAGAAAAATGTATAAACCTTTGGACTGACTCCACTGTAGAGCAGCATGGGAATTCTTTTAAATCATTTCTGTTTGCTTTAGTACACCATCTATTTTAAAGCAATTCATTTGAAGAAGAAAACATTACTGAGTCCCTTTAAAGGTATACATACTTATGTATATAATGTGTGATAAGAAACAGGCAGTGATTATCCAAAAAAATATGTGTTATATAGAAAAGTTCAGTGTACTACAGAGTTATAGGCAGGAAAGTAAAATCCAGCTTTGCACACCCACATGACCAAGTACACAGAGGAGAGGCAGCCATATACAGAGTTTTACTTTTCTGGTAGATACCATAGGACGTAACCGCTGGGGGATAGAATCACATGGTTGGGTGGGGTCTGAGCTCACAGCTGAATCAGAGCACAAGAAGAACCCGAGAGGAACCCCAGCGCCTGATACAAATGTATCAGCTGCCTGAGCCTCCTCCTGATTGGCCAAAACAAATTATGAGTTTTATGCTAATTTAGCCTGGGTTAAAGGGGGTGTTAACTTTCATTTTCAACTGTCAGAAATTACAAAAATGTAATAGCTTCAAGGTAAGTGTTTAAATGTTTATCCTGGTATTTTTTCATGCAAAAACTATTTTCATACTGTACTGATTCTCCTCTATCAGATGCACTCATAATCCCGAAAATTTAGAAATGCCTTTAAGTACTTATGGACCATTCATTACACATATGGTAATCACCTACTGCTAAATATTATTTTCTCAACATAATAATGTAAATTGCAGAGCTGTGTATATTGTAGTTACTAGATAAATGTCAAAATAAGGCAATTTTGTTAGACAGATCATATGAACCTAGCAATGGATTTTTGACAGAAAAGAATGGCACGTCGTAACATTTAGTGATGATTTCTCACTGTTTGAATGAATCAAGGATACGGGATCCTGTATAGCCTACACACTGATTTCTTTAGTATGTGTTGACCCAGTCTTGCGTCACTTTGTAGATTAAAACCTATAAAGGGACTTACAGGAATGATCAGTGTTGGGAATGGATGTATTTGTTTTTCATTAACATGGTCCGTTAATTTCTCGAAGATTAATCGAGTTGATGTCGGGAGAGCACTTGCAAAGACATTGGTCGTGTTATGGACTTACAGCCTCATTAAATTGCGATTCGGAAAATTTAAAAGTGCTCTATTTAAGCACATAGCATTTTTTTTTTTACAGAAGTTTTTAGTTAGTGAAGACCTTGCTTTTGGATAGAAGTTTACTAACTAAAAACTTGTGTAAAAAAATATGCTTTGTGCTTAAATAAAGCCCTTTTAAACTTACCGAATCGCAATTTAATAAGGCTGACAGTGACCGCTCTCATAGTAAGTAACTCAGTAGGAGATGATATAAGCTAGTGACAGTCAGCTTCACATTTATTATTTCAGGTCTGTGTCCTTACTTTACACCAGACACTAATTACGTTATGGTAGGTTGAACTACTCTCCATTGTATAACCATTAGACAAATAAAATAAATCACTGTATTCTCCTCAGTACTCCTTAACTGACTTTTTTTCTCCTACACATTACACTTTACCATATTATGTGCCCAATAAAAGTTTTAATTGTACTGTAAGGCCCATGGGCTCTGCAAGTAAGTTGGCTTTCACTGCTTTATAGCCATGCATTGCCTTAAGAGCAGCCATACATCACCTTAAGAGCATTTAAGATAGTTTCAGTGTTTTTCTACACGCCTTGCTGACTCCAAGGGGATAAAGGCACTACATACTCCCTTTAAATATGTCTTTTCACCATAGCAGTGACACAAATGAATTCACTCTTTGAAAAATCCTTAAAAGGAATTTGCGAAGCAGTGAAATGTAGCAGTAACTTCACAAAAGCATAACTCATCTAGAGAAGATCAATAAGCAACTTACTTTTGTGTTCTTAAGGAAAAGCTTGAACACAGTGGGATGTTTTATCACAGTGCTTTTATGATATGGTATTCATAACAGAAGCTACAGTATAATCTTTGTGTGTATGTATATATATATATTCTGTAGAGCTATACAGGAGTTAAGTAAAAAAAAATACAATATTAACACACTGCAAAAGAATGGGGGGCTGTCTTTGAGCTTAAAATCATAGTGTTTTTTTCCTAAAGCACCTTACAAGACTGAAAACTTGCAAACTTCCAATCTAAATGGTTTGCATGTGATACAGGAGGGTAATAGATGCAAGATGGCGGTGCGTTAGCCAATAGGCTGAAGCAGTTGGAGTTGTCTGTGTGTTGCACTGTCGATGTGAGTAATATTATGTTGTAGAGTATACAGTTGTGCAATATTAAGACTGAAGATGAGGAACGTCTTTAAACAAATGCATTTTTAGTGAGTTTTTGAAGGTTTTGAGGCAGGGAGTTTCTTAGAGTAGGAGCAGAACGAGAAAAGTCCTGGAGGTGGGAGTAAGAGGAGGTGACAAAAGAGAAGGAAAGAAGAAGGTCATTTGCAGATTGAAGATGGTGGTTGAAGAAATATTTTGAGATTAGGGCAGAGATATAAGGGGGTTCACTGTTGTTGAGGGCTTTATATATTTGGGTCATGATTTTAAATTTTATTCTGGAGGCTACGGGAAGCCAGTGGAGTGACTGACAGAGAGCGTTGAGTGTGGTAGATGGGTCTAGCGGAGGTGTTCATTATGGATTGGAGTGGAGACGGGTGATGGGAAGGCCAGCAAGGAGCAAGTTGCAGTAGTTGAGGGGAGATATGAGAGAATGGATTAGAATTTTAGTTGTGTCTTGTATAAGGTAGGGACGTATTTTGAAGATGTTTTTTAGGTGACATCAAAATGTTTGTTGTAGATTGCATCTGAGGAAGAAAAGAAAGGGCAGGGTCCAATAGAAGGGAGGTGGCAGTGATGATGGCATTGTCGGCAGTGAGAAATACTTGAGGAGTGGGAGCTGTAATAGATGGTGGGAAGATTAGTAGATCAGTCATGATCAGCCATGTTGAGTTTAAGTTGACAGGTGGACATCCAGAATAATATGCTTGATAGGCAGTTTTTATCTCATGCTAGAAGAGAGGGGGATAGATTTGGTGCTGAGAATGTCATCTGCGTGTTTTAGGGTACCAACGCAGGATGTATAAATGGAGAAGTGGTGGAGACACCAAATGTTGAGTTTTCTAAGATGTGAACCATAAGAGAGCTGTATCATGGATGCCAATAGAGAGGAGAGTTTGAATTAGAAGAGGTTTGTTAATGTTATCAAAGGCAGCAGAGAGATCCAGGAGAATTACAAGAGAGAAGTGACCATTTTGTGAGTGCGGTCTCTTAGTGAGCTTTGTGAGAGCTGTCTATGTGGATTGTTGTTCTAGGTGTAAATGTATAAAATATGGACCTTGACTTCATTCTTACAAATACTGTATATTAATTGGTGGAATTCATTAAAATGAATTGACTATCACTGTTCGAATCTATACCAACTGGGCAAGATTCTTGTGTCCTATCACCCTCTACTGTGAGAGATAATTAACCATGTTAGTTAAAGTCATTAGGAGAGAGCGAGGATGTTTTTGTGCAATTTATACTTGAATTACCCAACTTTCTCTTTCAGTTATCTAACACTTCAACCCAAAATAACCAATTAAATAAATGGAACTATTCTCTAAGTGTAATAGAGTAAGAAAGATATTAATTTGGAAACTGGGTACCTAGAGAAGGTGGGTTTGGAAAATCTATCCCCACCACAACTCTGGAAACCAGAAGACTCTATTTTATAAATATGTAGCAACTGAAGAAAAAATAATAATAATGATATGCAAAATAAAAAAACTTTATTAAGGAAAAACAGAAAAATATAGAAAAATAAGTTTTTAAAGAAAAAAGGGATATGTTAAAAAAGTATATCTAAAGCAGGCCGGCTCTAGTTTACAAGGGGGGTAAGCTTTTAAGTACCATAAGGTAACAGAAATAGCCACCACCTGTCTAATTTATAGGACAGATGACAGCTTACAGTTGCTGTAATTGCTTTCAAAGTAAAGGAGGGAAATAGAGAGGAAAGATCTCTCTGTATTCAGTGCCCAAAAGTAAATCTCATCACCCACTGATACAATTTATTTAGGAGGTGTGAAAAATTGGCAGGGACAATTCCTCCTTGATGTTGTGACCCACAGCACTAAGCTGCTGTCTACAAAAAATAATAAGAGGGTAGATAGTCTAATGATGTACTATCTGTACCAATGAAAGACTATAATAATTACTGTCTTACCCTCATGGTAGAAAAAAAGTGTGAGTAGCGTTTTTACTTGCTGTTACTCTTATAGAAGTACATTCTCAACAATAATTAGGTATAAGTGTAATACTCCACATTGGGAGCGCTTACCCCCGCCGCCTGGTGTATTGGTATTATTCCCGACGCGCGTTTCCCCGCTGTTAGGTTTTCGGATTCATCAGGGGACTGTTTCTCTTTTTAAAGGGTGCCGCGATTTCGCGGGTCGCTATTACGTCACCGCGTTCACGCTGGCGCCGCGACGCGATCGCGGGCCGCGTAATCACGTTTCTCGCGAGATTAATTGTCTCTGATCGCGAACTCACGTTAATCGCGAGATTTGGGATGTAATTACATTTAATTTCCGCAATACCTGTGAATGCTGATCCAATGAAAAAAAAGAACTCTATGCAGCAATATTATTATTTTACATATATATATATATATATATATATATATATATATATATAGTTGTAAAAAAAAATTTTGGCACCAACATGGTGTCTCCAATTGATAACCATCTCTGTTCACTTGAATGGAAAGGGATTTAAAGTTGTTTACCTAAAGGGGCCTTAAAGTCGTAAACTGCTCTGCACCATGATGTAACAGTTAAAATTAAGTAGAAAATGTTTTAAGCTCTTACCACATGATTAATTGAGCTTATAGGATTTTTTTCTCAGTACCAGAATGGACCATAAATTAAAAGTTCCCTTTGAATGCTCAATTTGCTTTTACAATAATACATTTCATGTTTTTACCCTTTGAGGTTAGAAAGTCTAAAGAAAACAAAGGAATAAACTGACATTTTGGGTTGCAACAAACATAGGGTCTCATTCAATTGCAATTCAGCCAATTGAATAGAGCTTTATATAAGCAGATAGCATATTTATTTTACAGAACATTTTAGTTACTTAACTTCTATCCTAAAGTAAGGTCTTCACTAGCTAAAACTTCTGTAAAGAATATATGCTTGTTGCATATATAGAGCCTTATTCAACTGGCAAAATTGCAATTGAATGAGGCCCATAGTGTATTGCCATTTGAGTGTGCTTGTGACTTTTATGTCCTTGCATAGGACGCTCTGCTCAGCCAATAGCAAGGAATGTTTCAAAATCGAAAGGGTTATGTAAAATATGTCTTATAAATGAGCCATCAGATCAGTGCTCTGTCTTGTACATATGCAGAGCAGTATTGATTAATTCCATGTCCCTTTAACCCAGTAACATAATGAGGAATGAGGTTAAGCACATATACATCAATCGGTCCAAACTATCTAACAGAGCTGTCTGTAATTACTTGTGTCCAAGCAAGCCTGCCCCTTAGAGAATCCCAATTTTCAGGCTATTGGACCAGTGACTCCTGGAGGGGCTGATATGGCTCAGCATGTAAGGGGAGATGAAGTGTGCGCACAGCGTGTCTCAGGATGCCGCTTGTAGCTTCTGCTAAGCCAGAGCACGATCACTACAACCATCTGGGCTTGCTGCTATTCTGAGACACGAGGATCCACTTATCTGCACCATGTGGTCTGCGGAAGCAGTCTCATAGCGAGCTGCCTTAGGGCATGAACCTTGTCTGTCTGAATGTTTCTCTCACATGGGGGTAGGTGAGGCGACCTTTAAAGCACTCTATTGTGATCAGTGAATTATTTATTAGTGCATTCCAGTGAAAAAAAATTTGGATGAATATCGGAGGATTTTTTTTTTGCCGAAAATCGAATTTTGGATTTGACGAATATAGAGGTTCCACTGTAGTATGATTCTGTATTTATAAAAAGTTACAGATACCTATTCTAGGTGAGAAGAGCAATCAGATCATAAAGTTTGAGGGTTATCGCTAATATGGTTGTCGTACTGCGAGAGAACAGGAGAGGGAGGGAGGGAGGGAAAAGGAAGGAGGGGGGGAGAGATAGAGTGAGCAGGAGAGAGAGTGAGAAGGAGAGAGAGAGAGGATGAGTGAGAATGAGAGAGCGAGAGAAAGGAGACCGAGAGAAGAAGGGAGAGGAAGAGTGAGAAGGAGAGAGCGAGAGCAGGAGAGAGAGAGAAAGGAGAGAGAGAGAGAGGAAGAGAGAGAGAGAGAAGGAGAGCGAGAGAGAAAGGAGAGAGACAGAAAGGAGAGCAAGAGAAGAAGGGAGAGAGAGAGAGAGAGAAGGAGAGAGAGGAAGAGTGAGGAGAGAGAGAGAGAGGAAGAGAGAGAGAACGAGGAGAGAGCGAGAGAAGGAGAGAGAGAGAGAAAGGAGAAAGAGAGAAGAAGGGAGAGGAAGAGTGAGAAGGAGAGAGCGAGAGCAGGAGAGAGAGAGAAAGGAGACCGAGAGAAGAAGGGAGAGGAAGAGTGAGAAGGAGAGAGCGAGAGCAGAAGAGAGAGAGAAAGGAGAGAGAGAGAGAGAGAGAGGAAGAGAGAGAGAAGGAGAGAGTGAGAGGAGAGAGAGAGAGAAGGAGAGCGAGAGAGAAACAGAAAGGAGAGCAAGAGAAGAAGGGAGAGAGAGAGAGAAGGAGAGAGAGGAAGAGTGAGGAGAGAGAGAGAGGAAGAGAGAGAGAGCGAGAAGGAGAGAGTGAGAGGAGAGAGCGAGAGAAGGAGAGAGAGAGAGAAAGGAGAAAGAGAGAAGAAGGGAGAGGAAGAGTGAGAAGGAGAGAGCGAGAGCAGGAGAGAGAGAGAAAGGAGACCGAGAGAAGAAGGGAGAGGAAGAGTGAGAAGGAGAGAGCGAGAGCAGGAGAGAGAGAGAAAGGAGAGAGAGAGAGAGGAAGAGAGAGAGAAGGAGAGAGTGAGAGGAGAGAGAGAGAGAAGGAGAGCGAGAGAGAAAGGAGAGAGACAGAAAGGAGAGCAAGAGAAGAAGGGAGAGAGAGAGAGAAGGAGAGAGAGGAAGAGAGAGAGAGCGAGAAGGAGAGAGTGAGAGGAGAGAGCGAGAGGAGAGAGAGAGAGAGAAAGGAGAAAGAGAGAAGAAGGGAGAGGAAGAGTGAGAAGGAGAGAGCGAGAGCAGGAGAGAGAGAGAAAGGAGACCGAGAGAAGAAGGGAGAGGAAGAGTGAGAAGGAGAGAGCGAGAGCAGGAGAGAGAGAGAAAGGAGAGAGAGAGAAGGAGAGAGTGAGAGGAGAGAGAGAGAGAAGGAGAGCGAGAGAGAAAGGAGAGAGACAGAAAGGAGAGCAAGAGAAGAAGGGAGAGAGAGAAGGAGAGAGAGGAAGAGTGAGGAGAGAGAGAGAGGAAGAGAGAGAGAGCGAGAAGGAGAGAGTGAGAAGAGAGAGCGAGAGAAGGAGAGAGAGAAAGGAGAAAGAGAGAAGAAGGGAGAGGAAGAGTGAGAAGGAGAGAGCGAGAGCAGGAGAGAGAGAGAAAGGAGACCGAGAGAAGAAGGGAGAGGAAGAGTGAGAAGGAGAGAGCGAGAGCAGGAGAGAGAGAGAAAGGAGAGCGAGAGAAGAAGGGAGAGAGAGAGAGAGAAAGGAGAGCGAGAGAAGAAGGGAGAGAGAGAGGAAGAGAGAGTGAGAGGAGAGAGAGAGAGAGAGAAGGAGAGAGAGAGAGAAAGGAGAGAGAAAGAGAGAAAGGAGAGCAAGAGAAGAAGGGAGAGAGAGAGAAGGAGAGAGAGGAAGAGTGAGGAGAGAGAGAGAGAAGGAGAGAGTGAGAGGAGAGAGCGAGAGAGAAAGGAGAAAGAGAAGAAGGGAGAGGAAGAGTGAGAAGGAGAAAGAGTAAGAGTAAGAACTAGAGAGAGAGAGAAGGAGAGGGGGAGAGAGAGAGAAGGAGATGGAGAGAGAGAGAAGGAGAGAGGAAGAGAGAGAAGGAGATGGAGAGAAGCAGATGAAGAGAGAGAGAGAGAAGGAGAGGGACAGAGAGATAGAAGAAGGGACGGAGAGAGAGAAGGAGAGAGAGAGTGAGCACAGAGAGAGGGAGAGGGCACAGAGAGAGAAAGAGGGCACACAGAGAGAAGCTGCACAAACAGACAGAAGGCACAATTTTTAAGACAATATTATACTGTCAAGTAACTAATATATAATAAAGCTTGTAATACATATACTCATGCAAATGGAGAAGTTCTCCAAGCGTTTTCTACATTTCTTCCTTTTGTTCAGGGGTGGGGAACCAATGGCCTAGGGGCCACATATGGCCCTTTGGCTGATTCCATAAGGCCCGCAACATGTACAAATTCCTATCCAGAGTGCACACAGTATGGGACAGCATCATACTTAATGGCCAGTTGGCATTTCCCAGTGGATACAAACTCTCCGAACACTCATGGAACAACATGGAAGATTAAGTGACCCATGTGGTTCATGCTTAGTATACAGTGATACTTCTTTTATGTGCTGTACAAGAGCTAGTATGTAGTGATGTAATTGTGTATGGGGAGTTTTACCATTCTCTTGGGCTTGTAGTTCATTACATCTCCAAAGACCAGAGATGTCTGAATGTGTGTACAAATGGATAGCGGAAAATGAATGTGAGAGCCGGTATTGAGCACTGGCGCTCCACAAGAAATCAAATCTGAGACATGTCAGGGTGATGGATCCCTGCTCCCACTGCATAATCCTAGTAAATAACCAATGCACATTTGATGAGTTGTGACTAATGCCATTTGTAATGTTTGTTTTACAACCTATGCATGGTATTGGAGATTTCCAAGATTGAAAATAAATACATTTTATACACAACTAACAAAAAAAAAAAACAACTGGAAAGGGTTAAACACCAAGTACAAACATCATTTTGCATGAGTAGTTTTCTAAAATTTCAAACAGCTATACATAAAATAAAATTTAATTATAGTGCAGGTGCAATTAGGTTTTTGTGTGAGTTCCACCTGCTGAGGTCAGCTGTCCCCTGGGCACACTTGTAATCTATTGGCTTCTTGTTATTATGAAATGCAAGCACTTCATTAACTTAAACCAAAAGCCATCAAGCATATTGGTAAGAACACTTAAGAGATTCTGCCAAAGTCAAATATGTCAGCATAAATCATTATAGGAAGTGAAGACGTACCAAAGCAAATGTGGTATGGTTCCAGCTGGCAGATGATGCGTCAGGTATTAAAATAATATGATATCTCAGATCGGAATATTGAAGGTATATTCAGTCGGATAAAATACCCTTGTATATCCTTACAGAACTAAGTTCATAGCGGAATACAGAATTATATAGTTTGGACTTGAACACATTATAGCCAGTATTTAATGATCCTAAAAAATGAAAAATACATTTAGCTTATGGTGGGCAATAAAGTGAGACATGAATTCCAATTTACCAAGTACATCTACCTAATAATGTTTATCTTTATGTCTAAGACTGGTCAGAAACACTCATTTGGTACTAAGTATTTAGTAAGAAATTTCACGCAATGTTTATTTTGCACTGTCAAATTCTGGGAAGAGGCATGCAAAAAAAGTTAAGTTAACATATTTCAGTCTTTCATCCCAAAATGTTTTTTTACATGGCTACTGTGTGCCTGCAATTGTACATAGAGTATGATATGTACTGACATCTTTCCCAATCCCATTCACCTTAGTCTCTTTTACCTCCAGACCTAGAGCACACACATCTCCAATCATCGGCCTCAGAACTTATCTAACATGCCCTTCCACCTCCCCTATGCACATCCACCCATCCACCTATGATTTGTGTTACTTTATAGTGCAGGTTTCTGCACTATCACCTCCATTTTTCACAACTGATACACCCAAATACATAATCTCTAATTAACCCTCTACTCTTTTTTTAACTATTCGCCAAGCCCTTGTATCTCCCTTTTAATTCCTTCAGTTTTTGTTTCATTAATCCTTTATAAGCTTGTGAACTCAGTCATGCACGGCACTTTGCATATATGTGTCATGTGTATGATTGTGAGTCGTCAACTACTTTTCTATCAGTATGTAGGGTCATACCTATGTTTTACTGTACCCCAGTGCTTCAGAATGTATTAGCGCTATATTAATGAGAGATACAAATAACTACAATGAAAATGAAAACATAAAAACGTAACATATATATATATATATATATATATATATATATATATATATATGCTTATTATTAAGTTGAGGTCAAAAAGCATATTATAAATATAAAGCTGCCATGGCCCCTTAGTTGTTAAGGCAAAATAGACAACATTATATATGTACCTAGCTGGCGTGAAAAAATAAGCATGTTTCCACAGTTTTTTTTAAATACTTTAATTATTCCATGCTGCTTTCTTCTATGTTTATGTATTTTTGTTTGTTTACATTTATGATCTGTATGTGTCAAATAAAATATAAGTTTAATATTTAGAGGTGAATCTCTTCTAGTTCACAAATATTGCTTTGCATTGGTGGCAAAGTGTACTAGCACTTTCTTGCAGCTGCCTGATTACTGCACAGTACAGGACAATTAAATATAATAATAAAAAATAATATAAATAAAATTATTTTGCCAACCAACAAACCTACGATAAGCAGTTTTTAAAAAGATGAAAGGAACTCACCTGCAAAGAAGGAAAAACACGGCTTTGTACAATAATTGTTTTTTAATCAAATTTTTAAAAATCATAATAAACTGAAAAGGTATTTATATATATATATATATATATATATATATATATATATATTTTTTTTTTTTTTTTACTGCTTGAAAGATATGAAAAGGGCTCCCATCTGCAACACAACAGCAACAAATGCATCAGATGTATTAATGGAAAACCATTCCAGTTAAAGCCAGGGCTATTTTCTTGACTGATAAATGATTTGACATCAGGTCGCAACATAAATGGCTTCCCATTTCTTCTAAATTGGATTTCTTTCTGTAATAAATATTATGCTCTGCTCTTTTTCATCAATAGTCTCCAGAGATTGGGACATATGAGCTTTCTGTGGGGCCAAGGATTCAAATGACAAATATTCACATTATTATAACCTACTCGGGCCTTTAGTTTCTGGTCCTAATTTCATTATATTATTAATGATTTATGTTTTACTTTCTACAATAATAATCCAACATTAAATCATTTTGATTCGATACTATTTAAAATATAGAATTTTGAAAAGCTATTATGTCGTGAGTGAATCTATCAAACGGCTAACTGTAAAATTCTCCATAGGTGAAGTATAATGTACAACACTATATAGCAAGGGTAGTCAATAGGCAGATCTGGGTCTGAATTAGGACCTCTGGACTATTTGTTCAAGACCTCCACATCATTATTACATTTTTAAGATAACTCTCCTAATGCGTCCATATCTTTAAATTAGCTTTTAGTTAAAAAGTAATCTTCCTTTATTTGTGAATTCCTATGTACTGTAAGCTTTTAGGTAGACTAGTCGGGTTTATTGGTACTTATCTGCCATCGGACCTATATTTCTGTCTTATAGTACCATGATATAAGGGATTTTAAAACAAGGACACAAGAATCATAGAAGATGGGTCATGGAGATGTATTTTTCTGATACTTTTGATAAAATATCCAGTCTAGACCAGGGTAGGCAAGTTCAGTCCTGGAGAGCCACACACAGGCCCGGACTTGATTATTTCCTTTCTGTGCAAAGGTGAGTCAATCAGGATGATTGAAGAATCGATAATCTTTGCTGTACATAGCATGGTTATCCTCAAATCCTGACCCATGTGTGGTTCTTCAGGACCAAATTTGCCTATCCCTGGTTTACAAAAAATTACCAGTGAGGGGATAGCTACAAGGTATGGGATCCTATTAACAATACAAAAGGGTGCTGCAAAGAGATTAGTAATTGGGTAATATCAGAAAAAAATAAAAGAAAATAATTTTCGGTTTGGAAGCACTCTATTTGACTGATCTCAAAAAAAGACAAAAATGTACTAAAATATAACTTTTATTATTTTTCTTTAGAATAAAAGCATTACTTACAATAGGGGACACACAAAACTGGAGTAATATTAAATGATATTAGATATGGAATTTAGCTCCTGCTTTCAAAGAGAAGCTCCAACTGATAATAAATTGTGTATAAAGTGCTTAAGGTAATAAAGTGCTAAGTGATGAATATTAAAATATTAAAAAGTGCCTAATGATTCTAGTAGTGATAAGAAAGGTTGGTTGCTAGACTTAATATCAGGATGAAAATCACATTACATATAAAAAAAATCATTTATTTTAAATCCTTTTTTTTTTTTTATATCTTTTTTTTTTTTCTACATAAAATTTACAATTTACATACAGGTATAAAATATACTTTTTTCATACAATAAAATACATAAACATAACAATATTCACACAAAAACATTCAAAAAGCTGCCATTGCTTTAAATATTGCACTTGTATAATCTAATACAACAGTATGCCTTGACCGATATTTTCCTTTGACCTTCTCTTATCTCTTTGCCTACCCCTTACTTTCTTATCTTTCCTACCTGTCAACCCTTTTTAGTTATAATCTATTCTTGTTCTCTATGGGTTAACATTATATATTGATCCCAAAAATCCCAATTTGCACATAGCCGCCTATTTATGGGATAACTTTCAGAATTACTCTTCATAATCTCCCGATTGATTTTTATAGTATTTACTACTTCATTCCATGATGGAATTATCGGTTGCTTTCAATATTTTGATAAAAGATTTTTTACAATTAGGAGAATATGAGATATTAGAAATCTTTCACGTGGCGCAAACATATCTATCGCTAAATGAAATAAGGCCATCTGAGGAGTACCTATTAGATGTTTATTACAGATCTTTGATATTTCTGAGAAGCATTTTACCCATAATGCGTTGATCTTATCGCATTCCCACCATAAATGTAATTTTAAATCCTTTTGATATGAAGTATGTCGATGTATATATTTCCTAATTTATATCGCACTGCTCTTATTATATGACAAGAACTCTTTCTGTTGTATTTAAATTATAAGCAGTGTAACTCCGTGCTGAGTTATTCCCCACACTCGCTAAAACACGCCGACGCATCCGAATGACGTAATCACCAGCGCGACTCCCACCCGATGCGCATTTCCCAGGATTTCATCGGGGGTTACCAAGTCTCCCTGTCTAAGTGCCTTATAAATGTGCAGCGTTACCAAGGCAACACGGGAGAAAAAAGGGGATTAAAAATGAGCATATAAATCTCTAAACACAGAATCTGAATAAACTGGGAAATGTATGAGGTTACTATGGAAAAATAATATATAATGCAGTAAGACCAAAAAGGCAAATGATGGAAAACAAAAAAAATGAATATATGAATATATCCAGTTTTGTGTGGCCCCCTATTTTAAAGTAATGTTTTTATTCTAAAGAAAATAATAAAAGTTATATTTTATTAATTTTTTGTCTCTTGAGATCAGTCAAAAGGAGTGCTTCCAAACAGAGATTATTTTCTTTCCTTTTTTCTGATATCCCTGGTTTAGGCTAATATGCCACTTGACTTGTTGATGCACTGAGCTGAGATCTACTGTAAACTTTGGGTGAAGAAATAGACTACTGATTAGGATTTTTCACTTTTTTTTCTTTATTGTTGTCTGTAGTGTGTTTTATTAATCTGGTTTAATTACGGTATATAATAGACAAATAGTTGTACATGTCTTTCTTAAAGGGATATAGATGTTACTAGATATACTTTATACCTGTGTATTTACTTTTATGTACTTTTTGCTGAGAGATGATCACTGAGTGGTTAATATGACACACAGCACATACAGCAGAGTCTGTGTCTTCATAGGCTGCAGGGGGCAGACCAATACAGGGAATATTTATTTGATTATAGAGAGTAAAAGCAGTGCTTAAGTACAATTAAAGTACATTAAAGTAACCTTCCATATTCATTTAATTATTACCAGCCAGTCAGAGATGGTATTTATGGTGGAACTAGCGATAATGTTGAATGTTCGTGGGTAGAGTTAAATAGCGGATCAGCAAATTCCAAAAGAATATTAGTAGTATGCTATAAACCCCCAAATATAGCTGAAAATGAGGAAATACAGTTATTGTTACAGATTGGAAATGCAGCTAAGCATGGGCAAGTTCTAATAATGGGAGATTTTAATTACCCTGAAATAAACTGGATAAATGAGACAGGCAGTTCATCTAAGGGGAGCAGGTTCTTGAGTACACTCAGAGATCATTATCTGGCCCAGGTTATACAGGAGCCTACTAGAAATGAAGCTATCTTGGATTTAGTAATCACAATTAATATTGATATAGTATCTAATGTTAGAATAGGGCAACCTTTGGGAAACAGTGATCACAACACAGTCTCATTTGAGATTGAATTAAAAAAAACATAACTGTAAGGGGCTAACGAAAACTCTTAATTTTAAAATCACAGACTTTAACGGTCTAAGGGAAGCAATACAAAGTATAGACTGGGACAGAGAACTGACAGGTAAATATACTGACCATAAATGGACAACGTTCAAAACCATACCTATTACCATAAACCATGTGGAAATAAAAGTAGAAGGAGTAAATCACAACCCATGTGGCTTAGCAATGAATTAAAGATGAAGATGAGGAGTAAAAAACAAACATTTACATTAAACAAACAAGAGGGGACAGAGACTGCTTTACAGGAGTACAAGGAAATCAACAAGGCTTGCAAAAGGGCTATTAGACTGGCTAAAATCAAAAATGAAAAGTTAGTTGCAAAGGAGAGTAAGGCTAACCCTAAAATATTTTTTAAATATATAAATGGGAAGAAGGCCAGGAAGGAAGCTATAGGAACATTACAATGTGATACAGGCCGACAGATAATGAGTGACCAGGAAATGGCAGATATAGACACAAGGGAGGTACCAGTGGTTGGGTCACTTCAACATAATGGGGCTACACTACCTTCACCAAATAATTGGTTAATGCAGGAAGAAATCCAAAAGAGGCTGGAAAATATAAATGTTAATAAAGCCCCGGGTCCTGATGGAATACATCCAAGGGTACTGAGGGAAATGGGCTCTGTAATATATCAAAACCATTATATCTAATTTTTCAAGATTCACTCAACACAGGGTCTCTACCAGATGACTAGAGGAAGGCAGACGTGATACCTATATTTAAGAAGGGAGCAAGAGCAAATCAAGGGAATTATAGACCAATGAGCTTCTGTAGTGAGAAAGCTTTGAGAAGGGTTAATAAGGGATAATATACAGAGATATGTCTATTCAAACAGGATTATAAGTAGGAGCCAACATGTATTTATGCAACATAGGTCACGTCAAACAAACCTAATTAGTTTCTATGAGGAGGTTAGTAGGAACTTGGATCAAGGCCACTCAGTGGATGTAGTCTATTTGCATTTTGCAAAGGCTTTTGATACAGTGCCACATGGGAGACTGTTGAACAAACTAAGGGATACAGGATTTGCCATACATATTTGCTTATGGATTGAGAGCTGGCTAAAAGACAGGAAGCAAAGGGTTGTGGTAAATGGAACATACTCGAATTGGACTAATGTGGTATGTGGGGTTCCTCAGGATTCAGTATTAGCCCCCCTCCTTTTTAACATATTTATTAATGACTTGGAAATGGAATTGGAGTGTGGTGTCTCCATTTTTGCTGATGACACAAAGTTGTGCAAGGTAATTAAATCAGCAAATTATTTACTTTCCCTCCAAAGGGATTTGCATAAATTAGAGGAATGAGTATCTAAGTGGCAGATGAGATTTAATACAAATAAATGTAAGGTTATGCATATGGGAAGGAAAAATAGCCAAGCAATTTATAAACTTAGTGGAGCAAATCTAGGGGTATCAGATATTGAAAGCGATTTGGGAGTACTTTTGGGCAACCGCCTAGGTAACAGTGCTCAATGCCAAGCAGCATCTGCAAAGGCAAGTAACATTTGAGCATGTATTAAGAAGGGTATAGAAGCAAGGGAAGCAAATATAATTCTCCCACTATACAAATCCCTAGTACGCCCTCATTTGCAATATGGAGTACAATTTTGGGCACCACTTCATAAAAAATACATTTTAGAGCTTGAAAAAGTACAGAGAAGGGCAACAAAGCTAATAAAGGGAATGGAGGGGCTAAGTTATGAAGAAAGACTAACCAAATTAAACGTATTTACTCTAGAAAAAAGGCGTCTAAGAGGAGATATTATTACCTTATATAAATATTTTCAGGGTCAATACAAGGCTTTATCAAGGGGACTTTTTGTGCCAAGAGGTTTTCAACTGACAGAAAGAATAGGATTCTTCACAGTAAGGGTGGTTAATCTGTGGAATTCTCTACCAAAGGAGGTGGTGACAGCTGATTCGATAGATAATTTAAAAAAGGGATCGGATATATTTTTAAATAAAAAGGGCATTAAGGGCTATCCTGGATAAATAGAGATAGAGTATTGATCCAGGGATGAATCCGATCGACAGTATCTGGGGTCAGGATGGAATGTTTTATTTATTTTCCCTGTTGGGACAATTGGCAAAGTTTCACTGTTTATTTTTTTTCTGTTTGCCTTCTCCTGTATCAATTATAAACAAATCCACATATTGCAGATCAGAGGAGATCTAAAAAGGTTGAACTTGATGTACTAAAGTATTTTTTTCAAGCTGAAATTAATATGTAACCATGTAGGTATGAGTTTGAAATCATTTGAAAAAGCCTCATTTAAACATTTTTCACAGTGCATTTCTATTTACACTGAATATAATGAAATATTTATAAGTTCAATACGTTTGATTTTTGATTATGCTTTATAGAAAACATAGGAAAAGTGTTTTATTTGCATCACTCTTATTTAACTCCACTTTATACTGTTTGATTAAGATATTCCATTGTCTCTTAGTAAATTGCCGTATGTATGACGGGAAACATTTAATCTATTAGGTATAGCTTATTTCAGAGGGTTCCCTGGTGCTCCAGTGATTAGGATTCGGTGCTTTCACCGCTGCGACCTGGGTTTGATTCCAGTCAGGGAAGTCACACCACCCTGAAGCCATGCAAGGCTGGGTCTGGTCAGTACATGGATGAGGGACCACATAGGAATTCCAGGAGCTACATGCTGTGGCCCACTGGATAAGGAACTGGAAACCCACTTCAGTATCTCTGCCATAAATACAAAGTGGATCAGCATGACCATGGAAGCGAATGAATGACGCAAAAAAAAACGAATTTCATTATCATTAGCTAAGTAGTTTGAGATATAATGTTTCACTGCAGCCCTATGTTCTGCTATATAGATGGATTCTGCTGTAATCTGCTCAAGGCAGGAAGCCGAGGCTTGTGAGGATTGATACGATGCCTGGTGGGTGTTTGATGAATGAGACAACTCTGTATAACAACATTGCAACCTGTGGACTAAAGGGCGTCTGGACAGCTCCCGGCTGCAGTAACCCAGCAGATTTATGGATTATTGAAGTCCTGGGAATCAAACTGGTTTCTTCAGAAATAAATCTGATGCCAAATGTTACCGTTATTAATATCCTTACTCTAAATTTTCCATGGTTAATAGGCATGCGTGGTGGGAAAAAGACAGATTAATAATGAGAAATGGACCCCTTAAACATGTCACACAGTAATCAATAGATTATGTCAAAGAAGCGTCTGATGATAACCAGCCCATACCTGGCTCCATAAAGGTTGACAGCCATTGCTCTATTGGGCTATTGTACACTTTAATCATCATTTTTATTAAATAGTTACACACAGACACAATCCCTTTAACTGCAAACATGCCATTTTATCATAATATATTGATGGTTTATGTAGCGGCTCCAAAATACCTTTTTATGTCAATTCATGCAAATAATGATGGAAAACTAAAGCTTTAGATGTTTTTGAATACATAAGAAAAATGACATGGAACGAGGGGTGAAGGGAGGGAGAAGCAAGGGAGGAAGACGTAAGGAAGGAATGGAGGGATAGAGGGGAGGCAGAGAGAGAGAGGAGGCAGAGAGGGAGGGGGAGATAGAGAAGGAGGAGGAAAGAGAGAGAAGGAGGGGGAGGGACAGAGAGGGGAGAGAAAGAGAGGAGGAGGGGGAGAGAGGATACAGAAAGAGAAGGAGGGAGGGGAGAGAGAAGGAGGGAGAGGGTGAGAAGGAGGAAGAGAGAGAGAGGAGGGAGAGAGAGAGAAGGAGGGAGAGAGGAGTGGGAGAGAGCACACAGAGCGCAGAGAGAGAGACAGAGCAGAGAGAGACAGAGGGTGCACACAGAGAGAGAGACAACCGACAGAGAGAGAGGGTGCACAGAGAGACAGCACAGACAGAATAGACAATTGAACATAACATATCATATTGTTATTTATGACGGACAAGTTACTAACTTATAAAGTCACGCCTCAGTCTCTATATTTTATTTTAACTTTATATAAAAAGGAAAGATTATTGCTAAATCTAAAATAATATACCCCAAATTTCCAAATACCATAAATCTTCATTCTCAACCTTAATCAGTTCTGGACGGCAGGTTGGGTACAAAAACGGTTGAGTACCAAAAATCCCATAAGGATTAAGGTATACTGGTTTTAGCAAATGAGTACCAAGGTTTTTTGCTCATCCAAACATGTTGAGTATCGATAATGTTGAGTTCCGAGGAGGTTGAGAACCAAGGTACCGCTCTACAGTAAAATTGTTCTTCCTGCTCTAACGTCACATAAGGAATTTTCTCAGTCAGAATATTTGCCAGCCTTTATTTCTAGTTAGTTAGTGCTCAGTGTTTGTTTTTGCAGCCACTGAGCCGCTATAACAGTTCTAGCCGCAGTTAATATTCGTATAATTAGTTTTTATCCATCTCTCCATATAAAAGGCATTATTACTGGGTCTAACTTTATTCATAAGTTAACATTTTTTATAATTTTTTGTGTGGTTTTCTCCATTGAACAATTTATGGTAGTACATTTTTTAAGTATAATGAAGGTTCCTTGGTTTACCTTCTGCTACATTATGGATTATTGCCATTTCCTGCAGCAGAAGGGTTAACCATTGCCTCCTTCTAGATGCTGTATCCGTGATCCTATCTATTAAGTGCTGCCCTTTCCCTGCCTTGTCCAGAGTCCTGAGCCAATTATCTTCCTATTGATTCACTGTTTCTCCACATGACGATCCACATGAGTGGGTGGCAACAAGACTACCGCGGCTGTCAATATCAATTACATCTGCATCTCACTGCCCCCACAAGGGAATACCCCAGGTACTGTGTGTAGGGGGGAGGGGTGCGGGGCCAGTCCTGCAATGTAAGGTATCTGGCAGGTTATGTATTAGTGGTAGCTGCTGTCCAGTTTTCATGTTTTACGCAAAACTGTTCCATTCTGTGACCTCAGTATGTTTGCTAGCATCCATGAAAACTGGACCAGAACCTTGGAGGGACATTACAAAGAAAGGTTTTCTTTAAAAATAGCAAAAAGCATCATAAGTTACTTTTCAGTTGTCTTACTACGTAGTTACATAGTATTTGAGGTTGAATAAAGACTTTTAGTCCATCAAATTCAACCTTTTTAGATCTCTTCTGATACTTATAATATGTGAATTATTTGTTACTTGTTAATAATTGTTAATTGATCCAGAGGAAGGAAAAAAGAGAAAAAAACAAACATTGAAACTGGCCAATTGTCTCAAAGGGGAAAAAAAAGCAAAATTCCATCCTGACCCCAGATACTGGCGATCGGATTTCTCCCTGTATCAATATTCCTTTGCTAGTTATCTAGGATTACCTTGAATGCCCTCTTTAAACTTATCTAAACTTGTCACCACCTCCTTTGGTAGAGAATTCCACAGATTAACCACACTTACTGTGAAGAAGCCTTTTGTTTCTTTAAGGTTGAATCTTTTTTTCCCCTCGTCAGTTGAAAACCTCTTGGCACAAAAAGTCCACTTGACAAAGCCTTGTATTGACCCTGGATATATTTATATAATGTGATCATATGCCCTCTTAGACGCCTTTTTTTTTAGGGAAAAAAAGTGTAATTTGGTTAGTCTTTCTTCATAGCTTAGCCCCTCCATTCCCCTTATTAGTTTTGTTGCCCTTCTCTGTTCTTTTCTCGGCTGTAACATGTCCTTTTTATGAAGTGGTGCCTCTCATGGTTCGCCGGCTTTATCGTCTTCAACAACAATTGTTGCTTGTCTCCCTAATCACATGACTTTTTCATCCAATCACATCAGCATCCTGTGATGTTTTCTCTAATTGTTTTTATTGACTGGCTAGCAGACCATGGGCCTCATTCAAATGCGATTAATTGAATAGGGCTCTATATAAGCACAGTGCATATTTTTTACAGAAGTTTTTAGTTAATAACGACCTTGCTTTTGGATAGAAGATCACTAACTAAAAACCTCTGTAAAAAAATATGCTGTGTGCTTATATAGAGCCCTATTCAATTGGCCGAATCGCATTTCAATGAGGCCCAAAGTACGGCAACTGTAAGAGTTTTTTTGTAATAAATTCAATGATCCTTCTGATTTTAGTTATCTTTATATGACTACAAAAAAAGAAAAGCGTTACCATGTCTGTTGATGTCACATCTGCCAGTGAGAAATGAGGAAGGTATAATGACCGAGATAACAAGTGAAGGGCGGCTGGACTAACCCAGCAGATTCATGGAGTACTAAAGTACAGTAAATCAAACTGGTTTCTTCAGAAATAAATCTGCTGCCAAATGTTGCAGTTATTAACATCCTTACTCAAAATATTCCATGGGGTAATAAGCACGACTGGGATGAAAATGACCGATAATAAGGAGAGATGGACTCCTTAAACATGTCACCGGAGCAGTAATCAATAAATCATAAAGGTAGAGAGACAATCTTCTACTGGACTATATAATATGTTCTAAACACTTTAATCATACTTTTAATGCAATAATTATTATAATCTATACTAGCGACTTGCCCGTCAAAAAATGACGGCAATAAAATTGTAAGGCAGGTAATGTTGTTTGTGTGCAGAATTAATTTTGTTTGTGTTTTAAGATCCTTCGGCGCTCATTTTTTTTAAACAAAAGTTTTTAGTTAGCGAACTTATATCCAAAAGCAAGGTCTTCACTAACTGAAAACGTCTGTAATAAAAATATGCTTTGTGCTTATATAGAGCCCTATTCAATTGGCCAAATTGCAATTGAATGAGGCCCTTATAGATATTATTGTCCACCCCGACATAAGGTTAGTTTCGTCTCAGTTAGTTTCAACATATATTTACAGTATATATAATGTTTCAGTTTATACACAGCACATTCTACCTGCCATCTTTTATGTGCATATTTTTCAAATTGAGAAAGATCTGCACTGATTATTTCCTAACTAGTGACTTGCCCGTCAAAAATGACGGGGCAATAAAATTGTAAGGCAGGTAATGCTGTTTGCCACAGACGTTATTTTTTTTGGTGGTCTGAGATCCTTCGGCACTCATCCCAAAATGTACATTAATAAACTTACCCTAGAGTTTGCAGACTTTTTCCAGTTTTCTGGCAGTTGATTTTGAGAAAGAATGCCCCAGAAAATCCAAGCTAAATTAGCATAAAATTCACCAGATTGTCCTCCTGCCTCAAAACATTCAAAACTTCACAAAAAATGCATCTCTTTAAAGAAGCGTATCACCTTCCACCCTAACACGCTCAGCACCTCTCTCTCCCTCCTGTACCACACACAATAACGTTTGGTTGTAAGTCTGCGTGTTTCAATACTGCAGGGTGCTTTGGGGAAAGCACCATGGACACTGGATTCCAAGCTCAAAGACAGGGTCCTCCTTGCTTTATTATGTTTTTATTTGTATTTACCTTTGCCTGGAACTTATCTTATGTACAGCGCTACGGAATATGTCAGCGCGTTATAATAAAATGATAATACATTAAACTATCCGGCACCTAACCAACTGGCAATCTCAAGCATCAATTCCCCATTTTAAATGTACTCCCGCTAAACCGGCATTATCCGGCACTATCTAGAGTTCGAGACTGCAAAAAAAAAATGCTACCTTTTTTTATAATTTCCAATTACACGTCTCAGGCAATAGGGAGCCCCATAGGTGCCGGATAACGGGGACATTACTGTAATAATAATAATAATAATAATGTGTTGTGGCCAATCAGAGGCAGCTACAACATTGAAGCAAATGATGGGGATTCAGTCTCTGTAGTCGCTGCACTGTGCTGCTACTGGCTGGAAAGTTAGTATAGTGTTAAAAAAAACATACTTGAATGCAGTTTTTCTATTGGTTAGTACCAGTTGCCTATGTAAGCACCTTTGGAGGTGTCTAACCCATTTTTAAAAAATAAAATAAATCTATGTATATAGAATAAATCAATGTAATGTGCATTTATGATATAAACGGGATGTGTTAGATTAGAAAAGAATAAAAACGGAAACTTCCATATACCTTTAAGTTAGACTCAGGCTTAACTTTGTTAGCAAACTTTTCATAAAACGTCCTCTATATACAGAATATGGAGTGACTCATGAAATCAGATATATTTGTGTAGTCATTTTCACATATATCACCCCAGTTGCTTTTCAAGGGATTATTTCTCTCTGATAAATCTGCTATACTTTTTTGCACTGTTTGCAGTTCACAGAGCCCACCTAGTGCTTGCTGGGAAAATTCTTAGGCAAAAGCGTCTGACAAGAGCTGACAGCACTCCCACGCAACCATACGTTGCTGCCAGCACCGCCACATGTCACAGTAATAGGATGGTGACAGCACATGGGTGTCTGTGGGACATGAACTCAGCACATTTCAGAGACATTTCACTACTTATTATTCGTATTTGCCTTACTTTCCCTTTGCTAATCTTATGAAAAAGACAGCAACATTATTGCATATAAAAGGTAATAAATTAGAGGCTGTATTATTCTACATTTTGAAGTGTCATTCTTCAAAATAGTATATTTTAAATAAATGACAACTATCCTTTAACGTCATACATTTAAAAGAGCATGTTTTAAAACGTTGGGGGAATTTACCAAGCACTAATCCACTGATAGCTAGATAGATAGATAGATAGATAGATAGATACGTAGATAGATACATAGATAGATAGATATATACATAGATAGATAGATACGTAGATAGATACATAGATAGATAGATAGATATATACATAGATAGATAGATAGATAGATACATACATAGATAGATACATAGATAGATAGAAATGGGAATAGAGATAGATAGATAGATAGATAGATACATAGATAGATAGATAGATAGATAGATACATAGATAGATAGATAGACAGTATCTATCTATCTATCTAATATAAATATAGATAGATAGATTGATAGATATATAAATACTAATAGGAATATAGATAGATAGATTCTCCACTATATCACCTGAGATGAGGTATGAAGAGCTGAGATAATGTGTTTTTCCCATTAGTATTTAGGGGATGGAGGGGAAAGAGACACAGCGGAGGGAGGGAGGAGGGGAAAGAGACACAGGGGAGAGAGGGTAGGGGGGAAAGAGACACAGGGGAGAGAGGGTGGAGGGGAAAGAGACACAGGGGAGAGAGGGTGGGAGAAGGGGAAAACAACACAGGGGATGGAGAAAGGAGGGGAAAGAGACATGGGAGGAAGGAAAGAGACACGGGACAGAGGGGGGAAAGAGACACATGGGAGGGAGAGGGGAGGGAGAGACACATAGGAGGGAGGGGCGGGGAAGAGACACAGGGGAGGGTTTGTTCCACTGTTGTCTTATCAGGGTGTCCTTGTAAACTAATGAGATATCCATTAGTACTTTTGAAAGCACTGGCAATTATTTTGTCACATTTACATTGTAACAAATGGAAGCTTCATTTACATGCAAGATCTCCCCCAGTTATAGAAGCATATCAACAGAAACAAACATGGTAGATCCCACTGCAACATAATTGCAAATAGGCAATACGTTAAAGCTTATTTTTTTATTTATAAAAAGCAATTATCAAGTGTACAGAGTACATTTTATATATGACTGTCATTTAGTTGTTCAGTTGCGTCCGACTCTCTGTGACCATATGGACTGCTGCAAGCCAGGTACAGCTCTCAATCACTGCCCCTCTGAGCTCCATCAAGTTCATGTTCATTGCTTCAATCACCTCATCTATCCATCTCCAACTCTGTCCTCTCCTTCTTGGTGTCACTTCAATATTTCCCAGCATCAGAGAGTTTTCTCTAGGGAATCCGGCCGTCTCATGATATGGCCAAAATATTTGAGCTTCAGCCTCATGATCATACCTTCTAGTGAACAGTTTGACCTGATAACCAGTAGTACTGATTGATTGGATCTTGCAAGGAACTCTAAGCAGTTTTAACCAACACCACAATTCAAAGGCATCAATTATACGGCGCTCAGACTTCTTTATGGTCCAGATATATTATATATGATTACTGTGGTAATTTAGCGCAGGCTTCTCCAAATTACTGAATTTAAACAAAATATGTTGAAAATATAGTATGACACTGGCCCTTGAGGACTACTCTGTTAAATTATGCAAAGCGGGATTAAGTTTTGTTATATGATCATTAAGTAAATTATCTATATTTGTGTAGCTAGTTACGCATGAATAAGATGGAGGGTGAAAGATTTAAGAGTAATGTGCCAATGTACTACTTTACAGAAAAGGTGGAAATAGTCTTAAAGTGGTATAGGTAGTAACAAACACATTAATAGAATTCAAGCATGTCTGAATTGCTTCCTCTGGTCTATATCTAATCCCAATTATCAGCCATATTGTCTGACAGGACAGGCACAAACTGTCACATTCATCCTACCATTTCCTCACAACTCTTTGCTGATTGGATGACGTAGGTCACATGACAACTTCCTCAGTCAGTTACCTCATGAGGCCACATACAGGTACAACATGGAATCTGTTTTGAAAACAATGCAACAGTTTGTTTAACAAACACTAAATAGTACATATATGTTGGTAAGCTAATGTACCAGCATAATGCATCCTCATTCTGTTCTATGCTAGTCTAAAGGTGATGTTCATCTATTTCTGCATAGAAAGTAGGTGTCCATTGCCAGCCATTTTGTCTGCCAGGCAAGAGACACCATTTTGCCTTCAGCCCTCCATTTCATAACCTCTCTCTGCTGCCTGGAGCATTGGGTTACATGGTCCAGACATCTCATTCAATTGTCACTTTACCAGCTACCTCATGAAACTCCATAAATTAGATCTTTCTTGTTTGCCCATCACTCCAGGGTGGTGAGCAGCGAGCAACCAGCCTGCCGCAGCGTCCTTTGCACTCCAGCAGCGTTGACGCTGCTGCTAGTGTACATTTAAAAAAGACAAGTAAACCTAAACCTAACATATACTGCTAACCCTAAAACCTAACTTGGACCTTTCCTGTTTACCAACTGCCACTTTGAGCTCGATGCAGCACCACCTACTGACTGGAATGTGTTTAGGCGGTGGTGCCTGCAGTGCTAATGTTCGCTACAGTTTCTAAATGGGGACAACAAATTGTGATTGTTTGGGATTAGGGCTTACGGGTTAGGTTTTAGGGTTACGGGAAAGTTTTAGGGTTAGGTGTTAGAGTTAGGGGATCTTTTCCGTTTGCTAATCGCCACTCTGTGCCCATCACTCCAGGGTTGCTAGTGTACAGCCTGCTGAAGCGTGCTTTCAGTGGCAGTCAGCAAAAGGAAAGGTTTCATAAATTCCTGAGAGGAATGAGGTCTAATCAGCCCAGTCCAAGGACCAGATCCTAACCCTGAGAGGATTGGAGTCTTCTAGGACTAACCAGCCCAGTCCTTGCAGACTCCATTCCCCTCGTTCTCAAACAGACCCTTGAGACTAAAAGACTAATGCCCGAGAGCAATGGAGTCTCCTAGGACTTCCCAGTCAGAGACCAGACCCTGCTGGAACTAATACCTCTGAGGAATATCGTTCAGATAAATTAAATTACCTGTGAGAGTGAGGCAGAAATGTCATCAGAGACAGGAACTTCTAAGAAACCAGCATTTAAAGTTCTAATTTATTTTTAAAAGGGATCCATCCCTCTTTGCCTGCGCATTTGTTCTGCAGCACTAACAGCTGCAGTTACAGGTGCCATCCACCAGAGGGCACTGGGAGTTTTGGGCGCCGTGAAGTTCCAGGGAAGGAAAATAACTATTCTCCCCTCCGACGTGGCGCAACTCGACGGCACTGAATCGACAGCGAGTCCATCGCTATGTTCCGCGCGGGGTCCTCAGGCGCGGCTCTCTTAGCTCATGGCCTCTTCTGTCGGCGCGCCTTATATGCTAAAATCGGCAGCGCCATCTGTCATCCGGCGACGGAACTACAGCTGGCAGATTTTGCGATGGGGAAAGAACCTTTAAGAGGGAAAGGACCTTTAAAAGAAGAACACAGGAACATGAGTGTAATTGTCACAGTTTAGTAATGCAGTTTAACTTGTTTATTATTTTTTACCAGTTTAAATTTTGTAGCTCAGAATTCCTCAGAGACTAAAATGGAACAAAACTTTCCTTATAATGGTGTCTCCCATCTCCCCAAACATGTAGCCATATCTGGAAATCTAGGCAAGTTCCATAACTCTTCATAGATAGTATTCTCCAGGTGTGAGTGTGCTCTTTAATAAAAAAGAAATGTAATTATAGGTCGAGCTTTCCCTTTAAGATGGGCCCCCTAAAAGGGACGTTCAAATGATCAATTTTAAATAATAATAACAATCAATATAAAAGCTTTTGAGTTTAATATAGAAAAATAAGCTGATGTTTGTGAATTATCCAGGGTTAATCAGACCCAGGCTAGGGTTATTGTTAGATTTAGGGGTTAGGATTAGAGATTAGGGTTAAAGTGATTTAATTATAAGCTTTACGTAGTAAAATAGTAGCACACTGTGCGCTCCACTATTTTACTATGTAAACCTTATCATCTGCCACTACCCTAACCGTAAATCTAACCCCTAAATCTAACACTCACAAGAAATTTGATGAAATTCTTGGCCGCTTCACCTAGTGGCCGCTGACAGCCGCTGCTGACAGGCATTCAACAGGAAAGATCCCAATTTATTATTATTAGCAAAAAATAAGCCTATTGAGACACATAGATACCCTGGCCCTCATTCAATTGTGATTTGGCCAATTGAATAGTGGTCTAAATAAGCACATAACATCTTTTTTTTAAAGAAGTTTTTAGTTAGTAAACATCTATCCAAAAGCAAGGTTTTCACTAACTAAAAACTTATTTTAAAAAAATATGTTATGTGCTTATTTAGACCCCTATTTAATTGGCCAAATTGCAATTGAATGAGGCTCTCAGCCTTTTATAACAAGTGCTAACTAGTTCTGTGATGGGTCACAGGTATTGCAGAACAGCTGTGATGGGTATAATGAGTGTCAGAGGTAATCAGCAATAATTGCTATACCTGCAACCCCTCACATTGGTCTTATCAGGTGACACTTATTGATAAGAGCTTGACGAAGAGGGAGATTAGATTGCAGCAATTTTCTAAGTTACCTTTCTTGTATTAGATCTTCTTTTTGTTTTTAGCACATCATTGCAAATTTGATTACTTAGGCTCGTGGCACATAGTACATTTGTGACCTTTTCTGTTTCCCAATAAAGATATGTGGAACTATTATATTTTCAATCATATACCTAAAATATATATATATTTTTTTAAATGATCAAAGTTTTTTTTTTACATTAAATTCAAATATTTTAATGCAATGGGAATGTATGATCCCTCAGCACTTTATTCCACTTTGAATGTTCTAGGTCAAGTGAATAAAACATTGCCCAACTTTAAAGGGATATTGATATGTTTATATAATGTATGTTTTTAATTTTATACAAGGTATTTGTTTGCTATGTTCTTCCAATAAAAATATATATTTAATAAAAAGGATATGGAAGCTTTCTGGATTTTACTAAGTATATAATATACCTATGTATTTATTTACTTTGATGTATTTTGGATTATTAAGAAGCTCTTAAAAGCTCTGTTTTTATTGCCTAAAATCAAACAAATAGTCCCTGTATGGGTCTGCCCACGGCAGCGTATGCAGACACAGACTCTGTAGAGCTGGATGTGCAGTGTTGTATCCTATCCTATTAGGGATAATATCTCAGAAAATATGCTGCAACATTATTCTGATACGTAATACTTGATAGGCTAGGACACTACACTGCATACCCAACCCTACAGAGTCTGTATGCATACACTGCAGTGGGCAGACTCATACAGGGACTATTTGTTTGATTTTAGTTAGTAAACACAGAGCTGTTAAGCACCCCTCTCCCCCCCTGTATCTCCTTTCCCCCCTCTCCTTCCCCTGTATCTCCTTTCCACCATCTCCCTCCCTTGTGTCTCCTTTCCCCCCTCTCTCCCTCTCCTGTTCCTTATTTCCCCCTCTCCCTTTCCTCCTTTCCCCCTCTCCCTTTCCCCCCTGTGTCTCCTTTTCCCACCTCCCTTCCCCTCCCTTGTCTCCTTTCCCCCCTCAACCCTTTCCCCCGCTCCCTCCCCGTGTCTCCTTTCCCCCTCTCCCTCCCCTGTGTCTCCTTCTCCTGTCTCCCTCTCCTGTACCTCCTTTCACCCTCTCTCTTTCCCTCCTCTCCCTCCCACGTGTCTTCTTTCCCACCACCTACCTACCCTTTTTTCTCCCCCCCCCCCCTCTCTCCCTCTCCTGTTCCTCCTTTCCCCCCTCTAACATTCACCCGTGTCTCTTTTGCCCCTCTCCCTTTCCCCCTTCATGTCTCATTTCCCCCTCTCCCTTTCCCCCGTGTCTCCTTTGCCCCTCTCCCTTTCCCCCTTCATGTCTCATTTCCCCCTCTCCCTTTCCCCCCTCATGTCTCCTTTTCCCCTCTCCCTCCCTCTCCCTCCCTTGTGTCTCCTTCCCCCCTCTCCTGCCTTGTGTCTCAGTTCTCCCACTCTCCATCCCTTGTGTCTCCGATCCCCCTCCTCTCCCTGCCGTGTGTCTCTGTTCCGCCTCCTCTCCCATCCCTTGTCTCCTTTGCCTTCGACGCTCATTGCGGTTACGGCCCGTAATGGCTCACTTCGTAAGGCTCGCAGTTGCGGGCCTTGCTTTGCAAGGGCCGCAAAGCATGACCAACATTGTAAGCGTTCCCAACATTCGCAGATCCACAACTATTATAGTGACTAGCGACTTGCCCGTCAAAAATGATGGGGCAATAAAATGTGAAGCCATGGCAATGCTGTTTGCCACACAATGTAAAGCTTTTTGTACTCTGAGTACCTTCGGCGCTCATTGCGAGCCTTGTGCTGAGCACCTTCTGCGATCATCGCGTGGCTCGCAATGGGCGCCAAAGGCTCTCGTTTACTTTTGCTCTCGCGTGTTGTAATGTGTGAGCGGCTCGCCTCGTAGGAGCGTCTTTGGCGCTCCTTTGTGGCTAAGTCCCGCGTGTTTCATTGACTTTACTGTTCATTGCCTAAGTGCTGTGAGTTTTAATGCCTTAACGGCTCGCGTCTCTTCGGAAGGCTAGCGGCGCTCATCGCCTAAGTTCTCCAAGTTAATGGCTCGCATCACTACGCAAGGCTCGCAAGAAATGAGCGCCTTTGGCGCTCATCCCCTAAGTCACACGCACCACGCAAAGCCTGACAACGTCTCGTAGTTTGACAACTATTATATGTGATATATGAATATATTTTTCTGCTTAGTTTTGCTCTGATTCCTAAACACTCCAAAGAAATTCTTTTTTTCATTGTGCAACATAATAATGCAGTCCAAACAATGCTAAATATCTTGGCAATTATTCATGTCTTTAGGCAGCTTGTAGTGCTCTTTAAGAAGAAACAACTTTTTAGGTGACAGTGCCCACGTAAGCAGAATGTACCTGAAAAGATCATCCCTCTCTGCTAATAACTTTATCACAAGTAAAAACATGGTATCTGTATTTTGCAATTAAACTGCTTTATTTATACAGAATTATAAGTGTACATTAATTATCACATGTTTATTAAAAAACAACACCCTTTGTAATGTGTAATACGTCCCCTGAGCCTCCTGTGAATGTGGCATGGGCGCCCCCTGGTGTCTGGTTATGAACATATAAGGTTAAAGGGCCATGGAAGTATTTGTTTTTGTACATATAAAAGAGTTTGCTTTAAAAATTAAAAATATTTTTTTTTCTGAAAAACTAACTAGTAAAAAATAATACTTCCTTGAAACTAGCAGTAAATACGATGAAGCAGCAGGTATGTCTCATCAGCAGACAACTCAGCACGCTAGGCACATCTGTCTGTGTTTCTGGTAGTGCTTATCCGTATGGTTTTCTTGGCAACGGTACTGGGTTGCCAGTTCCTTCTCCAGTGGACCATGATTTGTCTTACCTCTCTGCTATGACTGGCCCATCTTGGGTGACCCTACATGGTATAGCTCACAAGCCTCTTCACGATGACAAGGTAGCAATCCAGAATGGGCATACAGTTATACCACTACTTATTTACTGACTTGTACAAACTTCCATTGTAAATATATATTAGAATCAGTTTATTCTACTTTAGAAACTTAATTTGAAAACTGAAAGTGCATTAATTAATTCTCTCTTTCAGATGAAAAAAATAAATTAAATGTTTTCCTTTGACTTTTCATTGTTATTTGAAGTCTCATTTATACAGTACAATCTTTTCAACTCATCTGGATAACAGCCTAAATATTTGTTAAAAAAAAAGCACAGCCTAATTTATTAACTATCATATGCAATTATTCATTAGCGTTGATAGCTATTGCTTACCTGGTGTGTCACCTTGGAATGTGGCCTTATTGTGAGTTGAATTCCTTTTGTTCCTGTTGTAACTTGAATTCAACTCTTTCAAGCTAACTGAATAAAAATCTTATCTGCATCTAGTCTCCTCCCGGGTGAAAAGTTAGAGATGTCAAAAAACAATGAGTAAGCATATTAAACATAATTGCATATAGTAGTTAAAAAAAATAACCGGCTGCATTTTTTTTTTTTTTTTGTAGAAATATTTTGCCTTTTATCAAAACAAAATCTTAAGTAAAGCATATTGCAAACATGGGACCTCAATGACCCTTTAAAAATAATCCTTCCTTAAGGATTAAGCAACTACTGTATAAGGTTATAAAATAAACCATATTTGGAGTTCAAGTAAGAAGGTACTAATAAATATCAATATACAAATACTAATATATTTTTTGTTTTTATAGTTAAACGTATTCTAGATCTCAATTTTTGTCAGACATTTGTAAAAGTGACACAGTGGAAGTTCCAAATACGGTATCATTTCAAACTATTGTCAATAACAGGGACTTTAGCAGTTGAATGATATTTAAAAAAATGCATTTTATTGGAATATTGTACGATTTGCCATTGTTGGCTATCATTTTGAACTACCCCCACACCTAACCTACACTGGGTCACATTAAAGGACCACTGAGGTAAATGTATATATATATATATATATATATATATATATATATATATATATATATATATATATATATATATATATAAACATAGTTACATAGTAATTGAGGTTGAAAAAATACTTTTAGCCCATCTGATCTACAATATGCATATTGTAAATTGATCCAGAGGGAGTAAACATAAAAAAAACAGTAAAAACTTGCCAATTTGTCTCAAAAGTGAAAAAAAAATATATTTTTTTCCTGACCCCAGATACTGGTGATTGGATTCCTCCCTGGATCAATACTCCCTCTCTAATTACACAGGATAGCCCTGAATGCCCTTTTTATTTAAAAATATTTAAAAATGTATCCAATCCCTTTTTAAAGTTATCTATCGAATCCGCTGTCACCACCTCCTTTGGTAGAGAATCCCAAAGATTAACCACCCTTACTGTGAAGATCCTTATTCTTTCTTAAAGGTGGAATCTTTTTACTTCTAACCTCAAAGGATGTCCTCTTGTCAGTTGAAAACCTCTTGGCACAAAAAGGTCAATTGACAAAGCCTTAAACTGACCCTGGATGTATTTATATAAGGTAATCATATCCCCTCTTAGACGCCTTTTTTGAAGAGAAAATAAGTGTAATTTGGTTAGTCTTTCTTAATAACTTAGTCCCTCCATTCCCCTTATTAGTTTTGTTGCCCTTCTGTGTACCTTTTCCAGCTCTAAAATGTCCTTTTTTATGAATTAATGCCCAAAATTGTCCTCCATATTCCAAATATTCCAAATAAAGCTTATGATGAAAGTAGCTGCCACTCTTCCAATGTATAAAATGTTCCCAAATCAGGAAGTGAATCATCAGAAACCGAAATGATAGATTACGCTGCAGCAAGAAAAAAAAATGTATGCAAAGGGTAATAAACTAAAGACATTTTATCAAGCGCATTTCTTCAAAACAATGCAAAAAGGTTGTTCATTTTGAATTGAGCTCTGTATATATTGGATATAGTTACCCAGCTAAAGTCACACGTATATTCAGACATGTGAGGCTTCTTTCTTTTGATTTTGCTGACTAATGTTATCTCTATTTTCTCATACAGACTAGAGTAAAGGGGCAAGTGATCATCAAAGAGAGATCAAGTGGTTACTGATTCCTGCACTGGAAGCAATCAGAGTACAAGACACAGAAACCCCAAAGAATCAGCCATGAATTTCCTCCGTAGACGTCTTTCAGACAGCAGTTTTGTGGCCAACCTTCCAAATGGCTACATGATGGACCTTCAGCGGCCAGACAATTCCACCAGCTCTCCAGTGTCACCAGCCACAGAAAGGAAGCATCAGCCAGCATCTGTCCCAACATCAGCCTCCACACCTGGATCCAGCCTTTTCAGCTCTTTCAGCAACGCAGTTAAGCAGACCACACAAGCAGCCGCGGGTCTGGTAGAACAAACAGGACCTCCTGCACCACCAGTGGTCCTGAAACCCAAGATACTGCTGATTATTGACGATCCTCACACAGACTGGTAAGAATGGGCAATGTCCTGGGCATAGACCAGTGGTTCCCCAACCTATTGTCGGGATCCACTTATTAGAATTTGAGGATGTCCCTTCTTAAGTACCAGACCTGTAATCAGTGACTCAGATAGTTTGATTGAGCCACCAGTGCTCATGTGCTCCCATATTAGTTGTCTTTGAAGAGATGTTTGGAACCGCTGAAGTAAAAAAAATGATATAAAGTAGGCAACCGGTACTAGGAAAATGTTTATAAGACTATTGTATGATATAAAAAATCTATGCTTAAAAAATCTGAGCCTGACTAAAAGAATAGTTAGATAGAAAAATGTCATAAAGCTAGTATTTAAAGAAACATACATTGTAATGCATCTGCTGGTCCCTGATGATGTACATTACGGGTGCAAGTATGAGGAGATGCTTTCTTCTAAGCATGTGTTGAGAAAGGACGCAGGTGTAAAATGCCAAAACCTCCAAATATTTAATACATCAAATCCCACTTCGCTCCTCCTAAATCTCTTCCTCCATTGTTCAGTTGATAACAATATGCCGTCAGTCTCCAATCTATCAGGAAGTGTTCATGTCAGACAAGATGGAAACTATTTACATACAGGTATAATCTTCAAATATAATATTTCCTCTAAACATGGTTTACACAGCTGGTAATGTTGTTAGTGTGTTACCTATTTCACATGTAAGTGCATGCCTAAAATACTTGCATAATGGAAAAACAAATATCCCATTGGTTCCCATGGTACAGTCTGTCACTTTTGTTCATAACAATGAAAATTTGACTGTTAACTAGATAAATAGGCAGGAAATGTAATTTTCTTATATAAGCAAAAATATGTATATTGGTTGCTTGTTACAATGGAAGACTATGTATAATAGTAACATATACCGTATTTTTCCTTGTATAGTACTATACTTTTTTCCTGAATTGTAAATGCCAAAATTGTGGGTCATCTTATAAACAGCGGTCATCTTATACACGGGGGTAACCAATTGAGAGACCCTACGCTTGCTGTAGCGCTTGTTGTAGCGTAACTTCCAGTTTCTTGTCTCTGCGAACAAGCTTCCCACAATTACTAGCCTGTTAACTCCTAGGCGGGGTAGGGTTGTGGCGTGATTGCTCTGCATGAACAGAATAGTGTGTGTGTCAATCCTAACATTAATATTTTGAGTAACACTAATATGTCTGAAAATAAAAAACAATGGTCATATTCTTCCAAATACAAGTTAAAAGTAATCAAATATGCAAAAGAATATGGAAAAAAAGCTTCAGAGAGACAGTTTGGACCTCCTCCCACTGAGTGCTCTATTTTATGTAACTGTTCTACAGGTACAGGTTCTTTTAACATTTACTATTTCATGTTACTGTACTAAATACACAGGTACTTTGAACATTTAAAAAAGTGTCCTCTATTTCATGTTTAAAATATTGATTTCTTAATTTTGGGTTTGAAAAAGTAGGGGTCGTCTTATACACGGAAAAATACGGTGCTTTGTTTATAATTATCTCTCATATAGCTGAGAGGTAGATGACATAACCAATACTGTATTCATTTAGCAGTTACTAGGTAATTGGAATTGTAGAGCAAATCAGTTATAGCCAGGTCAAGGTTATTTGCATTGCTTGGTTCTGTTATGTTACAGTGCCTTGCAAAAGTATTCACCCCCCTTGGCATTTTTCATGTTTTGTTGCCTGACAACCTGGAATTACATGGATTGTTTGAGGATTTGCATCATTTAATTTACAGAACATGCCCACAACTTTGAAGATGTTTTTTTTTTTTTTTATTGTGAAGCTAACAACACATAGATCTAAATAACAGAAAAAGTCAATGTGCAACGATTCACCACCCTAAAGTCTATACTTTGTAGAGCCACCTTTTGCGGCAATCACAGCTCCAAGTCGCTTTGGATAAGTCTCTATGAGCTTGCTACATCTTACTACTGGGATTTTTGCCCATTCCTCCTTGCAAAACTGCTCAAGCTCCCTAAGTTGGATGGTTTGCGCTTGTGAACAGCAATATTTAACTCTGACCACAGATTTTCTATTGGATTGAGGCCTGGGCTTTGACTTGGCCATTCTAACACATTTACATGTTTTCCCTTAGACCACTCAAGTGTTGCTTTAGCAGTGTGTTTGGGGTCATTGTCCTGCTGGAAGGTGAACCTCCGTCCTAGCCTCAAATCACTCACAGAGTGGTACAGGTTTTGCTCAAGAATATCCCTGTATTTAGCACCATCCATCTCTTCCTCAATTCTGACCAGTTTCCCAGTCCCGGCTGCTGAAAAACATCCCCACCAGCATGATGCTGCCACCACCATGTTTCACTATGGGGATGGTGTTCTTTGGGTGATGTAATGTGTTGGGTTTGCACCAGACATAGCGTTTTCTTAGCCTGAAAAGTTCAATTTTTGTCTCATCAGACCAGAGCACGTTCCTCCATACATTTTGGGGGTCTCCCACATGCCTTTTTGCAAACTCAAAACGTGCCGTTTTGTTTTTTTCTGAAAGTAATGGCTTTCTACTGGCCATAAAGCGCAACTCTATGGAGCGTACCGTGTCTCTGCTGTGGAACTCTGCAGCTCCTCCAGGGTTACCTTAGGTCTCTGTGCTGACTCTCTGATTAATGCCCTCCTTGCCCGGTCCATGAGTTTTGGTGGGCGGCCGTCTCTTTGCAGGTTTGCTGTTGTGCCATGTTCTTTCCATTTGGTTATGATAGATTTGATAGTGCTCCTGGGGATCATCAAAGATTTTGATATTTTTTTATAACCTAACCCTGACCTGTACTTCTCAACAACATTGTCCCTTACTTGTTGTAGAGAGTTCCTTGGTCTTCATGGCAGTGTTTGGCTAGTGGTGCCTCTTGTTTAGGTGTTGCAGCCACTGGGGCCTTTCAAAAAAGGTGTGTATATGTAATGACAGATCATGTGACACTTAGATTGCACACAGGTGGACATCATTTCACTAATTATGTGACTTCTGAAGGTAATTGGTTGCACCAGAGTTTTTTATGGATTTCATAACAAAGGGGGTGAATACATACACACATGCCAATTTTCTGTTTTCTATTGTTAAAAAATAGTTTTATGTATATGTTTTTCTCATTTAACTTCACCAACTTAGACTATTGTGTTCTGATCCATCACATAAAATTCAGATTAACAAAACATTGAACTTAAGGCTGTGATGTAACAAAACAGTTAAAAAATCAAGGGGGTGAATACTTTTGCAAGGCACTGTATCTCTGCATTCAAAATTCAGCTGCAACCTACCCAGAAATTGCAGATTTACCATAACAAATGAAATGACAATCCCTTGTCAGATATATATGATACTCTTAAGCAGTGGCGGCTGGTGAACTTTTAAACTTGCGGGGAAGAAGACTCAAGACCTCTCTCCCCAAGACCACTTCCCAAAGCAGTTTCCTTCCCCTCAAGACCCTCTTCCTTCCCCTCAAGACCCCCAACCATTGGCACCTCTTAATACTTACCCAAGATCCCTCCTCAAAGCAGATCCCTTCTCTTCAAACCTCCCTCCCCAACCAATGGCCCCTCTTAATACCCACACAGGACCTCTTCCCAAATCAGCTCCTTTCCCACCAAGACCCCTTCCCAAGGCAGACCCAATTACCACTGTGAGCTTGTGGGAACCCCCAGGATTCAACAAAATCCCCCAGTGTTCGGGAAGTGCCGGAATTCCCCTTCCTTACTATGTCCATCATCCCTCCCCCCCCTCCCCCCCGCCGCCCAGGGTTCCCACTAGGCCTGCAAGGCCCATATACACTCTGGGTATACTAAAGTATGACTATGGGGGTCCTCATGGACCTCCTTGGTATGAAAATGGTTCTGCTATACCAAAGACTCCTGTGAAATCACCAAAATGAACCCTATACTATGAGGGTCAATAAGGGACCCCATTGTATCACCTTAATTAACCTCTAGCATAGTATTCCAATAGTATCCCTATGAGTACCATATTGGTCCCCCAGCGACACTATCACTAAGATACAACAAAAAAAAAAGACTACAACCAATAAAAATACAAAATTAAACCTGTAAAGGGAGGTAATATATATTAACTATCCATTTGACGACCTTGTGCTCAGTCTGCAGCAGTTGAAGTTACCCTAAAGAAGAAGGTCACCTAGAGGGAGAAGGGGTGTGTAAAAGAGTGAATCAATGTCTTCTTGACCAGAATGGAATAATGGCAATTTCTTCTGCTTTGTCCAAAATAGTTTTTTTCAATACTTTGACAGTAAGATAAATAAAGGAAAAAGGTATGCTGGATGAAAATCCCAGGATATAGAGAAGGCGTCTTGGATATGCAAAGGCTTTAAATCCAGGATAAAACATTTTTTTTTACCTGTTTGTTCCAAGAAGAAGCCATAAGATTTATGTCTTGTGTGCCATAAACTCTCCAATGATGTCCGGATTCAGTTGATATTAATTTTTGTGAAATGTCTTTCTGCTTAAAAAAATCTTTGAATTATTTTACCTGGAATATATACAGCTGGCAGCCCTTCTAGATTTCTCTCTGCTTATGAGAAAATAGGACTAACTTCTACTCTTTGTCCCGCCTGCTATGTTTAAGTATGAGACATCAGCTTTGTTGTCCACCAGGATCCTCCTAATGGAGAATTAATTGAAGAATTGCCTGATATACAGCTCTTAATTTTAAAATGTTGCATGAGATATGGTGACAGGGTGAAGGACACCTCCCTTGAGCTCTGTATCAGTGCACCCCAAGTGCCACTTGGAAAGACATACCAGGTGTACTGCTTCCTCTGTAAAATTAATTAATATCTTAATTATATATAATCAAAAACAGAGTCAGAGACACTCAATCTAAGAAGGAACAACACCTAAGTAGGTTTGTTCTTTAGGCCTGAAAACCTTTTCAGAGAGCATCACTCTCTTAGCTTACTTGTACCCTTCGCGGGGAGAAATATTCTGTTTTATATCAGTCTGGTCAAATAACCAGGCAGTCCAAGGAGAAACTTCAACCCCCAGACGTATGTTTCAGCCTCTCTTGGACATTGTCAGTGAGTTGTAGTGGCACTCACTGAGGCACAGTGAGCAAGGAGTCCATCAGCCCTATTAAATTCCCTCAGTGTGTAAAAATGTAGCCATAATGTAGCTTGCAAGATTTGTGGCTATTAAATTGGCCCCGTAAAGCAACCCGCTGATGATCTGCGGGTTACAAGCGAGAAAACCCTACTGGACGTGAATTTTTTTTTTAATTCAATATTTTTTATTGACACACAAAACTTACAACTGTGTATATAAAGTGCTGGTACAGATCAGGGAAGCTTAACTAAAAGCAAACACAAGGTGCACCTGCTAAGGAAATAGACCTTTATATTGGTTGCCCTGTTACAGTTTTCTATGTGTGCCACACCAACAACAATTTTCCATTTTCAAAAACAAGTAAAAACAAGAAAGGTCAATAAACAAGAGAAAAGAACAACAGAAACCACAAACAAGTTTACGTTAGTTATGGTTTACAGACTAAAGCTAACTTTGAACAGAGCAATAAGTTTAAGGTATAGAATTTCCCCCTTCTAAGAATATCTGCGCCCCAGTATGGGGTAAGGTGGGCTATATCAGAATCTAGCAGTGTTGGAGTCCAGTGCCCCTCTGGGGCAACCACCTCGTCCCAAGGTCCCCACAGGCATTGCCCCCATCAACTTACGTTTGCTCCCGGTCTCCAGCGAGGGTGCCCCGCCGTACTCTCTCTAGCCACCATTGTTCCTTCCCCCCCCCCCCCCTCCAGCCCGCCCAGTGTCACTCTATCCTGGAACTATGCTGTAGTTGGAGGCTATCCAGGGTTCCCAGATAGCCAGAAAGCTAGTGTAAGTGTCTGAGACTAGGTGGATAAGTTTTTTGTTAATCATAATAAAGTTTATTTTATTTATGATCTCGCTTAAGCTAGAGTTTTTCCACTTACTGGCTATATGGCTTTTTACTGCTAGAAATATGGACTGGAGTAACCTTTCTTGGGGCCTGAACAGTAAGGGGGGTCGTTGTCCCAAGAGACAAGTTTCAATGGAGGGGGTTATTTGAGTGAGGCAGAGTTTTGAGGCTATTCGGGTTGTCTCGGACCAGATGTCCTGGGCCTTAGGACATGTCCACCATATGTGGATGAAGGTCCCCAGCTCTGGGCATCCCCTAAAACATGTGTCGGGCTCCTGAGGATTCATTTTATGAAGCCTAGTTGGGGTAATGTAAGTCCTATGGAGTACTTTTAGTGAAGTTTCCATCAAGCTGTAGTTGTAGGAGCCTCTCGCTAGTCTCTGACTAATTTGCCCCCATTTCTTCAGATCCCATGTCTGACCCAGGTCCTCCTCCCATTTTGTCAAGGGCTTAGGCTTACTATTGCTTTGCGGGCTATTACATTTCTCATATATTGTGCCTAGTGTGCCTTTAGATAGTGTGGCGTCCGAGCACATGGGTATCATCCAGTTTGTTTGGGGTTGGCCTAGAGTCTTCCCCAGGGTCCATATAAAAGGATTAAACTTACAAAAGATGAAGTGTTCCTTTAGGGGGAGATTAAAGTTATCCCTAAGATACTCGAAGCTAATGAGTTGGCCCTCTTTGAACCATGCCCCTATCCTGTCCAACCCATTGGAGGTCCACCAAGCTACTGAGTCACTCTGGAGATCTTTTGCAAAGAGGGGAGAGGTGGTAATCGATAGGAGCGGAGAGAGGTCAGGAGTCAGGCACTGTTTTGAGTTCGCCCAGTCCCAGCATCCCAGGGATAGTCTAATCATGGGGTTGGAGTAAGTAAGCGGCTGGTGATGAGACTTTGGAAGCCATACCACCGTGTCCCACCCCTGAGGGTGTAGCTGTTTTCTATTGCTAGCCAGATGGGTTGGTGTGCCACTGAATGCGCTTGGGGCAGAAAAGAGATCTGGGCCGCCCTGTAGTAGAGTTTAAGATGGGGACATGAGAGTCCACAGTTACTTTTGTGCCTAAACATAGTGAGTTTCGGGATTCTGGGGGTTTTATTTCGCCATATGAACCTCATAATATGTCTTTGTAGATTATCTAGGTCTTTGATGGGAACTTTAATTGGAAGTGATCTAAAGTAGTACAGGATTCTGGGGAGCACGTTCATCTTGACCGTGTGAATCCGGCCAGACCAGGAGATGCAGAATTTATTCCACCTCTCCAGATCAGCTTCTATCTCTTTGAATAGGGGCGGGTAGTTTGCCCCGTAGATGTTAGGGGTAATTTTTATTCCCAGGTACTAAGTGTTTTTTGGGCCAGTGGAACTTGAATGTGGTCTTAAGCCCCTCCCTCTCAGGTTGTGTAAGGTGATGCCCTATAATTTCTGATTTATCTTCGTTCACTCGCAGCCCGGAGACAGAGTGGTATTTGTCCAGCTCTTCCATCAGGGCCGCCGTGGATGCTAGTGGGCGGGTCAAAGTGCACAGTAAGTCGTCCGCGATGAGACAACATTTGTATTCCTGGCCATCTAATTGAAGACCTTGGATCGCTGGGGAGGCCCTAATGCTCTGAGCTAGTGACTCCATGGCGAGGGCAAATAGGAGTGGGGAAAGATGGCAGCCCTGTCTGGTCCCCCTCTGTATGTTTAACAGCGAATTCTCTGGGCCGGGGAGTTTCAGGATTGCTTGTGGAGACCTATAGTATGTTTTAAGGAGGTTTAGGAAGTTCCCTCTAATACCAAATTTCTGTAAAACTGCGAATAGGTATGGCCATTCTAACGAATCAAATGCTTTTTCGATGTCTAAGGCTAGAGTGCAAAGGGGGGTCTTTGAGTGTTTGGCTAGGTGTATAATGTTTAGTACTCTCCTAATGTTGTCTCCCGCCTGCCTGTGAGGGATGAAGCCTGCTTGGTCCTTGTGGATTAGATTGGGTAGGAAGCTGGAGATCCTGGTAGCCATCAATTTGGCCAGGATTTTAATGTTCCCATTGAGCAGAGAGATAGGCCGGTAGTTTTTAACCTCCATAGGGTCCCTCCCCGTCTTGGGAAAGAAGACCAGAGTCGCCTGGTTAAGCTCCGGCGGCATCTGTTCACCCTTCAGAATAGCATTGAACATTGAAACCAAGTGGGGAGTCAGAACATCTACAAACTTTTTATAATATAGGTTTGAAAAGCCATCTGGCCCGTGGCATTTGCCTAGTTTGAGTGCTTTAATGGTGTCTCTGACTTCCTCTTCTGTAACCTCTGAATTGAGTAAGTCTAAATCGGAGTCCCCCAAGTCCCCCAAGGTAGCCTGTCAGGAAGTCCCCAACCGCCTGTGTTTGTGAGGTGTATATCTCTTGATAGAATGTTCGGAAGGTATCCTGGATCTTAGCCTGACTATTTGTGATTGTGCCCGCTTTAGTTTTGATTTGGGTGACCCTTGCTTGCTGGAATCTGGCATTCAGCCTATTGGCCAGTAAGGAACCCGGTTTGTTTGCCTGCGCAAAAAATGTGCTCTGGGTTTTCCTTAAGGCCTTCTCTGTTTGGGCTGACAGGATGTTGTCTAGTTCTAGTCTGATCGCGTCTATCCGCTGGCGGTTTAGGTCTGACTGCTGTTGCTGATTTCGTTTTTCTAGGGTGACTAGTTCCTTTGTCAGTAGATTCTCCTTTTCCCTTACCTTTCTTTTATATGCCAAGTCTAGCCTTATAAAGCTGCCCCTTATAAATGCTTTATGCGTTACCCAGAACCACCCCGCTCCCGTGGAGAGACTAGCGTTAGTGGAGACAAAGTCCCTCAAATCTCTAGAGATTTGGTCCAGCACACTCGTGATTGACAGGAGCCTATCATTGAGCCGCCATGTGTATGGCGTTTCGAAATTGGGGGTTAGGTTCAGGCCTAGTGTGACCTGACTATGGTCTGACCATGGGCAAGGCACTATGTCGGTAGAAGTGGCTTGTTCTAGTAGAGAGTCGTCTATAAAAAGAGTATCTATACGTGAGTAGGATTTGTGTGTGGGGGAATTCCCTCTCTTGAGGGTGAAGTCCCCTCCAGGCATCTACCAGTCCCAGTTTCAGAAGTAGGTTTTTGATTAGCTTGATTTTGTCTGGGGGTCGGGATTCCCCCTGCTTCTTAGACCTATACATTTCTGGGTCTAGCACTAGGTTAAAGTCCCCCCCCCTATAATAACTTTGCCTAAGTCCTGGGAGTCTAGCATCTCCAGAAGATTTATGATAGCGTTGTAAGGGGCTACTGTAGGGGCATAGAGTGACACCAGGGTGAGCTTTGTGTTGAGCAGGTTGCCCGTGATAATCACAAAGTTACCTTCTTTGTCTATTTTTTTATGGGAAACTTGAAATGGAAAGTCTTTATGAATTATGGACGTGAACATTTTAACTGTGCGCCCGCAAATCCTTTGATCTGTCAAGCCCATAACTGTTACGTTCAAAAATCTCTATTAAATTGCAACAAATTCACTGGCGTTCAAACCCGTAACCCGCAAATGGAACGCAAAAGCCCACAGGTACTAGAGAGGACCCGCTAGGGGGTTAAAGTCCTATACGTGGCACTGTAAATGCATATATAAACACACTACTGTACTTAATATTAAAGGGAAAGTGATGTTAGGTATTAGAAATAATAGCACAACATTCTCAAGCTCGCAAATCAGCAATAAAAAATACTTTTTATAATGTTTAATTTCCGTGTTATATTGTTCCCGGCAATCGATATGTTAATACATATAATGGAACTCGCATGGACTGGAATACCATATTTATTGATTTATTAATATTTCATTATTTCTGGAATGCGTGTCCGATCGAAAACACGTAATTGAAAACCGTAAGACTTTGAAATCCAACCTCCAATTTTCAGTGCCATCATACTGACAATCTCTTTTGCCATTGGGTCCCTCTAAACTCGTAACTACAGGTGTGACTTATTGGTCATGTTCAGGCCGCACATGCAACGTGAGCAAGAATGGTTTACGGGTTTGCGTCTCCGGCCTGTAGCTCGTGGCATGTTTTAATGTAATATCTCTGTAACGCAGCTGAGTTTGGAATTTAATGTGGCTGCATGTCTGGAGGCTCCTATCACCATTAGGGCGACAAAACTCCCAAGAGTCAAAGAAAACAGAGTCAGAGGCACTCAATCTGAGAACAACACCTTTGTTGTGGACAAACGTGGTCTCCTTGCTCACAGGTGCTGCTCCTTACAGGCCAGGCAGGATCCACGATTTTACATAAGGACAGATGGACTTTAAATATAATGAGATTTATTATCAGCAATTAAAGACTTTTTATATATATATATATATATATATATATATATATATATATTATTATTATTATTATTATTATTATTATCGTTTATTTGTTACGCACCGACATATTCTGTAGCGATATACATAAGTTAAGTTACAGGCAATGACAAGTTCAACATTCACACATTGCAATGAATGGAGGGCCCTATCTTTGAGCTTGGAATCCAGTGTCCATAGCGCTTTCCCTAAAGCACCTTGCAGGATTGAAACTCGCAGACTTACATTCTAAAGGATCTAAAGGATATATATATATATACACCGTCGAGTTACATTAATATGACCACCAGCAAATATCCCGAATAACCGATGTGTGCAACACGAACAGCAGCTAGACGGCGTGGTAGTGAGTCAGTAAAATGCTGGAAGTTTGGCAAGGGTATCTAGAGCCATGCAGACTGCAGTGCATCTGACAGCTACTGAAGAGTGGGTGATCCATGCGGCCAACATGGTGATCAAAGTGGTCTCACAGGTGTTCAATGGGGTTCAAGTCTGGGGAATTTAGAGGCCAGGGAAGCACTTGGAAGTCTTTGTCGTTCTCGTGCAACCACTCCTGGACCATTCTGTCCATATGACATGTTGCATTGTCCCACTGGAAGATCGCATCCGCTCCAGGGAGGACAGTCAACATGTATGGGTGTACTTGATCTGCAAGGATGGATAGATAACCCAATCAGTTGAGAACACCTTCCAGAGGTATGAGTGGACCCAGAAAACATTCCCAAGACCATAAAGCTGCCGCCACCAGCTTGTGTTCTTCCAACAATGGTTTAGAGGGTTTGTTCTCAGAGGTTTCACGTCTGACACGCCAGTAGATGGAGCAGAATCTTGACTCAGCAGAGAAGGCAACCCTTTTGCAATCAAATAAAGGTCCAATTGCTGTTGTGCAAATTGAAGCCATTTCTGGTGATGAACCCTACTTAGCAAATGTGCAGTGAATGGCTGCTTGCTTCGGAGCCTCATAACAGGGTTGTCCGTATGGTTATTTTAGACACATGTCTGGTAACCTCCTGGTTCGTTTGAATGGTGAGTTGCTCAACTTTCGTTTGTCAGTTGGCCATCACACACCTTTGCAGCAGATGTCCACCTCTGACATTAATGGCATGTGGTGCTCCGCAGTTTCCACAATGGTGCCGTTTGTCCAGTCACTTTAGCCACAGCAGCACGCAAAAAGTTCACAAACTGCACTGTTTCAGAAATACTGCCACCCTTGATCCAAAAGCGAATGATCATCCCCTTTTTCAAAGTCGGATAAATTACATGTTTTATCCATGATGGTTGATATGTTTTGCAGACTGCCTACATGTCACCTTATATATCCACCAATCCAGCTCATGACGTGTCATATTTCATTGGCTACGTGCTGCTGAAGTCAAAATAATGTGACTCGACCATATACCTTAAACAAGCTTTTTTAGAGCAAGGAGTTACAAGGAGAAATCCAGTAAAACCAGCTGGAAAAGAGGGCAGAAATACAGAAAGAAGCAAAACACTGCTAAAAAAAATTCCCATAGAGAACAATAGGAAAGTGAAAAAAAAAAAAACATGAAACAAAAACAAATGTATTTACCAATGTTAAAGGTTTATGATAGAGCTAGAGTAGGGAGCAAGCCAACAAACACAGAAGCAGCATCAGCAAATAGGAAAAGGAAACCCCTCACAAATAATGCTTAAGAAGCAAAACCAAATGGAGGTAGAAAAAACAGCAGGAAAATGACAAATAAGGTAAAAAAAAGAGCAAATCAGAGTGGAATATAGTAAAAGAAACATAAATGAGGCAAAACAGAACAAATATGAAAATAAATATAAAAGCAAACAGAAAGTGAAATTAAGAGCAAAAAGACAATGAGACAGAAATACTGTATCTCTCCCAAAGCCTATCCACCTGTAGCAGACAAAGGGATACATAGATAATACAGAAGTATACAAATGTCAATATTTCCCTGCTAGCCACATACATGGTGGCCCATGTTACCAGCATGGATTGAAATAGGGGCTCTGTTTTGGGGGGTTGAGTCTCTTTATACGGCTTGTTTGTTTTTTCTTCTCTATCATGTGTACGAGGGCAGGTCTTTGCAATGGTTAATGCTGCCATTGACCACAAATAATATGATATAGCATTTGCAACATTTTGTACAGAGATTCTTACCCATCAAAGTACAGCAGATGTGGAGACGATGCAACCATAGAACACCAGATGTCAGTGTTGTATCAAGTGAAAACCAGCTATTAAACCAGCTACTAGCAGCTAACGTTTAAAAAAAAAAAAATTAGCTTTGAAAATCTGCTAAACTTATATATTACTTGGTATTTCCAGGTGTGTGTTTTCATCTACTAACAGCTCTTTGTTTTCCTTCTTCTGTTTTCTATGCTTATTTTACCAGACATGCCTGGTGTATGAACATCAGTCATACAGGTTGTTGTTACAGTGATACAGCTGATTTCCAAATTAGGGATCATTTAGGTCTACAGGTAATTATAAGTACTTTAATAACTGAACGTTATTCTTTAACTTCCTTTTAAAAGTGTCATTTTCCTACATTTAATTTATTGATGATTGCATTTTTTAGCTGTCAGCCAGACTTTCTGATCCAGCCACAAAAAAATATCCATAGCTTTGGTTGATGAGTGATCAATGTGAGTTAAATGTAGAAAAATGCATTTTAATAAAATTTACAGTGCCTTGCAAAAGTATTCACCCCCTTGGAATTTTTCGTGTTTTGCTGACTTACAACCTGGAATTAACATGAATTGTTTGAGGATTTGCATCATTTAATTTACAGAACATGCCCACAACTTTGAAAATTTTTTTTTTTTTTTTTTTTTATTGTGAAGCAAGCAACAAATAGGACAAAATAACAGAAAAAGCCAATGTACATAACTATTCACCCCCTAGAGTCAATACTTTGTAGAGCCACCTTTTGCGGCAATCACAGCTTTAATTCGCTTTGGATAAGTCTCTATGAGCTTGCTACATCTTACCACTGGGATTTTTGCCCGTTCCTCCTTGCAAAACTGCTCCAGCTCCTTCAAGTTGGATGGGCTGTGCTTCTGAACAGCAATCTTTAAGTCTGACCACAGATTTTCTATTGGATTGAGGTCTGGGCTGTGACTAGGCCATTCCAACACATTTACATGTTTCCCCTTAAACCACTCAAGTGTTGCTTTAGCAGTGTGTTTGGGGTCATTGTCCTGCTGGAAGGTGAACCTCCGTCCTAGCCTCAAATCACGCACAGAGTGGTACAGGTTTTGCTCAAGAATATCCCTGGATTTAACACCATCCATCTTTCCCTCAATTCTGACCAGTTTCCCAGTCCCGGCTGCTGAAAAACATCCGCACAGCATGATGCTGCCACCATGTTTCACTGTGGGGATGGTGTACTTTGGGTAATGTGTTGGGTTTGCGCCAGACATAGCGTTTTCTTTGATGGCCGAAAATTTCTATTTTAGTCTCATCAGACCAGAGCTCCTTCCTCCATACATTTTGGGAGTATCCCACATGCCTTTTCACAAACTCAAAACTTGCCATTTTGTTTTTTGCTGAAAGTAATGGCTTTCTTCTGGCCACTCTGCAATAAAGCCCAACTCTATGGAGCGTACAGCTTATTGTCGTCCTATGTACAGATAATCCAGTCTCTGCTGTGGAACTCTGCAACCTCCTTGCCTGGTCCATGAGTTTTGGTGGGTGGCCGTCTCTTGGCAGGTTTGCTGTTGTGCCATGTTCTTTTCATTTGGTTATGATAGATTTGATGGTGCTCCTGGGGATCATCAAAGATTTGGATATTTTTTTATAACCTAACTTGTACTTCTCATCAACATTGTCCTTTTCTTGTTCCTTGGTCTTCATGGCAGTGTTTGTTTAGTGGTGCCTCTTGCTTAGGTGTTGCAGCCTCTGTGGCCTTTCAAAAAAGGTGTGTATATGTAATGACAGATAATATGACACTTAGATTGCATACAGGTGGTCATCATTTCTCTAATTATGTGACTTCTGAAGGTAATTGGTTGCACCAGAGCTTTTTATGGGCTTTATAACAAAGGGGGTGTATACATACGCACATGCCAACTTTATGTTTTCTATTTCTTAAAAATTGTTTTATGTTTATATCTTTTTCTCATTTCACTTCACCAACTTAGACTATTGTGTTCTGATCCATCACAGAAAATTCAGGTTAACAAAACATTGAACTTAAGGCTGTAATGTAACAAAATAAATAAAAAGTCAAGGCACTGTATTTGATAAAGTACTATTTATTACCCATAATTTTAACTCATAGCATATTTGGAATCTTCACTGTGTCACTTTAAATCAGCAAACTGATAAGATGAGGACAGAGTAAGGCGCAGTCACATGTATAAGGGGACACATAAAAACCTTTATTGTTTTTTATTTTATTTAAATGATCATTTTAAGCTTTTTCTATTGGCTCTTTATTTGAGCTTATTATAATTAAGCGTTCTGGTGTTCATATTCTAGTACAACATTATATATTATTTATCACAATATACTGCATTAATATATTTGTATGGCATAATACTGAATAATACAGTAGTGTTATAATTATTTTGTGTAATACAGTATTAATACAGTAATACAGTATATAATATACAATGTATATATATATATATATATATATATATATATATATATATATATGTGTGTGTGTGTATATTATTATTATCCTTTATTTATAACGCGCCAACATATTCCGTAGCGCAATACAGGGGTTAGGTACAAGTATAAACGATACCCCACAATGAAAATAATGGAAGACTCTGTTATTGAGCTTTCAATCTGATATACACTGTGCTTTCCCTAAAGCACCTCACAAGATTAAAACTCGCAAACTTACATTCTAAAGGGTATGGGTGAGGTACAGGAGAGTGAGAGATGCATAGTGAATGAAGAGGCTAAAGATGATATGCTTTTTTGAATAGATGTGTTTTTAAAGAGATTTTGAAGGATCTGAGGCAGGCAGATAGTCTGGTGGTGCGAGGTAAAGAGTTCCAAAGAATAGGGGCAGCACGTGAAAAGTCTTGAAGACGGGAGTGAGAGGAGGTGATGAGAGAGGAGAAGAGAAGAAGGTCATTAGCAGAGCGAAGAGGGCGGGTGGGAGTGTATTTTGGGATGAGAGCAGAGATGTAGGAGGGTGCACTATTGTGGAGGGCTTTATATGTTAGGGTCATGATTTTGAATTGTATTCTAGACGCTATGGGAAGCCAGTGGAGTGCCTGACAGAGAGGTGCTGCAGACACTGATCGTTTAGTATGGTAGATGAGTCTGGCGGATGCATTCAAAATGGATTGGAGTGGAGACAGACGGGTGATAGGAAGGCCAGCAAGGAGAGAGTTGCAATAATCGAGGCGAGATATGATGAGAGCGTGAATAAGAATTTTAGTTGTGTCTTGTGTGAGGTAGTGGCGTATTTTGGATATGTTTTTTAGGTGAAAGTGACAAGATTTTGTGAGTGATTGGATGTGGGGAATGAAAGAGAGGGAAGGGTCTAGTAGGACCCCAAGACAGCGGGCCTGAGAGGTGGGAGTGATGATGGCATTGTCAACAGTGAGAGATATTTGTGGAGTGAAAGCTGTAGTAGAGGGTGGAAAGATAAGGAGCTCTGTCTTAGACATGTTGAGTTTGAGTTGACGGGCAGACATCCAGGAGGATATGCTCGAGAGGCAATTGGCAACATGAGCTAGCAGAGAGGGGGATAGTTCAGGTGCAGAGATGTAGATTTGGGTGTCATCAGCATATAGATGATACTGAAATCCAAAAGATTGTATAAGGGCACCAAGGGAGGATGTGTAGATGGAGAAAAGGAGGGGGCCTAGGACTGAGCCTTGGGGTACACCGACAGTTAGAGGGCGAGGAGATGAAGAGGTGCCAGAGAAGGAGACACTAAATGTTCGATTTTCTAGATAAGATGTGAACCAAGAGAGAGACTCTCAGTTATACAGAACTTAAGCAACCAAAAAAAAAAACTTAATTCTGTACTTTAGATACAAATTTAATTTTACAGGGCTCAACAAGTGCCAGGACCCAGGTTGTCATGCCACAAAATGCTTACAGGCACCTAGATTTCATCCACTGTACGTCTCTGCAAGTCAATGTTACCTGGAAGCACAAAGGGGCATGAATGACTATGCCAGTGCAGTGTTGGCGTTACATTCCCCGGATTTACCACCGCACCCTCCAGCCCAACGTACCTGTGAGTAAGTGAGTAGTAAAAGCTGCTGCTGCTAGAACAGCCCTCACTGACCAATATACTTAGCAAGTTTATATATAAATATATATATATATATATATATATATATATATATATATACACTATGCAATAGAGTATAATTTAATATACTGTAATCATTAATTTTCTGATATATTTTAGTACAGTGGGATACTGAATTTTATGAAGCAACATATGTGTATGATCACATATAACAGTTGTAGTAATTGCGAGTTTGTTGGTAACGCTATGTTAAAAGTTTTGACAAACTCGCAATTACTACAAATATGTAACTTGCAATTTGCGAGTTACGCATGCGCATTGCGCCTCGGGTGCCGCGCATTTGTGCTGGGTGCGAGCATGCAAATTGTGCCAGGGGCGAGCGGGAGGGATCGAGAGGGAGAGGGAGAAAGGAGACACAGGGCAGGGAGAGGGAGGGAAAAGAAGAGACAGTGGTGGGAGAGGGAGGGAGAAAGGAGACATTGGAAGAGAGAGGGGGGAAAGAGAGGGAGGGAGAAAGGAGACACAGGGGAGGGAGAGGAGGGGAGAAAGGAGACATGGGAAGGGGGAGAGACACGGGACGGAGGGAGGGAAAGACACAAGGGAGGGAGAGGGTAAAGAGACACAGGGGAGGGAGGGGGTAAAGAGACACAGGGGAGGGAGAGGGAGGGAAGGAGACATGGGGAGTGAGAGGGGGTAAGGAGACACAGGAGAAAGAGGAGGGGAAGAGACACAGGGGTGTAGAGACACAGGGGAGGGAAAGGGGGGAAAGAGACACGGGAGGGGGAAGGGGTGGAGAGACAGTGGGGGGAGACAAAGGGGGGAAGAGACACAGGAGAGAGAGGGGGAAAGGAGGCACAGGAGAGGGTGAAAGGAGACACAAGGAAGGGAGAGGGGGAGAGACATAGGGGAGGGGGGAGACACATTTGGTTTAGCTTTCTTGCTTGGAGGTTTTGGGTGGTATGAGTTCTGACCTTCTCCTGCATTCTGCCAACCCTTTCTTTTGTTTTTGTTTTTCTTCTTAGATTTGTTGGCTTGTGGGGAAAGAGATACAGGGGAGAGGGGGAACAGACACAGGGGAGGGGGAAAAGAGGTACAGGGGAGGGGGCGAACAGACACAGGGGAGTGGGGGAAGAGTCACAGGCGAGGGGCCACATTTGCAGAAGGTGGAGGCTCCAACGTCGGCTGCAATGAGCCGAAGGATCATTGCAGGCTGCAAATGCAAAGCGAGGGGAGGCATTTGCGGAGGTGGAGGCTCTACGACGCCTCACTCGCGGTTACAAACAAAAAATGAACACGCAATGACTAAATACGGACGCACTCAAAAAAATAGGAGCAGCGGGACTCAGGAAAAAACTCGCAAAAATACGAAATTAACGGCTGTAATGCGGACATCCAAACAAGAAAAACACTTAAAAAAACAAACAAAACAAAAAAATAAACACACACACAGCATGGGTGGACAGCCATGACATCTGCCAGTGAGGTTGCCCCCCAATTAAAGTCTAATTTAAGGAGTTTTGGAACTTGAAAATTGGCTAAGCGAGAAAAAAAATGTTGGCCGAAAAAAATTAAAACGAGGCTACACGACCCAAAACCAGCAAACAACAGCCAGGCACATACGACTTTTGCCATGGACGTCCGAGATACAAAAATGCAAAATTACGAGGTTGCAAAAATACGAACTTAACGGGTGAACCGTGCACAGCAAAAAACATAAAAAAACACATAATACAAACACAAGTAAAAAAAAAAAATTACACACAGCAAGGGGGGACAGCCAGGATGTCTGGGAGTCAGGTTGCACTCAAATTTAAGTCCAATTTACAGTTTAGACACTCGAAAATCCCCTATGCGACAAAACAAATGGCAGCCGAAACAAACGAAAACGAGGCTACACGACCCCTAAACCTGCAAAACACCGCAAGGCACATACGGCTTTTACACAAGCCTGTACAAGGTACAAAATACACTATTAGCAAGGACACAAAATCATCCACACCCGCGTACCACATACACAATCCCCATGATTTTACAACACTAACTTACAGAATGCAGAACTACACAGCTACACAAACGGTTTCCCCTCGCGCACGCAGCCTATTTACACTACACACTGCACACACTCGGCTCAACAACAGTGCAAATCTACATTGTATGGAACACCAAAACAGATTGTTAGCTCTTCAGCACATTGCTTGCTGCATATATTAATTACAAATAGGTAAAGTATATTAATTTATGACTTCATTAATTAATTATCATGAAAAAATACATATACAGAAAACAAAAAACACCACTGTATCGCAACGACAAAGGCCTTCACTGCGCGCCTCACAAGGAGCGACAACGGTGCTCATAAGACACAAAGTATACCAGGCGAGAGGTTTGCAATAAGCGCCAAAAGGAGATCAGCGCGGACCTTACAATGAGCGTAAAAGCGCCTCTGATAACAAAAAATACACTAACCGAGAGGCTTGCAATGAGCACCGAAGGATCTCAGACGACCAAACCACTTACTGTCTGTGACAAACAGCATTACCTGCCTTACAATTTTATTGCCCCGTCATTTTTGACGGGCAAGTCGCTAGTATCATATAACAGCAATAATGTATATCCTACACTGCAGTGTAGTAATGCGACACATACTGCACAATATAATACAGTATATGCCAGAATAACGCCCCAATAGAGTGCATTGTTATGCGGCTTAGTATTAAGGACAGTACAGGCAGTAAGATATGCAGAGTAATGTTGGCTACTGAACATTCTTCAGCTGTAGCCCGTGTCTCCCAGGCAGTCTGTCCGTCCTGGCTGTCTCACACCCATTATGTACAGACAATACATTCACACAGAGATGCCTTGTAGAGCTACCCGATCCTCCAGCCTGGGATACCCCCAACAGACAGAGCTCAGTAGATAGGTCTGATTAGCATTATACTCTGCTACAAACTACTGTATAAAGAAATCTATGAACACATCATACAGGGTAGGACATGTAAATATACTACAAGGATACAGAATGATCGCATGTTTGAATTACATTTCTGTTATTCATTTCTAACTAATTTTTTTGTTGTTAGATATAGTGTTGCTTTATAAGTAGGTTATGTTTATAGGGAGAACTACATCAAGGCTGCTTTATTTCAATTTGAGGCCAAATGATTAGGACCACAAAGAATCATCTCTTTACTTGTTGTTCAGAATGACACCCTGAGCAGAGGCTTGCTGGTAGACTGGATAACTCACCCTATGTTCCTCTATGAGAGGAGTAGGTCACTTCTGGGGGAATTTGGCAAAAAAATAAAAGTGGATCTCCCCAACAAGGGAAGGACAGATTCAATTTCTAAGTCAAGTCATCTTTACAATAAAGCCATGTTGTTTTCAGGGCTCAACCACTTTGTACTCTATACAAATCTCTAGTACGCCCTCATTTGGAATAAGGACGACAATTTTGGGCACCACTTCCTCAAAAGGACATTTTAGAACTGGAAAAAGTACAGAGAAGGGCAACAAAACTAACAAAGGGAATGGGGGGGCTAAGTTATGAAGAAAGACTAACCAAATTACACGTATTTTCTTTAGAGAAAAAGGCGTCTAAGAGGAGATATGCTTACTATATAAATACATCCAGGGTCAGTATATGGCTTTGTCCAGTGAACTTTTTGTGCCAAGAGGTTTTCAACTGACAAGAAGACATCCTTTGAAGTTAGAAGTAAAAAGGTTCCACCTTAAAGAAAGAAAATGGTTCTTTACAGTAAGGGTGCTTAATCTGTGGAATTCTCTACCAAAGGAGGTGATGACAGTGGATTTGATATATAACTTTAAAAAGGGATTGGATATACTTTTTAATAAAAAGGGCATTCAGGGTTATCCTGGGTAACTAGAGAGAGAGAGTATTGATTCATGGAGGAATCCGATATCCAGTATCTGGGGTCAGAAAGGATTTTTTTTTCCCCTTTTGAGACAATTGGGTAAGTTTCACTTGGATTTTTTTCTGTTTGCTTCCTCTGGATCAATTAACAATTAATCTGCATATTGCAGATCAGAGGAGATCTAAAAAGGTTGAACTTGATGGGCTAAAATTATTATTTTTTCAACCTCAATTACTATGTAACTACATAACCCTAATACAGTTTTTCAATTGCACAGTGTAAACCAGCAGTGTTTTAGCAACAAGGGAATCCTGTATATACTATTACTGGGCTATATGCAGTAAAAACATTACTGGCCCTTCTGATTTAAAAAACATTCCTAAAAATGAAAACAGAGAGTGTAAAATAGAGGGAACATTTATGTATATTGTTATATATAGTTCTATTTGCCCCAAGGTATATATGTTTGTTGGTTAAAAAAACATATTGTATTGTTTTCCTCTTTGCCATGATAGTATTACTGGCCCCTCAATATTAAAATGCATTTCTGGAAGTACAGTGCAGTGCTGGCCTCTCTACAGAGCATAACATTACTGGCACATCTATAATACAGAATATTGCAGGGCCTCTTTGGAAAAAACAGAGCCTAATCTAAGTGATTTTATAATGTATGTTGAAGTTGCTGGTTCTGAGGTTTATCACATTTTTGGCCAGAAAAATTAGCATAACCTGATATAGAAATCAATGTAACATTTCCTCCCATTTGCTTCCTTGACAGGGCCAAGTATTTCAGAGGAAAGAAGGTGAACAAGGAGTATGAGATTCGGGTGGAGCAGGTAAGAGTCAATGAAATCACCCCACAGATGCAGAGGTAGTTATTTAGTCAGTTTACTATATCCTTGTCCTCCACTACATAGCTATGACTACTTGTTTTAAGTTTAGTTATCTTAGATTTTATTTTTCTCTTAACTAATATATGTATGAAAAGTTGGTCCTTTCCTGTTATGAGTACTCAAGCAAACCGCCAGCACAAGCGGCAGCAGTGGCTGTGAGCATTCGCTAGATGTCGCTGACAAGATTTTGCTGCCGATGTCATAGCTTTAGGGTTAGGGAGTTAGGGTAAGATTTAGGGGGTTAGGGTAAGGGTAATGGTTTAAGCTTGGAAATTGTGTACAATCTCAGCAGAGCTTACAAACTGTGTACAATTTCAGCAGCACCATCTAGCAGCTGCAACTGCTGCTGTCACTGCTGGAGTATTCATAACGGGAAAGATCCGTAAACTTTTTCGCAACAATTTCACTGAATTGCTACACACATTCAGAATTTCATTTTTATCTCTTGCAGAGGATTACAGAGCATCTCTTCCTCTGTGCATAGCAGATAAATGAATGATTGTATCTGTCACTGCAATGAAGACCCCATAGTTGTCTTCTACCAACCCCTTATGTTTGTAACTATTATCTTTTTGTACAATCTTTCTAAATCAATGAAAAAATAATAAGAAAAAAAGGGAGTTCGTGTTTGGAAAGATGACTTATTTCCCTAAAGAATATTCTAGACAGAGATATCTCTGTAGAATACTGAGATAGAGGGTAAAACACTACAGTTACAGTACTGAAAATGCACCATGTATGTGCTGATGATTGTCTACATACTTATAAAAGCATCAATTTATGAAGATGATGTGTGATGCTGAGAGAGTTTTGATCACAGGTTTGACTGTCACTTTTAATATATTGCTGCTTGTATCTCCTAGGGTGCTGGTTAAACACTTAATGCACTGGTGTCTACCTCTAGGCAGGGCCAGTATGATCTAATTCAGTTTTTGTTCTGTATTGCCCTTTATCTCCTAGTGTGCCTTCTCCCACCCAGGCCCATGCCCACCTTGCCCCCCTGGGCCCCCTCAGCATCACCAATCACCTTCTTCTTGTGAGTTACTTAGGGGGATCCATGGAAATTTGTTGGTGGTTCTTCTTTCCCCAGCTGAGGCATCTTTTTTTGCCTTGGCAGGAAATCACAATTGACGTCACATCATATATTTAGGGAACCGGAGAGCGGCATTTTTTTTGCACTGCGGCCCTCCATTCACTAGCTCTGCTACTGCTAGAAATAAGTAAATTCTTGATCAAATTCAAAAAGCCAAACAGACTTATTACATAAATTTCAGTTTCTATCTGATTGTGCACGGCAGTGTTAGGGTGTTTCATGCCCTGTTAAATTGTTTTTCTCTGAGTTATGTTATTTTGCAAAAATATTACCTGTTGATTATAATGTGGCAGAAGTCACTTTTGTGTAACAAGGTTTGGATATCCCATGCTTATGATAAACTCTGGACAACAGCTAGTCATGCCAACTTCTGCCCAATTAAGTACTTGATGCCAAAAACCTGTTGGCAGCAAAAGGTCTAAATTCTTGTAGCACTTTGCTATTAGATCACTGGCAGAGTTCAAGAACTCCAAAAGTAAAGATACACTGAAGTGCTGCTCTACCCTGCCAGTCCTGGGCATGGCTCAGTGAAGATGCCATGTGAGCCAGCAATTTGTGCTTGGCACAGATTTGACTTGGCACTAGTGTTCTGGTCTGCTTGTTTACCATCAAGGTCTGCACCCCTCCCACAGCCCCAACCCTTTCAATACACCATAACAACTATCTCCACTTCCTGTCCCCAAAACCACAAGCCCCTTTTAAGCTCCTGCAGCCCCCCTTATCCCAAATTATCATTCCCGTGAGCTAATTTTAGCACAAACAATCTATTCATCGTATTCTTCTACTTACAAAAGCTGAGAGAGAAGGAGGCTAGGAGCAAAGGAAGTTATCTTTATAGAGAGAAAGGGACGACATAGATAAAAAAAATACTTCAATAAAGGACGGTGAAAAGAACAGGACAGGATAGCAAGATAGACCCTGGTTACATGAGAACTCCTGTAAGGCTGACTCATAGCTACAAGACTTCTAAGAAAATTTAAGTAGATATAAGTAGATATATACATGGCTCCCAAAGGGTTCTTGCCCATGAACATTGCAGTTCAAACACTCATATTATATGGTAATTTCTAGCTTATTATATGACTTAAAAAGGGAATGGGGCATACACAGGTATGCAGGTGGCAGTTGGGTATGCTTGGGACTCTGTATTAGCCAGGTGTGACTTAGCATTAGTTAGGTCTCAGTGTTTAATTGGCATTGTGATTTAGTTGATGTTCTGGGTCAACCATTAGAAAGGCTTATTTTGTGCTTTAGATGTTTGGGCTTCAGTTTTATGCTTTTACTCTCCTGAAAAATGCTTATTTGGGATATTTTTTTATTCTACTTGGGCACTTGCAGATCCTTAATTATCTTGTAAGTGTTCTCATAAGGGTTTTAGCTTCTCTTGAGGGGGTTGAATTTACATGTAAGGATGTGTGTCATTGTGAGGACTCGCAGAGCCGTACGAGAACACGTAGGATGTTCAGTAACTCTTATGGGAGCCATGTAATTGCACTTTAGGTAAAATCTCCAATAGTAGCAGGGAACAATACATATGTAGTGATAGCTGCTGTAGGAATGTAATAGCTGCACAGCTCCCTTTGTGGAAAGTTGACTCAAAATAATTCTTACAGGAGCCATGTAATCAAGCCCATACTCTTCTTCCATCAACCTGATGAGAGTTCTCTACGAAACTCAAACATTTTATAGTTAGTTCTTTTATACTGAATAGTAAAACTGCTCCACACTCTACCACAGTTTGCAAAATGTTTCCAGACTAAAGATTAGGGGGGAACAGCTATGTTTAGTGTCTTTTGTCTCTTGTATGATATACTTATTTAATCACAATAAACAGAAAAGTTATTTATATACATATTATGGAGTGGGATAAACACCACTTTGACTTTTTTCTTTTCATGGTTTTATTGTTAATCAATAACACCATCACTACTTCAAGAAAAAAGGCACTTGTGTATGAAGCATGTAACAATCTAATAACATTAGCAGCAGTCTAAGCCATGGACATAAACATATTTTTGGATACATTTGAGTATTTGAATACTTTTTATGTGTAAAGCAATCCATTATGTGTTTTTTACATCACTTCCTGAGAGCTGGGTCATGGACGTGGGGGTAATATATCAGTGGGGTGGAGAAGGAGGCAACAGGGAGAAGTTAGAGAGTTTTGTTAGAATTGAATAGTCAATTAATTTTTTTCATTATACACTGGTCCTTTAAATAAATAAAACCCAATTGTATTACTACTTCAATGGCACTTTAAAAATGCCTTCATTTTTTCTATACAAACATTATATTAATACTGATTACCAAGGTTTTGGTGTCCTTAAAGGGCCATTTGATTCAGCACAATTTAAACCACATCTCAGTAAAGATCTCCTAAAAGTATGTTGAAATACTTTAAAAGTTTTTGAAATATGTGAATATTTCACTGAGAATTCAATAAAGTAAAATCATGATTTACTGACTGACCTCTGCCAGATCTGCAGCTACAGCTCTGTGTAGTGAGCAAAAGAAAAAAAAGAGTTAACCGTTACCAGATCTATCTGTGCAAAGCATGGAATGCTGGAATCACATAAACAGGTTAGTTATGGGTTAACCGCTCAGTTAATTCCTTAGTTTCATATATTTATATATGTGGTCGTGTCCCTCTCTTGTGACGACAGGTTGGGGCCAGAATTACCATAACTACGTAAACCTAGCCTACTTAGAGGGCCAGATAAGATAATCACGGTAGAGAACAGGCTTTTTCAGAATATTTTTAACCATGACGGAAGGGAGAATTTGCTGGAGATGTCAAACTAAAGCCATAGAGCTGTCATGGGGCCTTTTTGGTCAGTGGCAAATACGCAGGTTTCCCCTGGGGTCTTAGGCAAGAGGGGCTGGCGACTATGTCATGGAACACCTAGGTGGTAGCGACTAGGTTGTGTGAAGGATGATTGATATTGCAACTTATGAAAGGGATAAGGATCTGGGCAATGGCAAGGTTCCGAAGGAACTTGTGGTTTTGGGCTGAAAGGAGGGCCAGGAAGCGTCTATGGGAGGTATTACTTTTGATAGCAACTTGAGTTGACCGAATGTTATGGAATGCAAGCATGTTCAGGGAATCAGCCTAGTGAGTGATGGGGCACAAAATATGGATGTCATAGACAGGCACCAGGGGCAATGTAGAGATGGATGAGAGCCAAATCTAAACAGGAAAAGGGTTGACTTGCATGTTGCTTTTATGGCACCTGGAACGCTCACTGTATTGTGTTCTGTCATCTTACCCCCTTACGACTTGTATGTATTTTCTAAAGGGCTGAAGAGTTGTCCAAGATACCTCTATGGATAAAAATATTCCTTGATGTACACAGGAAGATGAAACGATAGATACATCTCCCTCTCTCACCGGATCCCCGTGGCACTTGAATTGAATTAGAATCTGGATGAAGTTTAATCCGTTTCCCGAGCGTCTGTTTGATTTCACACAGACCTGTCTAGTTTTTCTTCCTTTTCGGAAACTGTGCTCCTAATTTTGTCTCGGAAACTTGGCAGACTGCTAAATGCCAGAAAGCCAGCTATTAACCCCTTATATGACGTAATACAGAAATATATAACTGAGCAAAATCTTAAGACTTTGTGACTTATGCAGTCTTTGATTTTCTTACTTTTGGTTAAGGGGAGTACAAATGCTTACAAATATTATGCTATTTTCAAGAGTTGTTTCCAAAACAGTCATTTGTAATACTACTTACAGAACTGCTGTCTCTGCCCCTTTAACAAGTAGACTAAGCAATAAACACATTTCTCTATGCATGCACAAACACAGCAGCATGGCACATCACATTTTATGAACGTGATTAGCTGGGAAGTTTGAAAGGTGTTTTTTCCCTGTGTGACATATGAAGAAAATAAGATGTCAAATATATTCTCTTGAGTACTTTACAGCAATGCTACATATATTATATTGTGTATATGCTTCTTTGGCCCATTCAGGGATGTGACACCCCTTATATCTATCCCTAGACTTAGGTTTATGTGCAATTATGTGTATGCATAGTGTGTGATGTATAATTGTAGACAGAAAGTTAATGGCATAGAGATATTTCTGTGCACATTTCATATTGCACTGTAGCATTACACTGCCAACTTGGGGCCGCTGGCTTACCACTGAAAATGCGTTGCCATGGCTGTGTTGGCCTAGGCTAATATAAATCACTGTTATTCCACAATATATGGCTGTTGGGCAGTAAAACTCTTGTCCCATTGGGCATTGGGCTTTTGCACTGAACATTCTGGCTAATTCTAACTAGGATCTATAAGAGCACTGCACCCGTTGAGTTATGGAGGTGTATGGAAGAATCCGCTACTCCATCTAGTGGTTGAATCTGATATTATTGAAAAAATATTTTAGGAGGTTGTTCCTCATATTGCTCCAAAAGCAGCTTGCACAGGAATAGAAAAAAAAAAACACCTTTTAATTCCTACAACAGTCATTTTTAATGCTAAAAATAAGTCATGCTCTTGTAAATGCATGTTAGCCAGTTTGTGACTTAAGTTACCCATTCATGTTGTCTTGATTGTGAATTTGACTAGAGCTACAAATTTGTAAAATAATACTGAGGTGTAACGGATCTCCTGGCACCCCGACCGGGTACCTCCGATGATGGACGCGTCCTAGTTTGCGTCGAGAACTACAAGCACTGCACCGGACACCACAACCACCACAGACTCCACAACCGCCGTAGCTTAACTGGAGCCGCGCCGTCTTCCTTCCACCCTGTATGAATCTCCAGCATCCAGGATCGTGTGGGGAAGACCTCTCCTCCAACGAGAGTACATCAGGAACAAGGGTTCAGTAGTTACAGCTCCAGGGAGTATGCAAAAGCATAGCAATCCCCAGTATGATATAGCAATCCCCTCCAAGAACGAGACGAGGCTACGTTTTGAAGGGTCAAGAAGGACTCTCTTTTATTGAAACAACACACATTTTTAAACACTTCACATACACAGTAGGGGCAGTGACTACCTTTGGTCAACCCCTAATTACCTCTGGCCAATCAGACAGGGTTAAGGTGTGGGAGCCAGTAGTCCCCTCCCCCAGGAGCCACCCACTAGGCGTGGCTAACTGCTCATTCTCTAAGCTCACTTATTCCCCTGCTGGGAGTATGGGGAAACCCCAGGTCATCTCATTATTCAAGAGTCCCTACCCCCATTGTTCATGGTGCCATCTTGTCTGCTAAAACCCTTTTGTTCTGCTATCTCTTGTGTGGTTTAGCAGATACTATTAATAGGCAGATGGGCAACTCCTGACCAAGTGTATGAGACCAAAGATATTTGACTGCATACCACACAATACAATATTTTTACAGATATAATAACAACATTTTATAACCCAGAACATATCTGCAGATAGCTTAGGTCTGAGCACACATTATTACTGAATGGCGCTCAGACCACATACATACAGTTCAATGGCCATGGAACGTAAGTCTTTCTGCATAGGAAAATAAAGTATTTAAATGCCGGTCCATAGTCAAAAGGCAGGAGGCTGGCAAACAGTCCTCTCCAAGACAAAGTGGCGAAGGGCACTTCGTCACACATCTCCCCTTTGGGGGGAAGTCTAACCAGGCACCTGACCTTCTGCCGGTCAGTGCCTCCGTTAGACGATCCACCAACCCACAATAAACCAGTGCTAGAGCAGCCCCCCCCCCCCACAACAACAAAGTGCAAGAGCAGCCCACCCACAACAAACCGTTACTGCACCTGGATATTTCGCTGTGGTGATGGGGCAACACGCTGAGGGGACTTGAGGGGCAGAGGCCAGCGGCACTCTGCCCTGATGCCAGCTCTTCTGCTGGTATAACCTGCAGGACATCCTGCTCTGTACAAGGGACAAAGGGAGGGCAGAGGCCGACTGCACTCTGCCCCGCTGTCAGCTTTTCTGCTGGGGTACTTGGGACATATTCCGGCTCAGTAGCCAGGGAAACGTGGGGGTTAACATTTCCTCTGTTAACCCTGGGGCCACATTAGAAGTTAGCTGGGGAGGGGAATTTGTACTTACCCCCTCCTCCGGTTGTCCCAGTGAGGGTAGTTGGGGATCTGGACAGGCTGTGGGCGCAGAGACCACGGTCCCATCTGCGCCGTCTGGGAGATTGGTGTCTCCCCTTGTCAGGGTAAACTGTCGCTGGGGGGGAAGGACGACACCTTCTGCCCCCTGTGGTTCACACTGCCGCTGGGGGGGAAGGACGACACTTTCTGCCCCCTGGGGTTCACACTGCCGCTGGGGGGGGGAGGACGACACCTTCTGCCCCCTGGGGTTTACACTGCCGCTGGGGGGGAAGGACGACACCTTCTGCCCCCTGGGGTTCACACTGCTGCTGGGGGGGAAGGACGACACCTTCTGCCCCCTGGGGTTCACACTGCCGCTGGGGGGGAAGGACGACACCTTCTGCCCCCTGGGGTTCACACTGCCACTGGGGGGGAAGGACGACACCTTCTGCCCCCTGGGGTTCACACTGCCGCTGGGGGGGAAGGATGACACCTTCTGCCCCCTGGGGTTCACACTGCCGCTGGGGGGGAAGGACGACACCTGCTGCCCCCTATGGTTCACACTGCCGCTGGAGGGGAAGGACGGCACCTTCTGCTCCCTGTAGGGCTGTTAGAGAGAGCTCGGTCCCATCTCTACCTGCCATCTGGAGGTCATCCCAGGATCAGTCAATGAGGTCTGGTTCTGCTTGTCGAGTAGGTTGGGGCTGCACGAAGCTGAGCAGGTGTTGGTAGTCCTGCTCCAGCTCCCACTCTCTCGTTACCAGGTGGGTCATGTCTTTGCTCACCTCGCCTTCGTCACCCCAGACATACATGCCCATCCGGTAGTCGTAGATGTCCCAAAACCTAGACCCCTCCGTGCTGCCAAGATCAATGTCGTCCTCCAAGGCTTCCCATATTAAACCCGGGCCATCATAATCATCCCCCTCCGGTAAGTCGTGTTCAGCCGTCCAGGGGGTAAGTCGAACGGTATGCCACCAGAGGGCCTGGTATGCGTTGTCTAGCCAGATCTCTCGCCGTACCAGGGTCTCTAGTCTTGTCACCCGCTCATCCAGGGGCTGCTCTCCCAGTAGATACATCCGCATCGCCACACGCTTCTGTAGCCGCTGCTCATCATTGGGGAGACTCTCACCTCGCTGCCATTGGGCATCTTCCAGGGCATCATACCAGAGTTCCTTTCTGTCTGCATCCCTGTAGTTCGTGGCCTCCTCCTCATCCTCATCATGGAACGCTGTCCGAAAACTAGCCGGTTCCATCCTGCTCTAGCCAGGGGCGCTGTACGGATACTAGCGTTGCCCTCAATTTGTAACTCCAAACTTTACCAGTGTCTCCGGGCTGTTTTTCCTCGCACTAGGACGCCATCCCACCACTGCCAGCCAATGTAACGGATCTCCTGGCACCCCGACCGGGTACCTCCGTTGATGGACGCGTCCTAGTTTGCGTCGAGGACTACAAGCACCGCACCGGACACCACAGACTCCACAACCGCCGTAGCTTAACTGGAGCCGCGCCGTCTTCCTTCCACCCTGTATGAATCTCCAGCATCCAGGATCGTGTGGGGAAGACCTCTCCTCTAACGAGAGTACATCAGGAACAAGGGTTCAGTAGTTACAGTTCCAGGGAGTATGCAAAAGCATAGCAACCCCTAGTATGATATAGCAATCCCCTCCAAGAACGAGACAAGGCTACGTTTTGAAGGGTCAAGAAGGACTCTCTTCTATTGAAACAACACACATTTTTAAACACTTCACATACACAGTAGGGGCAGTGACTTCCTTTGGTCAACCCCTCCCCCAGGAGCCGCCCACTAGGCGTGGCTAACTGCTCATTCTGCCTCTGGCGGTGGAGAGAGTAACATCTCTAAGCTCACTTATTCCCCTGCTGGGAGTATGGGGAAACCCCAGGTCATCTCATTATTCAAGAGTCCCTACCCCCATTGTTCATGGTGCCATCTTGTCTGCTAAAAACCTTTTGTTCTGCTATCTCTTGTGTGGTTTAGCAGATACTATTAATAGGCAGATGGGCAACTCCTGACCAAGTGTATGAGACCAAAGATCTTTGACTGCATACCACAATACAATATTTTTACAGATATAATAACAACATTTTATAACCCAGAACATATCTGCAGATAGCTTAGGTCTGAGCACACATTATTACTGAATGGCGCTCAGACCACATACATACAGTTCAATGGTCATGGAACGAAAGTCTTTCTGCATAGGAAAATAAAGTATTTAAATGCCGGTCCATAGTCAAAAGGCAGGAGGCTGGCAACCAGTCCTCTCCAAGACAAAGTGGCGAAGGGCACTTCGTCACATGAGGTTTGAAAACTTTAGAATACAATGGTAACCTCATAATGTTTAGCATCTTATTAATATGTCACAATTGCATAAATTCTTTCATAATAAAATTTGATTCCAGAAATGTTTTATTTGTTCATGTAACATGATATTAAAGTGATGTGTACGTCCCCTGCACTGTTAATATTTCTTCCTAAAAGCCCATTAAGCATTTCTTAAATAAACAAATAGTGCATTTAATATCTGAGTAAGCAGCAGGATGAACTGATGAAACCACAGCCTTTAATTGGCCTCCAGCGCTAATGATTCAGACCGTGGGAGCAGAACATTAGATATAATTAGCACTGTAAACAGAAGGGAGGTGTGCGGGCCAGAGAAATAGATCATCTATAAACTTTACATGGTCTCCTGGTGTCAGACTGTGTCCTGTTGATTTGTAATTTGTTCAACATATCCATTATTTTCCCACAGAAGGTGTATACCAATACTAAAACAAAAAAAGAAAAAACACAGAAAATATCATAACATTCCTGGTTTCTCTATGAGTTTCTTCATGTTGTACCTGTACATAATGAACACTTTAAATACAATTATGAAACTAATAAACACTTAATGCTTACAATGAAGTGGATCAAGTAGGAACACTGGTGGGTCAACACATCCGCTGTCCAAATCTCAGACAATTATCAAAGGAAACTTTGAAAAACAGAACAAGAAAATGGTCTGGGAAATCAAATAGATTACAACATCCAGTGTATTAAAAACATGTCTGAGATTTGGCATGGGATTCGTGCCTTATATAAAGTGTTAACAAAGACAGACACCCATATAAATAGAGTGGATATGAAAAGTCTACATACCCTTACTGAAATATCAGGTTTTTGTAATCTAAAGCCAGAAATCAAGATAAATGTAAGATACTTTTACATCTTTAATTTGACCTTGCAGCCAACAAAATTCAAGAGAAAAGCAAATAGATGATTATGAGAAATACCGTATTGGTTTGAATATAAGCCGCACCCGTAAAGTTCAAGGGGAAAATAATTGAAAAAGATAGTACTCAAATATAAGCCACACCCGTAAAATTGGAGAGAAAAAGACTCTCAAAGTGATCAGCCATTGCAAGAAACAGCTTTCCAATTAGCACTGTAGCTTTTTTGCAGGTTACAGGCTTTACAGGATGTTAGAATCACTAAAACCGTAAATCGCTATTCAATACCGCAGTCTAAAGCACGAAAATCGGCACCCTTAACTCGCAATTGTGGAAATCAGCAGTCATTTTGCGTTCGCGAATAGAAGCTGCACACCTAACAAGCAAAGTTCGCAAATCGGCAATGATTTTTTTTTACGGACGCGAATATAAACCGCACTTGTAACTCGCAAGTTAAAAAATCGGAAAAAAGGTGCGGCTTATATTCGGACCAATACGGTAACTGGGATTAAAATGCCAAAACCGCAGAAGCACATTTTGCATTTATTATACAAGTAAGTACATGGATAAGTCTCTATCAAAATTGCATGGACATGGACTTTGCAATTTACTCCTACTCTTCCTTCTCCTTCAGATTGACAGGGGATCTCCTGTGCACAGCCCTATTTAAATCATTCCAAAGATGTTCAATAGGAGTGAGATCTGGACTGATACCATTCCAAGACTTCGATCTTCCTTTTTTTTAAAACCTTTTCTTGGTTGACTTGGATTATTGGTTTGGGTCGTTATCATGTTGGAAGGCAAAATTCTTCTTCACCTTTAGCTTTCTGACAGAGGCCACCAGGTTTTTACCAAAGTTTCTTGATATGTGGAGCTAGTCATTATCTCTTCTTTACTAGATCCCGTGCCCCAGCTTAATTTGTAGCATGCCCCTGCTTCCACTATGTTTCACAGTACGATTTGTTTGGATGATGAGCTGTGTTGTCTTAGCACTAAATATATGTGTTAGAAGTGAGGCCAAAAAGTTCAACCTTTGTCTCATTTTAACATAAGACATTTTCCACTTGGTTTGGGGTGACAATTTTTGCAATGTTCTTTGTTTCTGAGAAATGGCTTCCATCTTGCCACTCTTTCCCAGGGACCAGACATGTGCAGAATATCGGAGATTGTCGGTACCTTTCTACAATAAGATCCTGTAGATGTTCTGTCACTGCTTGCTCTCCCTGTAGGATTAAAGGGGAAAATTATGTTTGCACTCTCCACAAAGAACCCGAAGTTAATCAAATATAACCAGGGTAGGATTGTTCCTTATATGATATTCATAGATTTTAGAAAAAGTGAAAAAGACATACAATTAGCAGCACCTTTTATTACTATCAACTGGGAATTAATATTAAAACGTAACTTTTAATAGTAAAGTACATTTTTATTAAAGGAATTGATCCATATAATTTTTGCTAAATAGTAGCTCACAAATGGAGAACACCAATAAATCACAAATTCCAGGGATATAGTCCAATTTTAAATTGAATAGGTAGTTTAAATAATATGTCCTTTACAATTTCTCAGTAATATAAGTAACTAGCGAATTGCCCGTCATAAAATGACGGCAATAGAATTTTAAGTCAAGGAATAGTGTTTGGCTCACAAATTAAGTGTTTTGGTTGTGTGAGTACTTTTTGCGGTGATTGCGAGCCTCGTGGTGAGCGCCTTTGGCGCTCATCGTGTGGCTAGCAATGAGCGCCTTCGCCGTTTATTGCGATGGTGTATTGTGGTGTTTTTTAAAGTGTTGTATATCTGTATGTTTTAATGATAATTAATTACTAAATAATGAAATGATAAATGATTATACCTTACCTATTTGTAATTAATATATGCAGCAAGCAATGGTCTCAAGAGCTAACAATCTGTTTTGATATTCCTGCAGCATACAATGTAGATTTGCAGTGTTGTTGAGCTGAGGTGTAAGTGTCAGCAATGTGTGCAGTGTGTAGTGTAAATATGCTGCGGGCGCCAGGGGAAACCATTAGTGTAGCTGTGTACTTCCGCATTCTGTAAGGTACGGTTGTAATATGGCGGCGAATGTGTATGTGGTACTCGGGTTTGGATGATTTAGCGTCCTTGCTAATGGTGTATGTTGTAGGTCGTACGGGTTTTAGTAAAAGTCGTATGTGCTTGGATGTGTTTTGCGGCTTTAGGGGTCGTGCAGCCTCGTTTTCGTTTTTTGTCGGCACCCATTTTTTCTGTTGCTTAGGGGATTTTCAAGTATCTAAACTTTTTTAATTCTACTGAAATCCAGGTGTAATCTGTCTTGCAGATGTCCTGGGTGTCCCCCCTTGCTGTGGGTAATTTTTGTTTTTTTGTGTGTATTTTGTGTTTTTTTAATGTTCTCAGCTGTGCACGCGTTGTCCGTTAAGGTCGTATTTTTGTTAGTCCGTAATGGATTTTTTCTAAGTCCCGCGGCTCGTATTTTTTTTTTCTCTAAGTCCGTATTTTTTTTTTCTAAATCCCGCGGCCTGTATTGTTTGTGTAAGTGCCTTTTTTTAGTCTTAGGGTGTATTGTCGGCATTTGCGGTGTGCAATGAGTCTTGGGCTCATTGCAGCCGACGTGGGAGCCTCCATCTCCACAAATGTGGCCCCTTGCTTCGCAAGGGTCCGCATTTGCGGTGTGAAAGTGTTATGGGGTCGTAGGGATGAGTGCCTATGGAGCTCATCTCCACCAGGGCAAGGAGCGCCTTCGGCACTCCTTGCCTGCCCACAACCGCGGCCCTCGCCCGCCTTCTGACAACTATATATGTGATGGACATACAGCCCCAGTAAATTTGAAGCCCGTAGCAGCATCAGCACACCCGCAAAGGCTGCGGGCTTGAAATGTATCTGCGTTACAGAGCTATTACATTGAACTATGCCGCGAGTTACGGGTGGTAGACGCAAACCCGTAAACCATTCTTATGTATATTGGATTTGCTGCCGTGAACATGATCAATTAGTCAAACCCGTAGTTACTGGTTTAGAGGGAGCCAATGGCAAATGAGATCGTCATCATTACATCACTGAAAAATGGAGGTTAGATTTTAAAGCCTTACGGGTCTCAATTACGAGTTTCGATTGGACCCGCATTCCAGAAATAATGCAATATTAATAAATCAGTACATTTGATATTCTAGTCAATGCGAGTTACATTATATGTATTAACATATTGATTGCTGGGATCCATATAACACGGAAATTAAACAGAAATAAAAGTATTTTATATTGCAGATTTGCGAGCTTGAGAATGTTGTGCTATTAATTGTAATACCTAACATCACTTTCCCTTTAATCATAAGTACAGTAGTGTGTGTATATTTGTATTCATAGTGCTAACAGTAGGACTTTAACCCCCTTGCGGGTCCTCTCTAGTACACGTTGGCTTTTTGGCTCCATTTGCGGGCTACGGGTTTGAACGCCAGTGGATTTGTAGCAATTTAATAGAGATTTTCAAACGTAACAGTTACGGGTTTGATAGATCAAAGGATTTGCGGTCGCAGAGTTTTAAATTTCGTCGTCCCGTAGGGTTTTTCCACCTGTAACCCGCAGATCGTTAGCGTGTTGCTTTACGGAGCCAATTTAATAGCAGTAAGTCTTGCGGGCTACGTTACGGGCTACGTTTTTACACTTTGAGGGAATTTAAAAGGACTGATAATCTAAATAGTGATGTAGGTATATTATATAATATGCAACATCAAATTAGCAATTGTATATACTGAATAGAGCTGGTTATCTAATGTAGCCAGTCCAAAATTACACAATACAAATAGCACCTCATAATTACCGTATTTTCCCGTCTATAAGACGCCCCCATGTATAAGACGACCCCTATTTTTGGAGCTCAAAATTCATAAATAAATAAATTATATGTTTTTATTGTGTTACACATATATTTAAGGGCACTTTCTGTCATGATTTTCACTGATTTCAGCTCAATATGCTTGTGATCACATCACTTATTTCTCACTCGTGATCTGCATTGCATTTTTGCGGTTTAACACAGGATCACAAATATATTGAGCTGGAATGGAAATCAGTGAAAATCATGACAAAAAGTGCCCTTAAATATATGTGTAAAACAAAAAAAACTATAAAATACACATTTCTATGCACACAAGCATCACACACATGCCACACACATGCTGTTCAGCTAATTCGCTATGTGTATCACACTGTAATGCTGCATCTGGCCACTAGATGGCTGTTTTAAGGAATGTATTGGAAAAATGTGTATTTTATAAGTTTTTATTGGGTTACACATATATTTAAGGGCACTTTCTGTCATGATTTCCATTCCAGCTCAATATCTTTGTGATCCTGTGTTAAACTGGAAAAAATACCGTCTTATACATGGAAAAATACGGTATTTCCTTGATATGACAGGAACATTAAACTTGTACATAGGATTTGTCCTCCATATCCCAGCTAAATAATTGAGCTCCTTGATTGAAATAAAACCTGGATTAAAAAGCTGTGGTTAATTCCATGCTGATACTTGCTCTCTCGCAGTAGGATGCAACCACAAATGTTTCAAGGAACACATTTTTGCATAAAATACAACTTTTCAGGCTCAGTTATTTAACACCTCCAGTCAAAAAATGTAACAGCAACCAATTGCAGTTATATGCATGTGTATGGTTAATCATTTTAATAACTGAGGCCTGAACTGGTTCCCTTTCAAGGGAACCAATCACCACAATTTCTTGAAGGGAGACGCTAGTCCCATTTTACAATATGTTTTTTCAAGAACTATAGTTGATAATAGCATAATATTTGTATTTATTGTTTTTTTCTGGTGCATGCAATCATGCTGTAATATGAGCTGCCAGTTTCTACTTACCTTTTCCTACAGTTTTCTCAAGACCTTTAGTGCACACAAAGATATAGCTACAGTAGACACTCAGTTATCCAGTACTCAAGCAACCAGAACTCTCAAGCAACCAGAAAAAAATTGAATACTGTACTTTAAATAAAAATACAATTTTACAGGACTCAACAAATGCCAGGAGCCAGGTTGTCATTCCACAAAATGCTTCCAGACACCTAGATTTCATCCACTGTACGTCTCTGCAAGTCAATGTTACTTGGAAGCAGACAGTCATGAGTGACTGAGCCAGTGCAGTGTTGGGGTTACAATCCCCGGGTTCAGCACCGCACCCTCCAGCTGAAAGTATCTGTGTGTAAGTGAGGAGTGAAAGCTGCTGCTGCTACAACAGCCCTCACCGACAAATATACTTAGCAGAGCATCCAATGTGCAGCAAATCTAGGCCTCTTTTAATAGTGACTCTTAAGCAACCAGAAACTACATTTATCCTGCATCTACCAATCCCTGTGGGTGTTGGATAACTGGGAGTCTACTGTACTAACATTTGAAAAGGCAGCTAAACAATCAATATATATTGAAATCAACACTTACTTATGGGAGTAACAGCTTAAAGTAGTTTATAATTCAAACACCCACTCAGTTTAGCATTTCTAAGTAGAGGTACTTAGCAGTATCCTTGTATTACAAACATAATTAAACTGCAGGGCTCCAGACATCTCCTTTCACTACAAAAGAGTTAGGCGGAGATTATGTTTTTCTCTGGGAACACAATTTTCTAGTGGGATCTAAATTTCCATCCGTTCTGTTATAAATAATGCAACTCTGGAACAGAGATTACTGAGCAAGAATACCAGCATAAACAAATGTGTGAAAAGTCAATAGCAACTAGTTTTATAAGCTTCACATATCTAGAAAAACAAGAGGGATGGGAGAGAGAGAGGGCGCACAAACTCCTAGTGCAGATCAATAGAAAAACTTCTGTGTTTTTTACTTTCAACTGTTTGTGACTCTCACCTGGAGAGACCTCAAATGTTATGAGGTATAGAGATTGCATTCAATATAATCTCTACGTGAAATGTCAATCTTCTTCACCTCCGGCAAATAGATCCCAGTCTCCTTATTGCTAGTGTACATTAATTATAGTGTATACACTATACATAAAAAATGGAGTATAACGTAATGTGGTAAAGTATATCTATAAATTATTAATGAATAGCCTAGAGGATCTAACAGTGTCAGTGCTGTGTGTATGGTGTATTACACAGTAACTCCACTTGAGGCTTAATATGGTCAAAATAAATTGGGGAAATTATTTATTATGTAATGATATCAATTAATAATGATATCTGCAAAACAAAGGATAAATATAAATAATAGAATGATGATATAAAAAGGATAAATGTAAGTACTAAAACGCGTTTCGCTGCTCCTGATGCAGCTTCTTCAGTTAGAAATATCCTTGGTTGCTCAAATGACTGCTCAGTCTGTTGTCTGCATGACTAAAACAGCATGTCACACATGTGATAACTACACATCTCAGCAATAGAAAGTTATCAGAAATGTTCTTTCTGATATGGAATTAGTTCTGACCTTGGTGTTTGAACTACTGTCATAGCAATTGTTTCAATAATATACATTTTTGACTTTCTGAAGGAAGTACGCAAAAGGTACACATCTCTGCCCTGAGCTTGTTTCTTCATCATTCTCTAGCATAGGATGTTTGGGTGAAACGGTTCTTGAAGAGAGCTGTAAATTTGAGACTTTGAACATTGTTATCTGTTCCCATGTGTAATATGAATTTAGCACTGCATCTGCTTTCACCAAAGAGCCCACCATTCAGGACTGTGATGTGAAACTTTGCAACATCAGCAAATTGCAAGTCTTAATAAGAATTAAACCCTTCCTTCAAGTTTTTGAGTATAAGTTAGTATTAATGCTTCCACCAGAGTTTATTCCCAAAGTTACTTGTTTCAATCACCTTACTCAGTAAATTATTTCACCTGCGTTTTTTGCAAGTTAATCCAATCAAAAAGAAAGACTATCATATTCCTTGTGGAAGTGCTTACCGAGATCTACTTTACTATATCTAAGAAAAAACTGCACCATTTGCAAAGTCTAACAACCTGTTTGTATTATTTCATGGCTAAGAGAAATATTTATAAAACATCCAAACTTCCTACTGCACACTGGATTAAGCAAACTACAGATTCAGCCTACACAGACTAAAATAAAGAACCTCCAACAGAACTTAAAGCACATTTAACTAGGGCTCAGGCAGCATCAAGGGCTGTACAAGCAGAGGCATCGGCAATGCAGATATGCAGATCGGCAATATGGTCCAGCCAATATACTTTTGCGAAGCGTTACAGGCTAAACATGTTAACAACAGAGGATACAGCATTTGGGAAAAGGGTTCTGAAGGCTTTAATTCCTGTAACTTGACCAGGTCCATGAACTACTGTTCTGTACTGCCTAGAAGACGTCAAGGACATGGAGAATGTAAATTCTGTATCATTCTGGTCTTTGATGGCAGCACACAGACTTCCCAGACAATACATTAGTGAATCTAACATGATTGTAAAGTGTTTTAGTTTGGTTCTGAAGGAGCTCTATAACAAACACTGAGGGAAGCAAGGGAGGGGGATTCATTTGTTATTGAGGGTGGTACTTTTTTGAAGGAGGTGGCCTATCTCGAATTATATGCTGCCATGGAAGACCTCAAGGAAACAGAATTTGTGGAAGTTAACAAATTATCCATTCTTCTTTTTTTAAATTGCTGCTGAATTGATAGTTGCATCAGAGGCATTTTAGTTTGGGGTTGCACAGAGCATCAATCATACCCTGATCTGCTGTATGTGAAATGAAGCATTGGCAATAATAAGTGGAGTAATACATTTGGTGCTTTATAATGTTTTATAAGCAGTCTGAATTGTGGAATGCAAGATGTCAATCCAGCTGCCTTCTCTTCTTAAAATATTTTTTACATTCCCAAGATAATATGAGCAGAGAACAATCACTCACTCCTTTACTACACAGTTTAAGCATATGACTTTCTCCACCATGTGCAAATCAGTGCAGTTTATTATGTCTTTACTAAACAGCTGGCACAGTAAATATAAAATAACCTGTCTATGGAGCTCATAAGAGACACAAATTACCAAAGATAAGCGACTCTGATTACTAAACCCTTTAGCTCCTTGTCTGTCCAATGGAGTGTCTCAACCTAGCTCAATTTATTTTATTGACTGGCCACATGAAGCTGCTTATTGGAAATTCGTCCAAGCTTTCATCTTCATTATCTATTCAGCTGCTTGTAGTAGGGCACTGTAAGAAATTAGTTAATTTCTTACAGCACCAATAGCCATGTATTTAGGAACTATAGTGCTTAAAACTAAGTTAATCACTAGCGAATTGCCCGTCAAAAAATGACGGCAATGAAATTGTAAGTGAGCTAATGCTGTTTGGTGTATAATATCAAATAAATCTACTTTACCTATTTTGAAGTAATATATGCAGGAAGAATTCTGTTGAAGAGTTGACAATCTGTTTTGAGGTTGCTGCAGCATTAGTGGCGTGGAGCTGCTGTGTAAGCGTCATGAATGTGTGCGGTGTAATAGTGTGCGTGCGCGAGACCAAACCGTTAGCGTAGCTGTGTACTTCCGCATTGTATAAGTTATTTTTCTAAAATGGCGGCTACTGTGTGGTATGCGTCTGTAGCGGAATATCCGTAGGTGTTTTGTGGTGTTTTGCGTGTTTGTGGTGGTGTTTTGCGTGTTTAGAGTGCTGCAGCCTTGTTTTCATTTTGTTCGGCGGCCATTTTTTCTCTCGCGTAGAGAATTTTTTTGTGTCTAAACTCTTTTATTTTGAGTTAAATTAATGTGTAACTTCATTTTTTGAGGTCCTGGATGCTCCCTCTTGCTGTAGGTAAGCTTTTTATGTATGGGTTGTGTGTATTTATTGTGTTTTACATTTTTTGATGTCCACGGGTTATGGGCGATTTTTGAGAGGTCGTAATGTGTAGTAACGTGTCTCGTATGTTGTTTGCGTTACGAAGTAAAGTTTGCGAGGGTCGCAGTTGCTGGCAAGGAGCGCCTTTGGCGCTCCTTGTCAGCAACTGAGTATAATATATATGTGATTTTATATATATATATATATATATATATATATGAGATATATGTGATATATATATATATATATGAGATATATGTGATATATATATATATATATATATATATATGAGATATATGTGATATATATATATATATATATATATATGATATATATATGAGATATATGTGATATATATATATATATATATATATATGATATATATATATGTGATATATATATATATATATATATATATATATATATGTGTGTGTGATATATAAAGTTGTGCTTTGTCAATATCTCTAATCTATCTACTACATAATTTTATAACGTTATCAGCCAGCAGTAACATTTAGGGGCCATGACTCCCTGGCTCTGGGACTTGTGAAGCCTCACTTCCTCTCCCTTACATAGGACGAATATAATCACCACACACAGTCCCAGTGTATCACACACATAGCAGGGCTCCCGGTGCATGGTGGGCAGTTCCCAGCACTATATGAAGGAATCTCACACACAGCATGGAGGCAACTGCATGGTGTTCAGGGTGACAGGGACACCATACATACCGCGGGAGCCCGTCTGTCTCCCCAACCTCCTCCGGTGTCCTCAGCTCATGCTCGGACAGCACCACTTACTCCTCCTCCTGCTACTGAATACGGAGAGCGGCAAGGGACAAACCAAGACCGCGAAGCACCGGAACAGGACTGGTATCCTAGCAACAGGAGGAGAGGGACATAGAGGCTGTACGGCAATCACCGGCAAAATACAAAAAACATTGCCAGCGCTTCAGCGTCGGGGCTACAGGTTAGATGGGTTGGGGCTACGGGTTAGATGTAGGGGTTACAGGTTAGATGTAGGGGCTAGTTGTAGCCGTTGCTCACGCTTGCGGGCTCACAGTTGCTGGCCAGGAGCGCCTTCGGCGCTCCTGGCCAGCAACTGCGGCTCGTATGCTCACAACTATATATGTGATTGTCTCTTTGGTGCTTGATATGTGCAGCTCACTCTGGTAATTTATTGCACCGTGTGCTTTTATATTGTAGAGGATGGAATTACACCACAACCTTGCCAATGTATTTTACAATGTAACCAATAGATTAAAATGCAATATGAAGGCCAATTAGTTTCTTGCATTTGCATATCACAGATGTTTTGTGTAGAAAAATGTTATCCCATCAACTGTCAGTTATGAATTTGCAATGTGTATATTGTTTTTCTGTTTTCATAATTAAATGTGCAAGTATGAAATATTCTGAAAGTCCCAAGTAAGGCCTCTTGTCCAGCACATGTGCAGAGCTGTGAGACACTAAAACATCTGGAACAGACAGAGCATACGACTTCCACTACATAAGAATAAGCACTCCGCTAATTTACAATATGTATTTAAAATATAGCAATCTCAGCTTTCCTATAACTGCGCAGCGAGAACTCTTATTGAGAAAGTATGATGTGAACCCTGGACTTTACTCACCAAGATGTAAAAGTTTATTTTTATTTTTGCCCAAAAAATCTAGTAAAGAATATTATTATTGTTATTATTGTTATTATTATTATTATTATCCTTTATTTGTAATGTGCCATTCGCATTCCTTAGAGCTATACACGGGTCAAGTACAAGACAAAAACTATTTTAACACATTGCAAAATAATGGATGGTCGTCTAAAAGCCACATTAAATTCCAGCCCTGTAAGTGCAACGTGAAGCTCGCAACAGCTGGAAGCTTGAAGAGTTGTGGATTTAAAGTGCTATTAAATTAGAACAGGCTGCGAGGTAGGGGCTTGAGAGGCAAACCCATAAACCATACTCCGCTCATCGGATGTGCAGCCGTGAACGTGATCAATTAGTCTAACTCAGAACCTACGGGGTTCAATTACGAGTTACGATCAGTCCCACATTCCAGATATGATGCAATATTCATAAAGACGTAATTATGATATTCTATCACATGTGAGTTACAGCATATGTATTTACACATTGATTGCCGGGATCGATAGAACACAAAAATTAAACATGAAATAAAGTATTTTTTTGGCCGATTTGCGGGCTTGAGAATGTTGTGCTATTAATTCTAAGACCTAACATCACTTTCCCTTTTAATAAAAGTACAGTTGTGTGGTGATATGTGCAATTAAAGTGCTATGAGTTGGACTTTACCCCTCTTGTGGGTCCTCTCTAGCACTCGTTGGCTTCTTGGCTCCATTTGTGAGTTACGAGTTTGAACGCAAGTGATTTTGATGCAATTGAATAGCTCAATTGGAAGGTAGCGGTTACATTCTTGAAAGAACAAAGGATTTGCGGCCGCGAAGTTCCACGTTTCACCTCCCGTAGGCTCTTTTCGGCCTTACTGCGTCTTAATCCGCAATGGGGCTGTAAATATGTAGTTATTTGACAATGAATATTGAAAGTCTGACAGACAATGTCTGGAATCAATAAAATATGCCTGGAAGTTCATTTTGAGGACATTAATGTATCCCATCCAAGAGATGAGGTATTGGATCCAATGTTCTAGGTCTGATTTTAATTGTGAAATGTGCAGACAGTAGTTGGCTTTATTCTAAGTACCATACGAGTTTCCTCAGTAGCCTATCTCATTTTTTGATCTCAATAAAATTTGTGTAAATCTTAGTAAATTATTTTTTTGTAATGAAAGGGCCTTTGAAACTCATATTTACAGTATGCTACTTTGAATAACTTTAATTTAACACATTTAATGTTTTAGAAAATAAAAATAGATATAGTATATATTTTAGTGTGATGCCCAGGAGTGCCCACTGAACTTTTGGGATCTATGGACTGTTGTGAGCCCTGAGGGGAACCTGGTAACAGAATACAGCTCCTTCCCTTTTCCACCAAGAAGAATTCCTAAACCCCTGAGTACTTGAACTGTGGTTGCCATGTTGGCCCAAGATGGATAATGTTACTACAGATGTTTTGTGTGACAGCTATATTGTTATTATGTGCCATGTTTAACTGTCTTCCGTCTTTTATGGTTTATGGTAAGCCATGTTAGTGTGAAGTAGGAAGTACATACTTTGAGTCAAACTATCCTGAAGGCTTAAAAAGTAGGTTTTACTTTACTTTGTTTTTGAGGAATTCGTAAGGGAGGCTAAGTGTTTTGAAAATTATTCTTGAGGAAATGGGGAGCCAGTGTAGGCACTGGCAGAGGGGGACAGTAGGTGGATGAGTTTTGTGGAAGCATTCAAGATGTACATAGGTGGTTTAATGGAAGGGCAATTAGGATAGGTTTGCAATAGCTGCATTATGAGAGTCTTGAGAGAAGAATGGACACATTTTGGAGATGTTCCGAAGATGGTGACAGCAGTATTTAGTTGAATGTGGAGATGAAGAAGAGATCTGAGTCATGTGACACCAAGACATGACTTGAGACTCAGGGATGATGCTTGGCTTATCTAAGACATATTTTATGTATAGAGGCTGAGGAAGAGGGGGGAATTAGTAACAGCTCAATTTTGGAGATATTGATTTTTAGATGTTGAGAGGTCAACCAAGAGGATATGTGTGAAAGACATGTTTTACATGGATTAGTAGGGTAGGGGCTAGGTATGGAGAGGAAAGATTGATTTGGGTATCATCAGTATAAAGATGGTACTGAAACTGATAGAAGTTTATGAGTTTACCAAAAGAGGAGATGTAGAGTGAGAAAGGCAATGGATCAATGGGACACAGATCAACAGAAAGCGGTAGTTGAAGGGAGAAGGTGTCATTGTAGGAGACCGTGAAGGAACAGTTAGTGAGATAACACTGTAACCCTGAGAGAGTAGTGTCACAGAGCCCTATGGAATTGAGTGTGTACTGGAGAAGTGGATGGTCAAGTGTGTCAAAGGAAGCAGAGAGGTCAAGAAGTATTAGTAAGGAGAAGTGTCTCCTGGACTTGATCACTAGGTCATTTATTACCTTCATGAGAACAGTCTAAGTTGAGAACCAGGTTGTAGAGGGTTGAGTAAGAAACGGTTTGCTAAGAATAAAAGGTTGCACACCCCTGCCCTCAAGCTTACCTCCCAACATTTCAAGTTGTTAGAGAACGGAATACAGGATTGGTTACATACATACTATTTATACTGAATCTCTAATGATGGAAGCAGCTTGAGTAACATTGCTTGAGTTTTTAGATATCGCGGCTCAGTATTTGCATATTGTCCTGTTGTGTATATGTGCATATCAAGGAAACATACTAATGGAATATGCCTTTAAAAGGATAACATTTATTCATATTTATACTGTATATGCATTTTTGTACAGTACTTGCAATATTACCCCTATTGTAACTTACATTTTCTTTTCTGTACCCCATTAACTCAGAGTAAATAAAAATGATGTTAAAGAGTCACTTAATTCAGCTCAATTTGGACCACATCACAGCAAAGATCTCCTAAAAGCCGGTTGAAATACTTTTGGAATTCTTTAAATACATGCATTTTTCTCTGGGAATTCAATAAAGTAAAGTCTATGGCCCCTATTCAATTAAGCAATTGTTGGTTACTAGAGCCCATAATGTAGCCCATAAACTAATATTCAATTGACGTCTGTTAGCTACTCGCTGAAAATCCCTGTGGTTGTCAAAATTGTAACTCCAACCCATTTAAGGCTTTGGTCTTTCAAGCCGGTAAATGTTACAATCGCAAATCGTTATTCAATTGCTACAATTCCTCAAGCCTGCAAATGTTTTCACACCCGTAAATGGCAAATGTAGAAGAAAATCCTACAGTGTAGCACTGTAAATGTAAATAAAAAATCAATACTGCACTTTAAAGTACGGGGAAATCGATGAAAGACATTAGAATTAATTGCACAAAAGTCTCAAGCTTGCAAACCTGCAATTAAAAATTATTATTTTTTACTTTTAATTTCTGTGTTATATCAATCTCGGTAATCAAGGAGTTAATACATATCAGGACACCCACATGCACTAGAACATTTTCTTCATTCATTTTTATTATTTTGTTCATTGCCTAAATTGTGTGTCCGATCGCATTACGGATCTCTAAACGCTAATTAACTGACGTTTAACCTCCATGTTTTACTGACATCATGATGATAGTCTCATTTACTATTGGCTTTTTCTAAATCACTGGTTACGGCCTTACTTAATTGATCATGATCATGCTCTGAAATGCAACTTACGGGGGCATGGTTTACGGTTTAAGCTTTCGGACTGTAAATTGTGGGCTTGTTCAATTGAATCGCTCTGCAACTGTTCTGTATGAAGGCAACTACGTGCTTATCATTGAATAGGGGCCAATGAGTAGGAAAGGAGAATTAATGATTCTTGTATATGTGCTATATCCCTTTAATGCCAATTCCTGGCATGTATACTAGAATTTATAACTGAATCAATGCACTTTTTCTAACTGTAGGTATTCTTGGTGTTATGCACTGGGATTGTTTGGCATACTAATCTACTAATTAAAAAATAGATTATTTTAACATACAAATTTGTGTTCTTTCACACCATGAAAAGCACTTACAGGGAGGTAAATGGCCCTCATAAACTTCATGACATAACATGTTAACATGTGTAGGTAGCTGCATTTCTGACAATAAGAGTTTTACATGAGTGGGAGATTTAACCAATCACAGATATTAAAATATCACACTGTTGTTAAATTTCTGTGTACAAAAATAGTCTCTTTTATCTAATTATTGTTGGTGGACTTTTTTATTATTGTTGTCACTGACATAGTAGCAGTGTCCATTATATACACTTTAGGGACCCTCACATCTACTGTGCCCATTTAGCTAGTCCATTGAATTGAGTAAAGTCCCTTTCATTGTTTCCAATATTCAACCCCCATTATTGTGTCCCTTTTATTGTGCCAAGTAATTTAAAGTGTCTCTTATTCCAGCCCCCTACATTGTCATGGCCCTACCATTGTGTCCCTTCATCAAGCCTATTACATTTGGCCACCACCCCTCCATTGTACCTCCTTATCTAGACCCTTACATTATATCCATTATCCAGTTCTTTACATTATGTGCTTGTATCCTATTCCCTACATTCTGTTCTTTTATCCTGTTCTCTACATTTTGTCCTTTTGTCCAGTCCATTATATTGTACCCTTTATGTAATCCCTGAAAGGATGTTCACAGGCTTCTCACTGTTACGGGGGACCTCCATGATGTGTTATTGTGGTTTGGCACATCTGTTTCTTATTAGAGTATGTCCAAGCCAAACTAGCGGTGGAAGAATCCTTTTTGTCCCTAAAGTATTGTTACCTGTAACATCAAAGGTTATTGCTAACCAAGAAGAAAGACACATGGAAGGGAAAAAGGTAACACTGGAAATAAAGTAAATTAAAAAAAAATGCCCAGTTCTTAAATGAAATAATATTTGAGCACAAATGCTACTGTAGGTACTCATCATTTACTTAGCCAGAATCCCATACTACAGTGGAAGCATTGCCTATTGCATAGTTCTATGAAAACAGAGATCTGGAGCTAACTTATATATGCAAATGCAAACTCTTTATCTAAAAAGTGTTCAAAAAAAGAAAAACAAGTCATTTGTTTTTCCTTTGATTTTCCTGGCTCTTTGAATGTTTGTCTTGATTTGGACTTTCGATGACATCAGTGTTAAATATTCACTCCCCTTGACTCCTTCACTGGCATTTATTTATTTAAAAAATAATAAAAATAAGAGAGAGACAATTTTACTGCATTGGCCTCAAAAGCTTCCTGAAAGAAACACAGTCTGGACTTGGGGGACCTGTGGTTTTCGTTGGAGAGGTTTTGTTGCATTGTTTCACAAGGCTTAGATGTGTTTCTTGGATTAATTCCTTTACGGAAGCGACACTCACTGACACCCATTGTACTGATGAGCAACATGTGTCAGTGATCACCAGACGGAGAGAAAACTATCCCTGATCAGTGTCTCTCGTAACAAGCATCTCTGGAGACAAGTGGAGGCCATGGACAAATTCTTCAAAGTGCTGAAAGCTTCAAAACTTGTGATATTGCCTCCTGCGTAGCGTGATTTACTAGTAATTTCCTGGCATGATTTGCAGCCATTAGAGTTTAACAAAGAGGCGCCATGTTTAGCATTCTGATGTAGCCATTGAATCCCACTGGCATCCAGTCAGGTAGGTGGCCTCATAGTGGCAAGGGCAACTGAACAGTGTATAGTATGAAAGGCAGAGATAATAATAACTATATCAATAATAATATAAACTTTTTACATTTGTTGAGGTATAGGGGCCTTCCGAACTTGGAGGACTTAGGCAATGAGCGCAAAGCGAGGCGAGCAGTTGAGGCATTGAAACACTTGGGACTTAGGCTAAAATGAGCGCCGAAGGTTCGCAAGGCTTGCAGTTGAGGCATTGAAGCACGCAGGACTTAGGCTGCAAGCAGTTGAGGAACTTGGGACTTACTTAGGCTGCAAGCACTTGAGGTACGTGGAAAAAAAACAAACTCGGAAAAATATGAATGTAACGGCCGCGGAAATCAAAAAACAACAACAACAAAAATATTAATTAAACCACACACAGCACAGGGGTAGAGCCAGGACGAAATCGAAAAACAACAACAACAACAAAAAATAATTAAACCTTCACACAGCACAGGGGGAGGGCCAGGACGCCTGGGAGTGAAGTTGCAAGCGAATTTAAGCCGAATTTGCCATGTTTCGTTAGAAAATCGGTGAAAGTGAAAGAAAAAATGCGGATGAAAAACGCAAAAAATTCTGAAAATGTATGAAAACGAGGCTCTGCAAAGCCAGACGAGCAGACCTTGGAAAATGCACGACGCCACACACAGTAATACTTACATGAACAACGCCAAGCAGGGGGGACTTAGAAAATACACAACGCCAAAGACAGTAACACTTGCAAAAATCAAATCTGACCTCGGAAAAATGTGAATGTAACAGCCGAAGTGCGCAAATCAAAAAACACGAAAAGCAACAAAAAATAAATAAATTAATTAAAGAACACACAGCACAGGGGGAAGAGCCAGGACGCCTGGGAGTGAGGTTGCAAGTGAATTTAAGCCCAATTTGCCATGTTTCGTCACTTGAAAATTGGCTAAGCAAGAAAAAAAATGGGGACGAAAAACTTAAAAAAATCTGAAAATGGAATGAAATCGAGGCTAAGCACATTCCGACCTCGGAAAAATACCGAACTTCGAAAAATATGCTAGACTAAGAAAATACACAACGGCAAAGACACTAACATTTGCACAAACAATGCCAGGCACGCAGGACTTTGAAAATAAAAGCAACGGAAAGATTCAGCAGACACACAGAGGAGAAACACACAGGAAAGGGACAGGGGGGAGATGCTGGAAAAAGACACATGCATTCCCAAGCACTAAACTTGCAGGTTAATGAACTCTGCAATGAGTAGCCCGTACAGTAGGCGCTCATGGTGGGGATCGCGATGAGCGCCAAAGGTGATCATTGCAAAGCAGGAAAGTTGAAGTACATTAGGGGAGAGGATCGCAATGAGTGCCGAAGGTGCTCATAGGGCAATGCTGTTTGTGTGGCAAACAGCATTGCCAGGCTTCAAATTTTATTGCCGACATTTTTGACGGGCAAGTCGCTAATATATATATATATATATATATATATATATATTTATATTTATATGTGTGTGTGTATATATATATATACAGTGGGGGGGGGGGGGAGTATTTGATCCCCTGCTGATTTTGAACAATGAAATAATCAGTCTATAATTTTAATGGAAGGTGTATTTTAACAGTGAGAGACAGAATAACAAAAAAAAAAAAAAGAAAAACGCTTGTCAAAAAGGTTATAAAATAATTTGCAGGTCCATGAGGGAAATACGTTTTTGACCCCTTCGACTTAGTACTTGCTGGCAAAACCCTTGTTGGCAATCACAGAGGTCAGACGTTTCTTGTAGTTGGCCACCAGGTTTGCACACATTTCAGGAGGGATTTTGTCCCACTCCTCTTTGCAGATCCTCTCAAAGTCATTAAGGTTTCGAGGCTGATGTTTGGCAACTTGAACCTTCAGCTCCCTCCACAGATTTTCTATGGGATTAAGGTCTGGAGACTGGCTAGGCCACTCCAGGACCTTAATGTGCTTCTTCTTGAGCCACTCCTTTGTTGCCTTGGCTGTGTGTTTTGGATCATTGTCATCTTGGAATACCCACCTATGACCATTTTCAATGCCCTGGCTGAGGGAAGGAGGTTCTCAGCCAAGATTTGACAGTACATGGCCCTGTACATAATCCCTTTGATGCGATGCAGTTGTCCTGTCCCCTTAGCAGAAAAACACACCCAAAGCATAAAGTTTCCACCTCCATGTTTGACAGTGTGGATGGTGTTCTTGGTGTTATGGGCAGCATTCCTCCTCCTCCAAAAATGGCGAGTTGAGATGATACCTAAGAGCACGATTTTGGTCTCATCTGACCACAACACTTTCACCCAGTTCTCCTCTGAATCATTCAGATGTTCATTGGCAATCTTCAGACGAGCCTGTACATGTGCTTTCTTGAGCAGGGGGACCTTGTGGGTGCTTCAGGATTTCAGTCCTTCACGGAGTAGTGTGTTACCAATTGTTTTCTTGGTGACTATGGTCCCAGCTGCCTTGAGATCATTAACAAGATCCTCCCGTGTAGTTCTGGGCCTCAACATTCTCATGATCACTGAAACTCCACGAGGTGAGATCTTGCATGGAGCATCAGACCGAGGGAGACTGACACTTAATTAGTGTTTCTTCCTTTTGCACCAACTGTTGTCACCCTGTTTTCACCTTCTCACCAAGCTGCCTGCCGAGGGTCTTGTAGCCCATTATAGCCTTGTGTAGGTCTACAATCTTGTCCCTGACATCCCATAGCTCTTTGGTCTTGGCCATGGTGGAGAGTTTGGAATCTGATTGGTTGCTTTTGTGGACAGGTGTCTTTTATACAGGGAACAAGCCGAGATTAGGAGCACTGCCTTTAAGAGAGTGCTCCTAATCTCAGCTCGTTACCTGTATAAAAGACACCTGTGAGCCAGAAATCTTGCTGATTGATAGGGGATCAAATACTTATTTCCCTCACTGACCTGCAAATCAATTCATAACATTTTTGACATGCGTTTTTCTTGTTTGTTTGTTTTTTGTTATTCTGTCTCTCTCTGGTAAAATACACCTACCATTAAACTTATAGACTGATCATTTCTTTGTTAGTGGACAAACGTTGAAAATCAGCAGGGGATCAAATACTTTTCCCCCCCACTGTATATATGCACATATATATATATATATATATATATATATATATATATATATATATATATATATATATATATATATATAATATATATAGTAAATAAATATTACATTTATGTTCACCTTTGAATGTCTAAAAAATGTATTTCCTGCTCAGAATTCAGAGAAATACAGTAATTCCACTGCATTCTGGGAACCTGAGTAGATACATGCAAATGTGATCGCAAAGGCTTTGCTCTTGCAATCCAATACCATTTAAACATGGTTTTCTTTAAGCATATGCCTACTGTATTACACAGCTTTAAGTAAAGCCCAGGATAGGTTAAGCACAAGCCAGGAAACCTACCCGCGGACAGTTGTTTCAAAGTTACCTCTTATCAGTGTGGGGTCGGTTCCTAGCTTGTATAGTAGATTTTTGCGGAGGTAGTTTATCACAACAATCATTTAATTTACGGTGGGCAAAAGAGCGATAGAAGCCTCCACCGTACAGTAGTCCAGTTAATAAATATTACATTTATATTCACTTTTGAATGTGTAAAATAAATTACAATACTTATTTCCTGCTCAGAATTTCAAGAAATACAGTTATTCCACGGCATTCTGGGAACCTTGGCATTGCTATGCAAATGTGCCCACAAAGGTTCCTCTCTTGTAATCCAATATACATATTTATATATATTTATATATAGAGGGAGAGATTTATATATCCACATTTATATTCTCTACATAATGTTTGTAGTGTATGATTTGATGGATGAGAGGTGGGCCTGGTGTCCTGAATGGTGGCTGAATGTTCTAATTGTTTAAAAAAGTAAACCAAGGGTTTAAATAATTACCGTAATTATACAATACAGGTACGTTCTAAGGGCCTCATTCTATTATCGGCCGTAAATCGGCCGTAAGGCTGCGATTCCTTGCGAGGGTTCAGTTAACTCGCGATTCTATTATACGGCCCCGCAAGGATCTCCTTTTACGGCCGGCCGCATATCTTGGAACCGGCCGTAAGCTCAGAAATATAAAAACTCAAAAATAAATTCAAGCCTGCACTGTACAGCTCTGTAAATGCTAGGGATCATATTGGGGGACATGAGGAATAAAAGGAACCCACTCTCAAGCTTGCACATCTGCCCAAACCCGAGTTCAAATTAACTGTTTATTTGCCGGCTGCGGCGTGGGCGTGTCTGAGGTGCTCCAAGCACTCTGGACTTTTTACATGTATATTTTACGGATATTAAAAATGAAATATTTTACGGATTTGAGTACAGGATAATTATGTGCTATTTTTTCTAACACCTAAAATCCCTTTATAGTCTTCTCAAAGTGCAGGATGGCTTTATTTGAGCTATTTTATGTGCTTAATTGGTGCTAGCGAGACCTTTTTCCTGCAAGTAACTGCGGCTCGTTTTTAGCCTTGCAGAGAGGTTTCCCGGAGCAATTGAATTGCAAATCTCTTGCGGCCGTTTTAGATCAAAGGCTTTCCTCCGGCGCGATCGGCCGCAAGAGATAGCAAGGCACCGGCCGCAAGCCTGCCGGAGCATCCGGCCGTAAGGGAATAGAATAGCCGAATAGCTTGCGGCCGGTCCTTACGGCCCCGCAGCGGCTGCGGCCGATAATAGAATGAGGCCCTTAGAGTATGATGCATTGGAAATAAGACTATACAAATAGACAGACTTGGGTATACACATCCATGAAACTGCTCTGCAATACAGAATGACTAACAAAAGCCTGAGATAAGAAGTGCCTAAGAAGTGCCTAAACCCAAACAAATAGTCCCTGTAAGGGTCTGCCCACTGCAGCATATGCAGACACAGACTCTGTAGGGCTGGATGTACATTGTAATATCCTAGCCTATTAGGGACCACGTCTCAGCAGCACGTTGCAGAATGTTGCTGTGTGATAGTCACTGACTGGTTAGTATGAGACAGCACAGCAAGTACAGCAGAGTCTGTGTTTCCATGAGCTGCAGAGGGCAGATCAAAGCAGGTAATATTTATTTGATTTTAGGCAGTTAAAACAGAACTTTTTAAGCACTTCTTAATAAAATAAAGTACATAAAAGTAATTAGATACATATGTATATCGAATACAGAGTAAAATTCAGAAACCTTCCAAATTCCTTTAATTTTCCTATGCCGACAATCATATTGGACATTTAAATTACAAAAAAATATATTGGTTCTATTTATAATTAATAAATAATTTTTATGCAGTGAGAATAGTAATCACATAGTACCAGTGTGGTCAGTTTTGAATAACTAAACTTGAGAATTTGAGAATGGCCTTTACATTTTTCATATTTATAAGAAACTAGCGACTTGCCCGTCAAAAATGACAGCAATAAAATCTGAAGCCTAGCAATGCTGTTTTGCCACACAATGCGAGGCTCTCCCCCCTCTAACTTGCAGGCTTTTCGGCGCTCATTGTGAGCCTCTCGCCCCTCTACTTTCTGGGCCTCGTGATGAGTACCTTTGGCGCTGATTTCGAGCCTCTCCCCACTCTCTCACCTTGTGTCTCTCCCCCCCCCCCTCCATCCCCTGTGTCTTTCTCCCCCCTCTTTTTCCTCTCTGCTCCTGTTTGCATTTACGGGTGTGAAACCATTTGCGGGCTTGGGAGAATGATCATTTTACCCAAGCCCAAAATGTGTTTCTGATTTACTGGCTTGAAAAAAATGACGGCTTTAAGGCCCCATATTTTTCCTCGCTTATGCTTTCTGAGTCCTCCCAAAAATGGCAATTAAATAGCAAATCAGTTTGAAATCCTCACTTGCCTCTCCCCCTGTTCTGTGTGTGAGGTTGTAAGTTAATTTTCTAATTAATTGGCGTCTTTTGGTGGTCTCCCAACTGCTTCCGAGTTACGGTCTTGAAAAAAATGGTGGCTGTTAAAGCTGTAATTTTTTTGAAGCCTGTAACTCGTAAGCCATTTGGAGCCTCCCCCCCTCCTCTACGTTACAGCCCTTTCTGACAAGCCAGCCTTTGGCGCTCATTGCGCATGCGCAACCCATAACTTTTAACATAGCGTTACCGACAAACTCGCAATTAGGACAACTATTATATGTGATCAATCTTTATTGCAGTCTTCTATTTTCTTTACTGGGCTGCTTCTTGCAGTATCTGTCTTAGGAGGGTGTGTCCATGCAAACTATCTTTCCATTAGTCTGAATTAAAGTATTGGCAATTGCTACTACTGCATTTCCACTGTCTAGATTGCAGCTTTGTGCATTCAAAGTCTTATCCCGCCTCAGGAAAGTGATCACTGGAAACTAAAATGGTAACCTCCATTGCATATAAAATGTAATAAATTGAAGGTATTATTTTTTAAGAAATGAATTACGTTTTTCTTACTTATATGGATAAAGTGGTCTTTCAACTTTTATGATAAGACACAGCCTTTATTTTAGTTACTAGCGAGTTGCCCGTCAAAAAATGACGGGGCAATAAAATTGTAAGGCAGGTAATGCTGTTTGCCTCAGACATGAATTTTTTGGGGGGTCTGATATCCTTTGGCGCTCATTGCGAGCCTAGTGCTGAGCGCCTTTGGCGCTCATTGCGAGCCTCTTGGTTGTTGTATATTTTTTTTATCATAGTCGCTCTTGCTGTCATTGTAAGGTCGGAGCTGATCTGCTTTCTGCGCTTATTTCAAGGCTGTCCCCTGGTGTAGGTTGTGTGCGTTATCGCTCGTTGTGAGGCGTGCGGTGAATGGCTTTTGCGTTTATTGCGATAGTGTTTTTTTTTTGTATATATGTATTTTTGTATGCTAATTAAATAAGTAATAAATTGATAAATTAATATATTTTACCTATTTGTAAGTAATATATGCAGGAAGCATTGTGCTGAAGAGCTGGCAATCTGTTTTAATGTTCCTGCAGCATACAATGTAGGTTTTCAGTGCTGTGGAGCTGAGGTGTAAGTGTCAGCAATGTGTGCAGTGTGTAGTGTAAATAGGCTGCGTGCGCGAGGGGAAACCGTTAGTGTAGCTGTGTACTTCTGCATTCTGTAAGTTAGTGTTAGTTAGTGTAAAATGTCGGCGAATGTGTATGTGGTACACGGGTGTGGATTATTTAGCGTCCTTGCTAAATGTGTATCCTGTACCTTGTAAAGCTTTTTGGAAAAGCCGTATGCTCTTGGTGGTGTTTTGCGTCTTTAGGGTCCTGTAGCTTCGTTTTCGTTTTTTTGGTCTAAACTTGGTAAATTGGGCTTAAATTGAGGTGTAACTTCACTTGCTATGGGTAAGATTTTTATGTCATTATTGTGTGTATTTATTGTTTTTGTAATGTTTTCAGCTTTGCACGGTTTGGCCGATAAGGTCGTATTTATACAAGTTTGTAGTGTTTTTTTTTTTAAGTCCTGCGGCTCGTATTTTTTTAGTGTAAGTCCGTATTTAGTCATTGCGTGTTAGATGTATTTCTGTGGGTGTTTGTAACCACTTGTGAGGCAGCGTAGAGCCTCCACCTCCGCAAATGCGGCCCCTCGCTTTGAGAGGGTCGGCATTTGCGGCCTGCAATGATCCTTTGGCTCATTGCAGCCGACGTTGGAGCCTCCACCTTCTGCAAAAGCGGCCCCTCGCTTCGCGTGATGACGTTTCGTAGTTTGACAACTACAGGGAGTGCAGAATTATTAGGCAAAGGAGTATTTTGACCACATCATCCTCTTTATGCATGTTGTCTTACTCCAATCTGTATAGGCTCGAAAGCCTGCTACCAATTAAGCATATTAGGTGATGTGCATCTCTGTAATGAGAAGGGGTGTGGTCTAATGACATCAACACCCTATATCAGGTGTGCATAATTATTAGGCAACTTCCTTTCCTTTGGCAAAATGGGTCAAAAGAAGGACTTGACAGGCTCAGAAAAGTCAAAAATAGTGAGATATCTTGCAGAGGGATGCAGCACTCTTAAAATTGCAAAGCTTCTGAAGCGTGATCATCGAACAATCAAGCGTTTCATTCAAAATAGTCAACAGGGTCGCAAGAAGCGTGTGGAAAAACCAAGGCGCAAAATCACTGCCCATGAACTGAGAAAAGTCAAGCGTGCAGCTGCCACGATGCCACTTGCCACCAGTTTGGCCATATTTCAGAGCTGCAACATCACTGGAGTGCCCAAAAGCACAAGGTGTGCAATACTCAGAGACATGGCCAAGGTAAGAAACGCTGAAAGACGACCACCACTGAACAAGACACACAAGCTGAAACGTCAAGACTGGGCCAAGAAATATCTCAAGACTGATTTTTCTAAGGTTTTATGGACTGATGAAATGAGAGTGAGTCTTGATGTGCCAGATGGATGGGCCCGTGGCTGGATTGGTAAAGGGCAGAGAGCTCCAGTCCGACTCAGACGCCAGCAAGGTGGAGGTGGAGTACTGGTTTGGGCTGGTATCATCAAAGATGAGCTTGTGGGGCCTTTTCGGGTTGAGGATGGAGTCAAGCTCAACTCCCAGTCCTACTGCCAGTTCCTGGAAGACACCTTCTTCAAGCAGTGGTACAGGAAGAAGTCTGCATCCTTCAAGAAAAACATGATTTTCATGCAGGACAATGCTCCATCACACGCGTCCAAGTACTCCACAGCGTGGCTGGCAAGAAAGGGTATAAAAGAAGAAAATCTAATGACATGGCCTCCTTGTTCACCTGATCTGAACCCCATTGAGAACCTGTGATCCATCATCAAATTAGAGATTTACAATGAGGGAAAACAGTACACCTCTCTGAACAGTGTCTGGGAGGCTGTGGTTGCTGCTGCACGCAATGTTGATGGTGAACAGATCAAAACACTGACAGAATCCATGGATGGCAGGCTTTTGAGTGTCCTTGCCAAGAAAGGTGGCTATATTGGTCACTGATTTGTTTTTGTTTTGTTTTTGAATGTCAGAAATGAATATTTGTGAATGTTGAGATGTTATATTGGTTTCACTGGTAAAAATAAATAATTGAAATGGGTATATATTTGTTTTTCGTTAAGTTGCCTAATAATTATGCACAGTAATAGTCACCTGCACACACAGATATCCCCCTAAAATAGCTAAAACTAAAAACTACTTCCAAAAATATTCAGCTTTGATATTAATGAGTTTTTTGGGTTCATTGAGAACATGGTTGTTGTTCAATAATAAAATTAATCCTCAAAAATACAACTTGCCTAATAATTCTGCACTCCCTGTATTATATGTGATACCCTTGCTGTGGATATATATACACCATTAACTTTATTGTAATTTAAATGATTATAAATTGCTATCTGTTATCACATATCATTGTGGTATAGAGTATACAATTGATTGGTTATAGCTCCAAGGTTTGCTGTCCTTTTTATAATAAGGATATCTTGGCAGTGACCAGTAAAACTCACAATCACATTGTTCGCCACCACATTGATCTTTAGTACTTCCTGACACATCTTTTAAATGTATGAATATGGATGTCCCATGTCCTTTTAATTCCAGTAAACTTAGGTTATAGCCTACAGGAATTGTGATCTCACAAACAGAACCTTTAGGTACAAAATCACCAGTGTTAAAAAAAGGATCAAAGTTTAGAAACAGGAAAAGCACAAAGTTATATATAGCAGGGATCAGGAAACAGATCCCAGTATGTTTGTGACACGTCTTTCCTGTAGATGTAATACAGCTGTAACAGGTCACTGTCAGATGTGCCAGAGCGAGAAATTATTCAATAAACACCAGTATTATTGTGTTTTTTTCAAGATATAAACTTCCAGCAAGGGACCAGAAGACCCATATCAACTGATGGTTATAACATAAAATTGTAAGGAAAAAGGACACATCCCTATAGATATATGGGCTGGTGTAAATAGGCAGTCTAGTGGTAAAACATTACACAGTTGTAGTTTGGATACTCAAAGCCCTTTTACCCTAGTTATATTAACTTTTGAATTAATGCTATTTTTTAATCCACTTCTGTTTGTCTTTAATGGACTTCACTCTTCCGGTTCCTCAGAGAGCATCACCTTGTATGGTGGGTTGGCAGCAAGTTGTGAATCTCCATAGTGAATATTCTACGGCAAACATGGAATGGCCTAAAATGATAGGCCCCTATTCAATTGCAAGCCCTGGTAACATTTGCAGGCTTGAAACATCAAAGGAGTAGATAGAACAGTGTGACGTTTATTACAATCACAGCGATTTTGAGCCTGTAGCTTGCAAATGGATTGCGAGTAGCAAAATGTAGCTAATTTAGCCCGTAAACTAATTTGCTATTCAATTGGTGTCTTTTAGCTACCTGCAAACGATTTGCGGGTTACAGGCTGAAAATCACTGTGGTTGTTAAAATCGTAACTTTGACCCATCTAAGCCTTTGATCTTTCAAGCCCGTAAATGTTACAATTGCAAATCGCTATTCAACTGCTACAATTCCCCAAGCCCACAAATGTTTTCACACCCGTAAACGGCAAATGTAGAAGAAAATCCTACGGGTACCGGATATGACTCGCAAGGGGTTTAAACACCTGATCGCAGCACTGTAAATGCAAATAAAAAATCACTACTGCACTGTAAAAGACGGAGAAAGCGATGAAAGTCGTTAGAATTCACTGCGCAACAGTCTCAAGCACGCAAATCTGCAATCAAAAATATTTTTTTTTTACGTTTCATTTCCCTGTTATATCAACTTGGTCATGTTGTGTAACTTCTAGTACAGGAGTTAGAACCACTAAATGGACTAAAGGAAACTTTATATATTTTGTATACGAGGGCTTTCATGATGCTGGATGTAATTTATACTTTTAAAGGGCCATGTCTTATTTTACCACTACAATTTCCCTTTAGTGAGACATGGAACCCCTAAATGTAATATTATGAATTTAAATAGTATTTTTTTTTTATAATATAAAAGGATATTTTTGTAGGAAAATTAGTGATCTGTAGTTTACTAAACTAACATTATACAGATAAAGTAAAACTTCAGAGGACCCACTCAGTGATATGCAGTGTGTGTCATCTGCAGGGAGAAATACTACCTCTGTTACTCAAAGTATATTGTTTCACCCTCCACTAGATTACCAGCCTTTCTTGGGCCACAAAGCACTTCCCTTACTATCTTTTCATTTATCCTCTCTTAATTGTAATTATTTGTGCTATGTAACCAACATATAATTGCATTGGGTAACCCTCTGAAGACTCAGAGCTCCATATTTTCAACATTGACCATCAATTACATTATTCAACACAGCACCAGACTGTTTTATACTTTGAACACTTTAATAATCTATTCCCACCTTCCATAAGTGCAATATTGACTTCAATGGTTTATCTACAATCACAATACGGAAACTCTCCTCTGAGCTAGCACTCTATATTTATTTCCAGGCAGAATTCTGCGAGCTGAATCTGGCATCCTACGTGAATGGTGGCTGCATGGTGGATATGCAAGTCGTCCGAAATGGAACGAAGGTGGTTAGGTAAGATTTAACTTATTTTCATTTTCTGTATTATGAATTAAATATTAGGTAAATGAAACACATTATGAAAATATTGGAACTAAAGTTTGGAAAACTGATATAAAAGCCACTGTCCTTAGTTTGTATTTCTCATGGATTAGATTTTATTACATTTGCGTATACAGGGATTATTTGTGGGAAAATTGTTGATAAATGCACGTTTTTTCTCTAAAATATGGATATAGTTGATTTAATGTGCTGGTGTGCAGCAAAGCATTACCAACTCGGTATGTAGCTAAGTATTATTACCTGTACACAAAAGTATAGGCTGTTTCCACACCAGTTAATGTATGGTGCAGTGACTAAGCCCCTTTCTTTCATTTCTTTTAAGCGTATAAATAAAAGAATCACAACACTGTATACTGCCATGTTTTATATTAAAATTTGCAGGTAAGTAGAAGAAAATATGTTTCCACCTAATTAAAGCAATGCCTTTACTGGGGAAGTGAAAATAATGTCATAACTCCTAGTGGATGTGAGTCGTAATATATGCTTCTTCTTTAAGATTAGCAAAGGAAACAAGTACTTTACATTATACCTATGGTACACCTATTTTTCTCCTTTGGTTAAAGTGGAGAGATAAAGTGCGTGCAATCGAGTGGGTGCTCGGTTGATACACTATATTTCACCACATTATCTTTGGATTTGTGAGTTGGAAATATATTTTTGCTGCTACTCTGCATTGTTATATATGTTTTCATTTTAGCTGAAGGAAGAAGAAAGGTAGCAACCATATCAATAAAGGTATTTTTAAATAGTGTAAACTGTGTAAAGTCATCTAAAATGCATGTTTTATATATATATATATATATCACATATATAGTTGTGAGCGTACGAGTTGTTGCTAACGCTGCGGGCTCGCGTAGCGAGCCCGCGGCCCTCGCGAAGCGAGGGCCGCGGGCTCGCTACGCGAGTCGCGGCCCTCGCAAAGCGAGGGCCGCGACTCGCGTAGCGAGCCGCGGCCCTCGCGAAGCGAGGGCACTGCCCGAGGGTCTCAGTTGCTGGCATGGAGCGCCGAAGGCGCTCCATGCCAGCAACTGAGGACCCTCGCGAAGCGAGGGCCTCAGTTGCTGGCATGGAGCGCCGTAGGCGCTCCATGCCAGCACCTGAGGACCTCGCAAAGCGAGGGCCGCAGTTGCTGGCATGGAGCGCCGAAGGCGCTCCTTGCCAGCAACTGCGACCCTCGCAAACTTCACGTCGCAACCCAAACAATACGACACACACATTACGACACTCGCAAACAACATACGACACACGTTCACACACATTACGGACTCGCAACACTCGGACGCAACTCGCGAACATTACAGAATGTCAAACACAATACATACACACACCACATACATAAAAAACTTACCTACACCAAGAGGGAGCACCCAGCACCTCAAAAATACAACTTACACCTCGATTTTACTTCAAATAAAACAGTTTAGAGACTAAAAAAAAAACGAAGCGAGAGAAAAAATGGCCGCCGAACAAAACGAAAACGAGGCTACAGCACTCTAAACTCGCAAAACACTACAAGAAACTCGCAAAACACCACAAAACACCTACGGATATTCCGATACAAACGTATAACACACATTACTCGCCATTTCTCGCCAATGCGGAAGTACACGACTACGCTAACGGTTTGGTCTCGCGCACGCACAGTGTTACACTGCACACATTCAGCACGCTTATACACAGCAGATCCACACCACTAATGCTGCAGCAACATCAAAACACATTCACAGCTCTTCCACACAATGCTTTCAAATAGGTAAAGTATATTCATTTATTAATGTATTATATATTTCATTATTACACACTAAACAGCATTAGCTACCTTACAATTTCATTGCCGTCATTTTTTGACGGGCAATTCGCTAGTATATATATATATACTAGCGAATTGCCCGTCAAAAAATGACGGTCATAATATTGTAAGGCAGGTAATGCTGTTTTCCACACAATGTAAGGCTTTTGGTCCTCTGAGTACCATTGCGAGCCTCTCCCCTCGTGTACTTTTGGTCGTCTGAGCACCTTCGGCACTCATTGCAAGCCCCGGGCTGAGTGCCTTCAGTTCTCATCGCGAGGCTTGCAATGAGCACCTTCGGGCACTCATTGCGAGCCTCTCCCCTTGTGTACTTTTGCCCCTCTGAGCTCATTGTGTGCCCTGCCCTGAGCTCATTGCGAGCCTCTCCCCTGCTCATTTTTATTTTTATATATATATATATATTTTAATAATAATTAATTAATTAATTAAATAAGAAATTAATATACTTTACCTATTTCTAATTAATATATCCAGCAATCAATATTCTGAAGAGCTAACCATCCGATTTCCCTGCAGCAAACAATGTACATTTGGACTGTTGCTGGCGTGAGGCGTAAGTGTCAGCCGTGTGTTACGTGTGCAGTATAAATAGGCTGCGCGTGCGAGGGGAAACCGTTTGTTTAGTTGTGTAAAGCACCATTTTATGATCGTAATGTTATTAGTTGCAAGATAGTGTTTAAAATGGCTGCGATTGTCTAAGTGTTACACGGGTCTGGAATATTTTCCGTCTTTCCTAATGTGTATTTTGTACTTCATACGTTCCTGGGTAAAAGTCTTATGTGCCTGGCATGTGGGCGGTTTGGCCGTTAACTTCGTATTTTTTTGACCTCGTATTTTTTTTTTCTAAGTCCTGTGGCTCGTATTTTTTTTTTCTAAGTCCCGCTTTCTAGTCTTATGTGCCTGGTGGTGTTTTGCGTGTTTAGGGGTCGTGTAGCCTCTTTTTCGTTTTTATCGTCTGCAATTTTTCTTGTTGCTTAGGCGATTTTCTCGTGCAATATCACTCCCAGACGTCCTGGCTGTCCCCCTGTGCTGTGTGTGATGGGTTTTTTTAAATGTTTTTTATTATTTTCTTTGTGTTTTTGTTGTTTTTGTATGTGCTGCAGGTCGTATTATTTTTTTTCTAAGTCCCCCTTTCCTTTTTGCAAAGTGTTATAGGCCATAATTTTTCGACTGAATTTTTTCAAACTGCTACGGGTCTCGTATTGTGAATTGTCTAATTGAGATTTCTGTTGATCTGTAGTCCCGCGGATTGTAGCGCTCATCTCCACCAGCGCAGTGAACTCCTTCAGAGTTGTTCGATCTGGAGATAGACACAAACACAGAGATAGAAACCTGCAGAGTGGAGACCTGAAGAATAATACAAGCCAGTGATTTTTCAAACTATTGGACTGTTTGTTTTACTCCACCAAGGTATAGCTGGATGAGAGCTGGTTACTGTTGTTTAGCTAAGGTATTGCTTCAGTGGAAGCTAGGCCTATTATTTTCTTTAATTTGTTTTGGTTTGTTAATTTTTTGTATCACTGGGTAATGTTTAGTAAAACTTGGAAAAGTAGTTGAAATATTTATTACTACCAGTTGCTATGAAAACGAATCATGTGGTGTATAACAAATGTGATATGATTAGAAACATACTTCATTTTTCTTGTGCTTTTCACATTGAAAAACTGTTTTTAATATATTTAATGAATTGAGACCACTTTGCTTAAAACTCGCCCTGATTTTAGGTTTTGTCACTAATTTGAATCTAGGTTGCTATGGTAAATTCAAATGGTTAATATATATAGTACATTCTTAACATAAAACTTAGTATTAATGTTGTTTCCTATTTATATCCAGGAGTGTTCTTTATTGCCAGGACTCATGGAGTCCTCTGCATTCCACCATAAACCTGTCCCCACTTGCCTGCCGTGCATTTCATGTTGCTCACAAAGTGTTTTCCCAGACGTATATTTTAGTTATGATCCACAAGTGTGTGTTTTATCCATCCAGGAGGTCCCTTTCTGTCCCTCCATAATAAACATTTGGTCACCATATGTCTTGCCCCTGTGACACATGAGAAGTCACTAAGCCTGAGGCTTATATCAATGTGGGTATCCCTTGGAATATTCTTTTTCGCTCAGTTATAAGTTCCCTGTATAGCATGAACTAGGAATCCTATACTGCATCCCATATCTATTTCTTCCTCCTTCCTCTGTAGTACCTCAGGTCACATCAACCCTTTACTAAATACTATCTTGTGACAATGAAAGGACCACAATAGTAAAAAAAAAAATGGTGTTTTGAATAACTAAATTTGATAATGGGCAAACTGTGTTAGAAGGCACAAAACTAACAGACTTAAGACATTTTGCTTGCAAACAAAAAAAGATTACCTTTAGAGAGCTGGTTCTTAAAGCATCTTTATAAATACGGTTTTCAATAGCTTTGTGAAAAGCACTGTCAGTTTTAGCTGTCACATGCCCACTGCAAGTAGGACCTCATCTGCATTCAGAGATTCATCTGAGCCATTTTCAACCACATTAATTTTGGAGCCAGTAACATCAACGTGAAGCTCGCAACGGCTGTGGGCTTGAAATTTGATTTAGAATGGACTACGAGCTAGAGACGCAAACCCGTAACCCATTTATCGCCCGTCAGATTTGGGGGCCTTGAACGTAATCAATTAGTCAAACCCGTAGTTACAGGTTTAGACGGAGCCACTGGTAACAGAGATCATCACAATTGCGTCACAGAAAAATGGAGGTTGGATTTCAAAGTCTTACAGGGTTCAATTACGAGTTACGATCGGACCCACATTCCAGAAATAATGCAATATTACGAAAGCCACACATATGATATTCTATCACATGCGAGTTACAGTATATGTATTAACACATTGATTGCCAGGATCGATATAACACAAATATTATACATGAAATAAAGTATTTTTCTGGGCCGATTTGCAGGCTTTATTTGAAGTTTAAGTGCTACGTATTGGACTTTACCCCCCTTGTGAGTCATCTCCAGCACTCGTTGGACTTTGGGCTCCATTTGCATGTTACAGGCTTGCTCGCGAGTGACTTTGTTGGAATTTAATAGCATTATTGGAATAGTAGCGGTTACGGGCTTGACAGATCAAAGGACTTACGGCCGCAAAGTTCAACGTTGATCATCCCGTAGGCTTTTGTCGCATCAAACCTGCAGATTGGAAGCAGCCTGCTTTATGAGGCTAATTTAATAGCAGTAAGCCTTCTACTACTACTACGTTACAAGCTACGTTTTAACACATAGCCCAAATTTAATAGGGCTGTAGGTTAGCAGAAATCAAAATAAGTAATTACCATGCCGCACAAGTTAATAAGAAATGTAATAAACAGAAGTCTGTATTTTATTTACTTTCTAAAAACAATATGGACATTGTAGATATTCAAGAGTAAGACGTCTACTGCTCTCATTTAACCTTTTCTTTGCTGAACAAAACAGAAGAACAGACAACTAGAAGGGGTCTTATAAACAGTAAGTGCAAAGGGTCAAATTTCCTACAACCTACTTTAGTTATCACAGAACTTGCTTAATGACCATAGGTTGTTATACCCTTGCACAAAATCAGAAGAGTGGTAGATCAAATGAGTCCAAGATTGATGGACAAACCATCTGCACATACAAGAAATATTTGAATGCTGAATGGATTCCAGTGCCTTGTGTTTACACTCCTGCCACCATCATGTCAACGCTATTCCCACGCAATTTATTTACCCTACCTCTCTATTGCCCTAATCCTGATCAAATCCATCCATCTTGTCAATCATACTCTTTCCACTAGCACATTTAAATTAATTTTCAAACAAACATCCTAACTCTTCTTCGCGATCAATCAACTTGACTTGTTAGATTATAAACAATGGAATTGCTTTCTGTCCCCCAACAATGTGCTCAAACACTTTACTTTCCCTTTGTATCTTCATGATTATTTCTGCCTCCTTCCACACTCCATCGCCAACCAATATCATTCCATTGTTAAAGCACCAGAGGGTCGGTATTATATATCTATACATTACCCCCGGTCTTTGGTCTTCATTCATTAATAATTAAATTCAATCAAATCAATATTTCAGAGAAAGCAATCAACAAAAGATGTAGTTTATGAGAAAGACAGTTTACATGACTGAAAATATAAAGCTAAACACTGTTTACTGTTTCTAAGTCAGATCATGATCCTGCTTTCTGGTTATAGATCTGAAATCTATGTCACTAGAGCGAATTGTGTCATAGTATTCTCTAAAATGATAACATGCATATTACAGTGGGCAACTCAATCCCATGAACACCGCCAAGAGTCAGGGCTGCCACCAGAAATCTCTGGGCCCAATACAAATTTACCCACCAACCCTGTGCACACCCATTTTTCACCATATACTATTGCCAGGGTTTACTTTAAGTGCAGACATACCAGGTCATTTATGCACTATTTATTCAATGCAAGAGCCGTCTTTATTAAAAGCCTTTACAAATTAGTTCATCGTGCCTAGATTTATATGTAGTGGTGGCAGAATTATTCTATCGCATGCTACCAAAGGTAGCATGCTACCAAAGGTTCATTGATTACATTTTAACCCCCAACTAACATATATTCCCTTGGAGGCTAATCTTTTCTTTGCCAATGTTCATGTTTGGCTCTACTACCCCAAAAGCATAAAAAGCAAGGATACTTTTTGTAGCCACTTTGTCGACCAAGAAGAAAGTTAACCGTCTTCAAGTCTACACACATCACCCATCGATAACCTTGGTAATTTATATTTTCCAAGACTAGAGAGATGGGGTTGTCCTCTTCTTTCATCCTGCTTCTCTTTCCGTATGTCCACTGGTGCAAATACTCTATACAAGTTTTGCATACAATATGAGGAGCCCATGGCTAATCTTGATCTCCAAGCTTGACACCAAAATAACCTACATATGCTCTTTTTACAAACTCAGAAATAGGCTTCCTACTTGCTTTCAGTGTGTACTCCCAACAAATATAGCAAAATACGTTGGGATCATTCAATCATTTCCATCATGAAGTAGCCATAACCTCTACAGTGTTCGATCTGCAAAAATTAAATGATATGAGTGGGAATATAGACATACCTCCTTTATGATCATAACTATTAGACATCTAAGTTACTTACCTTTTACAATACAATGTTTTGGATGCAAAAAATACAGTTGGAAATATGCAAAAACTCTCACTATATCTGCTAACTTGTACGCAAAAACACAAACCAGGTAACAGAAGAACAAGTTGAAAAACTGATTCGAATTTAAATATATGAGCAACTAGTTTAAACAGATCAGGTTGAGAAACCTTTGAAATACAAATTTATGTAGTGTATGAAAACCATGACTTACCATCTAAATTGTTTGCACATAATTATGTAATAAAACAGAACAAAAGCGATTTTGGCATTTGAGCGTATATATACTGGGCAGTCCTATGCACATGTGCCAGGCCTTGTAGTTTATATGTATACTGGGCAGTCATATGCACATGTGCCAGGCCTTGTAGTTTATATGTATACTGGCCAGTGTGCATTATAGGAAAGGAAGTAGATGAATAGTTGTGAAACAAAGGTCATTATACACACAAATTATGTGGGTGATTTAAATACATAAATTTTCCATTCAAATAAGAAAGTTTGCAGAAGAGATCTTTTAAAGAGCAGACTAACATGTTACAGTCAACCATATCTAAGAAACTAGAGCTGATGTGGTCTATCCAATGCAATTTTCTGAATCGGCACCCCAAATAACTCAGGGACAGGCCTAAAAACCAAGACACCAAGAAACAAAAAATTGTTGGCCGGTGTCTAAGTTGTGAAGCAAAAGTGTGGTCCTCACAGGCTACACATTATCTATATGCCTTCCAAAGATAATTCTCAAGCAGCAGCCCAACTGACCTAGACCTAGTTGGCATGGCCATTTCTAACATTTCAACCCTTTGAGATTGATCGCTGCAAATACTTTGCTCCCTGCAGTACATACAGTTTTGTCAAAATGACATGGCCCTCACTAAAATTCTACATGTGATTGCTAAGATCTGCGACCACTCACTACGACCCACAAATAATATGTATTTGAACCCTCTACCTACCCAAGAGCCCTATGCATCCTACCACTAGCCACCCATACGACAAAAAACATTACATTATAAGAATACTGATAAAATAAATAAAAATCACAGAAATATTACAGTAAAATCAAAAACATTATTATTAAAATAAAACATTAAAAATGTGTAAATACATTTTCTTTTATTTGTACTGTGTTATCAAGCACAGCCCTGGTCCTCATTCTTCTATTATAATAATAATGAGCTTGTAGCTAATGGCTAGTATAAATGGAAGAAAACTGCTTTGTTTTTTCTCCATTGTGACATTTAGTACATCTTGCCCTTAGAATCAATTTTAGATTGAGATTTTTTAGAAAAACAGGAATTATGCAATGTGGGTGGGTTGAGCAGATCGTGTCTTCTGTCAAATTCAGTGTTTCGAAACATGATTAATTTTCAAGAATGACGGACACATTCTAAAGGCCTTATTAAAATATGTACTCATATATCACTTACAAGTGCTTGGATGAAGTTTCCTATTTCTATATCGCTGTAAGGTATTTGTTGCACATTTTTATAACTGGCAAGAAAAATGTAATTTCTAATGCTATTTTTAATTACAGTATTTCAACATGGAGATAGCACAGCTGTCTGCAAGAACAATTCATATAAAGTATTTCAAAACCAGTACAAAAATATTTGTAAAGCTGATATCCCCACAGAAGTAAATAAAAAATGACGTGTTTTGGATAATATACTTCACAATTTGTGGCTGTACAAAAAATTAGCTCAGATTTTGTTTATTCATTTAGTGGAGTATATTTTTTTTCGCTAAAATACTACTATTTGAAAGACAAATACCCCGGCATATATTTTCCCTTGCCTGGAATATTAGAGAGGGGTATTTAAACCATTGCAAGGGCTGTGGTGATGAGGGAGATTTACTAAGCATCACAGTGGCTGTGGTGTGCATCACAGTGTTCAATATTCAATTTTTCCTGTGAAGGGAAATTGCTGTCACAGCTTCTGGGATAGTTTAGTAAATATCCCCCAGGAGTAGTATTATGCTGTGCTAGTCTTGAACAATATGCCTGCCGGGTATGTCCACATTACATAAAGATATTAAGCGTTTTGCATATTTTGGTAATTCACCTATCTCAGTATTTGCAAGTTCATTTAAAAATAGTGACTAGATTAGAAATATATTTTTTTCAACATCAATGCTAACTAAGAAATAGCAATTTCTTTATACATATCTTTGATCCTTTTTAACAATTAGCATGGAGAATTATCTTGGCGGAATTCTATTAATCTCTGACCTGCTTCATTGTCTACTACAAGGTCAAACTTGCCTGTTATTCCAGATATCTTTTGGTTTCCTACTTTAGCATTCCAATCTCCTGTGATGCCAGTAACATCTTTTCTTATTCCTATAACTTGGATGTGTTGAATATCCTTGTAGGATTGGACAACTTCAGCCTCTTCAACATCCATCACTGGAGCATAGACATGGATCATTGCGATGTGAAAAGACTTGCCTTGAATTCAAATTTAAATCATTCTGTCATTTTTTGGGTGGTAACCGAGCACTGCTTTGACCATCCTTTGATTGATTGTGATGGCTACTCCATTTCTTCTGTGGGATTCTTAGCCACAGTAGAAGATCTGGTGGTTGTCTTATATGAAATGTCCCATCCCAGTCCATTTGAGTTCACTGATTCCCAGAATATCAATGTTTAATGTTGTCATCTCATATTTGACCATCGAGTTTGTCTTGATTTATAGTTATAATGTTCTAGGTTCCCATGCTAAATTGTTCTTTACTTCATTAGATTTGGTACTACTCATACTCGCCCTTTGCTCTTCCTCACTAATGTTGTAGGCACCTTCTGACCTGAGGGGCTCATTCTCTGGTTGTGCTTATCATAAGGTCTTCCTGGCAAAGATACTGGGGTGGGTTTCCAGTTCGTTCTCCAGTGGACCACAATTTGTCTAAACTCTCAGCTATGTCTTGCCTATCTTGGGTGACCCTACATGGTATAGCTCACAGCTTCACTGATGTACACAAGCCCCTTCATCACAAGAAGGTAGCAATCCAGAAGGTGATAATTCATGGTATTTAGATGCAGATAACAACATACCATTACAAAAGCAGTAACATTAAATTGGGCTTCTGATGTAAAGTTCAACCACTGTTTGTTATACCAAGCTAGAAATATAGAAGCATAGATTCGACGATAGATAAGAACAAAAAAGGCCCATCTGGTGTGGCCATTCTATCTACGTAAAAGGTTTTGCTTAACTAAGTCTCAGAATCGACTTATATCAGGCATGCTTAAATTCCTGAACTGTGGTTAACTATACCTCTTATCTATTACTCTTTCTTTAAAGTAGTATTTTGTCACATTATCCCTAAATCTTCCACCTTCCAACAACAGATCATTACCTAACTTTTGATATATTTGAATGCTTCTATTATACAATGTGTTCCTTCTGTACTGTAATCTATTCATATTCAGGTTATACAGTAAAGTATTTCCTTATAAGTTTTGGTTTTAGTTGTTTCTTATTTGTTAACATCATTTTGAAGAAATGATCTCCAGAACTAAGCATTGTATTAGGGCGAAGGTAGACACTGTCTGTGTTCCCTGGTGGTCCATTGGTTAGGATTCGGTGCTTTCAACACTGCGACCAGGGTTTGATTCAAAGTCAGGGAACCAAGAGGTTACACCACTCTGAAGCCATGCAGGGTTGGGCCTGGGCAGTACTTGGATAGGAGACTACCTAGGATTACCAGGAGCTGTATGCTGTGGCCCACTGGAGAAGGAACTGGAACCCACTCTAGTATCTCTGCCGTGAATACCAAAGTAGATCAGCATGACCATGGACATAAAGATGTCCTGGTGTGTTACGGTCCATGAGGACACAGAGGGTCGGAAAAAAACATTGAATGATGCAATAAAAAAAATTTGGTTTTATATATAGGGCCAGTCAGAATGATCATCACCCCATCTAGTAGGGGAAAGAAATGACAAACAGACTGTAAAATAAATGAAAATCAAATAAGAAGGTTGTGTAAAAAGGAATCCTGGTGGGGCGATACTGAGCAAGAACTCAACTTGGTGAGGTCTATCAGGAGTCTATAGAGCGTTTATCTTCTTTTTTATATATACCTGCTGGATGATATGCCCTAAAATATACATTCTAGTATTTTTATAGCCACTGTGACATTATTTTGTTTGAAGGTTGTGTGTTTCTTGTACCCCAGACCAGCTGTTGAAGTTTGGAATATGATACAGGATGAAGAGGCTCACAGCTTCTGTTTAAAAAAAATATCACTTATAATTATAGATAATTTAACGTTGCAATAAAAACAGGCTGATTTAATCCTTTTGTTGCCAGAGGGTCTCTGCAGTGTATTGATTTGCAGGCCCCTCCAGCAACAGGCGATTTATACTAAATAACAAGCATTAGCAGAAGTGGGTTACATTCCTATGTATTTTCATGTTGATGCAACTCCAGTTTGGCAACTCTTTAAAGTAATTTGAACTAAAAAGTATATTTGAACTAAATTATTTAGAAGTTGTATATTAAAATGATACACCAAAGGTTCCAGTTATTACAGTAATGACAATTACAAATATAAATATACAATTAATATTGGTGGTTATTAAAAAAAATAGTGGAAGTGTTAGATAATTGAGTTTGAATATTTTTAAATCATAAATGTCCCTCTCTCTAATTACCTTTGTCTAGGTCCAATCATTAACTGTCATAGTGGAAGGTTGGCATGCCCAGTTGGACAAATAATTGACAAAGAGACTTGCAATTGGTAATGGTTTATCATTGCTCTAAATTATTCCAGCTTGGCATGCTCTTCTGTATCATCCCTGATGTGAGAATTAATCATGGATAAAGACAAGGGCCCCTGTTAAATTGTTATGATTTTAGAAATCATAGCCCATAAAGAAGCCTGCAAGAGTTACGGCTATTAAATTGGCCTCTTTCAGCTACCCGCAAACAATCTGCAGGTTACATGCAGAAAAACCCTACGGGCTGTCAGAATCTGAACTCCGTCCCAGCTAAGCCTTTGATCTGTCAAGCCCGTAATGTTACGAAGCTAGAGAGAAACAGAGAGAAAAAGGGGAGAGACCAAAAAGGGTGAAAGAGGGGAGTGGAAATATGAGAGATAGAGAGGATGGAGCGAGAAGGAGGAAAGATAGAATTGGAAGAAAGAAGGAAGATAAATGGGGAGAAATGAGGAGAAGAATATGGGATGAAGAGGGGATGATAAGATAAAGAGAGAAGAGAAGAGATGAGTGGGGGACAAGGAGGGAATGAGACATGAAGGAGGGAATGAGACATGATCGGGAGAAGTGGGAGTTGGGAGAGGAGGGAGAGGAGAAGAAGGATGAATAAGGGAATAGAGTGGAGGGTAGAGAGAAGATGGGATTGAGAGAATGGGGTAGAGAAACAGTAAAAAAAAAGAGGAAAGAAGAAAAGGTGGGAAAGGGGGAGCAAAAGGGAGAGGGGAAGAAGAGAAAGGTAGAGCAGGGGAAAGTGAAAGGGAAAGAAAAAAGGATAAAGAAGGAGAGGTGAAAGAAAAAGAGGAGGAGCGGGGAAAGGGAATGGTAGGAGAGAGAGGGAGACAAGAAACAAAAGAGAGATAGAAAATGAAGGAGGAAAGAAAAAAGTAAAAAAGAAGATACAGAGAGAAAAAGGAGGACAAAGAAGGAAGAGAGGCCAAGGAGGGAGGGGCCAAAAGGGGGTTAGAGAGGACTGCGAGGGCTTCAGGGAGACATAAAGGACAGTGGCACCCCAAGGGGACCAGAAAGAACCTCGGGAAGAGCAAGGGGGCCCTGCTAGGCCCGGAGTTTTGGGCCCTGGTGCAGCTGCACTGGCTGCACACGTTACAGGGTTACATGCTCCTTATCTTTCCTCAGCACTTCTTTCTTTCTGACCTCCAGACTTTGTGCACAAATAGAACAAATCAGTTTGCCTGTTTTATGGTTGATCACATAAAAAAACATCCTTGTATAACCAATTTATGTATTGGCAATCGGAGCGTTCCATAGATTTTCAAACCTTACCCTTTGATAGTAAAAATGCAAAATTTTCCATTAGTTATTTTTTATAATATTTAAAAAAAAATCATAATTCCAAACGAGGGATATCAGTATCTAGTAACTGTTTTCAAAATGTTTTCTCCATACTTAATTAAAACAAGTGTCTGTTTATAGCTGAAGTGAAGAAAAATACTGTGGTAGGTTAAACAATGGTACATTGAGCTCAGCCCGCAGTTATGACTTTATTTAGAGCTAGCACGTCCTTTCTGTGAACTTGGCTACATCTGCCTGGGCCTGTAGGCACCTGCATGACAGAAACACGAGGGACTCGGCACGCACTGCTCTGTTTATATGAAATCCAGTATGAATAAAGATGTTACAATATGGAATGCATGTACTTCAGTTGCCCTTATGGTATGGGTGTATTTTATTTCTATGCAGATGCATTGTGGTTTTCCATTACCACAGTTGATTTGCTCACAATATCCACGGTATAGTGAGAACGCTGAGGTGGTTACTTTCTGCCTTCACCATGCAAGGTGTAAGACTGATATGAAAACCCAGGTCACTTAAAATGATGACTGATCTGGGTAGCCAATCACAGGCAGAAGATGCCTTGGAGGTTAGCTGCTTTTTACTGTATGTCTGAATGCTATACAGAACATATTTACTTAATCCAGGTCCTAAAGTTTCATCATCCAGTACATAAAAACTCCTCTGGTGTAGGCTATCTTATAAATCACAACAGAAATAATTTTTACTTAAAGAAATCTTAATCTTTGATAATTCATTGCTCATAATGTGAAGTTAAAGTGTTAAAGGGCCACTTGATTCAGCACACTTTGGACCACATCACAGTAAATATCTCCTAAAAGCAAGTTAAAATACTTCTTGAATTTTTGAAATACGTGCATTTTTCACTGAGAAATCAAATAGAGTAAAATCTGTCTTTGCATTTGTCACTGACTGCCCACTACCATACCCACAGCTACAGTTCTGTGTAGTTAGCAAAAAAAAAAAAAGAGCCCTTTACAAATCTATCTGTGCAGATCATAGAATTCTGGAATCACCTAAACAGTTCAGTTATGGGTTAACTGGTCAGTGCATTTCTGAGTTCAGGGAAAAACTGCTATCAATCACTGTCTTCACCGCTAGCTCTGCTATATTTTATTACTCGTGCAACAGCCAGTAAACAGGATAGTTTTTTTTGTAAACAGGGTTAAAACTTTATATTTTTTAGCTGGTTATTAATGTAATTAAAAATAGATAATTTTTACACACCAGGAAGAGCACTTACAGTGAGGTAAATGGCCCTTTAATGCCATAATTCACCGGTTTGTTTTATAGATAAGTGTTAGCCAGTCTACCCATTTAGATAGAGGTCACTTGACTATCCTAGAGAGGTAAGATATGCTCTGAAAGCAATCAAAACTTTTTTGTTTTAACATTAAGGTTTTTGTTTTTTTGTCACTGTGTCATATCACCTTCATCTAAGAATGTGGTTATGTGTGTTAACAATCCTTCAATTCTCCAACTGTTAATCCTGTGTTTTTACAATTAGTATGTCCAATATCACCATCTTCAGGCACATTCCTGATCATCATAAGATTGATTATACTGTGCTTTATTTAGCTTCAGATTCTCATATTATTATTATCCTTTCTTTGTAATGTGCCAACATGTTCCATAGTGCTATACAGGGGATAAATAAAAGCCAAACACAATATTAACATATTGCAAAAGAATGGAGGGCCCTGTCTTTGAGCTTAAAATGAAACATACATTAGCCACATTAAATTCCAAGCCCGTAAGTGCAACGTGAGATCCGCAACGGCTGAGGGCTTGAAATTTGGCTGCATTACAAGGCTGCGAGTTACCAACCGGAGACGAAAACCCATAAACCATTTGTCGCACTTTGGATGTGCGACCGTGGACATGATGAATTAGTCAAACCCGTAGTTACAGGTTTAGATGGAGCCAATGGCAAATTAGATCGTCATCATTACGTCACTGAAAAATGGAGGTTACATTTCAAAGCCTTAACGGTTTCAATTACGAGTTACGATCGGACCCGCATTCCAGATATAGTGCAAAATTAATAAATCCGTAAATATGATATTCTAGTCCATGCGAGTATGTATTAACACATGGAAATTAAACAGAAATAGAAGTAATTTATATTGCAGATTTTCGAGCTTGAGAATGTTGTGCTATTAATTCTAATACCTAACATCACTTTCCCTTTTATTATGAGTACAGTAGTGTGTGTATATTTGCATTTACAGTTCTACGGATAGGACTTTAACCTACTATCGGGTCGTCTCTAGTACCCCTAGGCTTTTTGGCTCCATTTGCCGGTTACAGGCTTGAACGACAGTGAATTTGTTGCAATTTAATAGCGTGATTGGAACGTAACAGTTACAGGCTTGACAGGTCAAATTTTTACATCCCATCGGGTTTTCTTGATCTTAACCTGCAGATCGTCAGTGGGTTGCTTTACGAAGCCAATTTAATAACCGCACGTCTTGCGGGCTACGTTACGGGGCATGCTTTTACACGTGGAGGGAATTTAATAGGGCTAATAGTGCTGTTTCTAAAAGCTAAAAGCAAGATTAAAAACTTGCGACACTAAAGGATCTGCACTCTTATTCCTTACACTCTCTCACAGAACTAAGATGCCAAAGAGGAATTGTTGCTAAGGACTTTCTTCACTATGCTATAACATAAGAACCCTATATCTTTTCTCTTCCTCAATGGACCCCTCATCAATGCAATGCAACATAGTAACCAACAAAAATCACCACTTTGTGTAATCAAGATTTTTTTTTTGTAACAAGCAAAGGGAAAACTATGAGCCACAATTAATTTCAATGTGCAACGTGAGACCCACAACGGCTGCGGACTTGAATTGTTGCCGTTTTACGGAGCTATTAAATTAGAACATGCTGCGAGTCACGGGCTTGAGAGGCAAACCCGTAAATCATTTTTCGCACGTTGCATGTGCGCCCGTAAACATAATCAATTAGTCAAACTCGTAGTTACAGATTTAGAGGGAGAATTACGTCACTGAAAAATAGAGGTTGGATTTCAAAGTCTTACGGGGTTCAATTACGAGTTACGATCGGACGCACATTCCAGATATAATGTAATATTCATAAAGCCGTAAATATGATATTAAATTACATGCGAGTTCCATTATATTTATTAACACATTGATTGCCGGGATCGGAAATTACACATGAAAAAAAGTATTTTTTCGAGCCGATTTGCGAGCGTGAGAATGCTGACCTAACATCACTTTCCCTGTTAATAAAAGTACAGTAGGGTGTGTGTATATGTGCATTTAAAGTGCTACGAATTGGACTTTACCCCCCTTGCGAGTCCTCTCTATCACTCGTTGGCTCCATTTGCGGTTTACGAGCTTGAACGAACAAAGGATTTGTGGGCTCGCAAGTCGAATTCTCACGTCCCGTAGGGTTTTCTCACGCCCTACCCCACAAGTCGTCGGGGGTTGCTTTACGAGGCCAATTTAATAGACTTGTGCGCTACGTTACGAGCTACGGTTTTACACATATGGGGAATTTAATGTGGCTATATGTTTTTCAGCATCATTACGTTTTTTGTTTAGTTCCAGAATTGTATATTTGCATTAGAAACATTAATATACAAAATTGTATATTACTACTCCAGCATGTTACATGGTTTAAAAAACTCTTCGACAATATATATATAGACTGATCAGCTGTTGCAGGTAACCATAAAGAGAAATGCACATTGCCAACTAGTACACCAAATCATATTTTGGATCAATATCATCATATTTGACTTCATCAAAAAGTGGTCAAAGCCTGCCACCACTATACACTATGGCCCTCATTCAATTGCAATTTGGCCAATTGAATAGGGCTCTAAATAAGCACATAGCATATATTTTTTTTAAGAAATTTTTAGTTAGTGAAAACCATGCTTTTGGAAAGATGCTTACTAACTAAAAACTTCTTTAAAAAATATATGTTATGTCCTTATTTAGAGCCCTATTCAATTGGCTAAACTGCAATTGAATGAGGGACTATGTACATAAATCAAACATCTTGCAGGATATCTAATAAGGAGTAGGGCATTCACTTCCAAGAATATGTGAAGTGGGGTACAATGTGTGACTGTTTCCTGTATAAGAAAAACCTGACTTCAAAATTATGTTATGCAAAAAAACAACAACTTTTATTTACAAAGTAGAATGAAACTCACATCACTTAAAAAAAGGACAATTAAAAACTTGTGTCAATACTTTTCACGTGGAATTAAGTGTCTGGTAATATTCTTCATACTTAATGTGTCTTACTATCGCTTCATTAGTTTAATATAGGTAGAGATATAATATCACAGTGTAACTCTGCTAATACTGAGAGTATTAGGATATACGATAAAAAGAGAATAATTTTTATAGTTGAATCTAAAATTCATGTAAATTCCACTCTCAGCTAGTGTGATTTTTTTAACACCTTTATAGAAAACACTTTACCATCTCTATTCTGGGACTGAATACCACGGTGTTCAAGAAAATATTTTTTATTAAAGTGTGAGTTTTAAGAACAATGTATTAATTACAGAGCAAGTTGTTTTATGTAAGTGTATTAGGGTATTAGCTACTTCTCCTGAACCAATATCCATACTGTCAGATGAATTTGTATTAAAAAACAAACTGCATAATGAGACAATAGAGAAGGCGGTATTATAGTAATTTATTGAGACAGTCTATTTGTTATCAAAAAAAACATTTTTATACTTAGCTTTTTAAATGATTTTCAAATAAAGTTTATGTTTTAATAATTATCTTGTTCCTGTCTAATTATTCTCCCAATACAATTTATTGTCTAGGAAATAGAGTGTCTTTCCTTTTTTCAAAACTACTTCTCCTAAATACACATCCAGTTTATTATGCCAAATGCAATGCCACACAATATTTAGTGCTTCTTGTAGTGAGAGAAAAAAAACTCCAGAAAAAAGTCCAGTGCAAAGTAGCTAATAACTTTTGGAAAAATCTAATTTTTTGTCAATAAAATTTGATAAAGCCTGGTGTAGAACAGTGGTAGTCAACTGTCATACACTCAGGCTATGTAAGCGTGAATGAACAACACCCCCAATCGAAATAATATTTTTTGGGGGAATAATATTTAGACACAAAATAACAATTGTTGTTGTTCTTAAGTCGTTTAGTTGAGTCTGACTCTCCATGAATTTATGGACCTCAACACACCAGGCACTTGAGTCAGCAACTGCCCCTCTGAGCTACCTCAATCTCTTGTTTATTACTTCAACCTCATCTATCCATCTCCACCTCTGCCTTCCCCTTCTTCATGTGCCTTCACTCTTTCCCAGCATCAGAGTCTTCTCTAGGGATTCCTGTCTTCTCATGATATGGCCAAAATATTTAGCCTCAGTTAGGCTTGATAACCTGTAGTATTGATTGATTGGATCGTCTTGCAGTCCAAGGGACACTAAGCAGTTTTCTCCAACACCACAACTCAAATACATCAATTCTACGACAGTCAGTCTTCTTTATGGTCACATCCATATGCTAATACTGAGAATACCATAGTGCGACTATTCGGACCTTTGTTGATAGTGTAATATCTTACTTTAAATAGCTTGTCCAGACTTAACATAGCTTCCATTCCCAGAATCAAACATCTTTTAATTACTTAGCTGCTGAAAAATAAAATCTGTCACTGCCTTCATTTCTTCCCCATCTATTTGTCAGGAACTAAGATTGCTGTTTTGTCTTTTTAAGGTTGAGCAGCAGGCCAGTTTTTGTACGCTCTTCTTTCACCCTCATCAGTAGACCTTTAGTTCCTCCTCACTTTCAGCCATCAGAGTAGTATCATCAGTGTATCTGAGTTTTTTTATATTTCTCCCAGCAATATTGATTTGTCTAGTCCAACCATACGCATGATGCATTTCACTTATAAATTCAATAAATAAGGTGACAATATACAAACCTGCCGCAATCCTTTCCCGATCTTGAACCATTTTGGTGTCCCATGATCTGACCATGGCTTCTTGGTCCACATACAAATTCCAAAGGAGGCAGATGAGATGGTGTGGTGCTCCCATCTCTTTAAGAAGTTATGATACTTTGTTGTGATCCACGCAATCAAAGCCTTTAGAATAGTCTATGAAGCAGATGTAAATGTTTTCCTACAACTTTCTTGCTTTCTCTATTATCCATCGGTCATTGGCAATTTGATCTGTTGTGTCTTTGCCTCTCTGAAACACGGCTTGCATATCTGGTAGTTCTTGGTTCATATATTGTTAGAGACAAACTTGTAGGATCTAAAGCATTACCTTTCTGGCATGTGAAATGAATGCAATGGTTTGGATCACTTTTTAGCACTGCCTTTCTTTGGGACTGGGATGTAGACTTGCCTTTTCCAGTCCACTGACCACTGTTGAGTTTTCCAAATTTGTTGCCATAATGCAAGCAACACATTCACAGCATCATCTTGTAGGAACAGTTCAGCTGAGATTCCATCAATTCCTCCAGCCTTGTTATCAGCAAGGCTTCTATTGGTCCATCTTACTTCACTCTCTAAATAGTAGTCTACGATATATTTAGAAAAAAGCTTAATTTCAAATCCTTATGGGTCTTTAAAAGGAACCTGAAATTATTGTATGTGGTCTGCACATCAAGAGTATGGAAATCATATGAAAAAAGTTCTCTCCTTCTGAAAACTGCTGCTCAAAAAAGGAATGTGTCATGATTTAATTGTTTAAGGACTTATATTGCCAGTAATTTATGAAAATGGCCAAGAGAACATGACATTGTTGCATTGAGATTATGTGTTATTGTGTGGTTATATGTTGTCTGTACATGGTTATTATGTATACTAGTTATAATATATTATAAGAGGGAAAATGTTATATAGAACATATGTGGAATTGGTAGAAAAGCTCTGCATAGAAGTTAGCTGCAGATCATTGCACACTCACACATACAGACCTTAGGTCAAGACAGATGCATGTACTTCAAGTAGTCCTAAGCAAACACTTGAGTTTAACATAAAGGTTTGTTCACTAGTCAGCTATAGATATCTGGTGCATTTGATCTCAAAAGCTTTGATAGCCCAAGGTTGCAAGCCAGGTGGGCTGACAACACACATACACAAATGTACACAAGGGCGTGGTATTGGAGAGTATAAATATGTTGTTTTGATCATTCAATAAAGGTTGAGAGATAGTTTTCACATATGCAAAGTGTGAGACTATTTCTGTGTGTTGTATCCTGAACTGGGGAGTGGTCTTGCCATGGGCCACTTGTAACCTGTATGCAGTATTCTCTGCCTGTACCTTTTGGGTCTTGCCCTCTTCAGAAGCCATCTTTTGTGCCACAGAGAACAGGAACTACACAATTCTGCTTGGGTAGGTCTGAACTAGGTTCATATCAAGCCCCCTTGAAGAAGCAGATCGTGACAATGAGTTATGATTGTTTGAAGTCAGTGGTTTTCTGCTGCCTTTCTATTATATGAATTCATAACCAGCTAGACCGGCTGGTGCAACTAATTAGAATCAGATATGATTGTGAAGGAATGAGTTCTCCAATTGTTAGCTGTTCATAAGATATATTATTTTTTACCAGTTTCAATTTATGTGATGAAATAGTCTAGTGGTTAAGAAGCTGGGCTGTGATGATATAGACCTGTTTTTTGGGTTTTTTTTTATAGTTATTTGTATTTTGGTCACACAATATATATAATAACAGTAAGGGGGGATTTATGACATATATTGGTATAGCAGTGCTACTTAAAGTGTTTTACAGACCAAAGTAAAAATGTATATTCTTGTAAAAAAAATACCTTGGTGGAACTGGAAACAAGGTCTACATCATCACAGCCCAGTGTCTTGACCTCTAGACTATATTTATATGTATAGCAAGTAGTGAAAAATAATAATGTATATCTAATGAACAACTAAATATTAGAGAACTCATTCCTTCACCTGCACAGCTGATTCAAATTAGTTTCACTGGCTGGTGCAAATTACAGTGCCTTGCAAAAGTATTCACCCCCCTTGGCATTTTTCGTATTTTGTTGCCTCACAACCTGGAATTAACAACAAATAGGACAAAATAACAGAAAAAGTCAATGTGCATAACTATTCACCCCCCTAAAGTCAATACTTTGTAGAGCCACCTTTTGCGGCAATCACAGCTCCAAGACGCTGTGGATAAGTCTCTATGAGCTTGTCATATCTTACCACTGGGCTTTTTGCCCATTCCTCCTTGTAAAACTGCTCCAGCTCCTTCACGTTGGATGGTTTGCGCTTGTGAACAGTAATCTTTAAGTCTGACCACAGATTTTCTATTGAATTGTGATCTGGGCTTTGACTAGGCCATTCCAACACATTTACATGTTTCCCCTTAAACCACTCAAGTGTTGCTTTAGCAGTGTGTTTGGGGTCATTGTCCTGCTGGAAGGTGAACCTCCGTCCTAGCCTCAAATCACGCACAGAGTGGTACAGGTTTTGCTCAAGAATATCCCTGTATTAAGCACCATTCATCTTTCCCTCAACTCTGACCAGTTTCCCAGTCCCGGCTGCTGAAAAACATCTCCATAGCGTGATGCTGCCACCACCGTGTTTCACTGGGGCGATGGTGTTCTTTGGGTGATGTGATGTGTTGGGTTTGCGTCAGACATAGTGTTTTCTTTGATGGCCGAAAAAGTTAAATTTTAGTCTCATTAGATCAGAGCACTTTCCTCCATACATTTTGGGAGTCTCTCACATGCCTTTTCGCAAACTCAAAACGTGCCATTTTGTTTTTTGCTGAAAGTTATGGCTTTTTTCTGGCCACTCTGCCATAAAGCCCAACTCTATGGAGAGTATGGCTTATTGTCGTCCTATGTACAGATACTCCAGTCTCTGCTGTGGAACTCTGCAGCTCCTCCAGGGTTACCTTAGGTCTCTGTGTTGCTTCTCTGATTAATGCCTTCCTTGCCCGGTCCGTGAGTTTTGGTGGGCGGCTGTCTCTTGCTGTTGTGCCATGTTCTTTCAATTTGGTTATGATAGATTTGATGGTGCTCCTAGCGATCATTAAAGATTTGGATATTTTTTTATAACCTAACCCTGACTTGTACTTCTCAACAACATTGTCCCTTACTTGTTTGGAGAGTTCCTTGGTCTTCATGGCAGTGTTTGGTTAGTGCTGCCTCTTGCTTAGGTGTTGCAGCCTCTGGGGCCTTTCAAAAAAGGTGTGTATATGTAATGACAGATCATGTGACACTTAGATTGCACACAGGTAGACATCATTTAACTAATTGTGTGACTTCTGAAGGTAATTGGTTGCACCAGAGCTATTTATGGGCTTCATAACAAAGGGGGTGAATACATACGCACTACATATGCCAAGTTTCTGTTTTCTATTTCTAAAAAATTGTTTTATGTATATATTTTTCTCATTTCACTTCACCAACTTAGACTATTGTGTTCTGAGCCATCACATAAAATTCAGATTAACAAAACATTGAACTTAAGGCTGTAATGTAAAAAAATAGGTAAAAAGTCAAGTTGGGGGGGGGGGGGGTAAATACTTTTGCAAGGCACTGTATACTAAGGCATCTTAGGGGAAGCAGAAAACCACTGACTTCAAACATAAATAATTTATTGTAACAACAATTTTAAGAAGGAAAGCATTGTTTTCAGATATATTTTCCCAACTTCTGATGATGCAGAGCATATATAATGACTTCAAGATCCCTTATATACTAACGAATCTAACTAGGAACCAAATCTGAAGTGTTTTGTTTCACTGAAAAACAATTCCTATGTAAAAAATACAGAGGCTGCAAGTAATTAACAGGTCTTCCTCTGCAATCTTTACATACTACACAGAATGTGTTTATTCCTAAATGATGGAAATGAAGACAGGGTGGCTCCATGTCACCTTACTTAACAGACATATGTATGCGTCTAGAACATGGGCCAGCATGCATGAAATAACCTGCCCCAGGCTTCATCGTTATAGATTGTGTTCGTAGTAGGTCTGCTCATAAATACAAACAGAAGGTAGTAACTGGGATGGGGAACAGCTAGGCCTGCTGTTACCTCATTTCAGTTTTATTAGAAAGGAAATACCATAGTAATGGAAAATATACAGTCTTACAATACACTTAGGGTCAGTGAGCAAGCCAGCAAATCGAGGGCCTCAGTGCAAACTAACTTATGGCCCCACTTTACACATATATATATATATATATATATATATATATATATATATATATATATATATATATATTTAGTGCCCATGTTGATCAATAAAACTATTTTATCTACCCTTTTCTCCTCCTATAATTAATTAAGAGTAGTGGGCCTTAGTTATTTTTCCTGCAGTTGCTCCATCCCCACTTATGCTTATCTTGCTTTGAAAGGATGACCTATCTGTTGACAGTTTCAGTTTATATTGATAGAAGTCTGAAGATAATCTGAAAAAACATGGGTAGTAGGTCTGAGATTATTTTGGATACCTGAAAGTAGAGGATCATGTTTCATTGTGCTCCCTCTTCCATTCACTTTCAAGTTTGGCATCTTGAAAGAAAAGTCTAAATAAATGACAGTGAGATCTTTCTCTTTATATTGTTACTGAATATTGTTTGATAACATTAGATTAACTAGGTTATAGACTTTTTAGAACGCACAAAACTATCCAAGTTTAAAAAAAATAAAAATAAAAACATTTCTGAAAATTAGTTCTAATTTGGATTTCTACAGTGAACATCCACACAGCCACAAACGGCCATTGTAAGTACTTTTCATGTTAAACCTATTTTTTTATCCATTAATTAACAAAAAAAATGCATCAAATGCACAAACTGCGGCAAATGAAAGCTTTAGGCAGTAATATCATTTTTACTACAACCTCATTAAAGGCATTTGCTGTACCCCTCCCAACCTCTCTCATTGTAAAGCATATTTTCTGGTGTTTTGCTGCTGTTTGAATATGTTATTTAATGGTTTATTAAAAAATTGTAACATGAAAAGTGCTTACGTTGGCTCTGAGATTTGAATTTGATAGGTAAAATAATTTTTGGGGGATTTGCTTGTAATTTAAAAAGTGCCATAAAGCTCACAATACAATATAGGGTTTTATTTTCTGTAATTCTGTTCACAGGTACTCCATCAGCCTCACTAGGTTATCTCTCCCTGCTAATTGCACATGCTCAGACCCTCCGTGGCATTCCTGCAAGCTAAAAGCTGCCAAGTATAATCATCTAAAAAGCTGGATTGCCATGGAGGATCTGAGCATGTGTAATCTCTCACTGATTGAGAGCTATTTGGAGGAATAAAGTGGGGTACAGAAGAGAAGAAATGTGAACACAATTACAGCACATACAATTTTATATTGAATGCAAGTGTTATTACACTAAAAATGTTTTTAATACCTACATTTTAATTTTGTTAACATAATCTGGAACTTAAATAAGAAGGCTATTAGCATTTCCATTAGTGCTAACTGTAATATTTTGAGCCTATTACAATTCCTAATTCTTGTTGTCTCTTCCTGTTGTAGTTCTTGCATCTGTATATTTGTTTTGTTTTTAAATCTCATTTTACAGGAGTAAAATAGGAAAGGTACCAACGTCAGCAATAAAAACATAATTTGCTTCAGAATGTGGCTGATAATATTCAGACCAATTATTTTTCTTGATAATTTAGATTCAGGGCAAGAGCCTTTGATAAAGCTATCTTTTTGCATAGCGAAATGGCCCGTCAGGCTTGATTTCCATACTGGTCCCAGAGATAAGTACAACTTACAGTGTATCCTTATTGGACCGTGAGGTTCCCTATTGGGCAATTTGATGCTATGTCTATTTTATATGCCATTCAACTGGTTCTATATAGGACATTTTATGCTGTCTGAATTACAACACATGTCATTTTGGGTGCTGGCAATTGTTTTGGATTTAAAAGTGTTTTAAATGTATTGGTAATCCTGGGATTTTATGTAATAATATGAGGACTATCGTTTCCTGGCATTTTTGGATGATAATTGTTTTCTTACAATCATGCATAATAGTATATGATGATATATGTATTTTATATGATTCCCTGTTTGGATTTGGTTATTAGGAAAAATTATCCATTTTATTTGTCTCACTATTAATAATGACTATTTTAGTCTTTGGGAAGTGAGAGATTTGTTTGTGAAATGAATCTCATTATTGTCAGCTATAGTCACAATTATTGCCACTCTCTAGATAGCCTTTTTTTCACATATTCCAGTGTAGGGAAAGTAAAGATTAGGCCTTAATCTGCAATCTCCAATTAGAGATTCTCGGTTAGTGACATCATATTTGTACTGTGCATAGATACCATGTGAAGTATAATAGAAGCTTCATATTGTTGTGCATATATGCTAAATGAAGTATACTTTGTCCATATATGTCCATATATAAGGATAACCAGGGTACATTTTTATAGTGGCGTTGTCATATTCTTGAAATAAAGATTTCCTATTTTTTTCTAATTTAAATTTAATTACAGGTTATTCATGGTGAAAATGATTTACAAAAAAAGTGTGGTATCAGCAGCCAATCACAATGCTAATCTGAGCTATATGCATATAAATCAGGGAACTGGTTGAGCAAAAATAAACCACAGTAAATACATTTGTTAGTGTTATTATGTTTGTAGAGTTCCAGTTGATTCACTAGTGCTAGGGGTACACATGGATAAAATGTTTATATTGCCCATAGTTTACATAAGCTGAGATAGCACATTTGTATATATATACTAGAATATTGCCCGTCAAAAAATGACGGCAATGAAATTGTAAGTGAGCTAAGGATGTTTGGTGTATATAATGTGGCTGATGTAGCGTCGTTCGTTTTCTATGTCGTGCAAGTTTTTCATAATATTAGTTTTGTATGTCGTGCGAGTTTTTCGGAATATGCGTAGCTGTTTGGTGGGATTTTTCGGAATATCCGTAGGTGTTTGGTGGTGTTTTGCGTGTTTAGGGACGTTTAGCCTCGTTTTCATTTTGTTCGGCGGACATTTTTTCTTTCGCTTAGGTGATTTTCGGGTCTCTAAACTCTGAAATTTGTGGTTAAATGGAGGTGTAACTTAACTGGCAGAGGTCCTCGGTGCCCCCCCCCCCCCCTTGCTGTGAGTAACCTTTTTATGTGTTTGTTGTTTGTATTTGTTGTGTTTGTAATGTTTTTGATGTTGCGCGGGTTGCGTCCTTGTTTTCTAATCTCGTAGGTGTTTTTTGGAAAATCCGTAGGTGTTTGGAAGTGTTTTGCGTCTTTAGACTGCTGTAGCCTCGTTTTCGTTTTTTACGGCGGCCATTTTTTCTCTCGCTTAGAGAATTTTTTAGTGTCTAACCTGCTTTAATTTCAGTTAAATTGAGGTGTAACTTTAGTTTTCGAGGTCCTGGATGCTCCCTCTTGCTGTAGGTATTTGTTGTGTGTATTTGTTGGATTTTTGATGTTTTGATGTGCGCGTGTTGCGGGCGTTTTTTGCAAAGTCGTAATGGGTCTTAACTTATCCCGTATTTTGTTTGCGTTACGACGTAAAGTTTGCGAGGGTCTCAGTTGCTGGCAAGGAGCGCCTTCGGGGCTCCTTGCCAGCAACTGCGACCCTCGCTTTGTGTGGGCCGCGGGCTCGCTATGCGAGCCTGCAAGCGTTAGCGACAACTCGTATGCTTACAACTATATATGTGATATTCTTAGGAGAGAAGATGAAGCAGTTTACAATCTAAGGAAATGCAATTTTACAATTTTGACAGAGGGTTTGGTTGAATGTGCTGAAGTTTATTAAAGGGGCTCTGTCACCACAGCAAGGAGTTTATTTATTCTTAAAGTCAATTAAAAACTGGTTATACATTGTACTAGCAGTATTTCTCTACAGTAAATAATTTCTGAAATATTCAGAATTTATTTTGCTGCTCAGTATGCTAATTTGTGACTCAGAGTGCTTGGTAAGAGTGAGAGAGGGGTCTAACTGCTAGATAACATTGGGGTGGTCTTTATTTTGAACACTACAGAGTCAGACAGGCAGACTGTAATCCTATTTAGCACATCAAAGCAGTTACTTAATTTGCATAAACCGCTCATTTGCACATAAATAGAGCAACTACAACATGGAGTTTGCCAGGATTGATTTACTTTAATAAAAAATGGTTAACACAACATATAGCCAGTTTTTCATGCTCTTTATGAATAACCTAAAACAACTACTTGAACAACTACTCAGGTATTTTTTAGAAATCAGCTCTTGAATGTTTCATGCAAAAAGCACCAACATTTTCTAAACATTTTCTTCTAAATGTGTGTTAGAAATTGTGGGATTTTATCTTTCCTGTAAGATCTAAGGTCACATTGATTCAAGGAGGCTGTGGTTCAGACTCAGTGTTATTGCTGTCTGGAGCTCAGCTCCCGTTGCCTAATGAGCACATTGCTGTTTGTAACCGCATACATTAAAGGGTCTGTTAGGCTGTTAAATCTCCACTTGCTGACCTGCTATATTTCCACTTGTTGACCTGCACACATAAGACTCTGCTTCATGTTAAGTCGGCCCTGGTATTTCCGATAGGAAATGTAAGATTCCTCCCTCCGCCTGTCCTGCACCTGCAGTGTGAGTACAAAGAGCTGCACATACAGAAGGGCCACTATGCTTCTCTCAGATCATCATACATGGGTTTAAGAGGAGTTTCACATTTACTGCAATGCTGTAACAGGTGCTAGATGTTTTAATCAGGCATTTATCATTAATACAATTTCTAATCAATGATTTAAAAAATCAATATTCAGTATTAACATTAAACACCAAGTTCAAACGCAGCTTCTGATGGTGTCCACTCACTTTACCATCAATAGGGCAAGGTGGCTTTGTCTTACAATCAGTGCTAAATTTTCACAGGACAGTAATATCAACACACTGCTCTTAATTGACTAGAGACTTGCTGTGTTAAAGCGGTTCCCTTGGTAACAAACTTTTGCTGTAGAGGCAGCTGATGAATTTTATCGGTGTCTCCGTAAAACCTCCCACGTTGACATTATTAGAGTGTATGCAATCAGCTCAACTGGAGGCTTATACTCTAATCTTTAAAAGACAATTTAAAGGACCACTGTAATGCATTTACAAGTAAAGTTCATATATGTGTTTATTGGGCAGAGATTATTAAAAATAGAATTAGTTTAAAATAAAAAATATATATATTTTTTCTTTCTTTTGAATGTGTCAGTTTCCCCAAGTAGAACTGCTTATCTCCACTTCCCTATCAGGGGACGTGGTCAGCTCCATCTGAACTTGGGCTAAATCAAAAGTATGCTTAGTAAAAGACGGAAGGCCTATGATGGCTCATACACTGACACTGGGCAGAACCAATAAGGCAGTTGCAATTAATTTACAATAAAGCTGTGCCTTGCCTTGCTAAATTATTCACCCCCCTTGGCATTTTTTGTGTTTTGTTGCCTCACAACCTGGAATTAACATGGATTGTTTGAGGATTTGCATCATTTAATTTACAGAACATGCCCACAACTTTGAAGATGTTTTTTTTCTTTTCTTTTTTATTGTGAAGCAAACAACAAATAGGACAAAATAACAGAAAAAGTCAATGTGTATAACTATTCACCCCCCTAAAGTCAATACTTTGTAGAGCCACCTTTTGTGACAATCACAGCTTCAAGTCGCTTTGGATAAGTCTCTATGAGCTTGTCACATCTTACCACTGGGATTTTGCCCATTCCTCCTTGCAAAACTGTTCCAGCTCCTTCAACTTGGATGGTTTGTGCTTGTGAACAGCAATCTTTAAGTCTGACCACAGATTTTCTATTAGATTGAGGTCTGGGCTTTGACTAGGCCATTCCAACATATTTACATGTTTTCCCTTGAACCACTCAAGTGTTGCTTAAGCAGTGTGTTTGGGGTCATTGTCCTGCTGGAAGGTGAACCTCCGTCCTAGCCTCAATTCACGCACAGAGTGGTACAGGTTTTGCTCAAGAATATCCCTATATTTAGCACCATCCATCTTTCCCTCAACTCTGACCAGTTTCTCAGTCCCGCCTGCTGAAAAACATTGCAACAGCACAATGTGACCACCACGTTTCACTGTAGGGATGGTGTTCTTTGGGTGATGTGATGTGTTGGGTTTGCGCCAGACATAGAGTTTTCTGTGATGGCTGAAAAGTTAAATTTTAGTCTCATCAGACCAAAGCACCTTCCTCCACACATTTTGGGAGTCTCCCACATGCCGTAAAGTCCAACTCCATGGAGCGTACGGCTTATTGTCGTCCTATGTACAGATACTCCAGTCTCTGCTCTGGAACTCTGCAGCTCCTCCAGGGTTATCTTAGGTCTCTGTCTGCCTCTCTGATTAATGCCCTCCTTGCCCAGTCCGTGAGTTTTGGTGGGCGGCCGTCTCTTGGCAGGTTTGCTGTTGTGCCCTGTTCTTTCCATTTGGTTATGATAGATTTGATGGTGCTCCTGGGGATCATTTTTTTATAACCTAAGCCTGACTTGTGCTTCTCAACAACATTGTCCCTTACTTGTTTGGAGAGTTCCTTGGTCTTCATGGCAGTGTTTGGTTAGTGGTGCCTCTTGATTAGGTGTTGCAGCCTCTGGGTCCTTTCAAAAAAGATGTTTATATGTAATGACAGATCATGTGATACTTAGATTGCACACAGGGGGACATCATTTCACTAATTATGTGACTACTGAAGGTAATTGGTTGCACCTTTTTATGGGCTTCATAACAAAGGGGGTGAATACATACGCACATGCCAATTTTCTGTTTTCTATTTCTAAAAAATAGTTTTATGTATATATTTTTCTATTTTCGCTTTACCAACTTAGACTATTGTGTTCTGATCCATCACATAAAATTCAGATTAACAAAACATTGAACTTAAGGCTGTAATGTAACAAAATAGATAAAAAGTCAAGGGGGGGTGAATACTTTTGCTTGATACTGTAGGCAGGCTAATGATGTCATGATGCGGGACCAATGGACTCACAGCTCAGTCTGCTTCCAATCTCCCATGCTCCAACCCCCAGTAGAGCTGGCAGTGCCTCCAGATAAGGCATTGACAGGTGGAGAAAAGCAGATCAGCCTAAAGGCAAAACATAAGACAAAATTAACATTTATTTATTTTAAACAATTTACTATTTTTAATAGTATATGCCCAACAAATAAACATATTATATTTCCTTTAAATGCACTACTACAGTGATCCTTTAATTTTGAATATTGTTGTAATAAATCATAAAATATGAGTGCATAATTAAAACAACTAGCTCCACTTGTTCTCCAGTGGTGCTTTAAATCATTTTTATAGAGAAACTGAAGTGGTGTGTTAATAGTAAAGGAAAATGGCTTTTTCACTAGCAGTCAAGAACCCCATCATTACAACTGATCTTGAATTGATATTAGGTAACATGTAGTGCATGATAACAAAGCTGCAGGAGTTGATGGAATCTAAGCTGAACTATTCAAAATCCTTCAAGATGCTGCTGTGAAAGTGTTGCTTACCTTATGACAACACATTTGGAAAACTCAATCGGCCAATAGACTGGAAAAGGTCTAAAACCGAATCCCAAACAATTATCGAACAATTGCACTCATTTCACATGCAATATATGGACCTATAACTACCCGATGTACAACCAGAGATCAGCAGAGGAAGAGGCACAAGAGATCAAATTGCCAATGTCCGCTGGATAATAGAGAAAGCAAGAGAGTTCCAGAAAAACATTTACTTCTGCTTCATAGACTATTCTAAAGCTTTTGACTGTGTGGATCACAACACAATGTGGCAAGTTCTTAAAGAGATCGGAGTTCCAGATCATCTCATCTGCCTTCTGAGGAATCTTTATGTGGACCAAGAAGCCACGGTCAGAACCGAACATGGAACAACAGAATGGTTCAAGATTGGGAAAGTAGTGCGACAAGGTTGTATATTGTCACCTTGTTTATTCAGCATATATGCAGAGTACATCATGCGTAAGGCCAGATTGGATTAATCGAAAGCCAGAATCAATATTGCTGGATGAAAAATCAACAACCTCAGATACGCAGATTATACTACTCTGATGACTGAAAGTGAGGAGGAACTAAAGGACCTATTGATGAGGGTGAAAGAAGAGAGTTCAAAAGCTGCCCTGCTGCTCAACATTATAAAAATAAAGATCATGGTAAACATCAATCTCAGTTCCTGGCAAATAGATGGGGAAGAAGTGGAGGCAGTGACAGATTTCATTTTCCTGGGATCTCTTCAGATGGTGATTGTTGCCATAAAATTAAAAACGTTTGCATCTTGGGAAGAAAGCTATGGCAAGCTTGGACAAACTAGTAAAGCTCTGCATAGTAAAAAGTATGGGAATACCAGTATTAACATATAGATGTATCAACTGGACCATAAAGAAGACTGAGCGCCCTAGAGTTGATGCTTTTGAATTGTGGTATTGGTGAAAACTACTTAGAGTCCCTTGGACTGAAAGAAGATTTAATAAATCAGTACTTCAGGAAATCAAGACAAACTGTTCATTGGAAGCTATGATCATGAGGCTGAAGCTCAAATATTTTGGCCATATCATGAGAAGACAGGATTCCCTAGAAAAGACTCTGATGCTGGGAAAGATTGAAGGTACTCGAAGAAGGGGGAGGCAGAGACGAAGATAGATAGATAAGATCATTGAAGCAATGAACATAAGCTTGATGGGGCTCAGAGGGGCAGTGGCTAAATGTGCGTGGCGCGCTGTTGTCCATAAGATGACAGATAGTTGGACACAACTGAACAACTAAACAGTGCATGAAACTACTTCTGGATTGCTTCCTTGTTGTGGGGAAGAGGTTTATGTACCTCAATGAAGCTGTGAGCTATATCAAGTAGGGTCACTCAAGATGGGCAGGTCATAGCAGAGAGGTTAGACAGATTGCGGACTACTGGAGAATGAACTGGCATCCCACTCCAGTATCTTTGCCAAGAAAGCCTTATGGATAAGCACAATTAAAAACACAACAAATGTGCCTGGTGTACTGTGATCAATAGGGTCATGGAGAGTTGAACCTGACTGAATGACTGAACAACAAATAGTGCAAGAGAGCAGAATTTCAACCAGAAAAGCTAGTACCAAATATTTGGTCTTTTGTGGATTGAGAGGATAAGATAAAGTCAGTGATAATGTTCTGGTCAAAGTATATAGACAATCTCATGGTCTTGGCTGAATACCCATAGTGCCGAGATATTGGCAGAGTGCCCAGTATGAGAATCCTAATAGACTACTTACAGTGGCAGGTCACCCTATGTTGGTGGTGCAGCTGACACATTAGAACAATGAAAAGAGCAAGAGCCAACAAAATGACACAGCTGAAAATAATTTTCTGCCCAGGTCGCTATCTCCTTAAAAGTGCTGTTTAAATAAAGGCCAGTGTGCGCGCTTTTCATATTAAAGATATTTTTTAGTTTACCATTACTTAACATAAAATATACATGTGCATACAACAGCAAATCAAAGCTTTAGCCAGAAAAGATCACTTAAAATTTTACAAAGCTGCATGTAGCAGCGATACGGCTGACAGGCGTTTAGTTATCCAGGGAATTTAATTAACTATAGTCATCTCCACAATATTTGTTCATTTACTGTGAAGTTCCCGCAAGGGCATCCTAGAAGTATAATTTCCTTTTGGGCTGTTACAGACTGCAGTATTTATGAACAGTTAATAGATAGTGCTTTCAGAAAAAGTCAAATATCCCAGGGATTTGTATTGTTGATCTTAATAGTTTTTAATCATTAGACCCTCATGACTCCAGTTCTGGTTCACAAGAAAAGGGGTGGTGATTATACTCTGTTCATTGGACAACACTGACCACAGGTTTTATTGTTAGCATCATGAACTCTAGCCAGATGTGGGGCTCCAAATTAGTTGGGCCTTCCAGGTAGGAGGCATCCTGCGGGGATCACTGGGTCTCCTCTCTAATTGTGCAGTACTCAATGTATAGAGGTCTCTTTTTTTTGCTTACAGATATTATGAGAATTTGTAGGAGTATCAGTAACCCTCATATTTTCTATGAATATTTACATATTTTTATCATTTTATCAGAAGAGGTTCCTTTGTTTTAAATATCCAGTGATGTTAGTTGCAGTGTCATATACAGAGTGGTGTTAGGCATCAGAAAATCTACCACATACAGTGCCTTGCAAAAGTATTCACCCCCTTGTCTTTTTTACCTATTTTATTTCATTACAGCCTTAAGTTCAATGTTTTGTTAATCTGAATTTTATGTGATGGATCAGAACACAATAGTCTAAGTTGGTGAAGTGAACGGACCAGGCAAGGAGGGCATAATCAGAGAGGCCGCACAGACACCTAAGGTAACCCTGGAGGAGCTGCAGCCTATCTGTACATAGCACGACAATAAGCCGTACGCTCCATAGTGTTGGGCTTTATGGCAGAGTGGCCAGAAGAAAGCTATTACCTTCAGCAAAAAACAAAATGGCACAATTTGAGTTTGCAAAAAGGCATGTGGGAGACTCCCAAAATGTATGGAGGAAGGTGCTCTGGTCTGATAAGACTAAAATTGAACTTTTCGGCCATCAAAAAAAATGCTATGTCTGGTGCAAACCCAACACATCACATTACCCAAAGAGCACCATCCCCACAGTGAAACTTGGTGGTGGCAGCATCATGCTGTGGGGATGTTTTTCAGCAGCCGGCACTGGGAAACTGGTCAGAGTTGAGGGAAAGATGGATGGTGCTAAATACTGTGATATTCTTGAGCAAAACCTGTACCACTCTGTGCATGATTTGAGGCTAGGATGGAGGTTCACCTTCCAGCAGGACAATGACCCCAAACACACTGCTAAAGCAACACTTGGGTGGTTTAAGGGGAAACATGTAAATGTGTTGGAATGGCCAAGTCACAGCCCAGACCTCAATCTAATAGAAAATCTGTGGTCAGACTTAAAGATTGCTGTTTACAAGCGCAAACCATCCAACTTGAAGGAGCTGGAGTAGTTTTGCAAGGAGGAATGGGCAAATATCCCAGTGGTAAGATGTGGCAAGCTCATAGAGACTTATCCAAAGCGACTTGGAGCTGTGATTGCCGCAAAAGGTGGCTCTGCAATGTATAGACTTTAAGGGGGTGAAGAGTTATGCATATTGACTTTTTCTGTTATTTTGTTCTATTTGTTCTTTGCTTCACAATAAAAAAATAAATAAAAATCTTCAAGTTGTGGGCATGTTCTGTAAACTAAATGATGCAAATCCTCAAACAATCCATGTTAATTCCAGGATGCGAGGCAACAAAACACAAAAATACCAAGGGGGGGTGGGGGATATTTTTGCAAGGCACTGTAGTATGATTCTCTTTATATCATCTTGTTCTCATGGTTTATTGCTCTGTTTGGAGTTTCTATGTTCTATGCTCATTGCTCTTGATCTGTCTCTGACTATATACAATTGTAAATCATTTTGCACTATGTGCAACCATCTCCCTTTAATGTCATGTTTCTGTTACTGATTGTTGTGTATCTTCCTATTTGCAGATCCTTCAAGCCTGACTTTGTGCTGATTCGGCAGCATGCATACAGTATGACTCTTGGGGAGGATTTCAGGAGCCTGATTATGGGTCTGCAATATGGAGGAGTGCCCAGTGTTAACTCTTTGTACTCCATCTACAACTTCTGCAGCAAGCCTTGGGTGGTAAGTAACATTCTAAATTGGTATTATTTAGGGTTTAAACCCTTTATTTAGTACTAACTGTAGACAGTTCTATATGTAAGAAAGGTATGTTTCCTCTGTCATGGGGAAAGTGAGCAACCACCTCATCCACTGGTCAGATATAATGCAGTATCCCAGCCTACTGACTAGGTCCTGAGCAGACTTCCAGATAATGTTTCCAGCATACTTACTATGGGCCCTATTCTATTGCCCAAATTGTAAATTTATACAAACTTACAACTGCTTTTAATATTTCCACATATTCTATTAGTTACTTGCATTCTGATTACGAGTTCCCCGCCCACAATCACTACGGGCCAGCCAAAGGCGCAAATTTGGCCCCAGAACTCCATTGGTTTTAGTACAGCTAGAATATTATGAGCTGACTGAAAAAAGTATCACATTTCTGTCAAAAATATTATGAGTACTAAATAGGACTCTCAAGGGCTTTTTCAAACATTTAAACACACAATTGTTGTTGTTTAGTTTTTCAGTCGCTTATAAATATATACAGTGCTGTCATCAGAAATCCTAGGGGCCCAGTACAGATGTAATAACCAGGACATCCCCGTTCTGCCCCGTTCCTGTAACCAGCCTTTACGGTAACTGTACATATAGCAGGGAAGTATCTTAGTTGTTTCCCTTATTAAATTATATATATATATATATATATATATATATATATATGTATATATATATATATATATATATATATATATATATATATATATACACACTCACACAAGTCATGTAGTTATTTAAAATCTTATTGCTGGGGTACCCTTGTCGGTTGTCATACATTTCCACAGATCCAGATTGGCCATTATAAAGGTATATAATTATATATACATAATTAAAGTTATGCTCCTATAAATTAACTTTCAATTGCAATTACAGTGACCAAAGGAATACATTATTACACATATACCTTCATAAGCAGTTAAGCAGGGAAGTATCATCCACAAAAGAGGTGTACAAAAACACAATGAATTGGGTAGCGCTCACATTTAACATCCCTCCCTCCCCTGTAATGATTTCTCTGATGACATATTTCTTGACATTATCTATGACATTGGGTGACCTCATTCATGACATCACATATGATATAAATAATGACATCAACTATGACATCACTCATGACATGACATATAATATGAAAAATTCCATCATCCATGATATTGCTGATGAAGTCACACTAGATCCCCTATGACATCACTAATATCTATAACTTATTAGTCAGGCTGGTTCTAGGAGCTCTGTTCCTTCCTCCTCTGATCTCTGGCATCTCAGCACATAATATAAATGCTTCCCAGCATGGGGCCCCTCTCAAGGCAGGCCCTTCACAAAATTACCCTCTCCTGAAGATAAGTCCATTATATATAAATTCACTATACAAATGAGAAGAAAAATCTACTTGCAGCATGATCCCAAAATCTCCAAGAGTCTTCTCTCCAGTGCTCCATCCAAAAGAGAGACTCTAAAACTAGAAGCAAACAATAAAAGCGGGAGAGCATGAGGGAAGGCTGATTAAGAAATAAAAAATTCAAATTAAAAATAAACGTACAAGATATCAAAAAAACAATAGTTTGCTACTTCTTGCATATAATCTCTGTATACAGTTATTGAAGATGTCACAATCATAGCACCTGTTGAGCTATGTCTAGAGCAGACTAAAAGGACCACTGTAGTGCACTGTAGTCCATTCAATTGCGGGCCTGAAATTTGCAACAGTTACAGATCGATTCAATTGTTCGAGCCCACAGCTACCTGGCCGAAAGACGAAACCGTAAACCATGCACCTGTAAGTAGCATTTCAGAGCATGATCATGATCAATTAAGCAAGGCTGTAATTACCAATTTAGAAACAGCCAATAGTAAATGAGCCAGTAAAACATGGAGGTTAAAGGTCAATCAATTAGTGTTTAGAAGTCCGATATGCGATCGGAGTCGCAATTCGACAATGTACAAAATAATAAAAACAAATGACGATACTGTTCTAATCCATGTGGGTGGCCCCATAAGTAATAACTCCTTGATTACTGAGATTGATATAACATGGAAATGAAATGTAAAAAATATATTTTTTGATTGCAGATTTGCGAGCTTGAGACTGTTGTGCAATTAACTCTAACGTCTATCATCGATTTCCCCGTTATTCACAGTGCAGTATTGATTTTGTATTTGCATTTACAGTGCTATGGACAGGTGTTTAACCCCCTTTCGAGTTCTATAGGGTACCCATAGGATTTTCTTCCACATTTGACATTTTGGGTGTGAAAACATTTGTGGGCTTGAGGAATTGTAGCAAATGAATAGCGATTTGCGATTGTAACATTTACGGGCTTAAAAGGTCAAAGGCTTAGATGGGTTGGAGTTACGATTTTGCAACCGCAGGGATTTTCAGCCTGTAACCCGCAAATCGTTTGCGGGTAGCTAAAAGATGCTGATTGAATAGCTAATTATTTCACGGGCTACATTACGGGCTCCATTAACTAAATTCTGCTTTATTGAATGGTGGCCAAAGTAATTTTAGACATACAATAATACATTCACAGTGTAGTATAAACTAGATTAGGACCACTTTGGACAAATCTTCTATAATGTCTTTTGAATAACTAAACTTGATAATGACCAGATCACCCAAATCATATCTAGATGATCAAATATGATGTAAATAAGTTTTGTAATACTGTATAATGTGATAAATGTAAAATGATACCTTTTTGTTGGGTCATCGATGTCGGGAAGACATCCAGACAGAAAAAGAGGAAAAGATGTGCTCCAGGAAACAGACCATGTACACACTCTGAGACATCTTTGTTCACCAGACAAAACAAAATGTATTTTGTGCCTCTTGTCACGCTCTGCCCTAGCATTGATTGTGGAAGCCTCATTTGCTCTTCGTGTTCCTGCCAAGAAATTATAATCTGTATGCTATCATTAAAAGCAGCATTGCTAAAAATAGGTATGAATCAAAGAGTAGAAAGAAGCTATACTTTTGTGAAAGTGAAATACACATATAAACTTTATGTAATGAGTTTTACATTATATATTATGGATATACATATATATTTTTTTCTCTTCAACCCCCCTCCTCATCCTCAACCCCCCTCCTCATCCTCCCTTATCAACCCCCCTCCTCATCCTCAACCCCCCTCCTCAACCCCCCTTATCCTCATCCCCCCTCATCATCCTCCCTCCTCAACCCCCCTCCTCACCCCCCCTCCTCATCCTCAACCTCCCACCTCAACCTCTCTCCTCAACCCCCCTCCTCATCCTCCCTCCTCATCCCCCCTCCTCAACCACCCTCCTCAACCTCGACACAGGGTCACAGGGTGACTCGAGTATAAGCCGAGGGGGCCCTTTTCAGCCTTTCAGCCTTAAAAAGAGGGATGAAAAACTTGGCTTATACTCGAGTATATACGGTATATATATATATATATATATATATATATATATATATATATATATATATATATAGTTCACCACAACAATCATTTAATATATGGTGGGCAAAAGAGCGATAGAAGCCCTCTACCGTACAGTAGTACAGTAAATAAATAGTACATCTGTGTTCACATTTGAATGTCTAAAACAAGTTAAAAACCCTGCTTCCAGTTCAGAATTCCAAGAAAAACAGTTATTACACTGCATTCTGGGAAGCTGAGCTAGGAAGCCATATTTAAAATGGGCTATGGATTGAAGAGCGAGGCATTTATGGACACATTTGCATGTCCCAGCTCAGCTTCCCAGAATGCAGTGTAATAACTGTTTTTCTCAGAATTCTGGGTATGAAACAAATGTTTTAACTTGTTTTAGACATTCAAATGTGAACTCAGATGTGCTATTTATTTACCCAGGGCCTTATTAAATTAGCCCCCGTAGTTCTCTCGGTCCTCGCAAAAGGCAGTTTTTTGCTGTTTGCGAGGACCGAATTCCCAATACGTCCCTCGCAGCCTGCTTTGCGAGATGACTCTGAAAAATGGCAGAGAATAGGTGAATCTTGCACCTCTGTAGAATCCCTACGGGCACAAAAAGTGCTAGCAAGGGATCCTAAATCACATACGTGCTGACTCGGAGCAGCCCTAGACAGCCATGTGATGCTCCCCCCTGCTAACTAAACCCATCCCCATGCTGCAGGGGTCCCTATCGGGACCCCTGCAGCCCCCCCACATTAACCCCTTGCAGCGGGGGTCCCCGATCAGCATAGATCAGGCCCCCGCTGCATTTACTAGTTTTAAATTCCCAGCCGTGGCTCCTTAAAGGGCCCACGGCACACTATCAGCAATCCCGGCGCGCACCTAAAATTAACCTCCCTCTATGCTGGGGGTCCCCATCGGAACCCCTGAAGTGTCCCCACATTAACCCCTTGCAGCGGGGGTCCCCGATCTGCATAGATCAGGCCCCTGCTGCATTTAAAAGTTTTAAATTCCCCGCCGCTGCTCCTTAAAGGGCCCGTGGCACACTGTCAGCAATCCCGGCTGCAGCACCTAAAATTAACCCCCCTCTATGCTGGGGGTCCCCATCGGAACCCCTGAAGTGTCCCCACATTAACCCCTTGCTGCAGGGGTCCATAGGATCCACCGATCGTGACCCCGCTGCATTTAAAAAAAATTATTTCCCGCCTCGCGGGTCCTTAAAGGACCGTAAAGGTCCTGAAAGGACTCGCGCTAAAAAATATCAACCCCAGGCAACTAAAATTAACCCCATAACTCATGGGGGTCAATATAGACCCCCATAAGTACTTAATTAACCCTATAACTCAGGGGTCACCAAACTTGGTCCTGGAGGGCCGACCCAGGCCTGTATTTGTGGATATCCTTTCTGCAAACAGGTGAGACTATTGCTTCTTCAGTCATCCTGATTAACTCATCTGTGCACAGAAAGGAAATCTTCAAATCCAGGCCTGGGTGCGGCCCTCCAGGACCGAGTTTGGTGACCCCTGCTATAACTCATGGGGGTCAATACAGACCCCCATAAGCACTTAGTTAACCCCATAACTCATGGGGGTCAATACAGACCCCCATAAGCACTTAGTTAACCCCATAACTTATGGGGGTCAATACAGACCCCCATAAGCCTCTATTTAACCCCATCAGTCACATAAGACTATATTATGAGAATAGGCTCCGAGAGAGCTACGGAGTCACACGCAGCCTTAGATCTATGAGGTGAATCTCGCACCTTGAAAGAATCTCTACGGGCACAAAAAGAATATATTTATATATATATTTATATGTGTGTATTTAAAGTTATATGTACAAATAAATTAATTCCTGCATCTTAACCCAAAACTGGGGTCCATCTGCAACATACCAGGTGATTCATCTCTGAACAGGCTATGAGTTTCTTTAATAAGAACAAAGAAGCGACGGTATGGAGCCGAACACGGGGAAGCATATTAAAAAAAAACATTTTTATCTGGCACTATTAAACCTTCTTGCATACAGAAAATGGTGAAGATTGATAATTTGGAGAAAAAAAAAGAGCTTTGCATTAATAGTGGGCAGAGCAGGGCCCCGGTGCCACTGGCTGTATTTCTGCCCCTACTTAAACACATTCCTGCAGAAAAATGTCTCTGAAAACTCTTTTAAGTGTGTATTAATTTACAAATTGGGCAATAGAATAGGGCCCTATGTAAAAATAAATGCTTCTTTCCATGGATCCAGATATCACATAGAATATGGGCTCATAGATTGAGTGAACTGCGACTATCCATATGTCTTTAACGTAGTGCTGTAACTAGTCCCAACTTGTGTTAGATTGAATGATAGACACATACCTTGTTGCCTGTCCATAGAGGATTTCACTTGGTATTTCAGTTTCAACTCTGTGTACAATTTAGTAACAATACATGGCAATGACTAAGTCACAAAATGCCAGTTCCTGCTAAGTGTTTATGGGAAGCTCATGTTGTGGGACTGTGTAAGATGCTGTGTTCTGTGTAAATATCTCACAAATCGAATTGTATGCTGAACTAGTGACCTGATGAGAAAATGTATAATTTCTGTGTTTGAGACACTTGGCTTCCTCGCACACTTGTGGCTACAGCTTTAACTCTGTCATTTTCTCTCCAGTTTTCACAGCTTATAAAGATTTTCCAGAGATTGGGTGCTGACAAGTTTCCTCTGGTGGATCAATCCTTTTTCCCTAACCACAAGCAGATGGTGAGTGTCACTGGTTTCTTATGTGGCTTCAGCATGAGACGGGGACTTCAGTGGGAGCCGGGTGAAAAAAATGGTCTGTGGTTATTAATATGTGCTGTGTATGAGCAGGAAAAAACTCACAGAAATGTATATTTTTTCTATCAGAAGAGTTGTGCTGCAGGGAATACATATTTTTAACTCTACAGCTTTGTTAAAAAATCAGTACTACATATTAAAGGCCCATAAAAGTCCCTAATAGTGCTCAACACCATTAGATAGAGGTTGAGAAAAGCATGGGGAAGAATTGTCTACATTGATGCTGAATTCATGGATTTATGATCTATTGAAGTTAGGCTATTTCACTGTATCGCCTCTGCCTGAATGAGTAATGAGCTATGTACAGCGCATAACATAATGAATATTCATTATAATCATGTGGAGAAACGTTTAATCAGGCAACGGTAAGTGATCTGTAACTTCTTGTAACTACTCTAGCATCTTGAATAGCACAAGAGCAGGAGGCATTGAGCTAATGTTCCTGTCTATAATGGAGAACATCTTGGGTTCAATTTCCACAGAGAGTGATTTTTGTTTTGTTTACTGTTGGTAACAGCCCAGAGCCAGATAACTTTTTTCTTTTGCATTTAATTTTATTTTCTGTAGAGAATTCTGCTGATGCTCCAAAAGGTGGCAATGTGGAGCAGTTCAGCATACTGGGGCTGAATAACAGCAGAGAACAGTTGGGATGGGTTCTGTGAGGTGGGTGCTGAGAGGGGTTGGGTGCTGTGAGAGGATGGATCCTATGAGGGGTGGGTGCTCTGTGGATGTGGATGTTCAGAAGGACTTGGTGCTCTGTGAAGATGGCTCCTGAGAGTGACTGGCTGATATGTAGAGATAGTATATGTAAATATGTGTGCTTCACACAGAATGGAGGAGCAGCTATGAAAGGGGACTTGGGGAAGATCAGCTATGGGAAAGGGTCTCGAGGAGGGATGATTATAATGGAAAGAGGTCTTAGGAAGGCGGATGTTATGGGAAGGGGTTCTAGGGGAGGGCCTCTAAGTGAGTTTCTACCTGGGGGCCCGGCTCAAAAATATTTTACAACCCTTCCCCCTTTAGGGGGTGCCCAAATTTTTTTTTTTTTGCTCTAGCTCCGCCACTTACTGGAGCATTACAGTGGCCCATTATTTTGCATTCCCCTTAAGTGATTACTCCAAATTTGACTCTTAGCCATTCCTTGTAGAGAGGTTGTAACATCTGGTCTATCTGCAGCTGATAGCATCACACTGCTCCTCCTCAAATGCTTATAGCACTCAAGGAGTCTGCTACAAAATAAGTACATTTTACTACTTAAAGGAGCACTGACTAAAGACCATATACAAAGAAGATATGGCTAATAAGAATAGCTTAGATAAGGACAATGAACTAGCCAGAGCAAATAGATTGGCACTGCTTGCTTCTTTTTGGGTTAAAGTAACAGAAATTAGGTGCAATTCATTGAATAAATGAAAGTACATATAACAATAAACTTAACTGCATTGTAATTAAAACAATTTAAGTGGAAGTGTCTTAAAATTGATATAGAGGTTAGACTTATTTTATTTTAATTTAATTATTTAATTGTCTTTATTACAACCCACTGCTAATCTTAGTTGATAAGGCCACTACATCAGAGGAGGTATAACTTTATAATTTCAGTTAATCGTGATTATGTTTGTTTTGTGCATACTTTTCATTTCTGCAATAACTGGTACCTTTTTGGTGTTGCATTAACCATTGATAAATTTAACTTAAAATGTTCTGTTTCAAGGCTGGGCCCACCAAGGAAATGCTGAAATCATAGTCACTTTCCAATATACGTGAGTCAATTTAAAGCATAGAAATAAATGCATGTACAAAAAATAAGAATGCTATTAGAGAACAAATGGCACAGATTGCTGAGGAAAGTATGATGAAAAAGCCTTATATATTTTATACCCAGGATCCAATGGTGGGTTTCTGCCTCGGCCCATGAGGGCCTATTCATGTTGACACAATGGAGATAAAACCTTTTCCTTTGCTCAGGAGCCTCTAATTTCATCTGTCTGTTAGTGTGCCATTTGGACTAATAGCTTTATATTAAACTCTTTTTTTCATACTTGTAGAAAAGCCACCTACATTTTAGCCTGGTTATTGTGAGAACCACTGAAGTCTAATATTTGAAGAACACGACTTGATAACAGACAAAATGTTTTAGAAAGTAAATAAATACGGCCTTTCATATTTAATTATAAGCATTTTTGCTTTGATGGAGTTTAATATGTTTTTGTTCCCAATGGAATCAGTCACCGAGAGAGTGATAGATAGATAGATAGATAGATAGATAGATAGGTTTTCTATTCACTTCTCTTGAAAGGTTACCCCAATTATGTGTATCTCCGAATGGGATTGAATAAGAGTGCATCAAGCAATAGGATCAGGGACAGAGCTATCGATATCATTTGCCAGTGGGATCCCTTTATTGTTTTGCCTGGGTCCCCGATTTTTTTTTTGTAGTGTCCCACCACCAAATTGGATTGCATTCTCAGGTAACATGTTTGAAATCAAATACAGGAACTAATACTAGTAGTAAAGAACAAATGCATGTATCTGTTAACTGACCAGGAACTACCGTAAGTATTTTATGGTGAGTAGAATGGTGATAGAAAAACATCCACTGTATATCTAACCCAGGACTATATTATTTATAATTTACTTTTTATGGGTCACTTTGCAAAAATATATAACATACAATAGATTATACCAAAACAGACAGATAATATACGTCACACATATTTAAACATAGATGCAAAAACAAGAGCAAAATAGCAAATGGAAAACAGAACAAAAAGAGGTGAAACAACAATGCTAGCTTAAAATTGAAGGATAAGTAATTCCTTAAAATTGTGGAGTGGGCAATTGATGGACAATCCAGATTAGTTGTTGGTCTGTGGTTTTTGGGAACCCAAACAAAATGTGACATTAGTTTTGGGGATATCATGTCACTTTCCAATTCCACACACCTTTTGTGGTTTATCGGCCAGGTGTTGATCTGAGCCAACTGTGCCACATAATAGTATAGAAGAATGATAGGAAAGGCTAATTCTCTGTTTAGCAATTCTAGAACTAGTGTTATTTCATATGAGATTGGAAGGTTTTTAGGTGTAATAATTTGATAGGGGCAGGTAGCGTTTGAAATAAGTTCAACAAACGAGGCAAAATATTCATACTGTACGCCTAATCCATGAAGCTTACTCCATCTTTTGATATAATTCCTAATTTGTATAAAGATTGGTTGGTAGTTTGCTTTGTATATGTCTCTGAAATACCTGGTCAGTTGTATAACCAGATATTTAAGAGTATTTGGACTTTATTTAATTAAATTAATTTCTATCAATTTTTTGGGTGGATTAGGAGGTAAATGTGTAGGAATTCTGATATGTTTGTTTTTTATATCCTGATTTGTTGAAGTAGGTGGATATTTCTGATATGAGGGATGGGACAGAGGTAAGTGGTTGAGTCAGCAAGAGTATAACATCATCAGCTTATGCTTTTACATATTGGCCCTTTGTGTTGTATTCCATGAATGTTAGGATTGGATCTAGCATGGTTCAGGATGGGATCTAAGGAGAGGGCTGAGTTCTGAATGCTGCCTGATAATAAGGCACGTGGTTCTCAATAGATCCCATGTTACGTGAGCTAGAATATAAAAAAGTGGTACGTTCTGAGCCTCATTTGCTTGTCACTTCCCAGAATCTTTAGTGGCTGTGGCAACACTTCACTGAGAAATTCTGCTTAAGACATTTAAGTGTACTACAAATGTTTGTTTTTTTTGTCTCCTTTATGTAACGCTTCAAACAGTCATATATTTATTTTCTAAAAACAGTTCCCATTATCAAGACAAGTTCCTCTAATGACGTACTGTAAATATGGTAATTCAGAGTCTCTTTAAAGGACCGTTGTGGCAAAACTTACTACAGAATATTTAACAAACTATGGATGATTTTGGCTATGTAAGCCATAAGTATAAAAGCATTTAAGAGAAACAATATAGCTGACACTGCTTGTTTCATGGGGCTTCAGTCTTCGGTGTTTGCTTAGTCTACCTGTAAGTAGAAGGGGAGGGGTACCTTTCAAGGACTTGTTTACCTACTAGATCATATTGTTGTTGTTGATGTTTAGCCATTCATTCATGTATGCAGCATGCCAATTACAACTTATGTCTGGTAGTGCTTATCCGTAAGGTTTTCTTGGCAAAGATTGCCAGTTCCTTCTCCAGTGGGCCGCAGTTTGTCGCTATGACCTACCATCTTGGGTGACCCTACATGGTATAGCTCACAGCTTCATTGAGGTACACAAGTCACTTCACCACAACAAGGTAGCGATCCAGAAGGGGTAGATCATATTGTCAAGTGACTGTTCATAGTGGGGTTTTTTTTTAAGGAATTCATTCAAGGTGCAATTTGAATTGAATCATGTTAGCATCAAAAGCACATTCCTGCCACTATTAAAGCAACATTGAATACAATAGTTACACAACTAATGACTGTATGTATTTATACCAAACTTCCCATTCTTCATAAGAGCATGCTATAAATATGACACACAAGTGGTCCTTTAATAAGTTAAAGGCTATATGTATCGTTTTCTTTCTCCCCATATAATTATTCAGGGAAGTTTATATTTATTTGTTTACCAGTTGTTTAAATAGTATTGATGCACTATAATGTTCATCTAAGAGAAAGGCTTGGAGGTTTGATGTTTCATTGAAGTGATTAGTACTTATCTCATTGCATTACTGGAGACTTATCATTTGGCTACAGGATAAAACATTATTTCTATGATAAACATATTTCATAAGATTTTTATTTGCTATGATTTTATCACCAAAGGGCTGTTGATTTAAGTGTTTTACTTGAGTAAAGTGGTGCGATATGAGAAGTGTCAGAATACTGAAGTGTTTACAAATCAGATATATTATGTATTTATTGAGCGCCATGCAATGTTTCTCTTTTTATCAGCGTCCAACACATCGGCCAGGTATTGCATTATGCCACTTTGGAAGGTACGTGTACACTAAAGAGGGCACTGGAAAGGGGTTTTAGTAAGTTAGTACATATTTGAGAGCCAAATATGTATAAAAAAAATATCTGCACTGTTTAAATGTCTGTATAACATTGACTTTACTGGCAAATATAACAGTGCAGCGTTCAAATATTTTCAGTAGTATAAACAACTTTTCTGTTTAATGTGAATAAAAAGTTGATCTTTGTGAGAAAACATACACTGAAAATATTTGCCATATTTAGGGTGGAGCTCTTTCCATTTTGGTTGAGCACAGTTGCCGGCATCTGCAAATTGCTGCACAGCTTTTATGGCAAAGTGAGGGAGAAAATATTCTGTCACAGTTGGAAAAAGGAGGAGCTCTAGCTTAGATATGTTGGGAAACCTACAGTGCCTTGCAAAAGTATTCACCCACCTTGGCATTTTTCGTGTTTTGTTGCCTTACAACCGGGAATTAACATGGATTGTTTGAGGATTTGCATCATTTAATTTACAGAACATGACCACAACTTTAAAGATGTTTTTTTTTTATTTTTATTGTGAAGCAAACAACAAATAGGACAAAATAACAGAAAAGGTCAATGTGTATAACTATTCAACCCCCTAAAGTCAATACTTTGTAGAGCCGCCTTTTGCGACAATCACAGCTCCAAGTCGCTTTGGATAAGTCTCTATGAGCTTGCCACATCTTACCACTGAGATTTTGCCCATTCCTCCTTGCAAAACTGTTCCAGCTCCTTCAAGTTGGATGGTTTGCGCTTGTGAACAGCAATCTTTAAGTCTGACCACAGATTTTCTATAAGATTGAGGTCTGGGCTGTGACTAGACCATTCCAACACATTTACATGTTTCCCCTTAAACCACCCAAGTGTTGCTTTAGCAGTTTGTTTGGGGTCATTGTCCTGCTGGAAGGTGAACCTCTGTCCTAGCCTCAAATCATGCACAGAGTGGTACAGGTTTTGCTCAAGAATATCCCTGATTTAGCACCATCCATCTTTCCCTCAACTCTGACTAGTTTCCCAGTCCCAGCTGCTAAAAAACATTGCAACAGCACAATGTTACCACCACATTTCACTGTGGGGATGGTGTTCTTTGGGTGATGTGACGTGTTGGGTTTGCGCCAGACATAGCGTTTTCTTTGATGGCCGAAAAGTTACATTTTAGTCTTCTCAGACCAGAGCACCTTCCTACATTTTGGGAGTCTCCCACATACCTTTTTGCAAACTCAAAACGTGCCATTTTGTTTTTTGCTGAAAGTAATGGCTTTCTTCTGGCCACTCTGCCATAAAGCCAAACTCTATGGTACGAATGGCTTATTGTCGTCCTATGTATAGATACTCCAGTCTCTGCTGTAGAACTCTGCAGCTCCTCCAGGGTTACCTTAGGTCTCTGTGCTACCTTTCTGATTAATGCCCTCCTTGTGGGTGGCCATCTCTTGGCAGGTTTGCTGTTGTGCCATGTTCTTTCCATTTGGTTATGATAGATTTGATGGTGCTCCTAGGGATGATCAAAGATTTGGATATTTTTTTATAACCTAACCTGACTTGTACTTCTCAACAACATTGTCCCTTACTTGTTTGGAGAGTTCCTTGCTCTTCATGGCAGTGTTTGGCTGGTGGTGCCTCTTGCTTAGGTGATGAAGCCTCTGGGGCCTTTTAAAAAAGGTGTGTATATGTAATGACAGATCATGTTACACTTAGATTGCACACAGGTGGACATCATTTCACTAATTATGTGACTTCTGAAGGTAATTGGTTGCACAAGAGCTTTTTATGGGCTTCATAACAAAGGGGGTGAATACATATGCACATGCCAATTTTCTGTTTTCTATTTCTAAAAAAAAGTTTTATGTATATATTTTTCTCATTTCACTTCACCAATTTAGACTATTGTGTTCTGATCCATCACATAAAATTCAGATTAACAAAACATTGAACTTAAGGCTGTAATGTAAAAAAATAGGTAAAAAGTCAAGGGGGGTGAATACTTTTGCAAGGCAATGTAGATTTTTTTCAGTGTATAGTTTCTCACAAACAGCAAATTTATTCACAGTACACTGAAAGGTTGTATATCCAGTTATTTACTACCTAAAATATATGATAGCAGGACCTTTTCAGTGGTCCTTTCATTATAACTGTAGAAATCAATGTTTTTAGTTGATATAAACATTGATAAGGATCTATGACAGTTTGTGTAGGCCTAAAATAATATAAATGCTGGATATTGTAATTGTGAATTCAAATCAATATCGGTTTCCTTTTTTTAATAATATAAGATAAAATAGGCAAGATCAATAAAAAAAATTAACCATATGTCAGTATCCTAAGATGCTGTGCCTTAGGGAGTACAGCTGCACCTCACTGACGAGGCACAAGAGAAGCCGAAACACACGTCTGGGGTTCACGGTTTCTCCTGTTCCGGGAGAATTGCCTGGTATTTCGGCGCTGATTTAGACTGATATACTATAGGATGTTTCTTTCTGGGAAGGACATAAGTGAGCTAAAATAGGTAAAAGAGGCTGCTCTCTGAGTAGGTAACCAGACCTATAGAGCAAACCTACTTAGGTATTGTTCGTTCTCAGATTGAGCACCTCTAATTTTTTGTTGTGTATGCAAATGACCCTTAGGGTTTTTTCTCACCCTTAGGGTGATAGGGGGCACCAGATGTGGACTCTTTGCTCTCTGTGCCTTCCGGAGTATAGCTGCACTAAACTGACGAGGCCCAAGAGAAGCCAAAACATACATCTGGGTTTTTGCTGTCTGGTATTTTGGGGCTGGGTCACTCTGAGTAAGACCAGACTGATATACTACAGGATATTTCTCACTGTGATGGGCACAAGTGAGCTATAAGAGGCTGCTCTCTGAGTAGGTGACCAGACCTATAGGACAAACCTACTTAGGTATTGTTCGTTCTCATATTGAGCACCTCTAATTTCTTGTTGAGTATCCTAAGAGTATCTAAGTTATACAGTCTTATATACTGGCTCTTTCTGGTGCTATCATTTAAAGCTTTATGTGGATTGGCTCGTTAATTAGAAAAGGTTGGAGACCACTGGCATATAACTAAATGTTAAGGTTCTGGGTAATTGAATGGATATAGCATAGCATATAGTGGAGAGCAGCTCTCCCTTTCTGAAGATCGTTTGCCTTGTTTCTCTCACGCCCCATGTAAAACACATTTCAGAACTAGGTAGTAAATAAAAGGAACAGCAGTGTAAGCCCGGTTAATACCTGGAACATTAGATAGATGTCCTCCAATAAAATTCATACTGGAGGGTGATTATTCCATAAATGATATGGTGCTGCGACATTGTCAATGAAATGTATATCAAAAGGGCAATATCCAGGACACAATAACTTATTTCTGAGGTATTTTTAATGCAAAGTATATTCTGTGTATGCGGACTGCCCTAAACCTTTACTATGACTTTTTGCCATGATGTATAGCTTCTCTCTTGATGGCTCATGGTATAAAGATATTGAACTTTCACGGATTAGAAACCATGTGGTAAAAGAGGAAACATATTTCTACCATGAGTGTTATCTCATTTCAGGACACTCCATGGTGCATACTGATACATAATAATACACTCACACAGTCTCATGCACATTAACACAAACACTCAAGTACCGTCTGTACCGTAGGTGTGTTATGGTCAAACATCAACCCAACAATTTCAAACCATTTAATAAAGATGAGTGGATCAGTGTGCCTATGGAGGTGGCATAAATAGGGGTATGATGTGAGCTTTTAGCACCAACCACACTTACACCACTTGGTGTTGAAAGTATATATAAAGTCATTGTAGAAAGCGCTATTTACCGAATCAAACAAAATCGAGAAAAGGTAGGTTTTGATATTTTTAAAATAGCCAACAAATACGTTACGGTCATAAAGTAACATGCCATTCATGGTTCGAATTGTGCGGTTGGCAGCTTCTTGTGTTTCAAAGTGAACAAAACCATAACCTCGTATGTTGTATGAACAGTATTCTTCTCTGTATTCCTCATTTCATTTTTCGATTTAATAAAAGATTTTTTCTGTAATAAAAGTTATGGCAGATGGTAAAAGTAAGGTCAAAGAGGATACAGATGCCTTTTGTGATGTGAATGGTGCAAACAAACGTGTCAATGTCATTGTGAGAGGGTTTGTGTTAGTGCTTCCCAAATCTAGTCCCCAGAGACTACCAAAAGGAAACATCTCTGATTGAATACATGTGGAATAAAATGTGGAAAAATGTGCGCCGTCAAAAGAGCTACCAGTCCTGAAAATACAACGGGATATGGGAGGAAGAGAGGGAGAAAGGATAGGGGAATGAGAGGTAGAGAAGAGATTCTGAGAGGGGTAGATGACTGGGGGAGCAGAGAGGAGAATGGAGAGGGGTTAGAGATTGAGATAGGGGAAAGAGACTGCTGGTCCCAAAATGTTGTATTTTGTGGAAAGACCATCACCAATGAGTGTAAACATTTTACACATACTATCACCATTACAGTTATAGATACATTGTAGAGGAATGTAGAAGTTAAACCTGTATTCTATTTAAATCATTGCCCTGCAATATCAACTCAATCGCTCATCGTTGGTAACCTTGCAACATCCCCCCCATCTTCTATCCAAATACCAGCAACATAACCCTAACCCTTACATACTGTGCCTCAGTAGAGATCTATAGGTATTATGGATCATGTTGTGCATTATTAGAAGTCTATAGGTGACATGCCCCTTGCTGTGCATCACTAGACCATAGGTAATATACATGCTGTGCATCAGTTGAGATCTATAGGTATAATGGATGCTGCATTATGGCACTAGAGGGCTATAGGTATCATAAACCCTGCTGTGCATTACTAGAGGTCTATAGGTAACATACAAAATGCTGTTCATCACTAGAGATCTATATGTATTATATACTCTGCTGTGCATTACTAGAGGTCTATGGGTAACCTACACCCTGCTGTGTATCAATAAAATTATAAAGGTATCATACACCCTGCTGTGCATTACAATAGTTCTATAGGTGACATAGATAATACTGTGTCTCACTAGGTCCAAAAGGTATCATTGACCCTGCTTTGTATCAATAAAGATACACCTTGTCCTGTACCCCATGAAGACCCTGAGCTGTGCTGGATAATGTACCTTGTGGCTCCTGTCTGACTTTAAAGTCACCCCTAAGCCCACCTTACCTGTGGTCGTTGTGGTCGGGTCCTGCGCACAGGCGTCAGGATCACACAAATAATGGGCAAACTTTTGTGGGTGCACGCATGCGTCGGCGTTCATGTATCAAGAGCTAAGAAAACGTGCTTCATAGAGTACATTAGAAGTAGTTGTCAGGATCCCCTGTCCCCTCCTTACATTTTCTCCTTCCTTGCACTTTACGGTTCTGATCTGGTTTCATTGAACTTTGTTGTACGGTGGGTCGACTAGGTAGTGGGGTTATGTACGGTTGCACAGGGGGTAGCTGAAATGAGGTGCAACTAGTGACCCCTCATCCTCGCCATAAGATGGGAAAGACCCTGTCTCACATATTGGAAAAATTAGTCTTACGAGCCTGGAACACTAGCCCTGTTACATATTAAACAGAGTGATAAGAGGGTCACATAGACCACTAATTGTTAGACCCAGACATGCTGGTACCAGTCTACCTCTGTTCAGGGGTATAAGATGGGGCACCAGAGAATAAAGTTAATCCTCTGTTTGGAACACATATGTACGGTGTGTTTTATTGAGAAGAAGTGCTAGAGTGTAAATTACTTTACACCGCATCTAGCCAAATCTAGTGAGGGAATATTGAACTGGATCATAGACCTAGAGAGGGTAGGACTGGTACGATTGCGGATTCTGGCCCCATCAGAAGACTAGGTTGTGACAGTAGTGATCTAGGAACAAAAGGGATTTACTTGCTTAGAAACAACAATTTGTCAGCTTTACTAGGAGCCCCAATCTGCTTGAGTACAGAAGACCAATAGCCATGTAAAGTGAGCCTAGTCAGACTGACCTCTGCATGTGGTCCCCTAAGCTGGGAAAGTGAAAGATTCTGAGCGGTCACACAGATCAAGGACAATGTTGTTTCGGCGCTGACATTAGATACACACTTCAATATAACACAATGAATTTTGTTTTTTATTAAACTTTCAGCTTTTATTTAGAATTCAGAGCTGTGATTTATCATTACCCCTTTTAAAACAATTATGCCAAATTACAAATCTTCATAAAATTACTTTGACTGTTTTGTTTCGTTAGAGCAGTTAATTATTGGAGTTTGTAGAAATAATGGGTTGTACAAAAGGTGTAATATAGGCAACCACAAAAATATGAAAAAACCTGAAGCCATTAATTATACAAGGTCCAATACACTTTGTCCTAGTGACGTGCAGGTTTTTATAAAGTCTTATTGTAAAATGGCAATTTGATATAGAGAGATTTTATAGCATGATATAACTCTTAAAAAAATATATCATAAATAAAAACAAGCAGAAAGGACATTCAAACTATGTGGCTATACAAAGACAAATTGCGAGGTACTGTACAAAGGGTCAAAATGCAAAGAGGAGTACATTAAGTAAGGACATTTTAACAGCATGAAGTAAATCACAAACCATTGCATACTTCTAAGAACATCTTAAAAGCTAAGGGTGATTCTTTTACCTTCAACATAGTAAATTAGTTAAACATTTTGTAGAATATAAAAAGACATGATATTCAGTATGTTGTGAAGCTGTTTTCCCTCATGTTACGCAGCTCTGATTGTGGTGTCTTCCAGAAATCTTTAAAGGTTACCCATCAATACTGGATTTATTTTTTTATAAAGATCACCAAAAACTGTCTATGCTATATATTAGACTTTTTTTTTCTAAAATAAATATTTTTTTTATATACGCATCCTTTTCTTTCAGAGGCACAATCTGTAGATTAGTATCAAAGTGCCTTTGTAACGCAAGTAAGGTGATTTAACTTAAAGAGCTTCATTGCATACTTTTATTTATTTATTGTTGCTTTGTTATCTGTTAAAAATGAAACCATTCTTGAGAAATAACTTGTGTATACCGTAAGTGATATTTCTACTTTATAGGTATCAGCATGAGTTTAGGTTTTATTTTGGATCTAAGAGTGAAATGCATTGTGGGCTCATTTGCATGTCCCCACCCAGTTTCCCAGAGTGCAGTGCAATACCTGTTTGTCTGAGAAATCTGAGCAGTTAACTTTAACTTATTTTTAGACATTCAAATTGGAACACAAGTGTACTTTATATTTACTGTACTACTCTGTAGGTTGGAGGGCTTCTGTCAGTCCTTTGCCCACCATAAAGTTAAAATGATCTTGTGAGAAGTTATATATATATATATATATATATATATATATATATATATATATATATATATATATATATATATATATATATATATATATATATATATATATATATATATATATATATATATATACACACTAAATTAATCTGAAGTGACATTCTATAATAATATTATTTAAAATATTTCAAGCTTTTAAAAATACCCGCTATATATTGATATTTTTTTTTGCCTGAGAGTTCAGCTTTACAGCATACTGAAAAAAAAAAAAAAGTGATCAAAAGACCATATATTCTAAACTGGACTTTTCCCCAATGAAGTAGTGATATCCTTAAAAATTTGGCCTTTAAAACTTTGATTCTGAGAAGTAAATCCTTTCCACATCTTAGGCAAATGTCACTACTTTAAAATGATTCATGGAAAAAAAGCACAACTTAGTAGCTTTGTTTACAAATGAAATTCAGAGAGCTTGATAACCAGAATATTCTTTGCAAATATATATCATTTATATATAAAATATTCTTATCTGTGATATAATGTAACAAACCTCTAAATATCAGACAGAGTACTATAAAAACAACTATTCCCTACTTGGAATGGAGTGAAGATATATTAAAAACTTTCCTCTACAAAGATAAATAAGAGAAAAAAAAATAAAATGTTATGCCACAAAATCTCAGTAAAACATAGTTTTGTCACCCATTTTGTCAGAACAGTTACTCTCCTCTATTTTTTTAATCACATTTTTATACTAGAACTCTACATAACTTTTTTATATAAAAAAAATATTCTGTCACCAGTAAAAAAAAAAAAAAATATTTTAGACTCCCCTAAATCTTTTGCAAAGCTTTGCTGGACGGTGTGGCAGTATATTGGTTATCAGAGTGGTAAAATTTACAAAAAGTAAACATCTACTGCTTCTAATTTCAATCATTATTTGTAAAATAGCCATTTATTGTTAGTCCATTTGTTTTCTTAGTGTTCTTTTCTGTACATTTCACAGAGCTGATTATGTTCCGAACGCTGCCACATAGTTTAAAAAATTACATATTATTTATTTGATTTATTTGTATGATTGTTCTTCAAGGTGGATTATGGTCACACTTTTTGATCAAAGTTGTGATTGTTTTAAAATTGTTTACTGAATTGACATAATAAAAAAAAAAAGGAGTTGAAAGGTGGAAGATGCATTTCCACCTTCTACCATCACCCCAAGTACATGGTTGGGTGCGGATTCTCTCTTCACCTGTCTTCCAAGCCCATTCTCCAACTAAAAAGCTCTGGTCACTTTTCGGTGCAAACTCTTCATTCAATGTATTTTTTTTTTTAAATACAAAAAGCTGGACATTTTATGCTTTTTCATTCAAGCCCAGAGCCATTTATCTTAGACTTACTTTACCTTCTTTTAAGTAGGAAATGGGCTGCCCAATCATACTAGTCATAACACAAATTAAATATTATTTAGGGCTCTGTATTCTCTTAAAAAAACAATCCTAAATCACATCCACAGTCCTGGAGCACCGAAAAGGTAAATTCACTTTGTGAATCTGAACCATTCTACCCAGATTATGATGCTTAACATCCCTGTTTTGTTTAGACAGTATACGTAAATGATTGTTTTGCTTCTTCATTAAAAAATATTTTTATTTGATAGTCATTTTTAGAATTGGTCTGCTTTGCTTCAAACTTGTTCACCAGTTTTTACACCCTCATGATGTGGCAGAAACTCCTATCTCTCGTAATAGCAATGTCCAAACTGCACACAATATACCACAATGGGATATTCCAAAGGATGTGCAATTTCAATTTGCAGGTGGTCAGTAGATTTCAACCACCAGAAAGAAGGTAGCGCAAAATATTGGTTAATTACCATTCTGGAGAAAAGCAATTTATAGACATTGATCCTTAAATTAAAGACACCACACTTGTTCTTCATAGATTAAGTACAGAGCTTTTGAAAACTCATTGGTTTCGTCATCAAGTGTTCTGTGAACATTCATAGGCGTCGGCAATAACGAACAATGCAGAAGGCACTGTTGTCTCTGTATGATTTTCTGAAGGTTGACTGCTTTTGAAAATAATAAATAATGCATGAGTTTTTAAAAGTTCTGTACAGAATGAAGGAAATCGAATGTTGGACCTGACTGCCCAAGAGATCCTGCACATATCTGCTTAAATGGGTGATTAAAAAATATATACTGATTAAAAAATATACTTTCAATATGATGGCAAAGACTTTAAGTGTTCAAAGTGCTAAGAAACCAGGCACTAATTTCATTGCCGCTTATATTTGATACTGTCCATTGCAGTTTTTGGGCCATCCATGGTCGGCTCAAGGGTCTGTGGTGTTGATCGTTTTTCTGTATGGGGGTGCCCATCCTCGGGTCCAACTGCAGTGGCCTTCCTTATGTTTGATGCAGGCATAGTTTTTGGCTTGGTAGTCATCACTTAATGGACGAGTCCACAGGCACTCATTCTTAGCAGTGATAATACAGGGTAGGTCATAGCAAGCCTTGATCTGCAGTACAAAAAGGGAACATTCAGTCAGATACAATAGACTTTCCCATACCATATATAAATTATCTACACAATGTTTGTTAAGCAAAACCAGTGCAACAGTGAAACATGCTTGCATTCTGTAACTTAGACTAAACGGGGGTGCTGTCAAAATTTGTTTCTCTATCTATTCTCATACGTTGAAAAGCCTTTTTTTACCCCAAGTATTTATTTGTCCCTACTGCTGCTCAGAGGTATAGTGCTATGAGAGGAAGAAAGACAAGTGAAGGGATATGGAATGAGGATAGTAGGAAGTGGAAGTGACAATGACAAAAAAAAACTATAATGGAGTTATGGGGAAGAATATAGCAAGTGGAATAAGAAAAGGACTGGAGGTTAAATGGAGAATGAGAGAGGGCCTGATTGGGGATGTAAGAGCAGATGAATCTAAGGACAGAGAGGATGAATGGTACAGGGGAATAAGGATGGTGGAAATAAAGATGGCAGTGGGGTTAAGGGTAAGAGATAGACATAAGCTGAAAAAGAGGGCAATATGAGGAAATGATAAGCTTGTGGCATAACAGGAACATGAGCCAAAGAGTATTAGAGTATACAAGTCAAGCCATCACCTTGCAGTTGCACCCCAGATGATAGCGATGATTGAGTCCTTTGCGTTGTGCAAAAGTGAGTTTGTCCCACTTCTCGACCAAGTTACAGAGCCCGGTGTAAACCTTTCCATCATAAACACTTCCTGAGGAAAAAGAAAAAAGAAAATGTAATCTTTTTATTGCCAGCTACCTGTCGGGCGTCTCAATTCTAAAGCATGTCATATCAATTAATATTCACATTTAGGGCTGTAGGTTGAACTTTAGTTATGTACAAAATGGGATTTTTATGAAAGGCTCAAAACTTATATGTTTAACATCTAGTCATGGGTGTCCTTTGAGAAATCATTTTTTAGAATCACAACAAAAACAGTGGGCTTTTTCATCGGGTCAGAACTTTGTTGGAAACCTGTGCTTTGAATGAGGAACAAGCTCAAAACCTTTTTTTCCAGTCTGCTCACCTGTGATCAAGTACTGGTACTTATTGACTTCCAGCTTGATGCCACACATGCTTTCATAGGCCTCAGTGTAGATATATTGTACATGGGGCATCTTTGTAAAGCCACGGTACATCTGTGGAAATATAATGAGAGTTTTCTGTTCAGACCATGTAATCATACTAAAAGAAAAGGTTATAACGTCCTACAAGTCCTAAACATTATAAGATGCCATTGATCGCCTCCCCTGTGTAGAGAAATGTCTTAAGGCAGCGCAGTTTAGTTTTTGTGGATCTCTTATTGCTTGTAGGTATCAATAAAATAAATGTTTGCTGAATAGGTTTTACCTCCTCCACTACTTACAGCATAGAGTTATACTTTGCATGGATTTGCCTAAATATACTCTGCACCCACTTGTACTGCTATCATTTACACAACTCAATAATAAAATAATTCTCACACGGAGATAGGATACATAGGTGCCGGATGTGTATAACTATCATTTCAATAAATAACATGTAAATAAATTCCCATAATTATGAGCAAAACAATACTATAACTTTATTGGTTCAAAAATAAAACTAAGTTATAGCAGTACAATGCCATACATCAATATTTATGCAGCTTGATGCAAAGAAGGGCTGACACCATTTATAAAACGTTTAATAGAGGATGAAAACCAACAGGCGCATATATTCTCGTTTTCAAACTACTTAACATTTTTAGATTAACTCTTCAAAATAGCCATGATTTAATTCCTTTCCTGTATCCCCACTACTGGCACTGGAAGACCTTTTGTTTTTATATTCCTAGTTTGTGAAAGTCACTTTGCTTTCTCCTCAGCGTAAAAACGTTTTATTTATTTTAATGATTCTATCATGTCACTCTCTTCCAAGATCCCTTTATTAAAGTATTTCTTATAAAATTTGTATTTTAAACCACACATAATTTTAGTCACCCTTCTTTAATACTAATGGCATATGCGTTCCATGTATGAAAGTACTGGACAACTGGAAATGTTCTACAAGAGCTCTTGAACAGAGCACCCTTTATTGCATTTGGATCCATGCGTACATACCGACACACCTAGCCAACAGCATACCTAGTTAAGAGATTTTATAATTGATAAAAAAAAATAATTGGAAGTGATTTATGCAGATTTCACACAACTTTCTAACATCTACAAAGAGAACAAGAGCTTCACCGCTGGAGTATTGGCAAGGAAGTCTGAAACGTTGTCAAATAAGCGGACTCTTGAAAGGCAACTATTGGCACAAGAGGAACGTCTCAGACTTAAGTCACACTTGGACAACTATAAAAAGGCCGTTTAATCTCAACATCAAGATCCTGAGCCATCTGCATTCGATATGGGAAATTAGTGACACTCTGAATCCATGGATGTATCCGATATATAAAAACAGGAATCATTATTATTGCCATGTTGGATAGAAGAGTGACTGTATGTATCACTATACTTAAGACTTAGACACACAGAATAATGATGTTCCATATAGGTACCTTGCAAAACATTTTTCGTTAGAGCGATTGGTACACTATACTCAAAAAGGATCACTATAATACTAGTAGTAATAATTTCAAGCCTTTAACTTTATACTTTTCTCCCTGTCACGCCCAATTAGCATAATTAAAGGTGGGGTATATTTAGGCAGATTAATCAACTCTAATCCATCATCAGTCTATACATTCCTACCAAGGATTATTCAACTCAGAAAGAACCCATAATACTGATTAGAAGGCAGTTCTGCAAGATTTTGTGTCATGGAAAAAAATATTTAGGTAACATTTTTCTGCTAAAGATCCGAGGATAGGCCATGTGTTCTTATATGTAGGGGCAATCTACATATACTACATAGGTGCAATCTACAGATACTACGTTGGGGCAATCTTCAGATACTACGTTGGGGCAATCTTCAGATACTACGTAGGGGCAATCTACAGATACTACGTAGGGGCAATCTACAGATACTACGTAGGGGCAATCTACAGATACTACGTAGGGGCAATCTACAGATACTACGTAGGGGCAATCTACAGATACTACGTAGGGGCAATCTACAGATACTACGTAGGGGCAATCTACAGATACTACGTAGGGGCAATCTACAGATACTACGTAGGGGCAATCTACATATACTACGTAGGGGGCAATCTACATATACTACGTAGGGGGCAATCTACATATACTACGTAGGGGGCAATCTACATATACTACGTAGGGGGCAATCTACATATACTACGTAGGGGGCAATCTACAGATACTACGTAGGGGCAATCTACATATACTACGTAGGGGCAATCTACATATACTACGTAGGGGGCAATCTACATATAGCTTAAGCTCAGATGACCACATTATAATGTAATTAGAAAAATATCCAAGTGGGCTGTACACACACACACACCTCCCTACAAACACATATTGGAATAAGTTTGCATATTCTACCTGTGCAACATTTCTTTAAGATCTTTATCTCAGATTGTCTGAAAGTAAAATCATTTATTATCCCCATTTACTAATCTCTTAGTCCATGTTTTCAATCCTAACAAAGAAACCCTTACACGGCCCCTCCATTTAGTAAATAACGCCATTGTTTTTTGGACGACATGTGGACGTCTTATTCCTCCCTGAAGCTTTATTCCGCCTAATAAGTTGCAGGTTTTTAGTCTCTATGCCAAAATATTACTTCTTGGTAAGTAAGTGAGCCAGCCTCATGACTGGGAGGTCACAGCCAAAGCTTTAACCTCATGTTATTCGTATTTGGAGAAATGGTGCAGTGAAGTTAAATATTTTCCCTAAACTACGCATTTGGTTGATGTGGGATTATTGGCATACGTTTTACGTTCTTAATGATTATGGGTTTACTAAGCTCTTTATTTTATTCAATTATTGCACAATTGTATTTTGAAGGCAACCATGTGTAGAGGAATCCTAGCGGCGTGTTTTTGCCACCGTTGGCAGGGCAGCCTCCAGGGGGAGGGAGGGGCAATGTAATTTTATTAAACATTTGGGAAAATAATTTCATGCTCCTATGAGCATTTTACCAGGATCACAAATGTGTAAATGTCAAGAGATGGAATTGAAATGTGGAAGCCAAAGACAACTATGGTTCTTACAGCCTCAAGAGGGTGGATAATGGTGGGAGAGGCCGGTGAGTTCATGTGTTTACACGCGCACTAACCAAATCAGGACGTAGATGATCAGCAATTTAAAGTATGCGGATTGCAGTTATTTGTTATACAAATTCAGAATTTCAAGTAGGCTGTAGTATGACTAATTTCTATTTTAAAAGCACTTTAGTTTTCTTTTTGTTTCATGAATACATCCACAGAAGTTATTTTACAAATAGAAATTAGATCATAATATACAGAGACATATAATTAAATCTCATTTGCCATATATAAAACATAATTCATAAAATTTAAAATATAGAGCAAAAAGCTCCTATAAAAAAAAAAGTGAATATATACTGCATATACTCGAGTATAAGCAAAGTTTTTCAGCCCTTTTTTTAAGGCTAAAAAGGGCCCCCTCGGCTTATACTCGAGTCACTCCTGACCCCGCCATGTCTCTCTACCCCCCCTTGTGTCTCTCTAACCCCCCTCACTTACCTGCTCCGGCCTCCTCTCCTTCCGGTATATGCTAATGACGTCACATGCCGCCACAACAAGACCCGGAAGGAGCGGAGGCCGGAGCAGGTGAGGGGAGAGGGGTTAGAATGAGGGGGGAGGTGGATGGGGGGGTTGAGGATGAGGATGGGGGGGGTTGAGGGTGAGGATGGGGGGGAAGAGAATGAGGATGGGGGGGGAAGAGAATGAGGATGGGGGGGAAGAGAATGAGGATGGGGGGGAAGAGAATGAGGATGGGGGGAAGAGAATGAGGATGGGGGGAAGAGAATGAGGATGGGGGGAAGAGAATGAGGATGGGGGGAAGAGAATGAGGAGGGGGGGGAAGAGAATGAGGAGGGGGGGGAAGAGAATGAGGAGGGGGGGAAGAGACACAGGGAAGGGAGAGGGGAGAAGAGACAAGGGAGAGAGAGGGGTACACAAGGCACAAAAGGGACACAGGGGGCAACACATTTCCCACCATCGGCTTATACTCGAGTCACTCATTTTACCCAGTATTTTGTGGTAAAATGGGGGCCTCGGCTTATACTCGAGTATATACGGTACATCAATTTTAAAAATGAGTTTCACTTTGATTTAAATGCTTATTTTGATGATGTAGAGCAGGATTGATAACTTAAAGTTCCCTTTAATGCACTTAGGCTAATGTATAGATGCCCACAAGTGACACAATCTATGTTTGAAACAGACAAGTATGACCTCTTACCTTCATCTGTTTCACAGTGTACCGCAGGGTTCCAAAAGGCCCATCATCCATTAGCTTCTTCCCCACCACTTTGGCACGGATAACTGAATGAGAGACAGAAACAGGGGGTTAATCTTGTGCCATGTCTTTGAGGCAAACCACTACAACAGTACAAAAGCATATTAAAAATTGTTTTACAGAAAACTTGACATTTGTACTTTTTGTGTCAGTCTGCCTTCATGATCCCAAAATAACTTCTCCTAAAATGTGGTGGGACTTGCTTACTACCACAGAGATATGAATTATGGAGTAGAAACTGTAGAGCTATTTGTTGGAGGTCCCATGTTTAAACATATAGGAAGAATAGATGGACAAGTAGCTCTAGATAATTATTAATTTACAGGCGTAAGTATGGTTCACAAATTACCAATGTCCTTAGCAAAGCTTGGTCTAATAAGCAATTTCTTATCACTCGTCCATTCAAGTCAGAGATGCCTAACCCATTTAGATATCATAATGTAGAGAAAGTTGACAAGCTTTAACCGGTCTAATCGTGGACACTCCTTTGGCCATTCGGCTTATAGAATGTGTTGTATCAGTTTAATCACTCGTAAATAAGTTTAGCAATGTGAACGGTGTCTGCAATTTATAATAATATTCTGCCTGTAACATGCCACTAATCTAAAGAGAATAACTGTAAATGCCCAAGTGTGCTTATTGTATCCTAGCCTCGAACCACTGGTACTAGTATAGAAGACAAGAATACAAAATCTCTCCACGTATACAGTATAAGGCAAAGTATCACAGCAGGCCATCAATAGTGAACGGGCTGGGATTGTGGTTGAGAAAATATGGTCCACAAATGTTTTTACTTCTAGAACAGAGCTAACCACAACTTCTGTAAGGGCCAAACCACAGGAACAGTCTTGGGTGTGACAGTACAGCTCGTCAAACTTAGTCAGTGCACAAAGCTCCCAGGTTTTGGGTTTTGGAAACTATCCTATTAAATAAGTATTGTCACAGTGATGTCAGAGTCACAGGACAATTACTGAAACAAATGCAGAACAGCACTATAAATACACACACACTGTGATGAGAGGCATCAACCTCGAAACAATTCTGTCTGAGTGGGTTTCTGGCTTGTGCATAATCCAATCCTAAACTTTGTTTTACACAGTGAGCATATGCTTTCAAAGGAGCAATCAATAAAATAGTAATTTGGATTCAAAGCGTAAGGTACATTGTATCTCATCTGCATGTCCCCTCCCAATCCCACCAGAATGCAGTACAATTACTGCATTTCTGGGCAACCTAAGCAGGTATTACATTTTTAACTTATTTTTAGACTTTAAGATGGGCTTATAAATGTCTATACATACACACTAATATAATATAATATAAATATATATATATATATATATATATATATATATATATACACACACACACAAAACCAACTAACAGCCTTATTAAATTGCAATTCTGCCAATTGAATAGGGCTCTATATAAGCACATAGCATATTTTTTTTCCAGAAGTTTTTAGTTAGTGAACTTCTATTCAAAAGCAAGGTCTTCACTAACTAAAAACTTCTGTAAAAAAATATGCTCTGTGCTTAAATAGAGCCCTATTCAATTGGCCGAATTGCAATTTAATAAGGCTGTAAATGTTAATACAAAGTATCATACAATCTTCTGAATGCTGAAAAATATCTGAACTAAAGCAGGGGTTGACAAACATATCTGAAATGTAGGACCTTGTTAAACATGTTAGGAGTCAGGGTACATATAATATATATATATATATATATATATATATATATATATATATATATATATAGTTAGGAGCCAGCAGTAGCATTTTAGAAGACTGCACTAAACTATTAAGCATTTACAAAAGATTTATAATAATTATACAGGTGATGGTTTTTAATAAACAATGACTCCTATGCCTCAGCATTAGTTGCAGGTGGGCTCGCTCACATAATAAGCCCCTTCCTGTGTGTGCACCTCATTAATCCCCTCATGACCACTCTCCTTCCATAAACTCCACACATGTGCTCTAGGAAACTTAGATCCATCTGGTATCCCCGGAATCCGCAGAGTAGACATCTGAGATGCTGAGTTGCTCCCAGCCTCCGGATAAGCGAGGTTATAGGTGGGTTAGGGGAGGGTGAGAGCTGGCACCAGTGGCACCGGAAGACTGAGCACTTTCTCATGCTCATTTTTTTTGATCCTGAGAATGCAGTTCTGTTTTGTATACGTCATCTGCTCTGCTCATTGCACCATCTGGTACAGTATGCGCTTATAATGTAGCAAGAACATGGCACGATACTGTACCAAACTAATATAAAATAATGTTAAATTACAAACATCAGTTATACAACGGCTATACCCTGTAATGCTTTAGATGTATTGCTACAGGAGGAAACACCAATTTAGAAGTATATTTAATCATGCATATTTGAGACACTATTTCCCATGATGCCATGGACAGGTCAAAACAAACAAAAAAAAAGTCATAACTATACAAAAATAGAAGTTGTGCTATTCCTAGGTTTGCTGGAGACTTGAGTACAGTGTCAGGGGCACTGACCCCGGGATGCAAGTTCAAAGCATTCCCTCTCCGTGCCAACAGGATGATCAGATAGGTGTCAAATACTCAAAAGCCTTTCGGCTGGGCGCTCTCGGAAGTGACAGTTTCCCACAATAGACCAGTAGAGTTTTATTGAAAAATGATAGTCTGCTGGTGCCTCTGTGACAGGGAGATGTTCACCTTAGCAGCAACATGAAAACGATCTGTAAGTGATATGGGGTGCACCATCCACCATGATGGATTTTTACATAAGAGACCAAAAGTCTATGAAAGACTGAATGAATTACACTGCTGAATGGGACCAGTACACTGCACAGGGCTTTTTAAATTAAATTAGACGTAAAAAAATATTTTTATGATTTGTTAAGTAAATATAAATACAAGTGGTTGTTACAAACATTTTTGAAAGGAAATGTTAGATAATTGAACTTGAAAGTTGGGTATTTTAAGCATAAGTGTCATGGAAAAAATACCTCCCATTCTCCTAATGAGTTTATCTCACATGACTAATTATGTTGCACAGTGAAGGATCTATTCAGATAGATCAGACTAATAAGGCCTTAAAGCCCTGTTTTTACCTTTTTCTAATCTAACACATACAGCAGAAACACACATTACATGGAGTCATTCTATACACACACACATACAGATTTATTTTGTTTATTTTTGGTTTCCACACCTCCAGTGGTGCCTACATAGGTACCTGGCACTAACCAATAGAACACTACATGCAAGTATTTTTTTTTTAACCTTTTACTAACATTCAAGCCAGCAGCAGCACAGTACAGAGATCCAGAGCAGCACTGCCTGAGCTGTTTCCTTGTGGTGGGAACAAAAGACTACACATCTTATGATGCTTTGCTGCAGTGGCTTAATCTCCAAACTAGCTACAATGCTGTAGCTGCCTCTGATTGGCCAGAAGGAATTATGAATTTTATTCTAATTTAGCTTGGATTTTCAGGGGCATTCCTTCTCAAAATCAACTGCCAGGAAACTGAATACAAACTCTAGAGTAACTGTATTAATGTTTATTTAGGGATTTTTTTTTCATGCATAAAAAAAGGTTTGGATACACTACTGATTCTCCACCAGATGCATTCATAACTCAGGAAACTTACATATACCTTTAAGAATATATTTACTTAACAAATCACCAAAATATTAATACAAGTGGTTGCTTTTGAAAGGAAATATTAGATAATTGAAAAGTTGGTTATTTTAAGCATAAGTTACATGGAAAAAGATGGCCCACTCTCCTAATGAGTTTAGCTCATATGATTAAATATATTTCTCACTGGGGATCTATACAGCTACGTCAGACTAATGATAAGGTCTTCATTTCTTCCATTAAATGTGTTTGTTCTCATAAAATTTAATAAAGTGGGCATGTGGTATAAATGCAATATTAATTATTGATATTAATATTAACAAACATAATATTTTATTTTGCTCCTGTTGAGATTAGACACCGGAGAGGGATGAAAACAATTGGATGGAAATGTATTAGATGTATTTCTTTTTAGAGACTTCCACTGTCAAACTACAGACATATCAACTTACAATCCAAGATGGAAACCCATGACACAAGCATAGTGGGCCAATGAGATTTTCTTTATCAATACTCTCCGTGACCTCATGGACCATAACATATTTATGTAGATGGTCATGCTGATCCACTTGGTATTCATGGCAGAGATACTGGAGTGAGTTGCCAGTTCCTTTTACAGTGGGCCACAGCAAACAGCTCCTGGTATTCCTAGGTGGTCTCCCATTCCAGTATTGACCAGGCCCAGTGACTTCTTAGTTCCCGGACTTTGAATCAAACCCACTGAATCCTAACCACTGGACCACCAGGGAACCCCTCCATGGCTTACATAGCTGCTAAGATTGTTAGTTTGCTACACACATTATAATATGTGTAGCTTTCCCAGACTACAGTGGTGCTTCTACAGTCTTCCTTCCTACCCTATCACTTGTCACCAAAACCCCTAATTATTTGTGACAACATAAAGTGAGCTTTGTGACACCCAGTATGATTAAGAATTACTGGGATAGATTCACTAAGCTTTGCAGATGTTGGAAATTGCATCGTTGAGGCTACAATGTCAATTTTCCCAACAGGATATACATACTGCAACTTCAGCAATCTGCAAAGCTTAGTGAATCTGGGGGAATGTGTTGGGAAATGTTATCTAACAGTTTAAGCCCTAGATGAGGTAATGGAATTCTTGTTTGAGGAGGTGATCGGTAAGAAGTGCCTTTAAGATGCTGAGAGAGAAGGGGGATTGGCGAATATTTAGTGTCACTGCATTCCAGTGGTGATGGGCAATTACGGAAAAACATTTTAGCGATGAGTCTCTGAAAGGGACTGGGAGCAGACATTCCTGAGAGTAACATAAGAGAAAGGTGTGAATTCCACTCACAACGCCTAAAAAAATAGAATGGACATTTGTTTTGCGCTGTATAAGAAATTGCTCATCTACAGTCCTTGGAGAGCATGGGCAACTGGCGCTCAAAAGTTGGTTAACGCTTTCACTGGCAGAGGGACAAGCAATGCAAAGCCTAAAAGAAATGATGTGCATTGTCCTTGGGGAGTATTTGTTTTAGGTAAATATATGCAGAGCAATGTGATCTAACCCCAAATAAGGCCAAGAACAAATTGAATTGGATGGTTGAACCCTATAGAAAATATGGGCTGGAAAAAAAAAATGAGTGCCAATCAGCAAATTCTATTATTTCACTGTTATAGACTGGTCAGTAATGCACTGCACTCAATAGGTTAATTCCTCCTCTACTTACTATGGACTAGAATATATTCATTTTATCCACATCCCAGGTTAAATTATACAGTACAAAAAGGATCTTACTTTGTGGGCCACATTTACTAAAAGGTGAAGTGCTTAAGAACCGTTCTACAAATGCTATCCAACACTTCACCCTTTAGTACTTCTTGTCTAAGTCTCATTAAAAGCATGATGGGAACACCAGACCCTCCACTTTAGCAGGGACATAATGACAGCACAGGAATTCCTCTGTCCCTCCAACCTAAATACCACCTTCCCAACAACAAAGCATGTTTGCGGGAAGTCCGGACTTGCTGGCACTTGGTTTACATACTGAAATAAGCTATTTAAATCTATATTAGATAAAATTGAGTTGAATAGTTGCTATAATGGTCAAACTTTCTTAAAAATAAGTTTATTGTGATGAAAGTGGGCAAACAAACTGGTTTCAGACCCTATTTGACTAGAGTTCCTCCAATCTTCTTTGTAGTGTTTAGAGGACAAGTAACTGCAAATATCTATTTATTCTACAGCGTTAATGGCAGAGCCTGTGAACATTAGCTAGATACTGTGCTACAGTTTGAAAGGTAGGAGGAGATAAAGCCTAAGTATGAGTGTTACATTTGGGGAATTAAATGTTAACACATTTCAGGGGCCACAAACTTGTATTATGAAGGCTATTTTCTATTTGGGGAAAAAGCCATTGCAGCCACAGCAATCCACTTGTCAGCCCCTCCATTACTTAGTGAATTTTGCCCTTTTCTTTGATAAGATTGTAAAACTATGTACAAATATATAGCGTTAAGAATACATCACTTGGATGTGTCTGCCCACTGCAGCGTATGCAGACACAGACTCCTTAGGGCTGGATGTGCAGTGAAGTGTTCCAGCCTATCAGGGACCATGTCTCAGCAGCATGTTGCAGAGTGTTGCTAAAAGATGATCACCGATTGGTTAGGATTAGACACTGCACATGCAGTAGTATAGAGTCTGTGTCTTAGTGAGCTGCAGAGGGCAGCCCCAAGCGTGTAATATGTGTTTGATTTTAGGCAATATAAACAGAGCTTAAATAAATACTTAATAAAATAAATTACATGTAAATGTAAGTAGATATATTATATACCTAGTAAAATCCCGAAAACTTCAATATGCCTTAAGGCACAGGTAACACCGTAGCTAAGCAGGAAAAGATAGATAAGAAAAAAAAAAGTCTCCTTTTGCCAATTCTGGAATGTGGAGATTTTATAATCTTGTAAAAAGCCACCTAAAAATTCCCACTGTGTGGAAGCAACAGTTGTCAAATATGACGGTGCCTCTATTTTTATACCACCATGCTGTAAGGACTATTTAGTCTTACTGAGACAGAGGAAGGAAGGCAGCCCTACCTTGAAGTCATTACAAGGAACACAATGTGCCTGTTATGTACGGGACAGTGCCGACTTGTATAGCATCAGATAAGGCTTTGTAGTAACAGCGTACATGACAAATGTGGGAATACTCCCAGCATGCACGTTATGATGGATAGAAACTTCCGCTTTCTGGACAATAGCTTCCAAATTTTGATATATGTCTTCCTTTGGAATCAATTCATATCACACCCTACACAGCTGAAAAGGAAGAATAAAGGCTCATGCAGATGGTATAGGGATTACATAAACTATATAAAAAGAACTAATAAAAACAGCAGGAAGCTCTGTATAATAAATATCCTCTGGCTATGTTTTACTTCAAAAGTTCCCCTATGCAGTAATGTTTATCAGCCCTTAGGGAAATCTACCATGACTTCTTCTGTTTATTCAAAATGAGCACTACAAGGCCCTTTAAGAACTGACAGAGTAGGGTTACATTTGTTTATTTAGTTACGGGTTAACAATCAAATCAGTAAAAAAAAAAAAAAATCATGGTACTTTTTTACTTTTGAAATTAACACTGCTGCTTCCAGCAGTGGCGAAGTTAGTGAATGGAGGGCCCTGGTGCAAATTTAATATATATATATATATATATATATATATATATATATATATATATATATATATATATATATATATATATATATATATATACACACACACACACACACCAGTAACCTTGAGCTTTGGAATACAGCCGGCATATACTTAAAGGAAGCCATGTTTGAAATGGTGATGGATTGCAAGAGCGAAGACTTTGTGGGCACATTTGCATGTCCCTACCCAGGTTCCCTGAATGCAGTGTACAATTTATTTTTCAGAATTCTGAGCAAGAAACAATTTTTTTTTTTTTTTTTTTTTACTTGTTTTAGACGTTCCAATGTGAACAAAAATGTACTATATAAATATATAGTTCACTGGTGGCTCAGAATGACTAATTTATATAACATTTTCTTTTTCTGTAGTGGGGTGCCCTTCAGGGGTGTAGGAGCCAGAATAATTCAGGGGGAGATACAGCGCATTGTATACACAGGCCGTAAAATAGCTTATTCATACATATCTACCCCTTCCATGCCTCCCTGCATCTTGATGTCTTGCCTCCCTCCCCTGCTGGCATTTGTTCTCCCCGGTGCAGGGAATCTTGAATGATGTCACACACACACACACACACGTGACATCATTCAGGATTCCCTGCCCAGACAAGAAGACGCGTTGGCAGAGAAACAAATAGACTGTTACTAATTAGCACACAAAACAGGTAATTAGTATTCATGTTTGCAGAATAATAAATCATGTCAACCTGTTATGTCAGGGTAAAGTTCACAGGTAGGCAGATCTATTAGCAACAAAACATGTATGTAAACACACATCTGTCTGCCACATGTGGTATATAGTGACATGCAGTGCTGGTGGCAGAGCCATCTATCACTGTAACTCTTCCCATAGACACATTTACAATACACTGAGGGTTTGTAAAACATTACCAGGGAGTTGTTAGGCCACAGTCTTACAGAACAGCCAAGTATTCACTACAGGAGGCAAGGATTACCAAGTATTCTGTGTGTCGATCACTATTGTACAGAGATGTATTAAATGGTAAAAAGTCAGTCTATCTACCTAAAAGGTTTTGCAGAACAGCCACGTGCTTATCCCATCCATTGCCTGCATTCCTTTCTTGCGTTATTTCACATTTGATGTTTAGTCATTTCTGACTCTCAGTAATCCTATGGCCCACAGCACTCCAGGAACTTATGTCAGTCACTGCCCCTCTCCTCTGAGCTCCATCACGCTCATGTTCATTGCTTCAATCACCTCATCTCTGCCTCTACCATCCCCTTCTTTGTGTGCCTTCAATCTTTTATGGTGCTCTGCCTTCTTTATGGTCCAGCTCTCACATCCGTATGTTACTACTGGAAATACCATAGTTCTAACTATGTGGACCTTTGTTGATAGTTGAATAATATCTTTACTAGCATGTCCCGACTTGCCATAGCTTTCCTTCACAGAAGCAAAAGTTTTTTTGCCACAATATTGCATGGATGGTTCCATAACAAAAGTTCAAGGTACGTAAAAGTACTTTATACCAAGAATGGGCTAATTCACTTAAATTATATTATTCATTATTCATATTCCAATTTTTACTTAAATTTCAGGATGCCATGGATCTTAGAAGAATATAAATTCCAACATTTAAAGGTTCGGAGTGATACTTTGGTTTCTAGAATGGCCAAGAACACATTAAAAGTATATGGAAGTTTCTGATGCTCCTCTATCAGAGGCATTCATAATTCAGGAAACTTCCAGATAGCTTTAAGAAAGCTGCCTTGAACATGAGAAGAACGGAAGCAACAAGTTCTATAGATGTAGGATATCTAGGTGTGACCTCATATCACAAGGTTACACTAACAGCCTCTTTACGGCTCCCCTGGGGAATGCACTCCTGGGCCAAGTGGATTCCACGCGGTATCATTAGTGCTGGAATTCTGCATTCCTGAGTAAGGTATTACAGCACAAGCTGCTCAGTTTGGTCCGGTAACAATCACCGCTCCTTCATGGAGCCAAAAGACAAAATAATATAAGGGTCACTAAACTGAAGCAGTGTGTATGAGGACAGGTGTAATACCAATATGGTTTAACCTCTATCTGCTCTCAGGAATTTACAAGTAGGAAAATCATTTTGGTTTAAAGTTTGTTTTTATGTCTTAAAAATCAGATTTATTTTCCCCAGTTGAGTTGTAGAATTACCAAATTTAGAAATGAAAGGACCACTAAACGATGATTTTCTGCATGTTTTAAAAACAAATCAAAAATGTGATAATGGGAAAAATTCTTTAGAAAGTAAAATAAACAGCATTTACATTTTTTACTTTTATATGCAACTATTCTTTACTGGAAGGACCTACGTTCTTGTCAGAGACGATTCTATGTGCAATATTCTCAGGAGCGTGTGCCCTTGTAAACCAGGGGTAGGCAAGCCTGGATTTGAGGATTTCCTTTCTGTGTGCAGGTGAGTCAATCAGGATGACTGAAGTAGTGACTGTCTCACCTGTACGCAGCAGGGATATCCTCAAATCCTGGCCTGTGTGTGGATCCTGAACCAAACTTGCCCACTCCTGTGTAAACGTAAAAACTTTCCAATAGACCTGTTGAAAGCATTTACAGGTTTTGTTGCCACATCCCTAATGTGCAGATAAAAGATTCCACTGCATTCAAAGTCTCCCTCCTCCTCCTGAAGGGATATTATTATCACATATTTTAAGCTTACTATAATAAATTAATTTTAACAAACTTTTTTGTTTTATGGCCAGCTATATGGACCATAAAAATTGTGTAAAAATCTGGATCTACTCTATAGATACCACATACAGGTGTAGTGACATCCAAATACATGATCATTATAAATTAACGGCTGATACTAAAATGGAGAGTACGTTTCCCGTTATTGACGTGGATTTGTCAAGGGTTCTAGTTTTCATTATTTTTCTAAAAATATTTTTCACATTTTCAGAGCATACAGTAAATTAGAGATTTTAGTGTCCATTTTATATTAAAACTCTTTAATTTCTATGTTATTTTATAAAGTACATAGGACACTGGCACTACAGCCGCAATGGACACTACAGCATCGCTGCCCTACATGTGCTGCACATGTTCTCTTTATGTTGGTACAGTTTAGGGTGGTCTTTTACAGCCCTAATTGATTAATGATGCTGACACGGCACTTTGAGCTGAGTAAAGGGCGTGAGCCACACGCCTCAAATTACACAAAGGGAAATAAACTGGCACCCAAAGTGACTAGGGAACAATGGTGTCCCGGCCTTTCAGCAGCTCCCAGGGGTTACACACACAGGGCTATGCGCTCCGTGCTTGACAGCCCATTTAACACTGTGCCTTTCATCAGGCAGCCAAGCAAACATCTCATGCACCAGGATCACTCTCCTTGCACTTCAGGTCTGTATTTTTGGTTCTAACATAGAATTTATCCACACAGAGCAGAGCACTGGAAACCAAGTAAAAAAAAAAAAAATCCTACTAGATTTTTTCTATACCAAGCTATTCCTCAAGCAGTGCTCCTACCTTGCTACAGGACTTGTTACAACAAAAAAATTACAACTTGTTTCCATTGTATTCTTTACACATTCTATCTCCCCAAAAAAAACAAAATAGACAAAATATGAAATGTATTATTGCAGCGAAAAGAGCATATGAGCATTAAGAGGGAGCTTGTAATTCATGGTACCTTCAGGATGCCTATAAGCTCAGTATATTGCTTGGTTTTTCTGATTCCTGCTAAGACTCAATGTAAATAAACAGTTTGAGTGCTATAACAGCTAATACTGCAGCACTGAAAGGTATATAGAAGTTTCATGGATTACAAAATGTATTGGACAGAGGAAAAATCAGTGGTGTATGAAAAAAAAATCCCCAAATAATAAACCGACACTAGTTTTCTGGCAGCTGATTTTGAGAAGGAATTCCCCAGACAATCCAATTAGTTGTGACCAATCAGAGGCAGCTACAGCAATGTAGAAGTGTATGGGGATCCAGTCTCTGCAGCAAAGCATTATGGAATGTCTTTTGTTCCCACCACAAAAAAGCCGCACAAGCACTATATCCACACTGTGCTGCTGTTGGCTTGGTATAGGGTTGGAATTAAAAAAAAAAACAAACACACTTAAATGCAGTGTTTCTATTGGTTAATACCAGGTCCCTATGTAGGCACCTCTGGGGGTGTGAAAACTTTTTTTTACATAAAATATATACCGTATTGGTCCAAATATAAGCCGCACCCGTAACTTGCAAACTCAAAAATCGGAAAAAAGGTGAGGCTTATATTCAGACCAATACGGTATGAGTATAGAATGACTCAATGTAATGTGTGTCTGATATAAGCAACATTGTGTTAGATAAGTAGAAGGTAAAAATGGAAACTTCCAGATATCTTTAAATGTATTGCTAGCCCATCTGGCTGTAAACTATAGAGGACAAGAGATCGACTAGGTGGGTTCTTATTGTAGCTATTTAGTGTGCAATTGGAAGGATTAATCTCGCCAGCACTTCCCTGTCTTTTCTTTGATAGAGCTGAGCAGAGCGAAGCCCCTCTGTCTTTCTGCTGTATGTATGTGCTGATAGGAAGTGATAACAATGCCATTGTGTGGATGGAGTGGAGTCTGATGGAGCTGCAGCTGTTCACTTTCTATTCATGTGGATTGCAAGGATTTCATCACAATGCAATAAAGCTCTATGTGTCGGTGTACCCTGCATTAAACATCTTGAGACTGACTGCTCAAATCTACATGACCTTATTTTAAACAGGCCTTAAAGGTATATGAATGCTTCCCTGTTTTTACCTTTCTCTAATTTAACACATGCGGCTTATATCAGACACACACACACACACATTACATGGAGTCATTCTATACACGTACCTATTTATTTTTTAGAATTGGTTTCCACGCCCCCAGAGGTGCTTACATACTAACCAATAGAAATACTGCATGCAAGTACATTTTTTACTCTATACTGAACTTCAAGCCAACAGCAGCACAGTGCAGAGATCCAGAGCAACACTGCCTAAACTGCTTCTTTGCTTCCTTGTGGTGGGAACAATAGACTACATTACCATGATGCTTTGCTGCAGAGACTGAATGCTCAGATTCTGCAACAATGTTGTAGCCACCTCATCGAATTATGAATTTTGTGGTAATCTGGCTTGGATTTTCAGGGACGTTCCTTCTCCCAAATCAACTGCCAGAAAACTGAAGAAATTTGCAAATGTCAGGGTAAGTTTATTATGTTTATTTTGGGATTTTGTTCATGTAAAACAATGTTTGCATACACTACTGATTCTCCTCAGTAATCTATAAAGAAAACTTCTATATACACACACACATGTCAAATGTTCCCAAATCACATTCAGAGCACCTGCTAACTCACTGTTCTAGAGTAGCATGTATTACGTATGTACCATGTTCTGTACGCACCAACCCAGACCTCGGCACAGTTCCCTTCCCAATATTTTTTTTCAAATTCTTGAAATATCAGTGATGCAGCGACAGGAAGCCGGGATTACTTATGAGGAATGTCCAAGTTACTATTTAACACAAAGAAGCCAATAGATTTACTGAGCTACAGTTCAGTCATAAACAAGAATTTAAAGTGATACAATCATTATAGAAGTCATTACTCTTCATTATGATCTAACACTAGCGAGAAGTGAAGGTTTTATCTCACAAATCAGAGAGGTCAATGAACTTAATGTTACACAGTAGCTGGAAACATAAACTTGTCTATGTAGTATTTGAGAAAGCGCTCATACAGAAATGCCTCCATCTGATAACAAATTGTCTTAACCCTTTAAATGGCAAATAAAAAAACACAAGATGCACTTTACAGTTGCAAATTATTGTATGTATTTTTTTTGTTGTTGTTTGTGTTACTCGTGTCCGACTCTCTGTGACCTCATGGACCGCAACACACCATGCTGATCCACTTGGTATTCATGGCTGAGATACTGGAATGGGTTGCCAGTTCCTTCGCCAGTAGGCCCCAGCATATAGCTCCTGATATTTCCAGGTGGTCTCCCATCCAAGTACTGACCAGGCCCGAACCATGCATGGATTCAGGCTGGTGTGACCTCTTAGTTCCCTGACTGGAATCAAACTCAGGTCACAGCAGTGAAAGCATCGGATCCTAACCATTGGACTAATATATATATATATATATATATATATATATATATATATATATATATATTGTAAGTTTGCGAGTTTTCAATTGTGTGTCCGTGTCTTGGAAACAAGCACTATGTACATTTGATTATATGCTCAAAAACAGGGCCCTCCATTCTTTAAGGTGTTAAGTTTGTTTTTTGCCATGTACTAAACCCCTGTACAGCGCTACGGAATATGTTGGCGCGATATAAATAATAATAAATTATATATATATATATATATATATATATATATATATATATATATATATATATATATATATATATATATATATACACACACACATATATATACACATACACACAATACTTAAGAACGGGCTCCTAAGACTTTTTGTGCGTGTTTGAATTAACAGAGAGCATAATAGTTTCTGTAAATATTATCACAGCACTGGGGTATTTTTTATTATTACAGTATTATACTGTATTATTTTTACCACATATGAGCCATTATAGTATTGTTATTTCTGTTCATCAGGGATCTGAGTTACATACAAAGACGTTCTCAGGAACGGATCCGTCCGTAACCCACACTTTATTTTTGTTTTTTTATCCCAACATCATCCCTCCCTAGCCTTCCCCAGCACCCCCAGATGTGCTCTGCACCTTCCAAACCCCCTCTTGCACCTCCCTAAATCCCCCCCCCCACCCCCCACATATTTCCCTACAGACTGTTATTAACTTGTCGTTGTCACTGGAGAGTGGCTGCAATGTGGTGAGTTAACTCATCCTGAACAGTGAGAGGGTTAAACACACACTGTAATTGGTGCATCAAAACAGCCAATTAATATTGAGGAGCAGCTCATTTTCATAATATAACTAAAAAGTAATGTTGCATATCTCAGGACTAATTTACTTTGTACTAGCCATATTTTTGTAGAGTCCCTTTAAGCTAATAGATAGAAAATCGTGATATACAGTAAAACCCCTGTTATCCGGCACCCATGGGGACTCCCTATTGCCGGATAACTGTAGTTGCCAGTCAATCGGGAGTCCCCAAATTTAAGGGTCTAAACGACCCTTAAACAAACCCCAAATCCCCTCAAATGCCTTTTAAAAAGGCAATAGCACCTAATCCGGGCCATTTAGGCTCAGATTTTTTTTTTTTTTTTTAAAGTTAGCATTTTTTTTTTTTTGCAGTCCCAAACTCCAGATAGTGCCGGTTATTCCGGTTTAGCTGGAGTTTATTTTATTTTTTTAAATGGGGAATCGATGCTGGTTGCTTGAGAGTCCCGGTTAGTTGGGTGCCGTATAACTGAAATTCTACTGTAGATACATAGATATAGAAGTTATTGGAGATGTCTTAGATTTCTAAAAGGCCTTTTGCATTACTTTTATGTTAAAGTGCCAATGCATAATGGAAAAAAAAAAAATGTGTTTGAAAAATGTAAGCGTTATTAAGCACCTGGGGCCCTATATGCAGCCCTTCTAGTGTAATAGGTTGGATGACACTACATATCACTGATGGCAAACAATAACTTGTATATTGCAAAAACAACATAGTGCCTACTTTTGGCACTGTATAATATTATAGGGCAGCTTTGTGATGAGCTTATATATTTATTATCTATTATTTTTCTTCTGGAAATTAAATGATTGTATATTTTGTGTCTGAGCCCCTCTGCCAAGAGCCTCCTCCATGCATCCACTCTCAGCTACGAAGGGCTCTCATGCCCTATTGTTTGGTGCTTGGTGGGCGTTTGTTGGGATGGCAACAGCTGGAACATAACAGAGGTTTTGTTCTGTTAGTTTGCTCATTAATAGGTTTTTTGTTAGAGAACCTGCGGGAACTCCAATTCCCAGAGGTAACAGAAAAAAGGTCTGTACCAGGCAGTTCTGTGCAGGGACAATTCAGTGTCTAGGGGAGGAGGGCGGGCGGTTTAAACCCGTCAGAGCCGGACAAGCCTAAAATGATCATCTCCCAGGAAAATATTGGGTTTCATTTGCAATAAAATAGGATGAATGGCTGTGACTTCCTCGTATAGGGCTATCAGTCTCCGGTAGGGACTATTAACTCCCTCAGTGTCAAAATGACAACTTTATTTTTTGCATTGTTTCTGACTCCTCATGACCTCATGGACCGTAACACACCAGGACATCTTTATGTCCATGGTCATGCTGATCCACTTGGTATTCATGGCAGCAGAGATACTGGAGTGGGTTGCCAGGTCCTTCTCCAGTGGGCCACAGCATACAGCTCCTGGTATCCCTAGGTGGTATCCCATCCAAGTACTGAACAAGCCCAACCCTGCTTGGCTTCAGGGTGGTATGACCTCTTGGTTCTCAAACTGGAATCAAACTCAGGTCGCAGCTGCGAAAGCAGTGAATCCTAACCACTGGACAACTAGGGAACCCCACCTGATAAGCTACTAGTTAAAGAGAGATATGAGATGATTTTACTAGGAGTATAATATACCTGTCTAGCTATTTACTTTTATATACTTTATTTTATTAGGAAGTGTTTAAAAGTTCTGCCTAAAATGATACAAATAGTCCCTGTATGGGTCTGCCCACTGCAGCATATGCAAACACAGACTCTGCAGGGACCATGTCTCAGCAGCATGTTGCTGAGAGATGATCACTGATTGGCTAGTATGAGACACAGCGCAGCAACTACAGCAGAGAGTTTCTACATATGCTGCAGAGGGCAGACCCATACAGGGACTATTTGTATATAGGTTTATTTAACGATTAAATGTTACTTTAAATGGCAATATACATTTTGCCTTTGATCCCAACAAGATTAGAGATCTGGGAGGAATGAGAGGAGCTGTGGATTCAAATAAGATCTCTTTACTTCTGTTGAAAGAACACTAAATAGCAACAGGAGAGTAAGCCTTAGTAGGATATGCCTTAGCAGGCGAAGATAGAACCACCAAGGCTTACATTACACGGCGCTAATAGTGTTAGTTTGTTACATATTCACCACCATGTGAAGATTTTCCCAGACTACAATGGTCCAAGGAGATTACCCCAAGCACTGCAGTCTCCATTGAAATAAACTGTAACAGTGTAAGCCGGTCATGTGGCTTCTATGTTTACTGTGTACAGAAAGTGCCCTTGTGTAAATCACATACGTAAATCAGGAACAGGAAGGCTTTCTTCCCAATAAGATTATCTCTGTATAGCAGTTTAAGCAAATAAGTCCAGAAATTCCTTCTCCTATTTGGAGGAAAGAAATCTAAAGTGAGGCCAAACATGGTTAAAAAAAATCTACAATCACTGAAGATGCCAACACAAGTTGCACATTTATTTCATACTAGCCCACTCTAAAAGTGCAAAACCATTGCACCCTTAAGAATAGTTATACCTTAAAAATGGGGATATACTAACCAAGGTGAGACCTACGCAGCTCCTATTTAACTATAGAGCAAATTTATAACAAACCCTTCCTCAAGACCCACCATACAGGCCATGATTTAGGCCAGACACTGAACAAAGGTGAAGCAACTCATATTCAGTGAGGCTCTTATTCACACCAAAATCATGGCCTGTCTGGTGGGTCTTGAGGGGGGTTTGGGAAGCACTGTACTATAGTATGAAGTAAAATCCAATATAACCGCATTTTCACACAATGGGAAAAATGGCGAGATGTTGGAGAACACTTGGAGAAGGCAAATTGTAGTATATATAACCCATAGGATATCATAGGAATGAAGAGTATCTCCAAGATTTCCAACATGCCATCTGCCACAGTATATGTAATAAAAAGAAATAGTGTTAAGTTTTCATCCAACTTTTATTGTGCAATTAAATTGTAGACCTGGCAATCCTCACTGAATGTTACTTTTGAGCGTACAACTATGTATTATTATTGGGTTATTTTTAGAGCGCCAGCAGATTCTGTAGCGCTAGGAGTACAATAAACAAAGGATAGACAATGACATACATTGGATGGCAGACAAGACAGCACTTTTGTCTATACAGAGTGACTTGAGGAGATGAGGGCCCGGATTTCGGGAAAGCTTACAATCTAAGAGGTGATAGGGGATAGAGACATGATGTTCTGCTGGGTGGATTAATGATGAGGGAGAGGTATGCAAACCAGAAGGGTAACTTAATGGATGACCTAGTTAAGGAGGAAGGTGGTAAGATTCTCTGAACAGGTGGGCTTCAGTATTGGAAGACTAGGGGAGTCTCACTGAGCGATGTAGAGAATCCCAAAAATGGGTGCAGATCTTGAGACTCATGCGAGCTTGGGAGGAGGTAATCATAGAGGATGAGAAGCACAAATCTTTTGAAGAGCGAGAGGGCGATTTACAGTCTTTCCGGAGACAAGAGTTGAAATGTAAAGAGGTGTCGTGTTAAGAACTGTAAATGAGGCTAAGGATTTTTGAAAATTGTTCTTGAGAAAATGTGGAGTGTAGGGACTGGCAGAGGGGGCAGCAGATGGTGAGCTTTGGGTGAGATGATCAGTCTGGCAGAAGTGTTCAGACTGGAGTGGAGATAGGTCGGTTTAATAGAAGGCCAATTAGGAAAGAGTTGCAATAATAACATTAGAGTGTGCATTGGTGTCTCTGTGGTGTTTTGGATGAGATGTCCTGGAGGTAGTAATGGCAGGAATTGGTTGAATGTAGAAGACATGAGTCCTGAGACACCAAGACATCTGACTTGAGATATGGGGTGACGTGATATTGCTGGAAGATGTGGTATATGACATTATAGATATTAAAATCCATGGAAATCTATGGCTTAATATCCTGCACTCTCTCATTTTCTTATGTAATATATATCTTTTGCAGCCATCAAAAAAACTCGTCCCATCGGTATCACCTTTATCTCTGTATCGTGTCTACTGATATTAGCTGCCAGACTAATTATGTTCTTGAGATCTGGACCAGGGTCCCTGTGAAGCTTTGTACATTTGTTTCGGTAGATATATTTTCACTTATTTTCTGGTGTGAGAACCTGCCTAGGTGGGCTGTGTGGGCACGCTGCCCCCTGAGTGAAGGGATCTTAATGTGTGAATTACACAGCTCACTCACACCTAGGAGGCTGCAGGGGACTGAGCACGAGGGGTGGGGGGATTGTATGATGTAATCTAATGGAAAAATACAATATATACAAGGTAGCTGAAGCAATGCACTGCTGGCCCCTCTGTCAGTGAATGGGTTAAATGCAGAAATCTTACACAATGGTAATTTAACATTCCAGCCCTGTGAGGGTTATAAGGGAATCTCTGCTGTATTTGGAAAGTCTTAGAAAAACATAGATATTAGTGGGAGATAAGAACTAGTAGGCTCATCTATTCAGTCTATGCTACCTATTGATTAACCATTTTAATGCATTGCCAGCGAAAGGGTTAACCCTCAGTACTTCACTATGCATAGCCCTTGGATTCCAATAATTACTACCATTTATGCAAAATTATTTTTGTGCAAATTTTCACTGAATCAAACCATAACTAATAATAATAAATTATTATTATTATTATTATTAAAATATTGTGGTTATGTTTACCTTGAGCATGGTTGTTTGGTAGATGCCATACTGTTACCCTTATCCCTGTATACAACAGCACCAAAGAGGTAGAAATAAAAATGACCCACTAGAGGGGTGGGGCCGGAGATTATTATCTATGTATTGGACGGGTATAAATATTTTGGATTGATGGCCTTCCTCAAAAATGGTTAAATATTTCAATTAATGTTCAAATATGCTACAAAATGTAATCAAAGAACATTATTTGGCATTTTCTCTCAAACATATCAAAAAGATTAAGTTCCTTCTCTTTCCTTCCAGCAAATCCCGAACTTTCCAGATGACACACCCCCAGGGAGAGGGGAGGGGAGGGTGTGCGAGGGAGGGTGGGGAGGGTGTGCGAGGGAGGGTGGGGAGGGTGTGCGAGGGGCTCAGGAGGAGAATGAGGAGTGTGAGTTAGATGCCTACATATTTCTTAAAGGGACACTGTAATGATCCAGTTTTTAGGACTTTTAAGATCAGTAGAAACTTTTCAATTTATTGGTATTAAAGAAACTTGATAGAGATTTGTTTTATTACTTTTAGACTAGAGCTATGGCTGCCTATTTTAAACACTTACAGTAGGAGGGGATTTTTATTGAATATACTGTCCTTTCCAGGCTCATCTTACTGTATATGCCTTTCATTGTGCATTACACAGCATTTGATCCTGTTTAGTTCTTCAGACGAGTCCAACTCTGAGACCCTATGACTACAGCACGCCAGGCACATCTGTCAGTCACTGTCCCTCTGAGCTCCATCAAGCTCATGTTCATTGCTTCAATTACCTCATCTATCCATCTCCGCCTCTGTTGACCCCTTCATGTACCAAAACAGGAGTCTCTTTAAACTGATTGATTTGGGGGCAAGAACAGTCAAGGACGCAGAGCTTACCCAGAGGTCCTGCACTGATCCAGATATAAAGTTATAAGGAATTCTCATTGTGCCATAAGACATCATCTCTAAAAATGTAGGAGCCAGCAGTAACGTTTTAGGAGCATGGCTCATTAGCATTATAGTTATCTGTACATATCCTAAAGGCACAACATATTATTATGTATCTTAATGTGCTTTGGTATGTCATGGTATAGTGATTACAATAGCCTAATCTGCAATAGGTAGGATGGGGCATGCCCCCTGGCACTTTTGTCATGCTTACAAATAAGGTTGTGTATATGGAGAGTGCTAAACCTAGCATTGGATGACCTGTCTCGGTGTGATACATCTGATGTAAACTGTTACTGCAGGTACGGATCTGTCTCGTTCTCATAACATCTTCAAAGACTTTCCTAATTACGCCCCTGGGCACATGCACAGACAGACAGAACAAAAGGATGAAAATGGAGCATATACAAAACTTGTAAGGAATATCCTTTCATTCCTCTAAGATATTGTATCCACTAGTCTGTACAAGGTCACTAAATAGGATTAGATAATAAGAAAACCTAGACACCCATGGGATCAGGAGCAAATGGGATGACTATCCTATTTAATGAGCTAAACACCCCAACACAAGCTTTCAAGTGACTGTGGCCATGTTTAGAACAAGAAACAAGACTTGTCATCTTATTTGTACTATATACCACTGGTTGTCATTCCTAATTCTGCAAATGCCAACATTTTGCACCAGAATTAAGTATTTTTATCCAACGCCAACAAATATATTTATACACGTATAAAACACAACTCCGTATTAAAGTGCTGTTTATCTATTTTAGGTGGTAAAGCTGATGGTAACCCAACTCTAAGGCACATTTAAATGCACCTGTTGCTCTGTCCATCTGTTGGCTGTACAAGGCAGCTGTCCAGAGAGAATTTCCATAGCCCAAAACAGACTGTCACACCATCAGTGATCACCACAAAGATGCCAGGCACAGCCACCTACCATATACTTACTATGCAGTCCTATCACTCATTACTCCTCCAGTGTAGTGACCTACTGTGGTTATCCCAGAGGCATCTGATCCATACCGTCCTCCCAGGGAGCAGCATATTGTACCCACAACATGAAATGTGAGCTCTTCAGCCCAGAGCTCCCTTCTCCCAAATTGTCTTGACCTAAACTGTGCAGAACTGGTCTGTATGCATCAATACACACCCCAATATTCTGCCATATCTCCAGCTCTGGAGCCTATATCTCCAAAATGATACTAATAAATAAGAAACAAGTCAAAGGAGGGCAACTGAAATGGTGCAAGATCTAAGAGAGAATATGTAGAAGGAAAGACATATCACCTTATTATGTATAGCTGAGAAGGGAGAGGGGAAACGTGATAAAAACTTTTAGATATATACAATGATTTAACAAAGTTCAGGAGGGAAGTACCTTTCAGAAAATGAGGAATGCAAGAACAAGAGGTCATAATTGGAGGGTGGAATAATTAGGGTAACACACTACTAGATTACAGTAAATACGCAGAACAACCACCATATAGATAAGGAATTAATCTTGTCTGAGACACACACACACACACAACACTGTCTTGGGCATTAGTTATGCCAAGCTTTTGAGGTAGACAGAATTAACAGACTAGATGGGCCATTTGGTTTGTATCTGCTGTCAAATCAATTATTTTATCGCAACCATTTACTTTTTATCCCATGAGAATCAAAACGATCTTCAAGACATTCAAAATTGTAAATATAAAACCATTGAAAGGACAAAACATTTAGGGCCTCATTCAATTGCAATTTGGCCAATTGAATAGGGCTCTAAATAAGCACATAGCATATTTTTTTTAAAGAAGTTTTTAGTTAGTGAAAACATTGCTTTTGGATAGAAGTTCACTAACTAAAAACTTCTCTACAAAAATATGCTGTGTGCTTATTTAGAGCCCTATTCAATTGGCCAAATTGCAATTGAATGAGGCCCTTAGTCTGTATAAAGTATAATACAAACACTGGTCCCTGCCCTATGTGTTATGGCTGTAAGAGACAAAATATAAATGGAGACATGATATATGGAAGTGGATTCATTTTTAACCCCTGCATTATACATATTCTGCAACCTCACAGTGACAAGCAGCAATCATTTAAACCTCAGGGAATCGATCGCACTCCAGACACAAATCCGCAAGTTTACTTTAAGCCCCTATGCAGGAAGAATTATAATTCTACCTGGGGTTGGGGGTTTCTAAACTGCTCCAGGGTGTAATAAATGAAAGTGAGACCAGCCCCACGCCTAGGGAGACAAGTCCTGGAGCCAGGGGCTGCCTTCCACACGCCTCTCTGCTTCTTGCTGTAGTAAAGGGCTTATTGACCAACTCATATTGTGGGAAGTACGGTTACTGCAATTAAAACACATACCTTCATATCATAAAACCACACGCCATATTCTATTCGCTACTTGCAAATGCCTTGAACTCATATATTTGGCTTCAGGTGTTTGTTTTTTTTTATAAACGTTTATATGCATTCTATTGACTTAAGAATTCATTAGTGCCGATAAGTAATATTTGCCGAATATGTAGCAATATTAAGAGGGATTTAAAGGGTGTATAACTTTATGAGTTGGGAAATTGAATCTGGCCCCTAGTGTCCCACCACACTACTCTGCAGAAAGGGAGTTCTAGTATCTTAAGAGTAAGCCCCCTGCACATGGCATAATGACATTATTAATAATGCTTGAGGATTTAAACAAGGAGGAATTGTAGAACAGGTCAGAAAATGAAAGCATCCTTTAGTAGTACAGGTGACGACAACCAACCTTTTGAATTATTTTAACAAGCATATACTAGTTATAACCCGCCATCTGAGATTACATCTTAGTACCAGCAGTTAGACTCCTTGCAGCATTGGTAGACTCATTAGGGGGTCTGTTGTCATTAATTGCAACTACAACAAACCATTTAGCATGGAGAGACTCAATTGGTCCCTAGGGGAAAGTTTTATTTCCCTGATACACAATGGTATAAGACCCCCTAGTGAGCTTGAATGGTGTTTAAACTGCCCCATTGAGATATATATATTATATATATTTTATTTTTTTATTTATATTTGTGTAAACTATATTTTAAAGAATGCAAGCATAAAGTTGAGTGAAAATAACATGTCATTTAAAGGCACAGTGTCCAAAGAAAGGTGTGTAATAGAACTGCAAGACTGAATAATTATCAGTATTGTGTGGCATGGCATAGTCACAGAGCAGCTATATTACCAGAACATACAGCACATAACACAGAATACAATATCCACTAAGTACACAGCATGGAGTGCAAGTTCTTCTGCCAATTGCTGCATTTTATATATCTAGCAGTGCTCCAGAGAGATCTTGCATAGTTACTAATTAACTAAATAATTAACAATATCTGATTTAATTCCCACTATGGTGGTTTATAATAAAATAAATGTAAGTACCATGAGGACTCAGTGATGATATCTCATTGTACACTGTGCCATCACTCTGTGCCCTGGGCACCTGCTCCATATAATGATAGATGCCCAGTGTGTAATGGTATCCTCCAAGATACACTGATTGGGTCCAATGCAATAACATAACAATAATGACTAATTATGAATCTGCATAGCTTGCACCTACCTATGTCAGAGTTGCAGAATGCCTCCTGGGGGTGGGTGTGCATACAGGAGCAGCCCTCCACTGACTGCCTGTGATCCCCAATGATCAGCAGGAGCCCACCCAAGAGCATGAGATCAGCAAATAGAGCCATGATGCTGCAGGTCGTGCACAGTCCGCTGTCTCAGTCTATCAGTATAGCCCACCTAGAGTACCACTGCCTGGCCAGCCTGGTCCTTCAATCTTTATACATAGCAGAATGTACGGGGGCGTGACCAACCAGACTCCTCCCTCCTGGGCGGGCACATTCACAGCTCCCACAGCAGCAAGTGCAATGACGTCATTCCAGCCAGGAGGTGGGCGTTGTCTGTGGGGGCGTGGTCTCCTGCTCTGCATGTTTCAGTCCATGTAGGGACTGGGAGAATGTTACACCACCTCTGGATGGGGCTCCTGGGGAATAAGTACAGCAGAATCAGTCCAAACAGCCAGAGGTGGGGCTGCCTGGGACCTGATGTGTTGTGCATTGTGGGTGATATGCATATGTCTCACACTTATACATCTACTAATAAGCCTGCACACTGTGTATATACATGCACACATATACTAGATCCACAGGGTCAGGTGCAACATATCCGTATTCTGTTAATAAAGTAATGCTAGCCATAAATCAGAAAAAAACGAAATGTATATATATACATTTATCTATACCTATCCGTCTATCTATATAATCTATCCAACTCTGTCTATCAAAAGCACTATCTATCAATCTACATCTATCTATCTAAAACACTATCTATCTATCTATCTACATCTATCTGCATCTATCTATCTATCTACATCTATCTGAATCTATATATATATATATGTCTATCTATCTACATCTATCTGCATCTATTTATGTCCATCTATATATATATCTATGTCTGTCTATCTACATCTATCTATCTGCATCTATCTATCTATCTATCTACATCTATCTATCTATGTCTATCTATCTATGTCTATCTATCTGCATCTATCTATCTATCTATCTATCTATCTATCTATCTATCTAACTCTATCTATCAAAAGCACTATCTATCTATCTACATCTATATCTAAAACACTATATATCTATCTATCTACAGCTATCTATTTATATATCTATCTATCTACATCTATCAATCTAAAACACTATCTATCTATCTATCTACATCTATCTGCATCTATCTATCTATGTCTATCTATCTACATCTATCTATGTCCATCTATATATCTATCTACATCTATCTGCATCTATCTATCTATGTCTATCTATCTACATCTATCTATGTCCATCTATGTATCTATCTACATCTATCTATCTGCATCTATATATGTCTATCTATCTATCTATCTATCTATCTATCTATCTATCTATCTATCTATCTACATCTATCTGCATCTATCTATCTACATCTATCTATCTATCTATCTATCTATCTATCTATCTATCTGTCTGTCTATCTAGTCAAGGTAGAGGGTAAGTACAATTTCCCCCTATAGGTGTTTTTTTTTTTAGATATTTTTTTATTTTCTGTAGTTTTTATTTTTTATTTTCTGTAGTGTTAGGGGCTATGGGGGTCTTTGTGGAGAAAGGATCCCTATGGTAGAAGTTAGAGTGCCATGTGGTCCATAGGGACACCTGTGATATATGGGTTCAGTTTATGTGTCATGGGGGTCTATAGGGACCCCATGGTAAGGGTTTTGTTTTGCATACCATGGGGGTCAATAGGGACTCCCATGCATTTAGATTCCATGGGGGGCCATAAGGACTCCTGTGGTACAGGGGTTAATTTAAGGGTGCCGTGATAAAGGAGTTAAACATAGGTGCCACAGGGATACAAAAAGACCCCCATGGTTATGCTTTAGATTACTATGGGGGTCTATAGGGAACCCCATGGCAATAGGTGCTTTTAGAAGATCATTACAGTGATATGGGTCCAACCTGAGCTCAATTAGGTGACCCTCAATAAAAACATTTGCAAGGACTTGTAACATAGTTTCACAAACATGTCAAACACAGACAAAATGTAACCCTGTATATTTACTGGCATGTTAAAGGACCTCCACTGGGCTGTTTTTTCTCTTCATGGGTTCAGCAAAACGCATCTACAATTTGAGAAATACCGTACACCAAAAACTGTTAAGGTTATATGAAGTTTCCCTACAGTTTCCCCTTTAAGGATGCCCAGTGCAGATGCTTAATCCTCTTATAATGTTACATCTTCATGATACACCGAGAATTGGTCATATAGTAAAGGAGAACTGGCAGAAATTATTTAGCACTGGCTTACTTATAGCACAGTGGTGAATTCACAATGTTTTGCTTTAATATACTGGTTCATATTTTTATATGCTTTTACTGGCTGCGTAGAAAGAAAGGGCACTACCGAGTCCATTTCACTACTTTAAAAACTTTTACAAACGTTATGTGTGAGTCACCAAGCCTTGAAGTCAGTTTTGGCTCTCCCCCAGCACCTCACACCTCATGCATTAGATAATATTTTGTGCTCGTTATGTCAGCTTGAAATAAATGAAGCTAAAATTTTCCATAACAAGAACAAAAATGTTTCATAACGCTTTACCAAAAAGTTACATTCTTATAAATAGCTTATTTGCCATTTTATATGAAGTAAAAGTGTCTAGTTTTTTTCTTTTCTTTGTAAGATATTTTCCAACATTACTTAGCAAAATGTTGTCTGGATCAGTGGATCTCAACAACCTTCCCTGCTGGTGGGACAAAGATGGATGAGATGAGCCTCAGAATTTAAACATATCACTACTATTAATAACAATTATAGACATATTCTGCTTCTGTATCATTACCTTGTCTTGGTAAAGGGGCTTGTGTACTTCAATGAAGCTGTGTAGGGTCACCCAAGATGGGCAGGTTTTAGCAGAGAGGTCAAACAAGTCAGGGTCCACTAGAGAAGGAACTGGCAACCCCCTCCAGTATCTGTGCAAAGATAACCTTATGGATACGCATGCCCAGACACATAACGGTAGATGAGCCTGGCATGTGCGGTCCATATGGTTAGGAAGAGTCGGACATGACTGAACAATTAAACAAAAACAGACATATTACTGAAAAACTTATCTGCAGTTAAAATGTACTGTTTTTAAATCAGTGCAAAATTATATGAAAATGATTACCGTGTTAAAGATGTTCTTGATTTCAAAATCTCTCCTCATGAAGATCTGAAGGTAACCAGTCGGTCCTTAGATGAGAAAGGTTGAGAATCACTGGTCCAGATCCCTATAGGATTGACTGTAACTATGATAACTTACATCAGATCACTTATTATTGTATTTTGTTCCCTTTATATATAGAAGATGTAAGATTTTGAAACATGGTAGTGTCCAGGCTATATGCAGGCCGAGGTCCATTCCGATTTATGCACACCCCAGTTCCTACCCCTCTCTCCTCCAAATCCTAAGAAATGATGTTGTCTAGTCATTCAGCTGTATCCAAATCTTTGTGACCCTATGGACTGCAGATCCTAAAAATACACACACTATATATATATATATATATATATATATATATATATATATATATATAGCATGTCAAAACATATCAGTCTTATCTACAGACAGAAATGTCACTGCATATATGCATTTTGCACATCTGCACACACTACTATTGCACGGTACTGCACCAGCAACTTGAGTCAGCCTGCTACCCTCTGCAAATGGACCACCCCAGGACTTGGCCATGGCCGTGTAAGCAGAAATACACCATTGGTGATGGCAGTAAAGATAACGTTCGTACTCATGGCATTTATAGATGAGAGTTAATTATATTATGCATGAGATTGTTAGCTATAGCCGTCGCTCCTACTTTATTGATTTGATTTATTGATTTTTGTCCTTATAACTTGCATCTCAAGGGTGAGCATTTAAACCCTGGGTAGATAGAACTGCAATTCTTATTTACAGAAGCAGGGATGCATTAAGGTGTTTAAATGTCATGCATAATTAGATATGTGCCTCTCCTAATTGCTCTTCTGGATCGCTACCATGTTGTCGTGAAGGGGCTTGTGTACTTCAGTGAAGCTGTGAGCTATACCATGTAGGGTCACCCAAGATGGGCAGGTCATATTAGTGAGGTCCACTAAAGAAGGAACTAGCAACCCAAGAGAACCTTATGGATAAGCAAACTCAGAAACTAGATGTGTACGGCATGCTGCAGTCCATAGAGTCACAGAAAGTTGGACATGACTGAACAACAACTCCCCTACTTAATTCTCATTGTTCATAGTAGGTATTATCCCTCCTGAGTCCTACAAAAACAGCAATCATAAGACTCATCTTGCATTAGATTAACTCTGATATTAAGTTTGCCTCTCTTTTTATACTGTTACATCCATACCGCTTCTCTATGTTTTACTCCGTAGACATGGCATTTAGATATAGACCTGAAAAATTCCCTTAGCAGACGTGGACAATAGTTTATTGTATTACTGTTTTATACATAGCACGTAGGTTAGAGAGTGTGTGAGTTTAGTGTAAATCAGGTGCATACATGATGCTGTGGGGACTGGGTGTTGTCTATCCCAGACACTTAGAGGTTAAAGAAGGAAGTAACACACAGGGCGGGTGCTCAGCACACAGTGTACGGTCCAGAGGGGAAATAGCTCTGGCAGCCGCCGCTGGATCACTGGCTCTCACCCATAGTGCTCTGCACATAAACACAGGCCGGGCACTGCAAGACCAATCCATGATCACCAGAATGGAAACAGGAGAAAAGTAAACTCTTGTAGACTTTCAGTTACTCCTCACATGGCCGTGTGCATATCCCAAGCATTCTTGACTTCTTTTTACTGTGTTGTTTGCAAGTTTACCATCTTGTAAGGTGCCTTCGGGGAAGCACTATGTACTTTTGATTTTAAGCTCAGTAACAGGGACCTCTATTCTTTTGCATTATGTTAAACTTTGCCTTGTACTTAACCCCTTTATAGCGCTACGGAATATGCTGGAGTTACAGATAAAGGCTAATAATAATAATAGTAATTAGTATCCGTTCTGCTGGAAGACTCCTCTACGTCTTGGTTGTGTCAGAACTGAAAGCCAAGATGTACAGGAATGTGACACAGAAAAAGAAAATAAATAACCTGCATTACTTGCATTACTCCACATGTACAGTTCAGTTTACACAGTTTTACAATTTACATGGATAACTAATTAACAATGTAAGTAGGGGGTTTACTATAACAGACCCCTAATAAATTGAGGTTTCAGGGGATCCGGTAGCACGTAAGTGAGGTCACAAGCTAATTTGCTATTCAATTGGCGCCTTTTTGCCGTCTCCGATTGGCTTCCGAGTTACGGCCTTGAGAAAATGGAGCTGGTTAAACTCGTAACTTACAGCCTTCAGGAGCCTTTGATTTCTCACTTTCTCAAATCTAAACTCGCAAATCGCTATTCAATTGCTCAATTTCCCCAAGCCCGCAAATGTTTTCCCACCCGTAAACGGCAAATGAAGGAGAAAATCCTACAAGTGCTAGAGAGGACCCACAAGGGGATTAATCACCTATTTGTAGCATTGTAAAAGCAAATAAAAAAATCAATACTGCTCTGTAAATAACAGGGAAAGTGATGACAGATATTAGAATTAATTGCACAACAGTATCAACCTCGCAAATCGGCAAGATCTTAGATTTTTTTCAATTTAATTTTGGGGTTAAACTGATCTCGGGTATCAATGAGTTAATACATATCAGGCAACCCACATGGACTAGAACAGTATTGGCATTCATTCTCATAATTCTTTATTTTTTGGTTCTGATCGCATATTGGACCCTTTAACCTAACCTCCATGTATTACTGCCGTAATAATGACAGTCTCATTTTCTATTGGCTGATTTGAAATGGGAGGTTATGGGCTTGCTGAATTGATCATGTTCCCGCCCTGAATTTTCCGAACCAGTGCATGGTTTACGGTCTTGGCTTTGGGCCCGTAACTTGCGGGCTTGAGCAATTGAATAGCATCGCAATCGGAGACGAACGGGAGCCCGCAGCACACTCACAGACATTCGACCCTCTGCGATCGAGTTGCGGGCTTCGAATAAAATATGGCCCGGAATATATATATAGAGAATAAATAGTACATCTGTGTTCACATTTGAATGTCTAAAGTAAGTTAAAAAAAACCTGCTTCCTGCTCAGAATTCCAAGAAAAACACTGCATTCTGGGAAGCTTAGCTGGGACATGCAAATGTGCCCACAAATGCCTCACTCTTCAATCTATAGCCATTTTCAAACCAAGCCTTTTGCTGAGAGCTTTCCCTTTTTTGCTGCTTTTTGGTCTTTTTTGCGTGCCTCACCTACCAGTCACTTTGCCTGTCTCTTTACAAATAGTGCCCTCTTTTAGCCTCTATCACTCACTATTCTTTCTGCATTTTTCATTTTCCTCCATATCTATCCTCTTCCTGACCTCATACGCCTTGTCCTACCATATCCTACTGTCAATTTCTCTTCCAGTCACTCTTGCTGCATCTCATTGCTGATTTCGACCCCCAACAGCTCTCCTTGCCCATGCCCAAAGACTCGTCTGGCCCTCATATCGGGACATGCAAAAGAGTCTGCAATGCATTTTCACTCTTTAATCCAAAACCACTATATACATGGATTATCCACATGTCAGGAGACCTACCCGCAGACAGTCACTGTTTCAAACTTAAAATGGATCTTATCAGTGAGGGTCTGGTTCTTAACTTGTACTTTAGATTATGTGGAAAGGCTATTAACCCCATCACTATTTAGCTTATGGTGGGCAAAAGAGTGATAGAAGCCCTCCACCGTACAATGTACAGAAAACAACATTTGTAATTCTTTTTTTAACTTGTTTTAGATATTCAAATGTGAACACAGATGTACTATTTATTTACTGTACGGTGGAGGCTTCTATCGCTCTTTTGCCTACCATATATTAAATGATTGTTGTCTTGAACTACCTATTGAAAATATCCACAACACAAGCTAGGATCCCACTCCATGCAGTAACCTTGAAACGGCTATCCGTGGGTAGGATTCCCAGCTTGTGTATAATCCACCCTTGGCTTTGCATAAAAGCTGTGTAATGCAGCGGGCATAAGCTTAAAGGAAGCCATGTTTAAAATGGTTATGGATTGAAGAATAAAGCATTTGTGGGCACATTTGCATGTCCCTGCTCAGCTTCCTAGAATCCCAGAACTGTATTTCTCGGAATTCTGAGCGTGTGTATATAATATATTATTGTAGATACCTACAATAGATTTCCGCTGAACCTACAAAGGATTATCTTTTATTTTTATGTATATCATTCTGTATAAAGAATGTACAGTACAAATCACCATAATCTATAATGTACAGGTCACTTATAAATGACGGTGCTTAATCTGTAAAATGCAGAACATCCTGTATAACATATGAAGGCACTTATCTGTTAGATACAGGCAACATGCATATAATACCAAATAACTAATGAGCACAGCAGATTGTGCATATACTGTACATCGACTGTTATCTCTTGGGTGCACAGAAGCTTACTTTAATTTGCTGAAAAGCCATTTTTCTGAAGATACATTTGGATATCATTGGTCTGTTTTGGAGCCCTACTGAGGGTTTTTGGACACTAGGATGGGGTTGTTGAGTCTATGGGAACCATCTTGAGATTCTAAAGTCGTTTCATTACCTTTGGAATCCACACTGGGTTCTAGCATTGACATGATTTGGGAAGCACTAGAGCTATTATTATTATTATTATTATCTTTTATTTGTAATGCGCCAACATATTCTGTAGCGCTATACAGGAGTTAAGTACATGGTGCGCTGCAAACTTCGACTCCGCTTCAAACCTAAACTAAAGGAAAGGAGGAAAGGAGCCCCAACAAATTGGTAACCTGCCGTCAGCTGAAGTGAAGGCCAACTTCCAGGCGAATCTCCAGTCCAGACTAGAAGATCGCAGATACTTCACGGTTCCCTCCTCAGATGCTCTCAAAACCAGCATCCTGCAGACCTCTAAAGAGGTCCTAGGTTTCTCCACAAAGACAAACAAAGACTGTTTTTTTACAAAAACAGTCAGGAGATCCATGAATTACTGTTGGAAAAGATATCCGCTCGTCTAGCGCATCTCGCTCAGCCGTCTTGCCCTAAAAAGAAAGCAGCCTTCCGTCTTGTGTGTAGCAACTTCCAATGAAGGCTTTGAGAAATTCAGAACCAGTGGTGGACCAACCTCGCTGAAAGATCTCATCATTGCACAGATGTCGGCTACTACAGAGGGTTTTATGTAGCCCTGAAGGCAGTGTATGGCCCTTCACACCTGGTTCAAAGCCCATTGCGCAGTGCAGATGGTCAAACACTCCTTACAGACAAGATATTGATTCTGAACCAGTGGTCTGACCACTTTCAGACTCTTTTCTGTAGTAACCGCATAGTTTCAGTCTCGGTGCTCCGTCACATTCCACAACTACCAATGAAAACGGCAAGTTATTTAAAAGGGTTTAGAAAAACAAGCATCAGAACAAGTGCACAAAGGTCAACATGTACGGAGCTGTTGTGCTGACCACCCTTCTGTACGGTTCCAAGTCGTGGGTTACCTACCGCCACCACCTACGACTTCTTGAGCGATTTTATCAACGCTGCCTCCGCACCATTCTCAACATTCACTGGAATGACCACATCCCCAATACTGAAGTCCTAGAACAGGCAGGAATCACCGGTATTGAGGCCATACTCTTGAAGAAGTAGTTACGGTGGGCAGGACACATCTCGAGGATGGAGGATGATCGACTTCCAAAGATTGCGCTTTATGGTGAGCTCACCACTGGCAATCGTGACAAAGGAGGACCGGAGAAGAGGTACAAGGATTCACTGAAACAGTCCCTCGATGCCTGTCATATTTACCATTGTCGATGGTCCACTTTAGCTTCAGACCGAAAAGCATGGAAAAGTACCATTCATCAGGCTGTCTCCTCTTTCGAGACCACACGCAGGGCTGGTCTTGAGGACAAAAGTAAACGTAGTGAAATGGTGTCGCAACATCACCCAACCAAGAAGAAACCTTCCCGTGCAACCACTGTGGTCGAGTCTGCCTGTCCCGCATTGGCCTCCTCAGCCACCTGAGATGTGGACACTCCTCTTAAATCTTCGTTCGTGAAGCCAAGCCTATATATATATGGCAAAAACAAAATTAACACCTTACAAAGAATGGAGGGCCCTGTCGTTTAGGTTAAAATCAAATACACACATAGAGCTTGTTTCCAAAGCACAGACACAAAATTGAAAACAAAGCAGAGGATTGTGAATCAAAATTAAATTTTATTGTAAAAAGTTAAAAAATATTTAAAATGTCTTCTGATACTATAAATAAATAAAAAGGGATTTTTAGACATTGGTATGGGGTTGTTGAGTTTCCATGGAACTATTTTTGGATCCTAGGGTTCTGTCAATACATTTGGAACCTAAATATAGTTCTAGCCCTGAAATGATTTGGTAAGCACTAAAACAGAGGATTGTGTATATACAAAACTAAAACCGTTTAAATATATCTTCTGATTTTCTTAGGTAATTTTCTTTTGAAAAATAATACAGAAAATATAAAAAATGTTCAATTTCAGGACTGTAATAACTGCTAGTTGCCAAAAATCAGTAAAAAAGTGTTTCTCTCTCAATAGATTCTTATGCATCTTTGTTTCAGATAACATTTACAGAGCTCTTATAATTTAAGGCTGTCATGACTTTTAAGCAGTAAGGAACAGGATGATTTTTTTTCCCATTTTAAATTCAATTATTTTTTTTTTATTTTTTTTTATTCTATCTGTCCATTAGAAATTGCTTTGAGGTAGAGTTTCTCGTCTTTTTCAAACTGTGGCACAATCTGCAGCACGTACCCCACAGCTTTAGTTTCAGAGTGTGGGGAAATGTGCTGCACAGTCAGTGACCGCTTGAACAAATGAGAGGAACTATTTTATTTTATTAACCACAATAAATTGAATAATTGTTTTTAATGGTCTTGACCACTTAAAAGCCATAGGTCCTCATTCAATTGTGATTTGGTCAATTGAATAGGGCTCTAAATAAGCACATAGCATATTTTTTTAAAGAAGTTTTTAGTTTGGTAAAAACCTTGCTTTTGGATAGATGCTTGCTTACTAAAAACTTCTTTAAAAAATATATGATATGTGCTTATTTAGACCCCTATTCAATTGGCCAAATTGCAATTGAATGAGGGCCATAGACGCTAGCAAGCTGGACAAGTCAAAATATTTGATGAACGGTCACTTTGCATGTTTTTGATCTGAATTACTTTCAAATTACCTTTTGTTGTTGCTGTTTAGTCGTTTAGTCAGGTCCGACTCTCTGTGACCCTCTGGACCAGGCACATCTATCAGCCTCGTCATGGGGTCATCTGAAACTTCAAAAGAGAATGAATTTATTATGCCACTTGTTATACATTTCCAGGTAATATAATACAGCAGATTACACTACATAAAAAATATTTTTTTATAAAGCACATCAATATTTAGAATATCACTTTACAGAATGAATAAATCACAACTCCCTCCGCATGGCTGGGTGATAATATACAAGCAATAGAAAAAATAGATGGACGTTTTTATCTTATTTACTATTTAAACTAAATCCATCCAAATATGCGTGGTCCTGCTTAATCCGGTACTGTATAATTTACCCGCCATTTTGAATACAGTATGAATAGCATATGGGTGGAGCCTAGCACTGCCATCGGACTCTATTTAGACTACAGGTAATATGATTTATTAAACAGATACATTTGCTTTTAAAAATATAAATGCAGTTTACCAAGTACTTAATTATCTGAGAAATATATAATTCCATTTAAAGGGGAAATTGTGTTGATTTGTGCTTTAATGCAGCATTGCAGTACTGGCCTTCTACCACTGGGGGGATCCTACATTGATTTATTGATTAATTGTAAATTGTTTTCCAAAATTAAAGGGGCATGGAATACAGTTGTTTTTTTCATCCATTTAGAGCAAGTTTTAAAATTTAAAATGTTGTATTTTGAAAGAAAACATATTAAGTAATAGTATAAATGGGTTCCCTGGAGGTCCAGTGGTTAGAATTTGGTGCTTTCCCCACTGTGACCTGGGTTCGATTCCAGTCAGGGAATCAAGAGTTCACACCACCCTGAAGCCATGCAGGGTTGGGCCTGGTCAGTACTTGGATGGGAGACCACCTAGGAATACCAAGAGCTGTATGATGTGGCCACTGGAGAAGGAACTGGCAAACCCACTCCAGTATTTCTTCTAGGAATACCAAGTGGATCAGCATGGTTTGTTACGGTCCATGAGGTCACAGTAAGTCGGATACAACTGAACAACACAAACACACACACAATAGTATTAAGAATCCTTTAGTATGTAGATCTAATTGGAGGACATGTATGACTCATACATATATGTTATTGTTCGTTGACAATTAAGCACTCCAGAGCAGTTAACATTTGAGTCAGTTTATAGTGCTCAGTGTATCATTTTAAAAAGAAAACACACTGTGACACATAAACAACTACCCTCTTTCAGATGCAACAACTAAACATTTTTTTTATATCCCTTTAATAATATAGCTATTTTCTCTCAAGAGGGGCTGTATAAAATCAATATGTATCTGTACTGAAAATTTGTTGTTGGTTTGTCCTTTAGTCGTGTCCAACTCTTGATGACCATATGGACGTGACACGCCAGGCACATCGGTTTGTGTTTCTGGTTGTGCTTAACCATATGGTTTTCTTGACAAAGATACTGGAGTGGGTTGCCAGTTCCTTCTCCAGTGGACTGTGATTTGTCTAACCTATCTGCTATGATCTGCCCATCTTGGGTGACCCTACATGGCATAGCTCACAGCTTCACTGAAGTACTGAAAGTAATGCCAACCTAAAAGTATTAATAAATTAGATAGAAAACAATGTTAATGTTGGAAACTGTTACATTTACATTTATTTTATTTAAAACTATGTTTATCTCTCACAAATATTCAGTTGAAGCCTACACCCTTATATCTCATAACTTACCGGCGTATAATATGGGATTCTTATTTGGTCCATTCTGTCAGTGTTTTATACTTTAGTGAAAACAATGATTTCTTGTTGTTATGAAGTTTCTACGCAGGGCCTTGTATTGGGCCAGTGAGACGTCTTCACCCTCCATCACTGGGTGCAGAAGCATTGTGGGCTGGGAAGATGTGCCCATAGTACTATTAACTTGTTATCCTTTAGCTGAAAATATATAGTGTAATCAATGTTCAAAATAGCTCTGCCCAAGTAGTGCATGTCGAGGTTATAATGTAATTATTTATACAGCTAGATATGGATAAGAAGATAGATTTATAGTTGCACAGAAAGATTCATAGGTAGACAGCATTGATGGATGGATTTAGATAGATAGATAGACATAGATAGAGATAGACATAGAGAGATATAGATAGACAGATAGACATAGATAGAGATAGACATAGAGAGATATAGATAGACAGATAGACATAGATAGAGATAGACATAGAGAGATATAGATAGATAGATAGACATAGATAGAGATAGACATAGAGAGATATAGATAGATAGATAGACATAGATAGAGATAGACATAGAGAGATATAGACAGATAGATAGAGATAGACATAAACAGACGTAGATAGATAGATAGATAGATAGATAGAGAGAAAGACACATAGATAGATATTTAGAGATAGATAGATAGAGGTAGATAGATAGATAGATAGATAGATAGATAGACATAAACAGACGTAGATAGATAGATAGATAGACACATAGATAGATATTTAGAGATAGATAGACGTAGATAGATAGATAGATATTTAGAGATAGATAGATAGATAGATATTTAGAGATAGATAGATAGATAGATAGACACATAGATAGATATTTAGAGATAGATAGACGTAGATAGATAGATAGATATTTAGAGATAGATAGATAGATATTTAGAGATAGATAGATAGATAGATAGATAGATAGATAGATAGATAGATAGATAAATAGATAGTTTGGGATAGTTTATATACGCATAGATAGATAGCTAAAGATTGAGATATATATACTATGAAATATATTCTAATAGCAATAGATAGACAGACAGATAGATAGATTGACGTAGAGTGATAGATAGATATAAGAATACATAATAAGTAAACGTGTAATATGGTGCTATATTGCCATCGAGGAGTTCTGGTAACATTTATAAACCACATGGCCAGTGGCTGTGAAATATGGGGTTTGAAAACACTGCTAAAAATGCAATAAAATGCTCTACTAATGTCATTTAGACAGATATAAGCATAGATATTGAGACAGACAGATATCCATATAATCCATGTGGATCTATAGATGATGTTGCATCAGGGGGTTTATCATGTTTAATATTTTATCCTCTTGTTGAGACTTTTCCAAAACGCCCCCCCCCCCCCCATGTATCTTTCTATTACTAAATGGCCTTTGTGTAAATAAATAATTGGACTGAGATCACGTAGATAACCAAGGACTAATGGTATTTCTTTGTTTAAATACTTTGAACATTCTCATTTATTTCAGTCCTTAAAAAGACAAATAATCCGACCTTTTCCTAAAACATTGGACTTTTGGATTGTGTAACAGCCCTAGATATCTAACATGTTTTTGTCTGAATGATTCCTTGCTCCCTCTCAGATCCTTTGCTGGTCTCCTTTGTGCAGTTGAAGTACCTTTGATGGTTTATCTGGGTCACCTAACAGTAATATTTCCAGCTCTATTTCCATCCTGAATTTGCTGTAGCTTAGGAAATGTCAGTAATTATAATTGTGCAGTTGAGTGACCCCTTAGATCAGGATGATTTCCAATGTCTCACATATCTGAGGCCAGTCTGCCCTTTATTTCATTTTAGTTTCAGTACTTTGCCATTAAAATGTCCTTTCATTTTACAAAAAGCCCCCCAGAACGCACAGTTATTGATAACAGAAGCCAACAGGAGCCTGGAGCCATGTGTGTGCGTTCAGACATGTGTCCATCTGTGGGTGATTATCAGATTCTCTAGGTAATTGCATGTGCCAGTCCTGGGAATTATCACTGGGTTGCACCTCCCAAAATGTCAAATGGCCAAAGAGGGACATTTATATTTTTATGCAGCATTAGGTTAAGTTGTGTTGCTTCCATTCTGTGTGATGTGTAAAAAAGATGCACACATAGTTACATAGTAAGTAAAGTTCAAAAACTACTTTTAGTGCATCTGATATTATTAATTATACATAACAAGATGTAAAAATACGACTTTAACGTCCGAACCACTGAACTGGCAAAGCCTGCAAAAAAAAAACAATAATGCCTCACAGCACAGGGGGACAGCCAGGGAGTCTGTGAGTGAGGTTGCAAGTTAATTTGAGCCATATTTGGCGTTTTTACACAACCGAAAATTGGCTAAGCGAGAAAAAAAATGGTGGTCGAAAAAACTTAACAAGATGAAAACGATGCCGAAGGCAGTACAAAAGAGCCTGAAGCCAGTAACACTTAACCCAAGACAGTAACACTTAACCCAAGACAGTAACATTTAGCCCAAGGCAGTAACAGTTAACTAAAGGCAGTAACATTTAACCAAAGTCAGTAACACTCATTGCAAGGCCCCTAAGCTACACAGGGGGGAGAGGCTCGCAATGAACGCCGAAGGTGCGCAGAGGGGCCATAGCCTCTCATTGTGTCGCAAACAGCATTTTTATGGCTTCAAATTTTATTGACGTAATTTTTTTGACGAGCAAGTTGATATTAATAATAATAATAATACTTAAAGGTATATGCAAGTGAGCTGCGTTATGAATGCATCTGATAGAGGGGAATTAGTAGTGTATGAGAAAAAAGTTTGCATGAAAAAAATACCAACATAAACATTTAAACAGTTACCCTTTGTTGACACCCCCTGAAAATCCCAGGGAAAATTATCATGCATAATACATTATATCTTTTTGGTCTGTAAATTGAGGTGCAGCTTTACTTTAGATTTCTGTAATAACCAGAACAAGAACTGTGTCCCTTCATTCACTGATTGTGAGACACTCAGACACTCACACTCTCAAACACTCAAACTCACAGACACTCGCACTCACACAGAGACACATGCACTCACACAGAGACACATGCAGAGGCCATGAATGCATGCTGTCTTCCTCAAATTTGCAGGTTATTGCAGGACCATAAATCAAGCATAAATGCTCATTCACCTAAAAGGCAGATTAAAATAGGAAGAAGAAGCTGCAATATTTGGTTTCAGTACAATTATAATTTGTCAGAATTTATCAAGGAAAGAGCATTTTTACTTGAATGTCGATTTATGGTCCTTTAAGGAACCAGAATAGCAGCCTCATCTAGCTGGCTGCATACAGCATTGCTGATTGGCTGCAAAGCTGATCATGCTCACAAAGACAGGGTACACTTACATTTTTTTATGCCACGCTAGAAACACATAGTGCATGCAAATAAATGTAATCATACCCTACTAATCCCCCCCTATCAGATGCATGCATAACCCAGCTCACTTGCATATACCTTTAAACATTATGAAAACGGGACTCTTTGATCAGAAGTAGCTCTCATTAAGGAACTGTTGGAGACCCCTGCTCTAAATTCTAAGAGCAACATGACACATCCCCCATGTACATTTCATTATAATAATTGGCAAGTTTGATGTTCAGGGATAATTACTCCAATGCTTCGTTATGCATTACCAGCATGCACTGACCCTAAAGCCATTGCCCTTATTAAGCATCTTCCTCCTGCCTTCCTCGAAACAACATGTTTTTTTTTATTGTTTGTTGTTTTTTTAAGCAGGGAAATCATTTCCTTATGCTTCCAGGAAGGGGATATTTCCAGCACTGGGTGCAATTATTGTGCAATTGTTAATTTATATGAGATTGATAAAACAGAATTCCAAAGACGTGAGAATGCAACAACTGCTCATTTATCAAAAGGCCAAAACTTTAAAAATAAAAATGATGTAAGTTTGGTGAAATTTGTATTTAAATGGATGTTGTGATAAAGAAATAAGCTTTAACTTTTTAAAGACTATTAAAAGCTGGATATACAATATACTAGCTATTTTTTCCCACTACATCATTCTTGACATATACAAATTGGTTAAAGCTTACTCTCTGTGTTCTTATTAACTTGGCCCAATAAATATGTAGCAAACATGGAGAGTAAGATTCAACCAATCTGCATATATTTTGTCTCTTTATAAAGTGGTGGGTTAATATATCATGCAGTTGTTGTTGTTTAGTCATTCAGCCACGTCCGACTATGTGACCCTATGGACCTCAGCACGCAAGGCACATCTGTCTGCCACTGCCCCTCTGAGCTCCCTCAAGCTCATGTTCATTGCTTCAGTGACCTCATCTATCCATCTGCACCTCTGCCATCCCCTTCTTAGTGTGCCTTCAATCTTTCCCAGCATCAGATTCTTCTCTAAGGAATCCTGCCTTAGCATGATATGGACAAAATATTTGCACTTCAGCCTCATGATCAAACCTTCCAGTAAACAGTTTGGCTTCATTTCCTGTAGTATTGTTTGATTAGATTTTCTCACAGTCCAAGGGATTCTAAGCAGTTTTCTCCAACATCACAATCCTACCGTGCTCAGCCTTCTTTCTGGCCCAGCTCTCACATCTGTTACTGCTGGAAATACCACCTAACTATGCGGGCCTTTGTTGATAGTGTATTATCTTTACTCTTTACTTGTCCAAGTTTGCCATAACTTCTTTAATTTCATGCACTTAGGTGCCCACCCCTAAACTAGTCAAATACACAGTGCAACAAATTAGCATACATTACTACACCTCAGTTTTTCATGCCACTAATAAACATGCTGCTCCACATAGAAAAAAACATTATATCTCAAAAATGATAGCGTTGAAAGAAAAACATGGCAAGAGTTTTTTATTTGTTTTTAAATTTTAAAGTAAACCTTAAGTTTGTAATTTTTCACTCTCAAGCTGTTTTTTACCACATACTCTCTAACTGCGCGTCTTGCCTGTGTGTTAGAATCTAATCATGGCAAATTAATCCCTAGGTGTAAGTTTGTATAAGGAAATAGTGCCTTGTGACCTGTCTCACCCTGTAATGGTGCCCGCGGCTCGGTTACTTAACAACATTTGTGAAATAATGAGTATAACTGTTTATGATTTGCTACAAATATGGGGACCTTGCCATGCGTCGCTGACTCCAGCCTTGAAGCTTTTCGTCCAGGCGCGTTGCCTGTCTATCTCCTGCCATCTTGCTGAGCCAATAGATTCGGTGGGGACCCTCAGCCCGGTGTGATTGAACAGCCGAAGCGATCTATATCATAAACATTGCTATATGATTATTATTACATTTGCGTTTATTTAACAATTAAAGAGCATTTGTCTCACAATTAAAGAGCAAGGTCTTTAAAACAGAATACTGAACTAATGGGACTAAAGTCTCCCTTAAAAAGAGTTAAGTTGGAGAGATCCCTTCACACTGAATAATGCACTACTGATACAATAAATGACATAAAAGCAATGAGTTAATCAATGAGGACCTTCTCTTTTAGTGAATATAGCCCATTGTCTTGACGTTTGTATAATAATGTTGCTGTTGCAGTCCAGTTTTCCAGTGATGGAGCTATGATGAGGGGGCGTTGGATATGTATAAATATAATCTTGGAAACACAGTTTGTCTTCTCTCTCTAAGCTAATTTTAGAACATTCAGTGCTCATTTGTCATGCTGCCCCTTACCCCTCTTCATACTTACAATAAGAAGACGTCATATGTCCTTACTCAGCGTAGGCTAATATGAGTAGATACTCCCTGGTGGCAGATAGAGTTACAGGACTGTAACAAATGTCAGAAAATAACATTTCCCACCATCAGTTGAAAATCCCATTGAGACATAATGAGAAAGTGACAGAGAGGACACAGCAAAGATAAGGGGATAAGGAAGCAACAAACACAGGGTAAACACTGATGAGTGGGTTAATAAACTGGGATTGATTGTATCCTATTATATGGTTGAAGGAGTGGACATTATGTTAGAGAAGTGTAGAACAGGCTAGTAATAAGGATTTCAATAGTAAAAGTCTTGAGGGGCCATTCTGCTGATGTCAGTGTTAAAGGGTCGACGGGCAGTGTTGTTATTGTCAGGATTAGTGGTCAGGATGGTGCAGTGTGGGTATTATTAGTGTTAGCTTGGTAGCGACTTGCTTGCCTTGTCAGTGTTAGGTATGCTGAGACAGTACAGGCAGTGTCAGTGTTAGGGATGGCTCAGACAGTACAGGCAGTGTCAGTGTTAGGGATGCTGAGACAGTACAGGCAGTGTCAGTGTTAGGGATGGCTCAGACAGTACAGGCAGTGTCAGTGTTAGGGATGCTCAGACAGTACAGGCAGTGTCAGTGTTAGGGATGCTCATACAGTACAGGCAGTGTCAGTGTTAGGTATGCTGAGACAGTACAGGCAGTGTCAGTGTTAGGGATGCTCAGACAGTACAGGCAGTGTCAGTGTTAGGGATGCTGAGACAGTACAGGCAGTGTCAGTGTTAGGGATGCTGAGACAGTACAGGCAGTGTCAGTGTTAGGGATGCTCAGACAGTACAGGCAGTGTCAGTGTTAGGGATGCTCAGACAGTACAGGCAGTGTCAGTGTTAGGGATGCTGAGACAGTACAGGCAGTGTCAGTGTTAGGGATGCTGAGACAGTACAGGCAGTGTCAGTGTTAGGGATGCTGAGACAGTACAGGCAGTGTCAGTGTTAGGGATGCTCAGACAGTACAGGCAGTGTCAGTGTTAGGGATCCTGAGACAGTACAGGCAGTGTCAGTGTTAGGGATGGCTGAGACAGTAAAGGCAGTGTCAGTGTTAGGGATGGCTCAGACAGTACAGGCAGTGTCAGTGTTAGGGATGCTCAGACAGTACAGGCAGTGTCAGTGTTAGGGATGCTCAGACAGTACAGGCAGTGTCAGTGTTAGGGATGGCTGAGACAGTACAGGCAGTGTCAGTGTTAGGGATGGCTGAGACAGTAAAGGCAGTGTCAGTGTTAGGGATCCTGAGACAGTACAGGCAGTGTCAGTGTTAGGGATGGCTGAGACAGTAAAGGCAGTGTCAGTGTTAGGGATGCTCAGACAGTACAGGCAGTGTCAGTGTTAGGGATGCTCAGACAGTACAGGCAGTGTCAGTGTTAGGGATGCTGAGACAGTGTCAGTGTTAGTGTTAGGGATGGCTCAGACAGTACAGGCAGTGTCAGTGTTAGGGATGCTGAGACAGTGTCAGTGTTAGGGATGCTGAGACAGTACAGGCAGTGTCAGTGTTAGGGATGGCTGAGACAGTACAGGCAGTGTCAGTGTTAGGGATGCTGAGACAGTACAGGCAGTGTCAGTGTTAGGGATGGCTGAGACAGTACAAGCAGTGTCAGTGTTAGGGATGCTGAGACAGTACAGGCAGTGTCAGTGTTAGGGATGCTGAGACAGTACAGGCAGTGTCAGTGTTAGGGATCCTGAGACAGTACAGGCAGTGTCAGTGTTAGGGATGGCTCATACAGTACAGGCAGTGTCAGTGTTAGGGATGCTGAGACAGTACAGGCAGTGTCAGTGTTAGGGATGCTGAGACAGTACAGGCAGTGTCAGTGTTAGGGATGGCTGAGACAGTACAGGCAGTGTCAGTGTTAGGGATGGCTCAGACAGTACAGGCAGTGTCAGTGTTAGGGATGCTGAGACAGTACAGGCAGTGTCAGTGTTAGGGATGCTGAGACAGTACAGGCAGTGTCAGTGTTAGGGATGGCTCAGACAGTACAGGCAGTGTCAGTGTTAGGGATGCTGAGACAGTACAGGCAGTGTCAGTGTTAGGGATGGCTGAGACAGTACAGGCAGTGTCAGTGTTAGGGATGGCTCAGACAGTACAGGCAGTGTCAGTGTTAGGGATGCTGAGACAGTACAGGCAGTGTCAGTGTTAGGGATGGCTGAGACAGTACAGGCAGTGTCAGTGTTAGGGATGGCTCAGACAGTACAGGCAGTGTCAGTGTTAGGGATGGCTCAGACAGTACAGGCAGTGTCAGTGTTAGGGATGCTGAGACAGTACAGGCAGTGTCAGTGTTAGGGATGGCTGAGACAGTACAGGCAGTGTCAGTGTTAGGGATGGCTCAGACAGTACAGGCAGTGTCAGTGTTAGGGATGCTCATACAGTACAGGCAGTGTCAGTGTTAGGGATGCTGAGACAGTACAGGCAGTGTCAGTGTTAGGGATGCTGAGACAGTACAGGCAGTGTCAGTGTTAGGGATGCTGAGACAGTACAGGCAGTGTCAGTGTTAGGGATGGCTCAGACAGTACAAGCAGTGTCAGTGTTAGGGATGCTCAGACAGTACAGGCAGTGTCAGTGTTAGGGATGGCTCATACAGTACAGGCAGTGTCAGTGTTAGGGATGCTGAGACAGTACAGGCAGTGTCAGTGTTAGGGATGGCTCAGACAGTACAGGCAGTGTCAGTGTTAGGGATGCTCATACAGTACAGGCAGTGTCAGTGTTAGAGGGTCGGTGCGACAATACTGGTATTTTTTTTAAAAAGATGGATTTACAATATACTAGCTAATTTTTCTCACTACATCATTCTTGACATATACAAATAAGTTAAAGCTTACTCTCTGTGTTGTTATTAACTTGGCCCAATAAATATATAGCAAACATGGAGAGTAAGATTTAACCAATCTGCATATATTTTGTCTCGGCTAATGTATCATGCAGTTGTTGTTGTTTAGTCATTCAGTCACGTCCGACTATGTGACCCTATGAACCACAGCACGCCAGGACATCTATCTGCCACTGCCCCTCATCTATCCATCTGCACCTCTGCCGGCCCCTTCCTAGTGTGCCTTCAATCTTTCCCAGTATCAGAGTCTTCTCTAAGGAATCCTGTCTTCGCATGACATGGACCAAATATTTGCACTTCAGCCTCATGATCAAACCTTCCAGTGAACAGTTTGGCTTCATTTCCTGTAGTATTGTTTGATTAGATCTTTTCGCAATCCAAGGGATTCTAAGCAGTTTTCTCCAACATCACAATCCTACCGTGATCAGCCTTCTTTCTGGCCCAGCTCTCACATCTTTTACTGCTGGAAATACCATCTAACTATGCGGGCCTTTGTTGATAGTGTATTATCTTTACTTTTTACTTGTCCAAGTTTGCCTTAACTTCTTTAATTTCATGCACTTAGGTGCCCACCCCTAAACTAGTCAAATACACAGTGCAACAAATTAGCATACATTACTACACCTCAGTTTTTCATGCCACTAATAAACATACTGCTCCACATAGAAAAAACATTATATCTAAAACATGATAGCGTTGAAAGAAAAACATGGCGAGTATAGAGTATAGCCCGTGTTTAAACAGACACTGAAAAAATAAAATATGTTATAATTGAAAATTGTGTGTAGTGGCAAGTACTGTATCAACTGAGTTTTTTATTTATTTTTTTATTTTAAAGTAAACTTTAAGTTTGTAATTTTTCCCTCTCAAGCTGTTTTTTTACCACATACTCTCTATCTGCGCGTCTTGCCTGTGTGTTAGAATCTAATCATGGCAAATTAATCCCTAGGTGTAAGTTTGTATAAGAAAATAGTGCCTTGTGGCCTGTCACACCCTGTAATGGTGCCCGCGGCTTGGTTATTTAACAACATTTGTGAAATAATGAGGATAACTGTTTATGATTTGCCACAAATATGGGGACCTTGCCATGCGTCGCTGACTCCAGCCTTGAAGCTTTTCGTCCAGGCGCGTTGCCTGTCTATCTTCTGCCATCTTGCTGAGCCAATAGATTCGGTGGGGACCCTCAGCCTTGTGTGATTGAACAGCAGAAGCGATCTATATCATAAACATTGCTATATGATTATTATTACATTTGTGTTTACTTAACATTTAAAGAGCATTTGTCTCACCATTTTAGGTCTTTAAAACAGAATACTGAAACAATGGGACTAAAGTCTCCCTTAAAAAGAGTTAAGTTGGAGAGATCCCTTTACACTGAATAATGCACTAATGATACAATAAATTACATAAAAGCAAGGATTTAATCAATGAGGACCTTCTATTTTAGTGAATATAGCCCATTGTCTTGAAGTTTGTATAATAATGTTGCTGTTGCAGTCCAGTTTTCCAGTGATGGAGCTATGATGAGGGGGCGTTGGATATGTATAAATATAATCTTGGAAACACAGTTTGTCTTCTCTCTCTAAGCTAATTTTAGAACATTCAGTGCTCATTTGTCATGCTGCCCCTTACCCCTCTTCATACTTACAATAAGAAGACGTCATATGTCCTTACTCAGCGTAGGCTAATATGAGTAGATACTCCCTGGTGGCAGATAGAGTTACAGGACTGTAACAAATGTCAGAAAATAACATTTCCCACCATCAGTTGAAAATCCCATTGAGACATAATGAGAAAGAGAAAGTGACAGAGAGGACACAGCGAAGATAAGGGGATGAGGAAGCAACAAACACAGGGGTAAACACTGATGAGTGGGTTAATAAACTGGGATTAATTGTATCCTATTATATGGTTAAAGGAGTGGACATTATGTTAGAGAAGTGTAGAACAGGCTAGTAATAAGGATTTCAATAGTAAAAGTCTTGAGGGCCCATCTGCTGATGTCAGTGTTAAAGGGTCGACGGGCAGTGTTGTTATTGTCAGGATTAGTGGTCAGGATGGTGCAGTGTGGGTATTATTAGTGTTAGCTTGGTAGCGACTTGCTTGCCTTGTCAGTGTTAGGTATGCTGAGACAGTACAGGCAGTGTCAGTGTTAGGGATGCTCAGACAGTACAGGCAGTGTCAGTGTTAGGGATGGCTCATACAGTACAGGCAGTGTCAGTGTTAGGGATGCTGAGACAGTACAGGCAGTGTCAGTGTTAGGGATGCTCAGACAGTACAGGCAGTGTCAGTGTTAGGGATGCTGAGACAGTACAGGCAGTGTCAGTGTTAGGGATGGCTCAGACAGTACAGGCAGTGTCAGTGTTAGGGATGCTGAGACAGTACAGGCAGTGTCAGTGTTAGGGATGCTGAGACAGTACAGGCAGTGTCAGTGTTAGGGATGCTGAGACAGTACAGGCAGTGTCAGTGTTAGGGATGCTCAGACAGTACAGGCAGTGTCAGTGTTAGGGATGCTGAGACAGTACAGGCAGTGTCAGTGTTAGGGATGCTGAGACAGTACAGGCAGTGTCAGTGTTAGGGATGCTCATACAGTACAGGCAGTGTCAGTGTTAGGGATGGCTGAGACAGTACAGGCAGTGTCAGTGTTAGGGATGCTGAGACAGTACAGGCAGTGTCAGTGTTAGGGATGCTGAGACAGTACAGGCAGTGTCAGTGTTAGGGATGCTCATACAGTACAGGCAGTGTCAGTATTAGGGATGCTGAGACAGTACAGGCAGTGTCAGTGTTAGGGATGGCTGAGACAGTACAGGCAGTGTCAGTGTTAGGGATGGCTCAGACAGTACAGGCAGTGTCAGTGTTAGGGATGCTCAGACAGTACAGGCAGTGTCAGTGTTAGGGATGCTGAGACAGTACAGGCAGTGTCAGTGTTAGGGATGGCTGAGACAGTACAGGCAGTGTCAGTGTTAGGGATGCTCAGACAGTACAGGCAGTGTCAGTGTTAGGGATGCTCAGACAGTACAGGCAGTGTCAGTGTTAGGGATGGCTGAGACAGTACAGGCAGTGTCAGTGTTAGGGATGCTCAGACAGTACAGGCAGTGTCAGTGTTAGGGATGCTCAGACAGTACAGGCAGTGTCAGTGTTAGGGATGCTCAGACAGTACAGGCAGTGTCAGTGTTAGGGATGCTCAGACAGTACAGGCAGTGTCAGTGTTAGGGATGCTGAGACAGTACAGGCAGTGTCAGTGTTAGGGATGCTGAGACAGTACAGGCAGTGTCAGTGTTAGGGATGCTGAGACAGTACAGGCAGTGTCAGTGTTAGGGATGCTCATACAGTACAGGCAGTGTCAGTGTTAGGGATGGCTGAGACAGTACAGGCAGTGTCAGTGTTAGGGATGCTGAGACAGTACAGGCAGTGTCAGTGTTAGGGATGCTGAGACAGTACAGGCAGTGTCAGTGTTAGGGATGCTCATACAGTACAGGCAGTGTCAGTATTAGGGATGCTGAGACAGTACAGGCAGTGTCAGTGTTAGGGATGGCTGAGACAGTACAGGCAGTGTCAGTGTTAGGGATGGCTCAGACAGTACAGGCAGTGTCAGTGTTAGGGATGCTCAGACAGTACAGGCAGTGTCAGTGTTAGGGATGCTGAGACAGTACAGGCAGTGTCAGTGTTAGGGATGGCTGAGACAGTACAGGCAGTGTCAGTGTTAGGGATGCTCAGACAGTACAGGCAGTGTCAGTGTTAGGGATGCTCAGACAGTACAGGCAGTGTCAGTGTTAGGGATGGCTGAGACAGTACAGGCAGTGTCAGTGTTAGGGATGCTCAGACAGTACAGGCAGTGTCAGTGTTAGGGATGCTCAGACAGTACAGGCAGTGTCAGTGTTAGGGATGCTCAGACAGTACAGGCAGTGTCAGTGTTAGGGATGCTCAGACAGTACAGGCAGTGTCAGTGTTAGGGATGCTGAGACAGTACAGGCAGTGTCAGTGTTAGGGATGCTCAGACAGTACAGGCAGTGTCAGTGTTAGGGATGCTCAGACAGTACAGGCAGTGTCAGTGTTAGGGATGGCTCAGACAGTACAGGCAGTGTCAGTGTTAGGGATGCTGAGACAGTACAGGCAGTGTCAGTGTTAGGGATGCTCAGACAGTACAGGCAGTGTCAGTGTTAGGGATGCTCAGACAGTACAGGCAGTGTCAGTGTTAGGGATGGCTCAGACAGTACAGGCAGTGTCAGTGTTAGGGATGCTGAGACAGTACAGGCAGTGTCAGTGTTAGAGGGTCGGTGCGACAGTACAGGCAGTGTCAGTGTTAGGGATGCTCATACAGTACAGGCAGTGTCAGTGTTAGGGATGGCTCAGACAGTACAGGCAGTGTCAGTGTTAGGGATGCTGAGACAGTACAGGCAGTGTCAGTGTTAGGGATGCTCAGACAGTACAGGCAGTGTCAGTGTTAGGGATGCTCAGACAGTACAGGCAGTGTCAGTGTTAGGGATGGCTCAGACAGTACAGGCAGTGTCAGTGTTAGGGATGCTGAGACAGTACAGGCAGTGTCAGTGTTAGAGGGTCGGTGCGACAATACTGTTAGTGTTGGGGGCGGTGATTGGTGGTAACTGTTAGAGGTGGGACAGTTCTAGCGGTATCAGTAATATGTAGTGTGGAAGTCTTGAGTCCGATTCAAATCCAAGCCTGCATCTTGCGGGATACAAGGCCATATGTCTGCAGGCTTCCTGCGGGCTCCCGGTCTGCTATAAATCCGGTGCTATTCAGTTGAACAAGGGCACAAGTTACGGGCCCAAAGCCAAAACCGTAAACCATGCCATCGTATGTAGCAGTTCAGGGAGGGAACATGATCAATTAAGCAAAACCGTAACTACCCTTTTAGAAACAGCCAAAAGAACATGAGACCGTCATCATTACGGTAGTAAAACATGGAGGTTACATGTCAATCAATTAGGGTTTGGAGGTCCGCAATACCGCAAAACATAAAATAATAAAAATGTATGCCAATACTGGTCTAGTCCATGTGGGTGGCCCAATATGTATTCGCTCATTGATTCCTGTGATCGAAATAACCCTGAAATGAAACATAAAAATAAACTAATTTTAACAGCCGATTTGCGAGCTTGAGACTGTTGTGCAATTAATTCTAATGTCATCGCTTTCCCCGTTATTTACAGTGCAGTAGTGATTTTTTATTTGCATTTACAGTGCTACGGACAGGGGTTAAACCCCCTTGCGAGTCCTGTCTGGTACTCGTAGGATTTTCTTCTACATTTGCTGTTTACGGGTGTGAAAACATTTGCGGGCTTGAGGTATATTTGCAATTGAATAGCCATTTTAGCGATTGGAACTCTTGCGGACATGAAAGATCAAAGGCTTCGGGAGGCTGTAAGTTCCAGTTTTAGCAACAACAAGGATTTCAAGGCCATAACCCATAACCCATTTGTAGCCCGCAAGAAGACGCAAATTAAATGGCAAATTAACTTGTGGCCTCACTTACTGGCTACAGTAACTCACGAAAGCTCAATTGAATGAGACCCTCTGAGTTTGAATATTCGAGGGTAGGGGAAAATAGGGTCAGCATTAGGTGCAAAAACAGTAGAGTAATAGATGTGAGTATTAGACAGTAAAGATAAAGGTTTTGAAGTGTTAGTTTAAGAGGATATATAGTGTCAGTGTTAGAGAATAGTATAGAGCAGTATAGGTGGACAAGGATGGAGTTGCAAGGGGAGGAAAGAGGAGCGGCAGTAGAGGTGCTAAGCAGAGCAGTGTTTGCATTTATAGAGGTGGTTTGCAGAGCATTATGAGCAGAGCTACGCAGAGCAGGTGCTGTGCTAGCAGTGCAGTGTTAGCAGAAGATGCAGCGTGGAGGAGGCATAGAGGTGCCATGTGTAGAGCTAGGTATGCTATGCAGAGCAATGTGAGGAGCAGGTGTACAGTGTAGGGATTTTATGATCCAAGATTATGGACCTATATGAGTTTTTTTTTCATGGCCACCTTAATATTTGTCTGATATGAGGGTATGTCAGGAATTTGCAGAAATATGAATTCCTGTAACTATTCATTGTGTTCCTTGTTTAAAATTTCATTTTGCGTTTCCTGTAACTAAAAAATGTTGGAATTTCTGGAGATATGATCTAAGACCAGTAAATCATGTGAGACTAATTAGAAAAACAGTTTGGATTCTGAAGTATCTTTTGCAGATGAGTAATAGTTCAGGAATGTAGGAGAAGTTATTGTACTGTAGGACACGTCTGTCCCATACACATGATCACACATATAGTTGTGGTAATTGCGAGTTTGTGTGTAACGCTCACAGTTAGCGCCGCAAGTTACGAGCAGCACATGTGCATTGCGTGGCAAGAGGTTGGGACAGGTAAGGGGAGAGGGTGGGAGAGAGACAGGGGGAGAGAGACACAGGGGAGGGAGAGGGGGGAGGAGACACAGGGGAGGGAGAGGGGGCACAGGGGAGAGAGAGGGGGAAGAGACACATGGGAGGGAGAGAAACACAGGGGGTGTTAAGAGGCACAGTAGAGGGAGAGTGGGAAAAGAGGCACAGGGGAGGGAGAGGCAGGGAGGGAGACACAGGGGAGGGAAAGGGGGAAGGAGACACGGGAGGGATGGGCAGAGATACAGGGAAAGGAGAGGGGAGGAAGACACACAGGGGTGGGAGAGGAGGGGAAGAGACACAGGGGAGGGAGAGGGAGGAAGAGACACCAGGGAAGGTGAAGAGACACAGGGGAGGGAGGGGAGAAGAGACACAGGGGACGGGGGGAAGGGAGGGGGGAGAAACATAGGGAGTGGGAAGAGACACAGGGGAGGGAGGGGAGAAGAGACACAGGGGAGGGAGAGGGGGGGAAGAGTCACAGGGGAGAGAGAGGGCACCGCTCATGCGCATTGAGCTATGGGAGATACTCATGCACAATGTGTGGCAAAAGCCGCGCATGTGCAATGTGCGGCAAGAGTGTGAGGAGAGAGACACGGGATAGGGGTTAAGAGGCACAGGAGAGGGGGAAGGGAGACACAGGGGAGGGAGGGGGAAGGAGACGGAGGGGGTGGGAACAGAAATATAAAATATTATGCCGTAATTTGTGACGGGCAAGTGGCTAGTATCCTATATTGCTCTAGCCTGCACCATACTGACAGGGTAATGCACCATTTTCTTTTTACCACTGTAACATATTAAAAACCAAAACTCCTGCTTGTGAATTGGCTGGTGTGACATGAGAGTTCAAGCTACAGTCCTCCCATTATGGCTTCTTAAATATGCAATATATTCAGCCAAAAATTATACACATAGGAGATTTTTTAATTATAATTGAAAACCTACAAACCATCTTGACCTTTCGTGTCACAACCACCATAATAATTCACTAACTTAACATGTGTCTACTGCAATTTACACATTCTTTTCCATCCTGTCCTTTAGCTCTCCCACACCCTAATCCACCTTAAATGTATGTGATATTAATAAGTACAACTCTATATCTTCATATAACCAAGAAACCAAGACACTGTTGAGATGTTTATCATTTTTCAACTAGATGCATATTTCTCTCTTTTTATTTCACCCAGTTAATCTTCAAACTGTTCTAATAGCTAAATTTACCTTTCTTTACTCGGCAGGTTCTGCTAGGACCAAAAATTCATGTGTGTTTGTGTTGTTCAGTCATGTCCGACTCTCCGTGACCTCATGGACCGCAACACACCATGCTGATCCACTTGGTATTCATGGTAGAGATACTGTAGTGGGTTGTCAGTTCCTTCTCCAGTGGGCCACAGCATATAGCTCCTGGTACTCCTAGGAGGTCTCCCATCCAAGTACTAACACAGCCCAACCCTGCTTAGCTTCAGGGTGGTGACCTCTTGGTTCCCTGACTGGAACCGAACCGGGGTCACATAGGTGAGAGCACCTAATCCTAACCACTAGACCACCAGCACCCTTAAAATGGTAATAAACTTTCCTGGTAAAAAAATATAAGCTTATTCCTTAGGCTACATTCTCGAAGAGAAACATGTGACATGTATTATTGCAGTGAAGGCAGTATATAAGCATTTAGAAAGAGCTTGTCATTTTTTGTTCCTTTAGGATCTGTGAGATTTTCCCTATAAACTCAATACATCCTTCAGTGCAGCTGGACTCCAGACGAGACTCACAGTAAATAAACAGTTTGTGCAATAAAAGCTAATAGTGCAGTACTTTAAAAACAATTATAAACAAAGAAGACAGCTTATACTTTTCTACTTGACTTTAATTACATGCTGCAGAGCATTTTAATGACTGCACTGACCCTTTAAATTTTTCTTATCAATCTTAACCGCCGTTCCTCATCTGTTGCCCCACTCTGCCACTCCCATCTCTGACTTCCCACATTATCTATAATTAAATCGAAAAGTTTGAACTTCATCTTTGTTACAAAACAACTGCATCTCTAATCTGATCTCTAAGTATTCACCAACCACCTCCTCTGCTCTGTTGTGGATTTATGCCTCTATTCACCCATCATTAGCTCATCTCACTCCCGTTTACAGTACTTTCTCGATGATGCCCTGGGCACTATTGCATTTCCTACTCTGTCAGACTCTTCTCCAACTCAACACAGCTTCAAACACTTTCTGAAACTCATCTGTTTAGGCAAACTTGCAACCATGCATCCTAATGTCTTCTAAACACGCTCTCCTAAAACATATACAAAAATGCCCTGTTTCTGTTGATCCTGAACCTCGAGAGACCACCATCAAGAAATTCTCTCACACCCTCTACACCCACTTAGATTGTAAGTTTTTATGAGAGCAGGGCCCTCAAGTCCTAATGTATCGGTAGGTATTCTTTAGTCATGTTGTATTTTGTATTATCTTGCACTTTAAGACCACTATACAGTGATATACAAATATATATATATATATATATATATATATATATATATATATATATATATATATATATAGTAGTACAAATAAGGAATAGTACATCAGTGATTCCATTTGAATGTTTAAAAATAAGTTGATGAAAACTTATTTCCTGCTCAAATTTCTCAGAAATACAGTATATGCAATGCAGTCTGGGAAAACTGGGCGGGGCATGCAAATGAGGCCACATAATGCACCATCACTCTGTCAATCCAAACCATTTTAAACATGGCTCCTTTTACGCATATGCTTACTGTATTTCAGAGTTTTAGACATAGCAACGGATGGATTTTTCACAAACCAGGTCACTTAACCACATACAGTACTGTTTCACGGTTACTGCCGATCCTCAGTATGGTGTGAGTGCCTGGTTTGTGTGGTAATCGTTGTAGAGAGTAGTTCTATACAGCAATTGTTTATATATACTGATTCTATTTGAATGTCTAAAAAATAAGTTAATAAACTTATTTCCTGCTCAAATTTCTCAGAAATGCAGTTGATGCAATCCCTGCAATCTGGGAAAACTGGGCTGGGACATGTAAATGAGACCACAATGCACGCTCACTCTGTTAATCCAATAACTACTATATACATGGCTCCTTTAAAGCTTAAGATTACTGTATTTCACAGTTTTAGGCATAGAAACAGATGGATTATTCACAAACCAGGTCACTTACCCACATACAGAACTGTTTCACACTTACTGCCGATCCTCAGTGTGGGGTGAGTGCCTGGTTTGTGTGGTGGATTGTTGTATAGAGTAGTTCACTACAGCAATAATTTCAAGTATGGTGGGCTAAGAGTGATAGAAGCCCAGCCCTCCACTGTACAGAGTACAGCAGATTGATATACAGTGTGTATATATATATATATATATATATATATATATATATATATATATGTACATATGTGTGTATATATAGATATATATATATTTATATATATATGTTCAGGTAAATTACCTGATAGTTGTGGGCGTGTCTCTATACTACGGTGACGAGCGGCCAAAGGGTGGCCCCCTCACCTCATGTAGCTGGATTGTGGCCTATGGCTACGCCCCACATGGCCTGCTTAGATGGCCAAGGGCAGAGTAAAGTAGAGGAGAGAGGCGAGACGTTTATGAAAACGTAATGAAAAACGAGGCCTGCGAAGGCTGATTTGGAAGCATGAACGAGTTAGGCCTAGTATAGTATACCCCATGTGGTGGAATACCCATGGTAATAGTATAGTATAGGAACCCCATGGTAATATAATATTACTAGAGAATTGCCCGTCAAAAAATGACGGCAATTAAATTGTAAGGTAGCTAATGCTGTTGGTGTGTACTACTGAAATATATAATACATTAATAAATGAATATACTTTACCTATTTTGAAGCATTGTGTTGAAGAGCTGGCAATCTGTTTTGATGTTGGTGCAGCATTAGTGGTGTGGAGCTGCTGTGTAAGCGTGATGAACGTGTGCAGTGTAATAGTGTGCGTGCGCGAGCCAAAACCGTTAGCGTAGTTGTGTACTTCCGCATTGGCGTAAAATGGCGGGTAATGTGTGGTATGCGTCTTAACGGAATATCCGTAGGTCGTTTGTGGTGTTTTGCGAGTTTCTTGTGGTGTTTTGCGTGTTTAGAGTGCTGTAGCCTCGTTTTCATTTTGTTTGGCGGCCATTTTTTCTCTCGCTTAGCGAATTTGTTAGTGTTCAAACTCTTTTATTTTTAGTTAAATAAAGCTGTAAGTTGTTTTTTTGAGGTCCTGGATGCTTCCTCTTGCTGTCGGTAAGCTTTTTATGTATGTGGTGTGTGTATTTATTGTGTTTTGAATTTTGTAATGTTTGCGAGTTGCGTCCGATTGTTGCGAGGTTGTAATGTGTGGTAACGTATCTCGTATTTGGTTGCGTGTCTAGGTAAAGTTTGCGAGGGTCGTAGTTGTTGTGTCGTGTTGTTTGCGTTGCGACGTAAAGTTTGCGAGGGTCGCAGTTGCTGGCAAGGAGCGCCGAAGGCTGGAGGGTGCTGTACTGTAACCCCAACCCCGCCCTGGCTCAGTCACTCATGCCCAGGGAATGTAACGCCAACACTGCCCTGGCGCAGTCACTCATGCCCGGGGAATGTAACCCCAACACTGCCCTGGCTCAGTCACTCATGCCCGGGGAATGTAACGCCAACACTGCCCTGGCTCAGTCACTCATGCCCGGGAAAATGTAACCCCAACACTGCCCTGGCTCAGTCACTCATGCCCGGGGAATGTAACCCCAACACTGCACTGGCTCAGTCACTCATGCCCAGGGAATGTAACCCCAACACTGCCCTGGCTCAGTCACTCATGCCCAGGGAATGTAACCCCAACACTGCCCTGGCTCAGTCACTCATGCCTGGGGAATGTAACCCCAACACTGCACTGGCTCAGTCACTCATGCCCGGGGAATGTAATCCCAACACTGCCCTGGCTCAGTCACTCATGCCCGGGGAATGTAACCCCAACACTGCCCTGGCTCAGTCACTCATACCCAGGGAATGTAACCCCAACACTGCCCTGGCTCAGTCACTCATGCCCGGAGAATGTAACGCCAACATTGCCCTGGCTCAGTCACTCATGCCCGGGGAATGTAACCCCAATACTGCACTGGCTCAGTCACTCATGCCCGGGGAATGTAACCCCAACACTGCCCTGGCTCAGTCACTCATGCCCGGGGAATGTAACCCCAACACTGCCCTGGCTCAGTCACTCATGCCCGGGGAATGTAACCCCAACACTGCACTGGCTCAGTCACTCATGCCCGGGGAATGTAACCCCAACACTGCCCTGGCTCAGTCACTCATGCCCGGGGAATGTAACCCCAACACTGCCCTGGCTCAGTCACTCATGCCCGGGCAATGTAACGCCAACACTGCCCTGGCTCAGTCACTCATGCCCGGAGAATGTAACGCCAACATTGCCCTGGCTCAGTCACTCATGCCCGGGGAATGTAACCCCAATACTGCACTGGCTCAGTCACTTATGCCCGGGGAATGTAACCCCAACACTGCCTAGGTGCCTGTAAGCATTTTGTGGCACGACACCCTGGCTCCTGGCATTTGTTGCGCTCTGTAAAATATTTTTTTTATTTAAAGTACAGTATTCAATTTTTTTCTGGTTGCTGAGAATTTACTGTATTTTTTTTTCAAAAATAATTTTGAATATTATTCAGTCTAATTCTTTACAGGAATATACTGGATATATTGAGCTTCAGTGGAGATTGAAGGCTGCAAATTATTGCTTTATTGGGTTAATAGCTTATTATGGATCCCAGAAGCAGTGATACATGATGTACTGTACTGTACTAAGAACATTTGGCTTGTTTGGTCTGAGGCCTGGATCCTCCTTTGTGTGGCGACAGAGGCTGCGTCCTACATATCACCTTATGCGTGTCACTGTGAGTCAGTGGGCAGCCCGTGGCCAGGCTCTGAATCATTTCCTAAACATAGACAGGGAGTGCACAGGTCTCCTCACTAATGAGAGAGCCTCAGCGTGGGCTGGCCCTGGAGATGGGCCCATGACAGCTCAGCCTCACAGACATGTGCTGCCTGCTCTCCCCCTCCTCAATCTGATCCTGGGAATGTTTTCACTATAGTTTTATAAGCTTCAGGCTGAGTTGCCTTCCCAATGACTCAATCAGTCTGAGACCCTCACAAGAAACAGGGCAAAGGAGATGAAATCCGCACCCCCTCATACAGGGTGTTTCTGGAAACTCCCTTCTGGGTTATAATGCTTAATGGAAAACAACAAAAAACAAGTTTTGTGAAGATTCTCAATTTAACTTAATGGGCTAAATTCACTAAGCTAAGCAGAGGCAATGTTGCAGATTCAACAACAAAAAAATCATATGCACATGTAAATGCTGCTGTGCAAAAATAAATCACTCCAGCAGCAACTATAGTAGTGCCACAAAAATAGTCCTCAAGGACACAAAGTCAGACAAGCACAGAGATCAAAATACTGTTTAATTATATTAAAACATAAAAACATTTGCATATAATATATAGTTCCAGTCAACTGCACAGGCTTAATCTTGGGGAGAATAAATTTGTTAAGCAATACATACTTGGAGGAGTCCCAATGAAAGATGAAGGGATACATTAATTAACTTTGCATAGCAGTATAAAGAAGCATCCAGGAGGTAAATTGTTCTAATAGGGGTTCCCCCTTACGTCCTTGCTTGGCCTTCAGTGGCAAAGCACCATAGAAAATATTTTATTTGTGATCAGGCTACACAATGGGCCATTTGAGCAATTGTTGGTTACTGGAGCCCGTAATGTAGCCTGTACAATCATTTTCTATTCAATTGGCGTCTTTTAGCTACATGCAAACGATCTGCGGGTTACAGGCTGAAAATCCCTGCAGTTGTCAAAGTCGTTACTCCGACCCAGCCATGCCTTTGATCTGTCAAGTCCGCAATCGCTAAAATCGCTATTAAGTTGCTACAATTCCCCAAGCCCGCAATTGTTTTTACACCCGTAAATGGCAAATGTAGAATGAAATCCTACGGGTGCCAGATAGGACTCGCAAGGGGGTTAAAAACCTATTTGTAACACTGTAAATGCAAATAAAAATCACTACTGCACTTTAAAAGATGGGGAAAACGATAAAAGACATTATAATTAATAGCACAATAGTGTCAAGCGTGCAAATCTGCAATCAAAATTTTTTTTTTTCACGTTTCATTTCCGTGTTATATCAATCTCAGGAATCAAGGAGTTAATACATATCAGGTCACCCACATGGACTAGAACAATATCGTCATTTATTTTTATTATTCTGTACATTGCTGGATTGCGAGTCTGATCGCATATCGCACTTCTAAATGCTAATTGATTCTCATGTAACCTCCATGTTTTACTGACGTAATAATGACGGTCTCATTTACTATTGGCTGTTTTTAAATAGGTAATAGGTAGTTAATGCCTTGCTTAATTGATCATGTTCATGCTCTGAAATGCACTTAGTGGTGCATGGTTTACGGTTTCGGTTTTCAGCCAGGTAGCTGCGGGCTTCTTCAATTGAATTGCTTTGTAACTGTAGCAAACTTCAATTGAATAAGGCCCAAAAGTGTTAATAGTGTAGTGTAGTGCTTAGACTTTGTGTCATGAGGGTCCTGAAGGACCTTCATGTCACTTATAGTGTTAATGTTGGGGTTAATAGAACCCTATTGGACTGATGGGGTTAATTATGGTCTCATGAGGGTCTGTATAGGCCCCTATGAGTGATGGGGTTAATGATAGGTTCTACGGGGGTACTTCAAGTGCCCCCGCGGCAGGGGTTAATTATTAATGTACTAAGGCAAGAAATGTTAATTATACATGTTGCAGGGGTCCCAATTTGGTCAATGAAGGGACACTGCGGGGGTCCAGATGGGGACATCTCAGCATGGGGGGGGGTAATATGAGGTGCCACCGGGGTACTTGAAGTAACCCCACGGTAGGGGGTTAACTATTTGTGTGCATCAGGCCCTTAAAGGGGCCACGGTGGTGGATTTAACCATGTAACTGCCGTGGGGGTCTTGATGGGGACCCCTGCAGCATGGGGATTTATTTTGGAAGCGGGGGGAAGTTTAGGGGTCAGAGGGGGGTTTGGGGGCTAAAGGAGGGGGGGGCCACTTTTGGTGCTCCTGCATTCCTAAGGGCTTTTAAAGTTTTATTTTGAACCTGCAAAAGTTTGGCAAACTCGGGTTTGAAAGCCGGTGCGTCCTTGGGGCTTGACAGATCAAAGGCTTAGCTGATTCGGAGTTCAGATTTTCACATCCCCTAGGGTTTTGCCACCTCTAACCCACAGATCGTTTGCGGGTAGCTGAAAGAGGCCAATTTAATAGCAGTAACTCTGTCAGGCTCCTTTACGGGCTACACTTTATAAAATTGTAGCAATTTAATGGGGCTCTTTGATATGGTTTCCTTGGTATGAGTTTGCAACATCTTAAAAACACTTTGAGCCTCATTAAACTGTCTAAATTGTAGTTACTGAAGCCCGTGATGGAGCCCGCAAAAGTAGCTGCTATTAAATTGGCCTCTTTTAGTTAGGTAGCTGCAGGCTTTTTCAATTTAATCACTCTGTAACTGTTGCAAATTTCAAGCCCGCATATTTACGGCCGGTATAAAGGCATGGAATTTAATGAGACCATTTTTCTTTTTGTACACTGGTTACTCTTTTTTGATTCCATTGAAAAAAATATAGCAATATAAAGTCCGTTTGATGGGTACAGATGTTATGTATAACATGGTATTTACTGTAAATTGTGACTCACAACAACAATGCCAGGGCATCAGGAAATCATTGATGATTTGTGAAACGGCTTAGTCCCATTCTCAGGCTGCCATGACCTTTTTCCCATGAATAATGCATTCCCTTCACCTCTCTTTCTGTCCTTTGCCTCATTCACATCTATTTTATCTTCAAACCCTTCTCCTCTCCAACTCCCTTCCATGTCTTTTCTACACTTTTCTTGTATATCCATACTTTTCTTCTCTCTCTTTTTTTCCCACACTTATTTGCCTTTCATATCTATTCTTATTTCATCATCTATACATATATTTATGTCCAAATTATTATTATTATTTTTTTAAATAACAAAGGAATCTTATTGGGGGGGTTTTATGCAAGAAATCATATAAGAACATGGGAAGGCAGTCTTCTTATCCCTGAGTTTCTAGTAAGAGCTGGTCTTCAAACTTCACACCCGACGGGTTTAGCAAGCCCAATCTTCCTCTTACATCCTCCAGACTATCCTTACTTCTTGGAAAATTAGTACTGCTATCTGTGAAGTCCAATCCAGCAGTTCTAAGGGTCCAGTCAATTGTCTAGATAATTAACAACTTTATCTAGGCATCAAATTTAGAATTAAAAAACTCGTTTTGATTAGAATGTGGTATTTGGTCGGTATATTGGACTTTGATGATTTAAAAACTGTCAACCTTGTCAAAAATATTTCCACAAAAATGCTTTATTATACACTTCATTGAACAGCTAGCATGTGCAAACTGCTTTTTTTATTCTATTTATTTATTGTGCATGAAAATATGCAAACTCACCAAATAACTCAGGAGCAAATCTCACTTTGATGTTGCAATTTTGAGTGATTTTTATAGATTTACATTTTCCATTTGCTAAATAGATTTATTTGTGAAATGATAATATCCACAATTTATTATGCATATTTTAGGCTGACTGATACCTAGTCACAGGGTTGTATTTACCATTAGACAGAGTAGGCAGCTGCCTAGATATACCTATTTTGCAGGGGACTTCATTTTTTGTTTTTCTCCTATGCATTTCAGAGAGGCACATTTTTCATAAGACTTCCCTGTAGCTGTTTTGTTACCCCACAATATTACTGGCAAAATGTACATAAAGGTGCTGCATAGTTAGCCAAAGTAAGCCACAGTTTAATAAGATGGAAGGACCTCCAATTCAAACATTTGTGGAGAAATCATCAATTTGCAGTGGGCTTCTCATACAGATTAACTTTTTGTTCTAATCACAATAAAACTAGATCATTACAGTGGACCTTTAAAGAATGAGAAAAAAATAAGCTTGGAATATAACAAACTGTTGTCAGATGCTGTATCCTTTCATAAGTTGATCCTCATCAGTATGGGCAGTGATACTGTGTAGATACGTATTAGCTTTATGCTTCGTTATTTAAACCAAGTGTTATTATTTAGCATTTACTTAAAGGTGTATATATAAGTTTCCTGGGTTTCAAATGTTTGTTAAGAAACAGGCAGTGATTATGAGAAAAATATGTGTTATATAGATAAGATCAGTGTACTTACAAAGTTATAGGCAGGAAAGTAAAATCCAACTTTGCACACCCACGGGGAGCTCACATAACCAAGTATGCAGAGGAAAAGCAGACAGGTACAGAGTTTGACCTTTCAAAAGAAGTACTTGCTGCAGGATGGAATCACATGGTTGGGAAGGGTCTGAGCTCACAGCCAAATCAGACCACAAGAATATAGAGAGAAAGAGACTAAATATCCCAGGCTGCTTTGCAACACAAGAACCCCCAGAGTTAAATACAAATGTATCAGCTAACCTCTGTATTCTCATGATTGGCCCAAATTAATTATGATTGTTATGCTAATCTTAGCAGGGATTTTCAGAGGTGTCATCTAACAAAAGCTCCAGCTTGCAAAATGAAAAAATCTAGCAAACATCAGGGTGAGTTTGTAAATGTTTATTTTGGTATTTTTACATGCAAAAAAAAAGTTTGCATACACTACTGATTCTCCTCTTTCAGATCCATTCATAATCCAGGAAATGTAGATATGCCTTTCACACCAATATGACATATTTTGAACCAATTCCAGGAGTTCTTTTACTGACCGGTCTAGGAAAAACATCCTGTTTGTGAAGTAGGTAACAAACTAACAATATTATTAGCTATGCAAACCAAAAGCATTTTAGTTAAATTCTCATGTCATGCAGGCTTCCACCTTGGACTACTAGTCTGCCTTTAGCTTGAAGAATGTTTTCATATTGGTGCTCGATCCCTATTCGGTCTTACTGCCCTGCGGCTATTCATAGTGGCAGTAATTCACTAGAACTGAATAGAGATATCTTCCGATATTGAATCAAAACCTTAATACAATACAGGTCTGCCACTAATTATCTCGCATTATCCATTCCTGGGCTTTGCCGGAAATACTATTTTGTCGCACCAATCGTGGTTTCTCAAAAAAATCTGTAATAGATTTACTGAATATAAAGGACCAGTGGAGCTTTCCTTATTGAATATGAGCAATGGAGCTTTTAACCATTTCTGTTTCACCCTAATTGCTGATTGTTTACTTTCTATAAAATAAATACCTGTACTTCTATCCCTACCAACTTGTTGAGAATTTTGTCCAAATTAAAAGAGGTCCCTGATTACCTGATGACGGATAATCTGTGGCTGATTTGTACTCAAAAATGAAAGCCACCAACTTTTTAACAATATTGTCACATTATTATATCTTCTCCAGTGCTGTACAACTGGCGGCCCTTGGGCCAAATGCAACCCGCAAGCTGATTCTTTTGGCCAATTGACTGCCAGGGAGCATATTCCCACAATCCTAATATTATTACAATAAAACACTTGGAGCAATTTAAACACTCAGGATATCATATATACATTGACAAATGACTAGTTATTTCATACAACATATATACATGTATACATTTATATATCTACCTATACAATTTTTTTTATTATTATTTGAAATCTGGCCCAACAGCACACTAGCCAATATAGATCCAAGCCAATGGCAATACAAATTGGCCAAGACTAATCAAGGGGGATCTTTTGACGGATTTAGAAAAGATTTCAGCCCAGATAGAGTAATCTTGCAAGTATACAAGACTGTAACCATCCTCTTGTGCATTGGAAAGGAAGTATTACCATCATGGCAGCTTTCATTCATGTTATTTGGTTCAGACGTGCAGTCGTGTCTGACTCTCTGTGACACTATGGACACCAGGCACAGCTTGTCTCTCTCTGGCCATGCTTATCCATAAGGTATTCTTGGCAAAGATTCTGGAGTGGGTTGCCAGTTCCTTCTCCAGTGGACTGTGATTTGTTTGAGCTCTGTGCTTTGACCTTCCCATCATAGGTGATCCTACATGGTATAGCTCACAGGTTCATTGTGGTACACAAGCCCCTTCACCACAACAAGGTAGCGATCCAGAAGGGGACCCATTCATAGCTGCTAATGTTATTGGTTTGTTACATACTTCACAAACAGGTGCCATTTTTGCTGCCAATGGTCCTTTTAGCAACCCTGACTAACCTCTCTTGTCTCTGACAAATTGAATATGTAAAGCAAGTTCAAAAACACATCTTATTTGTGGAGAAATAGCTCAGTCTTCAAGAATTGCCTGAATACAGATACACGGAAAGACAGAGCATTGCTTTAAGTGTCAAAATGATTCACTATCAGTGATTTGTATATGAATAGGTTGCATCATGTCATTCTCATATGGACCTGACCTCAGACAGTCTCACTTCCCCTCACTCCCTGTCCCCCCACCCCTCTTTGACTCTTTTATCCTGGCTCAGCTTTCCCTCCCAGTGTTTCTTGGCTTTTCACTCTAGTTGCTTTGGCAGCTGGAACGTGCTCTGTAGTCTGAGCTCAGCCTCAGATAGGGGCCAAGTGAGGGGTCCAGGAGACTTGTCTGAGGCCGGTCCTACTCACAGACTGACCCCCTTTCTTTGCTGTGGTTCCAGACACTCTGGAATAAGGTGTATATAGGAGGTGCTTTCAGTAACAATGCATTGCATTCCTTTCAAGATGGCTTCACTTACTATTAGAGATGAGCAGAAATGTTGATTTGTTCACGTTTTTTCCCAAAATATAAATACTCAGAATCAGTTTTTTTTTAGAGTGACAGAGTGATCTTTCCTGTTATCTGCCACCTGTTATCTGCCACTACCCTAACCCTAAACCCTAACCTCTAGAATAAGGTATGCAGCAGTGCTCAGGAGCGTGCTGCACATGGCAGGGAGATAACAGGAACGGCCCTTAATTTCGATATACCAAAAGTTTAAAGGGATACTATAGTCCGATGTTTGTCAATTGAAGCTCTTTAACTCTTGGCAGAGGTACCAGAGCTTATTTTCTATTCTTTTTTGTCCTTTCGCACTTTCTGTAAAGGTTTATGTTTTGTTACATAAAATAGGAAAATGTGTGTATTTTTTTTTTGTTATTTGTAGAATATATTTTATTGATTCTACAAAATAATTGATATTGCTTATTTTATACAGTAATAGAGATTTACCAAGAGTTCCCCAACACTTTAGTTCACCCTTTGGTACATCTGACCAGTGGAGTTTATTTACTTGAAACCATTTCTGTGGCTCTCTCTATGGAAATATCCCAGCAAAAAATAGCATTAAGTGTTATTCCAACCCTTAGCTGTCGGATCATAAATCATAAGTATTTGCATTTTAATGAAAACACCCGTCCTTTGCAAACCAAATTAGGTGTGAGACAAGGGTTACACTTTGGGTGTGTTGTCTATAAGAGACCAGAGTTTGTTGGATTTAAAGGACCAAGGGCCATATTAAATTCCAAGCCAGTAACTCCAACGTGAAGCCCGTTATGGCTGCGGGTTAGAAATTTCCACGAGTAACGCTGCTATTAAATTAGAAGGGGCTGCGTGCTACGAGCTAGAGACGAAAAATTGTAAACAATTTGTCGGCTGGCAGCTTTACGGGTTAGAACGTAATCAATTAAGCAAGCCCGTAGATATGGGTTTAGACGGATCCAATGGAAACAGAAATCGTCAGCAATGCATCACAAAAAGATGGAGGATTAATTTCAAAGTCTTACAGGGTTCAATTACGAGCTACGAGCGAACCCACATCCCAGTCACAATGCAATATTAATAAAGCTACAACTATGATATTTTATCGCATGCGAGTTACAGTATGTGTATTAACTCATTTATTGCCAGGATCAATATAACACAAAAACTATAAATGAAATTAAGTATTTTTCTGAGCTGATTTGCGGGCTTGAGAATGTTGTGCTATTAATTCTAAGACCTAACATCACTTTCACTTGTAATAAAAGTACAGTAGTGTGTTTTTTTTTTTATTACAAGTGCTACGTATTGGACTGTATCCCCTTTGCTGGTCCTCTTGAGCGCACATTGGGCTTTGGGCTCCATTTGCATATTACGGGCTTGCCTATGTGTGACTTCTTTACAATTTAATAGCTATATAGAACAAGTAGCAGTTACAGGCTTGACGGATCAAAGGACTTATGGGCGCGAAGTTCATGGTTGCTCAACACGTAGGCTTTTCCCAGCCTTGCTGTGTATTAGCCCGCAAGTCGTCTGTGGTGCGTTACAGGGCTAATTTAATAGCCATAACCTGTAAAATTGGAGTTATGGGCTACGGTTTAAAACATCGCCCAAATTGAATAGGGCTGCAAGTCAACAGAGGTCTTCTGCACTATTAAATAGAGGGTTGAAAACCACATGGAAAAAGTGTCTTCATTTTTGAGTTATAAGCATTTGCACTGGGTTTTAGAGTGCATGAATCGGCTATATACATATTTGTGAGCTACACCAGCCTGTTGCACTAATTAGAACCAGTTGGCCAAGGAACTGGTGTGTTTCCGGTATTAGCTATGTAGTTGTTTTTCACTCATTAGTCATTATGATTGATGGCTTAGTAACAAAGCAACTGCCTCTGCTATGGAAGGTGAGATGGCACCCCACCAATTCTTTTTTCTTTTTGAAATTGGTAGGAATGATACAGTTATGGGTTTTGTGGTGCTTTTGAAATATTTTTTAAAACTATTGTAATTGGTTTCTCATTGGTTGTTATGACTAATTGTACTTTTTTTTTACATTATTTGCCTTGAAGAGAGACCCACATGCATTTTCTTTTCAACTCTATATTCTCAGCAACATATGATCAAGGTTCAACATAATACATGAAATTAACTGTAAGTCAGAGTTTGGGCCGAGACCATGTCTTCTCTTCCTATCTACTTTACCCTGTGAGATGAATTTAGAAGCTTTCATATCTTGACAGGTTGACAGAACAAGTTGCACATAGTATTTAGGACTTAATAGGACAAGACAGAACAAAAAGAAAGTCTAGAACATAATAGAGAAATCTGACGGACAGTGAGATACACAGCCACATATAACCCAATTTCATGCACCACACAAGACCAAACCCCCTGTGGTCATCTGTTCCAAAAAAACAATCAGCCTTATTTAGATTGTAAGTTCTTCTATCAAGGCTATTTCAGTGTTACCAAGTTTTGGCATAACACCAACTTTATACTCCCTAATATTGTCACATCGAGGTCCCAATATAGTTTTCAAATCCAAAGAATGGAGTATGTGTTAATTACTCCCACAGATAACACTGCTCTCTTGATAATGATGCATTCTTCCAGCTCTTGCAAGCTGTTAAGATTCTTTATCGAGTCTAGGCCGATGATTCAGATTTAATAATTATGACTCAGTCATCTCTATTCATGATAAAAACCAAAAACTGCTAAATAAGCAGTTTTTTTGTGGAGGGGCTTTAAGATCTATATGAACAATAACTGATAATAGCAATATATGTGAATACTTGATCATTTAAACAAAATATGGAATAGGGCAAAATATAGATTCAATTAAAAAGTAAAATGTCAATTATATATTCTATTTTCAATAGTAACTTATTTTCTAAATTAATAAATAGCATAATTTATAGCAACTGGAAAAATAAGCATTACAAGTGCATTTCATCTATTAGGATACAATGTAAAATAGATGAATAAGAGAAGGTGTATAGATACATTTAATTTGAAGTACACAACACTGCGACCTGGGAACCAAGAGGTCACACCACCCTGAAGCCATAGAGGGTTCTTGCGGGCCTCGCGATGAGCGGCGAAGTGTCACTGCGTTCGGCCTCATTTTGAGCCTTTTTCCAAACAATTACGGGTTTACAGGTGCCATTTTTTTCCTCGCTTAGCCAATTTTCGATCTCCTAAAAACCCCAAATAAACCTCAAATTAGCTAGTAACCTCAATCACAAGCTTCCTGCCTCTCCACCTGTGCGGTGTGTGAGGTTGTAAGTCAATTTTTGAAGTAAATGGCGTCTTTTGGCAGTCTTCCGCTGGCTTCCAAGTTACAGGATTGAAAAAAATGGTCTTGCGGGGCTCTTGCTGGGCCTGCAAGTTAGAGGGCGGAGAGCCTTGCATTGTGTGGCAAACAGCATTGCCAGCCTTCAAATTTTATTGCTGTCATTTTTGACGGGCAAGTCGCTAGTAAGATATAAAAAGAAGTAAAAAGGTTTCTCATGTCATTTTCAAGCCTCCTCTGGTACACAACACTTTTAGTGGCTTCCATGTCCATTTAAAGGGTTACAGAAAAGCTTAAAATGAACATTGTTAATATGGCAAAAATAGAAATAGAAGCTGGTGTTATAACAATTTATGGATATTTCTGGGAAGTAATCTCATTTAGAAATTTACGAGCAGCTAATAGAATAGGGCTCAAAGTACGCACTGGTTAAAGAGTTTTCATTTTGAGTTTCACTTTTAGAAAGGGCCCACTTATGAGAATTAGTATATTTATATATACAGATAAAAAAAAATTATGCTTAATTATAAGTAGAGACACATTTTTTCAATTTGCAGTTTTTTAAGGAAAGTGATACCGTTTTTTGGGGTCGGGGGTTGTTTTCGTTAGTGTTTATTTAGGTACAAGGGTTTAAACATTTCAAATGTAAAGTATGGTGTAAATTAAGTAGAGTTTTCAGAAACCATGAAGGGCCGTGATGCAACAAAAACAGATATTGCAACCGATCTGTGACATTCTCTGTATTCACTAAGCCAAAGGTTCCCAAATTGTTGGACAATCAGTGGTCTGTGAGCTTCACCGGCATGGTCCATGCAACAAACAGGTGGCAAATATGAAATAGAGTGAATCAAAATAGCTAGAAACTAGATACTTAATGTTTTGTTTATAAATGAGCAGGCTATACTGAAATATAGAAGAGTGCCGGACTCCATCCACAAGGACAATCCAGCTGAAAATGCCAGGCACCTTTTATAATTTTGTCCCATGGTATTTGCCAGCGTATTTACAGATTTATATCCTTGTACATCCCTAGCATTGTAGAACATGCTTCTAATTCCTTCCCCTTGTGTCTCTTTTCTTGATACCCAGACATATGACACAGTGTTAGGACAACACCCGGGTGCTTTGTTCCTGAACTGTTCCCCTCAGACAGATTGGGTGGGTAGCACCAGTGTTTATCTTTCCTTGTGATGAGTAAGTCCTTGTAACTCTATCTCCTTCACTTGTCTCGTAGTGTAAACCTCATCACAGTCACTGCTCCTCTGGCAGCCAAGTGCTTAAAGGGTCATAGACAAAGCTCACTTAAAAGCTATAAGCAGTTATTTGAAATAAATATATGTATGGGTTAAAAATATATCCATGATTCTGCAGTACACAGTGGTGTGAACAATACAATCTACGGTATGTTTTATTACTCAGCTTATTAAAGAAATTGAGAAATAAAGCAAACTGCTTCCCCTTTTTATGATTCAATGCACACTTTTATATATATTTTATTTTTTAAACTCTAGATTGTAAGCTCTTCAGGGCAGGGAACACAACTATGTTTCAAAACAAATGAATGGCTACTGTATTATATTAGTATTTCTGCATACCATGTAACTTGCTTTATCTTTGTAAACAGAGCTTGGGGAATGCTGATGCTTTATAAATAATAATAATAATAATTAAAACGGCCTTTCCCAGGACAGGAATCGGTAATATTATAATTAAAGAGCCAATGTATGTGGAAACTATAGCGCTTGTGTAAAATACCATTTGCATACCCGAGACACATGGTCAAAATTGTATGGTGTTTGCCTGTTTTTTGTTTTATAAATCATTAAAACAAATAAAACTCATTTAAATTCATAGATGACCTGAATTGATGCTCATGTATTTGGACCTGACAGAATAGTCATGTGTTGATCTGTTGATCTGAGCCGTGTGTTGCTGTCCCTTGTTATGGGAGACTAGACAATTGCCCGTCAAAAAATGACGGCAATTCGTAGTATAATTTTTCATTTTTCTCTCCCTCCCCTGTATCTCTATCCTCCCATCCCTTGTGTCTCTTTCCTCCCTCTCCCTCCCCTGTGTCTCTTTCCTCCCTCACCCTCCCCTGTGTCTCTTTCCTCCCTCTCCCTCCCCTGTGTCTCTTTCCCCCCTCCCTCCCTTGTGTCTCTTTCTCCCTCACTCTCTCTGTGTCTCGTTCCCCCCTCTCCCTCCCTTGTATCTCTATCCTCCCATCCCTTGTGTCTCTTTCCTCCCTCTCCCTCCCCTGTGTCTCTTTCCTCCCTCACCCTCCCCTGTGTCTCTTTCCTCCCTCTCCCTCCCCTGTGTCTCTTTCCCCCCTCCCTCCCTTGTGTCTCTTTCTCCCTCACTCTCTCTGTGTCTCGTTCCCCCCTCTCCCTCCCCTGTATCTCTCCCCCCTGTCCCTCCCCTGTATCTTCCCCCCCGCCTTTCTCCCCTGTGTCTCTTCCACCCCTCTCCCTCCCCTGTGTCTCTTTGCCCCCCCCCCCCCCCCCCAGCACACAATCTCTCTCTTCCCTCCTGTATCCACCCTACCTCTTCTCCCATCCTTCTCTCCCCTTCCCTCTCCCTTGCTGGCCTCGGCTTGCGATATGCGCAACCTGCAATTTTGTGCACTTTACCCACAAACTCGATTCGACAATTATATTAGTAATAAAAAGATGTTTATATAGTAATTTGTTGTTTAGTCGTTCAATTGTGTCTAACTCTCCATGACCCTATGGACCGCAGCATGCCAGGCATGTATGTAAGCCAGTGCTCCTCTGAGCTTCCTCAAGCTCATGTACATTGCTTTAATGACCTCATCTATCCATTTCCGCCTCTGTCGTCCCCTTCTTCGAGTGCCTTCAACCTTTCCCAGCATCAGAGTCTTCTCTAGCAAATCCTGCTGTCTCATGATATGGCCAAAATATTGTAGCTTCAGCCTCATGATCAAACTTTCTAGTGAAAAGTTTAATTTCATCTCCTACAGTTCTAAAACTACTAATATTATAATATGCAATTCACACATCAGACTACGACAGAATAAACATTTTGCAATTTTTGTGTTGGTTTATTGATAATTATCTTAATATTAATTAAAAACATTTATTTTTCATGCAGGAATGTACTTTTATAATGAATGAAACAATCAATTATAAATATATGACATTTTATCATTATAGTGTGTCATTATTCTATGCCATCTATTACAATCCACAGCATGGTTCTAAAAATATATAAACTTAGGAGATATATAATATACATTATGAGGTTCCCTGGTGGTCCAGTGGTTAGGATTCGGTGCTCTGCCCGCTGCGACCTGGGTTTGATTCCACTTAGGGAACTACAAGGTCACACCACACTGAAGCCAAGCAGGGTTGGGCATGGTCAGTACTTGGATGGGAGAACACCCATGAATACCAGAAGCTGTATGCTGTGGTCCACTGGAGAAGAAACTGGAAACCCACTCCAGTATCTCTGCCATGAGTGGATCAGCATGACCATGGACAAACACAAACTTACAACCTAAAATCCCACACATTAATGGTTCACTAAAGAGCCACGTGGTGTTCTGTGCTCTGCCATATTTCACTCTAGATTGCAGATCCATGTTTTTGTGATTTCATAGCTCGGTACACCGGCCCATTATTAATATATTTTTATAATAGCATTAAATATATAAAAATACAAAAAAATAATACATATAAATATTCATAAAATATTGAACTACAATATCCCTTAAAATATTTATATTAATTCATTCCAATTTTATTATCCTTTATTTGTAACAACATATGCTGTAGCGCAGGGTTAAGTACAAGGCAAAAACAATATTGACACAACGCAAAAGAATGGAGGGCCCTGTCCTTGAGCTTAAAATCAAACGTACACATAGTGGTTGTTACCAAAGTACTGACACAAGATTGAAAACTTGCAAACTTACAATCTAAAGGGTTTGGGTGTGATACAGGAGGTTGATATTCGAAGTAATCAGATTGAACTATTTTTTCTTTTTGCTTTTAGTGTATTACCAGCACTGTCCCTGCTGGCAGGGATGGGGTTAAGTAAATAAGCAAGTCGTTGTGTGTACAGGGATCAGAAGGGTATCACTCTCCCATCCCTTCTGAGGTCTCTTGGCTTTTGTTTTGTTTAGGAAATAAATACCAGCCACAGGGAAGGAGCTGTGTGGTCCAAGCGACTGCACCACCCAAACATCAGGGCTTGTTTGTCAGACTCCTAAACAGCCAGGATTGGGTTTCAGTTAATGGCAGGGGACTCATCTGAGCCGGCCCCATTAGATGTAATGAGGCTGTAATGACTTACTTACAATGCTGTATTGTTCTACAATGATATATTAGGTTGTTACATTGAGTAATTACATTACATTCAGTTCAATTATTCAGACAGAACACATTCATTTCAATATCTGCATTTTGGATTAAACTATTTTTGAGTGTAATAAATAAAAAATATATAGATAAAAATAATTTGGGATAGCCTTTCTTATAAGCTGCCCTATTTTGAAACATTTATTAACAGTTTTGCTCAAAATGAACTTCTAAAGACTTTAGCACATGACCATTTTAGAGAAAAAATTTGATAAATATGCCAATATTTATCAGTTTTGTCTAGGCCAGGGTTGTCCAACCTTGGTACAAATTTCATAAAGGTATTTGTAAAAAAGCATTAAATAAGAATATACTGGCAACAGTTCGCATTTCTGGAGGTTCAGTTCCCGGGGGCCTCAGGAATGCAGAATTTTTTTTAATAATGGTTACAAAAACATGTTTTATCCCCATGGCTTACATTTGTACTGTAAGTTTGTCATATACTTCACAAAAAAGTGATATTTTCCTTAAAGTACAGTGGTACTCCACCACACAGGATATTGCAGGTTCCGGGGGATACACCCCACATTATAGTGCAGAAAAAAAAAAAAAAGAACTTTTCAGGGGGAATAACCTAACCTTTCATCAGGTAGGTGTAAAACCAATTACACCTCGCTCTTGGCAACCTTACAGGGCAAGTTCCACCTAAGTTTATTTTGTATAACAAGCACTCTTAGAGAAGATTGTCTTGAAACTTCCCTCTTTAATTTGTCATTCATTGAATACCAAATATCCCCTTCAATAATATGCCTATATGATGGAGAAACTATTAAAACTATTGTATTATAATATTACCTGATGATGGGTGGGTTATCCACCTTAAAACATTGTGCTTTTTTATTATCTCTTCTGTACAACAAAGTCGTTTATATTCCCTGAAACAATACAGGGAGTGCAGAATTATTAGGCAAATGAGTATTTTGACCACATCATCCTCTTTATGCATGTTGTCTTACTCCAAGCTGTATAGGCTCGAAAGCCTACTACTAATTAAGCATATTAGGTGATGTGCATCTCTGTAATGAGAAGGGGTGTGGTCTAATGACATCAACACCCTATATCAGGTGTGCATAATTATTAGGCAACTTCCTTTCCTTTGGCAAAATGGGTCAAAAGAAGGACTTGACAGGCTCAGAAAAGTCAAAAATAGTGAGATATCTTGCAGAGGGATGCAGCACTCTTAAAATTGCAAAGCTTCTGAAGCGTGATCATCGAACAATCAAGCGTTTCATTCAAAATAGTCAACAGGGTCGCAAAAAGCGTGTGGAAAAACCAAGGCGCAAAATAACTGCCCATGAACTGAGAAAAGTCAAGCGTGCAGCTGCCACAATGCCACTTGCCACCAGTTTGGCCATATTTCAGAGCTGCAACATCACTGGAGTGCCCAAAAGCACAAGGTGTGCAATACTCAGAGACATGGCCAAGGTAAGAAAGGCTGAAAGACGACCACCACTGAACAAGACACACAAGCTGAAACGTCAAGACTGGGCCAAGAAATATCTCAAGATTTTTCTAAGGTTTTATGGACTGATGAAATGAGAGTGAGTCTTGATGGGCCAGATGGATGGGCCCATGGCTGGATTGGTAAAGGGCAGAGAGCTCCAGTCCGACTCGGACGCCAGCAAGGTGGAGGTGGAGTACTGGTTTGGGCTGGTATCATCAAAGATGAGCTTGTGGGGCCTTTTCGGGTTGAGGATGGAGTCAAGCTCAACTCCCAGTCCTACTGCCAGTTCCTGGAAGACACCTTCTTCAAGCAGTGGTACAGGAAGAAGTCTGCATCCTTCAAGAAAAACATGATTTTCATGCAGGACAATGCTCCATCACACGCGTCCAAGTACTCCACAGCGTGGCTGGCAAGAAAGGGTATAAAAGAAGAAAATCTAATGACATGGCCTCCTTGTTCACCTGATCTGAACCCCATTGAGAACCTGTGGTCCATCATCAAATGTGAGATTTACAAGGAGGGAAAACAGTGCACCTCTCTGAACAGTGTCTGGGAGGCTGTGGTTGCTGCTGCACGCAATGTTGATGGTGAACAGATCAAAATACTGACAGAATCCATGGATGGCAGGCTGTTGAGTGTCCTTGCAAAGAAAGGTGGCTATATTGGTCACTGATTTGTTTTTGTTTTGTTTTTGAATGTCAGAAATGTATATTTGTGAATGTTGAGATGTTATATTGGTTTCACTGGTAAAAATAAATAATTGAAATGGGTATATATTTGTTTTTTGTTAAGTTGCCTAATAATTATGCACAGTAATAGTCACCTGCACACACAGATATCCCCCTAAAATAGCTAAAACTAAAAACAAACTAAAAACTACTTCCAAAAATATTCAGCTTTGATATTAATGAGTTTTTTGGGTTCATTGAGAACATGGTTGTTGTTCAATAATAAAATTAATCCTCAAAAATACAACTTGCCTAATAATTCTGCACTCCCTGTATATATCATTTTCTATTTTGAATTGCATTGAAGGAACTAGCCGCTGAGGTATAAATATACAGACAAGAATGGTGATTCTTTGCGCAGGTATCTCCTTGTGAACTTTATTTGGGCTGATATATGGTATACAATATTTGTTCACACCATTGCTTTTATATTGAGAAAACAAGTGAAATAAGAAATATGATTTTAATCAAAAAAAGTTGCACCAGACATATTTAAGAAAAAAACAGGAGAAAGATTTACATTATGTTAGAAACTAAGAGCCTCATTCAATTGAGAAATTGTAAGTTACAGAAGCCCGTAAGGGGGCTTGAGATGCTTGCGATTGTGAAAACCGGAACTTACAGCCCATCAAGGATCTTTCACGTCTGCAAGAGTTAAGATCGCTAAAATCGCAAATTTCTATTCAATTGCTAAAATCCCTCAAGCTTGCAAATGTTTACACACCCAGAAACGACAAACGTAGAAGAAAATCCTACGGGTAACAGATAGGATACGCAAAGGGGTTAAATACATATCCATAGCACTGTAAATGCAAATAAAAAATCAATCCTGCACTTTTAAATACGGGGAAAGCAATGTAAGACATTATAATTAATTGCACAACCGTCTCAAGCTTACAAATCGCCAATCAAAAATCATTTATTTTTATGTTTCATTTCGGGGTTATATCGATCTCGGGAATCAATGAGTTAATACATATCAGGCCACCCACATGGACTAGGACCATTCATTTTTATTATTTTGTGTTTTGTGTGTCCGATCGCATATCGGACCTCTAAACGCTCATTAATTGACATGTAACCTCCATGTTTTACTGACGTAATGAGGACGGTCTCCTTTTCTAAATGGGTAGTTACGGTCTTGCTTAATTGATCATGTTCCCTCCCTGAACTGCTACATACGATTGCATGGTTTATGGTTTCGGTTTTCGACCCGAAACCTGCGGGCTTGATCAATTGAATAGCACCAGATTTATAGCAGACTGCGAGTCCTCAGCAAGCCCGCAGACATATAGCCTGTATACCGTGTGATGCGCCCTTCGAATTGAATGAGGCTCTAAGTTAACTTTTTCTTAAATTGAAACAGATCGCTGTATAAATGAAGCAATGCTCATTTACCTAGTTCCTGCTGCTAATTGTCTTTTTACCAAACTTCAGGTAAAGTCTTGTTTTATAGTAACTTTTAGTGTGCCTGAATATATTATTCTATCACTGTATCAATTTGTATTATTATTGGTTCAATGTGCTAAAATTCCTGGCCAAGTCTTAAAGGGGATTTTATCAACAGATTGGTGATTGTCTTGTCTCTGGGGGGAATTTACTAAGCATCTCAGCTGCATCCCTTAATTTCCTAAGGGGAAAAGTACTTATCAAAATGTTATAACTAGTGATATATTATAAATATCATATTAAATTACTAATTGTCTAGTTGACCCCTGGTAGAGTTTACAGCTATTTGTCACCAGATAAACACTCTGAGATAAGTATTGCACTCGGGGGAAGGACAAAGACCTCATATAGGAGGTAAATACAAATTAAAAAAATATTTTTTTTAAAGTCAGTAATGCAAAGCTGTTTTTCTTTCCGTAGACTACAGCATACAGTATACTGTTGGTGCAACAACATCTGCTATCTCACAAATATTTGGATGTTACACATTTTTGCTGGTCCATTCCTGTGAATTAGTGTCTGCTCACACCCTCTTAAAAGGAATAAATAACATCTTTGAATTTTTACCACAAAAATTGACAACATCCCTTGCAAAATGGTTGGAAAGTAACACCCCTGTGATGGTTCTTATTGTGATCCTCCCAAGACGGTAAAGCAAACACCCCATGATGTGAGTGTTTGTGATAGTTGGAGTTTTACTGACTAGACATGTAGGTGGCACGTGGGCAGGTGTATAGGAACTGAAGTTATACTGTTTAAGACACTGTGTAATATTTCCAGCGATGCCCGACGAGTGCACATGGTTCAAAAGCATTCATAATGTATGTTGATAAAGGTAAAAATGAAGGAATTAGGGGTGCATAAAAGGACTAATGAGGAACTGGAGGAAATAGAAGACAAGAGAGCCAGTGGGCTCAGGACCTGTAATCTGAGCAACTAAAATTGAACTTCAGCTGGAAAATATTTCCATCCCTTTTGCAAATACAAATACATTGCAACAGATTACAAGTCCAAAATGTGCCCAACATTTCCTTTGGACTGAATGAGGATCTATCTGAGAAACATTAAGATAATTGTGTAAGTTAAATCTTGACTTTTGCTATGATACTCATGCTACTTATCATGGAGATAGTATTGAGCACACAAGGCTCACTTGCGCCCCATCATAATGACTTCCAAAAATTCACCCTTAAATTATTATGATTAATGGCCACAGAATTATGGCTGAACATCTCTTTTTTTGTCTGTGTGACATCTTTAAATCACAAAAAATGCTGGAAGTGAATCTGAGCTGGAAAGTCCCAGCCCCAGTACAGGAAACACCAGGCTCCTTATCTGTGTTACAGAGCTCTGGATCTTATCACAGGTTTGGCTCGGCTGCTGATCTCACAATCTGTACTCAACATGTACACACACATTCTCTGGGCGCAAACGGATTATAAAATATAATTATGTCACATCTCTCAAACTTTTTGTATCATTCTCTCTGTATCCTTTTTATTTTTTTCTTTCTTCCCTCCATCCACCTACTCCCTCTTCCTCAGTCGCATCCCATCTCTTTCCCATTCATTTTCTTACACTCACCTTTCAGCTTCTGCTCACTCTTCCTTTTGTCCCCTCTTTCTTCATAAATCTCTTTTTTTATTTCCTTTTTCTTCATCTCCATTTCTTCAACTATTCCTCTTTCACTTGTTTACTTCTGTTTTCCTTTATTCTTTTCCATTTCTTCATTGCTTTCACTTCCTCTCCCTCACTAATTTTTATTCCTTAATTATTATTTCCCCTTATATATATTCTAACCCTCTCTCATCTCTTCCTCCTTGCCGCCTTCTTTCTATCTCTTCCTTCCTCTCTGTCTCACTTTCTTCAGATCTCTCTCCCTTTCTTCTTGTGCCTTTCTTGTGCTCTCTCTTTCCCTTTTTTCCTATTCCTTTCTTGCCTTCCATCTCACTTGCTTCCTCATACTGTCTTCTACTCTCTCTCTCTTTCTTCCTCTACTCTTCTTCTTCTGCCTTTCTTACGCTCTCTATTTTTCTTTGCCTTTTTTCCCATTCCTTTCTTGCCTTCCATCTCACTTTCTTCCACACCCTGTCTTCTACTCTCTCTTCTTGCCAGCTGTCTACCTTTCGTCTTTGCCACTTGCTGATGTACTATATATATATAATTAGAGATATAGAAAAGAGGAGTTTTTAAATGTGGTGTGCGGGATGCACATATCTGAATGGCCTATGGCAGCATAAAACCTAAATACGCCCAGCAAAACGTCAGATCGTGGATTCTCCCTATTCATGGGATTTTATGGTTACACCATTAGTTTCCCCTGTATTGCTAATAGTAAAGCACCATATCCTTATATCTAGTTATCTGGGTCCATATTGCTCAGCCACTGTCATGGCCTCTCACTGCCCGGTACAACACCAATCTCTTTCCTAGGACCCTGGGGCCAGATGGAGCTTTCTGAGCATCTGGAAGGTGATGCCCAAAGAACCAGGTCATGAACTGAAGCTTCTATGCCCTCAGCAAAGGTTCATCTGTACAGTGTGAGCTGCCAGCTTCCCTGCCCTCCTCTTCACACTGAGCAGATGACACTAATGTCCTCTGGGCACAACCCTGACATTAACCAACCACAATACTAAGCAGATTATTGTCAGTTTCATAAAATAGATAGATTATAGATAGAGATAAGGATACATAGACAAACACATATAAAAAGAATAAGTATTTATAAAGAATTTATTTGAAATCTTATTTTGGGCAGAAGGAAATTAATTTAAGGGACATGGAATACATTTTTTTTTTATCAACCATTTAAAAGACTTTGGCCTCTATGCTATAGTTCCTGTAAGCTAAAAATCCAATTTCACTTGCAAAATAGTACCAAGCTATCACATCACACCCTCCGAGAAATGCCATCTGAGTCTTCAAACATCTATAATATCTAAAGTCCTGAATGTCTGTCCCATAAACTAGTTTCAAAATCACTATCATATGCCTCCTGGATTGATAATTGAGATGGTCAGAAAGCCTCCAGATCCTTTCAACTATCTTTAAAGGCATAAAGATGCCGCCAAGAAGGCTATATTGCTAAATCTCTATAGGATAGTTAGGTCCCATAGAAGTCCATAGAGACCACCATGGTTGTACTCACCATTATTATTTAGTTCTTGTTAGAAGCTTCATAGGGGACCATAGGGACCCCATGGTGTTAATGTGTCCTTTTACTTTGAGATGAGGGAAATAGGTCTCAATGGCCCCTTTTGGTGTTGAGGGGGTATCCTGGTGGACACCTGGGCTCATAGGGGGTAGAGGGTATTGAGTGGGGGATACACAGGCTCATAGGGGGTAGTGGGACATAGGCAGAGGGGTCATAAACCCAGCATTCTTTTTTTTATTTTTAATCCCACCTCTTCCTTAGGAAGGGGTTTACATAGATAGATGGAAATGTAAGAGCTGTGGGACAATTTTTAAAAACCCACTGAGATTTGTGGTTCTGTATACTCACAAGTTATTTTACCTACCAGAGAAAAACTCTATATCAGAAAACCGGTATATTTCAGAGTGAAACGTTCAAAGTGGAGATAAAACTCCCGGGGTTCTGAGTATGGTTTTATTGTATTTTAATGGTGCCATAGAATGGGGGGCCTATGTTTCATACAAGACTTGTTTTTTGCATGCTTACATTTTAACTTGGTGAAAACAACAGGAAATGCCTCCATGTGAATAGTAAATAAAACTCTCATTAGCAGACATGTATGATACAGTTTTTTTCAGCACAGTGGCTGACAAGGGCAAGACCCCAAATACAATTGCACATTCAAAGCAATTTATTCTGCTCCAGGACTTTCATGTAAAAAAAAAAAACACGTTGAGAAACATTCTCAGATGCCCACTTTTTTCCCCAAAATATGTTTTATTGTCATAAGAGTCTGTTTCATTTAGATATAGCAATTTTGACACGCAGGTCAATGATTACGTTTATGCATTATATATAGCAAATCTGATATTTATGTCAAAGAGTATATTTATGCATTATATACAGTATTGGTTTCTTAATGCCCGCTTTTAGATGCAAGAAATAAAATAATGCTTTCCATGGTCCTGTAGTGGATAGAAACCATTTCATAAATATATTTTATTGGTGTCATCCAAAATATGTTTTTGCCATATTACAAACTTGTTCCTTGTAATAGTGGGGGTCTTGTTACCAGGAGGATTAGATACCCCAGAGAATATTGTATACCGTGATGCTATCAGTGCTGACACAACTCTGTATCTGTATTTATAATATTTATGGCAGTTTTATGAACAGATACTTCATCAAGCCTTTCTTCCTCTCTTCCAGTTGACAACCCCAAGCTTCCCCGTGGTGGTCAAACTTGGACATGCTCATGCCGGCATGGGAAAGGTAAGAGCAGCATGGACTCCTTCCACAATATAAGTCGACTTCTGCCTGTTCCCTACTACAACACCCCTCCCTCCACTGATAACCACAAACACCCCCATCATCCAACTCTCAGGATGTGATATAACAAACACACATTTAATTACTCTAAAAAAATAATTTCTATACTCATAAACAAAGTCTTCAAATTTTTCCTTATAAATGTTTTATGCCCATGGCTTACACAGTCGCTGATATTTTTAGTTTGGTACATATTAGACATACAAGTGTCTTCTTTCTTGAACTACCATGATCCTTTAAGCACAAGTTGTTCATTAACAGACTTGATTACTTTCATTAACTTACCTATGCTCAAATATGAATAGTATTAAGCCCGGTCTGGGTCTAGCTATTGAGGACTGTAGTTTGATATACCTGTTCTAGAATGACCCTTGTGTTCTGAAGGGACCCTAACAGAAGAAAGTAGTCCCCCAAATGTTATTAGGCTAAAACCCTTTAGTCAGTAATAGTTGACATTGTAAGCACATCTACAAATCAAGAGGGTTGTTAAAAATACAGGCCTCTATTCAATTGAGCAATTGTTGGTTACTGGAGCCCGAAATGTAGCGCGTCAGCTTATTTGCTATTCAATTAGCGTCTTTTCGCAAACTGCAAACAATCTATGGGTTATAGGCTGAAAATCCCTGCGGTTATCAAAACCGTAACTTACAGCCCATCGAAGCCTTTGATCGTTCAAGCCCTCAAAAGTTACAATTGCTAAAATCGCAAATGGCTATTCAATTGCTACAATTCCTCAAGCCCGCAAATGTTTTCACACCCGTAAATGGTAAATGTAGGAGGGTTTCCTGGTAGTCCAGTGGTAAGGATTTGTTGCTTTCACTGCGGTCACACCACTCTGAATCCATGCAGGGTTGGGCCTTGTCAGTACTTGGATGGGAGTCCTCCCAGGAATACCAGGAGCTGTATGCTGTGTACTTCTGGAGAAGGAACTGGCAACCAACTCCTTTATCTCTGCCATGAATACCAAGTGGATCAGCATGGTATGTTGCTGTCACGGAGAGTCGGACACGACTTGAACAACGCAAACACTACAGGGTTCACACTCATCACCATCTCTAAGCTCTGCTTCTAACCTTGTGAACATGTCCTTTAGCTCTCTGTGTTTCTCTTCTTCAACCTCTCTTTCTCTATATTGTCCCTTCTCTCTTTTTTTCTTTTCTCCTGTTTTTCCCATTACCCATTATCTCCCATATCAGTGTTTTTGCCTCTTTACCAATACCCCCTCACTCTCTTGTTCTTTATCCACATCTACATGATGCTCTTTACTTCCCTCAGATAATCCTTATTAAACATCTGCTGTATCATTCATACAGTATTTCAAAAAATGAATATAAATGCAGCTTTTAAAACTACTTTTGAAATTAAATGTACCAGAGTTGTGGTGATTGGCTGCTCTCCACCCAACCAAGTGTCCCAAGGTAGAAAAGGATCTGCCTGTGAGGCTACCCTGATTTTAATAGAGAATTTAAACGAAATATAATACATTTTAAATTTTAATTTAAAAATAGTAATATGTAGGAACAATTTTTGTCATCCAAAAAGGGTGCTCTTTATCTTCTTTTCCACGAATGGATAATTCTGTTCAGACAATTACTTAATTGTTTATTCCATTGTACCCTTGAATTATCAGTGTTTTAGCCTGATAATAACCTTGTAGCTGATTCTTCCCTGCAGTGGTCACTGTAGGCAAACCAAGGGGAAGGTGAGGAGCAGCTGCGCGGTTCTTAGGGTGCTAATCTTCAAATGTAAGTTTTAAAAGTTGCATTCTTTGCTAATCAGTGTCTAAATAAAGAAATGAAAACATATTGTATGATCACTTCAGTAGCCATTTAATCTTTCTTTCTCCACAGGATGATTCTGAAACTGACTTGTGTGCTGAGCGATGTAATACAGTACTGGGCATATTATTCTTTGTATTGAAGCATAAGGGTTAAGATATGAAATAGAGCCAATTGCATTGTCCCTTCCATAACCTCATTTATTTATGGGAACCGCAGTGATCCCCACTCTCTTCCCATCCATGTCTAGCAAGGAAACAATGCTGTGTTTGTATTTATATGGAAACACACAATGACAGAACAATGAGGGTCACATAGTAACATCTGAAGAACACTGCGGCTATTCTCTTCAATAATTTCAATCTTCCTTAATCTTTAGTTAATGTAACATAGAAACTAGTGATATTGTTACAATTCTGTGTCTGATTTATTGAAAGAACATGGAACTACCATTTTTTATTATATGATCAATTATTTTTTTATTCCAAAAGACTCTTTGTGAATTAAAATTGTGTTATCTGAAATATAGAAAACATAAATTAAAGGGATACCGAAAAGCCACAAGAGGAAGTGTTTGCTATTCTCATTGTTGATCTGTTAAAGCACAGGAAAGCTTTGGGAAGTGATCATAAATACAACGTGCTGTGTATTATTACCATTTTTATATGCCTAATTTAAAGAGCTGTAAGTTGTTTATTGTCTAACTAAAAAGGTGGTGTATTGCAGGCATGCTTGAATTCCTTTACTGTGCTTGTCCATACCACTTCTGCTGGAAAGTTGCTAAAGTTATCTAACACATTTTATGTTAAATAACCACTAAATATGTCCTGCTAAATACATATTATTCCAGTATTACTCTTGTTTAGTTGTTAAGTCATGTCTCACTCTCTGTGACCCTATAGACCACAGCACGCCGGGCACCTCGATCAGCCATTGCATCTCTGAGCTCTATCATGCTTATCTTTATTGCTTCAATGATCTCATCTATTCATCTCCACCTGCCGTCCTCTTCTTCGTGTACCTTCAATTTTTCCCAGCATCAGAGGCTTCTCAAAGAGAATCCTGTCTCCTCCTGATATTGCAAAAATATTTGAGCTTTAGCTTCATGATCTTACTTTCCAGTGGCCAGTTTGCCTTGATTACATGTGTTATTGACTCATTGGCTCTTCTTGCTCTCCAACGAATTCTAAGCAGTTTTCTCCAACACCACAAATCTATGGTGCTTAGCCTTGTTCGTGGTCCAACTCTCACATCTATATGTTACTATTGAGAATTCCATAGCCAATAGCTTGTTCAGACTTGTCATAGCTTTTCTACTCCGAAGCAATCGTCTTTTAATTTGAAGTCACAATTTACAGATATCTTGGAGCACATAAAAATAAAATCTGTTACTGTCATCACTTCTTCCTCATCTATTTGCCAGGAACTGAGATTTGCCACGATTTTCATCATTTTAACATTGAGCAGCAGGCCATATTTTGCTCTTTTTTCTCATCAGTAGGTCCTTAAGTTCCTCCTCACACTCAGAGTAGTATCATCTGTACATCAACAGTTGTTAATATTTCTCCCAGCAATATTAATTCCTGCTTCAAAGTCATCTAGTGCGGCCTTACGTATGATGTATTCCGCATATAATTTGAATAAATAAGGTGAAAATGTACAACCTTGTTGCACTCCTTTCCTGATCTTGAACCATCTGATTGTTCCATGTTCGGTTCTCATTGTTGCTTCATGGTCCAAATGCAGTTTCCACTGGAGGCGTATGAGAGTCTTGTATCCTCATCTCTTTAAGAACTTACCACATATTGTGTTGTGATACACACAGTCAAAAAATGGCTTTTTATATATTCGGTTGGAGCCAAACTTGCAGGATCTTATACATTTTCTTGCTGGCATTTGAAATAAGTGTAATTGTTCAATAATTGTAGCACTCTTTGGAGCTGTCTTTTTTGGGGATTGGGATGTGGACTGATCTTTTCCAGTCTCTTGGCCACTGTGGAGTTTTCAAGTTGTTGTCATAATGCAAGCAATGCCTTTTAGGATTTATTTTTCAATAATTATTTTATTAGACAGATAGACATAGGTACACACAGTGGGGGGAAAAATAATTTGAACCCCTGCTGATTTTGAACGTTTGTCCACTGACAAAGAAATGATCAGTCTATAATTGTAATGGTAGGTGACAAATTAACAAAAAAAAAAAAAGAAAAACATAATTTTGCAGGTCAGCGAGGGAAAAAAGTATTTGATCCCCTATCAATCAGCAAGATTTCTGGCTCCTAGGTGTCTTTTATACAGGTAACGAGCTGGGATTAGGAGCACTCTTTTAAAGGGAGTGCTCCTAATCTCAGTTTGTTACCTGTATAAAAGACACCTGTCTAGAGAAGAAATCAATCAGATTCCAAACTCTCCACCATGGCCAAGACCAAAGAGCTGTCCAAGGATGTCAGGCACTGGAATGGGCTACAAGACCATCGCCAAGCAGCTTGGTAAGAAGGTGACAACAGTTGGTGCGATTTTTCGCAAATGGAAGAAACACAAAAAAAACTGCCAGCCTGAATGATTCAAAGGAGAATTGGGTGAAAGTGAAAGAAATCAACTAATTTTGCTGTGTTTGGAGGAGGAGGGATGCTGCCCATAACCCCAAGAACACCATCCCCACCATCAAACATGGAGGTGGAAACATTATGCTTTGGGTGTATTGCACCGCATCAAAGGGGCGATGGACAGGGTCCATGTACCGTCAAATCTTGGGTGAGAACCTCCTTCCCTCAGCCAGGGATTGTATTGTAGCATGACAATGACCCAAAACACACAGCCAAGGCAACAAAGGAGTGGCTCAAGAAGAAGCACATTAAGGTCCTGGAGTGGCCTAGCCAGTCTCCAGACCTCAATCCCATAGAAATCTGTGGAGGGAGCTGAAGGTTCGAGTTGCCAAACATCAGCCTCGAAACCTTAATGACTTGGAGAGGATCTACAAAGAGGAGTGGGACAAAATTCCTCCTGAGATGTGTGCAAACCTGGTGGCCAACTACAAGAAACATCTGACCTCTGTGATTCCCAACAAGGGTTTTGCCACCAAGTACGAAGACAAAGGGGTCAAATACTTATTTCCCTCATTGACCTGCAAATCAATTTATAACTTTTTTGACATGCGCTTTTCTGGATTTTTTTTGTTCTGTCTCTCACTGTTAAAATACACCTACCATTAATATTATAGACTGATCATTTCTTTGTCAGTGGACAAACGTTCAAAATCAGCAGGGGATCAAATATTTTTTTCCCCCACTGTACATTTACCCTAATTATACATGATGTGACTTGAATTCAAATTGTATGCCGTATTGACTCATCTTTAATACAAACATTATGTGCTATCTGTTTACCGCAACCCATTTTCTGTTTTCCAATATAAGGTTGAACAGCAGTTGATTGCAGAGCTTATTTACACTATATATAGTTATGTTATTGCAAAGAGTTTTAAATAAACAGGAAACAGGAAGAATGTGAGCAACTTGCAGTATTTCCCTGCATTTGAAATAAATATTTTCTAAACAAAGTTTTAAAGTATAGGTCTTCTATGAATGCATAGGATTATAGAGACAATAAAGATTCCAACTTTTCTAAACAGTGTAAATTTTTTCTTTCATTAAATGACATATCTCGTTACTTTCCGCACTCATTTTTTAGAGTTTTACTCAAATTCTATCAGCTCTCCTACTGAGCACAACGGATTTCTAACATCATGATATATACTGTACTTAACTAAAATTAGACTAGGTCGTACTTTGACCCAGTTCAACCACTCACCTCAGCGCACACCTCTCAGTGTCCAGATATCCCAGCAGGAGGCCCACCGTCTGTATTTCTCATCTAACTCCGATAGGACTCTCATGGATTGAATGAACTGCTTTGAACAACGGGGTCTGCAGTTTCCAATGTTTTGCAATTATGCATTTGGTTACAAGGAATATTTGGTTGGTTAGAAACTGTTCTGATTTGCACATCCCTGTTATTGATATTCCTAGAAACGATTCTTCTGGTTTCTGCAGGATCGTTAAGCCCTATAGATTCTCTAGTGCATCGTAAGTTGCTATCCAAGTGTGTCTAAACATAGGGCAGTCCCACAACATGTGTTCAGGGTTCCTATGCTAGCACATCCTCTTGTGCATTTATTGGTTCTTGTGTTGCCTGATTGGTAGATTCTGGATGGTGTTAGGTACCATATGAGTTTTCTTTTAATGTTATATTTAGAGATGATGCCTTTGCCTGTTGGATTATTTCCCCCATTGTTTGCCATCTAACTCTATTTGTAGCTCTGTTTCCCAAGCAAATCTATAGTGTAATTTATCGGGGGTGACTGAATCATTTATTCAATATTGATATGTTCTGGATTGTTTATGCAGCAACGTTCAAAGGGTGTTTTATTATTTTGGCTATTGTTTTTTATGATCTGGTTTATCATCTTGTTGATTGCCATTAAGTTTAGCCATTCATTTTTTGGTGGTTGGATCTTTTCGATAAATTGGACCAGCTTTGGTTCCCTGCTAGTAAGTCCGCTGCTATCGTGAGTTGCTGTTTGATCCACCACCCTAATTAGCAGTTTTTATTCACTTTAAGGTCTTTCCGGGGTAGCCATAATATGGTCAAACATGAACCTTCCTCTAACAGGCTTGTTCTCTTATTTATCTCTCTCCATGATGTGATGGAGTGGGCTATACATGGTGGCAATTATTGTTTGAAGGTGAGCTCATGTCTGATGTTTAGTCAAAAGGCTTGGTTCAGCAGTATGTTCTGTTCCCACAGAATTTGCTTTTCAATGTCTACCCACACTGGGGGTGAATCTCTGATATACCACTTTGATAATTAGGCTAATCGTGAAGCCTTGTACTACTTGATCAGGTCAGGTGATGCAAACCTTCTTTTTCGATTTGACGTTGTCATTGTTGTTTTATTTATTCTGGGCATTTTATTGTTCCATATAAAGTTTGAGAGTGCTTTCTGTAATACTTTCAGGTCCCTCAAGTTAATCGGAGTTGGCATTGTGCGGAACAGGTATAATAATTCGGCAATATGTTCATTTTGATGGCATGTATTTTGCCTAACCATGAAATATTTATGGTGGACCACCTTCCTATATCGCTGTAAATGTTTTTGAAAATATCGGGGTAGTTTGCCTCGTATATTATCTTTGATGTTATTGGAATCTGGATTCCTAAAAACGTGATATATTTTGGGGACCATTTAAGTGGGAAATTTGATGCCAGAAGATCTTCTAAGTGTTTGGGTAAGGATATGTTAAGGTCTACACTTTTGTTTGTGTTTACTTTGAATCCTGATACTTGGCCGAATTTTGCCAATAGCTTAAACATGTTGGGGATACTAGTTAGTGGGTTCATAATTGTGAATAATATGTCGTCTGCAAAGAGATTTAGTTTGTATTCGTTTGAGCCCACTTGGATGCCTGTTATGTCTGGCTTGTTTCTAATAGCTATTGTTCTAGACATAGTGTGAAGAGCAAAGGAGATAGGGGCATCCCTGTCTCGTTTCCCTTGTTATGCCAAATAACTGTGATTTGAATCCTTGGTATGAGATGTATGCCTTTGGATCCACATATAATGATACTATGCTGTTCAGAAAGCTTTCAGGCAGACTGAATTTCAATAGTGTCGCTCTCATGATTGTCCAATCAATTCAGTCAAAGGCCTTTTCTGCATCCAGTGACAATGGCATTATTGGACTACCGTCACTGAAGGCCAGGCCTTTAAGGTTAATGATGATTCTCGTGTTGTCTGGTGCCTCCCTCCCTGCTATGAAACCAACCTGGTCCGCATGGATCACTTCTGGGAGCAATGGTGCTACTTTATTTTCTATTATTTTGGAGAATAATGTAATGTCTGTGTTTATCAGGGATATTGGCCTGTAGCTACCACACTGTGAGGGATCTTTGCCCTTTTTATGTTTCACTATAATTTTTGCTTCTAAGAATTCTCTTTTTATTTTTCTTCCAGAGAGGAAATCATTAAATAGCTTCTCGAGATGTGGTAAAAGTGGTTCCTGGCATTGCTTGTAATAATAATTTGAGTATCCACCCGGGCCAAGGGCTCCATGTGGTTTTGTGGCTCCTATGACAGATTTGATTTCTTCTAGTGAGACTGGATTCGTGAGAGCATCCACTTTATTTTTGTTTATTAGTTAGAACTCTTCAATTTTTACCTTGTGAGTTTGCGTACCTGATTGGTTTGGGGCTGAGTATAATTCTTGATAAAACTGCTGGAATGCATTTGCTATTGGTTCTGGTTTAAACATGGTGTGATTCTCTCTGTTTACTTTTTTGGGTTTTAAGGAGTCTGCCCTTTGTTCCTTAAGTCTTTTGGCTAACATTCTATTTGTTTATATTGTTGGCGTTTTTAGAATTGCTTCATGTATTTGTGTGGAAATAGTTTATGTAGCTGTGTGATTTTCCTATTCAGTAATATGATCTGATTTTGGTCTACTTTTTTTGCTGCCGCCCCTAGCTGATACACACTCCCCTTATAACTGCTTTGTGGGCTGCCCATACTTCTGCTGTCTGTACCTCTCCTCCATTGTTAAGTGCAAAGTATTCCCCTATTGCTTGGATTGTCACCTTAATTCTTGGATCATTTAGTAATTTGGGGTTGAATGTCCAGTTTGGGGTTCGTCCCTTCGGCAGCATGTCCTCGCCTATGATCCAGATGAAATGTTCCCAATTGGTAATTAAGTCTGAGATTTTATGGAAAAAGGGAGTTTGCTCTGAATTTGGCGCATATATGTTTAGGAATGTAACATTTTTTTAGTTAATGGTACACTATACAGCTAGAAACCTGCCTTCCTTGTCTTTTTGTGTGTTAACATGGCTGAAATTTCGTGTTTTATGGAACAGGATTGATACTCCCTTTTTTTCCCCTAAGGCCGTGGCGTGGAATGATTGTGTATAGATTCTCCCCCAGTATTTGGGAATCAATTGTTTTTTAAAGTGGGTTTCTTGGATTAGTATAAAATCAGCTCCTAATCTTTGGTATTCTTTTATGGCGACCCCCCTCTTGACTGGATCGTTAAGTCCCTGGGCATCATGGGAAACTATATTATTGTCCATGACTCACCCTGCTTCAGTTCTCAAGTTTTGCAACCAATTTGACCCTTCACATGGGTTAATCTACCGTAGAGGCCCCCTACAGGGAAAGGATGGAGAGGGAGTCCAAGTCTCATCGTCTAACAATCCTGCTTTGAGGTCAGAAGGAGAGAGTTAGCAAAAAACAAAAACAAATTCTTATAAAACAGTTGGGTTTTCACAGTTATTACAAGATTTTTACAGAGTGTCTGCTGTGTGTCTAACCAGGAACTCTAAATTATTTTGTCCCTTTTGCCACTGAAGGTTCAATATAATCTAGGTTGGTAAATTAGGATACCTTGAGGAGAGCTAGTGCCGTGCTCTTACTACGCAATTAGTGGGCCAAGTACTATTTTTAACTAATACTGAAATGATCCACCAGAAATTAACAGTTGACAATGCCCTTTAGGGATACATTTGTCGATGATAACTACAAACGGTAGTTAAGTGACTTTTCTTAGTCATAACAGTATAACATATTACAGGGTCATTACTGATTGTCAAGTCGTTACGTCAAATTCTCATATCAAGGTCAACATTGTAGTCATTTTAGTCATGAAACTAAGACAGATTTTTCCTGTTCTGTCTCATTTCTGTAGGCTGTCTTGGGTTCCGGGAGTGTTCTCTCTCTATGTTTTTTGGCCCCGGGCCACGTTGAGGGTCTTGGGTTCCCGTGTGTAGATCCGCAGTGTCTTCTGTCAATTGTATGTTCCATGATGCTAGTAAATTGATCCCCTCTTCCCGGGATCTAATGCTGAAGATCTTTCCATCTTTTGAGATATTTAGACTATTTTTCTTCTAGAATCATTGTTTTGTTGTCCACTTTCCTTTTCTCTGTGGACAGCTCTGTTGCTACTATTTTGATGTCTGATTTGATTTCGGATCTGAACGTTGAAATTAGATTCTTCAGATCTTGTATGTCTCCTTTAGTACTCGGTGCTGAGTTTTCCATAGTTGTATTGGATGCTTCTTTAGTTGACGTTTGGGCTTTATGAGAGATCTGTGAATTGTTTTGTGGCAAGCAGTATGATTGAATGTCTTTGGTACTTTTTCTCGTTAATACTCCTGCCATAAACTGTGCTGTGTTTTCTTGTCACTTCGCTGATGTAAGTGTCCCTTTGTGCAGGGCGAGGTGAGGCCTCTTTATAGCAATGTTGCTCCTGAGGATGTAGTGCTTTGTGCAGCCTCTAGATAGCAGTCTCGTTGTTGCTTCTTGCTGTTACCTTGACCTCTTTGTTAATGTATAGAATCTGAATGCTCCAGTGTTGTAGGGAAACCTCTAGAATCTTGTGTTGAGCAATCAATCTCTGCGGTCTATTGTAGTTCTGCAGCACTCAACGTTGTCTTTGTTATTGAACAGACAGGCGCTATGGTTTATATACATATATTTACAGTTCCACCAGTACCTCTGGTCAACGATCACATATATAGTTGTGAGCATACGAGTTGTTGCTAACGCTTGCGTCCCTCAGTTGCTGGCATGGAGCGCCAAACTTTATGTTGTAACGCAAACAACACGACACAGCAACTTCGACCCTCGCAAGCTTTACATCGCAACGCAAACAACGCGACACACCAACTGCGACCCTCGCAAACTTTACGTCGCAACGCAAACAACATACGAGACACGTTACCACTCATTACGACCTCGCAAAAATCGGCCCCAACTCGCGAACATGAAAAAATTCAAAACACAAAAAATACACACAGCACATACATAAAAAGCTTATCTACAGGAAGAGGGAGCATCCAGGACCTCAAAAAAGCAACTTACACCTTCATTTAACTCAAAATAAAAGAGTTTAGACATGAAAAAATTATTGAAGCGAGAGAAAAAATGGCCGCCGAACAAAACGAAAACGAAGCTACAGCACTCTAAACACACAAAACACCACAACAAACTCGCAAAACACCACAAAAGACCTACGGATATTCCACTAAGACGCATACCACACATTACCCGCCATTTTATGACAATGCGGAAGTACACAACTACGCTATCGGTTTGGTCTCGCGCACGCACACTATTACACTAGACACATTCAGCACGCTTACACAGCAGCTCCACACCACTAATGCTGCAGCAACATCAAAACAGATTGCCAGCTCTTCAACACAATGATTCAAAATACGTAAAGTATATTAATTTATTAATGTATTATATATTTCATTATTATACACCACAACATAGCATTAGCTACCTTACAATTTCATTGCCGTCATTTTTTGACGGGCAATTCGCTAGTGAGTATATACTTGACAGAAATTGCCGCCTGATTGTGTCCAATAATTCCATAAAACACAGTTCAGAATTGCACAATGCTGTCGCCAAATTCCAGTCATAGAAGTTCAAGGTTGAATTGTTTTCTCATGTACATAGGGTGTGATACTTTCACATTCTTTTTTTATGATCTTTATGGCTGAAGTGCTGCTCAATAGGTACTACAGAGATTTGTGTAAAATTCCAGTCTTATTCCTCTTTTTATGAGCTCCGTTTGTAGTCCTTAATCTTAATCAGACTGGTATCTTCTTCTGTCACATTAAATTGCTCATTAAGGAATTTCTCCTTGTCTCTTCTTGCTGTCCTTTAGAGTTCTACATTCAGTTAAATAAAAAAAAAATCTTCTTTTCTGTGCTATTTGCCTCATCATACAACCAATTGGCCTTTTTATTTTTATTTCTTTTAGAGATATTCTAAGTTGTTATTTTCTGGATACTTTTGTCAAAACGTTTATTCTTTACCTCCGCTGCAGGATATTATTTATTTTATATCTTCTTGGTCTGGAAGACAACCAAAGACTTGGAGGCATTTTGCCAAGACGAATGGGCAGCTATACCATCTGCAAGAATTAGGAGCCCCATAGACAACTATTACAAAAGACTGCACGCTTTCATTGATGATACAGGGGGCAATACACAATATTAAGAACTAAGGGTATGCAAACGTTTGATCGGGGCCATTTGGGTGATTTCCATTATCATTATTATTTAAAAATGAGCCAAACAACTACAGGTATTTATATATATATATATATATATATATATATATATATATATATATATATATATATATATACAGTATCTCACAAAAGGGAGTCCACCCCTCACATTTTTGTATATATTTTATTATATCTTTTCATGTGACAAAACTGAAGAAATGACACTGCTACAATGTAAAGTAGTAAGTGTACAGTCTGTATAACAGGGTAAATTTGCTGTCCCCTCAAAATAACTCAACACACAACCATTAATGTCTAAACCGTTGGCAACAAAAGTGAGTACACCCCTAAGTGGAAATGTCCAAATTGGGCCCAATTAGCCATTTTCCCTCCCCGGTGTCATGTGACTCAGTGTTACAAGGGGGAACCATGAATGCCAACATGTACTGTGACATACTGAAGCTGAGCATGATCCCCTTCCTTCGGAGACTGGGCCGCAGGGCAGTATTCCAACATGATAATGCCCCCAAACACACCTCCAAGACGACCACTGACTTGCTAAAGAAGCTGAAGGTAAAGGTGATGGACTGGCCAAGCATGTCTCAATATCTAAACCCTATTAAGCATCTGTGGGGCATCCTCAAATGGAAGGTGGGGGAGTGCAAGGTTTCTGACATCCACCAGCTCTGTGATGTCACTCCAGTGGCAACCTGTGAAGCTCTGGTGAACTCCATGCCCATGAGGGTTAAGTCAGTGCTGGAAATAATGGTGGCCACACAAAATATTGACACTTTGGGCCCAATTTGGACATTTCCACTTAGGGGTGTACTCACTTTTGTTGCCAACAGTTTAGACATTAATGGCTGTGTGCTGAGTTATTTTGAGAGGTCAGCAAATTTACACTGTTATACAGGCTGTACACTTACTACTTTACATTGTAGTGTCATTTCTTCAGTGTTGTCACATGAAATGATATATTAAAATATTTACAAAAATGTGAGGGGTGTACTCACTTTTGTGAGATACTATATATATATATACACACATCGAAAGGAGATCTATTATATACATAGACCGTCATTCAATTGAGCCGTTCGGGAGATCCGGGCTCACAAGTGGAATTCGCAAGTTATTTTGCTATTCAATTGGCTTCCGTATGCGGGCTCTGATCGAGTTACATGCTTCGAGCTGCGATCCATTGCGATTTAAAAATCGCAAGTTAATGCCCTCCAAGCCTTTGATCGTTCACGGCCGCAAGAGTCCCAAACGCTAAAATCGCAAATCGCTATTCAATTGCTCCGATTCCCCCACGCTAACCACTCCGTCAAGCCCGCAAATGGCAAATATCTAACCACAAGTTAATGGTACCAAGGAAATCTCGCAAAGGGCTTAATGATAAATCGGAGCACTTTTAAAGCAAAGGAAAAATCAATAATGTACTTTTATTAAGAGTGAAAGTGATGTTAGGTCTTAGAATTAATAGCACAACATTCTCCAATACTTTATTTCATGTTCATTTTTCGTGTTTTATCGATCACGGCAATCAATGTGAAGTCCTACGGGCTTCATCTTCCAAGCCTATGACACAAAAATGGAGGTTGGATTTCAAAGTCCTACGGCCTTCAGTTACGAGTTACGGGCTTGGTGGTTTGTCATGATGACGATTTCTGTTTCTGCATCTGGAGTTACAGGCTTACCTCTGTAAAATATTCAAGCCCGCAAATGCTACGTCCGACGGCAGTGATTTTCACTATCGGCCCCTAACTTGCGGGCCAGGCCAATTGAATAGCATCACAAAAGTAGGGCAACAGGAACATGCAACTCAATCGCAGGCATTTGGCTGCGATTGAGTTGCGAGCCCCAAATTGAATGAGGCTCATATTATATGCATATTGTATACATATATAAACATATATATAAAACTCTGTCTACACCCTTGAACATACAGTCAGGTCCATAAATATTGGGACATCTACACAATTCTAAACTTTTTGGCTCTATACACCACCACAATGGATTTGAAATGAAACTAACAAGATGTGCTTTAACTGCAGACTTTCAGCTTTAATTTGAGGGTATTTACATCCAAATCAGGTGAACGGTGTAGGAATTACAACAGTTTGTATATGTGCCTCCCACTTTTTAAGGGACCAAAAGTAATGGGACAATTGGCTGCTCAGCTGTTCCATGGCCAGGTGTGTGTTATTCCCTCATTATCCCATTTACAAAGAGCAGATACAAGCTCCAGTGTTTATTTCAAGTGTGCTATTTGCATTTGTTGCTGTTAACTCTCAATATGAGATCCAAAGAGCTGTCACTATCAGTGAAGCAAGCCATCATTAGGCTGAAAAAACAAAACAAACCCATCAGAGAGATAGCAAAAAGATTAGATGTGGCCAAATCAACTGTTTGGAGCATACTTAAAAATAAAGAACGCACTGGTGAGATCAGCAACACCAAAAGACCCGGAAAACCACGGAAAACAACTGTGGTGGATGACCGAAGAATTATTTCCCTGGTGAAGGAAACACCCTTCACAACAGTTGGCCAGATCAAGAACACTCTCCAAGAGGTAGGTGTATATGTGTCAAAGTCAACAATCAAGAGAAGACTTCACCACAGTAAATACAGAGGGTTCACCACAAGATGTAAACCAATGGTGAGCCTCAAAAACAGAAAGGCCAGATTAGAGTTTTCCAAACAACACCTAAAAAAGCCTTCACAGTTCTGGAACAACATCCTATGGACAGATGAGACTAAGATCATTTTGTACCAGAGTGATGGGAAGAGAAAAGTATGGAGACGGAAAGGGACTGCTCATGATCCAAAGCATACCACCTCATCAGTGAAGCATGGTGGTGGTAGTGTCATGGCGTGGGCATGTATGGCTGCCAATGGAACTGGTTCTCTATTATTTATTGATGATGTGACTGCTGACAAAAGCAGCAGGAGGATTTCTGAAGTGTTTCGGGCAATATTATCTGCTCATATTCAGCCAAATGCTTCAGAACTCATTGGACGGCGCTTCACAGTGCAGATGGACAATGACCCGAAGCATACTGCAAAAGCAACCAAATAGTTTTTTAAGGGAAAGAAGTGGAATGTTATGCAATGGCCAAGTCAATCACCTGATCTGAATCCGATTGAGCATGCATTTCACTTGCTGAAGACAAAACTGAAGGGAAAATGCCCCAAGAACAAGCAGGAACTGAAGACAGTTGCAATAGAGGTCTGGCAGAGCATCACCAGGGATGAAACCCAGCGTCTGGTGATGTCTATGCGTTCCAGACTTCAGGCTGTAATTGACTGCAAAGGATTTGCAACCAAGTATTAAAAAGTGAAACTTTGTTTTATGACTGTTAATCTGTCCCATTACTTTTGGTCCCTTAAAAAGTGGGAGGAACATATACAAACTGTTGTAATTCCTACACCGTTAACCTGATTTGGAAATACCCTCAAATTAAAGCTGAAAGTCTGCAGTTAAAGCACGTGTTGTTCGTTTCATTTCAAATCAATTGTGGTGGTGTATAGAGCCAAAAAGATTAGAATTATGTCGATGTCCCAATATTTATGGACCTGACTGTATATATTCAATTAATATTTTCCATCTAGTGATGTCCATGTGTGGAGTCGTCTCTGAGACTGTTAGAACAGGGTGTTTACTATGACCAGATAATTATCTTGACAGAATTCTACTAAGCTCTGAACTGCTTAATTTTGTACTCCAAGGTCAAATTTTTCCAGGTGTCTTCTGGTTCTCTACTTGCGCATTACAATCTCCTATGATGAGAAGCACATCTTTTCTAGATGTTGAGTATCCTTGTAGAATCGGACAACTTTAGCCTCAGTGTTATCTGCACTTTAACTTAACCATCCACTATATTGAGTTCATGGTCAAAAACTCTCAGTTTTCAATGGTAGCAACTGAAAGCTTTTCTGCATTCAAGATCTGTTCCAATTTGTAGAAGTAGGTCATCAGAAATACAAATAGTTCCTACAATGCCATCATATTCTTATATCCTATACAATGGAACCTCTATATTCATCCAGCCCTACATTCGTCCAATCCAGTATTTTCTAGGCAAAATGCTCCTGTATTCATCCAAAGATCCAATATTAGTCACAAAGATTAAAAAAAAACAGACAGAACCAGACAACATTGGACAAGTTCTTTGTTAAATCGAGTGCTGGTGATTTGTCAGGAAAGGGACAAAAAAGACATTGATCACCAGAATTGGAGTTACCTGCAGCCTTATTAAATTGCAATTTGGTAATTTCTAAAGGGCTATATATAAGCACAGAGCATATTTTTTACAGAAGATTTTAGTTATTGAACTTCTATTCAAAAGCAAGGTCTTCACTAACTAAAAACTTCTGTAAAAAATTATGCTCTGTGCTTACTGTATATAGAGCCCTTTAGAAATTGCTGAATTCCAATTGAAGAAGGCTGCTGATGTTTAATGGAAGGTGACTCCCCTTCTAAACAATAATTCCTTTGCTCCTCTTCAACTCCTGCCATCATCGCTCCTCATTAAAGGGAAAGTTCTAGTTCATTTTTTGGCAACAGATTATTCTAATTTTAGTTAATTCCTATGGGAATAAAATGATTCTATATACATCTGAATCAGTATCCCCCGTCCCTCAGGAACAGATTAATGACAAATATAGAGGTTCCGCTGTATCTTAAGGATCCCTTTGTTACCAATATATTTTTCCATTCTAAACAAAATATTTTCCCCTAAAATATTTTTATTAGGTTTCTCATGCTCTATTGACTCTGGGAGAGATCAGTGGGTTGATAATTCCTTCTTATTAAGAAATCAGCAATGTGATAAATATTTATTTTAGATGACATCATAAATGTGTCAGTTATTTTTATGGCGAGATCAGCAGTTTGATAATGTTAATGTTCTAACCTTAACTCCTCTTCTAACCTTCCACATTACTGATTACGAGTATCCTCTGGACACTGATGTCACCAGAACCTCCCACACATATAAAAACAATGCTGTGCTACTGGCGGTGTTTTCCCAGCTGTGGATCTGTTTAGATAATCAATGTCTCACAGATAGTGTTAAAAATAACTAGAAATCCCATAGGACACAGGTCATAGTCTAGGATTGCTAACGGAAATATCAAAGGGGATGTTTGTTTGGACTGTGCCAAAGCATGGAAACTTACCTGTGGCGTGCTGTCTAAAATGTCATAATGTGGTTGTTGAAGTGCTCCATAGACACAACTTTTCTATTTAAAAGAATCATGTCTTAAACATCACAAAAGGTGTTTTTTTTATAAAAATGAGTGACCTATGGTGCAGTCTGCCATGTTACATTTCAAGCCACAGATACACCAACCCGCTACCCCCTGTGAGCTGGGTATTCCCGGGATTACCCCTTAATACCCATTACCTCCTATAAGCTGAGTTTCCCAGAGATTCCCCCTTAATACTCACTACCCACTATGAGCTGGGTATCCCCCACAATTTCCACTTAATATCCGCTACTTCCATAAGCTGAGTAGCCCCGGGATTCCCCCCTCATACCCTCTACCCCCTGTGAGCTGGGTATCAGTGATCTAAGGCACATTCAAAACACCATTTGTCATCGTGGAACTCCTTGGTGACTTTTTTAAACAAGAAAGAAGAAGATAGATCTTTCAGTGAAGATGGAAATGCACACTTATCCAGGGCTAAAGAGTGATGAACCTAGGCATCAATGACTGTCAATAGAGGGCATCAAAAGCATAGCTAATGTATATTTCTCCCCTTATATGAGTATTTGTTATATATTATGTAGTATTTTGTATGTATTTAGTGTTAGGTTACTATGGAGGTCTTTTATGGACCCCCATGGGAGGTTAGGGTTCATCAGGATCAGATATGAACCCCTGTGGTGGTAGGAAGGGTGCCATAGAAATCGCTAAGGACCCCTATGGTCTTAGCTTATTATTTTATGGGGGGTCTGTTGGGACTCCTGAGGTATAGGGGTTAATTTTAGGTGCCATGGCGGTCCATAAGGACTCCTGTGATATAGGGTTTCATTTTGTGTGCTATGGGGCTCCATGAAGACCCTCATGGTCATAGTTTAGTTTACCATGGGGGTCACTATGGACCCTCATGGTATGGGGTTATTATTTGGTGCCATGGGGGTCCATATATTACCATGGGGGACGTTAGAGAGTAAAGAAAAGAAAATAAGTTATTAAAGGTTACATTTTACCAAGATAACTATTATTATCAGTCTCTTAAATACAAGCTTTATCTAAATTTAAGATTTTTGTGATTATGGATTGACCTCACCTACCTAAGTTTTTCAGCATATCATGCAATTTTAATACCCAGTTCAGTCCGGGTGATCACGAGTTATAGCGAATGTGGTGCGTAATGGGCATGTTATGAGTGTGTAACATGCAGCTCAAATTTACTAAACAGCTACTTTTTATTCCCCGCAATCCTGATATTCTGCATTGCATGTGCAATGCCAAGATAGCAGTATATTTTGTATTTAAATCAAATTATATTACCAATATTCAGTCATTAAGATAGACCATACACTGCTAGATGTTATATTTAGCAATGTATGTTGAATATCAGTTCAAAAGATAATACTATTGTAGAGTTGTAATGTGTGATGCTGATATGAGTAGTAAAATATTTGGGGCTAATAAACCCATTACCATAAGGACCCCCATGGTAACAGGTTACCCAGACTCATAGGGGTAGCAGGTTAGTTTGGTGTGTTCACGTTAGTTAGATATTTTATTTATATGTATGCACAAGCATGTTTATCATTTCTTTGGGTTTGTTGCTATACATTAATATTGACATAACATGCCTGACCACCATAACATACATGAGCTACTCCGATCGTGATGTATAAAGGGGTAGATAGTGGTTGGATGCACAGTGGTACATCAGGCACTGCCAAGCCTCATTGTAAAAATAATTACAATTCCAACTATTTAGTAAATCACGTGGAGACTTGAGTAGCGCTAATGCGCAACAAAACACATCGCTTCTTATTGCGATTCCAGTTAGTACATTCCCTCCAGTGATATCATTCTGAGCTGTGTTATCGGATTGCATCAAACGATCAAGAGCCAGCCAGACTATAGGCTCTAGACTAAGAGTTCTAGGCTAACATGGAGAGGTCGTATAGCACTAACAGACAAGTTCCAGAAATTCTACCCATAAGTGTACTCTTCCATATAAGAGCAAATTCTATTTAGGTGAAAGTGTGTTCTGAAACAAAAGGGCATTACACAGCAAAAGACAAATTGAGGAAAGTCCTGTCAAATCATGAAACAAGAACTGACTTCCTTGTAGGGCAGCTTTATGGTGAAATTGTGTGTGTGTGTGTTAAGGTCATGTCTAACTCCCTGTGACCTCTGGACAGCAACACACCATGCTGATCCACTTGGTATTCACGGCAGAGATACTGAAGTGGGTTGTCAGTTCCTTCTCCAATGGGCCACAGCATACAGCTCCTGGTATTCCTAAGTGGTCTCCCATTCAAGTACTGACCATGCCCAACCCTGCATGGCTTCAGGGTGGTGTGATCTCTTGGTTCCCTGGCAGGAATAGAACCAAGGTCGCAGAGGTGAGAGCACTGAATCCTAACCACTGGACCACCAGTGAATCCACATGAACTTGCAACATCTAAAATATTTTGACAATTTTCATGAAGACAGAGAAAAACATTTCATTTAATATGTAACAGACCCTTTATTAACCCACAATGTAATATTAAGTCAGAGATGCATATTAAAATGAGTTAACTTAAAATAATGACTGCATACCCAGAAGAAAAAACATCCAAAGTTAACTTGTAGGTTCAACATGAATTTATAAAACTGACACTAATAAGAGACAGGATGATATTATTTTTATAATCTCATCCTGCCTCTTATTAGTATGAAAATAAGTGAAAATAAGATAAGACGTCACATTTGTTCATATATATATCACATATAATAGTTGTCAAACTAGGAATTGACGTCACGCTACAAATTGGGCTGCATTTGCGGAAGGTGGAGGCTCCAACGTCGGCTGCAATGAGCCAAAGGCGGACCCCCGTGAAGCGAGGGGGTTCATTTGCAGAGGTGGAGGCTCTACGGCGCCTCACAAGCGGTTACAAACACCATTTGACAAAATAGATCTAACACGCAATCACTAAATGGCCGCCGAAGAAAACGAGGCTACAGGACCCTAAAGCCGCAAAACACCACCAATCACATGGCTTTTCGAAAAAAACGTACGAGGTACAAGATACACTTTTAGCAAGCATGCTAAATCATCCACACCCGCTTACCACATACACAATCGCCGCCATTTTACAACACTAACTTACAGAATGCAGAACTACACAGCTACACAAACAGTTTCCCCTCGCGCACGCAGCCTATTGACACTACACACTGCACACACTCAGCTCAACAACAGTGCAAATGTACATTGTATGCTGCAGGAACACCAAAACAGATTGTTAGCTCTTCAGCACATTGCTTGCTGCATATATTACTTCCAAATAGGTAAAGTATATTAATTTATTAATTATTTAATTAGCATACAAAAATACACATACACCCAAAAAAAAACACTATCGCAAAAAAAACACAAAAGCCATTCACTGCGCGCCTCACACTGAGCGCCAACGCTGCTCATAGCACACAAATCCTTCCAATAAGCGCAAAAAGCAGATCAGCGCCGACCTTACAATAACAGCAAAAGCGCCTCTGATAAAAAAAATACAACAACCAAGAGCCTCGCAATGAGCGCAGAAGGCGCTCAGCACGACGCTCGCAATGCGCGCCGAAGGATCTCAGACCACCAAAAAAATTAATGTCTGTGGCAAACAGCATTACCTGCCTTACAATTTTATTGCCCCGTCATTTTTGACGGTCAGGGCTCTAGTATATATATATATATATATATATATATATATATATATATATATATATACTGTATACTAGCGACTTGCCCGTCAAAAAATGACGGTCAATAAAATTTGAAGCCATGGGAATGTTGTTTGAGACATAATTGAAACCGTTTTATACTGTGAGGACCTTCGGCGCTAATTGCGAGCCTCTCATGTCGTGTACTTTTGGTCCTCTGAGAGAGATATATATTTCTATGTATATGTAGTTAAGTAATAATTAATTATTTCTGCAATAAATAAATATACTTTAATTATTGATATTTGATATATGCAGCGAGCAATAGCCTGAAGAGCTAACAATCTGTATTTTGCGTCTGCATAGAATATCCATTGTGAGTGTTGGTGCCCTGCTTATAAAGTGTAATGAATGTTCCAAGTGTGTATCTAAATAGGCTGCGTGCGCGAGGTAATGACGTTGGTTTATTGTGTAAAGCGGCATTGTATAGTTGTAATGTTATTATTGTGTTACGCGTCTCATGAGCATTTTACGGCTTTTGTAATAGTGTATTTGGTAGGTCGTAGTGTAAAGTGTAAAGTGCTACGCATTTTGCAGTGTTTTGCGCGGTCCAGGGTTGTGTAGCCTCGTTTTCATTTTTTCAGCAGGCCATTTTTTTCCTTGCTTAGGCGATTTTTCTGTGGCGAAAATCATCTAAATCAAGTTAAATTTGCGTTCCAGCTCACTCACGTCCTGGCTGTAGCCCCATGCTGTATGTGAAGTTACTGTAATTTTTTTAGGTGTAGTTAGTGGGTTTTTGGTTTGGCCGCTAATCTCATAATTGTTTGCGTCTCATATCTTTTTTTTTCTATGTCCCGCATCTCGTATTTATTTATTTATTTTTTTGGCGCTCATTGCCTAAGTGCTCCGGGTTTAACGGCTCGCCTCGCTATGTTCATCGCTAAGTCATACGCACCTTGCAAAGCGTGACGACGTCTCGCAGTTTGACAACTATTATATGTGATAAATATCGGTAGAAGAGGAGATAAGGGTCCTGCTCTTACAATATAAGAGGTAATAGAGGTGGTAGAGGCATGAGATGAGGAGACTGCTTGACAGATAGCGAGAATGTGTGAGAATAATTTTTTTTTTAAAATAAAACATGATTTACATTTTATTTTAAAAGTATGACAGAATTTGGGTGTGGGACCATACAGTGGATATAAAAAGTCTACACACCCCTGTTAAAATGTCAGGTTTCTGTGCTGTAAAAAAAATGAGACAAATGTTTCCACCTTTAATGTGACCTATAAACTGTACAACTCAATTGAAAAACAAACTGAAATCTTCTAGGTAGAGGGAAGAAAACATATAAAAATAAAATAATATGGTTGCATAAGTATGCACACCCTTAAACTAATACTTTGTTGAAGCACCTTTTGATTTTATTACAGCACTCAGTCTTTTTGGGTATGAGTCTATTAGCATGGCACATTTTGACTTGGCAAGATTTGCCCACTCTTCTTTGCAAAAACACTCCAAATCTGTGAGATTGCGAGGGCATCTCCTGTGCACAGCCCTCTTCAGTTCACCCCACAGATTTTCCATGGGATTCAGGTCTGGGCTCTGGCTGGGCCATTCCAAAACTTTAATCTTCTTCCTTTGTTGATTTGGATGTATGCTTTGAGTCGTTGTCATACTGAAAGATGAAGTTCCTCTTCATGTTCAGCTTTCTAGCAGAAGCCTGTAGGTTTTGTGCCAATATTGACTGGTATTTGGAACTGTTCATAATTCCCTCTATCTTAACAAAGGCCCCAGTTCCAGCTGAAGAAAAACAGCCCCAAAGCATGATGCTGCCACCACCATGATTCACTGTGGGTATGTTGTTCTTTTGTTGATGTGCAGTGTTGTTTTTGCGCCAAGCATATCTTTTGGAATTATGGCCAAAAAGTTCAACCTTGGTTTCATCAGACCATAACACCTTTTCCCACATGCTTTTGGGAGACTTCAGATTTGTTTTTGCAAAATGTAGCCTGGCTTGGATTTTTTTCTTCGTAAGAAAAGGCTTTCATCTTGCCACTCTACCCCATAGCCCAAACATATGAAGAATACGGGAGATTGTTGTCACATGTACCACACAGCCAGTACTTGCCAGATATTCCTGCAGCTCCTTTAATGTTGCTGTAGGCCTGTTGGTAGCCTCCCAGACCAGTTTTCTTCTCGTCTTTTCATCAATTTTGGAGGAAGCTCCAGTTCTTGGTAATGTCACTGTTGTGCCATATTTTCTCCACTTGTCTTCACTGTGTTCCATGGTATATCTAATGCCTAGGAAATTATTTTGTACCCTTCTCCTGACTGATACCTTTTAACAATGAGATCCCTCTGCTTTGGAAGCACTCTGTGGACCATGGCTTTTGCTGTGGCATGCAACTAAGAAAATTTCAGGAAAGACCAACTAGAGCAGCTGAACTTTATTTGGGGTTAATCAGAGGCACTTTAAATGATGGCAGGTGTATGCTGACTCCTATTTAACATGATTTGGAATGTGATTGCTTAATTCTGAACACAGCTACATCCCCAGTTATAAGAGGGTGTGCAGACTTATGCAACCACATTATTTTTATTTTTCTTCCCTCCACCTAAAAGATTTCAGTTTGTTTTTCAATTGAGTTGTACAGTTTATAGGTCACATTAAAGGTGGAAAAAGTTCTAAAATTATTTATCATTGTCTCAGTTTTTTATAGCACAGAAACCTGACATTTTAACAGGGGTGTGTAGACTTTTTATATCCACTGTATATATGCCTTTAATGGGATACCACCTCCAGGATGTTTGAATTCTACATTCCTCTGGCATGACCCATTCCTTTTCTCAATATTGGAGGCTCACAAGGAATTTTCAAAAAGCAATGTCATACATGTGGTTATTAACTGCAATAAATAGCAAAACACTGTGCTCTTGTTAACTACTATGTTCAACTAGCGACTTGCCCGTCAAAAATGATGACAATAAAATTTTAAGCCTTTGCCACACATTGCAAGAATCTCCCCCCCCCCAACCCCCCAACCTGAGCACCTTTGAAGCCCATCGCAAGCCTAGCAATGAGCGCCTTTGGCGCTCATTGCGAGCCTCTCCCCCCTCTACTTTACTGGCCTTTGGCACTCATCAAGGGCCTCGCAATGAGCGCCCTCGAGCCTCTCCCCCCCTCTACCTCTCCCCCCTGTACTTGACGGTGGCTCTCATTGCGAGCCTCTTCCCCCTCTACTTTACTGACCTTGCGATGGCGCTTATTATGGCCTTGCAATGTGTCTCTTCCCCACCTCTCCCTCCCCTGTGTCTCTTCCCCACCTCTTCCTCCCTTGTGTCTCTCCCTCCCCTGTGTCTCTTTCCCCGTCTCCCTCCCCTGTGTCTTTTTCCACCTCTCCCTCCCCTGTTTCTCTTTCACTCTCTCACCCTCCTCTGTGTCTCCCCCCCCTGTGTCTCTTCTCTCTCTCCCTCCCCTGTGTCTCTTCACCCCTCCCCTGTGTCTCTCCCCCCACTCCCTTGCTTGTGTCTCTTCCTCCCCTCTCCCTCCCCTGTGCCCCCTCCCTCCCCTGTGCCCCCTCCCTCCCCTTCATCTCTTTTCTCTTTCCCCCTCCCTCCCCTGTGTCTCTCCCCCCTCCTCTGTGTCTCTTCCCACCCTCCTATGTGTCTCTCCCCCCTCCTCTCCCTCACCTGTGTCTATGTGTCTCTCCCCCCTCCTCTCCCTCACCTGTGTTATCTCTTTTCTCTTTCCTCTTTCCCCCTCCCTCCCCTGTGTCTCTCCCCCCTCCTCTGTGTCTCTTCCCACCCTCCTATGTGTCTCTCCCCCCTCCTCTCCCTCACCTGTGTCTTTATCTCCCTCCACTCCGTCTCCCCCCTCTCCCTCCCCTGTGTCTCTTTCCCCCTCTCCCTCCCCTGTGTCTCTCCTCCCCTCTTCTCTCCCCTATGTCTCTTCCCCCTTCCCTCGCTTGTGTCTCCTTCCCCTTCTCCCTCCCTTGTGTCTCTTCCTCCCCTCTCCCTCCCCTATGTTTCCCCTCCCTCCCCTATGTCTCTTCCCCCCTCCCTCCCCTGTGTCTCTTCCCCCCTCCTCAGTGTCTCTTCCCCCCCCCTCCTATGTGTTTCTTCCCACCTCCTCTCCCTCACCTGTGTTTCTCCTGCTCCTTTCCCTCCGGTGTCTCTCCGCTTGCCCGCACATGGTAACACCGCACATTGCGCATGTCTGGCACTGTGCAATGCGCATTCGCAATTTGCTACTTTTGCGAGTTTTGGTATTTGCGAGTTGTCAGTCACGCAATTTTTAACATTGCGTGACCAATATTCGTAATTACCACAACTATTATATGTGATGTTGCTTTACGGGGCGGACATTGTTTCTTAACCTGATTTGTCACCTGGTAGGGTAGGGAATACAGATAAGATGTGGTTCTATACAAAGGTCTACCTCAGTGATGTTGGAATCTCAATAGGATTAAATGGAATTGCAAATTATAATTGATTATCCTCCTAGGAGACAAATCAGTAAAGTAAATAAAGCAAAACCTGCCCTCAGAAGAAAAAACCTGCATGCAGTCAATAAATTAAAGGCTGTATTGGGGGGGGGGGGGGGGGGGGGGTTCTGACTCTCAACGTCTGACATCACCAACAAAATACTAGACATTTGAAATTAACAATAAGTTCCTTCTGTATAAATACTTTCCCAAAAATATGTCTTGTTTAGGATAAGTTTACATATTATATAGAATTACAGACATTGAGCTGTGACTCACCCTATCATGCTCAAAAATAACTTAGTAAAAGGTTAAAATAATTACTCACTCACATGCTAATTTCCATCTGCAAGCATCGTAAGCTTAATAAACTAGCCATTTAGAGATGGCAATGCACCATAGATAACTCACTGTAGTCTCATATATAATTCAACAAAATCTAAATATCAGACTTAATATTATTTATTTATTTATTTATATATTTATTTATGCCAACATTTTCCATTTCACTTTTTTACAAAGTAGTATAGTGTACAGTGGGTAGTTCGCAAATTACAACGGTATAATGTAAATGTAAATGCCGTCGCTCAGTCTGACTCTCTGTGACCTCATGGACAACACACCATGCTGATCCACTTGGTTTTCATGGCAGAGATAATGGAGTGGGTAGCCAGTTCCTTCTCCATTGCGCAACAGCACACAGCTCCTGGTATTCCCAGGTGGTCTCCCATCCAAGTACTTGCCAGTGGGACCTCTTGGTTTCTTGGCTGGATTCGGACCGAGGATGCTAGGGTGAAAGCACCTGCATCCGAACCAAACACATACTAAATTAAGTACGAATACAAGTACAGGTACCGTGTAATACAAATATGAAACAAATTGGCCCCCAGACAGCTTGATGCAACAGAAGAGAGGTCGCTACTCAGAAGAGCTTACAATCTAGAAAGTATGGTTGGGGTGTAATACGAGATATATCAAATAATTGTATGCCACCATCTTTGGGCCAGAGCTCCTCAAATCTTTTGCAAACTATAGTAGAAGAAGCTCATTTATTAGACTTTTGCCACCAAAAAAATTAAGCAGAGGCAGCTTCCTGTTATTGTGGCTCATTATTATTATTATACTTATTATTATACTTTATATGTTGTGTGTCAGCATATTCTGTAGCTCTATAGACGGTCCAAAGCAAAATACAATATAAACACATAGCAAAAGACTGAAGAGCCCTGGGAGGTGCTTCAACCCAAAGGTTGTGGGAAAACCTGTTATATTTAGTGTAAGTTTTCTAACAAAAGATTTTTTTATTTTATTTTTTATTACAAAAAACTGAAAAACTGTTTCCATTGATCTATGAAAAGTTATGAAAGCTGGACCATTACAGTGGCCCTTGAAGGATCACTCACTTTCCAGATTTTTGGCATGCACAAATACAGATATTAATATGTTTTGTTGTTCTTCAGTCATTCAGTTGTGTCCAACTCTCCATGACTCCAGGGACCGCAGCACACCATGCACATCTTGTGTCTGGTTGTGCTAAACCATAGGGTTTTCATGCAAAGATACTGGAGAGTGTTGTCAGTTCCTTCTCAAGTGGACCTCCATTTGTCTAAATTATAGATAACACTGTGTGATTGAATTAGTATTCAGGAGATTATGGAGTGCTATTCTGAATTCTGGTCTGTCTGTGGTGTCTTGATGGCTTTGGGAACCACAGCCTAAATTAATAATGAAGAACCTTTTATTATCAAAGACCATTGAACTCATTGAAAAAAAAATGGAAACTGCAAGATTTTAGCTATTCAGCTGACCCACTTTGCAGTTTGTTCCCTGAGATTGCAACCTCTTAGTGAGTCCAAAAACCAAAATCAGAGGTGCTCAGAGAACAAACTAACCTTAATAAGTTAGGTCTATGGACATATTAACCCACTGAGAGCAACCTCTATTAGCCGCTTGTGCCCTTCAAGCGTAGAGACTATGAGACTATGCCCCAAGGGTGCCTTAGGCAGCTCAACTACACCCCACTGATGAGGCAGAAAAAAGGCAATGTTTGCTGTTTCTCCTATTCAGGGTAGAATTGCCTGGTATTTTGGGGCTGGATCACTCTATCGAGTGAGACCAGACTGATATACTACAGGATATTCCTCTGTGAAAGGCACACGTGTCTAAAAGCGGCTGCCCTCTGAGTGGTTTATCTTGTCCATAGAACTAACCTATTAGGGTTAGTTTGCTCGCTGGTTGAGCGCGTCTGGTTTTTGGTTTTTGTCTTAGTGAGTCTGTTGAGAATCTTGAAGGCTATTCACTCTCCCTCCTCATTCCTTTCCCTGGAAAAAACATTCCAGCTGAACTCACCTTGAGTCACTGTTAATATTAGTAATAATAATATTATTACAGCTTGTGCCGTAGATATAGACACATGCGAGGTTCCAATAGACTATTGAGCATGCACCAGTCATCTTCCTATCAATGTGAACTGGTATAAAACTTGTAATAGGAAGAGCAGTTGTGACTGAACCAATATAAAAAGTTGTACAGGTCAAAGGCCACATGGAACCCGGCAGAGGCCCACATTGGACCCAATGCCATGAGCTTCCCCACACTTGCTCCACAGAAGGAGCTGGAGCATCTGGTCATCACATACACATCAGTAGGATGATTTGCTGCAGCAAAGACACTAAAATCTTGATATTTTCTAAAGCTGCCTTTACACTGGAATTAAAATAATATAAAATAATATTTTTAAATATGCTGTTTTAATTCCAGATCCTATTACAGTTTGTGTCCGTTTATTTTGTAATTACCATTTTCATTTACATCTATGGGAATTCTACAATATTTTGCTCTCTGAATGTGATATTTAAGACTACTATAATGCTTGGTAGAGCTAACATCTCTTTACCTTTTGCTTTTAGGTGAAAGTGGATAATCAGTATGACTTCCAGGATATAGCCAGTGTTGTGGCCATGGCAAAAACCTATGTGACAACTGAGCCTTTTATAGACTCCAAGTATGACATCCGGATCCAGAAAATCGGGAGCAACTACAAAGCCTACATGTGAGTGAGAGTCTCAGAATGGGTTTAGGTTGGTTTCATGGTAGGCTTTGTAGTCGTGGCTAGCTGCATAGATTTATCCATGTTTGCATGTACATCATATAATGTTAGGCTGGCATAGGGTTAAGCATGTGAAGGATAAGAATATTCCATATACTGTATACCCTACATAAATACATAGGTTCAGTATTATATGCAGCTGTATCTTCTCCATACCAGTCTTATGTTTTAATCAGCCAATTCCTATTTACTAATTTAAAAAAAAAACAATATTGAATATTAAACTTACTATAAAAGATCAGATTCAGCTGCTGCTGTTCTCCACCCACAATAGGATGAAAACTGGGAGATTAAACATATTCATACTCTGATATAGATTAGAACAGACATCTTGACATCTTTATGTCCAGGTGTAAATGTGAGCATCCGGACAAAAATATTATAATAACGTTTCTCATCAGTGGGTCATTAATAAATTCAGCATGTCATAGGTGTGTAGGAGGAAGTGATGGGTCAGTGGGAGCCTCTGCTCCGGACTCGCAATATAATCCATCACTGCAGTATAGCAGAGGGTCACTCGTGTCAGCCATCACTAACAGGACCCACAATCTACCCCATTTTCAGATCTTTTTGTCCATGCAATTTACTAAATTACTGGTATTATAATTAGGCCTGTGATGAGGCTTGATAACGTCCAGTGTATTAGTATGTATCCACATCCTATTGTCTTTCTTGACACCTATCCTTTACACCTTGAGATCAGAGTAGCGTTTGTATGTTATAGGGGTCAAGCATGCACAGTTTACAGCTTTGTCTCTTGGTTCAGGTGCCATATTGATTGGCAATGGTACAATGGTTACCAATACATCAATAATGTTGTATAACAACAACAAACCCTTCAAATAAATAATATGCCTGTGCATTGTCATCAGCACCACATATAAAAACCACACTAAACTAGTCCACAACTCCCTTTGAGCACAGGAATTACAAACGGGACCCTCCTCAACAGTCAGGGGACTTTAGGTTGGGGATCCATTAACCTGTGATAATCTAACCCATATCTGGGAGGATCCCTACAAACCTCCATGACATCCTAACCCTGAAAATAGGGGTCCTTATGGACCCTCATTGACCTTGCCCCTCTATGCAAGTCAGTATGCTATAAATATTAGTCTACTATTCAGTGCATTAACCTGCTACCTTCCATAATCAAGTAAAGAAAAACATACATGTAAAAGATTTAAAGTTGATGTTGCGTGCAAATAAATAAACAAAAGCAGTTCAGGTGCTCATTCTGAGAAGAACAACACGTAAGTAGGTTTTATCTATAGGTTATGTTACCCACTCTGAGAGCATCCCCTTTTAGCTCACTTGTGCCATCACAGAGAGAAATATCCTGTAGTATATCAGTCTGGTCTCACACAAAAGAGTGACCCAGCCCCGAAATACCAGGCAATTCTACCCTGAACAGGACAAACTGCAAACCCCATCCTCTCTTGGATCTCGTCAGTGAGGTGCAGCTGCACTCCCAAAGGCACAGTGAGCAAGGAGTCCATGTCTGGATGACCCTATCACCCTTGAGGTGAGAAAAACTTATCAAAAACAGACACTGATGCACTCAATCTAAGAATTGTTTTCTAGGCCTGATTACCTATTCATAGCTTTTGCTAGAATTACCTGGGATTTTTTGAGTGACACAAGCCTAATATACTACATGAGGTTTATTTCTGTCAAGGGCACAAGTGAGCTAAAAGAGGTTGCTCTCAGAGTGATTTATCATGTCCATATAACTAATCTATTAAGGTTAGTTTGTTCTCTGATTGAGCACCTCTATTTTTGTTGTTGTTTATGTAAAACAATAAACTGTAAAAGAAAAATGGAAGAAAACTGTATTATCATGTAATGCATATTGTAATACAATCTATACATAAGAAAAAGAAAAAAAAAGGAATCTCAAATAAAAATAATACAGTTTAACTCTTACTACAAATATTTAATGGTTATACTGTGGTAGATAGCCTTCAATATTAAATGGAGCCTATAATTTTCCATTCCGCAATGGAATTAGCCAAACCATCTAAAAATAGACAAATTTGTGTACTAAACCAAAAGCTTTTAAAATGTTATAAGCACACCCCAAAACTGCCCCACAAGGACGCCAGATTCAATTGCTTGCCAATTCTCCTTTACAACGAGATCCCTGTGTTGCCAGTTCTCAGCCATTTTAATGGGTTCCTGGAGGAAAAGCGCATGACCGGTGAATCAGATGGAATGCTGACGATAAGAAATAGCAAGTGGTGGGGCAAGAGTTAGCGTCACTGGGGGAAAGATCTCGACCTATATGGTCCTGCATCCTGTTATTCACATCCAATTAATTAGAGTATTAGTTCTACAGTGTTTGCCAAGCCCTCCCCCTCACATTAGTTGTATTTAGGACTGTATGTACAATGTGCAGGATTGGTGACCCACTATTGCTCTTTCTCAGAGCATAATGTAGCTATGCAGAGCCTGTAATTTTGTGCAGATCCTCAGTGCAGAGCAGGATGTTCCCTGTGTACACCCCGGGGGTCACAGTATGCTCAATTTGGCTCCACATAGGACATGGAACAATACAGCGCTGTCTGCTGTGCCCAGCAAAGGGTGCAAGGCCTGAGCCAAACGCCTGCGGTGAAATATACTGTACACTTGTATTAGAAATAATAAAACACAACTATGCTGGGAATGTAAACTGCAAGTAGGGACTCCTCGCTGGCTGTCATGGCCCCTTCATTGCCAGGAGGTCAGAGATGTACAGTAATGGTGGTTATTATATAGAATATTATAGCCTACAAATCTAATGTGGAAATGAATATTCAATAAGACAAATCTGTAAGCTCTAGCACAATTGGTAAATTGTATTACTCAAATTGTTGTAGTGGGGATTTGTTATACAATATCAATACAATTTAAGCACCAATCAAGTCCAATATTTATAGTAGGCTTTACCTTTTGAAGAACCGGATTAGATAAAGGGAAAAATGTTTTATTTAAACGGCTAAAACAAATTAGTGAATAATTATATATTATATTTAGTCATGGGAAGCTCCATTACTGTCTGTAAGACCTTCCACCTTTTTATTGAATAGGGAACAATATATTTATATGGAAAATGCAATGGTAATTTTAAACATTAAAGTAATTAAACAAAGTAATCACTTAACATTGGTGCCATTAAACACTATTACTTGGTAATGTAATTAAGATTTGTCAGGACCCAGGGGAAGGTGGTCCAGATGACTTCGAAATACTCCTGCCTTCAATACAGGACACCTTGCCTGGATCCTGGAGTTGATGGGTTTCTCTGTGCCAGGGCATCAGTTCAGGGTCATCAGGGGAGAACAGGGATCACAGGAGTAAATCAACAAATAGGTGTTATAACCCCTAAATAAGAGGCAGAACACCTTGTATATATTCACTGAAAGATCACACTTTTTTCAGGATTGCTTTGAACATTTATACAAGTTAAAACAATGGGTGTGTTAAACATTAACCAGAATCAGGGATTGAGCAATTTCAAATTCCCCACTTAGATGGAAACCACCAATAGGAATAGGTTCTACATCGGTGGGTTGTTATTAGATCACAGTGGTAGCGGGCCAACGCGATGTTGAATTACCCGCCCTGGGAGGCGGATCTATGATGAGGTTGTTGCGTTGGCCTGGTTCTGACTGGCTGGACAAATAACAGCCTCGACCAATCAGAGGATAGTTGCACAACCAGGGGGCTTTGAAGCACCTAGGCAACTAGACTCAGTGGCTCCATTAATAAAAGCGTGGACCTGTATAAACAAAGGCACACAATAGGAAAGGGAATGACATCATGCCAAATTTCAATATACCTATAGGGAATAATAACATCTTTAAATGAAATACCCCAGACACACATTTACACAGTCCCAGACAAAAAACTCCAGTCCCAGTTTTGTTAATCTGAATGTTATGTGATGGATCAGAACACAATAGTCTAAGTTGGTGAAGTGAAATGAGAAAAATATATGCATAAAACTAATTTTTAGAAATAGAAAACAGAAAATTGGCATGTGCGTATGTATTCACCCCCTTTGTTATGAAGTCCATAAAAAGCTCTGGTGCAACCAATTACCTTCAGAAGTCACATAATTAGTGAAATGATGTCCACCTGTGTGCAATCTAAGTGTCACTTTATCAGTCATTACATATACACACCATTTTTGAAAGGCCCCAAAGGCTGCAACACCTAAGCCAGAGGCACCACTAACCAAACACTGCCATGAAGACCAAGGAACTTTCCAAACAAGTAAGGGACAATGTTGTTGAAAAGTACAAGTCAGGGTTAGGTTATAAAAAAATATCCAAATCTTTGATGATCCCCAGGAGCACCATCAAATCTATCATAACCAAATGGAAAGAACATGGCACAACAGCAAACCTGCCAAGAGTCAGCCACCCACCAAAACTTACGGACCAGGCAAGGAGGTCATTAATCAGAAAGGCAGCACAGAGACCTAAGGTAACCCTGGAGGAGCTGCAGAGTTCCACAGCAGAGACTGGAGTATCTGTACATAGGACGACAATAAGCCGTACACGCCATAGAGTTGGGCTTTATGGCAGAGTGGCGAGAAGAAAGCCATTACTTTCAGTAAAAAGCAAAATGGCACATTTTGAGCTTGCGAAAAGGCATGTGGGAGACTCCCAAAACTTTTCGGCCATCAAAGAAAACCCTATGTCTGGCTCAAACCCAACACATCACATTACCCAAAGAACACCATTCAGCAGCCAGGACTGGGAAGCTGCTCAGAGTTGAGGGAAAGATGGATGGTGCTAAATACAGGGATATTCTTGAGCAAAATCTGTACCACTCTGTGGGTGATTTGAGGCTAGGACGGAGGTTCACCTTCCAGCAGGACAATGACCCCAAACACACTGCTAAAGCAGCACTTGAGTGGTTTGAGGGGAAACATGTAAATGTGTTGGAATGGCCTAGTCAAAGCCCAGACCTCAATCCAATAGAAAATCTGTGGTCAGACTTAAAGATTGCTGTTCACAAGCGCAAACCATCCAACTTGAATGAGCAGTTTTGCAAGGAGGAATGGGCAAAAGTCCCAGTGGTAAGATGTGGCAAGCTCATAGAGACTTATCCAAAGCGACTTGGAGCTGTGATTGCCGCAAAAGGTGGCTCTACAAAGTATTGACTTTAGGGGGGTGAATAGTTATGCACATTGACTTTTTCTGTTATTTTGCCCTATTTGTTGTTTGCTTCACAATAAAAAAAAAACATCTTCAAAGTTGTGGGCATGTTCTGTAAATTAAATGAGGCAAATCCTCAAACAATCTATGTTAATTCCAGGTTGTGAGGCAACAAAACAAGAAAAATGCCAAGGGGGGTGGTACTTGCAAGGCACTGTATATTTTCCATTAAGTTATTTTGACATTGTGTGTAAAGGGATTAACCTTTTTGTCCATAATATTTTGTGCAACTTTTTTAAATGTATTATAGAAAATGTGTAAGTTAAGTCCCTTTTATAATAAAAAATAACCAGTAGTTAGAGACACCATACCTGGGTTTTGCCTATATAAAGTACAATTTACATATACTGTAAGTATAGAGTAACATATTTGTGGAGTAAAAAATAAATACAGGTTTTACAGTTTGAACTAATATATCATATACTTTTTTGTGCTTATTCATTCTGTTACTTTCTCAAGAGGGTGTATCCTTTAGCATTCCCATTGTGCAGATAGCTTTATTTGCATCCAGTTTAGGTATTTTTAGCAGAAACCAAAATGGTAGAATAGTAGATTGCAGCATGATTGCATACAAAAGGTAATAAAGTAGAGATTGTATTGTTTTATTTTTACATTCTAAAACAATTTTACCCATTTTCAAGTGTAGTTAAATATGTGGCTATATTGGTCCTCTAACTAAGCCAAACTTTTTCAGTACATAAAATGGGTAGACTAGATAGATTATTTGGTTCTTATCTGCTGTCAAATCCATGATTTTGTGTTTAATATCAAAGCCTGATGGTATTGTCATACTCTTACAGATATATGACATCAGATATTGTTGCAACCTGTTGTTAATTTATGTTTCTCTCTTAGGAGGACATCAATTTCTGGAAACTGGAAGGCAAACACTGGCTCAGCCATGCTGGAGCAGATTGCGATGACGGACAGGTCAGTGCACAACAACACTCCCCACACAGAACTCATCTCTCCCACACTCACTGCCCACAGGCTGGAGATAGCAGTGACAGGAGCAGGATGTGCAGGAGGAGAACATGAACTCATTCCTGATAAATTCCCATCACACACTGCTGTGTTAAACATGAAGTAGGAGGGTATTGATTTAAGACTGTGTAAATTTAAAGAACCACTGTAGTCCCATAATTACACTTATTAATGAGGAAAATGCCAAAAAATAAACACAACATGTAACTTACTATTATTTGCAGATATTCTTTACTGTAGATAGCCATTGACAATTTGAATTGTCGTAACGTTGTCTAGGCAGCACAGAACAGGAGAGAGATCACACCTCCCCAGTGGGACATGTAGCCACCTGAAGAAAAAATCTACCTCCCACTAGAGCCTCCCTCTAGGTTTTTCCTGTCTTACCTCAGGTAACATGTATACCCAGAAGAGCGATAAGAGGGGATTCCTTCTGAGAACATGAGTAGAATGTCCTTCTAGAGTACTCTGCTCCTACCCTGCACTGTCAGACCCTCTGAAGAATAAAGTTACATATGGTCGCAGACTCTCTACACAAAAGGAGTATAGCTTCTTCTTAATACATTCACATATGGTGGCAGATCCGCAATATATGAGGTGTGTAGATTCTGCTTTTTCAGCACTGAAAGGCTGTGATGATGTTTAAAGATGCCTACTTCTTATGTGTAAGTAAAGTTTGGAGGAGATTTGGAACAATGTATTAAGTAAGAAACAAAGTGCCATGTGTGGCAGAGGAGGCATTAGTAGATGCCTAAAGTGCTATATAATGTATAATCTGACACCTTGGTTGTTGTAATGGGCACAGGCAAGAACCTACCACATTTGCAGTATGTGCTTTACCTGTTTAATCCACCACCAGGAATGCTCTGAAGCTCACACTACATGATTTCAGCCACTTGTTATGGTTACACTGGGCTTAGGGACTATGAAAGCGTCAAAATGATTCCTGGGCTTAGCCAGGGGCATGCCGAACTAGCTCAATGGAAGCAGTAAGTTCAGTGCTTCAGAGTGCTGCATAGGATACTGCAGACATATTTGTTTAGCATAGTGCTGGTTCGCTAGGTCCAAGGTGAGAGACTATCAAGGACATTTATCTAGAACTAAAGATAAGGAATGAGGCAGAGATTGCAAGAAGTTGTTGTGCATAGTGGCAGTAATATTAGGCTGGATGTAATAGGTATGTCAGTGGGAAGTTGGTCCCTGTCTGCGTAAAATATTAGGTAATGAGCATTTCTTCTCATTTGCAATTGTTATCACCACAATGAGAGACTTTGAAGGATGAGACAATCAATTTCTGCTTCCAGAGTGCTATTCCACAGACAGGAGTGCGTCTGTAGCTGGCTCAAGCAGCAGATATTACACATACAGCCACATTAAATTCGGTGGAGTTACAGAGATAAAATTAAGCAAGCCCGCAACAGACGTGCGGAACATCCAAATCCTAGGACCATGCTTGCGCATGTTGCATTTGCGGCCGTGAACATGATCAATTAGTCAAACCCGTGGTTATGGGTTTAGATGGAGCCAATAGTAAAAGAGATCGTCATCATTACGTCACTGAAAATGGAGGTTAGATTTCAAACACTTACGGGTTTAAAGTACGAGCTGCGATCTGACCCGCATTCCAGAAAAAATTGCAATATTCATAAATCAATAAATATAATATTCTAGTCCACGCAAGTTCCATTACATGTATTAAAACACTGATTGCCGGGATCAATATAAATTAAACATAAAATAAACTATTTTCTATTGCATATTTGCGAGCTTGAGAATGTTGTGCTATTAATTTTAATATCTCACATCACTTTCCCTTTAATTTCAAATACAGGAGTGTGTTGATATTTGCATTTACAGTGCTATGGACAGGACTTTAACCCCCTTGCGGGTCCGCTCTAGTACCCGTAGGGTTTTTGGCTCCATTTGCCATTTACTGGTGTGTACGACAGTGCGTCCTTGGAACTTTGTAGCAATTTAATAGCAATTTGCGATTGTAACATTTACGGGCTTGACAGATCAAAGGCTTAGCTGAGAGGGAGTTACGATTTTGACTGCCCATAGGGTTTTTCCGCCTGTAACCGGCTGATCGTTTGCACGTAGCTGAAAGAAGCCAATTTAATAGCCATAAGTCTTGCAAGCTCCTTTATGGGCTACAAATTCTTCAGTAGGAGGAATTTAATAGGGTTGATAAGTCTGTATTTCCATAAAAGAAGGCATGAGAAATATCTGGATGCACGTATGGAGGATGTCCCCGAGTTGGTTTCAGAAATTTCATCTTCACAAGATGAGAAAGCATTAGGAAGATTTGTTTACCTCGCCAGATTCTGAAGAAGAAGGTCAAATCCCGATATCATATCAGCATTGCATTTAGAGGAGAAAATAGAGAAACAATTGATGCAGGATCAGGCCTTTCTAAGATGAAAAAAAAATTTTTTTAGTACATGAAGCTATTATGAACTAGATAGGACAAAAGTGGAAGCAGCCTGAGCAAAAGATCACCATGCCATGGAGAATGAAGCATTTATTGGCTCTGGACCAAGATAGTGCAAGTAAGTGGGACATTGTGAAGCTTGTCTAGAAGATCTATATTACTTCTGGACGATGCATCAGGTCTCAGAGACTCCATGGAGAAGTGTGCAGAATGTGCCTTGAAAAACTGTTTTTAGGCACTGTAGATACTCGAGTATACCGCTAGTTTTTTATGTTCCCATTTTAACCAATAATCAGAGGATCACAACATATTCGAGATACAGCTGTTCTAAATTCTTGTAAACTGGTTCCCTACAGTTCTTATTGTTGAATGAAGTTTATAGTCTTTCCACCGATGCAGGGACAAACGCCTCCTTGCTGTCATATCTTTATTAGAGTGCATCCTGCTGCTGCAGCCAGTGCTATGAGTGCTGCATTTACCACAGGCTGTGGCCATTGTGTTGTTAGACCTGCGGGAGCAGGTGAGAATGGGAGTGGAGGTCTCAAGAATACAGTACATATTATATATGTATATGAACCATAATATTCTGTTGTATTTACTTGTTATATTGAATACTAAAGCATTTATGCACCATTTGGGATGTTTTTGGAACAGGATTCAGCACATATTTTTTCTACAATTTCATACATTTTAACCCTTGCGTTATATTCGCTTCTTGCACTTTTTACCGATTTACCTACCAAATTCCTAAACTTGGGGTATATTCGGGTGGCGCTATATACGTGGTAACAGCAATGAAAGAATCAATGGTGTCAACTAATGTGGCATGTGGCACTTGCTAACAAGGTTTTAAAAGGCATTATTGGAAAGAGTGGCCAAGGAAGAGATTATCAGTATGTTACAAGTCCTGCATTTGGCATCAGATTTTCTATATGATGTCTCTCGGGAGATCTCAACAGCAGCAAGGAGGGTCATTTTGCTCAGGGTCTGGCAGGCAGATTTGGCCTCAAAGAATAGATAATGTGGAATGCCCTTCAAATGTGTTTATTTATTCAAAGTTATCACAGGACAGACTTATGTTCAGAAACAGACATTTTTCTTTTGAGAATGACAATTTCTATCAAGATTCCCATCAATAGAAATAGATTGTTTCAATAGTTATAGACACAGTACATCAAGGTTAGCATTTGGTAGAGAGAGTCCAATTACCAGTAGGAGCAAGAATGAGTTTTCAACAAGGTTACAGTTTAGAAACATGGAGACATTTGTGAAGTCTTGCATTCCCAAGCATCCAGTTTTGGAAAAGAAAGTTCTAGTTCCAGTTCCTCAACAGCAGAGATATATGGGGGTATATTCAAAAATCTTTATAGTCTCAAAGATTACAGGAGGTTATAGACTGGTCCTAGATCTCCTAGGTTTGAACACCCTTTGAGAGAAAGAAAGTTCAATATGCAGTCAATAGCAGCAGTTTTAGGAAGCAGAGTTTTCAGGTGTTCCATAGATCTAAATGACACATATTTACATATGCCAATGGCAGTCTCAGTCCACAAGTGTTTGCACCTAGTGATTCAAGCATCCACCCTAGATTATCCACAAAGATCATGGTGGTGTTGATGGCATTCCTCAGGCAGGAAAAAATTGAACGCATGCCTTATCTAGACGACTGTTCGGCAGTGGCCCAGTCAGAACAACAGATGCTACTCAGAGTGCAGAGGATAACAGAGGTGTTACAGAGAGATGGGTGGTTAATCAATTACGAGAAGTTGCAACTTGTTCTGACACAGAATTGTATTCCTAGGTATGGAGTTCTATTCAAGAGCAGGAAATATCTTTTTAAATTTAGAAATATTAAGATCTCAGGTGACATGGCTGAGAAGAACGCAGAGCGTGCCCATTCTAAAAGGCCATGTTGATTTTGGGTTTTATGTCAGTACTCATTCAAACATTCCCATGGGCAAAAATTCTTCAACAATGGGATCATAACTTAAAGTCACTAGACAACCAGATGCCTTTGTCTCAGGAAACAAATTTGTCCCTTACATGGTGTTTGGTACAAACATATCAGTTAAGAGCTGTCAAATGGGAGTCCCCAGAATAGATGATCTTGGCTTCAGGCTGGGGAGCACATTGTCATGAAAGTTATGTGCAAGGACAGTGGTCTCAAAAGGAAGCAAGGTTGTCTTCCTACCTGTGAAAAATGCAAGCATTCCAGTAGAAATAAGAGTGCAGTCAGACAATGCTACGGTAGCAGCAGTCATCAACAGACAAGGAGTGAAAGTTGCTGATTGCAAAAGCTAATCACAAGAATAATGGCATGGTCAGAGAGAAATATAGCAGCCATATCAGCAGTCTGTATAAAAGGAGATTTCCTTGGTCAAACACAGATAGTTCTGGGAGAATGTGAACTGAACCAAGATGTTTTCAGCTGGTTAGTCCATCAGTGGGGAAGACCACAAGTGGATTTAACAGTGAACTTCAAGAACAGGAAGGTGAGAGACTTCATGTCAAAGGAAGTGCACAGACTGAAGCTGACGGCTTGGAAGTAGAATTTATGTGTTTGATTAGTAGAATCAAGAATAGTAGAGATTCTCGTTAGAAGACAGTATCATTATTAATCTATTTGAAGATATGGAGATCACTTATACAGTGGTGCAATGACAATGGCAAACAGTGTTCATCGGTCAGCATTACATATGTTAGGTTTCCTTCAAGCTGCTACTTTGAAAGTGCAGATAGCACCATTATGGTCTTTGCTACAACAAACTCTGGTTGAGCATATGTTAGTTCGAGCCACATGGAATCTCAAGCCCTCCGTTAGGACAGTTTTTACAACTTGGAGGAGTGCACACTTAAATGGCTGACTCTCAAGACAGTGTTCTTAGTAGCAATTTCATCAGTATGCAAAATCTGAGAGATTCAAGAGCTATCAAGTGTACACCCTGGTTTAATAATGGAGAAACAAGCTGTCTGGATGAGGCATCCTCTGGATTTTAGACTGATAGTTTTCACAGCTTGTTGTATACATTAGGATATAGTCTTACCGGTCTTTTTTGTGCAACCAAAAAATAATGAAGAACTTTTCAATAGGCTTAATGTAATTTATTTACAGACATCAAAGGAATTTAGAAAGTCAGAAAGCTTTTTGTCGCATTCCAAGGACCAAAGAGAGCTTGTCAAGTGACTAGATCCAGCATTTCAGTGGAGAGTAGTAAAGGCTTATCAATTATTTTGGATAAAAACTTCCCATTCCAAGGACTAAAGAGAGCTTGTCAATTGTCTAGACCAACAATTTCAGAAGACAATAGTAAAGGCTTATCAATTATATGGGATAAAAAACCTCCCAAGGAAGTAAGAGCACATTCCACAAGAGCATTAGCAACATCTTGGGCTGAAAGGGCTACAGTCTCACCTGAGCAAATATGTCATGCAGCAACATGGAGCTTTGTAAAGCATTATAGGGGGTGAATGTTAGTGAAGAGGAACAATTTGGACAAAGAGTGCTAGAGGCAGTGTTCACATAGGCCTCCCTTGTCATGTGTTGCTTAGATATATCTCATGTTCTATGTTGCCTAGAAAACTTTAAGGATATAGATAATTTTGTTACTTATCAGTAAATTCTATTTCCTTGAAGTCTTCCACGGCAGGGCACTGACTTTCCTCTCATTAGAATTGAGTTTGTTAAGATGTCATTGTTGAGTTGAGTTAGCTTTGTAAGAACACTTAGTGTTGGCATGTGGGAGGGAGGTTCTTTCTTCTGGGTGGCTACCTGTCCTATTGGGGAGGAGATGTCTCCCTCCTACTCTCTCTCTCTCTCTCTCTTATTTTCTTTACTTCTGTCAAAGACTTCAAGGAAATAGAACCGGCATGTATCAAAATTCTCCATTTCGAAACTTCAAATTCTGTTTTTCGCTTCCATGCCAATTTTTTTTTAAACTATATTTAAAGAATATTTTTTTAAATCACTGTCACTGACAAACAGGAAGAATATTAGGTATTTTTTACAAAATTCCAACAGGGGAAAACACAATCATCCTACAAAATACTATCACCCATAAAAACTCTTTTCTGAGGCTGTAATATAATTATAAATCAGCCATAGTGGCCTCAGCAAAGCAATCAATGGAAAGGTTAGTAAATGGAACTTACTACTAAATGGAAGTTTTTGACTCAATGCCATTCTGGTACTTGGTGAACAAGTATATGTATTCAAGCCCATTATATCATGTTAAAGTGTCCCTTTTCTTTCTGATTCCACAGATACCGTCTGTGGGCAGACTCCTGTGCTGAAATGTTTGGGGGTCTGGATATTTGTGCTGTGAAAGCTGTCCATAGCAAGGATGGAAAGGATTATATCATAGAGGTGAGTGTCTACACATTGTATTCTCAGTTGGAAATGTATAAACCTCAATGTGTACCGCCAAAAGAAAAATCTATTAGTGGTCAGAAAATGTATTTAGTGATCATAAAAAATGAACAGACAGATAATATATAGGTTCATCAATAGCCAAATCATACTATAAAATAGCTCAAAATACGGTAAGAGTCTCTTTTTCTTTCCCTATATATGTGTATGTATTCATATTTACAAAGTATTTCAAACTGAGATGCTCCAGTTCTCCGTTCCAGTTAGATCTGTTAGATTGTTTGAATTTGGCGTCACGTCTGTATGGGATCAATTATTCATATTAGCCACATAATATAGTGCTTTAATACACTAAAATGTGTATTTTGTTTATTGTATTAATTTAATGTATTTATATGTGTTTGACACAATCCACTAAGATGGTACGTTTTAATTAATATTTCACCAGTATGCTGTAAAATATTTTAAAATTGTTCTATTTTTATTCAATATTGTTAAGCAACTTAAGTAATCAATATATCATATGATACTGTGCTTTAAATGATAATGGGATAGATTCACTAAGTCTTCTTAGGTTCCACAGTGGTAATTTCCCACACTAGCATACACTAAATGGATAATAAATCTCATTATCATGTTCTCGAAATATGGTGAAAGACTCAATTGTTCATTGTTTTGGTGCCAATCAATTGGGAAACGTCCAAGAGTCATAAGGGAATTCTGTTTATGTGTCACTATCTGGTTATTGTAACTATGCATTTCAGTAACATTACACTTAATCTATTAGTAACACACACTTAAAGACCTTGTGTTAATGTGTCACAGTGTATTTGTTGTAAACGTTTCTAGGAGTATCATTTTTTGTCAGTTAGTAATTATCAAGGGTCAAAATAGGTTCAAAACTATTATTCAATGTAGTTTGTTCCTCTTTGAGGTACTTATTATATGTTTACAAGTATGAGTATCTAAGGTGCCTTATTTATAACACTTTATTCAGCCTTATCAATTGTTCTTTTATCTTGTGACAAAACTACATGGACAATTGTAATGCCTAGCAAACAATATATGATGATTATACATAAATCTCTACTTCCTTAAATTAAACTTGGCACACATTCTATACATGGCATACTAAGACATTTCTTCATGTTACAAGCCTCAGGTTCACTTGCACCACGCCAGCAGTAACACTACCCTCATTATTACTAGTCCACCTTCCATCATACAACACAACTGTCAGAAACTGCTAAACATCACATAATTACAATATAGAAATGACCCATTCATACACAGTCTTCTGAACATTTGACCCACTCTGTGTTCCCATAGTTAGTTGTTCCTCAGATATCTCCAAGACTTTAAGCTCACAAGTGTAGGAGCCTCATAACCTCCCCTACTATAACTTCCTCACTTTATGTAGTATACTAAAATGTTGGAGCTTTATAAATAACTACTACTAATAAAAGTCATTCAATTTGCTTTTCATTAGTGAAGAGGTGAGGAAATAGAGGGTTTCAAGAGATTGTACAGACTGTAAATATTACAACATGGTTACTTAAACGCAAGTACAATTGGTCCCTGTACAAACTGCTTTTGCAACAGTGTCAGAAGCTTTGGAATATTTTTTGATTGTATTACAATCAGTTGGAGGTCGTGATGTATTTCTTCATAGAGCTCCTTAACTCAACTGGTGCAGAGCCTTGGCACACACAATAATTAGAAGGATGTCCTTACTTTGCAGCAAAGCTGCCTTTCAGATTTTAAAACTTGAAAAAAATGGCAAATAATTTGAAAAATATATATTTTTTAAATATTTAAAACTGTTGTTATGAAACCATGTTCAAAAATTTGTGTTCATCTTAATTCCAGGTGCTTTGGGGAATTAACGTTGGTGTTGGTTGGAGGGACTGAGAGAGAACTAGAAAATTAGAAAACTTTTAGTGTGTAATGTACGGATTCTGGAGCTGTACTTTTGATAACAATTTGACTATGACTAGTTGTTAGCAATGAAGAGAGAAAATGTAACCCTAAAGTAGAAGGGATCTTAGTGTTAATTAAGTTTTAAACGTGATTGTGATTAAAGTAATGCAATAGGAAGAATTCAGACTGATATTTTGGACATTAGAAAGACATCAAAGAAGAGGTATAGCCCTCCATTCTATGTCACCAATAAAAGCAGATAAAACCCCTACTTAGAACTCTGGGAGCATTATCTCCGCTATGTATTCATGTGTCGTGGGAACATTTCACTAGCAAACACACCCAATTTCAGATATAAGGGTTTTTCACTGTAGGTAAAATACCTTGGCAGTACATGGAACGGCCAATCTCTGCTGCTATTACCTATCCATCTATCTAAAGTACAACCATGGCTGTCCCTATGGGCCCCCATGGCAAGTAACATTATACACATATATTATCCTATAAACATGGGGTTCTTTATTGACCCTCTGAGTACCTGAACCTCTACCATGGGGTACCTATGGACCCCCATGGCACCCTAACTACTACCATAGGGGTCCTTATGATCAAGGACCACCATAGTCCCTGCTGCTATTCCTGTTAAAAATAACTAAATTAAATACAGACAAAAAAATATGTTACAGAAAATAAAGAAATTGCAGAAAATAAAAAAAAAATACATAAAGATGTACAAAGAAAATAATAAAAAGATCAAAATGAAAATAAAAAGTTATAAAGTACCAAAAAAAAACACATGTTGGGGTAGGAATCTACTTACTCTCCCTTTGATCCATGAAGCCCTGGTCATTATTTTTCAGCCCTGGTCACATACATTTTGATTGAAGAAATTCGTCCTCTGCTTTCTTGGTTGAAGACCATTGACCCTCATTTTCAGCCACTAAAGGACCTCCACCTAAAAAAATTGCTCCATTCTACAAAATAAAAAGTAATAAAGCTCTTCCTGTGAGGAGATCCCACTCAATGGCTTTATAACCTTACCTCGCCTTATATACTTAGCTTTATGGCTTCTGATTTGCATATTTCAGCCAGTCAGAATTGGGTGTTTAAGTATAGGAAATCAGATAGTTTACTCATTAACCAATTCAGAAATCTGTACATTCTGACTTGTTAGCATTCAACCAATCAGAGGGCTCTATTTTACCATATTCTAGTGTTACCCTACTCAGACTGGCTATAGAAATATTCTCTTCTCTCATTAGCTGTTTTAATAGTCAATAAGAGAAGGGTAAGAATAGAACACTAGAATATTATACAATGGGGTCCTTGGGGATCACCATGATATAGGTATTAATTTCAAGTGTCATATGTGTCCATAGGGAACCCATGTTTGTAGGCAATTATACCATGGAAGTCATACGTGTCATGGGGATCCATAAGGATACCAATTATTATTATTTTTATTATTAGTACCATTTTCTGTAATGTGCCAACCTATAACGTAGCACTATACAGGAGTTAAGTACAAAGAAAAAATAAATACAATATTAAACACCGTTCAAAAAGTAGAGGGTTCTAATTTTGAGTTTAAAATCTTACATACCTGGTGTTTTTTTCAAAGCACCTAAAATGTTGAAAACTCGCAAATTTACAATCTAAAGGCATAAAAAACGAAATACAAATTAATTAAGAGGAAGAAACAAGGGCTTTGCAAGTAATTGAAAAGAGTAGAGGGTTAATTAATACAAATCATAGGTAGGTGGGTGTGGATAGGGTTGGAGAGAGGGCACGTTATATTAGTTCAGAGGCTGAAGAGAGGTTGTGGCGTGTGAGGCTCTAGGTCTACAGGCAAAAGAAAACACAGTAAATCAAAATTGGACATTGGAGTGGACATTATGAGGCCCAGTGACATTGGTTGAGCCTCTGTAAAAATGACTGCTCATTCCTGATGGTAGATGCAACTGAGGAAAGGACAGTTGGAGAGTGAATCTGCTGAGTGGATGGTGTGAGGCCCAGTGCCATTGGTGGAGCCTCTGTAGAAATGACTCTTCTGTTCTGATGGTAGATGCAACTGAGGAAATGACAACTGGAGAGTGAATCTGCTGAGTGGATGGTGTGAGGCCTAGTGCCATTAGTGGGGCCTCTGTAGAAATTACTGCTCTGCCCTGATGGTAGATGCAACACATGGTTATACTTTAGATTACCCTGGAGGTCCATAGGAACCTCCATAGTAACTGGTTAAGTTTATGTTCCATGGGGGTCCATGGTTATGAATAGAGGCCCCATAAGGCTCAGAAGCAAGCACATAGGTAGAGGAATCATAAACCCCCTGCATTTTTTTATGATTTAACCCCAGCTCAGACAAGGGGCATTTTTCTCCCTTTAGTGGGTTTGAAGGTACCTGGAAGCTTTTTGAAAATTTCAAGCACTCTGAGAAACTTTCGTGTAAACTTCAGAAAATTTGGATGCCATTCCAGGAGCCATGTGATAGAGATTTGGAAAATACCTATAGGGCAGCCACTTGGGGCTTAAAACATTATGGACCTTTCGAGCACACGGATAGCATTTCTCGGGCATTATACTTATGAGTGTGATGTGATAGCTCAGTAGTCTTTTCCAAGTGAACGTCACTCTAGCTTTTCTTACGGGAGCCATGGAATAGAGGCCTTCATCATTTGCTGACTCAGGATTATTATTATGGGAGGGTTGGTTTGGAGAGGAGATGTTGATTAAGATGTAATCTATTGTGGTAGATAGCGCTGGGGCAAGCAGACTAGCAGATAAAAAAAAACTATTTCAAAAACAAAGTCAACTAAAATTTAAGTTTTTCCTTTTAAACTATTGTCTTACACATATGCTAGTGTTGTTAGTTTATTACATGCTTCACAAACATGTGATGTTTTTCCAAATTACGGTGTTTTTTAATCTCAGCCCAGTCTGCCTGCAAACACTAATCCATATACTGCCATGTGGCCTCATTGTGTTGTATGTTCACTTTGTCTCTCTGATCCTCATGAAGGTGATGGACAGCTCCATGCCTCTGATTGGAGAACATGTGGAGGAAGACCGCCAGCTGGTGGCTGACCTTGTGATTGCAAAAATGACCCAGCATGTTCAGCTGAAGACAACTACATCCCCACCCAGACCCCAGGTAAATACAGGAGGATCTCAGGCAAGATAACAAGGCAAACATTATAACTTAGAGGGGGACAGAAACATAAATGTATTTATGTATTTAAGTTTCCTGACAAAAAAATTAATCGTAAACTTGGCATAGACCCCAGTATGTACTTTATACTTATATATGCTATAAGGAAATCAATTTAAAATATGTCTTGGACTAAAGATTGAAACATAGTATGATTGTAGCATAGCGTGCATGTTCCCACCCAGGTAATTAGGCTGCAATGGAAATATTATATTTCTTAGAATTTTAAGCCAGAAACACATTTTCTGACTTGCTGTAGACATGCAAATGTACACACAAGTTAAATATTTTGATATATATACAGCGAGAAAAAGAGAGATATAAATGAAAAGTGTAAATTATGAATTAAATTAGATGGATATTAGGCTTACTCAACCCATTCAGCCCCAGATGGTTATGCAAAATCATTGTATTCCTGACTGGTTCACCTATATGTTTACGTCAGTATTTGGGGCTGTCTAGAAGACCACAGCTCCTCTAAGTGGTAGTGTCTAACATAGCTATTTGTCTTTCAGCCCCAACAGGTACAGCCACAGCCAGTGAAGCCACAAATGCAACCACAGCCAGGACCCCAGGGAGCTGGGGGGCTCCCAACACAACCCAGACCTCCCCCACAAGGTAATGGTCAGTTTGGTAATTATACAATAGAAGGTATTTCCTTACAGACCACTCTAAGTTGTACAGTCTGTATTGTCTTAACATTGAGTTTGCGCAACTCCAGTCCTTATGAGATATCAGTCTACACATTGTTTCCTTACCATAATAACAAATGATAAGGAGATTTCTCAGCTGGGCTACAAGTGGATCCGTTTATAGCTCATTCATTTTGACAAATTTCATCAGTGAAAGTAATGCCTGGTCTGTTGGAGGTGTTTTTAGTCTGCAGGTGGGAGCCATCGGGAGGTCTCTAGTGTGAGCGGTATATGGTCATTATTCACTCATATCAATAAGGTGGGCCGGTCACTTTCATGATTAAAACTGCTATATAACCAGATGCCCTGTGGCTGGAGTCAGGACAGCGGTCATCTTTGTTTCACCCTGGCAACTGACAGAAGAAAGTAAACACTTGCCAAGATGTGCTGCATAGTTTTTACATAGTAACTGAGGTAGAACAAACACTTCTAGTTCGTCAGGTCCAACCTTCTTAGATCGCCTTTCATCTTTGTATTATGTAAACTTTGAATTCGGTAAACCAAAACCCAAATTAAACATCGCCAATGGTGTCATTAGGGGGAAAAATCCCTCATAATTCCCAAATTTCCAATTGGTATATACCCTGGCTCATTGTTCTACAAGGACATACCTTGTACGCCCTTCTTATTGAAAAATATATAACCCCTAATCAAAATTATCTATTGAATCCTTTGTCACAACCTTTCCTGTAACCGTAAGAGGTAACCTTTTGTTAACTGTAAACTTCTTGGCAAGAAAAGGTCACCCGACCATACATTAGAATGACTGGTCCTGGTCAGTATGGAACTAACCACAATGTACCTGCTCTAACATAACACTTTTTGCTGTTCACATCTAAAGAATTATTAAAATATACAGCAATATTTCATAGTGGCATTAAGACACCCTTGGATCCAGCCTCTCCAGTAGAACTTCATAGGCTCACAAAATGTGCAAACTGTTTTATACTTAGCTAAAAAATAATATTGTATTAAGATATGTTGTCAAGACTCTACTGCCCCCTCCTTTCTTAGACTGAAAATAACAATTTCCTAGACCAGTGATTTTTCTCAAGGGCCATTAACAGACAAGGTTTTAAGGATATCCTCACCTACGTACTGGTATTCCAATCAAATTAACTGCTAATTAACACACCTGCTCTCCAGCAGTAATATATGCAAATCCTGGCCTGTTCTTGGTCTCTGGGGACAGGTTTGGGATCTACTGTTCTAGGCATAGCTTGTGGAGTGTTCCAGTGCCCCATTAGTTCTATAGAGTTCTATACTTGTGTTTGGGTGACCTCTAAAGGACATCATAGGTATTGCACCTCCTTCTAGATCACTACCATGTCGTTGTAAATGGGCTTCTGTACTTGAATGAAGCATGTAGGGCCACCCAAGATGGGCAGGTCATAGCAGATAGGTCAGACAAATTGCAGTTCACTGGAGAAGGAACTAGCAACCCACTCCAGTATATTTGACAATAAAACCTTATGGATAAGCACAACCAGAGACAAGATGTGCCTGGCATGCTGTAGTCCATAGGGTCACGGAGAGTCGGATATGACTGAACACACACAGGTATTGCACATTAACCAACATTTGGGTCATTTTGACTGGTTAGACTTTTCAGTCCAAGGCAATATAGGTAACTTTCGACTTCAAAATATTTTGTTATAATTATGTATTACTTAAATATAAGCATTAGGCAGGTATCAAAAATATGGCTACCCAATCCCTGATGGCTAATACATAAGGTACGGTAAGAGGTGGTTCTCTTTTTTTGTCAACTATTGATTAAACTGCAATATTATTTTTAAGAAAATCCAAAAGGAATCCATTACCTATGGCTGTGTTATATTAATCTAATGATGGATAATTGTATCACATGGATATATTTGGTAAAACATATCTATTCTCTACTTGATGTAAAATAATTGTTTATATAATTGTATTATTGACTGGGCATACAAATAGTACTACTTTTCAATAGAGAGGGATATATGTGAGAATACTGACATATAACATCTGTAATTTCCTTTGAGATTTCAGCACTTCCAAGGCCAGCTGCACTTAGTAAGAACCTATTTTGCTGCTAGACGTGCTGTCATCATTCACAGTGACAGTAACAGATTGTTATCCCTGTGTAGCATTTTACCTAAATTGAAGATAAGATAACTTCAAACACATGTAGGGCCTCATTCAAATGCTACTTTTTTGGCATAAGTAGCCGCAAGGGGAGGCGCATGCTACTTAGCTATTCTATTTGCTTACTCCGATCGGGTTACGAGCCTCGAGCTGCGATCACTTGCGATTTGCTCAATCACAGCTTACTTCCGTCAAAGCCTTTGATCTTACGCAGCCACAAGAAATCCCAATTCGCTATTCAATTGCTGCGATCACCCTTCCATCAAGCCCATAAAAATCGATAAAATCAAACCGCAGCTTACTTACACCAAAGAGGTCCTGCAACACTCTAACTTACAAAAAGTAGCATTAATTTAGCACATAAAAAAGCCATTATGTACTTTTATTAGAAGTAAAAGTGATTTTAGCACAACATTCCCCTACTCTCAAATCGCCATAAATAAATATTTGATTTCATGTTAAATTTTTGACTTAAAGTCCTACATACTTCAACCGCCAAGCCCGTATGACATTTTAATCCAACCTCCATTTTATTTCTAAGTCATACGAGTTTGAATGACCTCCAAGCCCATAAATCGTTATTCAAAGCCGTAGGACTTTGAAAAAAATAGAGGTTGGATTCAAAAGTCCTACGGGCTTGGGATAACGTGGAATACAGTATTGTATTCTGGCGATATGCTAGTTTGGGAATGTTGTGCCTTTAATCCTCATATCACCCATTGTGTTCCCCATCATTTACAGTGCTGTCTTGAGTTTGCGGGCTTGAAACACGAGCTACAGCCTTGGGGCAACTGCTTACTGCCGATAGCATGGTTGCGATTGGCCCAAATGAATAGCAGCGTAGACGTAGCGCTACGCGGGGCCATAACTCGATCACAAGAATTTGCAGACTTGCGGCTGATTTATTGCCCCGATTTGAATGAGGCCCCTAGTCTTCTATTAAATGCAGGAAGTGCCCATAAATAGGGCAACGAGTGCCACAGTTTGTCAGGCAATTAGGTTCTATTAAAAAGTCAGACATATCAAGGCAATAAAGGCTAATGTACATATTGTAATTAACAATACAGCTGTACAGTGTTATCTGCCCATGCCACGTTGGCACACAAGGCTTTGATCTAGAAAATATTGGTTCATTCTTGTTAACTTTAATAAATAAAACCAAATGTAAGTTCTTATGACAAAATTAAACCCATTAGATTGTAAGTTTACAAGTTTTCAACCTTGTGTTGGCGCTTTGGGAAAGCTCTATGTACACTTAACAGGGCCCTTCGTTCTTTTGCAATGTGTTCATTTTGTTTTTGCCGTGTACTTACCCCTGTAGCGCTACAGAATATGTTGGTGCGTTACAAATGTACAATAATAATGATAATATAATATTCCTCTCTAGTTGTGTAAGATGTCTCCAATTTCCATCTTGTGCATCTTTTACATGTTGAACAGAAGTTAATATGCTTCATTGGTACAACATAGGGTTTGGGGTCTAGAATAACAACCTCCTAAGTACTATAATTAGCCAGATTCTCTCTCACTAACCCTATCACTCACTGAGGGGCCATTGCCATGCAATGCATTGCTCATCCCACCACCAGTGAAAGGGTTAATATGATTTCCAGATCACCCACCACACACATCCAGCCACAATGCTAAGAAGTGCAGGAAAAAATAAACTTAATAAATATGTTTCTACCCACTAAGTTATAAACATTTTTATTTTACCTTCATGCACATTTTTGATGTTCCGTATTAATACACGGGCATTACTCGTCTTTCATCCATATAGTCCAGGTTCTTACAAGATGTGCGAAAGTTGGGGTATTTGCTTTGCATTACACTGAGGAATCTGAAAACCTTCTGCTAACTTTATAGCGTCTCTGAAGACTCGCAGTACAGCACATGTGTGAATGTAATAAAAAAGAAACATATTTATACAGTAAAATGAGGTTTGGACAGATAATTAGTATCCACCTTCTAAGTCATAAAAAACAAAATGGAAATTATCTCACAACAAAGAGGTCTGATGTGAAAAAAATAGATTCTTGGTTTAATTAGAAAATAAATTAGTAGCAGAAATAGTGATTAGAGATAATATACTAATTAGACCTCTCTGAGAATAATGTGACCATATCTACAACAGGATATCAATACATTAGAAACAATGGATCTTTTCTGTTTCATCCCCGCCAGCAGTGGCAAGTAGCAGCCATTAGTTGGCTCGCCGTTTATTTGTTGAATTTTTTATGGTTAGGGTACTGGCAGATGTGCGCCACTATTTTACTATGTAAAGTGTATCATCTGCCACTACCCTAACCCCTAAATCTAACACTCACCCTAAGAAGAAATTAAATAAAGTCTCGGTAAGCAACCATCACTCCACTTACTGGCTGCTGCCCACCACTGCTGGTGGGGGTGAAACGGGAAAGATCCGAAACAGTTCAAAGGAGGGCAACTAAAATGGAGCATGGTCTAAATCAGTGGTTCCCAAACACCTCCTCAAGATCCACCAGACAGCCCTTGATTTCAGTCAAACCCTGTGTGAACAACTGGTACTCAGTGAGGCTGTGGAACCTCAAATTGCTTTACCTGTGTATTTACACAGTGAACCTAAATCATGGCCTCTCTGGTGGGTCTTGAGGAATGGTTTGTGAACCACTGGTCTAAAGAACAAAACTTATAAGAAAATATTTAATGGAGTTAATATGTAGAACAGAAGAGAACAGAAGAGCCAGGGGTAGGTATGATAAGAAACCTTCAGATACAGTTACATAGTAATTTAGGTTGAAAAAAGACTTAAGTCCATCAAGTTTAACCTTTTTAGATCTCCTCTGATCTGCAATACACAGATTAATTGTTAATTGATCCAGAGGAAGGCAAACAGAAAAAAAAAAGTGGCACCCATTGTCTCAACTAGGAAAAAATATAAAATTCCTTCCTGACCCCAGATACTGGCAATCGGATTCATCCCTGGATCAATACTCCCTCTCTATTCATCCAGGATAGCACTTAATGCCCTTTATATTTAAAAAATATATCCAATCCCTTTTTAAAGTTATCTATCGAATCTGCTGTCACCACCTCCTTTGGTACAGAATTCCAAAGATTAACCACCCTTACTGTGAAGGACACTGTACTTTCTTTAAGGTGAAATGTTTTTACTTCTAATCTCAAAGGATGTCCCCTTGTCAGTTGAAAACCTCTTGGCACAAAAGGTTCCCTTGACAAAGCCCTGTGTTGACCCTGGATATATTTATATAAGGTAATCATATCCCCTCTTAGACACCTTGGTTAGTCTTTCTTCATAACTTAGCCCCTCCATTCCCTTTATTAGTTTTGTTGCCCTTCTCTGTACCCTTTCCAACTCTAAAATGTCCTTTTTATGTAGTGGTGCCCAAAATTGTACTCCATATTCCAAATGAGGGCGTACTAGGGATTTGTATAGTGGGAGAATAATGTTTGCTTCCCTTGCTTCTATACCCTTCTTTATACATGCTAATACTTTATTTGCCTTTGCAAGTACACAAGTACTCCAAAATCCCTTTCAATATCTAAATCCCCTAGATTTGCTCCATTAAGATTATAAATTGCATGGCTATTTTTCCTTACCAGATGCATAACTTTACATTTATTTGTATTAAATCTCATCTGCCACTTAGATGCCCATTCCTCTAATTTATGCAAATCCCTTTGGAGGGAAAGTACATAATTTTCTAATTTAATTACCTTGCACAACTTTATGTCATCAGCAAAAATAGAGACACCACACTCCAATCCCACTTCCAAGTCATTAATAAATATGTTAAAAAGGAGGGGACCTAATGCTGAGCCATGAGGAACCCCACTTACCACATAAGTTCAATCGGAGTATGTTCCATTTACAACAACCCTTTGCTTCCTGTCTTTTAGCCAGCTCTCAATCCATAAGCAAATATTTATGGCAATTCCTGTATCCCTTAGTTTGCTCAATAGTCTCACATGTGGCACTGTATCAAAAGCCTTTGCAAAATCCAAATAGACTACATCCACTGAGTTGCCTTGATCCAAGTTCCTACTAACCACCTCATAGAAACTAATTAGGTTTGTTTGACATGACCGATCCTTCATAAATCCATGTTGGCTCCTACTTATAATCCTGTTTGAATAGACATATTCCTGTACATTATCCCTTATTAACCCTTCTAAAAGCTTTCCCACTGAGACTCACTGGTATAATTCCCCGGATTTGCTCTTGCTCCCTTCTTAAATATAGGTATCACCTCTGCCTTTCTCCAGTCATCTGGTAGAGACCCTGTGTTGAGTGAATCTTAAAAAATTAGATATAATGGTTTTGATATTACAGAGCCCAGTTCCCTCAGTACCCTTGGATGTATTCCATCAAGACCCGGAGCTTTATTAACATTTATTTTTTTTAACCTCTTTTGGATGTGCGTTTGCGTTAACCACTTATTTGGTGAAGGTAGTGTAGCCCCATTGTGTTGCAGTGACCCAACCACTGGTACCTCCCTTGTGTATACCGAAGAAAATGATCTATTTAGCTCATCTGCATTTTCCTTGTCACTAATTATCTGATGGCCTGTGTCACATTGTAATGTTCCTATAGCTTCCTTCCTGGCCTTCTTCCCATTAATATATTTAAAAAATATTTTAGGGTTAGTCTTACTCTCCTTTGCAACTAACTTTTCATTTTTGATTTTAGCCAGTCTAATAGCCCTTTTGCTGCCTTGTTGATTTCCTTGTACTTACGTAAAGCAGTCTCTGTCCCCTCTTGTTTGTATAATTTAAATGCTTGTTTTTTACTCCTCATCTTCATCTTTAATTCATTGCTAAGCCACATGGGTTGTGATTTACTCCTTCTACTTTTGTTTCCACATGGTATATGGTGATAAGTATGTTTATTTAGTAAGGATTTGAACGTTGTCCATTTATGGTCAGTATTTTTACCTGTCAGTTCTCTGTCCCAGTCTATACTTTGTATTGCTGCCCTTAGACCGTTAAAATCTGCCCTTTTAAAATTAAGAGTTTTTGTTGGCCCCTTACAGTTATGTTCTTTTAATTCAATCTCAAATGAGACTGTGTTGTAATCACTGTTCCAAAGGTTGCCCTGTTTCAACATTTGATACTATATCAATATTATTTGTGATTACTAAATCCAAGATAGCCTCGTTTGTAGTAGGTTCTTGTATAACCTGGGCCAGATAATGGTCTCTGAGTGTACCCAAGAACCTGCTCCCCTTCACTGAACTTCTGGTTTCATTTATCCAGTTTATTTCAGGGTAATTAAAATCTCCCATTATTACAACTTGCCCATGCTTAGCTGCATTTCCAATCTGTAACAATTATTGCATTTCCTCACTTTCAGTTATATTTGGGGATTTATAGCATACTCCTACTAATATTCTTTTGGAATTTGCTGCTCCACTAATTAACTCTACCAACAAACATTCAACATTACCGCCAGTTCCACCATAAATATCTTCTATGACTATAGGCTTAAATTCAGGCTTAACATACAGACAAATCCCTCCTCCTCTTTTACCATTGCCCCTATCTTTCCTAAATAAGTTATAACCATCCAAATTAACAGTCAAGTCAGGAGAATCATCCCACCCCGTTTCAGTAATGCCTATTAAATGCCATTTTTCATTAATTGCTAATAATTCTAACTCTCCCATTTTTCCTTGCAAGCTTCTGGCATTAGCAAGCATACATCTTATGTTATGAGTCTGTAGTTCTGAAGTGCCTGCCACTGCACTTGAGTTACTTAGCAATACCTCCCTATTGACTGCACTAACCCTCCCCCATCTCCTCCCTCATGACTAGTTAATAAGTTCCTTACCCCCTCTAAACTTTCTACCCCATTACTTCTATCTCATCCCTCACCCCCACCTACTAGTTTAAAAACTCACCCCAGCCGTTCTACCATCCTATCCCCTAGCACAAAAGCTACCTCCTCATTAAGGTGCAATCCATCCCCGCTATAGAGATTGTACCCAAGTGAGAAGTCAGCCAAGTGCTCTAAAAACCCAAACCCCTCCTTAATGCACCACATTTTTAGCCATGCATTAACCTCCCTAAGCTCCTTCTGCCTCCCTGGGCTAGCACATGGCACTGGTAGTATCTCAGAAAATATTACCTTGGAGGTCCTTGCCTTCAGCTTATTACCTAGTTCTATAAAATCATTCTTTAGGACACTCCATCTTCCACTGACTTTGTCATTGGCACCAATATGTAGTGGTTCATTTCCAGCCCCTTCCAATAATTTATCTACCCGATCCACAACATGACGAACTCGAGCACCCGGGAGACAGAAAACTGTTGGATTGCTGGGATCTGGGTGACAAATCACCCTGTTTACCTTCCTAATAATAGTGTCCCCAACCACCAAAATCTGCCTGTTGCTCTGCCTATTCTGCCCTCCCACTCCTCCAGTAGAACTGAACTCCCGGCTCTATCTGGCATTGGCATTCCTGAATGGAAATCCCCAACAGTTTCACTCAATCTGGCAAATCTGTTGGTGCTTGCTGCTCCTGTTCCCCCTGCTTCCCTTGTAACTGTAACCCAGCTATGTCCCTGGACATCCTCACTAGCCCCAGCTCCACCCTCCATGCTAGGCCCAGCTAAACTGTGCTCAGTGAGCACCAGCCCCCTTTCCAGTGGAGCAATATCACTAAGTGCTGCAATTCTCCTCACCAGTTCTCCAATTTGAGTTACAAGATAGGCAACAAGTCACAGAGGTATGGACCCTGGATCATCTGTTCCAGTAGAGCATATATATGACAGGATGCGCACTGAGTGAGGTTGCCACTGGACTGACTCATAATTACATAAAATGTATAAAGCACTACAACGTTCTCCCCCTTTGTACTCCCTCCTTTTATTTAAACTCCTACACTTATACTAAAAATGCCCTTATGCTAGAAGTGTTCACACTTTCCCCTGTTTATATAAGGTTCTTACTACTCACCTGCCACCACTTCTCACTGCATAAGTACACATGCTAACTAACACACTTATATAGCTTTACACAGGCAAAACCACACACCCTCTCAGCTGCCCACTAATCACTGCACAAGTACACAACACACTTACTGTTCGGGGGTTTATTAACTCCTGTTCAAAAGGGAAGTTCAAAATGGAAGAAGAAATAAGGGTTCATGATTTAAAGGGTTGGATGGTGGAAGATTTAGGGGTAATGTGAAAAAGTACTACTTTACAGAAAGTTTAGTAGATAAATAAAACTCCCTTCCAGCGTAAGTGGTAGCAACAATCACAGTTAAGAAATGTAAGCATTGCCTGAGATAAACATAATGCCATCCTGAAGATTTACTGAGTAGGTGAGTCTTGTTCTTATCTGCAGTCAAATATCTGATTCTGTGTTAGAGTGACCCAGATTAGATAAAGCTAAAGCTCCCCTATTATAATAAAAGACATAGCATAGTTCGACCTTAAAAGAGCGGTACATGCCAAAAACATTGTATATGCCAAGGGCCTTACGGCTATACATTTGGCTTTGTATTAGGCCTTAGCAATCACATATAATAGTTGTGGTAATTGCGAGTTTGTCAGTACCGCTATGTTAAAAGTTACAACAAACTCGCAATTACTACAACTAAGTAACTTGCGAGTTGCGCATGGGCAATGTGTGGCGTTATCCGCCATACACATTGCGCCACGAGTTGCGAAATGCTCAGCATTATCATGCGCATTTTCGCTCATTGCAAGGCGCTTTGACAAAGCCAAAGAAATGGTGAAACGGTCACCAGGCCCTTTGTATATGGCATATACCGCCCTTATAAGGGTGGTCTATGCTGTATCTTTTATTTTTGGTAAAAAATAAGATTTTTCTGGAGGAATATTTGATGATTTAAAAATTTAGAGTAAAAAGCTGTATTAAGATGAAATAATTATAGACAATAGTATACATTTTTATCCTATTGAATACTATCCTATTGATTTATACATTTCTTGACTTAAGTTACAGATATTAAATATAAATATATATACTGTATATACATATCTACTTCTGTTATAGTTAGGGCTATAAGCTAGCTTTTGGGACTTAAAGAGAGTGAAGACTTCCAGTACTGGAGGTATCCTTCAAGGATCATAGGTATGGTCAAAATAAAGCTAATTCATCTATTTGTATTTATTGCATTTTAAGCAGCGCCTTTTCCAACTAATAAATATTTCCCATCCTAATTGAATCTTGTATGTATACATTTTGGGTGTAAAACACCTGGGAAATCATCCTCCTGCACTTTTTCTTTAAAGGGGAGTGAGAGCTAAGGAAGGAGAGATAAATTATATACATGGAGTAAGAAAGTGAGAGGAAATAGAGCAGAGAATGAAATTGGGGGAGAGGAAGAGAACATTGTGCGATCAGCAAATCAACAGTGAACTTGAGTTAGTGTATACAGAGCGGCTCCCACGGCCAAAGGTTTGTTGGAAACATCAGTAATCACTGTCCGCTCACTGCATTAATTAATGTAGGCCATCGTCAACCTTACTTAAACCCAGGTTTATGATGAATTAAAAATGTGCAACGGCTTGCACTAATCCTGGACAAATAGAATATACAGTTAGCCCAAATGCATAAGCTCTAATCTTGTTCTATTTCACAGGGGGACCCCGTCAGACTCAAGGGCATGCACCTGCAAGGACGGGACCACCTCCTCAACAGAGGCTGTCTCCACAGGGTCAGCAGCCCCAGACATCACAGCCCAGCTCTCCACAGCCTCAGAGATCCCCAAATTCTCCACAGCTATCCCAACCCACAAGTGGAACTTCTCCCAGCCAGTCACCAAAGCCTGGTACTGCCTCTCCCCAGCAACCAAGACCTCCTGCCCAGGGACAGGCACAGACCCAACAGGGACCTGCTCCAGCCTCTAAGCCACAACAACCACCACATCCCCATCTTGGGTGAGTATCCAATGATTTCATTATTGAGCAAAGTTAAGTGATATGCTGGATGGAATAGTTATCCTCACAGCTTCATTCTCTACCACCTTATTTGTTTGATATCCCATCCAATATCCAATCTTTTAGTGCTGCGGCTGCTTTGCTTAAAATGCCGGTTCCACCTAAACATAATTTGTTTTATCCGAAATAGTACAGTCAATCAAATTCCATAACAATTGCATACATTTTTTCACGTGTCTGTTTTTTTTCTTTTGCTGCTACAATAAAAAAAAACATTTTACTGCATTATCATGCCATTGATTAAAATTTGAAGTCTGTAACCTGATTGCCAGTGGCACCACCTGCACAGGAAATAGATGAAATGGTTTCTTCATGACTCCTCAAACCAAAAACAGTAAAAAAACATAATATAGTGGTATACAATTTACACACATATTCAAATATCTCTAAGGACATCATCCACTAAGATGCTCAAAGACTGTGATGACTTTTTTCTGTTCCCTTTTACATGGAAAATGACCATGAAGAGAACCACTTGCAGTGTCCGAGCATCTTAATTCATCTGGTCCCAAGTGTGCTCTTTTAAGAGACAAACATGTTTTGGGGGATTTCCTGGCTGATCAGCTTTTTAGTTGTATGGGACGCTAAGTGCATTTGTATTTTCAAGCTCAGTGCTCAAATTAGTCTCTCTTGTTCAAGAGCAAGTTCATATCTTTGTTTCTGATCTTGTAAGATTTGCTAAATATTTTTCATTTGTATTTCAGTAAATCCCAGTCTCTGACCAACAACTTCAATATCGCGGAGCCTTCTCAGCGAGGTGGTGGGAATGAAGATGAGGCAAAGGCAGAGACCATCCGCAATCTGAGAAAGTCCTTTGCCAGCCTTTTCTCTGACTAGCCTCAGCCGTCCTGTGTCCTAGATCCCATCTCCTTGGTGACAGTACAATATTCCAGACATCTCTCCCCCTATCCTTCGGAGGTAGAAGATCTTCATAAACTCAACTCCTCAAGAACATGCAGAGACATTTGATCTTCTTCTACCAATTCCAACATACTTGCTGATCAGATCACAGTCTTCATCATCTAATACAAAAAAAAACTTGACCTGCTTCTCATTTTCCTGAATTCTCCAGAGACTTTCTGTGTCCCACCTAAAACCTGTTGATACTTCAAGACATATCAACCAATTAGAATCAGAAGAATCAATTTGTCTAATTATATCCCATGTTCAGCCCACTCTAAAACCCCTTTTGTTCTTAGTACCAATCTGCACTAGGGTAGCATTATGTAAAGTAGAATTGGTACCATTATTTTCTGATATACCATGAAATCTAAAAAGATTTTTCTTTTTCGTGGTCTGTGATACCGAATCTATAGCAATGAAAAAATCGATCATAGAGCAAACCTTTAAGTAAATCCATCTGAAATATATTAATAGAACTATTTTCATATATATATCACCTCAAGACTGGATAATATATAGTAGTACCCCCTAAAGCTAAAACATTTATTCTTCAAAGTCATCTCACCTCTCCAGATTATAAGATCACTGACATTTTTCCAAAAACAAGGTTCATCAGATAGGCTTGTGAGAACCTGATAACCCATCTCTTTCATACCTGTGTGAACAGATTACTGTTCTACTGATATGATGATTCTGTCCTAAGATACTGCAACACCTAGAAGTAGCCATCAAAATCTAGGATTCAAGAACTACTGCAGATCAAGAAAAACATCACATGTTTGTGAAATGAGTCAAATACAAACAGCATTATCATTTTTATGACCCATGGTCATAAAAGCATAATATAAATATGACACTTCAGTAGTCCATGGGATATTCCTCTTCCTACAACGGATGCCTTTGCAGATTTTGGATTCCTTGGACTTATCTTCGACTAGAACGACATCTGATTTATTATAGATACAAAACCTCCCATTCCCTCAATCAAACCCCACCATGTTGTTTTTTCATGCTGGACTCTACAGGATCCATACTGAACTGGAACCAAAACTCATCCAGATATATCATATTGCCATTTACTATCGATCAATAATTCTTCTTACGCATTTCCTCAACAGTAAAACTCTAAACTATATTTATTAAAAAGGTTCCAGATATCAATGTGAGCAAACACCAGACGAGTATCTGCAGAACTATGAAAAATAGTTCGATCTTTAAACCATTTTTTTTACGTATCTCTTGTTCTATTGAATTCTTCTTAGGCAATATTTACTAAGTAGTGATCTAAAATAGGACCTGTTGTTGCACTAAAATATATCAACCCATTCAAGTCAACACAGCTCCTTACAGAATCAAAGCCTAACCTTGACTTCCCAATACAGATCAGGTACAGGGGGTAGGCGTTGGTAATGTATTATAAATTACAAGTGCAAATACTTTCAGTCTTTTCATATTAATTTAACATCGAGGCAACTTTTACTTCCACCCGCAGTGAAAAGCTGACTGCACTTGAGAAGTATCTCTCAGATACCGATATACCAGGTGACATCAATAATGCTTCCCAGTCTCTACATTTAGAGACCATCTCTGAAGCCATATACTGTACATCATACCTGTAATGTGTACACATTGCGAAATGGACATGGGTTTGGATCACTCCATAAAACTATGGGATGATTTCATGTGTGAATTTAGAGTATGGACAATGTTTAATAGTAAGAAATTGTTGATTTACTAAAATTGAAATTACTGGGGAGGTCCTACTTTCACAAAGTGATTTTCCTAGTGGTCTCATTATAATTTCTTCTTGTATTTATTAACATTACATTTCGAACAACTTAGGATCGATGTCCATGCAAGGTGTGCAAGACATAATTACAAACCACTCTGCACACCTCTCTGACTTTTAATATTACACATTTAAATCATTGAGATAAACTTTAATTTGGCATTAATAGACCACTTGGATAATTTTCTATAAGTGTTCAGAGTATCATCATCCGCTTAGAAAGACTTGATATGGCTGTAATTGAAGATCTATGCAGAGAGAACTTGTTGTTGTTTAGTTGTTCAGTGCTGTCTGACTCTCTGTGACCCTATGCACCACAGCATGCCAGGCACATTGTGTGTCTGGCTGTGCTTAGCCATACGTTTTTTTTTGGCAAAGATACTGGAGTGGGTTGACCGTTCTTTCTCCAGTTGATCACACTTTGTCTGACCTCTCTGCTCTGAACTGCTTATCTTGGTTGACTCTACATATAGCTCACAGCTTCGTTGAGGTGCACAAGCCCCTTCACCACAACAAGGAAGTGATCCAGAAGGGGAGAAATATTCACTATTTTCAATGGACAGCAGTGTTTAAACAAGGCAAAAACTGTCCAATGTTATATTACATGTAGCAAGCATAGTGAACACTGTAAGGCAAGGCACGAGAGACACTCAAGAGTAGTTTAAATCTTTGTGAATTTAGTTCCTTGCACCATGAAAAGGAGCAGTTCCTCTAGTGATGTAAATCAGCAGGAGAATGCAAAGGGAGTTTCAGAAAATGTACCGTTAGCAAGAATATTAAGAATCCAGTTGAATCAAACATCTTACAGCGCTGTATGTGACATTATAAAGAGCTTGTTTTGGCAGCTACCTACAGATAAAGCCTTCTATTCCATTCTTGTATTTCAGGCTCTTCCTTCCTTATGTTCTCTCTGTATTTGTGTTTATTTATTGATCACAATAAAAAAATTAAAGCATTGTAAGCGTTTGTACTATTCTGCTGCACAAATGATAAACCAGGGCTAAAACACCTATAACAAATGTATTTGTACGGTCCTAAATGTAATCCATGTATATGATTGCATATATGGTAAATTAAGAAAGTTTCCATTCCATATAGTTAATTTAAAGGGATATGGAAGGTTTCCTATTTTTGATATTAAATGAAACTACCTATGTTTTTGTTTGCATATACACGCTCCAGTCACATTAATATCCCGAATAACTGCTGAGTGGAGCACGGTTAGCAACTACGGCAGGGAAGTACTTGGAAGTTTTAGTTCCGATCCTCCAACCACCCCTCGACAATTTATCTTACATCCGCTCCAGGGAAAAACAGTCAACATGTATGGGTGTATTTGATCTGCAATGATGGATAGATCACCCAGGATCATCGGTTGAGAGTGGACCCAGACAACGACAAGAAAACATTTGCCAGACCATAACACTGCCGACACCAGATTGTGTTCTTCTAACAATGGTTGCACAGTGTTTGTTCTCGGAGGTTTTGCGTCTGACACGCTGTGACGACCCAGAGGTGAGGGGCACGTGCACTCCAAGACTCTCCCTCTAGGTTGTGACTTTTGTGTTCAATCTCTCAGTGCCCAGCAGACCATCTCCTAGGGGAACGCAGGAAATCACAGGTTGCAAGCTCAGCCCTAAGGCTACTGACTTATTGAAAATAATAAAACTCTTTTCAATCCCTTTGTTTAGGATAACGAGAATACATGAAATCGAAGCACACACCTGACCTATGTGAGACTCAGACTGCCAGTTTATTATTTCTTCCACAGATATTTAAAACACGCCACCAAAAGAATTCCACACACATGGCCTCCTCATCATTCCCCTCCCCATTTTCTTTAGCCAAAGCCCCTCTGGTTTTGCTCTGCTGTCAAGAGTGAGGGGATTTATTTATTTGGTGTACTTATCAACTTTTACAATTGTGGTCGGGACTCCCTCGTGTAGTAGTAGGCGGTGGTTTAGTAGATATGGACCGGAATGTGCTCTCATGAAAAGCGGTGTGGTTTAGTAGATATGGGCCATGATATGCTGGAAGGGCTCATGGAAAGCCGCATGGTTTAGTAGATGTGGGCCATGATATGCTTGAAAGGCTCGTGGAAAGCCGCATGGTTTAGTAGATATGGGCCATGATATGCTTGAAAGGCTTGTGGAAAGCCGCATGGTTTAGTAGATATGGGCCATGATATGCTTGAAAGGCTCGTGGAAAGCCGCATGGTTTAGTAGATGTGGGCCATGATATGCTGGAAAGGCTCGTGGAAAGCCGCATGGTTTAGTAGATATGGGCCGGATTATGCATGAAAGGCTAATCAAGAGCAGCATTATTTAGTAGATAGGGGCCAAAAAGTACAAATCTTAGGGAGATAAAGTGATACTCACTTAGTAGATGCAGGCCAAATAGCAATGCAGGGCTAGGTAAAAGCTAAAATCAGTACCTGGTATGTAGGCGACATAGTAGGCATGGCTCTCCAGCAATTCAAATGCCCTCACGGACATTGGGAATGGGCTGAAATGGAAGTGGAAAGTTAGGAGGATCCTTCTCCGGATCAGCAGCTGAAAGTGGCTGGCCCTGGCTGGTGCTGCTTGACCCCTTGTTAGCCTGATTGAGGGCTAGGGAGATCTAGAGAAGGTCACTGGTTGGAGGACAGGGCCTAAAATCTGCAAATTAAGGGCTTGGTGGAAGCCAAGCGTGGGGGATGGCTGAGGTGTGACCTGCTGACACAGACACTATTGGAAATTGAGGTGTGTTAGGAAAGGGCGTGGCCCGAAGCGCTTATGAAGGGTAGGAGGGGGCCCCTCCCACAACTTCCAGGCTACGTCTGGACATTTATCTGAGGCCAGAGAGAGGGGATGCTTGGCTGCTCTGATGGGCCATATATCCATATAAATTCTTGCAGAAATGTCATAGTAATTGCAACAAATCTCATGTCCATTTGAATAGCCTTTGAGTCTCAATTCAGTCATGACACACGCCAATGTCGGTCTAGTTAATGGAGCAGAAAATGTGACTCTTCAGAGAAGGCAACCGTTTGCCAATTAGAAGAGGTCCAATTTAGGTACTGTTGTAGTAGCCCCCTGGTTCATTTGGATGGTGAGTTGCTCACACACCTTTGCAACCGATGTTCACCTCTGACATCAATGGCATGTGGTGCTCTGCAGTTTCTATACTGTTTGTTCACAATGGTGCAGCTTGTGCAGTCACAGCAGCACGCAAACAGATTACAAACTGCGCCGTTTCAGAAATTTTGCCACCCTTGCCTGAAAGCCAATGATCATTCCCTTTCCAAAGTCAGATAAAAATCGTACATCTTCCCCATGACTGTGATGGTTGATATGATTGCAGAATGTCTACATGTCACCTTATATAACCAACAAGCCAGCTCACGACACATGCCATATTTCACTAGCTACGCACTGCTGACGTTAATGTGACTCGAAACTGTATAAACATCCTATTAACAAGTGCTTTAAAGCTGTTTTTACACTGTGAAACCATCCAAAAAGTCCCAAGATATGTCAGAATAGCATAAGACAATATTTTTTTAATAAAGTAATATATTAAACACTGCATATCATCTCAGTTTTTAATATTATCTCATTTTCATACAATGACAGCTCAGAAATTAGATGTATAGAACAAATTAATTCTGCCATAAAGAGCTTACAATCTAAAGGAAGCAGCAAAACTTCCCAAGGTGCTTAGAAATATTAAGGCAGAGAAAAAGTAACATTTCACACAGTGTAGTAGCTCTGACCTCAGAAATAAAGATATAGTTTATTAATCCACATTAAATAAACAATGAGAAACAGATCAGTTCATAGGAAAAGTAAAACTGTTACTAGTAATGAAGATGAACATATAAAGAAATAAATTTGAGTTAGCAAAACTGCCTCCGCCTTAGGAAAATAAATATAAAAATATCTACTACACACACGTTCCTTATCCTTAGTTAGTCACAAAGACTAAACAATAGATACCCTCCAGACAAAGTGTAGACTGTCCATTTGGGCATGGGTAGGTGGCCGGCTTGGGCTGTTAAACGTGCTATGAAACAAAATGAGTAGGTGCCCCCAAAATATATTTTCAAGGCATGTTTCACAGCCAAGCCCTGCTAAGTGTAGATGTTATCTTGCTTGTAAACAATACTAATTTGGGTGGAAACAACACTACAAAAGAAGAAAAAAGAAAACAGGACAAATGAGAGACAGAAAGGCAAAAGTTCCAACCATTTTGCATGGTGGAGATTTAATATACAGTTAGAATTCAATTAGAAGGTAAGTTCTGGATTTTTAAGCAATTCCAACATTTATTACGTTCCTGGAGAGGTAGAGAGGCAACAGCAAATATCCAGTCCAGGAGGCGGTCTACACTCATGTAGAAAACTTTGGCTTCTAAAACACTTGCAAAAAGTCTATGTATCATACCAGCTCATCTTTATCACTCAGTTGTTGTAGTTCAGATGAACCCCCTGCGAATATCGCTTGCCCTTCCTCTGCTGGGACGGGCTCCATTGCGGCCTGGTAAAGTTGGATTTGGCTCTGCCAGAGGCCCAAATGGGTCAAAATGCGGCCTTAATGGAGGGAAGCGTCCAGAGGTTGGTCCTATACCAGGAATCAAAGAGGTTATTGGGTCAACAATGGGAAGAATGGGCCGCTGGTCATACTCACCCCCAATGATTCCAGGGGGGTAATTGGGGTTGGGTGGGAATGGGTCAGGATAATAAGGGCTGGGGTGGAACGGCAGAGGATGTGGTGGGGAAGGAAGGAAAAACATGTGTCTCCATCGAAGAGTCTCCAACTTCTGTTTGTGCTTCTTTTTGTAGAGCTATAAAGACAAAACCAGGGTTAATGAAGGTACCTGCAACCTCAGCTGAATACAAACACAGACACCCACCTGTTTATGCTGTATACTATGTACGTGTGTTTACCTCCTTCCAATCGGTGTCCCGACTTCTGGGAATTGGATCTGTTAACACATGAAAAACACAGCAATTATATCTAATCTCCACTCCAGAGAGGAATTCCTCTAATATCCCACATTTTGCTGTCTTGTTATTGCCTGGGCTTCTTGGAGAAGTCAAATTAACTTTATGTAAATTATCTACTTTAAAATGATTTAACATTTGGTCTGCTTCCATTTAGAAGAAAATATAAATAAATGTAGGCATATTTCTAGTTGGGGTTACCAATTTGAAAATTGTACCATTTTGTCAAATTGTTACCAATTCCCAAATTGTACATCCTTGGCTCTTTGCTCACCTCGAAAATCACGCATGTACAGGAACCGCCAAAGGGAGCGGTCTCCAGTGTCTGCCCATAAATCTCTGCATGAGGCCGAAACGGACAAGATGGATTGCACATCCAGAAGTCGGAAGATTCGCAGCTTCAATTCCAGTGGAAGAACTACCAGACCAAAAACATCTGGAAGGTCCAAAACTATAGAATGAAAGTGATACAAAAGAGTAAAATGCAAGTCAAGCAAAAAAAAAAATTAAAAAAAACACAGTCTTGAGAGGATAAGTTTGGTTGTCTCAACAGAGATCATATAAGTATGTATTGTGTATAAGAATGTCTTGAACCTTGTGTTACAGGGTTCATTTTGTGAATAACAGTATAACTGTGTTATACAAGAAACGATCATATGAATAAAATCATACAAACAACTCACTGTCTCATACCCAGGGAGAGGAAGCTTTTCCTTTATATCTTTTAGGGAGCATTAGAAAACAAGAGAAGCCCTTAACGGACAATAAAATGTTTTTCCTGCAGTTCTACTGCCACCTCTTGCAGAGTCCCACACGCTTAGGTCTATGAGCATGCATGTGCACAATGGCGTAGTTCATTGGTTTCTGTTCTGATCAGCCAGTATTGAGCATGTTGGTAGGCCATGACTAAGAAACAAGTAGATCGTTAATATTAGCTGGTTGCACAGGATCAAACTATTTACCTCAGCTCTATTACGACTCTCAGCTATATGATTTTTCCCTAGGGGTCATTGTCCAGTAACCCCAAAATGGGTAACTTATTGATAACCAAACACTACCTACACTACCTGTGGCTTTGCATTAAAGCTATGTAATACAGCATGCATAAGCTTAAAGCAAGATATGTTTGATAATGGCTATGGATTGAAGAGCGAGGCATTTGTGAGCACATTTGCATGTCCTAGCTCAGCTTCCCAGAATGAAGTGTAATAACTGTTTTTCTCAGAATTCTGAGCTGGAAGCAGGTCTTTATTTTACTTGTTTTAGACATTCAAATGTGAACACATATGTACTATTTATTATATATATACATATATATATATATATATATATATATATATATATATATATATATATATAAAATGTCTATTCAAATATGAGTTGATTACATATTGGGCTTCTACACATTTTAATCCTGGATACGAAATGTAAGACAGTCATAGAATGCAAAGTAGACTAATTAGAAGATTTTAATATTGCAGACATCATCCCAAATTAGATAAAGAGGAAACAACTGTGCCTGTTAAACCTTCAACACCTGGGAACTTGCCTTCAAAAAAGTTAGAAACAAGTCATCAAGATGTCTTATGTGTGATAAAAAAACGCCAAGATTCATACTAGAAGAAATATTGCAAGGAACAAGTAGAAGTATCAGACATCTTCAGGAGGTGAAGATTTATAGGTTGGATTTAGTCTGCATTTAGCCTCTATACAACCAGATCAGCAATCAAAACACATTTGTTGACTTTTAAACAGGAAATAAAACAGCACAGATTTTCAGTCTAGATGATCGATTGTCTGAATTAATGTCTCCACATCAGAAGTAGCTCTTCAGACCAGAATGAGGACACTGAAGGAAAGATTAGTTCTTCTAATTCTGACGATATCATGGAACATAAAAGTAGAGAATATGTTCTTTGCTGAAGATCAATTACATATGTTAATCTCAGAAATCCTTTTAGCTCTAAAATTTGAGGAGTCTATTATTATCATCATCATCATTTATTTGTAACGTGCCAACATATTCCGTAGCGCTATACATGGGTTACAATCAAGGCATAAACAATAATAGTATTAAAGCATGGAGCGCTCAGTCTTTGAGCTTAGAAACTGGTGTCCAAACTGCTTTCTCCAAAGTACCTTGCAAGATTGAAAACTTGCAGACTTATAATCTAAAGAAATCTATTCAAAAGCAGAATGCTCAGCTCAAGACTGTGCATTTTTAGGTCACAGGAATGAAAAAGGGTGTTTTTACAATTCATACTGCTATAAAAAAAAAAAGAGGTAAATGATGAACAATGGACAATTCCAGAAGAAAAATTAACAGTTTCCAAACATAGGAAACAATTATTAGCCTTGGGAGCTTCTGAGACTCTAAAATAGGAAGCACCTCCTGAAGTTGTTAGGGATTATCTAAAAAAATAACTATCCCTTTAGAAGATGCCCTTATAGAATCTAAGGATAAAAAGCAGAATGGGCATGAGGCAACCTTTTCAGTCTGCTGGAACTTCAATGAAGGCTTCTGTTGTCTCAGCTTGTGTCTCAAGAGCTATGGAGACACTGATTGAGACATATTGAAGAAGCAATTGTATCTAAAGTAACAAGAAAATATCTCTTATGGAGGCAACTAAAGTGTGTGAATGATTTCCTTGGAGGTACCTTGTGTGAGAAGTGGAGAATTTTGGCTAGATGTACAGTATTGACAACAGCAGCTAGAAGAGCCATGTGGATAAAGACATGGAGAGCAGATAATGTATCCAAGAATAGACTATGAGGAATCCCATTTGAAGGGAACTTCCTTTTTGGATCAGAGCTAAGCAGAAAAATTAAAAGAAGACAGGTGAAAATTGCCACAAAATTACAGACCTCAGACAAAGAGATTTGGACAGAGGAAGCAATTTCTGAAAATCATTTAGGTTATATGGAGCAAGATCTGCATTTGCTTATTCACAAAGATGTTCAGAGAGACCTCAGAAGTTTCTTCAATTTCCAAAAACTACATTCTGACACCAAGATTTATCACAAAAGCATTCCAACAGGAGCCAGCCTGATGTTGTTTTTGCCATACTTTGGTGAGAAGTTTTTTTGAACAGTTAAGTTCTAAATAAAGTTTTTTAAGTCATTGGATAAAATGGTAGAGCGTTCTGCCATCAAAGTTTGTAAGTTCTGTCATAACAAGAGAAGAAAAGTCTAAGGAGAAATCTGATCAGATTCAAAAGTTAAAAATTAAAATCAACCAAATCCACAACTCTAATCTTAACAAAACCATGAATGTATGGCCGTGTTAATAGACCCAAGATATCAAAGATTCTTGTGAATAGCAGTTGAAAAAATATTGGCATTTCCAAGCATATCTCTTTGTTTATAGACAATTCCAGAAGGATATTACTGTGAATCCCTCAAAAGGTTGGTCATAATGACCTACACCAGCAAGAAGCATTGGGAGCCAATATCCGAGACAACTTCTTCCAGTGCTGGGGGTCTACAAAAGGAGGCTGCCTTATCTTCAAACATGATAGAGATGAAGGCAGTGTGGTTACTACTTCAGAAATGCCAACACTGGATAGAAAATAGACTTGGCCATATTCAGTGAGACAATGAAACTGTGTGTGCCTTTTTTAATCAGGGGGACGAGGAGTTGTCAGTTACAGAAACTAACTGGAAGAATAATGAGATGGCTTCTTTAAGATTTGTCTAAAATTCATATAAGAAATGTTTACGATTTCTTGGCAGACTTCTTGAGCAGGGAGAAAGCCCACCATGGAAAAGAGGAATTGAAGAAGGCAGTTTTTCAATTTATTGTCAACAGACAGGATCTGCCAGAGATTTAATTGTTCATTGGTGTACAAAATGTCATACCTTGGATGTGAAGAGATATATTCTTCATTATATTGAGAGGACTAGTAATTTCAGAAAGTCACAGAACGTATTCCTTGCCTATGGCAGACAGAGGAAAGATCTAAAAACAACTACAATAGCCATATGGTTAAAGCCAGATCTTTCTTCTTCATATACAACATGTTATTGAAGGGATCAAAAGCTGATTCGAAAAGGACAACGTTAGCACCACAGGCTGAAAGGGCTAATGTTTTTGTAGAATTGAACTACAAGACCGTGACTTCGAAGAATATTCATACTTTCAGAGACATTATAGACTGTGGTAAATATTTTTTGGCAGGGTGTTCAAAGCAGCGTTTCAATCATTTCCACACAAATCCGCCATGTAAGCTCTGTCATATCTCTCATGTTTTGTGCTGTGTAGAAGACGCAGAGAATTTTCTACTTAATGGTAAATTATATTTCCTTGTAGACTTTTGATCACAGCACACAGACTTCTCTCCCAATTAAATAATTTAAAGCACTTCTGCCTATGTTTCTTTTTTTGAGATAACTTTAAAGTAACACTGAGGGATTAGGGGACACAGGTCTTTATAACCCGGGTATGATTGTCCATTCTACCCATGGGGTCTGGTTTCTCTTGTTTTCTGCGCTGCTGTCGAAAACTACCAAGAAATATAATTTACCCATATTATTATAGTTTATTTACAACACGACGACATATTCTGTAGCGCTGTACATAAATTAGGTTCAGACAATGATAAATACAGATTAACATTTAGCAAAGCAAGGAGGGCCCTGTCTTTGAGCTAGGAATCCAATGTCCATGGTGAAATCCCAAAGTACTTAGGATAGAAACTCGCAGACTTACAATCTAAGGGATAGTGAGTGGTAAAAGAGGGTGAGAGGGAGGTGAGAAGCGTGTTAGGGTGGAAGGTGATACGCTTCGTTAAAGAAATGCGTTTTAAGTGAGGTTTTAAATGTTTTGAGGTAAGAGGATAATCTGGTGGAGCGAGGCAAGGAGTTCCAGAGACTAGGGGCAGCATGAGAAAAGTACTGGAGGCGGGAGTGAGAGGAGCTGACAAGAGTTGTAGAAAGACGAAGGTCATTAGCAGAACGAAGAGGGCGGGTGGGGAATATTTGGAGATTAGAGCATAGATGTATGGGGGAGCATTATTGTTGAGGGCTTTGTAAGTTAGGGTCATGATTTAAAATGTTATTGTTGAGGCTAAGGGAAGCCAGTGGAGTGAGTGACAGAGAGGTGATGCTGAGACTGAACGTTGTGTCCGGAAGATGAGTTTAGCAGAGGCATTCTCTGTAACTACTGAAATATTGTTCATTTAACAAATATTCTGAAGACACAGCTCAAAAATTGATTTCTAAAGAAATACTAAACAAAGGTAGACGTCTTTGAACAGAGCACAATCTTTTCCACCTGACAGAATCCTTTTAATTACAGGTAGATTTGTGACACTGCTTAAGAGCTTGCTGACTTACCTTGGCGAGTGGCAGCAAGTAGAGGGTACACCAACTGATCTTTAAACAGTCGTGATAACTTCTGAAGATCCTTATACACGGTGGCAACATTATCATCTGGTGGGAAGGGAACAGAGTAATGTAAAGGTCTTGTTAAATTTACATTAACTACTTCTTATATGTCATTAATCTATTTCCATATGCACACTGTATTCTCACATGCCATGGGATAATTTATTGTGTTTCAGATTCATTCATTTCCGTTTCCTATTTTCTCTCCAGTTCCTCAGCATTTGTAACATGGCTCCTTTGTGGTATTACAACTCTCAATTAAAACATTTAAAGTATCCTTCACTCTTCTGCTCCACTACCAATTACTGCTGAGATTCCTTCAAGTTTCAATTCTAGGCCCATTGGTAAACTCAGGATTTATACATCCTCATTTGGCACCTATCGCCCTCTTCTAGCACGTCACCAACTGCTTCTCAAACAGACCATACTGCATGTCCTGCTATAAGCTCAAGCTCAACATCTCAAAGACTGAACTACCATTTTTCATTCCTTACTGTTGCACCTCTAATGTCTCACACAGTTGACATCATCTCTCCAACCCCTGAGCCCTGCTGTCTTGGTATTATATCACACTTTGTGCTTTTATGTACAATCATGTAATCTTCATATAAAATAAATCTCTAGTATATATTCCTCATGATATCCCACATCAACTACTGTAATTAGCTCCATGTGTCGCCTTCCAACATTTCTGTCACTACACTGACTTCCCATATCTTTCAAAATAAAGGAGGGCCACTGTAATAAAAATAAATCCCTATTGTATGACTACTTCTTAGTTACTGATTAGCAATTAAACCAATGCTTGAATAAAATATAATCATTGTAGCTTTTAAAACTAATACAGTAGAATCCTGGTTATCTGGCACCCAACTAACCGGGACTCTCAAGCAACCGGCACCAAATCCCCATTTTTCAAAAAACTCCTGCTAAACCGGCATAACCAGCACTATCCGGCAGTTCTGCAATAAAAAAATACTAACTTTTTTTCTAATTGTTTTGTATGGGCCTAGATGGCCCAGTTCAGGTGCTAATGCCTTTTTAAAGGGATTTCGAGGGTTTTAAGGGTAGTTTAGACCCTTAAATTTGGGGACTCCGGATTAACCGGCAACTACACTGATCCGGCAGAGTCCCTGTGGGTGACGGATAACAGGGGTTTTACTGTATTTGAAATTAGCAATGTAGCTTCTGGCTGCCCCTTTGCACCCCTTAATAAATGCCCACTCTATTACATGTCCAGGGGGGAGGGGGTGTTTCTGGCCAGAAGGCTGTCCAGTGTAGCTTTGCTTACAATAGTCACTGCAAGGAAAGAGGAAGATAAACAATGATGTCATCAGGACAACAAACATGGTCTCCCGGGCAGGCCCTCTCCATCCTTCTGGACATAAAGGGGGTGGAGAGGAGCATATATACTGAAGTCTAAAAACTAAACTTGAAGTGTAGGATTTAATAATAGTGCACACCATTATACTTCTGCTCTAATCATTTACCCATGACTTTTGTCTTTCGTACTATACAGTCTATAATACTTCTTGAGTTGCACATACTCTATTAGAAAATCTAACTCTAAAGTACTAAACCATGCCTTAATAATATTATAACCAAGCAGCAAGTTTATCCTACCTTGTTCTGGGAAGGAGATATAGGAATCAGTAGAAAGCTGCAGTCGCTTCACACTTTTCAGATCACCATTAATCTTCAAGGTGGCTAATAAAACAAAAACCAACAATAAACAGGTCAGATCATAGTAATAATAACAACGAGTATTTAAAGAATATGTTGGATGATAAATAACATTGGCATTTCTGCCATATGTTGTTACAATGCCTGGTAGCACAAGACTTCTGTGCAACGATGGACAAACTGATTTGAATCAGGATCGCTAGCTCTGCTCTTGGGTTTTTCAGACATGATAATTATCTTAGATAGGACTCACATCTTCAGATGGGATTTAGTAATACCAAATGTATATAACCCCCTGGCGATGGAGCACTGCAATAGCCACTGCAGCTTTAAGATTAAATACCATGATCAGGTTAAATCACTTTTCCATTCAATGTTATTACAAAAAAACATTTTGGGGAAAATGTGCAATGAAAATTGTAGTTTTTTTCCTATTATCTTTGAGTTATTTAAACATTTTGCTGAGGATAAATATCCAGCATATTTTCCAACAGTTTGCTGTACGGTAATTAGGCATTTGCAGTGGAATTGCTACAGAATTTGCAGGAATGAATCCAACCAAGTGTGCATTTTCTCACAAAATAAAGAAAATATATACATGCGAAAAATATGCAATACATTTAAAATTGTTCTAAATATAAGTCAGCTAAACTCAAAACTACACATTTTCTAGGTTATAAATCCTGTACTGTATTAATCTCTTGATACTTTACCATTGACAATAATGAGCTTGCCCATGGGCACACAGGACAAGGTAGCAGAACCTTCGCTACACAAAGGGTGCGAATAGCTTAGTTTATAGACACCCCCATTGCGCCACTCTTCTGGCATGCACATGGTCTTGGTATCTGCTCCCTGCAAAAAAAAAAAAAGAGAATGTAAGTGCAACTGGGAGAAGTAGATGGCATAAGCATGTCAAATTGGCAGAACCCAACTGGGGGGCAGGAGAATAAGTAGGTCCAACTGTGAGGTGACAGTATTGAACAGTATTGCCAGTTCCAACTGCAAGAAGAAATAATAAACCAGCCCAATTGTAATACTTTTTATCCCAAACATAATAAAAAATGTCAAAGTAACAAAAATACTAAAGAAAAATAAACTCTGGGATAAAATCTGATTGTAAAGCAGAAATGTCATTCTTTGCGACAGTTAATGACATGAATTTTATACCTTAAAATGGAACATGTTAAATGTAAAAGAAAAAACAGGTTGACGCGATATAAGCTTAAGAATCAATTAGAGTAGCTTAAGAAAACGGTCAGTCATCCCAGTCTGTAACCTGAATCTTCTAAAGAAATCTTAGTTCCTTTCTCCTACCTGTTGGAGGTAACCAGTCTCCAGCATAAGCAGATGGATGACCACTATCAAAGCGTCGCTGGCGCAGGTGCAACTTGCTGCGTGGTACAGGATTTCCAAGGAATGTGGGATTTGTCCACTCACAGCCTCGTTGCAGAGCATCAGCTCCCAGGTAGAGTTGGTCAGCTTGGCATCTGTGACTTCCTCACTGGACATATCCACCTCTGAACTTGCAGCTGAAGAGCCCGCCTGTAGGGTTTCATATTATTAAAGACATGAGAGGCATTATTCACATGACTACACAGTAAATACATTATTTGTTGGGATGCAAATTCAATTGAAAACACATTTTAGGATGGTAAGTGTCAAACAGCAAGTGAAAGGATTTTTTTCTCAACTTGAAGGGCAGGGAAAGTTTATTTTTCCTTTGTTGCATCAGAAAGGTGGTATTTGATAATGTGCCAAAGTGTGTTTCTTTAATTCAAATAAATGGTCTCAGAGCAGAAAAAAAAAATCTTATTCAGACGTTTAACTGATCTTTGAGGATTAAATTCTGCCAGCAAAAGAGCTCTACAAGTTTGCCCTCTGCATTTCCTGCTCATTTAAAAACTTTTACTTAATATTTTTCATGCAACAAAAACACTTTTGTAATGTTTAAAACATATTTCAAAATGCTTGGAAAAATAACAGTTGTGCTCCATGTGGATTAATATTAAGCGCTTCGTATACATATGTTTCTGATGTGAAATGTACTTTAAAGAAGATCTAAATAGAATTAAGGGGAGAGTCTCATTCTTCACACACCAAGCAAACTGAAAATACTAATATGGCAGGTGCCTAATAAAATAGCAGTAACACAGTTTTAGCATTGTTTGCGGTTCTATATTATGGCCATTGGGTCCTGTCCTATTTTTCCCCCCAGATAATATTAATAATAATAATTAATAGTAATAATAATGTGGAAGAAGTGAGATGAACTCCTGCAAGTTATGTGTTTTCTAAAACAAATCAGTTTTCTAGTGTGTATGCCATTCCTCAGCAGCCAATGAAACAAATGCCCTTTGGCACAAGTAAAAAAAATAAATATGTTCCACAAGTTCACAAACATTGTACACCTACCCCTTCCCTGTAGAACTGAATACACTTACCATGCATGTGCTTGGAGTCCCTGAGCCCACATCATCCTCGTGAGATTTCTGCCTCTTGGTCGCTGTGCTAGTGGACCCGTCCGGTGCCGCAGGGGAGTCCAGTCTGTGCTCAATCTGTGCAGTGGGAGGCAGAGAGTCCGGCAGCAGGACAACAATCAGATCGCCAGATATGATGCCACAAGACTGCAATGTATCCTGATCCTCAGTCAGGGGCTCTTTACCATTCAGTGTGATGGTGAAAGTCGTTTCAGAGCTGTAAGGAAAATGGATTAAGTCACTTACACCTTCAATTCTACTAAGAGACAATACAGCTAAATCTCAAACTAATTATCATTGAATTGAGCTTCTTATCTTATTTTAGGCATGCACTCATGCACATATTCTCAATTGTATACATTCATACTATAACATGGCCTAATATAAGCAACATGACATTACACGTGCAATCTCTTGAACTCCCTCTTACCTGTCCAAGCACATAACTCTTTATGACTGTAAACTAGAGATTGACAAAGTTATCTGAAACTTGGGAGTCGGCCAGCTTGCTTTAGAAGCCAGGTTATGTATTATACATAGAAACACACATATAACAACTAAAGTTAGGAGTTAGTAGTAACCTATTAGGAGCAGCGCCTCGCCGGCTACCCTGCTGTAAATGAATGCACTTTAGAAATAAGCTGGTATTTACCTGTAGCCCAATGAGGGGAGGAAAGATTCAGCCAGCTTCTTCCTCAGGTCTCCCAGTGTTAGCTGCTCCTCCTCTAACTCCAGGCGACCTGTCTGTTTTCTTACTCTCACTCTGAGCTTCATCTTTACCCAACATAAGTCCTTGAGGAATTAACAAAGAGTCAAATTGGCTGCAGAAAAAGAATCAAAAGTTAAAATACAAGCAGAATATATTATAATGAGTCAGGTGACGTATCAAAAAAGATAGGAATTGCAATTTAAGATACAAATAAATTAATTAATTTCAGGATCGGTTCCTCTAAAATTATTCTATGCTACAGTTTGGAAAATTAAACTAGCAATTAACAATTTCCCAGTACTGTACAAAAGATTCTGTCTGGTTTAACCTATTATGCCCATGACCCTGATATTGCCTCCGGTGCTTTGCACCATTTCAGCAACAAGCCAAAACCTCACTGTATGATCTCCCTTTTACAGTATACGTCTCATACCTTTTTATAATAACAAGCTCATAGGATAAAGGTGCTATATACAAATGCAAATAAATAAATGCTGCACATGATTATTGTAACGCTTTTAGGTATTCCCTCACCCCACAAATGCTGTGTCACACCTGTAGGGTCATATCTATCGCCACTAATAGATGCCTGAATAAAATGCACCGTACAGGGTCCCTGATAAATTATTAAATCCAGTGATATTTGAAGGAAAAAAAAAAAAACTTTCACTTTCTGTCTGTTCCCTAAACTTTTTTTTTTTTTTAAAGGCATCTCCAGTACCGGCATACGTCTTCTGAAGTAGCCTCCCCTTGTCAGTATGAATATCAATATATACATTGGTATCACTTTCATTTACACAGTAGAGTTAGCTTTCACTTTTACTCTTTGGGGCATTCATACAAAATGGAGAATAAAACATATAAAATAAAACATTATAAAATAAAAAATATAAGTCATTATATATATATATATATATATTTTTTTTTTTTTTTTTTTTCTTAAGGATGAATATAGAACAAATTTATATATATATATATATATATATATATATATATATATATATATATATATATATATATAATTTGTTCTATATTCATGCTTAAGAAATAAAAAAAAAAAATTAAAAAAAAAAAATATATATATATAAAGAAATATAGGTCCTTTCCTGTTATAGTTACGGCAGCAGTCAACCAGCAGTGTCAGTAGCAGTGGTGGCGACCAACTGCTAGATGGCGCTGCTGATATTTCAGCGCCGATATCATAGCGTTAGGCTTAACTGTTAGGACTAGGGTTAGGTTAACTAGGTTAGAACTTCACTATCTGCTCATGGATCGAGAGCTGGCTAAAAGACAGGAAGCAAAGGGTTGTTGTAAATGGAACATACTCCGATTGGTCTAATGTGATAAGTGGGGTTCCTCAGGGCTCAGTATTGGGTCCTCTCCTTTTTAACATATTTATTAATGACATTGAAGTAGGACTCGAATGTAGTGTCTCCATTTTTGCTGATGACACTAAGTTGTGCAAGGTAATAAAATCAGATAATGATGTACTTTCCCTACAAAAGGATTTGCATAAATTAGAGAAATGGGCGGCTAAATGGCAGATGAGATTTAATACAAATAAATGTAAGGTTATGCATTTGGGAAGGAAAAATAGCCAAGCAATCTATAATCTTAATGGAGCAAATCTAGGGGTATCAGATATTGAAAGGGATTTGGGAGTGCTTGTGGACAACCACCTAGGTAACAGCGCTCAAAGCCAAGCAGCGGCTGCAAAGGCAAATAAAATATTAGCATGTATTAGGAAGGGTATAGAAGCCAGGGAAGAAGATATAATTCTGCCACTATACAAATCTCTAGTACGCCCTCATTTGGAATATGGAGTACAATTTTGGGCACCACCTCACAAAAAAGACATCTTAGAGCTGGAAAAAGTACAGAGAAGGGCTACAAAACTAATAAGGGGAATGGAGGGGCTAAGTTATGAAGAAAGACTAGCAAAATTAAACTTATTTTCGCTAGAAAAAAGGCGTCTAAGAGGAGATATGATTACGTTATTTAAATACATCCAGGGTCCATATAAGGCTTTGTCAAGTGAGCTTTTTGTAGCAAGAGATTTTCAACTGACAAGAGGACATCCGTTGAGGTTAGAGGAAAAAAGATTTCACCTTAAACAAAGAAAAGGGTTCTTCACAGTTAGGGTGGTTAAACTGTGGAATTCTCTACCAAAGGAGGTGGTGACAGCGAATTCGATAGACAACTTCAAAAAGGGGTTAGATATATTTCTGAATAAAGAGGGCATTCAAGGCTATCCTAGATAACTAGCGAAGGAATATTGATCCAGGGAGAAATTTGATCGCCAGTTTCTGGGGTCAGGAAGGAATTTTGCTTTTTTTCCCCCTTATGAGACAATTGGCAAAGTTTCAATGGGGTTTTTTTTATGTTTGCCTTCCTCTGGATCAATTAACAATAATTAACAATTAACAATAATAATAAATAGTCCAAATTAAAAAGATCAATAGAGATCTAAAAAGGTTGAACTTGATGGACTAACTCTTTATTCATTCTCCAATACTATACTATTAATAATTATTTAATCAATAATTTAATTAATAACTAATCCGCATATTGCAGATCAGAGGAGATCTTAACAGGTTGAACTTGATGGACTGAAAGTCTTTTTTCAACCTTAATTACTATGTAACTATGTAACTATGTAACTTAAATATCGGCAGCCCTATGTAGCAGCTCCTTGCTGCAACTGCTGCTGCAACTGCTGCCGTAACTAGAACAGGATAGATCTGAAATATATAATAAATATATACAATAAATTATGCACACACATATTATCTGCAAAACATTGACATTATCCAGCTTCTAACTGTATCCATTACACACGCTTATAACTTTTTTTGCCTATTCTACATACATTTATATACAAAGACCTTTCCTGTCTCCTAAAAAAATCTACATGGACCTCAAGGTTTCAGTTGTATTATAATTATTACTTTAATTTGTCAACACCTTAAACTAACTTAAGGTTATTTTGTTTGAAAGAAGTTTATTTTTAATTTGTTTATTTATTTTGTATTTTGAAACATGTCAGCTTGCAAAAGCAGCAAGCAGAGTCTATCAGGAATGCTGGGCGGAATGGGCCTGTTATCAGTCAGCTGTGAATTGGTCACTAGATCAACATCACACAGAATCAGTCCTTATGAAAAAAACATCTAAAGCAGACAAATGCCTATAAAGTGACAGAGTACTGAATTACTTTATTATGTTTACCATAACTTTCTCAGCACTATGCCTGGTGACACGTCTTAAAAAAGGGTCCTTTATTCCCCCCAAGATACTGACAAGCCAATTGCTACATAAATACTACCAACTATATAATAATATAAATCCTAAAGGAATATAAAAGGTATTGTGCACTGCAATACTCTCTAAGCAGAAGCAAAATTATTTAATTATTTTTTTTAATAAAAAATACTTTGATTGGGTGTGGGTCTTAGCTAAGGGCTAGTCAGTATTTGGGCTGCCCCAACTTGGTAGTCCACGTCATTATCTCCCTGCATGTCGAGGTAAAGGAGTTAGCCGACTAAAGCTGTTCTACTGAGAGCCCTATATATATATATATATATATATATATATATATATATATATATATATATATATATATATATATATATATATATATATATATATACACACACACACACATACACACACACACACACATTATACCGGTATAATACACCTCCATGAAGGGCTTCCTTCCAGGCTCCTATAAAATCTTCCTGGCTCCTAAGGTTTAGATAATTTGTCCAACCCTGTGTGTGTATATGATCTACACTCATAAGAGGCAGTAACCTCGAAACAGCTGTCCATAGGTACGTTTACTGGCTTGTGCATAATTTATCCTGGGCTTTGCTGAAAGCGGTGTAGTACAGCAGGCATACACCTACAAGGAGCCATGTTTGAAATGGTCATGGATTATAGAGCTAGCCTTTGTGGGCACATGTCCCTGCCCAAGTTCCCAGAGTGCAGTGTAATAACTGTATTTCTTGGAATGCTGAACAGAAAAGAAGACTTTTAACTTATTTTAGATGTTCAGATGTGAGCAAAAATGTACTATATATATATATATATATATATATATATATATATATATATATATATGTATATATCCACATACACAGGTGGACCCCAGGTTTCAGGTAACCTGTACATAATAACGGGCTACGGGGCTTTTTCTATGTGTTTGTCTTTATGTTCTATTTGTTTGAATTAAAAGAAAGAGCAGAATAGTTTTGGTCACTTATTACAGTACAGGGGTATTATTATTATTACCACATATGACCCATTATAGTATTGTTATTATTAATTAGGGATCCGAGTTACAGAACGGATCTCGTGCTTAACCCGGGGACAGCCTGTGTGTGATATATATATATATATATATATATTAGATAGAACAATACATGGTGTTTTTAGAAGTTAAATAATAAGCACGTGTATAGAGAGTATATTTGAGGTAAATATTTATGAGAAGGAAATAAAGATTTTGGATCCCTGGGCTTTCCACTCATATAAAAGATATATACACACACAATAGGGATGGGGGATATATATATATATATATATATATATATATATATATATATATATATATATCCCCCCCCCATCCCTATTGTGTGTGTATATATCTTTTATATATCTTTTATATATATATATATATATATATATATATATATATATATATATATATATATATATATATATATATATCTCCTTTGCTTGATGGGCATGCCTAGTACCAACATGTAATACATTTTAATAGAGCAGTCTGGGAATTTCTACCTAAATAGGTACACAGCTCCCATAGCCTCCAGACATTTCTTCTTCTTGGCTCTTTCTTGGTTTCTGCACTTAGTCTCTGTTTGTTAGGCCACTGACAGCAGCTAAACCTGTTCTACACTGGTCATGGGGCTAACTGACTGCAAGCTCTGCGGCTCAGTCACTCCCATCATCCCTCTCTTCTCACCTGTAGCCAGGACCTGCAGCTTCTTCTGCAAACCACCTAAACCAGAGGGGCGGGGCCATGTACCTGTCACATTACAAGAAAGCCGGCCCTCACTGGCCGAAGTTGGCCACCATGCTGGAAAGTGTGGCGGAAATAAAAACTGGTTATAGAGAACCTGCGTATTAATGTAGCGGAAGTGTGGCGTTACCATAGTGTTAGGACTCTACCGCCATGTTGGAAAGTGGCAGAAGTCAGTTTTGAACCTACAAAACTAACAAACGATTCGTTGTATAGATATAAAGTTACATGATGGTAGATAGTATATATCTGTATTATTAGAATGTGGATATACCGTCTATGTTCAGCGTGTTGCTAGCACAGTTAGATTTGAGGCATCACGGCCGCCGTCGCAGTGACGGAAGTGACGTTGTACAGACAGTTCTGTTTCTGCAGTCGGCCGGTACCTGTGTGTGTGAGGAGCTGTCACCATGAGCCGCAGCTACAATGACGAGTTACAGTATCTGGACAAGATCCACAAGAACTGCTGGAGGATCCGCAAGGGCTTCGTGCCCAACATGCAGGTGCGGAGGGAGCTGTGTGCAGTAATATGGCGGACACGTGGCCGGTGCTGTGTGTGGGGACTGACAGGACTACAGTCTTAAAGGGCCAGTGCCAGCATCCCTCCTGTTAAACATATGTTTTAGTTTACCATTAAAGGGATATGGAAGGATCTGTCATTTTACCAGTCATATAATATCCCTGTGTATCCATTTACTTTTATGTACTTTTATTTTATTAAGAAGTACTTATAAGCTCTGCCTAAAATCAAATAAAAAGACCCTGTATGGGTCTGCCCACTGCAGGGCATGCAGACACAGACTCTCTAGTTTGCACCACTGGTCCATCTCATGTTTTCCATGATGCAGGTTAGAGTAGATAACGTTTAAACAACTAACTGCAAAATATTGTAACCCGATTTAGCACCACTTTGGGTCTTTGGACCTTTCCTGTTGGCAACCCATACGCAGTGCCTCCCATCGTCCACTAGGTGGTGCAGCTGAGGGGTATGTCAATTTATTATGATGCACTGTTTGGGTGAGCACTGTTAGGGTGAGGGTTGTTAGGGTTAGGTGTGTTCGTTTACTGTGAAGAAAGCACTGTTTACATGAGAATCTGGCAAGTCCCCCACACAGTCACGGCAAGAGCTCTGTGCAGAAGCATAAAGAGAGTTAGCCCTTCCCAAATTCATCTGTGGAGGGAAATGACTGCTGCGAACTCCTAAATATGTTACTTGTGGGTTAACTGATGGCTGATGACATTCCTGAAAGCAAGTCAAACCATAAATCTTTCTGTGCACAAAGCTTGCAATGGCCGTTGCCAGCAGATGTTGTTAATCATAGAACAGTCAGCAGTGTGTCTGTAAACAAACCTAAGACTGCAAATGTTTAGCTGTTCTTAGTGTAAATAAAAAAAAAATTGATCACTTTTATATAGAATCTTGTGATCTTTCACACCATGAAGAGCACTTATAGCTAGGTAAATCACCCTTTAACCTCACTGTTAGTCTTTTGACCCTGACATTCTTGTCCTGTGTTAATCTAATAAAAATAATAATCTATAACTATACCTTGGTCTGAACTCTTAATAACAGCCACATAGACATGTATAAATCTGTCAGCTGTACCCATGAAGATGACGTCCATTTCAAGGAGCAAAAATAATTTCTTTTATATTGTGCAGTGAAAATACCATCAGCGCAAAATGTTTTAGACTATTACCTTCAATTATAAAACACAAGCACCAACTCACTTGGATTATGGATTATAGATTCTGTGAGACCAGCAGAGATTCCTCAATATTCAGTTAGTACACCATGACCAATAGTGTAATATATATACATTATTGTGGCAGTTTCTGTGTAAGCTGCTGCATAACTTGTCTTCCGTGTTTGATTGCAAGAAAAAAATAATCTTGTAATGTTTCTGGCAATAACAAGGTGACTCATCCTGGCAGTAAAGTGGATATAATTTGTATGTGATTGGCACAGGACAGGGTGTGTTTCACCTCTTACAAGTATGAAGTGAATGTTTGCTTCCAGTGCCAGGTTCGCAATGTCCTACTTATGTACTTTTGTATGTATGTATGTGTGTATATGTGTATATATATATATATATATATATATATATATATATATATATATATATATATATATATACACATACACACACACATCTGATAGAGGAGAATTAGTAGTGTTAATAGTTTTGAATATGTTAAGTAGTGGTGGCTCAGGTATATTAAATAAAAACCAGATTATTGATCAGGGTGCTCCTAAGGATAAATTGAACACCATACTTTAAAGAGAAAAAATATCCTTTTGTAGGGCACACCTGATTATCCTAATCTCAAAAAAGCGAGAATAAACTAAATAATAAAACTTAACTTTTATTAAACAGTAAAATCCATATTAAAATATGTGGACATAGGATGCAAGGATTAGAGATTATTAAATTGGTTGATGTAGAAACTTGTAATATAAAGTCAGATATTCTACCCTTCTTTAGCAATTTATAATAAAGTGCTTAAGTGACAATTGAACAGTGTTGCATGAAGTGCTAGTGACAAAAAATATATATAAAGTGCTAGTGGTAAAAGTGACAAGTGCTAAATAATTATATGGCCAAATAAAGACAATCCTGTTGGATTGAGACTAAAAATGTTAATAAAAAATTGCTGCAGGGGTATAGAACAAATACTATGTACAGCTGTGTGCTAATAATAAAAAGGATTCTAGTAGCGTCCTCCAATTTATGGGGTCATACAGTGCTATAAGGTACCAAAATAGCACCAGAATGGCAAGCACCACACAGTGCTTATGTCCGTTTATCCCCTTTGGTGCTGGTCCAATTTCGTAGCGTTCTATAACCCAGGTATTTCCCAATATAATGTCCAGCTCTGCTTCTTGTTGACCAGATTCTCTAAACTGCATAAGCTGACTGGTTAGAGAAAGGGACTTTAGTCTACGGGCCTGTGGTTAGAACGCTAACTATCTTGCTGTGCACGCCGCGATCTAGACGCCTGGAAATGACGTCATAGACCTGCGACTGCGTTCCTACGTCAACCCGTCGCACGTTTCTTGAATTTCATCAAGGGCAACCTGAGGGGATAAAGGGACATAAGCACTGTGTGGTGCTTGCCATTCTGGTGCTATTTTGGTACCTTAGCACTGTATGACCCCATAAATTTGAGGACGCTACTAGAATCTTTTTTATTATTAGCACACAGCTGGACATAGTATTTGTTCTATACCCCTGCAGCAATTTATATTTACATTTGTAGTCTCAATCCAACAGGATTGTCTTTATTTGACCATATAATTATTTAGCACTTGTCACTTTTACCACTAGCACTTTATATATATTTTTGTCACTAGCACTTCATGCAACACTGTTCAATTGTCACTTTAGCACTTTATTATAATTTGCTAAAGAAGGGTAGAATATCTGACTTTATATTACAAGGTTCTACATCAGCTAATTTAATAATCTCTAATCCTTGCATCCTATGTACACATATTTTAATATGGATTTTACCATTTAATAAAAGTTACGTTTTATTATTTAGTTTAGTCTCTCTTTTTTGAGATTAGGAAAATCAGGTGTGCCCTACAAAAGGATATTTTTTTTCTCTTTTTAAAGTATGGTGTTAATAGTTTGCATGAAAAAATACCAAAATAAACATTTAAACTGTTACCCTGAAGTTTGCTGAATTTCTTGCATTTGCAAACTGTTTTCTATCAATGATGACACCCCCTGAAAATCCCATGGAAAATTGGCATACATACTACATTGTATCTTCTTGGTCTTTGAATTGAGCTGCAGCTTTCCTTTAGATTTCTATAATACCAAGAAGGTCTGTGTCCCTTCATTCACTGATTTTGTTTTATCTACATCCCAGGTGATACTTCCCCCCCAGCCACAGTGAATTGTCCCTGAGATCTCTCCCAGCCCCAGTGAATTGCATGCACTCACTCACACAGAGACACATGAACAGAAAATGTTGCAGGTCATTGCAGGACCATAAATCCAAGCGTAAATGCTCATTTGGCTAAAAGACAAATTAAAATAGGAAGAAGAAGCTGAATGTGTAATTTCAGTACAATTCTAATTTGTCATAATTTATCAAGGAGAGGGTGTAACAACCGTGTCACTGCTCAAGCATTTTTACTTGAATGTCGTTTTATGGTCCTTTAAGGATCCAGTGTAGAAGGAGATCTAGCTGTCTGCATACAGAATTGCTGATTGGTTGCAAAAGCTGGGCATGCTCACAGCGACAGGGTGCACTTATTTTACAAAAATTAACCCTCTCAGGAGCCTAGCTCAATTCTGGGGAAGGGGAACATTTTTATTTTAATGCAAAGCTAAAAAAAAGCACGCAGATAAATGTACCGGTAATCATACACGTCTAATTCCCCTCTATCAGATTCATTCATAGCCCAGCTCACTTGCATATACCTTTTAAAAGTTTAAAAATAAGTTAGAAAACATATTTCTTGCTCAGGATTCCAAGAGAAATAATTATTGCACTGCATTCTGGGAAACTACGCATGCAGATGAGGCCACAATGCATTTTCACACTTTAATCCAATATCACTTTATATATGGCAGCTTGTACCATATGGCACCTTATACAGCTTTAGGATGGATTATGCATGAGTTATACCTACCCATAGACAGCTGTTTCGATCTTAAATGGATTTCATCAGTGTCGGACTGGTTCCTAACACAAGTAAAAAAGTACAATTGTGTGTACATTTGCTGTCTAAGAACACGTTAGAAAATGTATACATTATTGTACTATATTACTTCTTTTTATTATGTACGGTGGGGTTCATCTCTCACTCTTTTGCCCACCATAAGCTGTGAATACAATGAATCTGTGGTTAGTGTGTATAACCCCATGCCAGGACTCGGACATTTATACTTTCGACTCCTGAATATTTTTGTAGCCGATAATGTGATATTTTGTTTGTTTTTCTATCATTTAGGTGGAAGGCGTATTCTATGTCAATGACCCTTTGGAGAAGCTAATGTTTGAAGAGCTGAGAAATGCTTGTCGGGGTGGAGGTATGGAACTACATCTTATTTCTTAAATAAGCCTAACTCAAGTAGCTGCCTTTGCTTTGCTCATCTAGCCTGCATTTCACATCTTTTGATAAGATACAAGAGGCCATACTCTAGTTTTTATTTTATTTTTCCTGCACCATTTGAATATTAGAGTGGGTTCCCTGGTGGTCCAGTGATTAGGGTTCGGTGCTTTCACTGCTCCAAACTGGGGTCGATCCCAGTCAGGGAACCAAGAGGTCACACCACCCTTGAAGCCATGCAGGGTTGTGCCTGATCAATACTTGGATGGGAGACCACCTTGGAATACCAGGAGCTGTAGGCTGTGGCCCACTGGAGAAGTAACTGGCAACCCGCTCCATTATCTCTGCCATGAATACCAAGTGGATCAGCATGACCATGGACATAAAGATGTCCTGGTGTGTTACGGTCCATGAGGTCACGGAGAGTCAGAAATGTCTGAATGACTCAAAAAAAAAAAAAACTATTGATGTCTGTGGTGAACGTTCACTTAGACTGGAATGTAATACTTTTCTGTCTTATCAGGTGCAGGAGGTTTTCTTCCTGCCATGAAACAGATTGGCAATGTGGCTGCCCTACCCGGGATTGTTCACGTAAGTTCCTTATACCTCTTTTATTCCATACGATTAAATGGAAATTGCAAGCACCCTATAAATATTTTATTTCTTTTTCCTTGCAATAATAAATTTCAGCTGTTTTTATTTGAGTTTCCTTTGAAGAAACCAAAGGAAAAAGCTACTTTATTTTGCTGCAGAGGACAGAATAACTTGTGGTTTGCAGGGAGCTTATGGTTTGAGATCCTTTCAGAACCTGCTGGGTTGAAGAAGTCCATTTTGTATAGAAAATATTATAAAACAATGTAATATGTATCAGAAATCTTTAGAAATCTAAAAGATTTTGTTACAATCAAGTATGTACATCTCACCTGTATTTTCCCTATTCAGTCCCTAGCATTTTATATACGTTATATTTCTGTGTATCTTATTATTTACATTTTGTTAGAAGACTAAATTAGTTATAATTAATTTACTTCTTCTATGATCCATTTACAACAGAGATCCATCGGACTTCCAGATGTCCACTCTGGATATGGGTTTGCCATTGGAAATATGGCAGCTTTTGATATGAATAACCCTGAATCGGTTGTATCTCCAGGTAATTATTTTCCCTGTGCCACTCTCAGTCATAATATATCTATGTATGAATACAAAATCATAATATGATAATATCTTCTAGTGAATGGTCTAAATGAATTGGCTATTTTAACTTTTCATTCATCCATTACTATGCCGTAACTAAAATGTCCCTCTTCAGGTGGTGTCGGCTTTGATATCAACTGTGGCGTCCGCTTACTGCGCACAAACCTTGATGAGGGAGACGTCCAGCCTCTGAAAGAGCAATTAGCACAGTCCATGTTTGATCACATCCCTGTGGGAGTGGGGTCCAAGGGGGTAATCCCCATGACAGCTAAGTACGTACAACCAGAGTACCATGTTGCTGTTTTAAATACTATCTTTCCTTTCTCGATAAATAACATTAACATGTTGACATGCTGTCTTGTCAGGCTATTTCTTTGCAGTCAACTGCTTCCATTATTGACTTTTTGAAATCTCTAAATGTCCACTTTGCACACTCTATGCAGATGCTGCCTCATTCGTGATTGCATGTGGTGCAAGCCATTGCCGAACTAAAGTGTTATAAGGACCACTGCAGTGTATTATTTGTTTGTTTGAAGAACTTGACTTAATAAAATGGACAAAATGGTTTTACACAGTTTTTAAAATAATTTAAATTTTTAACGATCAGAAAACTGAGCAGCGTTAAGATCGTGTACCAACACCTTTTACAAGACGTCTTCTCCAAATGGCCCCTCGACAATAGTAGTCAATGCAGACTAAGGCTCCACAGGATAACCCCCCTCCCAAGCTACAGACAGACAAGCAGTCTAAGGTGGATCTACTCATGACACAACAGGAGTCATATAAATATTATTTTTTCTTTGAAATGCTTTTTATGTTCCTGTCTTGCATATCTGCCAATGTTATTTTGCTACATAATTCACAAGCATGTGCAGTTTTTTTTTTTTTTTATACTTTAAATTGTGTAAAACTATTTTTGCAGTTTATCAAGTTCTTCAAAAGCACACAATATAAATATAACTCTACAGTTGTTGTTCTTCTTTACAATAACCAACATAGACATTTTTTTTTTAAGTTTAAAGAACAAAAAATATATGTATACTTTTTATTAGAATGCCAGCAACAAAGCAAATTAAGTTTGCTTCCTAATTCTCATCAGTCGTGTTCTATGATCTTGTGCTTTTTTATAATTTGTGATGGCTTCAATTGAAAGAATAAACAATATATTTCTCTTTGCCGTGACTAATGATTTAAAGGCAGTAGCCATTTCCCCAAGTTTTTACTGGGAGCTTCTGTTCTGACCGCTCTGTTTCTAATTGCAGAGATCTTGAAGAAGCTCTTGAGATGGGTGTGGACTGGTCTCTCAGGGAGGGCTACGCATGGGCTGAAGACAAGGAGCACTGTGAGGAATATGGCAGGATGTTACAAGCAGACCCCAGCAAAGTGTCCTCCAAAGCAAAAAAGAGAGGTCTGCCTCAGGTAATTGCTTAGATTGTCAGCTCAATATACTGGAATCTTGTATTTGAAAGCAAAATTGATGGAACCCATGAAGCAAATTCTTTTGAATTTAGTTTTTCCCACATCATTTGATATGTTTTAGGCCATTTTCATATTTGTGTTTCTTCTCACAGCTTGGGACACTTGGGGCCGGAAATCATTATGCAGAAATCCAAGTGGTAGATGAGATCTATGATGAGTACGCTGGCAAGAAAATGGGAATTGACCACAAAGGGCAAGTGTGTGTAATGATTCACAGCGGTAGCCGAGGACTTGGGCACCAAGTGGCAACAGGTAAAGAAAAAGTCATGTGCATGGCAGAAAAACACAAGATCTACACACAGTGCCTTTATAGAAATGTATTTTACTAGTCTTAAATAGCATGGATATTACTAAGTCTTTCACTAGCAATACCTAATGCTTTCATTAGGACTAATTGAAACCTTTTTATTTTACAAGCTGCAATAAGCAACTAAGTAAAGAAAATGGAACCTTGCAGTATAAAATATTTACACATAAAATGTTTAATGGCCACATGTATTAGATTATCTTACTATTTTTCATTGCTACTTTTATTGTTAAGCCTGTCTTTATCAGCAGTTGTGTGTTAATACTAATACTTTGTGGTTGCAGATGCACTGGTGGCCATGGAAAAAGCTATGAAAAGGGATAAGATCACTGTAAATGACCGGCAGCTCGCATGTGCTAGGATCTCATCTAACGAGGGGCAAGACTATCTCAAGGGCATGGCATCCGCAGGCAACTATGCCTGGGTCAATCGCTCTTCCATGACGTTCCTTACCAGACAGGTATGGACTGCAGAGTAGTGCATATATAGACATCAATCTCAAAGGAGTACTGTATATATGTTTTTAGGACGCAGATACTTTGAATCCAATAAACTGATTTTACTTCAGGGCAATTTTACAACAAATAAACAATGGCTCAACATTTTCTATTAAAATAAAATATTATGATCTCAAGAATTATTAGATGGTTTTCAGTAGCATACTCCTTGCTGTTGTCTGTTTGAGGAATCCACTTTGTGACAGTGTATCTGTATTACAGTTTTTTAATCTTCGTATGATGATGAAAGGGGCCTTTAATTCCACGGCAAGGTTTAGAGCCAACTTTATGACCTGATTTGCGCTTTTCTGTTCACAGGCTTTCGCCAAAGTGTTTAACACGACTCCAGATGACCTGGACATGCATGTCATATATGATGTGTCTCACAACATCGCCAAGGTGGAGCAACACGTGGTAGATGGTAAAGAGACGACCCTGCTAGTTCACAGAAAGGGATCTACACGGGCGTTCCCACCCCATCACCCTCTTATTGCTGTAGATTACCAGGTGAGACCATGGACCTCCTCTATGCTATTTTTCAATTGCGCTTTGTTAAAGCAGAGGTGCCTTTTTATAAAATGTGTAAACCCTACACCTAGCAATAATCCATGTTAAATAATATATTGAAATAAGCATGTCTAAAAAATGTAATGCTCATTATCTTATTTTTGTCATTTTCTGTCCTCATACAGTCAGTCTTCTTGTCTATTATTTCCATTTTTTTAATTGAACATATATACAGAGCGAGTAAAGAATTCTCCGATTTTTCGGCTATTATATTTGTCATCCTTAAGTGAATTATTGGATGTAATAATGAAGTCTGCCGCTGGTAATGTTCAGTGTAATTCTGATTTTTGCCATGTATTTCTTCATTTTTGCAAAGTAAATTGAATTATTTTCTCCCCAGCTGACTGGGCAGCCTGTGCTGATTGGCGGCACTATGGGAACCTGTAGTTATGTCTTGACTGGCACTGAACAAGGAATGTCCGAGACCTTTGGCACCACCTGTCACGGAGCTGTGAGTAGGAGATGATTTTAAGATAAAAATCTTACAGCTGTACAATTGAGAAATCTCAACATTTTAGAAGTCTGTATCCACATTTATCACTATCCCACATTTATAAAGCACGAACATATATTCCATAATTTGAAATATTACCGTAAAAATTAATACTACAGACACAAGACTAATGAATACATTAAGAGGATACACAACTGTTCTTTATTTTTATTTATTTAAGTCCGCAACCTGCAGTCCAACCTTTATGCCAATAACTAGGAATGTACCACAGCCAAAAGGTTTACAGTTTAAATTAATTGATTAAATATCAAACCATGTTGCAGAAATAATCAAAATGGTCAGTGGGTGATCCTGACACCACGCACGCACACACACACACACACACACACTTTTACAAATAAAATGTAATATTTAATCATAATGCCTGTGTTACTCCTTACAGGGAAGGGCACTCTCCAGAGCTAAGTCTCGACGCAACCTGGATTTCCAAGACGTCTTGGATAAGCTGGCTGACAAGGGAATAGCCATCCGTGTGGCATCTCCAAAATTGGTCATGGAGGAGGTATGATTCTTTTTTTTTTTCTGAACATATTGGCAAAATGTATTTAATAAATATATTTTAATGGAAAAATGGCTTTGAATTGACTACACTTTGATTGTCACTCCGCTTAAAGACCCTCTGCCCTCCCAGAGTGGTTTTGTTTTCAGTATCTAATTACATCATTATTGGTTTAATGGCCTCTTTTTGCATATGACTTGTGTTATAATAGAGGCTGGCTGTTCAAGGATTGTCATCTTGGAAGCCATATGCAAAGAATCTTCGTTTAGTGGGAGGATCTCTTTAGCTGAGTGATAGTCAAATGTAGTCAATTAAAAATGATTTTCCTCTTACAAAATAGAATTTTCTACATAACTTCCAACTGCAAATATTCATAGTTTCTTGATATTTTGTTATCCTAACAGAATTCGGGCCTGCTGTTTCCCTTTAACATAATCTACCTATGGTACATATTGTATTTAATGTAGAGCTTTTATTGACTTCATTGTAGAAGATTTTCTCTGGTTTGAGTGCATATATACATTTTGTTTTTTGTTTTATTAATTCGGTTTTTATTTTTCAACTTTTTTAAACCTCTTGCACATTTTTTTTTTTTTTCTCAGGCTCCAGAGTCCTACAAGAATGTTACTGATGTGGTTAATACTTGTCACGATGCTGGAATAAGCAAGAAAGCCATTAAACTGCGTCCTATTGCTGTCATCAAGGGCTGAGCACACAGTGTAAGGAAGCAAGACTGAGCGGTAACTGGCAAGACCCGTGACCTTCAACTGGTTTGGGAACACAAGCAGACCTTCTGGGAGACACTAAATGGAGGGATCCAGCTCATCCTTCTAAATCCTAAAACGTCCAAGGCATTGACTTAACCCGTTCAGTTCCTTATTGATGTAAATAAGTCACAATTATGACTCCCTTATCGGCTCATCTACAACTTCTTGTTTACATTGGATTTGGAAGATTTCCTGCTATTAATCCTGACTGGATCCAAGATTTTGTTTGAATTATTTTTGCTTTGCTGAAAGCAGAAGTTTCTGTTTAGCTGCAACATTTTTTCTCTCCTAAGCAGCTAGTTGTCCAGTCTAATTCATGTGATTGCAACTCAATACAGTTTGCATAAAGCACTTAATAGGTCTTATCTTTTTGTACTTGCAAAATTGGCTGCTAAATCCACAACATACTCCTTCATAGTCTCATTTAAGAGTGTCCAACTATACTGAAAATTCAGTACTCCTCCATACTGCATCATGAGAAGTCCGTTATTAATAAAGATATATGTATGTATTCAATAAGAAGAGAGCATTCTCACTGGCAAAGTGATACCTCTCCTGTTCCTTTGTTCTACAATATATTTTACTAAAGTGTGAAGTGATCTCTCAACATAAAGTCTTCCTAGAATATTTTAGGTAATAAAGAGGTTTTGCCTGTCTATTGAGAAAGCACTCACATTAAATAATATAACCCATAGCGCAGAGGAGGGCAACTCAGTCCTACAAGGACTGGCAACAGTCTAGGATTTCAGTATCTCTCTCTGCTGGAGTCCAGGTGGATTAACCTGGATAAATGAAACAGAGTACCTCACATGGGCCCAGTTCAGGAGCTCATGAACTCACAAGTAGCTATTTATACTGAAGTCTTTGGAAAGTTGGTGGCCTTTGTAGGACTGAGTTGCCCACCACTGCCACGGCATATGAGACGAATATGCTGTGATCGCTTAATGACTGAACTAAAGCCATTTAGTGGGACAATTTTACATATATATATATATATATATATATATATATATATATATATATATATATATATATATATATATATATATATATATATATATATATATATATATATATATATATATATATATATATATATATAAAAATTATACACTGAGTGTTTCTTATTGTCTGTAAATCTTGAACATCAACATTTGGGCAGTTTGTGCATTTAGTATATAACCCTTCTCCGGGTTTTGCAGGGTTCATGGTACTCCAGCCCACCTCTGGTATCAAATCTGCTGATGATACAATTTGCAAGAATAGTGTAATCTTATTTATTTCTGCCGTACATTTCCCATTGATTGCCAAGTAGATATTAACCTTATTAATTGGTTACCTCAGGAACACGTTTACTTTCTTTGTGTGAGTAGTTTTAGTTTGAGGAAAGGCTTTAAATGATTGTGTGGAAAAGCCTTCTTTTTTGTTGTTGGTCCTGTAGAGGCCAAACATTTACCATTCATCTAATTTTGTTTCAAATGTAAGATTTATTTTCTTTCTGGAATAATTCTGCATGTTTTGAAAGATATTTGAGTTGCATCTTACAAAATATACATGACACAATAAAAGATTTAACAGGCTGCATGTTTTTGCTTGTGTTGTTTAGTCGTTCGGTCATATCCGACTCTGTGACCCTATGGAAACAAAAAATGCCAGGACATACACATTTGCTTGTTCACATTTTTTTTATTTTTTTTTTTATTATTTTTATTGTGACAAAAGAGAATACAAATAAACACCAGTGGTGTAAAAGAAAAAACAATTAAATCTTTATAATATAACACAACATTTTTCTATTAATATATCTTCTCCTTGTTTCTTTTTTCAGCTTTTCTTAATTCTAGCAATAATAAATCTATTACTATAAACATGTTATATAAATATTTTCTATACTATATAATATCTAATGATAATAATATTTATCAGAACCATATTTATCTTTTTCACTTAGATATTTTACATAGCAAATCCAAATATTAAGTCTAATATTGTAAACCTTTTATATAGTTAGTAAATAACATATTACTCATAAACCATTTTTTTTTATCCTTTTTCTTAACCACTTCTGTTTAACCAGATTTACAACTTAATGTTTTCTGCACATTCATTTTTTAATTGTGGTGTGGGACTTTCTTCTTCATTTACGTCTGATCTGGTGTCTCTATTGTTTTTTGAGTGGATTTTCTTTGATCTGCTTTGTATTAGGGGATTTTGATTCTGTCCCAAGTTGTTTGGGATTGGTAAGTTCCACAAATGGAGCATCGCTTCACCCTCCTCATGAGTATGAATAGTGATGTCTCTCTTCTTTTGATATGTTCAGTCTAAAAGGAAAACCCAAAGTATATTTGTATCCATGCTTTGTAATCACCTTTAAAAAGGGTTTCAGGAGTTTCCTTTTGTATAAGGTAATGGGTGATAAGTATGAGAAGATTGCTGGTTGACCTCCTTTTAATTCCAGGAACACCATGTCTAACAGCTCTTATAAATAAGACTTTTGTAGAAAATAATGGCATCTGACAATCACATCTCTTGGTTTCTCATTGGAGGATAGTGGAGCTTGTAGGACTCTATGAATCCTGTCCAATCTAAGTTCTTCACTTAGATCTTTCATGTATAGAGAGAGATCTTGTACTGATTCAGATAAATTACATATGCGAATGTTTTGTCTCCTAGAACTATTTTCTAGATCCTCTTGTATGATTTAAAATTGTTTTTGTGCCTCTTTAAGCACAATCAGATCATTTCCCTTTTTATGTGGGACCTAAGAAGGTTGTTATACTATTTCTAAAACTTTGGTATTAGTATACTATTTCTAAAACTCTTGTATTTCTGCTGTTTTGTTCCCTATAAACTCGTACCCCAGCTTTAGTTTCTAATTTGAAAGAGGAGATTCATTTTTTCCAGCCTTCAAAATCTGTTGAGGTGTTGAGAAGAATGCATAGTTTATTTTGTAATGCAGTAATCTTGAATATTTTTTAAAGAACATGGCTCCAGCCATCTTTTATTTATTTTCTTACTTTTAGTCATTAAGATTTTGTTAGAGAATATGTTAAAACACAATGTCTCTTCTAGACTTGTCAACAAGATGTTGTTTCCAGAGTAGCCAGTAGATGGCTGTATAAACTTATGCTGGTTATTTTAATCAACTGGAACAAAAAATAACTTCTTCACTGCAATGGTTTACATACAATGAGATGTATATGAAAAATATAAATGTGATTTATTGGAGAAGGGTCTTAAATATCCATATGGGGCTGGGAGGGGGATTACTGTTATAAAATGTATGTTATTGTTATTATTAACTTTTATTTGTAATGCACCAACATATTCCATGGCGCTGTACGAGGGATAAGAACAAGGAAAAATATAATATTAACAAACTGCAGAAAATGGACGGCCCTGTTTTGAAACTAGAATCTTTGTAGAAAGTGCTTTATTTTTATTTTATTTTTTATTTTTTTTCAAAGCATCCTACAAGATTGGAAAGGAAAGCATATGCTGCTGATTGGTCAAGTGCAATTCGTATTCATGTCTCTATAAATAAATTCTAAATAGTGTGGGTGGGGGGTTGATATTAGATATTTTTCAGAGTTAACCATATAATAGGAAAGGCAGCCTGAAAGAAGAATGGGAAATGGTGTCAGGGAGATTGAGGACTGAGACAAAGGAACCGTGAAGAGAAAATAAGAGGAGAAGGTCTAACTAAGTAAGGCAAGTAGTAAAGCAGGGGAACGGTGGCTTGATTTAGCAAGGGGGTGATATTTAGCTACAAAATTATTTTGATCTCGCAAAAAATAACATGCATACATTAATGGGAATATTAATAATGATATTGGCTCCTGCAGTGGGACAACCTCCATAGTCCTGTTCGTACCTTCCAGGTGAGTTGCAAAATTCAGAATTTTTTCGGCGTTTACTCAGGAACAGGAAAGACAAGCTGACGATGTAGAAAAGGCCTTAAAGAAGCATAGGAAATGTGAGGGAGAGAGAGGACTGACCGTGCACATTTATTATTGAACATTTAACACATTTTTCTCACATGCAATATAATTTTCAAATTTGCAATATCTTTTTCAGATTACTAACTTTGGCCCTCATTCAGTTGCAATTTGGCCAATTGAATAGGGCTCTAAATAAGCACATAACATATTTTTTTGAAATAAGTTTTTAGTTAAAGACTTGCTTTTGGATAGATGTTCACAAACTAAAAACTTCTTTAAAAAATATGTTATGTGCTTATTTAGAGCCCTATTCAGTTGGCCAAATTGCAAATGAATTAGGACATTTGAAAGTATTCATTGTGATGCAAAAGAGAGAAGATGGGTCATTGATTTAGAACCAATGACTTACTCATGAAAACATTTTATAAACCTTACTTTCCACTAGACCAACACACTCTGCTTAAAAAAAAACTGTGTAAAAGCTAAACTAAAATAATTTTCTTAACTATATATTTATATTGAACAATTAAGTGAACTGTGAGCTAGTCATTTATATACTGTAGGGCTTCTATCGCTCTTTTGCCCACCATATTATAAATGATTGTTGTGGTGAACTACCTACTCATAAGGTCCACAACACAAACTGGGATCCTGCCCCAAGCTGATAATAGCCAGTAAGCTTGAAATGGCTGTACATGGATAGGAGTCTCAGCTTGTGTAAAATCCAACCTTGGCTTTGCATTAAAGCTGTGTAATTCAGCATCCGTACGCTTAAATGAGGCAATGTTGGATAATGGCTATGGATTGAAAAGTGAGGCATTTGTGGGCACATTTGCATGTCCCAGCATAGCTTACCAGAATGCAGTGTAATAACTGTTTTTCTCGGAATTCTGAGCTGGAAGCAGGTTTTTTTAAACTTGTTTTAGACATTCAAATGTGATCACAGATATAATATTTATTTACAATATATATATATATATATATATATATATATATAATGTGTGTGTATACAGCATTTTTCCTCTTAATTATTATTTAAATAAAATATGTATTTTTTAAAACGGTAAAGAAATAGTAGTCTTTGGGTGGAATCAAATTCAGGACCTTTAGCTCCACAACAGCTGCTCTACTGACAGCTATTTTACCAGGTATTACTATGGAGCAGTTACAATGTCACTGCCTGATTCAATCACTGAAAGCTTCTGCACCTGGATCTAATGAATCATTGCAGTACAGACCTCATTACTCATTCAGGCACAGCTAACTCACTGAAGTAGACAGACTTCAACTGATCATAACGCCACCAATTCAGCTTCAATTTTCAAACTTAGATTTGTCCCCCTATATATAATGGTGCAGAGCACATACAGGGGACTTTTAGGATCCTTTAATGCTCCTTATTTTGTGTCTCAATTTCAAGTATCGATATCCTTCCTTCCTTCTAGCGATCTATTTTCTGTGAGAAATGGCTGGTATAAAACAATTACAAAACTGACCAGGTGTTCAATTAGCATGTTTAACACAGAAAACTCATACAAAACCATTATGAGGTGGTACTTGACTCCAGCCAGACTGAAGCTCTCAAATCCATCCTTGGATGGCAGTTGCTTCAGAGGCTGCGACTTCCCAGGTACATTAAGACATGTCCTTTGGGACTGCCCTAAGATTGCCCATATACGGTCAGAAACATACATCATTTTAGAGAAGGGGGGGACATCGGATCCCCAAGAAAACGAAGGAAGTGTTACTAGGTCTACCTATCAATTGTCTCTACAATGAATCTCAACTTGTGTCAAGTCAATTGTTTTTAGCAGTCAGGACAACCATCGCTAAAAATTGGAAATCGTCTATTCCTGAATATAGCGTAATCATGAAAAAAATCACACTCACAATTACACTCAATGAGCATTATCTCAGCCGACCTAGATAATTCCCATAGAAAGTGGGCACCATTGGGTGTTAATACCCCAAAAAGGGATAGCAATACTCATACTACTCCCAGAGGTAACCGCATACTAAAATTCACCAAAACAACAAGTTTTATTTTCCTAGAATTCTAATCTCCCTCCTCCTTATTTTATAACTTAAGACAATAGTCTAGGAAGTGTGTAAGATGTATACAAGCTCCTTCAGACGCTCAGACTGTCTGTAAAAGGGGCTCTGAAGTTGTGCCAGGTATTTAAAGACACACAGGATAGGAATGAATTCTCTGTTGGTGTTTGCAGTATATGATTTTGATCCTATAATTATTAGTTTTTATGTTTGTGTAAATCATTATCTGATTAATATACAATGCATTCCCACTACAAAGTAAAAACACTGGATTTTTTTTTTGTTATTCCTATAAATGGATATATTTGACACAAAGCAATATGTTGAGACTTTGCCTTTTATGCAACGATTGGTGCAGAGTTTTTCCTAATTTGTCCGTGCCGTCATCTGACTACAAATGTAACAGCCAGCGCCCCCCGAAACAAATAGTCTGGGTCTTCTGAACAGGACGGCCATCAGAAATGTAATAGGTCTCCCCCAGATCGATGCACCCCCTTTTTCACTGTCTCCCATAGCCAGCTTTTATGTTAACTGCACATATAGTAGTGACATATCTTATATGTATATATATATATATATGTATGTGTGTGTGTGAGTGTATATTAACTGAAAGTGCACATATAGTAACTGAACATATGGTTGTGAAATATCTTTTTTATATGATGGCTTGTGTATAATTGTCCCTGCCCAGGCTCCCAGAATGCAGTGCAAAAACTATATTTCTTAGAATACTGAGCAGGAATTTATTTATTTTTTTAACTTGTTTTAGACATTCCAATGTGAACACAAATGTACTATTTATATACTGTACATATGTTAGTGAAATATCTTATTTATATATGTATGTATGTGTGTGTGTGAGTATATATATATATATATATATATATATATATATATAGTAGAATCCCAGTTATCCGGGACCCAACTAACCAAGACTCTCAAGCAACCGGCACCGGCATCAATTCCCCATTTTAAATAAACTCCCGCTAAACCGACATAACCAGCACAATCGGGAGTTCGAGACTAAAAAAAAAAAAAAAAAAAAAAAAAAAAAAGCTAACTTTTTTTCTATTTTTTTCTGGGCCTAAAAGGCCCAATTTAGGTACTAATGCCTTTTTTTTTTTATAATTAATGTTTTATTTAGGACAAGTCAATCTTATACAACAGTTTAGTATAACATAGTATAGAAAAGTCTATCATGTAAATAGCAAAATACAATCACAAAAAGAGTGAAGAACAGATCCGAGATATGCAAAAATCTAAGCATTCTATCCTTCTCAGCCTGCTAAGTTTTCGTGATCTAATAACTGTCCAGAATTTTTAATAAAATGGTGTGAATGAAGCATATAAAAATAAACATGAAATACCAGTTCTTAACTCCCCCACCATACTAACTTGGACCAACTGAAATCTGGCTTCTATATGATCTTCTATACTGTGATGTAGAAAGACGTCCTAACATTTTTTCTCTTTTTGATTATCAACCTGCATTCTTGAGTACGCTTGCTCTTAACTATTTTACAAAATATTTAGCTATCATTAAACTTCCTCAGCTTATGTCTACTTGTGTTAATAAATATAAAATATTCAATACCTGCGAGCTCCCTCATCATCACTCCAAAAGCCTCCATCCAGATGCGAACCAGCCATCCTCTCCAGCCGCCTCCATCCTCCAATTTCCCAAACTCTCCCATCCAATCTCCATCTAGATCTGTGTACTATATTTGGACACCAACCAGGAAGCCCATGTGCTAGTAAACCTGGGCATTGTGTTCTGCAATGAATTCGCTATTCTCTCATTTATCATTATATAATTGATTTTTGTAATAACTTCTTTGATTGGCAATACAGAGGTTTTCCAATTTTTGGCAATGCAATTTTTAGTGGCTAAGGTCCAAAATTGCCAGAGTTCATTCTGATCTCTAGATAAATCATGATATTTCATTCCCAGAAGGCATGTTTCAATTTCGGGTCTTAAACTCCTGTTTGTAATTCGTGTAAACAAGTCTGTGAGTTCTCCCCATAACTTCTGCACAACGGGACATGTCCACCAGATATGTAGGAAATTCCCTTCTGTTTTACATCCCCTAAAACATTCTCCATTTATATCTTTATTAAATTTTGCCATCCTTTGGGGGGTGTAATAGGTTCTATGCAATACCTTAATAGAGGTCTCAAGTAGACTATATGTATATGAGCCCCTTGTCAGATTAGTACAGATTCTTTTCCAGGCAAAGACATCTAATTCCTTTCCCAGGTCCTGTTCCCACTTTATCATAAATTTAGTTTTTTGTGTGTTCTGGAACTCTATCAAGTAGGAGTATATGTAACCTAGGGTGCCTTTCATCGAGGGTATCTTTTCACAGATAGAGGACCAACCTGTATGTGCAGGAATCCCATAAACATGGATTAGCGAGGAGATCCAGTGTCTAAACTTCCGATAGTTCCATAACTCCTTCTCCGGAATTTGAAACCGGGATATAATAGAAGTATGTGTTAACAGAGCCTCCGTGGAAAACCATTCCCCTATTCTCTTTAGAGGGCTAGTCAGCCACCATATTTTGGAATTTGGGCTAATAGTGGTCTCAAACTCGGGGAAAGATGTCAAGGACATCAGTGGTGATAGGGTTGGAATCAAGGTGCTCGCTTTTTTAAGCCTATCCCAGGCCTGAAGGGTCATAGAGATTATTGGGTTAGTATGTCTGCGTCTCGTGTCTATTTTTGCTTTCTCCCAGATCACCGTATCCCATGATTGGGGTTTCATCTGCCAATTTTCAATAAAAGTCCACAGCGGTTGCAGTTTACTAGAATGGGTGACAGGGATGCACGCCAGCCGTGCTGCTTGTAAATAAAGCCTCAGATTAGGACAAGAAAGACCCCCTTTTTGCCTATTCCTATACATCGTTTTCCTCACAATACGTGGTGGTTTATTACGCCAAATAAATCTAAACATTGTATTTTGGAATTTATCTATTTCCCTCATACATAGGTTAATTGGTAAAGTTCGGAAGAGATACAGAATTTTTGGGAGCACTGTCATTTTTATTGATGTTATACATCCTGTCCATGATATTTGGTACTTAGACCAGGTCCTTAAGTCTTCAGTCAGCTGCCTAATTAATGGTGGGAAGTTAGCTTTGTATAGACCCGCCAAATTTTTAGTAAGCCTAATCCCCAGGTATTTGATTGAATTTTTAGTCCATTGAAAATTAAACGCCGCCTTCAATGTTTCTATTATAGGCCCTGGAACCCCTACCCCCAAGGCCTCAGTTTTTTCTTCGTTTATCTGTAGCCCTGACATGGCCCCAAATTCCCTTAAAGTAGACAATAATTTAGGAATAGAGTTTACAGGGTCCGTTAGAGTGCATAAAAGATCGTCTGCGAACAAAGAGCATTTCAGGTGGTGGTGACCTACCTGCAGACCCCTGATCTCCCCTTCTCCTCTTATCTTTTGAGCCAAAGGCTCAATAGCCAACGCAAAAAGCAGTGGAGACAGGGGACACCCTTGCCTGGTACCCCGCTGAATGTTAACCAGAGCCTCTCCTGTCCCGGGCATCCTTATATGAGCTTCAGGGCTTCTATATAGTGTTTTGATTAGGCGTATAAAGTTTCACGTAATACCGAATTTAGCTAGCACTGCATATAAGTAAGGCCACTCTACTGTGTCAAATGCCTTTTCCATATCCAGCGCCAACACACAAAGAGGTGTCTTGCTTTGGGAGGCCAGGTGTATAACATTCATGGTCCTACGAATATTATCTACCGTTTGTCTATGTTGTATGAACCCGGTCTGGTCCTTGTGTATTAGGGTTGGGAGAAACCTTGCCATCCTATTTGCTATAATTTTAGTTAATAATTTAATATCCCCATTCATGAGGGAAAAGGGACAATAATTTTTCTGCTCCAGGGCATCCCTCCCCTCTTTAGGGAAGATTACTAAGTTCGCTGTGCTGAGTTCCGGTGGCATAGATCCCCCACAAAGTATGACATTAAACAGAGAGCTAAGATAAGGGGCTAAAATGTTCCCAAATACTTTATAATAGGAGTTGGTGAAGCCATCCGGCCCTGGGGCCTTCCCTGATTTCAAACTTTTAATGGTTTCCAATATTTCCTCTACACCCACCTCCGCATTCAAATCTTCCAAATTTTGCTCTGAGGCTTTAGGAAGATCACACGAATCCAGATAGGATCTAAGAGCATCCGGGCTCGGGTTTGTTTTTGTCAAATAGATCGAGTTGTAAAAGTCCCTAAATGTGCGTTTGATTTCGCTCTGACTCACTGTCATCTTCCCAGACCTAGTTCTAATCCTCAGAATTCTGGACAATGCTGCTTTAGACCGAAGCTTCCGTGCCAGAAAGGAATCTGGTTTATTAGCTTTGGAGTAAAACAGCTGATTCGTCCGTCTCAGGGCACTCTCAGTCCTGTGCGAAAGCAAGGCATCAAGTTCCAATCTAGTGTCATCTATTCTTTGGCGTTGTTTGGTGGAGGGGTGTGTTTGATTCTGTAGCTCTAGATCTTGTAACTTTATAGTAAGTTCCTGTTCCTGACGTATACTATTTTTTTTTATGACAGATGCCATTTTGATACACATCCCCCTGATATAGGCCTTATGGGCCATCCACACCCATCCTATATCAGAACCCGGGGTTTTATTTAACTTGAAATATTGTTGCAATTCTTTCTGTATCTGGCCCGTTAGCGCCATATCTGTTAACATACGTTCATTGATTTTCCAGGAATATGGAGTCCTTGATTCTCCACCAAGATCCATATCCAAGGAGACTGCCGAGTGGTCTGACCACGGGCATACCAAAATTTCCGAGCCCCTGGTTTGGTCAAAAAACTTGGAGGTTACCAAAATCGTGTCTATCCGTGAGTAGGTCCCATGCGTATGTGAGTAGTAAGTGTATTCACGACTATTAGGATGATGTCCCCTCCAGGCATCCACTAAGCCCATTCTGTCTAACACCCCTTTAATCTGTTGTAGTTTCCGCGAGTATCTATTAGTGGCTTGGGAACTCGAACGATCCAGCCCATGCTCCAACACAAGGTTGAAATCCCCCCCCTATCACCACCAGACCGTCTGACCAGGGTTCCAATTTTCTCAACATGTGTAGTAAACTTTTATGGGGTGCCACCGTGTCCGCATAAAAGGATACCAGCGTAAGCCTAACTTCCTGAATAGTTCCCCGCAAAATGACATAATGCCCATCTTTATCTATCAATTTGGAGTCAATCTGAAAGGGAAAGTTACGGTGAATAAGAATGGTGGCTCCCGCTTTTTTGGACCTTTGGGTTGAAGAGTGGAAAGTGGGATATTCCTTGTTTAAGTATGAGGGAATATGATTCTTTGCAAAATGCATTTCCTGCATAAAAATGATAGATGGTTTCTTAGTTTGATAATACAGGAAAGCTTTCCTTCTTTTAAATTGGGAATTAAAGCCCTTAACATTGTGTGTTAAAAAACTATATTTCTCCCTCAGAACTCTAGCCATGTCTGTCCTGCATCCCGAGATAATTTGGTCTAATCATCTTACCTTGTATTAGTGTGAGCTGGACTGGATGGGGCGACCAGAGAGGCGCTTGAGCCAAGACAAAAGGCTCCTTGAAGCTGTTGCAGTGATGAGATACGAGCACGCAATTCTGGGGATGAAAAAAATAGCAAAAAGACAAGTTAACAAATGAGGAGTTCACAAGAAGATCAATATCTTCGCAGTTATCGAGGAGTACTATCCTACATAACGTTTTTAATACACATAACTTCCTACGACAATCGTAAATCCTGGCTTCTAGGGGAGAGAGTAATGGACCCGCCATTCTCTAATACGGCCCCGTTAGGAAGGGGTAATAAATTTCTTTGAGGTACAAAAAGATCCAACTAAGGAGAGGGGGGATACCCTCGACAATGCAAATTATCTAACCAACATTATAACTAGCAGCATATTAACTAGCTGAAAAAGAAAGAATCACAACTGTAAAAAACAACATTTTTGAAGATTAGCAAGTTCTCCAGACACCGAAATCCAGATAAAAAAGTCCCGTGCAACCGCCAGAAGGATTCTTAGACCCCTCCAGCTTGGGGCTCAGGCGTCTTGGTATGTCTCTCTGGAGGGATAGTCAAGGCCTCTAACGTGTCAGCCTCTCCAATTCTGTTTTTACTCCTAAGAGGAACCGAGGTCCACTGTCTCTTAGGGAGAGGATTCAGGGTCACACGCTGATTTTCAGGGTCTCTGTGGCCATCATCTGAAGTTATATGCAGCATTTGTAGCAATGACTGGCAGCCTTCCAAACTTTGGACCGTGTGAGTTTTCCCCTTATATTGAAAAATCAGGGCAAAAGGGAAGCCCCATCGGTATTGGATACCATGCTGGATGAGAATTCCCAATGCCGGTTTCATTTCTCTTCTCCTGGTCAACGTGATAGGAGAGAGGTCTGCAAACACCATGAGTTGAGCATCATCTGGTCCTCTAAGATCCAAGATCTTTCGGGTTGCAGCTAGTATTATGTCCCTGGACTGTTGTCGGGAGAATCGGACAATTACATCCTTAGGGGTATCCATATTCCGAGAAGCTCCTAGCGCCCTATGCGCTCTTTCTATATCAATGTCCGCTTCTGCCCCTTCTGGTATGATCACAGTAAGCAAGTCCATAATATATCTTTTCAGATTCATTATCGCTTTAGGAATCCCCCTTATTCGTATGTTATGTCTTCTAGATTGATTCTCTAGATCTTCATACTTGTCCTCCAGAGCCGCAATGCGTGACGCGTGGTGATGCGTCTCCCTCCTGTCTCTATCCTGCGCTTCAACCAGTTGGTCAACTGTTTCTTCTAGTTGGTGGGTTCTTTGACCTAGGTCCTGGATGTCTTTCCTGATTGCATCCACCGTTTTAGTTGTGTAAGCTTTAAACAGTTTTTCAATTTGTGCCAGCGCATTCTTGGATAGGTTTATATCAGCCTGGGTTGCTTTTTGTATGTCCTCCCCCTCTGATTCCTCAGAGGGGTCAGATCTCACCTCACCAGGAGTTTCAGGGGGTTTGCAGTAGTCCGTGATTCTCTTAAGTGGAAGGGATTTTTTACTCTTTCCCATCTTGGGCTGCTGTGGACCTTTCACAGAATATGAAATACTTAAGTTGCCGCGTAGATGTATGCCCCTTTCAGGGATGTGTTCTTGTTAGAGTTGAATTCCGGCTTGTTGTTTTACAAGTTGTGGCGTGCTGTGTTGCTATGCCATGATCTGTCAAGGTCTCCCCCGGTGGATCATATTAGACCTACATTACTCTCTGTCCACATGGAAGCAGTGTTCAATAAGCAAGTAAAGTAGTTGAATTGATCTTAGTAATCAGAGATCTAGTTGGTTTGAAAGTGAAGCCTGAAAGTTGCAGCCATGAAAAGTAATGCCAAACTGCCTTGCCAATGATCACACTTGTCATGTGTGTCAGTCTCTGTTTCCTGGGTATTACTTATACACTGCCACTTGTAGGTTCAGAACAGTCAGTAGCACTGGCATAAATAGTTGAAATGTAGATGTAGTATATATAGGGGTCTCTGGGCCTGCAATGAAGCTGTTTACTCACAGTTTAGGGTCAGGCTGTAGTTGTTCTTCAATTACCACAAAGTCCCAGTTGCAGTAGTACTAAGGCCTTAGGTTCTTCCCTTGGCTAGCAGCCTAAGATGGCCGCCACCCGTTTTCGCAGGCTTTTTGTTGCTTAATCTTGCCGCCCTGTGGGCTCCAGGTCTGGGTACAGACCCCCCAGCACCCCTCCGGCCGGAACCAACCGCCACCGGGCTCTTTCAGGGGGACACTGCAGGCTTGCAGGGTATGTGCTGCCCCCAGGCCTCAATCCGGAGTTCTCTCCGTGTGGGGAGTCAAATGGCCGCCGCCCGGTCTCCCCAGGTCTATGCCCAGCCACTACCTGTTAGGGCCCCCTGTTCAGACCTCACCACGCTGCCCAGTCGGATCTCCACTGCGCCGGACCTCTCCCCGGCGGTCTCTTCGAGTGCCTCACAGCAGGGGGGGCAGCTAGCTGCGTTGGGGGAAGCTTCTCCCCTTCTGCCTCCGCCGTGGTGCCGCTGTGCCTCCCGTCTTGGACTCCAAAAAATTACCAGGGGTTCCGGGTCATCCCCTCTACTTCCCCAGCTACTTTGGGTCCGATTTTGGGATTCTCAGGGCGTCTAATAAGCCCAATTGTGCAATTCTGTGCTGGAGCTCTGGGCTAACACGTCCAGCTCCTTGCAGATACAAGCTCCGCCCCCCCTTCTACTAATGCCTTTTTAAAGGCATTTTAAGTTTTTTGGGGGGGTTAAAGGGTTGTTTATACCCTTAAATTCGAGGACTCCCGATTTACTGGAAACTACACGTATCCGGCAATAGGGAATCCCCATAGGTGCCGGATAACGGGAGTTTTACTGTATATATATCAACCGCAAATGCACAGATTTGAATATGACAAATATCACATATATAGTTGTGCATCTTGCGATGTTAGTGATGTTTGCGATGTTGGTAAACCACCTGCATCCCTCGCAAAGCGAGCCGTTGACGCCCGCGGGACTTGAGCTGTAATGAGTGATGAAGGCGCTCATTGAGGCACGCGGGACTTACGCTGCAATGAGCGCCAAAGGCGGGACTTGAGAGGGTCGAAACTGCGAGCCAAGAGCGTAACTCTAAAAACTTGAAAAAACAGCAAAATAACTTAACAAAAACAATAACACTCTCACACATAGCACAGGGGGAGAGCCAGGAAGCCTGGGAATGAGGTTGCAAGCACATTTAAGCCATATTTGACGTTTTTCGTAAATACAAAATCGGCAAAGCGAGGAAGAAAATGGCGGATAAAAATCATACAAATTCTGAAACTGGATGAAAACGAGGCTGAGCAAAGCCAGACACGCGGGAATTAGAAAATACACCACGGCAAAGACTCACATTGTGTGGCAAACAGCATTGCCAGGCCTTACAATTGTATTCCCGTCATTTTTGATGGGCAAGTTCCTAGTATAATATAAATGCTTGCAAGTATGGGACCCCTCCCAGGATGGGCTCCTCACAAAAATACCTCTCCCAACTGTCAGCAGCCTTGCTTCTGAACTCTCCAGATACAGTGTGTATAGAGAAATAAAAATAATAACTGTATTCCAGCTTTCTTTAAGTGTGTTTATCTCTAAAACTTACTTATTATACAAAACGGGAGTAACTACCTAAAAGTTAATATTTTTGGGGGCATTTCAAATATTTGGAGGTATGAATAAAAGATCCTGTAAATATGGAACTACAGTGCCCCATTATGTGGCAATAGGGTGACATATGCGACAGGTTCACTGATATTTCAACAAGAATACAAGAGATATTTCAACGAAAAACAAGATTTCCCTGCTATTGTGATAAGTGCGAGGATCGGGATATCACTGAACCGGTACACAAGCAGATCACCACAAGACGCCTTGACCCCATCTTCCATCTCTAACTAGAATACAATATTGTTTCTCGTGAAGCCTCAGGGTCACTTTGTCAGGACCTCAGCCTCTGGTTCCACTTGGCCGGTGGTCTTTCCTTACCTGATAATAGGACCTGACAGATCTGCTCAGTCAGACCCTCCCTCACAATCATTGCCCCTTTGTTCCTGAGCAATATAAACACTCTTAAATCATGTCCCCTCTGGGCAAGAACTCATGAAGCCGAGCAATTACAGAGCATGTAAATACACGCTCTCACTCTCAGACAGGAATGTGTCTCTCTATCTGCCTTTTACTCACCTATCTGTGCACCTGTTGTTCTCCTTGTTAAGCACCACTACATGATAAGGAAAATATGTATATTTCACAATTTTGAGTAGGGAACCCGCATAAATCTAGTTTATAATAAAATAATATATATTATACATTTTGAGGCCTCTGCTATTAAATAAATTATTGATACTTTAGTAAAGGTTGTGTGTGTGAGAGGGGCGTTTACATTCCTGGAGAGTAGGGCTTGCATTTATTCACACAAGCAATCTTCATCTATACATGTGGGGGGGGGGGATGTTGTTGTCTGAGACTAAATGAGATCTAATTATCTAATAAATTCCCCTCACCTCTCCCTCTTCCCACCCCTCCCTCAGATGATAGATAAAACCACACACCCCTAATATTGGAGCTATGAGGAATTAGTGAAACAAAGGCAAGATGGATACTTCTATACACTGCCTTCAAAAATGCCGTGTTTCTCTAAAAAAAAAATATTTTGCTCATGATTTACACAGCTGCTAATGTTTTTAGTTGGTTGCATACTTCACAAACAAGTGTAATTTTAACAAATAATAAGACAGCCTTTAATGTAACACATTGTGTCATAGACCCCTTTCCAGGGCCTGGATCCCGGTGCATTGAGCCACCATAGATGACAGACTGCCCAATTGGAAAATGGGTAGAAGAACTATATTTGCACATGGGAAATGTGGGCAGGTGGGTGGTGGGGTAAATAGCCCCAAGACATAGTGCCATAGTGTACTTTGGAAATGTTAACAATCTTAAATGTGATCCATTAAAACAATTGCGACGTTCCCCAAGACTATAACATGACCACTAGAGAGTTCTTATACATGGCCGGCCTTGGGTAGTGTGACAGAGTTATCCAAGGGATTTATGTAACTCAGCTCTGATCCGTCAGGAGGACTGAAGGTGTTAACTTTCCTACTCAGTTAATTAGCTGCACCTGGGCAGACCTGATTTAAGACTGCTCCTGGAGTTGGTATGGAGTTGCCTATGGACTGATTGTTTGCAGTTTGTCTGACCTGGAGAAAGACACACATACTGAGACAGCATCCAGCAGAATATAACTGCTTGGAGCAAAGTGGAGACCTGGAAATCTGAATAAATATGCAGGCCAGAGATTTAACAAACTATTAGACTGTTTGTTTTCCTCCACGCTGGCTGGATGAGCGCTTATTAGTCAGGGAAACTGTATATTTGTTAAGGCAGTGCTTCAGTTGAAGCTAGGACTATTATTTTCATTGATTGGTTTTGTTTGTTATTTTTGTGTCACTGGATTCATTTTTAGTAAAACTTATAAAAGTATAAACAGCCTCTTGTATTATTTTTCTCCATCAAAGTGCTAGAAACACCGGACACAGACCCAGAGGAGACTGATAACTTGTCACAGTAGCTGTCCATCTATATAATATAACTAGCTACTTGCCCATCAAAAATGACGGGAAAAAAAATTGAACACTGGGAATACTGTACCTTTGGCGCTCATCGCGAGCCCTAAGCTGAGCGCCTTTGGCACTCATCGCGTGGCTCGTAATGAACGCCTTCAGTGCTCATTGCGAGCCTATCCCCACATGTACTTCAACTTTCCTGCTTTGCACTGATCACCTGAGACGCTCATGGCCAGCCCCACGCTGAGCGCCTTTGGCGCTCATTGCAGGGCTCTCAATGAACGCCTTCAGCGCTCATTGCAAGCCTCTCCCGCTCGTGGTGCTCATCGTGAGGCCAGCAATGAGCGCTTGTGTCCCTTTCCTCCCACCTACTGTACGGTCTGCTCAATGCAGGTTTCGTTAACCTGCAAGTTTTGTGCGTTGGTTCTATTTCCGAAGACCCGCTTGCCTGGCGTTGTTGGTGTAAGTGTTACTGTCTTTACCGTTATGTATTTTCTAAGTCCAGCATGCCTGGCTTTGCTCGGCCTCGTTTTCATCCAGTTTCAGAATTTTTAGGTTTTTAGTCCCGTTGGCCTCAACTGCTCGCCTCGCTTTGTAAGGCAAGCAATGCGATGACTGCCTTTGGCGCTCATTGCAGCCTAAGTCCTGCGTGGTTGAGGGCTCATCTCGCTTCGCAAGGCTCGCAAAGTTTGACCAACATTGTAAGCGTTCCCCACACTGACAACTATAAATGTGACTAGCTACTTCTTCAAAAATGACGGGAATAAAATGTTAAGGCTGTGAATGCTTTACCTTCGGCGCTCATTGCAAGCCTCTCCCCCTGTGTAGTTTATAGGCCTGGCGCTTGAGTGTTACTGTGTTGGGTTAAGTGTTACTGCCTTGTGTTAAATGTCAGTGGCTTGGATTAAGTGTTACTGGCTTTCGGTAAGTATTACTGCTTAGGGCTAGTTTTACGACCTTGGGCCTCGTTTTCGACATTTTGCGTTTTTTTAGCAGCTATTTTTTTTCTTGCATAAGCAGTTTTCGATCGTGAAAAAACGGCACATATGCCTCAACTTAACTTGCAACCTCACTCACAGGCTCCCTGGCTCTCCCCCTGTGCAGTGTATGAGTCTGTGAGTTAATTTGAGGCATATTTGTTTTGTTTTTTTCATGTCTTTACAGTTTCGTGGTTCGGCCGTTAGTCGTAATTTTGCAAGGCGCACAGTGCATGTACGGGTTTCAGTCCTGAGTCGTACGAGTCGTAAGTTCCGTGTGCCTCAACTGTTCGCCTTGCTAAGTCCCGTGTGCCTCAACTGCTCACCTCGCGAGGCTCGCGGTGCAATGAGCGCCTACGGCAAAGTGTGACCAGCATCGTAAGCGTTCCCCACACTGACAACTATATATGTGATATGATATAACACAGTTTCTATCTTTCCAGTGTCTGGAATTTGAGATGTTATTGCTGGTGTAATTTCACTAAATATGCGAGCACTTTAGAGGACGTTTCATGTGCTGGATTCCTTTCTGTATCCACATACTTGTGATCTTTCAGTCCAGCTTTTATCACCTTGGATCTGTCCTCAGAGGTGTGAAAAGCCCCCCCGACATACAGTAATCACCCGCGAGACAGGGGCATCTCTCATCACGGCCTACATAAAAAGTCCAGACTATAGGAAGAATTCATCAGATGAGGAAGAAATGCAGAAGTGATACCTCAAGACAGGGGCTAACCCAGTGTAGGGTTTAGGTCTAGACCCACAAGGGTTTGGCCCAGGACAGCAGTGCCATACAATAATGGTTGCATAGGCACAAAAGTGATTATTTAGTGACATTTCTTTCTGTAAATGTACCTAACACTTTCTGATATAAATAAATAATCATAAACCTATGATTTGGGATATACCAAGGGGATAGGAGGAGTAATAACTGGGTGTGAAGGCTCTCAAGTAAATGGGACGTGGAGGCGAATAACACTAAATGGGCCTAGGGCCGCATAACAGTGAAATCTGCCCATGGACTAACCACTACATATCTCAAAGAAAGTATAAGGATACGGACACTTTTGCAATAAAAAATAGCATAAATGTTATAAATATGACACTTAATGTCAAAAAACTATTCAACAAATTTATGTTCGCTCTGATGAAGTATTTCAAAAGTTCACTTTATTTCTCATACGTTAACCCTTAAAGGCATATCCAAGTTACCTGGATGATTAAATTTTTGCACTCTTTATGCAAAAAGCCTAATTTTTGTATGCAGCACATTTCATAAAACATTTTATTTTTATTGATATCTAAAAATTCCTCTAATTATTAGGTTGACACCCCCAGGGGTGTCTACATACACCCCTGATCCCCACCCAATCAGCATGCAGCATTTGGGGAGCAATGTTAACCCATTATTTACCTGCTGTGTCTTTCTCAACCAATAGAAGAGCAGTGATGTCTGCCCCATCTCTGCTGCTTCCTGTCTGTGATGTGTGCTAAAATGGACCACACTACATATCCCAGGCAGCTTTGCAGCACAAACAGGAACCCGTGAAATGTATCAGCTGCAGTGCTTTTTCCTGATTGGCCAAAATATTTTTTTCCAATTTTAAAATAATCTAAGCCTAGGTTTTGAGGGGGTGTTAACCCTAGTTTTCAACTGTCAGAAATTACAAGACATTTTGCTAACTTCAAGGTAAGTGTTTAGATGTTTATTTTGGTATTTCTTCATGCAAAAAAATGATTTCATGCACTATTGATTCTCCTCTATCAGATGCACTCATAATCCAGGAAACTTAGATATGCCTTTAAATGAACATGGAAATCGTTTTTTTCTTTGTTGCATCAGAAAGATGTGTCACAGTATGTTTTATATTTTTTAAATAAAGGTCTCAGAGTGCAAAAACATATTTACCTATGTATTTATTTAGGTTTATGTACATTGTTTTATTATGAAGTGCTTATAAGCTCTGTTTTACAGCCTATAATCAAACAAATTGTCCCTGTATAGGTCTGCCCACTGCAACATAAGCAGCCACAGATCCACTGAATGATGGTTCCATAGGCACAACAATTCCTATTAGTAGTGGCATTTCTGTCTTTAACTGCACCTAACACTTACTGATATACATAAGTACTCATAAACCTATTATACGGGATATATCAATGGGATAGAAAGAGGAATCACTGGGATTTGGGGTTGTAGGGCTGCATGTCCAGAGTAGTGTCCTAACCCATCAGGGATCTCAGCAGCATGTTTTCTGAGCAATGGTCCCTGATAGGCTAGGACACTACCCTGTGCATCCAACTCAGAGACTGCATGTGCATGTGTTGTAAAGGGTAGACCCATACAGGCACTATTTATTTGATTATATGCAGTAAAAACAACAAACAAATGTTTGAAAAATTGTTTTAATAGTCTTGCAAACCTGCTCTGGCAGTGAAAGGGTTTAACCCCGTCATCCCTAATCTTCCTCCTGGCACATCTATAATTCCTGAATTACTTACAGGGACCCTAATTGCTATTTTATGTTTATAGTTTCTAAGCTTTTGTTGCACATGTGCCAATTGTACATGAAAAAGTAATGTGACAGAGGAGATTTACACGGCAATGAGAGCTGCTATTAAAGGTTTATCTTGTGCATTCATTATATCCCCAGGAGATTTAATCACCGGTGTAGTGTCAGCCCACACAGAACACGCAAAATACAAAGGGGAACAAGGTAGTAAAAGGAAGACTCTGATGCTGGGAAAGAGTGATGGCACGTGAAGAAGAGGGCGGCAGAGGCGGAGATGGACCGATGAGGTTATTGAAGCAATGAGCATGAGCTTGAGGGAGCTCAGAAGGGCAGTGGCTGAAAGATATGCCTGACATACAGCGGTCTATAGGGTCATGGAGAGTCGGACATGACTGAACAACTAAACAACAAGTAAAAAGGAAGGTGTCAAGCTCCTTACTGGAATGAATAAATCACAACTTATGTATCAAATTGGCTGCAAAAAAGTAGTAGTAAGCCAAATATTGTAGAGAACATTTTACTTTTAGGAGACTTGATAGTATATAGGGGCTGACATGTCAGAATTACTTCCAGCCTGCTAAGATCAGATGGGCACAAAGCAGGGTTTTTGGTTTGTACTGTGTCTACCTTCTTCTTAAGCCATGCAGGGTGGGAAAGAAGTGCTTAATAAAGGGATATGGGCATTTTCTGGTTTTCTAATATATTATACCTATTTATTTATCTTTATGTACTTTATTGTATTAAGAAGTGCTTACAAGGTCTGTTTTGCTGAATAAAATCAAACAAATAGTTCCAGTATGGGTCTACCCACTGCAGCGTATGTGGACACAGATGTGTAGTGTGGTGCCCTAGCCTATCACTGACCATGTCTCAGCAGCATGTTGCTGAAAGATGGTCACCGATTGTTAATATGACATACAGCACATCCAGCCATACAGAGTCTGTGTATTCTTGAACTGCAGAGGGCAGACCCAAGCAGGAAATACTTGTTTGATTTTAGGCAGTAAAAACTGAAGTATATAAAAGTAGATATATACACAGAGATACCTAGTAAAATCCAGGAACTTTCCATGTTCATTTAATACTAAAAACTAAATGTATTATCCAATGAGGCAACATTTCCGTCCTATACTGCTGAGCAGAAATAAAGAAGTAGAGCTCAGCTCCTTAGGCTCTAAGAGCCTCATTCAATCTCGCGGGATACAGGCCGTATGTCTGCCAGTGTGCTGCGGGCTTGAACTCTGCTACAATCACAGTGCTATTCAATTGAACAAGCCTGCAAGTGACAGGCTAAAACCGTAAACCATGCCATTGTATGTAGCATTTCAGAGCGTGAACATGATCCACTAAGCAAGGCCGTAACTACCAATTTCAAAACAGCCAATAGAAAATGAGACATCTTTACGGCAGTACAACATGGAGGTTACATGTCAATCAATTAGCATTTAGAGGTCCGATATGCAATCAGACTCGCAATCCACCAATGTACAAAATAATAAAAATGAATGGCGATACTGTTCTAGTCCATATGGGTGGCCTGATATGTATTAACTCATTGATTCCCGAGATCGATATAACCCCGAAATTAAACACATTTTTTATTGCCGATTTGCGCGCTTGAGACTGTTGTGCAATTTATTTGAATGTCTTTCATCGCTTTCCCCGTTATTTACAGAGCAGTATTGATTTTTTATTTACATTTACAGTGCTTTGGACATGTCTTTGCGGGTCCCATCTGGTACCCGTACGATTTTCTCCTACATTTGCCATTTAGGGGTGTGAAAACATTTGCGGGCTTGAGGAATTGTAGCAATTAAATAGCGATTCGCATTTTTAGCGATCTAACTCTTGCGGACGTGGAAGATCAAAGGCTTAAGTTATAGTTGTAACAACAGCAGGGATTTTCAGCCCGTAACCCATAGACCGTTTGTGGCTCGCAAATAAACACCAATTGAATAGCAAATTAACTTACGGGCTCCATTATGGGCTACAGTCATTTACAATTGCTCAATTGAATGAGGCTCTAAGACAGCAGGCAGTGCTGAAGAGAGTGAGCATGGAATAACCTAGATGCAAGCAGAGCCTGCTTCTCTAAACATGTTTTTATGCTCATGGCTTACATATTTGTTAATGTTTGTTACATATTTACAAACATGTGACATTTTCCCAAAGTATAGCCTTTATTTAATACTTATTAGTTTATTGCAGTGTGTATATAAATTAATGAATGTGGATGCATGGGAACTTTGTAATTGTTAAAATAAAATAAAAATAGTAAAGGGAAAAGTTAGTTGCATATTTACTTGTACCTTTCACATGCATGTGAAGTATGTAACAAACCTGGCAACATTAGCAAGTGTGTAAGACATGATTTAAGCAACATCTTTGTCCGCAGGTTATAAATAAAACCTAAGATCTTGCCGATTTACGGGCTTGAGACTGTTGTGCAATTCATTCGAATGTCTATCATCGCTTTCCCAGCATTTTCAAGTACAGTAGTGTGTGTTTATTTGCTGCTGCAGCTATACGGACAGGTGTTTAACCCACTTACAGGTCCTATCTAGTACTCGTATAATTTTTTGATACAATTGCCATTTACGTGTTTGAAGGCAATTGCGGGCTTGTTGAATTGTTGTAACTGAATATGGATTTTGCGTCTTTAGCACTGGTAACATTTATTGGCTTGAAACATCAAAGGAGGAGATGGGACGGAGTTACGATTTTGACAACTGAAGTGATTTTGAGCCTGTAACTCGCAAGTGGAATGCGAGTAGCTAAAAGTAGCCAATTGAATATCAGTAACATTTACGGGCTCCATTACGGGCTCATGTAATTGCGATTTGGACAATTAAATAGGGCCCCCTTTGTCTAGAGCTTCCATATTGGATCTCTGGAACACTGCCTGTTAGCCTGAGGGGGAGGGGTATCTACTATCATTAGCAAATCAATTTTCATCACATTTTTAAATCCACAACATTGTTGCAGCCTTTCTGTAGCATTGAATAGAGATGTTAATTGCATCAACAGTCCCTTCAGGGTGACAAAGTCTCTACCTGTTAATGTTACATGGAATATAACTAAAGGCTGCTTATCTTTTATAACTTATTATCAACTGAAGTTCTTCAAATTCTATAGATATATTCGATAAGATCAGGCAAAATAGATGTTTTCTATGAGAACTGTTGAATTTTATAAAATGTACAAATTGTTCAGTTTACCTTGTTCATGCAGTGAAAACATTAACATATATATATATATATATATATATATATATATATATATATATATATTCTTTTTTCTACACATAATAGAAATAATTTGTGGTATGAATAACAGTGTGCACTAATGGCAGTGACATACTAATGGGTTGAGTCCCACCTAAAGCCAAGTAGTACTAATGACAGTGACATGTTTATGGGTCAGTTCTTCTGATACCAAAGGTATTCTGAGGGCAGTGATGTATAAAGGACCACTCTAATGGTCCAGCATCCAATATACTGCAGCCACTCATGTTAGGGAAAGGGTTTAAAGTAGTCATGTACACTGCTATTTTGCTCAGCTGGAGCGGGGACAGGTGAGTTCAGTCCTGGAGAGCCACACACCGGCCTGGATTTAAGGATTTCCTTTCTGCCTCACCTCTACACAGCAGGGATATCCTCAAATCATGGCCTCAAATCCAGGACAACTTGCCCTGTCCTCAAATCCAGGTCAAGTTGCCTACCCCTGAGCTATGGGGTTAAAACTGGAGAATATAGGAAAAATCCCCTAAATATGGTTGCTTTTTGATCACTTATTTTTGAAGAAATTAGAAAAAATAAATAAAGTTAAAGAAACACATGACTTAACAATAGTCTGTGAGACTTTTGATTTAAAGGAACACTGGCGTCATATAATTGCTATCTTTATAGAAAAGAGCAAGTTTAGACATTGTATGAATAACAACAGAGGCAAGGGGTAAATGTGTTATTTTTCCACCTTAACATACAAAGCCAGGACCACCCTGAGATTTTTAGTTGTTCCTCCAGGTAGTAACTCCATAGAGCTCCATAAATCAGCCGGTGCAGCACACTGAGACACTCTAATTAGTGTTTACGGGTCTCTGTAGGCAAAATGTTTTGTTTTATATAAATGTTTAAACCTGATACATCATCCTCAGTGTAATAATAATATAATATATTCTGGTAGTGTGAAGCCCCTCACCTATGGGCATGTGAAACATGGCATCTCCCATGAGAGAGTGCAGAAAGAAAGTGTGAGGCTCCAGAAGGTAAGAACCTGCTATTCAGGGAGCTTCTTAGAAGTAAAGTGTAAATGTATGGCAATTACATTCATGAGAATAATATTAATTAAACAATCTAATTAAAGCATTAATATAAACCACCCACCAAAAATGCCAAAGTGTCCCTTTAATCATAAAAAAGTCCCAAATCATTTGGAAAGGGAATAAACGTATCTCCCACTAAATAAACTAGAACGATGTGTTGATATTTTTTTTTAATATACATAATGCAATTTTTATTGCCAAGAAGAGCAAAAACTTTATGTTTCACTACAAAGTAGCAGATCCATCTATAAATCTTTCTATTTCTTATTGTACAATTAGCAATTCTTGAATTAAACCTATTAAACCATGATAAACATAACCCACATTTGGTGAAGGTTAAGTCCCTAATACAAATATATTTACATGCCTAGCTCTAAAAATAAAGTAGCAAGGCATATTTAATTAAGAAGGAAACTACAAATGTTTTAACACAGGAGGCAAAATATTGGTTCAGATTATAATTCCCAGGGAGCGTAAATGGAGTTTGAATGATAAAACGTTAATATTGAAGTAAAATAACAACAGTGTAAATAATGGCTTCTTGAACAGAGGCATCCAACAGGCTAACTACAAGTGGTTCATTTTAAACACAAAGTGGTTTTGGACTTGAACTATAACCACCCTCCACCCCTATCAAAAAAAGATCATGTTTAGCCCAAAACAGTGCATGAATTCATACCAAAATACATCTTGCTGACAGGGTCAATGGGTCATCCACATATTTTCTTGAAAGGTGACAAGTTGAGTTCAGAGTGAATTTTTCCTTAACTGAAGTCCTGAAGAAAGATCATTAGAGGACAACTGAAGTCTTATATTCACAGTATGCTGTTTTAAAAGAATTTGACTTAATACTTGCAAAATAAATGAGAATATACAATTATGATTCTCTAATGCCAACTATTGTTGCCTTTGTTAACTGGATTTGCCACCTGGGATGTACATAAGACTTGATTTCTTCTATTTTCTAAAAAAAATCTTACCTATTACCATGATTAGTTTTTCAAAATATCATATTATAATTATGGGACTAAAATCCATTATTTACCATTATCAGCCAATTGTTACATTACAAAAAGTAAATTAAATTATAAAAATGTATAGAGAATGACAAAAGATGACAGAACCAATTGGAAAATACAACCTAAATTCCTCTTATGCAGAAAATATTACTTTCTAATGCATAACCTGTAGCTTCAAATGGTCTGACACTTATCTTCCTTACATGGTGAGTGAGAGGGGTCATTGTTACAATGTTCTTGGATCCCACTTTGTCTCTTTGGGTAGAGAAGAGAATATGATGGACTCTGTGTAAGAGATGTAGTCTCGTTTTTGGGACACCCAAGAGACTCCACATCTAGTAATCCCTGAAGGCGTTTGATGTATCCAATGGCAGCTCGTAGAGTCTCCACTTTGCTGAGCCTTTTCTCTGCAAGATCCTGGGGTAGATGTTGCCTTAGCCTTGCGTATCCTTCATTGACGCACCTTACACGCTGCCTCTCCCTCTCATTCCTCTTCCTGATGAAGGCAGGTTCCAAGGAATAGTCACAAAGTCCCAATTGGTTTTGGAAGGGAAGATATGAAAACCGACCTGAATATCTGCTGTCCCAGCATGAAGAATCAAAGTGGAAGGATACCCCATACTGATCCAGGAATTGTGCTTCCCTGTGGTCCACATGGAAGCTCCAAGGGACAGTCATTGAATGCATTGATGTCCTGTTAAAGAACACATCTTGTTTGCTGGTGTCCATAGTGTCTATTAAATCATGAACAGAAGCCCAAACTTTACTGGACAGTTTATGTATGGGCAAGAAGTCCAGGATTACTGTCTATTTTGTAGATACCCAAGAAGTTCTGATTTTCTGACCAATTTCAAGGAAGAAAAAAACTCTCATTCCAAGCAATATGTACGTTGAACGATCATCTACATGTGTCAAGGTTAAAGCACACAACAGTATGCCCACAGTCAAGTCCCGTCTTTTAATTCTCATTGGATTCCATCCAGTCTGAGACAGAAATCCTCAGACATCTTCTGTCTTATTCACGGCTACTTGGCAGCTCTGTTAATCCACACTTAAAAAGAGTTTGTGCTGTGATCTTTTCATTTGGTAGGGAGGTGTAGGGGAATATACTGTCCCCTTCTTTAAAGGTTTCCTGTAGCTCTGCACCACTGAAAAAATGAAAGAAAACATAAACAGATTGAGATTCCCTTGTAATCTGCAGATGTGTTTGATGTGAGTCCCTCTGAAAGATATGCAATTTGTAAAATTAAAGTGAGAGCAGCACATCTTCAAAGACTAAGGACATGCCTAGTGTTTAACCTCTTCAGTTCTGCATCAGATCACTTAGGAACATGGAATTTGACTGCAGATTATCTTGGAAATTTATTATGCAAATTGTTATCTTATCTTATTTATTCTAGGTCATGTCTTGCATGTCTCGCAGACCCCAAGCATATTAATTTTTGCTATATTTGCTACCACTTCTGCTTTGAGTTTATTCCATATGTCCAATACTCTGTCAACAAAATATTACCTTTATAAATCACTACTAATCCTATAGCTTTGGGAGTTATCTTAGTAAATATGCCCCACATGATAATATGGCAATTGAGAAATTATCTAACACTTCACTCTTAATTAAATCTGACTCCAGGCCCTAAACTCTTGGTTTTTTTTGCATTTATCTTTTCTTATATATTTTTCCCCATCCACTATGTTGTATTTGAATATATTAGTGCTAATCTACAAATTGTCTAATTTCCAATTAATTCTAATATAGCACCTATATTATTATGTTTCCTTCTGTAAGCTTTCGTGTAAAACAATACCACTTTTTAGTCCTAGACAATTGTTATTAGCTTGTTTTGACTCTTTTTTGTAGTTACATATTTGTCAAATCTCAAGTGCAGAACTAACATTTGCTAGCAAAAATCTAAATTATAATCTTATTAATTGTAAAACTATTATATACTACTCAAAGATGTTTCAGAATGCCACAGTGTGATGTAATTCAGAAAAGATATATTTATTTTATGAAGCTGAAATATAAAAGATGTTGCCGACTGACTCTAGCCAATTAGAGTCTGCAAAATAAACATTATTTTGTGGACTATCAGTTGAAACATTAGGTATTTTTTTTACAAAAATGCCTTGGCAGAAATTAAAACTGCATTCCTTAATGCACTTGTTAAAATTACTTTTAGTTCATTCTAGATATTGAATCTTGATAGTAAGTTTCAATAAACATACATTTCACCAAATGATTTAATTAAAAGGACTCTATCACCCCAACTGGAAGTGGGTTTAATTTTAAAGACAATTAAAAACTGGTTATACATTGTACTAGCAATTTTTTTTCTACAGTAAATTATTTCAGAAATATTTAGAATTGATTTTATAGTTCTTGTATGCTAATGTGTGTCAGATTGCTTGATAAGGGTGGGAGAGGGGTCTAATTGCCAGATAACATTGCAGGTCTATATTTTGGCCACTATAGAGACAGAAAAGCAGACTGTAACCCCAGTTAGCACTTCAAATATACATACACTGCTCATTTGCAGCAACAACAACATGGAATTTCCCAGGATTGATTAACTCAAAAATGAATAACACAAAATATAGTCAGTTTTTCATGCTCTTTAAGAATAATAAAAAAACAACTTGTTTTTGGGGTGACAGAGTCCCTTTAATATGATTTTTTCTGAAGAAGATAAATGGAGCTCACCTCAGTCCATCAGGAAGCATTGGTCCATCTTGTTCTTTCCCATTAAAATGATAGAAATCGTCTGAGAATCATCTTCTCTTGTACGTTTCAGATACAGTCTGAGACTGATGTCAGAACTGAGAGCTTTATAGCCCTGGGCAATCCTCCCAGCACAGTAAAGGATGGGTGCTAATCTAAAACAAAAGTCTCTCGCTACCACATGTGGGTATTTTGCTTAGTGCTATCCACCATACTTCAAAAGATGACTCTCAAACATATCCTTCTCCACCTTCCAGTGTTCCCTCCCTCCTAGACAGATCTTTCCTTTTAGATGTTGACATATCTTTCTTAAGAGTGGGCCATATCAGGTTACACAACTGTGAGATCTTTTTTGATGGATTAATGGATTAGTGATATCCGCTCAATGAGAAATATTTTTAATCTGAGTTAAAGATATAAATTAAGGAGATATATGGGGAATTCAGCAGGCAACCCAAAGTGAGGCAATCAGGACCAAAAACCCAATATACCCAGGGTTGTAGGTGCAAGATGGGACTCTTTACTGGAGGTTTCACCTAATATTCAGTTGGTTTTATGTGAAAGAGAACATTTAAAGGGTCACTATAGTCTAAAACTCTCTGTCATGCATTTAAAAGTACATGTTTTATACATTATACACGTTTTTTTCTTCCGCATGGAAGATACATTATATGGATTGAAGAAAACTAAAACATACAGGCAGATAAAAAAGTGTTTGATCTGCCGTTATCTTACCAGTAATTGTAAGTGATTTTAATGCTAAACCTATTAATTAGTTCACCATTAACTAATATTAAAAAATACATGTGCAAACAGCATCAAAGCAATCTTTTGCCAGAAAATATAATTTAAAACAAAGATTACCTCATTTATGGCCACTGCTGTACCCCCATACCTATCACTGTCTTGAGCACTGCTGAAGGGAAGTAGACAATTTCAACTTAGATAACATTATTCAAGGCTTACCAAGATATTTAATGTTATCATAGGTTAAATTCTACCCCTTCCTTTCAGTAGTGCTTAGCACAATGACAGAGGTAGGGAGGGGTACAGCAATGGCCAGTAATGAGGTAAACAGTGTTTTTAAATGATATTTTCTGGATAAAGATTTGCTGTTTGCACGTGTATTTTTAATGTTATTTGTACTGCTATTTGCATCTGTATCTTTTATGTTGCTTAATGGTGCACTAAAAAATAGTTTTAACATGAAAAGTGAGCACACTTCCTCAGAGGTGGAGCGTGCGCTCGGAAGTGCACTGGCCAGGATCACACCATTTTCTTATTTTTTCTTTTTGTTCCTCATTTTGCTTCATTTTTTTTCTTGATATTGTTGTTTATTATAATTTTACTAGCGACTTGACGTGGCAATACATTTCAAGCTGTCTGTGACGTTTTTGTAATTTTTTGGGGTGTATTTAGTGTGTTTTTATTGTTTTTTGATTTTTGTCGTTCGGCAGCTAATCTCGTAATTTTTTGTGTCTCTTATCTTTTTTTTTCCGAATTCACACATCTCATATCTTTTTTTTTCTAAGTCTTGAGTCTTTTTTTTTTTTTTTTAAGGCGATCCCACGTTTATGAAGTGTTTTTCGGCTAAGTACCGCGCTTTGTAGTGGCTTAACGGCTCGCCTCGATATGCGAGGCTCGCAGGCGATGAGCGCCTTTGGCGCTCATAGGATAAGTGCTATGTGTTAACGGCTCGCCTCGCAGCGAAGAGTGCCTTTGGTGCTCATCGGCTAAGTCCTACGGCTAAGTCATATGCGTTAATGGCTCGCTTCCCGAGGCTCACAAGCGATGAGCATCTGCAGCGCTCATCGCATAACTCGAGACGCGTGACGACGTCTTGCAGTTTGACAACTATTATATGTGATTACCCGGACTATAGCAAACGGGGAAAGTTATAGTTACAAAGGTAGGAATAAATGCTCCTAAGTATTTGGCATTGAAAATCTAGAAAACTAAGAAGACTTCAAACGGTGTTCAAATGTATTAGCATATTGTTAATAGATAATCCTAGAACTCATACATAATGTAATGTACAGGATGTGTATACATGTTTGAAACAATCTGTAGGGTCTTCAATAAAACGATTGTTAAGAGGAAGGATAAACAAGGGCTCATGGAGCACCTGTTAATGGTGTTTTTTTAATCTAATTTACATTTTAAAAAAATGGGAACATATGCTGCTGTTCAGACATCCATAAATCTCACTGCCCCTTTGCGAAGGTTCTGCCACCTTGTCTCTTAACCAATCTCTTATCATTGGCTCGTCCTACAAGATGTATATACTAGGCCTATAATTCACAACAAGCTGTTGGTGTAATAATTATTAAAATTATTAAAACTCACACAAATTACTGAAATTATTAAAACTCACACAAATATAGAAATAACATATTTTGAAAGATTAAAAAAAGAAACACAACATGTACTGTAATTTTTAACTACTATATTCAATTAGTTGCAGATAAGATCACTATTTAGGGCTGAGTCTGTGGCTGCCATAATGTTGAGACACTTACAGTAGGATAATGTGCTCCCTCTGCTCCAAGCCAACGATCAGTCTCTAAGGGCCTCATTCAATTGCAATTTGGCCAATTGAATAGGGGTCTAAATAGGCACATAACATATTTTTTTTAAAGAAGTTTTTAGTTAGTAAACATCTATCCAAAAGTAAGGTTTTCACTAACTAAAAACTTATTTAAAAAAAATATGCTATGTGCTTATTTAGATCCCTATTCAATTGGCTAAATTGCAATTGAATGAGGGCCTAAATGTCCAACATGGAAGCTCCCAGAAACATTAGAGGGTTGCTAAAATTAAGACTTTTCGAACGCTATACTAAAAATTCATAATAGCTCTTATCCTGAATTCTAAATTTACCAGCCAAGACCTCTGACTGGAATTTAGGAGAGAGATGTATGTCCATTGTGATGGACACCAAACACTTGTTTCTCCACACCCCCCCCCCCCCCCCCCTGAAAATGGCACTGACCTTCAATACACTGTGTCTGCCATAATATGACAATCGAAATAGAATATATTTCACTGGAGGGCAATAAGTGGCCTCATGTGATGTTCAAAGACTTCCAATGAAGCACACTTTCCTCAGAACTCCACAACTAGCCTTTCCCCTCATCACTAGTCCAGAATTATTATTTTTTTTACCTCTGCTACATTGACTCTTCTAAAGCTTTTGACTATGTGGATCACAACAACACGTGGCAAGTTCTTAAAGACCAAACCATCTAATTTGCCTCCTGAGGAATCTGTATGCTGACCAAGAAGCTACAATCAGAACCGAACATCGAACAACCAAATGGTTCACGATCGGAAAAGGAGTGCAGCACTGTTATATATTATCACCATATTTATTCAACTTATACAACAAATACTTCATGGGAAATCCAAATACGGAATTAATATTGCTTGGAGAAATATCAACGACTTCATATATACAAATGATATTACTCTGATGACTGAAAGTGAGGAGGAACTAAAGAGCCTATTGATAAAATCAACCATGAAATTAAAAGATGTTTGCTTCTGGGAAGGAAAGCTATGGCAAGTCTTGAAAAGCTGTTAAAAAGTAAAGATATATAAACAAAGACTGGATAGTTAGAAATATGTTATTCTCAGTCGTAACACATGGATTTGAGAGTTGGACCAAAAAAAGGCTGAGCACCATCGAATTGATGCCTTTGAATTGTGGCGCTGGAGAAAACTGCTTAATGAGTCCCCTGGACTGCAAAAAGATCAAATAAATCAAGTAATCAAGCAAAACTGTTCACTGGAAAGTTTGATCATGAGGCTAAAACTCAAACATTTTGTCCATACCATGAGAAGACAGGATTCAATAGAGAAGACTCTGGGGAACATTGAAAGCACACAAAGAGTACTAAAGCAGTACTAAAGTACATATAGGTAAATGGATACACAGGGATATTATATACCTAACAACATCCAGAAAACTTCCATATCCCTTTAATACAATAAAATACTATATATATATATATATTTTATTCAGACACTGCCTTTATTGCTAACTAGTTATTAAATAAACAAATACATTTATATTATATGAGCTTTGGCCTTTCAATATGTTAAAATAATAAATAATAAAATAATGTTTTTTTTTAATTAAAATTCTAGCTGATTTTTTATGCACAAGCATATTTTTGCAATGTTTGTAATCTTTAAAGCATGTCTTTTAAATGCTTCATTAAAATAATAATTGTTTTACTCCAATGTATTCACTTAATTGTTTAAACTCTGTCAGATACACATGAGCATTTCATGCTGAGGGACCAATGCAATAACAAGGCGCTGAGCATCCCGTCTCTATGGTAACCACTCTCCAGCCCGAGATGCCTCAGCGCGTCACTGCGAAGAGCTCCGCCCACTCCGGCGTGGGCTGACCTCTACTGGAAACATGATTGGCTGGTGCGTTTGTAATGATGTAATTTCCGCCGTCGCCATCTTGGGAATGGATGTGACCGTAGTTAGTGATTCGGGTGCGAAACTGAAACAAAATAGACGCAGGGGCTTGTTTATCAGGCATTTAGTATCATAATGAGTTTATAATAATATGATTTATGATACGTGTGTGTATTAGACGTGTTTATATGTTATGGCTGCCTGTCTCTGGGGTGTATATGTGCATGTTTAGTATATAGGGCTCAAAGTAAGGCTGCTCTATAATATATTCTGTAGTAATGCAAATCTATATGGCATGGAAGCTCAGTGTCTGCAGTTTAATAGGAGATGAACCTAAGAATGAGGCCTGGAGCTGACAGAAAGTGACAATGTCCTGTCAGGTGAGCACTCGTAATATCTATGGAGCTTTACAGGGTCATATTGGTGCCCTATAACTAGAAGGGGGGTGGGATTGCTGCTTTAGAATCAATGACAATCATAATTTATATATGAGTGTATGTGTGTATATATATATATATATATATATATATATATATATTAGTACATCTGTGTTCATATTTGAATGTCTAAAGCAAGTTAAAAAACCTGCTTCCAGCTCAGAATTCAGAGAAAAAACGTTATTACACTGCATTCTGGGAAGCCAAACTGGGACATGCAAATGTGCCCACAAATGCCTCACTCTTTCAATCCATAGCCATTTTCAAACATGGCTTCCTTTAAGCTTATGCCTGCTATATTACACAGCTTTAATATTTATATTTAGATTAGGGGCTACCAAACGTTTTATAACGGTATGATTATCTGTATGGAATAGTCTTATGTCAATAAGTACATAAGCATTGTGGGACTTTATTGCTATAAATTACATATATGGAGCTATACACATAAAATACATACATATACTGGAATCCGCTTGGGTTTCAAATCTTAATAATGAATACACTTTTATTTTCCTTTACGTGCTGTTAATAGCAGTGTTGATTTTTGGTGCAACCTCTTTAAGTTCTACCTTTGGTGACCACATCTGGATCGCTACCTTGTCGTGGCGAAAGGGCTTGTATACCTCAGTAAAGCTGTGAGCTATACCATGTAAGGCCACCCAAGATGGGCAGGTCATAGCAGAGGGGTTAGACAAAAGGAACTGGCAACCCACTCCAGTATCTTTGCCATGAAAACCTTATGGATAAGCACAACCAGAAACACAGACAGGTGTGATGCATCCATATGGTCACAGACACGAATGAAGGACTTAGCAACAATCTAGACATTGAGAGTATTTTTTTTTTATTTGGTATATCTGAAAGATGGTATTTTTTATTTATGTTTCATAACTACATACAAAAAAAAATACAACAAGTCATTTAAATTTATACAAAAACAATAAGCAATCCATGTAACTATTGCGATATTACATTTACATTTTTGCCATGACAAAACTGCAAAGAAAGAAAGAAAGAAAAAATACTAACAAGTGTTGGGGAATTTCACTGATTACACTAGGTGACTGCCGGGGTAGCCTTGGACTCCAGGACGTCTTGGGAACCTGTCTGGAAATATACACACACAGAGCTTTTCCAAACAGATTCCCAAAAAAACAATAAATCATAACATGTCTTCTTGTACCAGGTTCACCAGGAGATCATGTACACACAATCATTAAATGTTGGCAGGATATATAAAACTAAACTTGGAAAAAAAATAATTGTGAGATAATCGGTTTCAAGAATGCATACTTTTAGAGATAAGTGGGCAGTTTCCATCTGAGCTGAATAAGACAACATTTTAACCCCTCATTCCCCTCTTAGATCACAACGTGATCTCACCTAGGAAATCTTCCAACAGAAGTGTAATACATTCTAACAAAAAGCCCTTAGCGTGAGTATATCTGTAGCCTTAGGGTTAAACTAATTTGTGAAAATATAATATGCTTCATTACCCTTGGTCAGGTCACAACCCATAATGTATTTCTTACAGTTTCTTTTCATTTAGACTAAAATCTCACTTCCTGTGTGTTTCCTACAATGTGGAAGTATTACACGGAGACCTTTACACAGTCTACCCTGGGGGTTAATCTATGATTCTTGTCACACTTAGTAATATTATCCCATTGGGTGGTCAGTTGATTTACAAGATGGTGCATGTACCCACATCCAGAACCCTTACAATCATAGGGTGAGCAACTCCTATGTCGTACAGCTAGACTGCGGTCAGAGGAGGTCCTATTGAAGATAAGGGTGTATTAGTGCATGTTGATCCTTCCTACCCTTGTGCCATCACCCTGGGCCCTAAAACAATTCTAGCCTTAGAAAGGTTAAAGGAGTGAGCAAAACCTTCTAGTACTGAAATATACGTATTATGTTCCCAGGGGTGTCTTTCCTCATCTTTGCTTTTGTTTGCCCTTTTGTTGGGCGCTGATCTCTTACTTCTATTATACAAACTAGTGTTGATGACATTGTGTTCCCCACAAATGGATCTTAATGGTCCCATTTCTTCTCTGTTGTAATAGCAGTTAAGAACTGTCCATAAGGGAAAAAAAGATCAGGAGCATAATGCCCATCAACAAGAGGAAGTTCTTCCATGCATTTTGCGGATGCAGAAGTAGAATATACATCTTTATTATTGCTGTCTTCAATCGCTTTTATGGGGACTTTGTCACCTGCTTCACCCCTCTTTTGGACACAACTTCAGTCTTGACGCGTGAGTCCAGATATCCTGCGAATCGGTGAGGACGGCTGTCCTAGTCACTGCTACCACAGCCTCCCTTCTTTGCTTTATTCAGTTGTCGGACACAGACCCCAGATCACCTGGTCGCAACGGATGCGTTGGTTCCTGCGAGGGTAAAGGTAAGCGAGAAGACACATCACCATAGATGCCATTCAATTTATCAATCAAGTGTCGACATACTGTTCTCTTATGAGATCAAGATCTCCTGACATAATTACAAGTGGGCCTTTTGCCCAAGGTGTTTGGAAATGGTCTTCCCATAAGAATCTCAAAAAGGGACAATTTGGTAGTTTTATTTCTGCTAGTATGGCAGGTAAATATTTCTGCCAGTTCACCCATGTACCTGCAGTGGCCTTTGTAAGTTTCTCTTTAATAGTGCGGTTCATTCTTTCCACTATTCCTGAACTCTGAGGTTGGTAAGAGATATGGAATTTCCAGGTTATCTGCAACCATTGTACCAGTTCTTTAATTACTGCACTAATAAAGGCTGGTCCATTATCAGAAATAATTTGTAACAGACATCCGTATCTTGGTATCATTTCAGTAGTGAATATTTTAGCTACTGTCTTAGCATCCTCTCTTTTTGTTACAAAGGCCTCAGGCCATTGGGAAAACTGGTCCACTATCACCAAAAGGTATAATTGTTTCGATCCTGTCTTTGGGATATGAGTAAAATAAATTTGTAGATGAGTAAATGGAGCTGTGGGTGGAGACAAATGATCATGCAATGCTTTTTTGGGTACTGTAGAGTTATTTTGTAGGCATTGTATACATCTTTGTGTGTATGTATGACAGTGTAGTTTTAAATTTCTGATGCAAAAGGATAGTTGTAGCTGCTGCATGGTTGCCTTAATTCCTTTATGTCCTGCCCTGTGTGCATGTTATATGAATATTGGGGCACTACTTTCAGGTATGCCTATCTTCCCTTCTTTTGAGGAAATGCCATTTATGTGCTTTTTCTAAACCTTGTGAGTGCCAGTACGATAAATCATCAGGTGTGGCAAAACCTTGTAATTTATAGAAAGAAGGTTAGAGGGATAGAATGGGGGCTGGAGCATAGGGTAAGTAAGGGTAGGGGAAAGTGGCATAAGTGCAGCTTCTTTGGCTACTTGGTCAGCAAAGGCATTACCTCTAGAAACAAAATCATTGCGATTAGTGTGGGCACGACAGTGGATGATGGCAATATCTTTTGGTAACTGAATAGCTTCCAATAAGGAGTTAATAAGACCCATATGAGAAATTGATTTGCCATCTGCTGCAACAAAGCCTTGTTGTTACCAGATTTTTCCAAAGTCATGAACCACACCAAAGGCGTAACGAGAGTCAGTATAGATATCAACAGATTTTTCTGCAAAAAGGTGGCATGCTCTAGTAAGAGCGACAAATTCAGCAGCTTGGGTAGGAGAGAAAGGAATAGAACCTGCCTCAAGGACAATATCTGGGAGTTGGACTACAGCAAACCCGGTCTTAAATTCCATCTGCGGGTCTGGAACATGACCTATCAACAAACACATTCTCAGCATGTTCTATATTTCTGTCAAGGAGGTCAGCTCGGGGGGGAGGGGGGGGTGTAGTTGTGTCATGTATAGTAGGGAGACAGTTGTGGTCAGGGAGGGACTCTTCCTCTGTACTAGGATGACCTGTGAGTATAGCATTTAAAATTGCTATGGGGCCAGAGTTGAGGGCACTGTATTGTATCTGTAAGTTAGTATGAATGAAGATACACTCATAGCCACTAAGGCGCTGAGCTGTCATATGTTGTGTGGTTAAATTCTTAACTAGTTGCAAGACTTGATGGCTAGTGTGAAGGATGTTGGAGTGACCTAAGGTGATGGTATTAGCTGTCTCCACAGCCATAGCACAAGCTGCCAATGCACAGAGAGACGCCGGCATCCCCTGAACCGGGATAGGAACTACTTTGGAAAAGAATGCTACGGGACGCATTTTACCTCCATGGTCTTGAGCACAGACCGCGGCCATAGTTTTACTGTTGTCCCTCGCATACACATGAAACGGTTTACAGTAATCGGGTAGTCCTAATGCATGGGCTTGCATAATGCTAACCTTTAAGGTCACATATGCTTTGTCCATGTCTGCAGTCCAGCGAATATGCTCTGGGCTGTCCCCCTTAGCAGCCGCACGTAAAATGGAGTCATAATGTGAGCACTCAGGGATCTACTGTCGGCAGAAATTGATCATGTCAAGAAAGTAAAGCATTTCCTTCCTAGTTCTTGGTTTGGGTATTCTCTGAATTGCCATCGTTCGCTTTGGGCTAACAGAACGTGTGCCATGTGACGGACTAAAACTCAAGTATTCAACATGTGATGCCTTCATCTGCATTTTGTGTTTGGCTACCTTATGACCTTCAGCTGCAAGATGTTTAATGGCTTCCCCGTTAGGACTACACAACAGTAGGTCGTCGACATACTGAAGGAGGACGGAGCCATGGCTTGGGGTCCATGACCGCAAGGTATGTGGTAGCACCAGAGAGTAAGCAGCCGGTGAATCCACGTAGCCTCGGGGGAGATCGGTCCATGCTAACTGGCGCCCATCAAAGGTAAAAGCCATAAGTAGTCTCAGGGTCCAATGGGACTAAAAGGAATGCATTCGATAAATCAATAACTGTAAATATGGTGGCATAATGTGGAATGGCAGTAATGAGAGCTGTGACATCAGGAATAACTAGATCATTAATTGCCCTAAGATCTTTGACAAATCTGAAGTCACTATTACCTTTAGGTACAGTGTTATTTTGGGTATTAAAAGGTGACACAATAGGTCGTAATATACCCTGTTGCAAAAAAGGATTCAATCATGGGGTGAATCCCATCCTTCTTTTCCTGTGACAAGGGATATTGTTTAATATACCCAGGAGTAATATTTTCTTTTAACCAGGCTTTATATGGTGTGCAATTAATAGTTCCCACATCTAATTTGGAGGAAGCTCACACCAAAGGGGGACCTCGTCCAAGTTGATGTCCAATAAGCTCCGAAGTGGAGCATCCAAGGGGTCTAGTGTGAGACTCATTTTTCCTTTATTATTAAATTCTACTTTTGTTCCTAGCAAGCCTAATAAATCTCTCCCCAAAAGATTTACTGGACACCCTGGAATGATTCTGAAAGGATGTAAAAACCCATGATCGGTATCAGGAATCATGACAAGGAGGGGAGGTGTTGTACGGGTTTGGGTGAGCACCCCATTAATTCCCATAGAAGTTGTCGACTTCTGTGTGGGGCCCTCATACATTTCCGAACAGATTGTGGAACACGTCGCTCCAGTATCAACTATAAAAGGTAGGGGTTGACCCTCTACCTCTAAGGGACGACGGGAGTGATACCTACCGGGCCTCCCTATGTATATGATTGTATATGATGAGCAGGTCCAGACTGGGCAGGAGGGTTGGACTGTCCCTGTTGGTTGCTCATTGGTGGTAGGGGACAGTTAGACTGGTGTGACTGCAGATAGTGGGGCTGTTGGTAAGGGGTAGAAGACTGCTGCTGTCGGGGAGGGCAGGGGCATTCATTCTTCCAGTGTCCCTGTTGTCCACAGTTAAAACAGTGAGTACGTCCTGAACTATAGTTCCCTCCACGTCCTATACCTCTCCCTCTGGCTCTTTCCCCTTACTGTTAACTTTCTGAGCTCCTGTATCATCTCTAAGTCTCACTTGATATGGTTCACAATGTTGCAATCCCTGTTTCTGGTAAAACGACTTCTCTGTTCCTGTCTGCTTCTTAATGTCAAAACAACCTGCTGCTTCTTTCTCATGAATCTTCTTCAGAAATTCAGAAGCCGTCAAAGATGGCCACTCAGACACCATTTGTTTGACGAGTAATGAATGAGGAAGCATATTACTTATGCAGGTCTGCACCTTTAAGGGACCCATGGCTCCCTTAGAAGACAGACCTGCCTCATCTTTCCAACTTTTATAAAACCTTTTTGTAAATTTGGTCACTGTCTCTTTCTGATTCTGCTTACAGGAGAAAGCAGTAGACATAGACTGTTTATCTTTCCATAACCTTTCCGTTTCTTCCTTCACATCATCCCACATTTTATCTACTCCTGCCTGGGTAGCTAACCCATAAGTGGTGGTAGTGTTATTGAAGTCATGGACACTGACTGTTGGCACCTTACTCCAATCCCACCCTGACTGCGTGTCAAAATCTAACAGTCTGTCAATTATCAGTCGGATGTCAGTCTGAGTCTTCGTTTCATTCGTTTCAGATACAGCATACATGCAGAGGGTTTAGTTTTGGGGTTTGGGGCTCCCTTTATAAAATCTTTTAGTTCTCCGGGGGGTTAAAGCTTTCATTACCAATCGATCCCCTACAATTAAGAAGGGAAAGTTCCTTCAGGTTTTATGTCTGGCTCCTCAATGTCTGACTGCCCAGGGTCACTGGGGTGATCACTTAATTCTGTGTCACTATCATTCGGGGGCTTCACAGGGCCAGTTTTGCCCCTTTCTTTTAGCTTTGCCCTTTCTCCGTGCCTTTCTTTCAGATTTTACTTTTGATTTAGTACTAAGATAGGGAGAAGGAGGGGGAGTAGCTCCCTGTGCACCAACGGGACCTGGGGGTGGGGGTTGCTGTTGGTGTCTACGCATGTAACTACCTAATATAGCTTCCATATCAGTATCTAAGTTTGGATACAGGGATACTGGAGGTGTGTAGGTGCTGGTGGAGGGGCACTAGGTGTATGATTAGAGGTCTTTTTCCTAGAAAGTCTCTTAAATTACCTTTTTTGTTTTCGTCCGTAGGGATCGGATGCCAATGTGGTGCAATCTCTAGCCAATTTTTTCCACCCTCATTCATATATGTCATGTCCCACCCAGGATCTCCTGTAGACCACGGGAAAGCTTTTTTATCTCCCAAACACAGTCCCTTAATCATATTCATGTGGAATTCATAATTTGCTCCCTCCCTCGGGAAGGGGCTAGAGCTCCTCATTCCCTTAGTCCATCCCGCTAAATTATCCACAAAGGGATCTACGTAAAATCCTCCCTTTGGTGATGTTCTATACACATATTCTTTACAGGATTCTCCCGGATTGGGAGGTGGATATTGTTTAGACTGGGAAGTACCCATTTTCAACTATCCTTCTATTCTCTTAAGAGGTAGGCGGTTGTCTCATCAGACAACGCAACCTTATATTGTTACCACGATTGCTAATCGGGGAACAAGAGCGGCTGTCATGAGCTGGAGAGCTCCGGCCATTCCGACAGGTGTTCTCGAGCTGAATGCTTAAACCAATTGTGGTACAATATCCCTAACCTGCTTCTCTTAGCCGTCACTTGCTTTTGCCTTCTCTGGGTGAATGGGTTTTCCCTAGCCAGAGGGACAGGGCTTCTTGCAGCTTCCAGAAACCTAACCTCCTTCTCTTAAACAGCACAGCAATACAGCAGAATTTATAAGCAAGCCAAAAGCAATTTGGGTACCCCAGCATCAAGTAATCATTTTTTATAATTTTCCTGACTTCTACCAAAGAAATCCCATTACTTATACAGCCTACCAAAGGTCTGTCTGTGCTATAAGCACTTAAAGTCTACCAAAGGCTATTCCCATAAATTCCCCTAAATAATCTGGTTGGACTTTGGGATAAATAAGGGCAAGAGAAGAGGTCATAACAAGAGACACTGTTCACTTACCTCTCAGATTTCCCATCCATCCCACTTCTGACACCAGCTTGTTGGGTAATTTCACTGATTAAACTAGGTGGCTGCCGGGGTAGCCCTGGACTCTGAGACGTCTTGGGAACCTGTCTGGAAATCTATACACACACACACACACACAGAGCTTTTCCAAACAGATTCTCTTTATTTCAGTTTTGCGGAGCTTATAAAGCAAAAAAAACAATAAATCATAACATGTCTTCTTGTACCAGGTACACAAAGAGATCACGTACACACACTCATTAAATGTTGGCAGGATATATAAAACGAGACTAGGAAAAAATAATTGGGAGATAATCGGTTTCAAGGATGCATAATTTAAATAAGTGGGCAGTTTCTAGCTGAGCTGAATAAGACAACATTTTAACCCATCAACAAGGACATAAAATAGAGTGAAGCAGAAGAGTACTGCCTGTTAAGAATACTGATCTCACATCTTCCATTCAATATAGAATTTTCAGTATTATTACTTGATGTAAAAAAAATCTGTTTCTGACAGACCATTCTTTTCAACTATTTTTTGTACCATATTCCAAGATGGTACTGTAGTCTGTGTCTGTGATGGTATTTGATAATGTACCACTGTGTGTTTTTTTTCTTATTTCAAATGATACTCTCAAAGCAGACTGAAATATTTTTCTGATCATGAAGCTTACCCTTGTTAACCATTGAGCATTCATATAGATGTATGGGGCATACTTTTTTGTCAATTAAATCTGCAGACATCTCCTGCTAGTTTAAACATGTTTTATTTAATGTTTTTTTTTTTTTTCGGGCTAAACTACATTTGTAATGTTTTAATGCATGCCATTTTAAATGCATGAAAAAAATGTGTTAATGTCGCTTTAAAAATTATCTTGGAAAGGCATATTGAGTGTTCCATGCTTTTGATATAAAAATAAACTGCCTAAGTGTTTATGTGCATATTTAAACATAATTATATTAACAAGTGCCTAAAAGCTCCCTGTTTTTACTAACTGAAACTTTCCATGCAAATCTCAGCTCCCTGTAACTCTCGCTTTCTTTTTTCGCTCGCTCTCTCGTTTTCGCTCTCTCGCTCTTTCGTTTTCGCTCTCTCTCTCTCTCGTTTTCGCTCTCTCGTTTTCGCTCTCTCGTTTTCGCTCTCTCGTTTTCGCTCTCTCGTTTTCGCTCTCTCGTTTTCGCTCTCTCGTTTTCGCTCTCTCGTTTTCGCTCTCTCGTTTTCGCTCTCTCGCTCTCTCGTTTTCGCTCTCTCGTTTTCGCTCTCTCGTTTTCGCTCTCTCGTTTTCGCTCTCTCGCTCTCTTGTTTTCGCTCTCTCGTTTTCGCTCTCTCGTTTTCGCTCTCTCGCTCTTTCGTTTTCGCTCTTTCGTTTTCGCTCTCTCGTTTTCGCTTTTTCGCTCTCTCGTTTTCGCTTTTTCGCTCTCTCGCTCTCTCGTTTTCCCTCTCGCTCTCTCGTTTTCGCTCTCTCGTTTTCGCTCTCTCGCTCTTTCGTTTTCGCTCTCTCTCTCTCTCGTTTTCGCTCTCTCTCTCTCTCGTTTTCGCTCTCTCGTTTTCGCTCTCTCGTTTTCGCTCTCTCGTTTTCGCTCTCTCGTTTTCGCTCTCTCGTTTTCGCTCTCTCGTTTTCGCTCTCTCGTTTTCGCTCTCTCGTTTTCGCTCTCTCGTTTTCGCTCTCTCGTTTTCGCTCTCTCGTTTTCGCTCTCTCGTTTTCGCTCTCTCGTTTTCGCTCTCTCGTTTTCGCTCTCTCGTTTTCGCTCTCTCGTTTTCGCTCTCTCGTTTTCGCTCTCTCGCTCTCTCGTTTTCGCTCTCTCGCTCTCTCGTTTTCGCTCTCTCGCTCTCTCGTTTTCGCTCTCTCGCTCTCTCGCTCTCTCGTTTTCGCTCTCTCGCTCTCTCGTTTTCGCTCTCTCGCTCTCTCGTTTTCGCTCTCTCGCTCTCTCGTTTTCGCTCTCTCGCTCTCTCGTTTTCGCTCTCTCGCTCTCTCGTTTTCGCTCTCTCGCTCTCTCGTTTTCGCTCTCTCGCTCTCTCGTTTTCGCTCTCTCGCTCTCTCGTTTTCGCTCTCTCGCTCTCTCGTTTTCGCTCTCTCGCTCTCTCGTTTTCGCTCTCTCGCTCTCTCGTTTTCGCTCTCTCGCTCTCTCGTTTTCGCTCTCTCGTTTTCGCTCTCTCGTTTTCTTTATATATATAATATTTATGTGTATATGGTTTTAATATGTTGTGAGACTTCTTTCTTATTTTTTTCAGTTCTCGGTCCAACGCTGATCTGAAGAAATCCAATGCATTTCAGGTATCTATTCTCTGTATATCCATGTCAATGCTATAAAAAAACAAACTGGAAAAAATCTGTGTGTGGATATTCTTGTATACATAATTTTGGGTGTCTTTTCAAGCTGATAGAGGTGCTGATATTTGAGTGTTTCGAAAAGATGACTAACATGTTAACAGGCGTTAGATCTAAGATGTTAAACATAGATTTACAAAGTAATTATGTGGGTTTTCTTTAGTTATCCCATTTCAGTCCATTTGTGTGTTTCCTGTGAGCTGCAACTAAACAGAGTTTCTTCCTAATTTTTTATTTTTGTGTGCGACTTGTTCCATGCCATTCATAGTGTTTTTAATAGTAATCAATAAGTAGTAACTGTGTCTGCTTTTTACAGAATGAATGAGTTGAACCTCAGCATTGTTGGCATGGACCAGCTGACATCTTCCTCAGTAGCCAACACTTTGTCTGTTCCTGGGAGCCATCTTGGGCTGGCTGGCTCCCCTCCACACAATGCCCTCCCAACCCCAGGTATGGAAAAGTATTTAAATGATAACCTGTAATGGTTGGTGAGAACATTTTACATCTAGTAACTGACCATGATACACAGGTATCTAAAAACGAAAGGAGTGGCAAAGCAAAATAGCGAATATGTTACTTAACAATGAAAACTTAATTGTGCTTTGCAAATGTTTAAGTGCAATAATAATTACCTGTTTTTGTCTTTTTTAGGTTTACCTGTGGCTATTCCCAATCTGGGTCCTTCTTTGAGCTCCCTCCCTTCAGCCTTGTCAGTCATGCTTCCAATGGGCTTAGGGGAGCGAGGAGTGATGTGTGGTCTGCCAGAGAGGAACTACCCTCTGCCGCCTCCACCTTACCCTCATCTAGAAAGCAGCTACTTCAGACACATACTACCTGGTACAGTACAATTATAATCTGGTTCAACTGGACATATCTGTTCTATATTCTGGTGTTTTTTTATTAATAGGACAAGTCTTCTTTCCTTGCATCATAATTAGCAAGATTTGATGTGTAACATTCTATATTATTAATAATTACAATGAAAGAAAATATATTGAATGTAAATCAATATAAGTGGCATAAAATAAAGTTTACAATTTTAAATGGCCACAGTCATTGCCTCCTTTTTAGTTCTGTGTATCAGAAATTAACTGCTATTCGGTTTATATACAAATGTTTATGAACATGTGGCCCTGTTGAACTATTTTGTGTTTTTTTTTTTTTTTTTTTTATTTCACAAACCATTTTGGACTTATTTGATTAATCTTCTACCCTTCCTTGAATGGCTTACTGACCCACTGGTAACTGTGCTTCATTTTGAATGACCTTCTGTTGTGTGCAACATATTCATATTGGATATATTTTTTTTTTCAGGGATCCTGTCATATTTGGCTGACCGGCCACCTCCCCAGTACATACATCCCAGCTCTCTGAGTGTTGATAGTAATGGTAGCTTGTCTGGATCCAACAACCCTCCTTCTCTGGACCCTTACCAGCCTGGGGGTTCTGTTGGTTTGGAATCGGGCATAGTGTCCCTGGATTCACGTTCTGTGGGTGGTCAGAATCTCCACCAAAGCGACAGTCATGACGTGCAGCTGGATGCTGGAATTAATATGGATAATGTGTCTAGAGTGAACAGCCCTATTCCACCTGATCGTATGACTGAGGAACTGACAATGGAAGGGGTGGGTGGAGAACATAGCCAAATCTCCAGCGTTTCACGGAATCACGAGCCACTCACTGTAGATGGCAATCTACCTCCTGATGCTGTTGGCCATGCCAGTGTCTTACCATTGCACAGTGGATCCCTAGAGCTTCCAGTAGTTATGGACACAGAGCATCACATGACAGCTCGTTCCAGCATGTCAGAAAGTAGCCTCAGTGATGCCATCCATACAGTGGCAATGAGCAGTAACCCTGTGAGTGTGGCACTATCTACCTCTCACCAACTCTCTTCATTAACATCTGTGTCCTTGCATGGGACTGGGATTACCCTTGAACCTGTGACGGTGTCTTCTATAACCCAGGAGGTCACTATGGGAGGTGGACATGTGGATGCTGGAAGTCTGACCTTTGTGCCATCTTCCCTTCAAATAGACTCTAACTCTAACAAGGAAAATATGGCAACTCTGTTTACAATATGTGAGTTTTGATTGTCGATCTACAGATGAGAACAGAGTCATTTAAGTTTGTTTTGTTTAGTAAAGTCTGCAGATGTGTTTAAAGTCATTTATTTGGGAGTAAAACTCTGCCAAACAAACTGGACACCATTATATCTGATTCAGCTTAGTGATAATAATCGAGTCCATTCATTGTATTAATATTATATTTAGATTTGTATGTCTGCTAACAATATTAACTTATTAAATATTATTTTAATGATAATATTGCTAGTACTTCCTTTAACTAATCATTTTTATGCCAAAATACTGGCATTTTTTTATATTTTCAAACTGCCATCCTTTGGCTTAATCAAATGTTTAAATGTCAAGTTTATATAAAAAAAATGGCTACAGATTATTAGCAAACATAAAAATAAAATATAAACTCACAGAATACCTTTAATAACCACCCACACTTTTTTGCCAAATTTATTAAAGTCTTTAGTAAGTACGACATGCTGTTAATATTTGTTTAAAAGTGATCTACACATAGACGTGAGCATATTAAAATGGTGCTGTTGTCAAAATAAGTTTTATTTTTAGATGTAAAAGTACTGCTATTACAATCATGCATTTAAAATACGAAACATTTTAACATTACAAAAGTCCTTTTATTATGCATTAGTGCCTCAACAGTTAAACACTTTTTTTTAAAAAATTTTATTAACTGGCAAATATTTTCTTACATTTAGAGTACTTGGATATACCACAAAGGCTGCCATTTGCACAGTGATTAACATAAGCTTTTTTTGTTTGTTTTTTTTTTTTTTTTTTTTTTTTTTTTTTTTACAGCACAATGTTTTTTTTTTTAAATATATAAATAATTCCCCATATAATGTCAGCATTCAACATCTCTATTAGGAATTCAGGTGTAACATTTACCCTCTACTTTCTGACAGGGTGCACACTGTGTGATAGGGCGTATCCTTCGGACTGCCCTGATCATGGACCCGTCACATTTATACCAGATAGTCCCATCGAGAGTAGAGCAAGATTGTCCCTTCCTAAACAGCTGGTCCTGAGACAGTCTGTGACTGGAGCTGATGTGGGTAAGTGAAAAAAGTTAACTTTTTCTTTGAGTCAATTTTAGATTTTTGCTCATAACAAAAAAGGCCCCTTTCTTTTCAATACATTCTCTTTGCATGCCCTCTGTCTTACTGTGAATTTAGCTTTCTGTTCCATATGTTCTGTTCCTTATATGCTTTGCTGGCAGTGGCTTAGGGAACCTAAACTTTACTGACATGGAATCAGTGTTTGGTCTTGAACTCTACCAGCAAACTCAACCATCCCTCACCACTACATTTCAGCAGTATATATGTCTGTGCAATATACTCCCAGACCTGCACTAACATATCAATGGCTAATGTGGATGCTAAAGTCACCTCACATAGATCAAATGTACATAGTGCTTGTTTGCAAGACCCGAACACACAATTGAAAACTCGCAAACTTACAATCTAACTTAGAATGTAATATTTCATAAAGTTGTTTCATAAATCTAAACCATATCTATATTGTCACCGCTTTTCATACAGTGCTCACTGTACAATCCTTGCATCTTTAATTTTAGCATTGCTTTTGCGGATTCTTGCTCCATGTTTGCACACTACTGTGAAGTTACATAAACAATGCTCTCTCATCTTAAGTACCAGTGCTACTTTATCTGTGCTTGCTGAGGTTGCAGGCACTTGCATGATCACCCACACTGTTTTATGTTTTAGGCATATGGGCACAGGAGACCATTCCAGTTAGAACCTGCTTTGGACCTCTAATAGGACAGGAGAGCCAATCCCTGGAAGTTGCTGGCTGGACCGACAAATCTGAAAACCACCTCTGGAAGGTTAGACACAATTCTATTTGGTTGCAAAATAAATTCTAATACAGTTCCATATCATGTTGTGAGTCCATGTTTTAAACATTGCTAATGTTTGTTTTGGCCTGAAACATGAGTGATCTAAAACGTACGTATACAGTGCCTTGCAAAAGTATTCACCCCCCCTTCACTTTTTACCTAATTTTTTACATTACAGCCTTAAGTAATAATCGTCTAAGTTGGTGAAATGAGAAAAATATATACATATAACTATTTTTTTGAACTAGAAAACAGAAAATTGTCATGTGCGTATTTATTCACCCCCTTTGTTATGAAGCCCATAAAAAGTTCTGGTGCAACCAATTACCTTCAGTAATCACATAATTAGTGAAATGATGTCCACTTGTGTGCAATCTAACTGTCACATGATCTGTCATTACATATACACACCTTTTTTTGAAAGGCCCCAGAGGCTACAACACCTAAACAAGAGGCACCACTAACCAAACACTGCCATGAAGACCAAGAAACTCTCCAAACAAGTAAGGAACAATGTTGTTGAGAAGTATAAGTCAGGGCTAGGTTATAAAAAAAATATATCCAAGTCTTGGATGATCCCCAGGAGCACCATCAAATCTATCATAACCAAATGGAAAGAACATGGCACAACAGCAAACCTGCCAAGAGACAGCCGCCCACCAAAACTCACGGACCGGGCAAGGGGGGCATTAATCAGAGAGGCAGCACAGAGACCTAAGGTAACCCTGGAGGAGCTGCAGAGTTCCACAGCAGAGACTGGAGTATCTGTACATAGGACAACAATAAGACGTACGCTCCATAGAGTTGGGCTTTATGGCAGAGTGGCCAGAAGAAAGCCATTACTTTCAGCAAAAAACAAAATGACAAGTTTTGAGTTTGCGAAAAGGCATGTTGGAGACTCCCAAAATGTATGGAGGAAGGTGCACTGGTCTGATGAAACTAAAATTTAACCTTTCAGCCATCAAAGAAAATGCTATGTCTGGCGCAAACCCAACACATCACATCACCCAAAGAACACCACTTTTCAGTAGCCGAGACTGGGAAACTGGTCAGAGTTAAGGGAAAGGTGGATGGTGCTAAATACAGGGATATTCTTGAGCAAAACCTGTACCAATCTTTGCTTGAATTGATGCTAGGGCTGAGGTTAACCTTCCAGCAGGACAATGACCCCAAACACACTGCTAAAACAACACGTAAGTGGTTTAAGGGGAAACATGTAAATATGTTGGAATGGCCTAGTCAAAGCCCAGACCTCAATCCAATAGAAAATCTGTGGTCAGACTTAAAAATTGCTGTTCTCAAGCGCAAACCAAACCACTTGAAGGAGCTGGATAAGTTTTGCAAGGAGGAATGGGCAAAAATCCCATGTGGCAAGCTCGTAGAGACTTATCCAAAGCGACTTGAAGCAGTGATTGCTGCAAAAGGTGACTCTACAAAGTATTGACGTTAGGGGAGTGAATAGTTATGCACATTGACTTTTTCTCTTATTTTGTCCTATTCACAATAAAAAAATAAAATAAAAAAAAACATCTTCAAAGTTGTGGGCATGTTCTGTAAATTAAATGATGCAAATCCTCAAACAATCCATGTTAATTCCATGTTGTGAGGCAACAAAACACAAAAAATGCCAAGGGGGGTGAATACTTTTGCAAGGCACTGTACATTGTCTTTGGACCTTATGGGTTTGGGCTGACCACTGGTGTGCGCGCACCGACATTGCGCGCCTGACAGGTTATGCATGCGCTTGTCAAAGTGACATCTAGTGGCAGGAAGGCACTAAGCAAGAGCTGGAGCAATGCAGGCAAGTTGGACAGAGGTACAAGGTGGGGGGGGGGGGGGGCCGTGGGGTTTGGGAGACCCTGGGTGGTGGGGGTTTATAAGATCATAATGGGGGAGGGGGCACCACAAAATCCCCCCCCCCCCGCACCCCGATTACGATCTCCTACACCCCCAAGGACAGCCAACCCCCCCCCCCCCTTGCCTTGTACCTCTCTCCCGTGTGTCAAATGCCTGCATTGCTCCAGCTCTTACTTAGTGCCTTTGTGCCACTAGTTGCCGCTGTGAGGCGTGCTTGCATAACCCACATTTCATATGATAATATGGAGCATGCTCATTTTGGAGATGCAGAGGTTTATGGGATTGTAGCTATAGACCCTTATCCTACAGAACATCCCCCGGGAAACCAAGCTTGTCTAATTTAAGAGTTGGGAAGTGTATTTTTGTTGCTGCTGTTTGCATGAGTATTTTTTATAACAATTAATGGTGAAGTGCTTACACTAGCCCTTTAATACTTATTACAGTGGTACAGATCCTGGTTGGGTGGATAAAATGAAATCCTTTTGTCAGAGTTAGGCTGGAGCTGTGCTTTTGCTGCAAAACAAATACACTTTTAAATGCGTGGTAGAGAATATTTATGCATTTTAGCTGTATTACAAATTACTGTGTGTGTCCCTGGCAAAGTTGCGCAGTTAAAACATAGATCCTTCAAATTATCTCTTTTTTACATGGCAGAACATCTATTTTTTGCATCTACATTGTAAATAATTCTAGCAGGGAAAAAATCGATATATTTTTTTTCTACTGCAAACGTTCTTTTAATAGTAAGGTTATACATATCTGTTAATCCATAACATTACAACTTAGAAAATTATTCAACCCACTGGGTAGTTGGTGACAATGAGATTGCTGGCCAATCCCATGGTGTTAAAGGTCCTGTCCACATATACTTTTTTTTGTGTGTAGTAAATAAGAGGAGAATCGTTGCATGTTCATTCCATTAATGCAGTTTTCTATATGACAAAATTATCATCAGCTTTTTTTATTTAAATAATTAGTGCATTTATCATTATCAACAACCTTACTAATAATGATGCTGCACATACATTTGCTATGGCCCATTAACTGCATGTAATTATTTTGAAATCTGATGCTGTATCAACAAGCGTTGTAACAATGTTTAATCAGCAAAGAAAATGTAATACCCCTTCTATTACAATCTGAGCTGGGTGAGATATTTTTTAGGCCATAATATTACGCTAAATTTGTAGCACAATCTCAAAAGTACAGCTATATAATGTAAGGTGACTTGTATTAAATGGTAATGTCTTATCTCTCCCCATAAACTAGATTTATCACGGTGGTGTGATGGAGTTCTGCATCATCACAACGGATGAAAATGAGTGTAACTGGATGATGTTTGTGTGCAAGGCGAGGTACGAGGTATAACAATGAGCTGCTCATTAGAGAGGAAAGGCAGACAAAGACCGATTTTACTTACTGTTACATGCATTGAGGTTTCAGTTATTGAGAGTTTACACAGATTATGTTGTACTTTATCACATATTATAATTGTCTAACTACGAGACGTCGTCACACTGTTTGCGTGGTGAGTACGACTTAGCGATGAGCGCCGAAGGTCCTCACAGTATAAATCGGTTTCAATTATGTCTCAAACAGCATTCCCATGGCTTCAAATTTTATTGACCGTCATTTTTTGATGGGCAAGTCGTAAGTTAAAATATGAGAGACAACTGAGAATGGAAAACCACTAATTAATGTTCCCTTTAAGATGGTGCACAGGATATAATCTCAAATGTTTGCTCACTTGCGCCATTATAGAGGTGAACCTTCAGTACATTGTCTTAATGTGCCCAAATTGGCAGGCCAGTCTGGAAAGGTTAGAAAAGTCTTAGATGCACAGACCCCAAACTCAAGCAAACCCTTTGGGTCCTCCTAATGGCTATAGGGTAAACCAGTTGTGGACCCTTTGCTCAGTATGTCTAGGGAGATTAGTGTGATCTCGCTGATCAACCCGGACGACTTTCCAGACATTTCCAGAATGGCCTGTTATTTTTGGGCATTTTAAGACCAATGTGCTATAATAAATTTATCCTCTGTAATAATGCAAGTGAGCGACTGCACCCTTTTTTATTAAAAATGAATGTATTTAAAGTACAAATTTGCTCAAAAAAATGTGTGAGTGCTAATGACAAGGATAAAAGAAAAATCAGTTTTTATAAAGTTTTACTAAAAGTCCCAGCAGACTCCTATGTTTCTTAAGCTAGAGCATACATAGAGGCACTCAGAGAACATGATAACCCACCCTGATAGCACCATCTTTTAGCTCACTTGTCCCCTTCAAGAAACGTATGTCTGGGGTTTGCTGTTTCTCCTTTTCAAGGTAGAATTGCCTGGTATTTTCAGGGCAGGATCACTCTGTTGAGACCAGACTGTTATTATGGCACAAGTGGCTAAAAGAGGCTGCTCTCAGACTGGATTATATGTCCTTAGTACTAACTTATTATGGTTAGTTCGTTCTCTGAACAACTCTATTTTTGTTGTTGCTCTTATATTTCTTAGCCTAAAGGAGAGGGAATCTTTGTATCTTTATTTAAAATAAATAAAAGCTTGATCTTAAATTGTATGGGTTCCAGCAGCTGTTTGATTTTTGTATGTATCTGTATTTTAATAGTTAAAGTTTTTCCCAAAAAATACTTAACAAGGTTGATGGGACACCGTATTGTGAGAAATGTACTCCTTGCAGAATTAAATACTAACAATAAAAATTAAAAGATCAGAGTATGTATTTGTAATTTTCAATTTTGTTGTTGTTTATTTGGGTTCTATGTGTGCATTCAAGGAACCCAGAGGAGCAGAATCTTGTGGCTTACCCTCATGATGGGAAGATCTATTTCTGCACTTCACGGGACATCCAAGCTCAAGAGGAGCTTCTTTTCTACTACAGTCGTGATTATGCCCGACAGTTAGGTGAGTAAACGGATAACCTACTTGTTAGGCGTGTGCAGCCAAGAAAAAATGCCATGATCAAGTTGTGCAATTTGATTTTGCCTACTTATTCTGTCTACTATATTTATATTACATAAACACTGGAGTTTTGTAACTATACTGTGTTCTTATATAGAACTAAACTTCAAAAGAAAAAAAAAATACAGCCATTAATATACTGTATATGCTTTATTGTAAACAAATATACTATGTGGGGAGTCAGAGCTGCAGTGTCTGATTCTCTGCTTTTCCAGTGGGAAGGGGACCCTGGATAAGGGGATCTATGGAAAGCTCTGTGAAGTGCAAGCTTTCATAACAACATCTGAAATAGTTTTCCTTCTGTGTTTCAGATTTCTCCATATTATGTTACTGTTTTATATAAATGTAAACACAATTAATTATAAAAATATGTTGCATTTTGGGATATCTGAAGGCAGAGAAGTTTTCTTTTTATTGCTTAGTAACTTTTAACTGTTAGTGTGCCCTGTTCTTATTTCAGGTATTCCAGAGCAGCCTGAACTGCTCCTGTGCCACTGTGGCAGAGAGTGTCCATCCTATGCTGACTTCAAGTCTCATCTAAATAACCATCTTCCCAGTGAGACATTGAGCAGCGGAACCACCAACCATGGCCTGGTGACTAGTAAGGATCGTAAGTGGAAATGTTCCATGTGCCCACGAGCCTTTTCCTCTTCCTCCAAGCTTAATGTACATTACATGGGCCATATGGGCATGAAGCCTCACAAGTGTGAGTTCTGCAGTAAGGCGTTCAGTGACCCCAGTAACCTGCGCACTCACCTCCGGATACACACAGGTAAGATGCCGCCATCAAACTTAAATTCAGATCGAACTCGCCAAATCAGCTGTTCATTTTTAGAAAAAAAGGTTTGAAAACTATGTGAGAAAGCTGAATACATTTTTAAAATTGATTACATATTTACTTAGTTGTGAACAACAATCATTTAACTTATGGTGGGCAAAAGAGCGATAGAAGCCCTCCACCGTACAGTAGTAAATAAATAATACATTTGTACTTGCATATGAACGTCTAAAATAAGTTAAGATGTATTTCCTGCTCAGACGTACAAATGTGAGTTCAAATGTACTATTTATTTACTTGGGGCCTCATTCTATTACCGGCCGTAAATCGTCCGTAAGGCTGCGATTCCTTGCGGGGGTTCAGTTAACTCGCGATTCAATTATACTGCCCCGCAAGGATCTCCTCTTACGGCCGGCCGCATATCTTGGAACCGGCCGTAAGCTCAGAAATATAAAAACGCAAAAATAAATTCAAGCCTGCACTGTACAGCTCTGTAAATGCTAGGGATCATATTGGGGTACATGAGGATTAAAAGTAACCCACTCTCAAGCTTGCACATCAGCCCAAACCCGAGTTCAAATTAACTGTTTATTTTCCGGCTGCGGCGTGGGCGGGTCTGAGGTGCTCCAAGCACTCTGGACTTTTTACATGGATATTTTACGTATATTAAAAAAATATTATTTTACGGATTTGAGTTTAGGGGAATTATGTGCTATTTTTTCTAACACCGAATATCACTTTATAGACTCCGCAAAGTGCAGGATGGCTTTATTTTGAGCTATTTTATGTGCTTAATTGGTGCTAGCGGGACCTCTTTCCTGCAAGTAAGCTGCGGCTCGTTTTTAGCCTTGCAGATAGGGTTCCCGGAGCAATAGAATTGCAAATAGGATTTTCTTACGGCCGATTTCCTTGCGGCCGTTTTAGATCAAAGGATTTCCTCCGGCGCGAGCGGCCGCAAGAGATAGCAAGGCGCCGGCCGCAAGCCTGCCGGAGTCCCCGGCCGGAGGGGAATAGAATAGCAGAATAGCTTGCGGCCGGTCCTTGCGGCCCCGCAACGTCTGCGGCCGCTAATAGAATGAGGCCCTTGGTATTTAGGTTTTGCAAGTAGAGCAATTGATGCCTAATCGGACAGCTGCATAGACAACAAGGATGGAGCTAATGAGCTGCTTTTTGTGACCAGTCAATGAAGCTGTGCTGAAGCCTCGTAGAGTCCAGCAGTCAGAGCTTTCTCGTAGTCTTTCATCAACTAGAGGGTGTTTTGCAGAAAGTTTGCTTGATGTATATTGTGCCAACTCTATATCAGTTCTTTGTTTGTTTGATTTATCCTGTAAATGCATAAAAAAATATATTACCGAAAGAAACTAAACAAAGAAAAAGCGAGCAATCATCTTGATTTGTATGCTAGAACTGGAACATTACAGACTGATGTTCTATCCATTGAGCTATCTGTGCAGATGACTCATACTGTGCCTAAATAATAAAGGGACATGGTATGTATCATCATGCAGAGGAATAAACTTTTTGATTTGTTAGAATAGATGCATATTTCACCAGTGCAAGAGTTTATATATAAACCATTTTTTTTTACATTTTAACCCCAAAGGGAAAATGTAAATTCTATTATTGAAGTGAAGAGTATATAAGCACTTAGAGTAGCTTGGAAGTTATGGTTCCTTGAGGACCTGAGAGCTTTTCCCATAAGATCAATATTTTCTGTGCTGGAGCTGGACTCGTATGTGCTCTAAAAGTTAACACTGCAGCATTAAAAGACAATTTATAAAATAGTGAAAAGAGTTTGAATGAAAAAACGGTTTTACACCTTTTCTACTTGATTGATTGGTTTATATAATGGTGCAAAGCAGTATCTCTGAGTTCAGAGTCCATTACCAGTTGTCAAAAAATGAACCCCTCAACCCTGCACAGCATGTTCTGGTGTCTTGGTTGGTGCCGACTCATTAATTATAGCAGGTAAAGGAGAGATTATTACACACTTCTAACACAAACTAAACTGCATGTAACACCATTAATTCAGCAGCAAATTCAAAAACAGTCACATTCTCCTTGTGCCTTCCAAACCTTCATCTGAACACAACTACTATGTTAGTGATCCAGGGGTGTCCAAACTCGGTCCTGGAGGGCCGCGCACAGGCCTGGTTTTGTGGATATCCTTGCTGCAAGCAGGTGAGACTATTGCTTCTTCAGTCATCCCGATTGACTCACCTGTGCACTGAAAGGAAATCCTAAGTGCGCCCCTCCAGGACCGTGTTTGGACATCCCTGGTTTAGGCTATCAGAAAGTTAGGGGTGCTCAACTTCATTCTAACAGAGGTGAGAATATGTGTTTTAGGGATTTAATTGCTCCAGCACAATTTAAATATAGTTTATATTTGGGACACCGGTGTATGTGCAGGAAAAACAACAAGAAGTGTACGCAAATTCACTTAAATGGAAATTGAATGGTCATCATACAACACTATATTTGCATTTCTGCATCCATTGCAATTTAGTAGTTGTAAGTATTATTGTAATACCGTATATACACGAGTATGAGCCGAGGGTGAGAAATGTGCTGCCACCGGTGTCCCTCTTGCGCCCTCTGTGTCCCCCTCTTGCGCCCTCTGTGTCCCCCTCTTGCGCCCTCTGTGTCCCCCTCTTGCGCCCTCTGTGTCCCCCTCTTGCGCCCTCTGTGTCCCCCTCTTGCGCCCTCTGTGTCCCCCTCTTGCGCCCTCTGTGTCCCCCTCTTGTGTGCCCTCTGTGCCCCTTTCTTGTGTCCCCCCTCTCTGTGTCTCTTCCCCTCCTCTCCCTCCCCTGTGTCTCTTTCCCCCCTCTCCCTCGTGTCTCTTTCTTTCCCTCCCTTATAACGCTCCTCAACAGCCCTCCTCATCCTCCCTTCTCATCCTCAACCCCCCCTCCTCATCCTCAAGCCCCCCCCCCACTTTACCCCTCTCTCTAATTAATTACCTCTCCCTTTCCCCTCACCTTCCAACAGCAGATGCTCCTCCTCGCGTCTTCCAGCTGTGTCGTGACCCGGCTAATGCTAATGACGTGACGCGCATGTGACGTCACATCATTAGCATATGCTGGGTCCAGACGCAGGTGGAAGATGCACGGAGGAGCAGCTGCTGATGGAAGGTAAGTGAGGGGAAAGAGAGAGGGGGAGGTAATTAGAGAGGGGTAAAGTGAGGAGGGTGCTTGAGGATGAGGAGGGGGCTTGAGTATGAGGAGGATGATAAGGGGGGGAAGGAAAGAGACACGAGGGAGAGGGGGGAAAGTGACACGGGGGTGACTCGAGTATAAGCCGAAAAAAAGGGCTGAAAAACTCGGCTTATACTCGAGTATATACAGTAAATCAGAAGTGATGAGCTTTTTGCAAAGTGCTTTAGAATACTACAAATATTTTTGTAAGAGTATATCATGCAGGCTATGATTTGAATCCATTTTCTTTCTAGGAGATTAAAAGTTTGTTGCAGACCCACAGAGTGAGAGTTCTGGTGGATGCAGAAAAAAACACTGATAGTTTGAGTATATTTAGGGGTCATATTATTTCCTTCACAGGCCAGAAGAATTATCGTTGTGGGTTGTGCGACAAATCATTTACTCAGAAAGCCCACCTGGCATCCCACATGGTGATCCATACAGGCAAGAAAAATCTGAAATGCGATTTCTGTGAGAAGATGTTTATGAGGAGACAGGACCTGAAGCAGCATGTGCTAACACACACCAGGTGCGTACTTACCATGTGAAATGTATGAATCAAAATCAAATGATTAAAAGATTTTTGTGAAATAAATGACCTTACTTTATTTTGCCACTCACATTGCTCAGGACAGGGGCAGCCATTTTGCCCGTCACATTCTCCTTCACTGAAATCCTCCATCTTTTTTTTTAGCTGCAGCTTGCATTAGAATGTACAAAGGTGACGTCACTGTTATGGATGGTGCCATCCACACAACTGGGCATGGTCCACTTACAGCATGACAAAAGCAGCCTTTCTACAGCTGTTGATTCATCTCCCTAGCGGAAAAGGAACAGAATTTAAAAAAATAATGTATAATTCTTATTATTATACAGTACATAGATCTCTCCGATGAATAATCATTTAATTATACTTAATTCAAACACATATAGATGGCAAGTTTAAAAAATATGTATATATGCATTAAATGTTCTTGTTATTTATATGTAAACATATACATTATGTAAGTATATATATATATATATATATATATATATATATATATATATATATATATATATATATATATATATATATATATATATATATATATATATATATATATTTTCTGTGTGCATGGGTACACCTATGACCGCTAACAAAGATTGCCAAGATTGTGAGGGGCGAAATGTCTGATAATATGCTAAGCAATAGAAAGCAAGTAAGCCCAAAATATTTCATATATTTAATTAAAATGTTTATAAAAAAGAAGAATTTTGATTCAGAGTAATGTTTACAAAGGTCAGTGTCCCTTTAAGTGTTAAAGGCTGTATTGTCCTATTCTAACTCTCTAAGAACACCAGAAGGATTACATTGTATTACAGGTCTACATACTTTCTTGTTGAAGGAACTGTCACTTATTTGCTATGAATTGCTACTAGGAGAAATCCTCCATCTACTTGCCTTCAGTTAGATCCATATTTAAAATATACTATTTTTCAAAAAGTTGTAACATAGCCCTTATTATCACCTATTTTAAGATAGTTCTGGACCGTATTACAGAGAAGACCATGCTAAAGTGATCCGGGGGTCCATGTTTCACTCCTTAAGTCAGAATTTCAGAATCTCTACTTGAGCATGTCTAAATTAATAAAATTGATAAGGCCACTACTAAATACTAAAGCAGGGCTATGCTAAAATCTCAACCTGTATGGATCACAAGACATCATTGTTCTTGAGGTCCATTGCACTTTGTATTTCTTTAGGATTATTGTAAATAGTGGTTATGAATAATGTGTGGTTTGTTTTTGCAGGGAAAGGCAGATAAAGTGTCCCAAATGTGACAAGCACTTCTACAGGACCAACCATCTGAAGAAGCACCTTAACTCTCATGAAGGGAAGAGGGACTATGTGTGTGAGAAATGCTCTAAGGCCTTCCTCACCAAGTACCACCTCACACGGCACCTGAAGATCTGCAAAGGGCCAAGCAACACTCCACTCTCTCCAGATCCAGATGAGGAAGAGGAGGACTCAGAGGATGAAAAACTACAGGGCACAGACTGCCAAGTTTTTACCACAGATGGGCACCTTCCAGTGCACACGTGACAGCAACGCACTGCACTATTTATTTATTTATTTATTTATATACTTGCTCTGGTGAGCGTGTTTTTAACTTAATCAACTGAGTAGTTGACTCCCTAATCAGGATGTAACTTGCTGTGGGTTTCTCTGACAAACGTCATTATGACTGGCTTCGACCTTTGTAAAAGGAAGCCTTAAATTGTAAAGATGTGTATATAACCGAAGTACCTGTAAAAAGAAATCAAAACTAAAATAAGAGTGATATCTTGCAAACAAATATTGCTTGTTTTTCACTGTACAATATTTGTACTGCCTTCTTTGCTTTGCCTGTTCTTTGTTGTTGTGTTCAACTCTCCGTCACCCTATGGACTGCAGTATGCCAGGCACATCTAATGTCTCTGGCTGTGCTCATCCATGAGATTGCCTAGGTAAAGATACTGGAGTGGGTTGCCAGTTCCTTCTCCAAAGGACTGCAATTTGTTTTCTCTACTATGACCTGCCCATCTTGGGTGAACCTGCATTATGTAGATCACCACTTCATTGAGCCCGTTTACCATGACAAGGTAACGACCCAGAAGGGAGTCTTTATTCAATATATTTAAAAGTACACTACAGTCATAAAATAAATCATAATAATTTTAAAAGTATAGGTTGCAGATGTACAAATTGGTTTATTCTTGAACTGTCCATACATTGTATTACTCTCTAGAATATCTGGTAAATTGTGGCTGTGTGTTTGACTAGTTTGGGGGATCCTATCAATATTTGTGAGTGGGTCATTAGTATAATGATAACACACACACAACAGTGCATATCTGAAAAATAAATACCTTAGACAAAATGGCTAGTACAATGTATAGACAGTTTTAATGCTCTTTAAAGAGACAAAGGGCCCTATTAAATTTGCAAATTCGTAGTTCCAGAAGCCCGTAAAGGAGCCTGCAAAAGTTACGGCTATGAAATTGGCCTCTTAGCTACTCGCCAACGATCTGCGGGTTGCAGGCAGAAAATCCCTACGGGCTGTCAAAATCTCAACTCCGACTCAGCTAAGCCATTGATCTTTCAATCCCGTAAATGTTACAATTGCTATTAAATTGCTACAAGTCTTCAAGCCCGCAATTGGTTTCACGCCCATAAATGGAAAATGTAGCCAAAATCCCTGTCCGTAGCATGGTAAATGCAAATATAAACACAATACTGTATTTTAAATTAAAGGGAAAGCGATGAAAGCTATAAATAGCACAACCTTCTCAAGCTCACAAATCTGAAATAAAATAAAAAAAACATTTATGTTTAATTTCCGTGTTCTATTGCTATGTGTTAATACATATAATAGAACTCGCATGGACTAGAATATTTTATTTATTGATTTCTTTTTTTTTTATATTGCATTATTTTTGGAATGTGGGCCCGATAGCAACTCAGATTTTAAAACTGTAAGTGATTGAAATTTAGCCTTCATGTTTTAGTGACGTAATGATGATAATCTCTCTTACTATTGGCTATTGAAAAGTACACAAAAATATACACAATTGTAATTTTGTGTTAAGTAAACACAAATAAGTTAGACTTTGTTTATATGAACTGAAAGTTCCATTTTGGCTTAATGGTTTTATGGACAGCAATTAAGATTAGCCGTGATGAGTGATAAAAAAAAAAGATAATTATGTCCAGTTGAAATGAAAATGGTAATAGTGACACACGTGATTGTTTGTTTGTTTATTTTTTGGGGGGAGGGGAGTAACTTGAGAAAAGGGGAGAGGTAGGGAAATGTTTTTATAAAAAAAATTATAACATTGTCCTTTTTCTTGCTACTGGTATGTAGCAAATCTCGAGAATTTAGAATCTATATTATTACTTCTATCATGGTCAAAAGATCTCAAAGATTATGAAAAAAATGCAATGAGATTGCCATTAGATGGCTAAAGAGAACAGCTTTTCCAGTGTCCATCTAAGACTGTTTTACGTGTTTTGCTCCGGACTTGAGAAAGAGGGGAAGCTCTCGAAAGCTAGTCACAATATTTGTGAATATGTTTGTCCAAAAATAGCAATCACTATATAGTGCATTACTCTGATTTATTTATCTATATTACATATACAAACACACATACCGACTGGGCAGCACACCAACTGCTAATTTTAACTAATTACAATTGATTCATAAGATATACCCTCTCAGATAACCGTTCTATCAACTACAAGGCACCTCCTCTTAGAATTTTAATCGCATCCAATTGCTGTTTATCTGCATGTGTGCTTTTAATTTCTTGAAGAAGTCAACTTTTTAGTGTCCATTTAAGAGTAAATTCCAAAAATAACAACTTGATGTTTTGGCGACAGTGTTCCCGCAGCCTAAGACCATGCTCAGAATTTTTGACTATTATTCATCTATTCTATTTTGCTGCTGGTCCAGATACATAGGGCCCTATCCTACTGTCCAGATGGTAATGTTACACACTTAAGGTTGTCTGTAAAGTTGCGACATATACAATCGCAGCCAAAAACGCAAGTTAGGGCTAGCCTCTGCATTGATTTTTGATCATAATATTACAAGTGCAACATACTTAAGGTTACACAAAATACCTATTCTATTAGAAGTTTAAGTCAGATCCACAAACATTTCTGAAACAAATATTACGAGTAGTAAATAGGACTCCTAACACAACACTGTACTTTAAAAGTATGATAAAGCATTGAAATACATTAGAATTAATTGCACAACACACAAATATGCAATTAAAAAAATATTTTTAACTGTTATTTATGTGTAATATTGATCCCGGTAATCATGGGGTTAATACATATCATGAAACCCACATGGACTGCTAGCCCGATAGGTAAACATTACTTATTGGCTCTTAAAAAATGCTTAGACTCCAATCACAGGTTACTTCTATATTCTATTATTTACTGACATCATGATGACATTCTCATTTTTTATTGGCTGTGTCTAAGAAGTAAATTATGGGTTTGGTTAAATATTGAGAGCTCATATAATTATGCCCCCTGAAATCTTACTTACAAAGGCATGGTTTATGTGTGGCGGCTGAGAGACGTAACGTACCCGCAGCCAAATACACGTTTTAAAGTTAAGTTACGTTGCTCTAATAGAATAGGGCTCATAGTTTTAAATAATTTCAGATGAGCTGCAGGTTAATCCAAATCTCTGATCTAAAAAAGGATATGGAACACAACTGCTTTTTTCATGAATTTAAAAGAGCAAATTTTAAACAAGTTGTTTTTTTTTTTATGACAAAATGTTATCTAAAACCTGTTTAAACTTCATTTAAACTAACAAAGTGCAGAGAGCTTAATGTAATCTATAGATTTTATTGACTGACAGGGAAAACCCCCAAAAGCAATTACATTTCTGAATAAAGGTCTTCAAGACCTTTATTTGATAAAAGAAAACAAATGGTGACATTTTCAAATACCGTTTTCTGTAACAAAGAAAAATAATTATTTGTGGCCTTTTCAACTGCCCTTTTTTTCCCAACAATATTCAAGTGATTTATTATTATTATTATCTTTATTTATATCGCTCCAATATATTCCGTAGCGCTGTACAGGGGTTTAGTACATGGCAAAAAAACAAACTTAACACCTTAAAGAGTGGAGGGCTCTGTTTTTGAGCAAATAATCAAATGTACATAGTGCTTGTTTCCAAGACATGGACACACAATTGAAAACTCGCAAAATTACAACCTAAGGGATTTAGAATATAAACATAGCCTGCAAAATAATTAAATAACATTTTATAATTTCACTTAATAAGGATATTACCATTTATGGTCGGGGGCCACTATGACAAACTGGTCAGGAGTTTCTAGCTTAGCAACCCCACGTGTGCAAGGAAACTAATCACGTGCGATAAAGTCATTAGTTAAAAGGGGAGAACCTTTCACATCATTTTGTACTTACAATAACGAACTTTCAAGCTCAATAATTTAGCACACATGTTCACTCAATATTTTAACAGCCCATTGTAATGATATTTACGTATAGCTACTTTTCTTCAATAACAGATTTGTTCTGTTGAGTTAACTGGTCAAGGAAGAATGCTACAGTGACTAAATCTGCTGTATGAAAATAAGATGCACTCAAAGTTTAAATCCTTAAAGGCATATCCAAGTTTTCTGGATTATGAGTGCATCTGATAGAGAAGGATGAGCAGTGTGTGAAAACATTTTTTTTGCCTGAAAAAATACTAAAATAATCATTTAAAAACTAAAAAAAAAATCATAAAAAAGAGTAAACACCTCCTTCAAACACCAAATTAATTATGAATTTTATGCTAATCAGGAGAAAGCGGAGGCAGCTGAAACATTTGTATCAAACTCTGGGCTTCCTGTGCTGCAAAACAGCCTGGGATATGTAGTCTGACACAAATCCACACTTGATTAATAACCCCCTGCTGATAGTCCATTCTCTGCATCAACTGCTGCTGATTTTTTTAAGCAGCATCTGAACCTACTTGTCTCATTACCACCTCTGTAGATTGTCCATTCCCTGCATTAAGTCTTTCTCTCTTGTGACCCTGCCAAACCATCAGTCAATGCTGCACCTGTACTTCAGTTTGTAGAGTAACAAAGTCAAAAAGGTTAAAATATGTCTCTCCCGTGCTTGTTATGTAAACTTCCTCAGGGTGTGCAAATCAGGATTTCAGTTTGCTCAACATAAATCAGTAAGTACACTGAACTTTTCAATAAAATATTTGTATGTTAATTAGTAGCTGTTTGTTAAAAAAACATTTAAAACCCAGGAAACTTCTATATACCTTTGAAAGCATTTAGAAAATGTCCACGTTAATAGTCTACTGTGGTCTTCTGTTTACAGTATGTGTAAGCTGTTTTAAAGTATGTCCAATTTTTAAATTATTTACTGATTTGATAATGAAGGTCTGACTTGGATACATGTCTAAAATGTTTTAATTTGATTAAACAGAGGTTATTTGGACTCTAGACACAGACTACCTTCCCTTCTCTGTCAGAGCTTACTGCCAAGGGAAAACATAAGACTTTATACAAGCACGCTCAGTATATATGGTGATCTATCTAGCAGCCTCTAGAAAACTCTAAACCTTGATTTTTAAATCACCAGTACATACATAATTAAATTAATATAGTATATCATAGCAAGGACACAGATTCCCTAAGTTCAAATATATATGAATGGTAACTTCTTCTAAAAAGATATACAGTGGAACCTCTATATTCGTCATTATTTAGTTCCTGGGGGACGACGGCTACTGAATCGGAAGAATATAGAATCAAAGTTTTCCAGAGGAATTAACTTAAATTGGAATAATCCGTTCCCAGCTCCGAATCTGATACATAAATAAAAATGTAACCAGAACTTTCCCTTTACTGAGGAGCGATAATGTCAGACGAGGAGCCAAGGAATTATTGTTTAGACGGGGATGCACCTTTCATCGGGTAACTCCAATTCTGGTGATCTAGGTCTTTTTTTATCCATTTCCCAAATATTCACTAGCACCTGATTTAGCAAAGAACTCGTCCAATATTGTCTGTTTTGGATATTGGACGAATTTTGGATTTTTGGATGAATATAGGAACATTTTTTGCCTAAAAATGTGACTAATCTTGGATTTAACAAATATAGGGGCGGATGAATATAGAGGTTCCATTGTACAGTGGATATAAAAAGTCTACACACTCCTGTTAAAATGTCAGGTTTCTGTGCTGTAAAAAAAATGAGACAAAGATAAATCATTTCAGAACTTTTTCCACCTTTAATGTGACCTATAAACTGTACAACTCAATTGAAAAACAAACTGAAATCTTTTAGGTAGAGAGCAGAAAAAATATAAAAATAAAATAATATGGTTGCATAAGTATGCACACCCTTACACTAATACTTTGTTGAAGCACCTTTTGATTTTATTACAGCACTCAGTCTTTTTGGTTATCAGGCTATCAGCATGGCACATTTTGACTTGGCAAGATTTGCCCACTCTTCTTTGCAAAAACACTCCAAATCTGTCAGATTGCGAGGGCATCTCCTGTGCACAGCCCTCTTCAGACCACCCCATAGATTTTCAATCGGATTCAGGTCTGGGCCATGGCTGGGCGATTCCAAAACTTTAATCTTCTTCTGGTGAAGCCATTCCTTTGTTGATTTGGATGTATGCTTTGGGCCGTCGTCATGCTGCAAGATGAAGTTCCTCTTCATGTTAAGATTTCTAGCAGAAGCCTGAAGGTTTTGTGCCAATATTGACTGGTATTTGGAACTGTTCATAATTCCCTCTATCTTAACTAAGACCCCAGTTCCAGCTGAAGAAAAACAGCCCCAAAGCATGATGCTGCCACCACCATGCTTCACTGTGGGTATGGTGTTCTTTTGGTGATGTGCAGTGTTGTTTTTGCTTTAAACATATCTTTTGGAATTATGGCCAAAAAGTTCAACCTTGGTTTCATCAGACCATAACACCTTTTCCCACATGCTTTTGGGAGACGTCCGATGTGTTTTTGCAAAATGTCGCCTGGCTTGGATGTTTTTCTTCGTTAGAAAAGGCTTTCGTCTTGCCACTCTACCCCATAGCCCAGACATATGAAGAATACGGGAGATTGTTGTCACATGTACCACACAGCCAGTACTTGCCAGATATTCCTGCAGCTCCTTTAATGTTGCTGTAGGCCTCTTGGTAGCCTCCCATGACCAGTTTTCTTCTTGTCTTTTCATCAATTTTGGAGGAAGCTCCATTTCTTGGTAATGTCACTGTTGTGCCATATTTTCTCCACTTGATGATGACTGTCTTCACTGTGTTCCATGGTATATCTAATGCCTTGGAAATTCTTTTGTACCCTTCTCCTGACTGATACCTTTTAACAATGAGATCCCTCTGATGCTTTGGAAGCTCTCTTTGGACCATGGCTTTTGCTGTGGGATGCGACTAAGAAAATTTCAGGAAAGACCAACTAGGGCAGCTGAACTTTATTTGGGGTTAATCAGAGGCACTTTAAATGATGGCAGGTGTATGCTGACGCCTATTTAACACGATTTGGAATGTGATTGCTTAATTCTGAACACAGCTACATCCCCAGTTATAAGAGGGTGTGCAGACTTATGCAACCATATTATTTTGTATTTCATTTTTTCTTCCCTCCACCTAAAATATTTCAGTTTGTTTTTCAATTGAGTTGTACAGTTTATAGGTCACATTAAAGGTGGAAAAAGTTCTGAAATGATTTATCTTTGTCTCATTTTTTTACAGCACACAAACCTGACATTTTAACAGGGGTGTGTAGACTTTTTATATCCACTATTTCTTCCAGACAGCAAGTTCTTACCCGCGTAGTTCTTCCCTTATCGACACATATTTCCACAGCCTAGGCTGCCTTTCTTAAAGGCATATTAAAGTGAGGTAGGTTATCATAATGTGCTGGGGTTGATGTAGATACCCCCAGCAACTGCGTGTTGCATATTGGGGTCCACAGTTTTAATTAGATACCCAATATGCAACGCATGCATGCTCTCATTCCCCTGCTCCCTGCTTGTGTCTGCTGGCAGGGGGAGGAGCCAGCAGACCGGCAGCATGGAGCAGGAGGTAAGAGACAGGGGAGAGGGATGGGGGGATAGGAAACAAGGGGGAGAGGCAAGGGGAAAGAAGAGACATGGCGGGAGAGAAAGGGAGGGGGAGACATGGAGGGAGAGGGAGAGACATGGGGAGAGAGAGCTAAGGGCGTGACATGGAGGAACAGGGGGAGACATGGGGGGAGAAGCATGGGGAAGAGAGGCAGAGGGGAAAAAGACTTGGAAGGAGAGAAAGGGAACGGGAGACACGGAGGGAGAGGGGGAAACATGGTGGGAGAGAGGGAGGCATGGGGAGAGGGGGGACATGGGGGAGAGGCAATGGGAAAGAGGGAGACACATGGAGGGAGGTAGAGGTAAGGGGGAGACATGGAGGGGGAACATGGGGGTAGAGGGAGAGGCATGGGAAAAGAGGCAAGGGGAAAGAGGGAGGCATAGGGGGAGAGGCAAGGGGAAAGAGGGAGACATGGCGGGAGAGAAAGGGAGGGGGAGACATAGGGAGAGAAAGCTAAGGGGGTGACATGGAGGAACAGGGGGAGACATGGGGGAGAAGCATGGGTAGAGGGGCAGAGGGGAAGAAGACATGGAAGGAGAGAAAGGGAACGGGAGACACGGAAGGAGAGGGGGAAACATGGTGGGAGAGAGGGAGGCATGGGGAGAGGGGGGACATGGGGGAGAGGCAATGGGAAAGAGGGAGACACATGGAGGGAGATAGAGGTAAGGGGGAGACATGGAGGGGGAACATGGGGGTAGAGGGAGAGGCATGGGAAAAGAGGCAAGGGGAAAGAGGGAGACACATAGAAGGAGAGAGGGAGGCATAGGGGGAGAGGGAGGCATGGATGGAAATGGAGAGGTATGGGGGAGAGAGGCAAGGGGAAAGAGGGAGACACATGGAAGGAGAGATAGGTAAGGGGAGACATTGGGGGAGATATGGGGGAGAGGGAGGCATGGATGGAAAGGGAGAGGTATGGGGGAGAGAGGCAAGGGGAAAGAGGGAGAGATAGGTAAGGGGAGACATTGGGGGAGATATGGGGGAGAGGGAGAGGCATGGGGGGAGAGGCAAGGGGAGACATGGAGGGAGAGAAGGAGACATGGGGGAGAGGGGAGACATGGAGGGAGGGGAAGACATGTTGCGAGAGGGAGAGGAATGGGTAGAGATGCAAGGGGAAAGAGGGAGACACATGCAGGAGAGAGAGGCAAGGGGAAACATGGAAAGAGAGGCATGAGGGGGATACATAGGGGAGGTCACCGGGCAATTCTATAGGCTGGGAGGCAAAATACGGGTTGGGGAGGTCACGGGGCAATTCTCTGGGGCTGGGGGAGGTCACGGGTCAAATCACTAGGGCTGGGGGGAGTATCACCTGGGATGTAGATAAAACAATCAGTGAATGAAGGGACAGAAATCTAAAGGAAAGCAAAGTGTCTGACATCAGGTGACTTACCACAGAGTAGGGCAGACTTCAGGTCCTAACTGAGCATGTCTGCACAATCCCCAGGCAAAAAAGAAACAATGTATAAGTTATGCTAATTATGCCTGGGAATTTCAGGGTGTATCAACATTGAGATTCAGCAAACTTCAGGCTAATGGTTTAACTATTTACTTTCAAATGTCTTCATGCAAACAGTTTTTTTTCAGACACTATAAATTCTCCTCTATCAGATGCATTAATAACCCAGCTCACTTTCATATACCTTTAAGGTGGAAATGTAATTACATCATCCTATTCGTTACTTCTTTAAAGTAGTAAAGTAAAGGGATATCTAAGTGAGCTGAATTTAGTTCATTTCTGCACTCTGTATGCAAAAAGCAGCCTATGTGTATGCAGCACATCTAATAAAATATTTTATTTTTCTCAATATCAAAAAATCCCTCTAATGATTATGTTGACACCCCCAGGAGGCGTCTAGACAATTTCCTGATCCCCCCCCGAATCAGCATGTAGCACCCCGGGGAGTAATATTAACCCCCTATTTACCTGCTCTTGCTAGCTCAGCCAATCTCCTTGCAGTTTCCTGTCACATGTCAGTGATACACTACATTTCCCAGGCTCCTTTGCTACAAATCCCATGCTGCTTTGCACCACAGCGAATAGGAGAGCAGTGTTGTCACTGCTGGTATATAACTCATCCCTACTTCCTGTCTATGCTGTGGGATGTTGCCATAGCAACTAACAGTGCTATGTCTCAAATCTTCCGGAAACTTAGATATCCCTTTAAGTAGCATTGCTCCATTCAATCAGCTGTCTCCTTGCATCATATTTAATGTTATAACCCTATTGGTTAGCAGTAACCACTATCCATACTTATGTTACATGTATGTAATTCCATCACATGCTAATTGTTAAGTTTGTCTTATTGTGTGAAACAATAGTTAGAATGAATTGACACATTAGACTCTGGAGTATCTGTGGTATGCGTTGGTGATGAATATGGTGTGAACAAACAAACTGTCAAGTTGAAAACATTTGTTTTAATGTGTGCCAGATATGCGTCAAACAAGCCAATTAAACACATGCAAATGGTACAAGAATCTTAACAGGAATATGCAGAGAGCAAATGATATGAGTAATAAGAATTGTGATGTGTTAAATGACTACTGGACCACCGAGATCCTCCTCAAATCTTTTTTTAGATTGTACTTGCAATAGAATATACAACTATGATATCATTGTTGGGAAGGAAACCAATCCACATAGCTGGAGAGAATCTACTAACAACACAGCAAGAAGAACCAGTATAGCTTTTGATAAATCCCCCTACCATGAAAGGAGCACTTTATTAATCAAATAGTGTGTAATACATATTATTATACAGCACCCAAAACTCTTCCATCAATAAAAAATACTTACATAATTGAAGATGTGTGCTGTACAATAACATGTATTGCACATTATTCTTGCAATAAAGTGCCCATTTTTTGCCAGGGGATGATTCAGCACTTATAGTGGCTCCCCCTGTCATGTTGTAAGTAGACTCTGTCCAACTCTGTGGATGGCTCAGATGACATCTGATTATATGCTATTGGGAAAAAAGAAGCATAAGATGGGGGAGGATCTCAGTGAGGGACACAATGATTGATGTTGAAACTGACAGAGGAAACTACATGCCCAAATAAAGCAAAATATTTCATATGTTCCACTAAAATGTTTATAAAATAAGTATAGAAGAGTGTGTGATTTGTGTACTTTTTTATAGTGTTTAGTCTGGCAGCAAGCATAGCTAATCACATGAAAATTGATTTCAAAGCAAGTCATGGGTGGCTTTCGCGCATTGCATTATAAGCAAGAGAACTAGTGTTGATGCATTGAGCGGCTCAAGTGAGTAAATAGAAACATTTAGACACATTTGTTAAAGTCTCAAATCTACAATGCAGATGAGATGGATTTATTTTGGCATTCACTTCCATAGAACACATTGTCTTATAGGCATGACTCCAAAACATTTCTAAAGGTGTAGATATAAGTTTCCTGGGTTTCAAATGTTTCATAAGAAACGGGTAGTGATTATCAGGAAAATATGTGTTATATAGAAAAGTTCAATGTACTTACAAAGTTATAGGCAGGAAAGCAAAAATCCAGCTTTGCACACCCATAGAAAACTGACATAACCAAGTACATACAGGAAATGCAGCTAGGTATGGAGTTTGACCTTTCAAAATAAGTACTTGCTAACAGATGAAGGATAGAGCACAAGGATAGAGAGAGAGAGACTACATATCCCAGGCCGCTTTGCAACACAGGAACCCCAAAATTTTAAACAAATGTTTCTTCTTACCTCTGCTTTCTTCTGATTGGCCAAAACAAATTATGAATTTTATGTTAATCTTAGCAGGGATTTTCAAGGGTGTCGACTAACAAAAGCTGCAGCTTGCAAACTGAAGAGATTTAGCAAACATCAGGGTGAGTTTTTAAATGTTTATTTTGGTATTTTTCATGCAAAACAAATATTTGCATACATTACTGATTCTCCTCTATCAGAGGCATTCAGAATCCAGGAAATTTAGATATGCCTTTAAGGAGAGGATGCCAGTGCTACTTTGTACAAATACTGATGGTTCACAAAGATTACCACCAATAATTGTTGGCAAGGCTTGTTGCCCAAGAGTCCTGAAAGGTAGTTATAATTAATGACTAGATAGTTTTGTTCAAATTCAAACACGGTTTATATCAGATAATTTGCATAGTTTTTTAAAGCATCATTTATAAAAATAAATAAAGGAGATGGTTGTATTAGAAAATGAAACGGATGAAAGCGGAGATAAAAAGGGCAACATACCATACAAAATCTGAGGAATTAGAAAATCAAATCAATTTACAGCAACTTCAAAAGCAATAAAGAGCCAGACACGAAACTAAACATCATCTATTGCAGGAGCTGAAGGAAGAGGAGCGTGATCCTGGAAATCAAATGATGACAGAAAGTGAGGTAGTAATAATAAGAAAAAGAATAAACAGTATCAGAACAAAAGACAAATTAAACTAACAGTTAACCCCTTTAAGGTCATACTTTTTCATAATTATGAGACACTAGAACACTAAACGGTCCATACAGCAATTCAAACTAGCGAATTGCCAGTCAAAAAATGACGTGTATGAAATTGTAAGCCAGGGAATGCGGTTTTTGACATAATGTAAAATGTTTTTTACCGTCTTCGGCGCTCATCGCATGCCTCGCAATGAGCGCCTTCGCATGTTTTGTTGGATGTTTTTTGTTTGTTTTGTTATTACAGGGGCTTTTGCTGTCATTGTAAGGCTGTCCCCTGGTGCATTTTGTGTGGTATGAGCAGCTTTGGCATTGGTTGTGAGGCACGCGGTGAATGTCTTTTGTTTATTGCGATAATTTTTAAAAAAAAATGTCTTTTGGTGTATATGTATTCTTGTATGACAATGAAATAATGAATACATTAATTAATTAATATACTTTACCTATTTCTAAGTAATATATGCAGGAAGCATTGTGCTGAAGAGCTGACAATCTGTTTCAATGTTCCTGCAGCATCCAATGCAGGTTTGCACGGTTCTGGCTGAGGTGCAAGTGTCAGCAATGTGTGCAGTGTGTAGTGTAAATATGCTGCGTGCGCGAGGGGAAACCGTTAGTGTAGCTGTGTACTTCCACATTGTGTAAGTTAGTGTTGTGAAATGGCGGCGGATGTGTATGTGGTACGCGGTTGTGTATGATTTAGCGTCCTTACAAAAAGTGTATCTTTAACTCGTACGGCTTTTTTGAAAAGCCGTATGTGCTTGATGGTGTTTTGCGTCTTTAGGGTCCTGTAGGCCTAATTTTCTTCAGTGGCCATTTTTTCTCTCGCTTAGGGGATTTTTGTGTTTCTAAACTCGGGAATTTGGACTTAAATTGAGGTGTAACTTCACTTGCAGAGGTCCTGGGTGCCCCCCCTCCCCATTGTATAGTGCAAACAAATCCATTAGTTATATTACAGAAAGAAAACCTTGTCTAAGATGCAAGTTTCTCAATTAAATTAGACATACCCCTCAAGTAATTCCTTTGATATTGCAGCATATTTCTAGGAACAATGTTCAATACATCCGCTGGTAAAATTATCCTTTTGATTTGCATGTATCTTTATATAACCATAACAAGCAAACAAATGAGCATTGATTGAATAGTTGTCCTTAATTATATTACTAGCGACTTGCCAGTCAAAAAAGAAGGCAAAATAATGTGAAGCCTCACAATGATGTTGTTTGCCACACAATGCGACACTCTCCCCCCCTCTAACTTGTGGGCCCATAAGTGAGGTTGCAAGCTAGCTTCCTATTTAATTGCTGTCTTTTGGCGGCCTCCCAACGGCTTCCGAGATACAGGCTTGGGAAAAAAAAAAAATTGGTGGTTAAATTCGAGTTATGGGCTTGAAAAAAAAATTTGGCAGACTTTTTTTTTTTTTCAAGCCCGTAACGTGGAAGCCATTCAACCAAAAAATATTTTAACCAAAAAATATTTTAACCCTTAAAAAGTCTCTAGAAAAGATTATATTAAGTGACAATTTCTTGGAACACAAGAGGGTGCTCTTGAACCTTCAAATTATAATCAAAAAAAAAAAAAAACAGCTTAATGAACTTTGACATTAAATAAGACTATAAACAAGACATGGTCATCATTATAGTGATAATAGGTGTCAGTTATATATACCAAGAAACAATTTATGTTCTGAGAAAGTAGACATCAAGTCTATATATGTATAAAAACCATCTTCTTACATATAGGAATTTAAAGGAGTATTCCATTATCTTTAAGAAATTTATGAACTTTAAGTTAACATTATCAATTAGCTCAGAAATTTGCTTAGGTAATGTCTAGAGATCAAAGAAGCAGTATTTCTGTGAGAAACATACAATATTTATTTACACAGATATGATCAAAGATTCCTTCTGAGTGGTTCATGATAATTCAATCAGTGCAGATTGGTGCTTATAAAATTAGGTGGGAAATTCAAACATGGTCACTCCAACTGTTCTGGACCTGGAGCAGCAGCTGGACCATTAGATTGCTAGACATGCCATCGGTGTTCCTGTAAGCTGTAGACATGAATGTTTTGGGGTGCATCTGGCCACTGGATTGTGACCATATTGTCCTTAATTTAAATATTTTTCTCCTTAGGATTACATTCAGTTCGATTAGCATGCAAGCATCCATTCGCACATGTGTCTCCGCAGTCACTTAAAAAACCTTCAGGTAAGTGGCATTATATATATAAATATATAATATTAATATATATATATAATATATATATATATATATATATATATATATAATATATATATATTTATATATAATATATATATATTTATATATAATATATATATATTTATATTATTATTATTTTTGTATTATATATATATATATATATATATATATATATATATATATATATATATATTTTTTTTTTTTTTTTTTGAAGTTTAACAAATCCATTTCTAATGCTGTAAATAGTAAATATTGTAACATATCATGGGATATCACCAGATTATCAAGGCTAACATTTAGTCCATTCAAACCCTAACCTAATGCTGCACGTTACTCTGTTGCTAAAGAAAATCTCAAAATCTCCTAATTATAAACAAAGGTAATGAAACCACACAACATACAAAGAATCATTGTCATTTTCTTAGTTCTCAAATGTATAACTTATGCAGATAGGCATAAACCCTAAAGTAAAATAAAATGACACTATTGCTATGTTTGGTGCAATTGTTCAAATACATTATAACCTGAAATAACAGCCCACCCATGGCTATATGCTCAGAATACCAAATCTGGTTGGCTGTAGAGCCCAGATGTTTTTTACTTTTATAGATATAATAACCTTATATATATTCGTACTTCAAATTATTTATATTCCATTTGCAAATGCGTCACTGATTTTTGAGTTGTGTAAACTCGATAGCAGAGTATCTGACTGGGTCAGTGTCCTGTTTTCTAGCACTTAAGATGGAGGAACGAACGCACAGGAGGCTTTGCAATACTTTTCAATCTTGATTGGTTCTCAGCCAGCCTGTAGAAGAAAAATACAAAATAAATGGCCTAACTAAACTAGAACAGCAGTTCCCGCACTGCCAAACTATAAAGTATACAGGACTGGATGTCTGGTTGTTTCAGGAGTCCAATTTTGCAATGCATCTGCCTTCAGACCAACTGTCTCATCTCCCAGCCTCAACTGCCTCAGTTGCTTAGCAACCCTTACAGGCCAAGCTCAGCTGGGTTGCTTACACTGTTGTAGGAGTTCTAACCCTTTCACCTCCTTGGGGAAAGAGGGCCCAGCAGAGTCTGCCACTCACATATATCTTGTGCATAATCCTGTTACAATATGTATACATGAGATTTGAGGCAAAAAGCAAGTGTTCAAAATAAGAAAACTCAATACTGTATCTTTATCAACAGAACTCTCGTTAATAGATCCTGGATTTAGGTAAAAAGGGTAATTTTACCTTAGGGTAAGTGCGCTTCATGGTGTGAAAAGAGCAAAAGATTCTATGTTAAAATTATCTTTTTTTTTATTACACTTACAACAGCTAAAAAAAAAAAATCTAAAGTTTTATGCCTCGGTTTACATACAAGTGTGTCCTGCATACTGGCTGTTGCATAAGTAATAACAGATGTCCGAGTCCAGAGCATGCACTGTGGATGATTCTCTATGGGGGGGGGGTTAGGTTTGAATAGCAGCTTTTCCCTGGACTCTGTTTTACACTGCACTGACCAGTTAACCCATAGCTGTCCAGCATTCCATGCCTGCACAGATTGATTTGTGAAGGTTTAATTTGTTTCTCAGTCTGATCACTGTACAGAGCTACAGCGCCGGAGCAGAGCTAACCCCCCCGAGTAGGTTTGCATTGCTCAAATTCCAAAAAGGCAAGAGTCCAGAAACCTAAATGTTCTGCATTAAGAACAAATAAACCTATTACAAGGTCTGTTCTCTTGATCCTGGAAATATAAGCAGTCTTACCATTGACTTGACAGAAAGACACATCCATGCAACCAGATTGGCTGCAGTAATGAAACAGCAAGTGGGTAATGTATTACACAAGTAAACACAGATTTTCTTTAATTTCTCAGTGTAAAATGCATATTTCAAAGTTGTTCAACATGCTTTAAGGAGATCTTTACTGTGAGGTGGTCCAAACTGTGCTGAATTAAGTGGCCTTTATATGAATGCACTTACATTCACTTTATTCAAACATGGGACAGAATGATAGAGGAACTGCTATATGCAACTAATATTGCGAGTGTTTTAGCTTAGACGTTTTCTTCTTGTAATATAACTAATGGATTGTTTGCATTACAATTGCAGTTTAGCACAAGTTCACTGCAACAAATGTCCTGTTTGATGTATTGCCTAATATGCAGGCCATGTGTATCCTGTGAGATTAAGGATTCGGATATTAGAATTGGTAATTATCCTTTGCTTTCTCCCGCACCTCGTTATTTCTACTAACTTTAACTTTTAAATATTTTATTAAAATGTTATCAGTAAATTGTATGTGTATTATGTGCTGCTTCTGACCAAAACATTTTTAAACAAATAATGCAAAATAAGCACAGCAAACAGAGCAGACGGCTTTTATTCGGTATACACAAGGTAGCCATTTGACTACCACAAGCGCTAAGTTTCTGGAGTGCTTTACGTAGCGCCATATTCGGACTCTTCTGCGGCGTCGCCGGCCTTTTTACTGCAAACTATTACTATACTACCCATGTTTATAAAATACTGCAGAGGTATCATCCCTTGAGCAAATGATAAAAAAAAACAGAGGTTCTAAATATGCAAAATGTCACTAAACACCCTTTTTTCCACCAAATAACAATGATCTGTAATTTAAAGGATATGCATTTTCTAAGCTGCAAAAAAGTGTGTCCATGCAGATAATATGTTGTGCATTTAAAAACGCACAACATAATATAATGCCACTGGAAAAATTCAAGACAAACCTGGCCGTGTATATTTAGTAAAATAATTAAGTGTTGTATAGTCTTTAGTACAAGAGATAGACATACTGCAATAAAAAATACAGGGTAATGAAATTGCTGGATCTATTCAGAGTTGGCACAGCACAATTCAGGCACCTTTTTACTTTTCATATTAGAGGTCACTATGTTATAAAACCGTAATGTTTAAATTTGTAACAGGAATCTTCTAACAAAACTAGCATAGAGCAATAAGAAAAATACAGTCACTGAACAAAACCATGTAGTCCAACGGCTCGAAGTCCGGATTAATACTCTGCATGAAAAGGATAGTCCTTGTGTTTTATGGCCCTGCAGGAGAAAGGGACAAATATTACACGTCTACATACAATATTATCTATATCGTATGGAAAAACAATGCACAGGGCTGTGTGCTGCCTCCCTGAATTAGAACTACACATTTATTTTTATTTTATTTATTACTTGTAACATCTCACATCAGTCCTTTAGTTACAGTATGCTTTTTTGAAGAGATAACACTTGACATTTTCTGGTATGAAATAAGTCTTTGATTTATTAAAAAAGGGCCGCTGTAGTTTAAGACAAGGGGCACTTGTCTGGGACATAAAAAAGAAAACAGCAACTGTGCAAGACATTGACAAAAAACATTTTTAGAGAAATAGAAACCCATTTTGTGTTTGGTACATCACTTCCACAGAGCTGGATCATGAGGGTTTGAGATTATCTATCTATATATACACAGATGTACTATTTATTTACTGTACGGTGGAGGCTTCTATCGCTCTTTTGCCCACCATATTATAAATGATTGTTGTGGTGAACTACCTACTCAAAGTCCACAACACAAGCTGAGATCCCACTCCATGCGGATGATAGTAAGCTTGAAACAGCTGTACATGCATACGATTCTTGGCTTGTGTAAAATCCAACCTTGGCTTTGCATTAAAGCTGTGTAATACAGCATGCATAAGCTTAAAGGAAGCCATGTTTGATAATGGCTATGGATTGAAGGTCACATTTGAATGTACCAGCTCAGCTACCCAGAATGCAGCGTAATAACGTTTTTTCAGGATTCTGAGCTGGAAGCAGATTTTTTAACTTTTTTTTTAGACATTCAAATGTAAACACAGATGTAATTTATATATATATATATATATATATATATATATATATATATATATATATATATATATATATATATATATATAAAATAAATCTCAAATAGAGGAGTGGACGGAGGAAGGAACAGGGAGAGGTCAATAGTCTTTGTTAGATAGTTGGATAAGATTGGAATTGACAGCCAATTTTCTGAAAATAGGTGTTCCATTATCAAAATCGTATATTGTAACTATAATACAGTGGCCCTTTCAAAAAACTTCAAGGGAAGATAAACTATAAAAAAGCAAGTCGCAGTGACCATATTCAACAAGGCAAACAAAGCTGTTAGCTAGTGAGTGCCAACCTCCCATTTCTATTGGCATTACAGGAGTTAATAATCACCTTGTGTCCTAGCTATTGACTTGGTTTCCAATGTTTAATGCAATACCTTATTTTTCACTAAACACAATAGAAAGAGTAAACAGTACTTACGTGGACAGTGCACAGACCCTCCAGCCTCGCTCAAAGCTACGGATGGACGCCATTTCTTCAGGGGACAACTCAAAATCAAACACCTGAGAATTCAGAAACATAATTAGGGAAGAAACCACAAGTCGGACTATACACAAAATGTAGCGGTGAGCAGCTCCGTCCTACAAAGCCCGTCAACAGGCCAGGTTTTTAATCTTTCTGCCTGAGCAATAGTGTATCAATTTAAATGGCTGATGCTGAATAATACAGGTTTATTATGGCAGAAAGAACCGGAATATATAATACAAGACAGGGCATCCTGGACCTTTGGTAGCAGAGTTTCCCACCACTGGACACAGTCCAATCATGGTGGTTGCTGCCTGATCTTTCCCACAAAAACGGGAAGATGTCTCTTCAAATGTTTTTGATGAAGGCACTGGAAGATATAACTGCCACATCCCCAATGGGAAAACAATATCTCTATTCAGCAGATAAACTTCCTTAGGTGGGAGATGTACAAAGCGGTGCACACCATGGCAGCATACTTGCAGAAAAAAAAAATAGGAGACGATCTTTGCCTTCTAAAAACATGTAGTTTACTTTCAAGTGTAGTTCTTCAAAAAAGTACACAGTTTAAAAACCTGACCACAGTGACCCGTAAACTTGGCAGAGGATCTCTAGAATAACCCAGACATTGTCACACTCTCGCCTCATAACTGGATGACAGCCCTCAGTGTATTAGTGGGGTATATGAACTAAGAGGAGGGAGCGGTCGCCATTAATTAGTCTTTAACAGGAGCAGTAGCTAATTAAACGGTTAGTTCTGAAATAAGATTCTAATAACTGGCTACACATTGAAGAATGTTTTAGTGTAGTAACAATATTAATACAGATACAGAGCATTACATAGGTGGGATTAATTACCAATGTGTGTCTCAGTGTTATCATGCAGACAATTTTCTCCCCCACATGAAGTAAACACACAAAGCCACAAATTGGAGACCTGGAAGATTTCATAAGGAATATGAAAAAAGTGCTTAGAACCTCTTTTTTTCTGCCTAAAATCTTACAAAACAGTTGACAATGGGTTTCTCTCATCTGCAATTCATGAAAATGTACAAGTACAAGGGTTGCACCATCGGCAACATACTACTTGAGAGATGTCACCAACAGGCTAATTTGATTCACTGTACTTCACACTGTGTATTCAGGAGCTGCATGAGTGAGGGCAGACCCAAATAGATACATTTTGTATGATTTTATTCAGAAAAAAAGATTTTAAGGATTTCTTCATAAAATAAAGTACATAAAAGTAAAGCGATACTCTGCTATACTGTATTCATGGTGACATCCAGAAATCTGCCATGTCCCTTTAATGTTATACTTAAAAAAAGAACACTCAAGCTCTTCTCAATGTGAATGTTAAGTAGAGTAATAATACTAATACTAATAATAATACTACTAATAAAAAAAAAAGTAAACCCAAGATTTTGCATATTTTCCACACATCTAGGGTTTTTCCATTTGAAGTGTATCGGGTCTCCCTCTTCGTGTCCGAATCTGCTCCACTATTTACTTGAAGGAGCTGGCAAGACTGCTTTTATCCAGAACTTTGTAAATAGTAAATAAGCTTTTGGAGTGAGCAACTTAATAAATTGTGCTGAAACACAAGCAGACCAACCCACCCCTATAGTAAATGGTGCAGAATCTGAGACAAGGGCAAATGTGGCTTTAATTATTATTTTTAAAAACTATAAAATACCATCATGTACATTATGATTTTAAAGAGCTTCTATTGTAGTATCCCTTTAAACTCTGACGTTTGATGTCCATTGAGGACTGAAGTAGATCAATGATGTCCAAGTCTAGATCTACTGGTAGATATTAAGATTTCTAACAGCCTCTGAGATGACTATACACATGGACAATAAAGAAATTAGATTGACTATGTACCTTTTAGTTAAAGATGGAGCTCTGTACAGTCAGCCTACCAAGACCTGGAGCTGACTGCGTCTCATATCATGAGCTTCTTATAACAAATAAACTGAGGAAGAGAGGGAAAAATCACCACACCGAGCAGATACAAAATAAATATCCCCTGTGAATATGCAGTGGAGGTAAAGAATAGATTTAAGGGACTAGGCTTGGTAGATCGAATTCCTTGATAAACTTTGGACAGAAGTTAGTGACATTGTCCAGAAAAGTGCAATAAAGGAGATCTCCAAAAGAAAGAAAACTAAGAAGACAAACTGGCTGTCTGATGGGGCTTTGAGAATAGCCCAGGCAAGAAAGGGAAAGTTAGTAGATATATGAAAATATATGTCTCCAACTGAATTCCAGAGGATAGCAAGTAGAGACACAGTGGCATTCTATAAGGAGCGATGTAAAAAGATGAAGGTAACAGGATGGGAAAGTCAAGAGATCTCTTCAAGAAAATTGGTGATCTCAAGGAAACCTTTTATGTCAAAGTGTAAAAAAAAAAAAAAAAAAAGACAAAAATGGTAAGGACTTGACATTAGTAGATCAGAGAAAGAAGAGGTGGCCAGGAATACACTGAAGATCTATACATGAAGGACCTAAACATAATGAATAACCTCAATAGTTTGTACAATGAGCTGGAGCCAGACATCTTTGACATCTAGGAATCCTTTCCGATAACAAGTCTGCCGGAGTTGTAGTATTTGGAACAGTTCTTTTAGGATTCCATCAAGATGATGCTCCAAAAATGTTTTGGAAAACTCAACAGTGGCCAGTGGACTGGAAAAAAGGTCAGTCTACATCCAAACCCCATGGAACAATTGCACTCATTTCACATGCCAGCAAGGTAATGTTTACAGTCCTACAAACTCAAGCGTTTACGTTGCCAATGTTTGCTGGATAATAGAGGAAGCAAGAGTCTGGCAAGCTATTAAAAAGTAAAGATATTACACTATCAACAAAGGCCTGCATAGTTAGAACTTTGGTTTTCCCAGTAACATACGACGTGAGATCATAGGAGAGATGAACGTCATAGGATTGACAAGTTTGAATTGTGATGCTGGAAAAAACGTCTTCGAGTCCCTTGGATTGCAAGAAGCTCCAATCAATCAATGCTAAAAGAAGCCTAGCCAAAATGGTCGCTGGAAGGTTTGATTAGGAGTCCAAAACTAAGATACTTTGGTCAAATCATGAGAAGACAGGATTCCATAGAGAAGGCTCTGATGCTCAGTAAGATGGAAGACACATGAAGAGAGTATATTAATATTTTTATTAACGCTACACTTAAAAAAAGGAGACAACTCTGTTAGTTCACATTTTTTAAGCAATTGCTAACCAAATCTGCTAGTGTTTGTAAATTAATCAGTTCATAGATGAAGTAATTACATTTTCAGATAGAAACATAACAAAGGAAATGACAGCTACCTGAATGTGAAAGCGAATCAGTAGCTATGTTTTAGTGATCTCTTTGTGTATGGTCTGACAGTTTTTACGGGAGGACCCAAGTGAGCAAGGTTCCATCTTACCTTGAAGTTCTCCTCAATGCGTTCAGGGGTCACAGATTTTGGGATGACAATGACATTCCTCTGGATATGGAATCTAATCAAAACCTGTAAGGAAATGTATTTCAGATCAAGTTTATACAGAAATGATATTCAGTTAGCAAACTAAAAAAATTTCAATTTCCCAGAAAAGAGAGAAAAAAAAAAAAGTTAACTTTATATAACGTTTCCAAATATACAAACGGTGTGTTAAAGTGTTAAGATGATATATGGATAACTTTTTGGCAATCTTGTAAGAGGTGCAGTTAAAGATAATATATACGGCATATACCCCCCAGCATCCTCGCTAAGATAGGATGGAGGACTAATAAATTTGGTCTTAAGTGTAAAATTGTAATGACATTTTTCAATCAATTAAAACTTTGTATGTCATAATGTCCCTGGACATACTGGTGATTGGTCCAAGAAAACATCACTCAAAATAACCCTCTGGCATACCTGTGCAGGCGTTTTCTTGTGCTTTGTAGCAATCTCCTTGACCTTTGGATCATCCAGTAGAGATGGGTCTTCTGGTTTGGCCCTGTCATACAGAACAGGATGTTTAGACCATGCAGGTTTGAAATGAAACTGCACACATCACAGTCAGCAGCTGTTCACCATATTGAAAAGGGGTGCCCAGCAATGCACCATGTCTCTGCATTGTAGTAGCTTACAGACCATTAGAGTGTTAGTGAGGAGTCTCAAGGGGCCAACTGTAAGTCAATTTTGACGATAGCACAATCTATAAAGTCACCTACATGCCGGAGGATAATTAGGTGAGGGGGGTTATAAGAGATGAGCAAAGACTGGCAGGAGGGGATTTAGAAGAGGAAGTAACAGTGTGAGGATGGCAGAGGTTTAGGAGAGGGAAGCCAGTACTGGACAGGTTGCCAGTGGCTTGAGAAATTAGGGACAAGAGCAGAAACATGTTTATGAGAGTTTAGAATGGGGGGTGGATGGACCTTCTAGTCTGTGTTTAGGAAATGGGAAACAAGTCATATAAAAAGGGTTTCAAGTGGAGGGGGAGTTACATGCTAGTGATGATTAGGATAGGTTGGGGAAATATTTACTAGTGTGTAAGTGGTGTCAACTACTGGTATACATTAGGAATGTATGCGGGAGTCACCTACTGTGAAAAAGGAGGCATAAAGTATCACCTGCTAACAGGCAATGGGAATGGGTTGCTGGTTAGAAAAGGGAGATCTGCTGGTGCGATTACCCGATTGTATAGAAATATCTCTTTATGAATACCATATATGATTCTTTGTTCAGTGCTTCTGAAGGGTTGGTCTTACCAAGGCCTGTCTGGGGATCCCAGAGGGCTGTACGCAGTGACAGCAATTCCTTTGGATTGGCAATAGCTTATTAGCTTCTCTTGAGTCAGGTATGGATGGCTTTCAATCTGAAATGAACCCAAGTCTCCAGTTAGAAAAATGAAAAAAAAAAAAAGTCATATTTATCATGAATAATACATATCATGGATAAACACAAATTACTGACCAATTATATATTTGCAGATACTCTGCCAGTTTATGCTCTGAGTTATAGATTTGTTGCTGCATCAACCGCTTCTGGTTTCCTTTCTCTACATTTCCACTGGAATCCTATATTTAATATACACCCTTCTGAAAAACTACTCCAAAATATTAGAGGCTATAGTTCTTTTTTACGTTGTAAAAAGTTTAGCTTTTTTTTTACTTTTAAATGCAATTATGCCTCTGTGGAATCTGCCATATTCCTGAGGTGGGTGGAAACTAGATTTTTTGTAGCGGACAAAATGTAAGTGATCCAAACGACGTAACTTGTGTTTTTATTTTGACAAAATATCATCTTGTCACACATTTTAACGATTACTTATTCTGTGACTGGAATTTTTGTGGTCACCTCTTTTGCAATAGGGAATACGATATTTCCCTTAAAGGAAAAACAGACAGTTCAACACATTCCCGATTTAATTAAAAACTTTCTCATTGTTTAAAAAAAAAATAAAAAAAAATTATATATATATATATATATATATATATATATATATATATATATATATATATATATATATATTTTTTTTTTTTTTTTTTCTCTTTCTGAATACATGTTAACAAGAATGAAACTTCTTAGATCCGAAGACCAAACTCACAGGGTTCTACATTGCTGGGGCCATATTTGATTCTGGCAGCATGTGTGGGTTGGGTGCAGTGCCATATTTGTCGCTCTCCGAGTCATTATACAGTCGCACCAACGCCTGAAAGTGCTGCTGCATCAAAGTATTTTAATATAACTTAAGGCTGATATGCAGAGAAAGGTCTACACTTTTTATGGTGTGCATACATTTTATAGAAACACTGATGAAATGATAACTTTTGAAGTCATCACAGCTTTTGCATGGTGTACTGGAAGGTTGTTTGCCCATGGGCAATTATTTTTACAACTCCTGGGTCTGAAATGATGTCTTGATGCCCCCTTTATGTATCTCCACACCTCCAATTATCCTCCCATCAGGTTTCATTGCTTAGATGGAATGGCCCTCCCGGATAGTTCTGCGGATTCCAGGTTTGGCTATTTGTTCTCCATGCATCCCTTTAAGAAGGGCATGAGGAGTCTGCTGAGCAACCAGTAAAAGTCTTTCTTTGTCTGGCAACTGGCAGAAAAGGGCTTTACCATCAGAGAGGGAATTTTGCTCTGGGCTAAACAATATAAGCCTGAAAAAGGAAGTCCTCGCAAGAGTTTTTTTTGTCTGCAAACCAGCCAGTAATCTACAGGACTTGCCTTGTTGCCACAGATTGCTGATGCAGCGAAATAAATTATATAAACAAAAAAAATGCAGAAAAAATGGCTTCTTGTATGAGAAGTTTGCATTCTCCCATATCATATTACAAAGAACGATAAGCAGCCACTTTTTGCACCATGTTTTCAATGCAATGTTACACGCGGTTCCTACTACAAACCAAAGCACAACAAAAATATAGACAAAGTATAGGTATTTTAAAGAAGTGATCCAGCTTCCTATCCTATCCAGGACATCTCTGAAGGAAGTACTATATTCTTAAGGATTAATGGTACACTTTGACACGGTAGGTGAGCAAATGCCAAGGGCAGCCTTTTCCATTGACTTTATGTCAGAAGCTTCATGGTCTGCAAACTCTTAGTAAACATAAGCGTTTGCCAGGCTGTGTTTGTCCACTTCATTCTCTGGTGACGGGTGAGTAAACTCTGAATTGCCTGTACAGAATATAATGGGCAGAGTAGCCAGAACCTAATGAGGTGGTCAGTATGGTCAACTCTAAATGATACAAAAGTATATCTTGATTCCTTCTTACAAACCAGAAAAGTCTGAAACTGATGCCCAGGCTCCATTTCAGAGGAAAAATGAGCAACAAGGACCTGAAGTGATCTGCCTGACCATGGCCATGTCCTATTGTATTGTGGCTTTAATAAGAGCTACACGTTTTTGTGCTTTTTGGCGCAGTCAATTATACTAATGGATCATTAGGTGGATCCAAGTTTGTGCCATCACCAGACTTGGCATTCCTGGGAGATCACGAGAAGAGGCCACAACACAATTTAGCCACTTGCATGTTTTTGACCATTATAGGGGGGTTAGGTGTGTAAATGGGCTCAGAGCTATCTATGGTCTCTTACTCCACAATATGATGAGTGGACTGCTTGAAAGCCATCAATAGCACTGACCTGCTATCTCCTCTGAACAAACACTTTAGTTCATCACTTACCTGGTTAACCGCTGGCTTGTATTTTAATCCTGGCTTGTTCAGCAGCTGCTCAATCTGATCATGGTTAAAGTTTGAGATACCAATGGCCTTCACCAACCCAGCATCCACGAGTCCCTCCATGGCCTGTGGAGAGAGTGCAGAATATGAGTGGAAAGGAAAGTAGCAGCCGGCTGAAGTGTTTTTGTATGTTTTTTATAATTTATTTTATACCTATATTCAAAGGACAAATAGAGAAGAAAAGGAAGTGGAGATGTGACCCATGAAAAGAGACACAGACAGACAGAGACAGAGACACACAGACAGACAGAGACACACAGACAGACAGAGACAGAGACACAGACAAACAGAGAACAGGAAGAGCATGTGTGACTGGTGAACTCCCTAGACTGTGGCCACCACCTGCTGTATGGTGTTCTTCATGCCAGTTGGTCTAGAAGCAGTAAGACGCTACAATAATGCAAGTAGTCCATTGGCTCAACAACCCCTGTATTGAGCAGGGACTGCAATTTGCACAATAGATCTCATTAGCCCCTTCATCAGGTTTTGCAATAAAAATAGACAAATTAAGCCCTTTGCTCTAAGATAGAGTAGCTCCTAATCCAGGGCATTGAGCTAATCATTTCAATAACATTTTTATTTAGACACACACCAACATTTTTTATTCTTCAATTTATTATAACTTTTTAAATACTTCTCTATATAAATTAAATGTGCTTTGTACAATTAAAAATCCATAACAGCTAGGCTATTACACAAAGGTTGGGCTATTTCATTCAGCCCCTTTCATCTAGAAAGAAACAAAAAACATTGCTCATTTTCTAAAAAATGGCTCACATTTTTTTTACTTGTTAATAAATACCTAAAATATTAAGTTGCAAAAATATAATATTTTTTATTATACCCAGACAATTGTTAGATTACTGAAAGAAGAACAAACACATACATTTAAATAAAAATGTGGATACAGACCTCCCATGTATCCAAGAAATGTGTGTCACTGGGAACAACAAGTCCTTCTGCATCGGTGGGGAACAGTTGATCACCAGCCTGCAGACACAGAGATACCAACATTATAATAGCACTTGTAAGCTACGATTGATATAGTACGGTATCACTTTTCTTGCTATCATGGTGTACACCCAGGCAGAGCAATATGGTCAAATCAGTTAGGTGTGGAAGGCGTATTCTATCATTGAAAAATAATAAAAAACAAACAAACAAAAAAAAACAGTTTGTGCAAAGGAAGCCCTCGAAAATTGGACTTCAGGGGAAAAACAAAAGATTTTTGAGGTTTCAGAACATTAAAATGGACTCTGGTCCGACACCTTGTAAAAATTTAAACGTTAAAGACCACCACACAATGAAACACAAATTTGTTTGAACATTTTAAGTCTGACTCCGATCATTAAAAAAAAAAAAAATAATAAAATATATAATAATAATAATAATAATTATTTGGGAAAAAGGAGAGAGAGCGAGAGAAGAAAGCAAGCGAGAGAAAAAGAAAGCAAGAAAGAAAAAAAAAAAAAAAAAGAGACATTTACATTTCTGGAGAGCTACAGTTGCAGTGAATGATGCAAGGGATCTGCTTATGGACCAATGAGACAATCTTATCCTATTATCTTTACAATGCCTATTCTCTCTCGGAGTACAGGAATCCATTTTGTTACAACACAGCCTTCAAAAATTCTAATTTTCACAAAAAAATATTTATGTCCATGGCTTACACAGCTGTGAATACTGTTTTTAGTATTTTTTTTATTTATTTTTTTTACTGCAGTGTTCCATTAAAGTTATTATTTTATTTATTTTTTTATACTTTTTGAAAATATTTTGCTGGTTATCAAGTTTTTTAGTTTAAAAAAAAGTTTATTTTTTTACAAGGACCACTTTGGTAAGCTTTGTTCTATATAATCTTTTTAATTTCCCTGCTTAATATATACTTAAAGGCATATTAAAGTGAGGTGGGTTATGAATGCATTCTGTAGAGGATCATCATAACCCACCTAGCAAAAATGTTTGCATGAAAAAATGCAAACTATTTTTGCATAAACAAAATAAAAAAAACTGTTGCAGGTGATGTTTACACCCTCAGGATATGATTTTGTAAAAAAAAAAAAGTGTACCCAGTCCATGTGAGCATGCTCAGATGTGCAGCCAATCAGCAATGCAGTTTCAAGCTAGCATAGATGACTATTACACTGGGCCCTTAAAGAACCATAAATCAATATTCAAGTAAAAATGCTTGAGCGGTTACACGGTTGTTCTGTAGACATACACCCTCTCCTTGATAAATTATGACAAATTATAATTGTACTGAAACCAAACATTTCAGCTTCTTCCTATTCCAATTTGTCTTTTAGGCGAATGATCATTTATGGTCCTGCTATGACCTATAAAAGGAAGCGAGATTGCATTTCAGGTCTGTGTGCATGTAATTTACTGGGGATCAAGTCTGTTACATACAAGCAGTCCAGTGAATGCTATATACCCCTCCCACAGTCTATGTTATCTTAAGGTGGATTGCTATCTAAGATCTCAACAAAGTTAAAGCAGAAAGAGTGTTTTACAGACGGGGTTGGAGATCAGAATGGGGGGCCCCGGGTGGCCCTAATGGTTTCCAATTTTCCCACAGGAATCAAAGGGCATGGAATATAGTAATGCATACTGCTGACCCTACAATGCCTAATAAATACCCATTTGTGTATCACTTTGGTGAAGCCTGGTTAAAAATTACATCAGAAATAAAGGAGATAGTAGAAGTATCACAGGGGCAGCAATGTGCATGGTTGTATTAGATGTGTTAGTTTCATAAAATGTAAAATTGCCATATTGCAAACATTGCATCACCTGTGATGGTTAGTAAATAACCCCCAAATATATTATTGTAACATATTTTACAGAGTGTTTATTTTGATACAAATTGAACAATAAAATTGATTTAGCCCATGTAAAGAATTTGGATTTTTCCTGTTTTATGCTAACACGCGCACAGCACTGGAAACCTCCTGTTGCTGGGCGCGCTCGTATCCCAATGTACTCCCTAAGCCCCTACACCCCTTCCCGGCCCTAACCGTACCCCCCTACAGCAGTTAGTGGGCCTAACCCTAATCCTAACCCCCTACACCCCTTGCCGAACCTAACCCTAATCTTAACATCCTACACCACTTCCCAGCCCTAACCCTAAGCCCCTACACCGCTTCCCGACCCTAACCGTAAATCACTCGGGTAAGTATCACCTGGGATGTAGTTAAACAATCAGTGAATGAAGGGACACAGACCTTCTGGGTATTACAGAAATGTAGGGAAAGATGCAGATCAATTCACAGACCAAAAACATACAATGTATTATGTATACAATTTTCCATGGGATTTTCAGGGGGTGTCAACATTGATAGAAAAACGTTTGCAAATGCAAGAAATTCAGCAAACTTTAGGGTAACTGCATGAAAAAATACCAAAATAAACATTTAAACAAACATTTTTTTTTATAAACTACTAATTCTCTATCATACTTGCATATACCTTTAAGAGTCATGTTTCATACTTATACATATTATATGGTGGTCCTTTAAGTAATTTACCAGGACGTGTCTCAAACAGTCCATATCTGGAGACCAGATCATCTGGGGGCAAGTGGCCCTGGAATTATTTTTAGCTCTATTGCAGTTTATTTTTAGTGCGATTACAGTTAAATGGCCTTCTCACTTACAGTCTCCAAACATTTTCTGTAATGTACAATTTATATTTTTTGTTTCTGTTTTTTGCAGATCTGCTCTATACACCAGAAAAGGGGAAGTTCAGTGTAAAAGTTTTAGTACTTTTCTTATATGTTCGGTGACGTGAGCTGCTAAACAGCACAGAAAAATGAATGGAACTGGTACAGCTTAGAACTCCGCTTTAGTGTGACTGGTTCTTGAACTTTTCACCCAATCAGCTTCGTATCCTCAGGATCAGAGATATAAAGGGAACTTAAAATGACAGCTTCGTCTCTCCTCAAAGATAAAGAAACCAAACTAGACAAGATACACAACGTTTACACAGATTGTTAATATCTTCAAGGAGTGCTATGTAACAGTGGCAGAGCTACCAGTAGTGCAGTGCACCAGGGCCCTCCTCTGGGTGGGGCCCAGTACGGTGCTGTAGGAGCTTTGAGCAGTCAGCTATGGAAAGGGGTCTTGGGGATAGTGCACTAAGTGAGTTGGTACAGAGGAGGACCAGAACCAAAAAATAAAACATTTTTACAACTCCCCCCAATCCCACATTTTTTTGCACCAGGGCCCTACCTTTTTCAGCTCCATCATTGCTCTTTGATATAGAAGAAATGTATTTAGGCAAAAGCTGCCCTTTAAACAAGATGCTGAATAGCAATATAAGAAAGCCATGATCCACTAATGGCATTTGTGCCGCTCTTAGATTGATTATTAAATGGATTCTGCCACCCAAAAAAACAAGTTGTTTTGTTTAGAAAATGCAAAAAAAAAGCTTTAAGAATAACCTAAAGTGGATCATAAAACTTGTCATTGCCTGTAACTTAACTTATGTATAGCGCTACGGAATATGTTGGCGCCTTACAAATAAATGATGATAATAATAATAATAATAATAATAATAATAATAATAATAATAAGTGTGTGTGTGTTATTTGCTTGTCAAGCTGGGTGGTGCTTCACACTAGGTGAGTGGAGTGCTCTCCTAAATTGTACATTGGCCTGGGGAGATCACTGGCATGGTAAGAGCCCTTTAAGAATGCAATTTGTCCTGTGCCAGTTCATTCTCTCTAAAGCCACAAAACAGCTGTGCACACGTTTCTGTAAATCAGCTTAAAATTTCCTGACAAAAAAACACAAACAAAAAACGTTGCGCTAAAGGGAAGAACTTCGGACAGCGCTTTGAACATGTAGTCAGTTTTCTACCTTAAATCCTGTAGGCCAGTGGACCAGGTAGAGATCAAGGTAATCGAGCTTGAGAGCAGAGAGAGTCTTCTGAATGCCCTCCTTCACCAGGGACTTAGCGTGAAAAGTACTCCAGAGCTAAAGGGGAAAAGAAATACATTTAAGATTATGCATTCAGGGTGCAAAATCCAGTTTAAAAGTATATATATCTATCTCGGTACAGTTTCCTGTACAAAATTGCATGTAAAAACATGCCATCAATAAAGTACTTATTACCTATAGTTTAAAAATTCTACAGTGTCCCTTTAAGACCTTGTCTGCGTTTGCTTCGTTATTGATTTATTCCAGATGATAGTTAAAAAAAAAAAAAAAAAAAGCCATTCTTGGTAACAAACAAGACTAATTAAATACCGATATTACTGCTAGTCATTCACTAAATAAACCTTATTGCTTGACCACTGACCAGTAGCATGAAGAGCTACAGACTGAATGACGGGTACCTTGCTCACGACAAAGAGGTCCTCTCTCTTCACCACCCCTTCCTTGATCTTCTGTGCAATGCCCTCTCCCACCTCGTTCTCATTCAGATACACATAGGCTCCGTCCACATGTCTGTAGCCCACGTCTATGGCCTTCGCCACAGCTGCGGTCACCTTACCTGGGGGAGACTGAAGTAATACAAATAAAAAACATGTTAACAACATACATTCAATTAAAATACATAATCCAAAAAGTAAATGAAATCAAAAACCAAATAATCCAACAAGGAACTGATAAAAATGTTTATTAACATCTGGGAGATCTGACACTCCCAGATGCCTGGACCCATCCTTTGGCTGGAGATCATTGTCTTTTTCAACTAGTGGCAGGAAATGCTCAAAACGTTGCCATTAAGGCTGTGCAGTAAATAAGCAGAAAAAAACAAAAATTGTAGGCAGACTGTAAAGAAAAAAAGAAAAGAAAAATATTTTGCATAAAAAACAAAATAAATGAATATTTACTAACTCAGTCTGATATTTGCTAAATCTTTTCAGTTGGCAAGCAAGTTTGTTAGTTGACACCCACCCATGAAAATCCCTGCTAAGATAAGCAGAAAATTAAAAATTTGTTTTAGCCAATCAGGAGAAAGCAGAGGTTAGCTGAAACATTTGTATCAAACTCTGGGGTTGCTGTATGGCAAAGCAGCCTGAGATATGTAGTCTCTCTTGCCTTGTAGTCTATTTCAGCTATGAGCTCAGCCCCCGCCCAACCATGTGATTCCATCCAGCAGCAGTACTTCCTGTGGTCTCTAACAAGGTCAAACTCTGTACCTGGCTGCCTATGTGTATTTGGTTATGTAAGCTCCCTGTGGGTGTGCAAAGCTGGATTTTACTTTGCTGCCTATAACTTTGTAAGTACATTGAACTTCTCTATATAAAACATTTTTTCTGATAATCACTGCATGTTTCTTACCAAGCATGTGATACCCAGGAAATTATATATACCTTCAAGTGGCTATCACTAACTAGAGCCTGGCCAAGGCCGGAGGATCCTTGAGCCTTATTACAGCAAAGACTAATACAATGTCTGGCATTAGAAAAACTTTTTGTGAACAAATCACAAATTTGCTCATTCTATTATATTTCAACAAATGGAACCTTCAAAATTATGTGACTTTATGTTTAAGTTGATTTCACCTGAAAGTTCAATGTGCATTTCCCCACTTCTGATTGCAAGCTTTGCAGACAAAATGGACCCTTCCACAGGCTAGTTAAACTGGTCTATTGCACTGTGCCTTTTTTTTCTTTTAGAGTAATTTCCTGCCCTTTAAATTAGTAGTTAGGTGTTGTGCAGTTTGCCTTTTTTGTGCCAGCTTGCCTTTATGTGAAGGTTGCCAGTATAACCTAAATGCATAAAGGAATGGACCTGGCCCTGAAGAAAGCACAAATTGACATTTTGGGAAACTTTAAAAAAATATATACATAAAAATGCATTCAACAAAAGAATTGTATGTACAACTTGCCACAATTTGCACACATACATATTGGTAGCAATATTCTTATCTAAATGTCCACTTCTACTCTTAAACATGGGCAAGAGTAAGATAACTTGAAGAAATAGAGTAATTAAACAAACAAGCTTTTCACAAATACAAATTCACTTTTTCATGTTCCAATTAGTGTTGGCTGGTTTTTGTGGCAGTAAAGAAAAAAAAAAAAAACATGTGCCACCTGTTACCAAGCAGCTAAATTCCTTCATCCATACTTATCAAGGTGCAACCAACTTCTTGTTGGGTTGACGATATGCTGTTAAACTTAGGAACCAGGTTAGCCAATGAGGAGCCACACATTAGGTTTATGAGCCAGGGTGTATAAATATGTGTAACATAACCAAATTAGAAGTCACACATTTCAGGTTTTTTTTTGTATTACCATCAGGACTAAATTCACTCTTCAAATCTTCTTCAATACATGATCAGAACTGGTAAATGGTGGGGTTTCCCTCCTCCTTGACTGTATACCATGGTGGGTCTCAATATTAAATAGGTGTGGTGCTACTTCAAGTAGGTGCAACTCTGATGATTCTGCCATTTTGCCTTGTATCATATTCAACTTATGTTTACCCAGAGCATGACAAGTCCCAGGAACAAGGGATCCTAACTGGCATCTTATTAACTTGGTTGGCTTCCAAGTTTCATAAAGTTTTTCAACCACCGTGTTTACCAGTACTAAGAAAACAGGATGCGGAAAATGGACTGCAATTCCGCATTTCAGGGTTAGCTGATGAAGATTATCTCTGCGGTATTTGGAAAAAATTAATGGACGTAAAAAAATAAATATAAAATATGTTCAAAAAAGCAAGTTCTGATCAGATTGGGAGTAATGGAAAAGGAAGAATATACCAGCCTACATTTTAGGATCATGTATCTTGTGGAACAACAGAAGTAATGAATTGATAATATAAAGACAAGACAATAGATCTCAAACAGAGCTAAAGACAACCGACTTGTGACTACTAAACAAATACATTGAACAAGTACACAATGTTGGTGTAAGGCAGCAGAGCTGGGCTGTGTTTGCTTTCTTTATTACATTTAACCGCTGACACAGACTTTACAAATATCTATCCAACTTTTCCAGTCTGCTTCTCTTTGACCCAATATAAAATTGACCAGAATAGAACTATATTTGACAATAGGCAAAATGGTTTTAGAAAGTAAAAAAATAAATAAAATACTTGTTTAATAAAATAAAAAGGAACACTATAAAACAGATGAATCTACAGACTGAGAACTGATCCAATAATAGCTCTCTAGAAATGTAATTATGGGATGTATAGCTCATTGTCAGATTTAAAATCCCCCCCCCCCCCCCACCCCAAAGCTTTTGCTCGATATTTGACTATTTTTCTCTATAACAAATTTACATTGGTCAGGACACATCTTCACACGGTGTGGCTTATGCTGCTAAGCCCACACTCCACAGTGCAGTTAGTGATCTAAAGGCAGAAGCCTTGAGACAAGAATTTAATGAACTCTTCTACTTTGTAAAGTTTGCCACAGACTCTCGCAGAGAGTGCGAAACGGCCCGTTGAACTAGTGTACCCGCAGACCTTTACTTCTCCGGCCATCGGAAATAACAGGAGGAGGAGTGTGTTAATTTGAGGAGAATCCAGACTGTGGTTCACCAGCCCAGGAGTCAGACTTACAGACAAACGGCTCCGCAGAAAAGCTGTTACCGGACACTACATCCCTGCCTGTTCTAGAGAGCACAGATGTATAATGCATAAAAGCAGTATCGATCCTCTCTCCAACACCTCTACAGGATACAAGGCAAAGATGTAAAGGTGAGGAATCTGCCATGAAAAGGTTGCTAGAATGGGGAGTATTTGTATCCATTCAATACGTTGATATCCAACTTACAGTACCACACAAGGTTCTATTCTAGCACATAAAGTGTGTTTTAGGTGTGACTTTTCCACCAAGGTCATCGCCAATTTCAAGGAAACAATATAAATGACATTCCCAAGCATCTCCACTGGGGAGCTAAACAATGTTTGACGCCTATGGCAAACAGACCCCTTCTGGAGAATAGAGACCGCTACCCAAGCACCAGAACTCTGCAAGCTTGGAATAAATGGTAGAGAAATCTCTAAAAATACTGGAGCCGGATATAGTGAATTTATTTTAGATCCGGATCCTAGGATGCTGGATTTCTGTCCTAAAAATAAGGCAGGATGCTGAGATATGGTTGCTGTTTACTCTCCAATAAGAGTCTTTTTCCTTATTAATAACTCAAGACTATTTATAAACATCTTTAAATACTGAATCATAAATTAATTGAATCTTCTAGGAAGGCTATATCATGGGTTGGTAGTACATTTTTAGGTGTCAAAACAATTAAAAACTAAACAAATTTTACAAAACCACGACAAGCATCTTTGAATTTCCTATCAAAACACGGATGACCCATCACAAGAAGGCCTACTTTATGACTGGTTAATTGAGAACCAATAAGCAGGAAGCCACCAACTTGGTTTGAACTTTCTGCCTAACAATCTTATGTTGCAGTCTCTCCTATTGGCAGAGGGTAGTGAATGGGTGACCAATCAGGAAGGGGCCAATAGGCCCAAGAAGTACAATTAGGCCAATCAACACAGGGCCTACAACGTCCATTTTTTTCAACCAGGAGGAAGATGCAAGATTAGGGGGTGGCTAGCAGGGACAATAGAGCACCGGTAAGTGAGAGTCACCCTTGTGTCCACTGAATGCCAGTGGAGTACAGAATTACTCAAGAAAAGGCTGTAACTCCTTTTTTGTGGTTACAGCTCTCCAGGACAGTTCCAAGACATCCAAAACAATCCCCATAGTGCCATTTCCAGCAGTTCTTTTGGCTGCTCCCTCCACCAATGTAATAGCACCATCGTGTCCCTCTCTAATTGTCTGCCAATGTTACAAGTACCCATTCACAATAGACAATGGATTATGAGTGCATCTGATAGAGAGGAATCAATATTATAAAAAAAACAAAAACAAAAGTAAACTTACCCTAGAGTTGAGTTAGCACCCCTGAAAAGCCCTGCTAGAATTAGCAAAAAATTCATAAATTGCTTTGGCCAATCACAGGCAGCAATAGCATTGTTTGTATAGCAAAGCATCATGGGATGAGTAGTCTTGTTTTTCCTCTGCACAAGGAAGAGCTCAGACATTGCTATGTGGATTTCTGCATTGTGTTGCTATTGGCAGGTACCAGATGTCTAAGTGGGCACCTCTGGGGGTGTGGAAACATATATATATATATTAGTGAATCCCAAAGATATAAGAACAAAGGTCTCTCCTGGGTATAAATCTCAATTCTAAGAACTAAAGCAAACTAAGCTAAACAGGGCAATCCCTACACATGGGGGACTCCCTATTACTCGATGCATTTTGAATGAACCTTTTTCAAGAGATTTTATGGATATCAATAAAAAAAAAAAAAAGTTACATTTTAGTAAAAGATAAAAAAGTGTAAGATAAAAACTGATTTCCTGTAAAAAAAGTTATTTTTGTGTTTACACAGTTTCTCACTGTTGGCAGTTGAGCCAGTTTAAATGCCTAATATATTAGGTAATAAAAGGCTTAGACCTATCCTCTTATGGTAGAGCAGCACAGGCAGCATGCATTGGCGGGGAGTATGCGCTAGATGGCGCTGTCGATATTCTGGTGCCATATAGCGCTACCTGGGATGACTGCAAGCAGGACTCAGGGGTTGGAAAAGATGGAAGACTTCAATACCACCCGCTCAAGTTCTAGAGAATAACGAACATTTTTTATTTTGACTAACATTTTTTTTTTTTAAGTAGGGTCCCAGAATGCAGTGCAATAACTACTTCTCAAGCAGGAAACAAAGTTAAACTTGTTTTAGACGTTCAAATGCGAGCACAAATGTACTATTTACTGGTGGAGGCTTCTAGCACTCTTTTGCCCACCATAAAATTAAAATGATTGTTGTGGTAAACTACCTCCTCAAACAATCTACTACACAAGCCGGGATCCTGCCCTATGATGAGAAGAGGCTGTAACCTTTAAACAGCTGTATGTGGTTGGTTTCCTGGTTTGTACCTAATCCATCCTGGACTTTGCTTCAAGCTGTGTAATAAAGCAGCCATTTGCTTCGAAATTATATATATATATATATATATATATATATATATATATATATATATATATATATAATATAATGCTGGTTTTGTAAATGTATACAATTTGCAGCCCTGTTGCAGTGTATTGTGGGGCATCTTCTAACGAGGTGTGGCAAGTTCAAAACTGCTTTGTAATGGTAGGAGTGCTGTGATCACCAACAAAGATCTGCATTGATATTGGCAGTCCTGATGTGATCTGGCACCCCTGGATGGAAATTTCCAGTGAGCCAGTTCTAATAATCTATAATGAGCCATCTTCCAGCATCTTAGACACAGCCTGTCTGGTTGAAATAAAATCCTCCTGGCTCCTATGGGCTTAAAAATATTTTTGTGTATATAATAAAAAAATTATATATATATATATATATATATATATATATATATATATATATATATATATATATATATATATACACACACACACAATCATTTTATAACATTGCATTTCTACAAAACTCACATTTATTCCAATTCCAATCATTAGCACAGAACCAATTATCACAGTTCACATTCATTTCATTATTATATATCACAATTATTCAAATGTATATATCAGATTATAGATTTATTATTATTATTATTTGTCACTTTTATTCCAATGGTCCATATGCACTAAAGGGTGAAGTGCTGAAAACGTTTAGAATTGTGTAATCTTGCAACATTATGTCACATAGGACCCTATAGGATTAGAGAGGTCAGCAGTGCATACTTTTGCATTCTTTTTTCCCCAGCTCTGCAGTTGCAGATTTGATGCAAAGCTCCAGATCAGAAATGTTGGTAACAGATGCACATATTGCAAATGCTCCAGCGTTACATTCACGTACAGAGGCTCTCAGGCCGCCACCCTGACTCACCTTCCAAGTGCCCAGGCCAATGATGGGCATCTGAGCCCCGGTATTGAGCGTCACGTTTGTGGGTCCCTTCATTCTTGCAGGTTGTCAATTAGTGCTGAAAAGCAGCAAAGAACCAGTTGTGCAACCGGCAGTGCGCGAGCTAGCAGTCCTAGGGAAACGTTCCACGCGCGACACAAGCTCTGACTAACTGGGAGGTGGGCACGCCGCGCGCTGATTGGTGAGCAGCTCTGGTGATGGGCGGGTAATGAGATCCATATTGAACATTAACACATGAACTGCCAGGGTGGCCTGAAAGTTTCTAGAAAGCTCTGTTTGTATGTAACCTTGAACTACCAAAGTACAGGGCAAGGAGCCATAAAAAGATTAAATAAGGAATGTACAGAAAAAGAGCAGGGCTTCATATGTAGAGATGTGAACTGTTTAAACAAGAAGTCACATAATTTCATGTAACATATGTATTACATCTCAAATATATTGTTTAGTCATGTCCGACTCTCCATGACCATATGGACAGCAGCACGTCAGGCACATCTTGTGTGTGGTTGTGCTTATCCAGAAGGTTTTCTTGGCAAAGATACGGGGTGGGTTGCCAGGCCCTTTTCCAGTGGACCGCCATTTGTCGGACCCCTGGTATCACTGCTGGCGGGCAGAAAATTGGAAAGGTCCCCGTTATCTGCCCACCACTTTGTTGTTAGGGTTAGGTGTTAGATTTAGAGGGGATCTTTCCTGTTATGGGCTGCTTACCCGGGCAGATAATAGGAAAGAATCTATCACCTTTTGTTCTCTCTCAATATAATGTATATTGGATGGACAAACATATCTGAAAATTAGCTAGGCTCCTAAGCTTCTGGGAAATTTCCATCCCTGACAAACATACAGTTTATATATAAAGAAAGTAATACCTAGTGAATTTGTTCCATGATAATGTGGGACCTATAAATGCAACGACAGGCAGGTCTGCAGCTTCCAGAATTCACTGTAGGATAACGTGACAAGATGTCCTGGGCCCTCATTCAATTGCAATTCGGCCAATTGAATAGGCCTCTAAATAAGCACATAACATATTTTTTTTAAAGAAGTTTTTAGTTAGTGATAACATTGCTTTTGGATAGATTCTTACTAACTAAAAACTTCTTTAAAAAAAATATGTTATGTACTTATTTAGACCCCTATTCAATTGTCCAAGTTGCCATTGAATGAGGGCCTATGTATAGAAGCATACATCCTGATTTGTCTATATACACACATATACTATGGAATAACAGACATTCTCTTAACTTCTGTCTATATACATACTAGCGACTTGCCCGTCAAAAAATGACGGCAATAAGATTGTAAGGGCGGTAAATTTTGTTGGTGTTCCAAGATGCTTTGGTGCTCATTGCGAACCTCGCGCTGAGCGAATTCGGCGCTCATTGTGAGGTTGTTGATTGTTTGTGTGCTATGAGCGTTGTTTTTTTTTGCCAATGCTAATGAAATAATGAATAAAAGAATACATCAATATACTTTACCTTTTTTGAAGTAATATATGCAGGAAGCATTGTGCAGAAGAGCTGGCAATCTGTTTGGATGTTGCTGCAGCATACAGTGTGTGTTTTGAGTGCTGTGGAGCTGCTGTGAAAGTGTCAGTAATGCGTGTAGTGTAAATAGTGTGCGTGCGCGACCCAAATCCATTAGTTTATCTGTGTACTTCCGCATTGTGTAAGTTAGTGTTGTAAAATGGTGCGCGTCTATGGCTAATTTGGCATCCTTGTTCTTGGATCGTGTCCATCTTTTTCGGAAAATCCGTAGGTGTTTGGTGGTGTTTTGCGTCTTTAGAGTCCTGTAGCCTTGTTTTCGGGTTTTTTCGGCTGCCATTTTTTCTCTCGCTTAGGGGATTTTCAAGCGTCTAAACTCTTGTATTTCGAGTGAAATTGAGGTGTAACTTCAGTTTGAGGTCCTTGAAGTAGGTAAGCTTTTTATGTATTTGTTGTTTGTATTTATTGTGTTTTTAATGTTTTCATGTGCGCGGGTTTTGGGCGGTAAGGTCGTATTTTTGTGAGGTCGTAATGTTTTGTTTTTTTTCTAAGTTGCGCGTCTCGTATTTGTTTCTCGTAAGTCCATAAATTTTGCGATGTCCGCAGTTGCTGGCAAGAAGCGCCTTAACAGCAACTGGGGCCCTCGCTTTGCGAGGCCTGCAGGCTCGCTATGCAAGCCTGCAGCGTTAGCAACAACCAGCTTGCTCACAACTATATATGTGATATACTGCAGGACAGACACACTCCTGCCTCTATATGCACATAACCCTGGTAGAACATGATACCGTTAATGGATAACTAATAAGGATGACAGTGCAAGCTTTCAAAATGTCATAATCCCTTCATCTGGCAAGTTATAAAATAAAGAAACATCTCACATAATAAATACTTCAGGATCTGGCATTACGTTATATTACATTAAATTACACAAAAAGGGTGAATAGCACAGTGTTGGTGTGAAGAGATAAGATTCACACTGTGACATCAAATAACACAGCGCTTTTGATCATTCTGGGTTGAGACAAATGTTTTAGGATTTAATTGACAGGCTGTAATTTACTAATACCCAGTGAGGACATTATGAAATTATATGGAATAATGTGATAATTTATGACAAGGAATTCTTTAAAGTCATGAGTCAAAGAGCCAAATTTCTTCATAAATTTATAGGGGCATGGAAAGATGTATTTCTTTGAATCTTTAGAAAGACTATATTTGATAATGTGACACAGTGTGTGTTGTTTTAAATGAAGGTCTTAGCCCAAAAGAATATATTTACCGCATTGGTCCGAATATAAGCCGCACCCGCATATAAGCCGCACCCGTAAAGTCAAAGGGGAAAAAATAGAAAAAAAGATAGTACTCAAATATAAGCCGCACCTGTAAAATTGGAGAGAAAAAGACTCTCAAAGTGATCAGCCATTGCAAGAAACAGGCTTTCTAATTAGCACTGTAGCTTTTTTTTGCAGGTTACAGGATGTTAGAATCACTAAATCGCTATTCAAAACCGCAGTCTCAAGCACGAAAATCGGCACCCTTAACTCGCAATTGCGCAAATCGGAAGTAAGTTTGCATTCTCTAATAGAAACCGCACACGTATCAAGCAAAGTTCGTAAATCGGCAAGGATTTTTTTTTTTTTACGGTCACGAATATACGCCGCACCCGTAATTCGCAAGCTCAAAAATCAGAAAAAAGGTGCGGCTTATATTTGGACCAATACAGTAGATGTTTAATTGTGCTTGAGGGTTTGTCCTCTGTATCCAAAGGCTACAGCCATATCATTTTGTGGACAATCAGGCACAAGTATAAGGACCTAGAGGCTTCATGCATCCTGGTGCAGTAAGTAATAGCCTTTATTATATACTTTTTTTACTTAGACTCATCTAAACATAAGAGTATATACACTTGTATCTTCTTGGTCCCCTTATTAGGGTAAACCCCCAGATCCATTTTGTGTCACTATATAAGTGGGATCTAAGGGGAATATTAAGACCTTCAGAGATCAAGTGATTGGTATACCTATAATCCGGTCAGTATCCCCTATTTGCACAGGAGCATTTATAAGCCCTCTAAAATATTGGTCTCCTTTTAGACCATATATCCTTTGAGCCTGAAGTACCACTTTTTTAAATTTTATAAAAGTTTTTCAAGTAGCTCTGGGTAATTTATACCATTTATCTTTTGTTTATCCTATGATTTACAATTTTTTTGTGCATATGAGGATAAACTCCTTTCTCTACTACCTCTTCCATCACCATCTTGTCATTTATTCCTGTTCTCACCACTATTTTCACTTACTTCCTTTTTTTTCAGTGCTATACACTATAACAAGTGTTTCCACATAGCTACCATTCTAGTATCAGTATCACTACCAGTGGCAGTCTCCTCCTTTTTCTGTCCACTATATAACTTATGGTCACTGCACATCATATGTTCTATTCTAAACTTCCATCTCCCATTCACTTTTATTAATCCTTATCTCATTATACTTTTTAGAGTATAGTCTTTTTGGTAGTTTAGTTAGGATTTCCTCTCACCATATCCAATAACAGGGCTTCTTCTCTACACTTTTATTTTTAAACTTCTTTTTAATCTATGAGTAAGCCGGGTTTAGGCAACTCACAATAAAGTTTTTGTTTGAACTTTTAAATTTAATAATTCCATGAACAAAGGCTAATGTACACATTTTTTCACTTCCTCTTATTTTAATGAAGGATATATAGGTTTCACAAAGTAGGTGCAGCTCGAGAAAGGTCCTGAATGTGCGAGTGAATGGAGGTGATAAGAGGGGAGGACAGAATAAGGTCATTAGCAGAGATAAGAGTGCCATTGGTGGGAGTATTTTGAGCCAAGGGCAGAGATATAAAGGGGGAGCTTTATCTTAGGGTCAGTTTTTTAAATGTTATTCTGGAGGCTATGGGAAGCCGGTGGAGTGACTGACAGAGGTGTTTCAGACACTGAGCGTTGAGTATAGTAGATTAGTTGTGGAAGTGTTCATTATGGATTGTAGTGAAGACAAATGAGGGAGAGGCCAGCAAGGAGTCAAGGCAAGATATGATGAGATATTTAAAGTGATAGTGACATATTTTGGAGATTGTCTAAGATGAATGAAAGATAGGGCAGAGGCTAATAGAACCCCAAGACAGTGTGCCCGGGAGGTGGGGGTGATGGCATTGTCAACAGTGAGAGATATTTGAGGATGGGAAGCTGTAGTAGAGGGTATGAAGATTAGGAGCTCAGTCTTTAAAAATGTTGAGTTGGAGTTGAAGGGCAGACGTCCAGAAGGATATGCTTTAGGCAGCTGGCAACATGTGATGATACTGAAAACCAAAATATTTTATTAGGGTACCAAGGGGAGGATGTTTGAGAAGAGGATGGGGCCTAGGACTGAACTTCAGGTATGTCAACTTTCAAAGGGAGTGGGGAAGAAGAGGTATGAGAGGAGAGACTAAATGTTTGATTTTCTAGATAACATGTAAACCATGAGAGAGCTGTTTCGACTACTGCAACTTACTCCCCGCTGGCCTCCCCATCACCCACTTGTCACCACTCCAATCTATAATGAATGCAACTTATCTACAATACCCAATGTCACAACCTACAATGATGATGGAGTATAGAGGATCCTACTCCTCTTATCTCCTGTAGGTTTTAGACCTAAGATTTGGGTGACTCAGACCAATGGACCTTCCTTGCGCATGCAAGAGCATAAGTCCCAGCATTTGGTAGTGTGCCTGGGAAAACTGGCATGGAGTCAGAAACGATCTCCTATTCCAGCATATGCCCTTGGGTCAATAATACACCTGCACACAAAGTCTTGATGAAAATTATGAACAACTTCTTTATTTTTACACAAGTATTTAAACACCTCACAAAAACAGTACTGGGAGTGGCTACCCTTTTGTCCAACCCTTATCTTCCTCTTGGCCAATGGGGTAATCTCCAGAGTAACTTGATTACCTCTAGCCAATGGACTAGAGGTAAGCTCTGGGAACTTCCAGACCCCTCCCCTGGGCCGCCCACTAGGTGTGGCTAACAGAGTCATTTGCTGCCTGGCTCTCAAGGGAGAAACATCTCCCTGTCCTCTGGACTTTGCCCTGACTCTCTGAGTGAGAATACCTGTAGACCCCCTGGGGTTATGGTGCCTCGATGTCTGTATAGACCCCATTGTTCCTGACTTAAGTATGTGTACTTAAAGGATTAACCTTGGTGGCCAGCTGGGGTCCTTCTCCTGTTGCAAGATGTATGTGTCAATGTATCCAGCATGACTACCCCATACTATCATATACATATGTGTACATATTCCACACACTGTCAGTCTATTTAAGTACAAGCGTAAAAGCGCACCCCACATAAAACCACCTAATGTCCTCATAGTATATGGGATTGGGGCAGGGTTTCCACATCAATCCATCTCATGCATTATGATGACTTTTATTGATGGTGTTGGGAACCCTGCTCATTTCCTTAGACAATAATCATAATAATATAACAGTATAACAGTATAACAGGGTGTCTGGGAGCCCCAAACCTTTTGTTCCTCCCCATGGCAACAGCATGTGGAAGACCACCCAGCCCAAAATGGCCACCGCTGCCAGTCACAAAATGGCCCCAGCATAGTTCACACCCAAATCCAATATGGCCACTGGCTGATTCATGGCAATCCTTCCCCAAGCGGGCGGAGAACATCCAAGATTTTCTCAGCTACGCTGATAGTCATGAATCTGCTGGTTTGGCCAGGCCCGCTGCATGCTAGGCAAGTTCATGTCGGTGCGCACACAGTCCCAAGGTGCAGAGTAAAGACCTCCCTCCCTGTAGCTAAGAACCAGTTCCTTTCCCTCCCCACAGTCCATTACATAGCCCTCCTGGGCTCTGTGCTTCACTAGCACCTTTTTTAGCAACTCTCCTGGGGTGTCAGAGTACAGATTTTGGTTATCTGTTGTAGGCTGGGGAATCTTATCCTTCCCACCCAACCTGACCTCTACGGCCTTCTCCCCAGAGTGCATTACATAGCCCTCCCCACAGTCTCTTGGGTGGCTATCCTGAGCCCCTGGCTCCATTAGCAGTTCTGGCCCATACACATTGCCTAGAACTTCTGAGGGCAGACTTAGTTCATCTGGCCCTACCTGTTGAGCAGTTACTGGGGTTTCTGCCAGGATTTGTGCTGGAAGGTAGTCCTCAGGTGAGACCTGGTTGGAGAAACTGTGCTCTGCTAGCATTTCCTCTGGGATTAAGTCTCTTGGGGTATCAGGGGACAAACATGGGTTATCTGACCCCACCCAGGGAACATTCCCCTGGGTCTCTGGCTCTTGGAGCTGGTGATTTGGTCCCAAGCTGACTTTACCATCCCTTCTAGGCTCTGACACAGTCTCTGCATTTTTTAAAGGAACGCATTCTCCATCACTATGTTCTCCCCAGACCCCTTGCACACAATCACTTCGGTACATACCATCTGTGTTGTAACGATCTGGCGACCAGTCCTGGGTTGTTCCCCTCTTGATGGGCAAAATGTCTCCCCATAGATCTCGTCCCACAACTCAAAATACTCCTCCTCCAGCTGCAGTTCCTGCTCAATCAGGTGTACCATTAAATTAGCCTCCATGGACCACAGTTCCAGTCCCAGACCACGACAGCGTTCCACAAACAAGTTGTTGTGCCTTTTAAAGGTTCCTATGCCCCCTTCAGGATCACCATACACAATGTCTTGGAGGCCAGAATCTATCTCCAAGCGGAAATCAAACTCCTCTCCAAGGCCACCAACTATTCTGGCGTGAAAAACGTGATATTGGTTCTCCAAGGCAACCTCTTTTCTTACTAGTACTTCCAGCCAGCCCATTAGCTCATCGTCCTGCCACAGATTCAGAATCGCCATCCATTTCTCTAGACGCAATGTCTCTCTGTAGCCAAGTCTTTGCTGAGCTGGAGTTCTCGCTCCATTGCGCTCCTGCCAGATCCTCTGGCAATACTGGTCTAGTACGTTGGACACCTCTTGTGCGGTCATCTTACTGGGGTATAAGTGCCTGGCTGCTTTAAACCGTCTTGTTGCTTCTTTGGTGATATCCGTCTGTTCCATTCTTGGTCTTTCTGTAGAGTCGTCCCACCTCTGCCAGCCAATTGTCACAACCTACAATGATGATGGAGTATAGAGGATCCTACTCCTCTTATCTCCTGTAGGTTTTAGACCTAAGATTTGGGTGACTCAGACCAATGGACCTTCCTTGCGCATGCAAGAGCATAAGTCCCAGCATTTGGTAGTGTGCCTGGGAAAACTGGCATGGAGTCAGAAACGATCTCCTATTCCAGCATATGCCCTTGGGTCAATAATACACCTGCACACAAAGTCTTGATGAAAATTATGAACAACTTCTTTATTTTTACACAAGTATTTAAACACCTCACAAAAACAGTACAGGGAGTGGCTACCCCTTTGTCCAACCCCTATCTTCCTCTTGGCCAATGGGGTAATCTCCAGAGTAACTTGATTACCTCTAGCCAATGGACTAGAGGTAAGCTCTGGGAACTTCCAGACCCCTCCCCTGGGCCGCCCACTAGGTGTGGCTAACAGAGTCATTTGCTGCCTGGCTCTCAAGGGAGAAACATCTCCCTGTCCTCTGGACTTTGCCCTGACTCTCTGAGTGAGAATACCTGTAGACCCCCTGGGGTTATGGTGCCTCAATGTCTGTATAGACCCCATTGTTCCTGACTTAAGTATGTGTACTTAAAGGATTAACCTTGGTGGCCAGCTGGGGTCCTTCTCCTGTTGCAAGATGTATGTGGCAATGTATCCAGCATGACTACCCCATACTATCATATACATATGTGTACATATTCCACACACTGTCAGTCTATTTAAGTACAAGCGTAAAAGCGCACCCCACATAAAACCACCTAATGTCCTCATAGTATATGGGATTGGGGCAGGGTTTCCACATCAATCCATCTCATGCATTATGATGACTTTTATTGATGGTGATGGGAATCCTGCTCATTTCCTTAGACAATAATCATAATAATTTAACAGTATAACCGTATAACAGTATAACAGGGTGTCTGGGAGCCCCAAACCTTTTGTTCCTCCCCATGGCAACAGCATGTGGAAGACCACCCAGCCCAAAATGGCCACCGCTGCCAGTCACAAAATGGCCCCAGCATAGTTCACACCCAAATCCAATATGGCCACTGGCTGATTCATGACACCCAACACTCAATGTCAGCATCACCACTCTTTCAGTCACTCCACTGGCTCCCCATAACCATCAGAATTTTTTTTTAAAATCATGATTCTAATGCCCTCAATAATTCACCTCCTTATATCTCTGCTCGTATCTCAAAAGACTCCCCCACCCTCCTCCTCCGTTCTGCTTATAACCTTCTCGCTTATTACCTCTTCATTCCCACCCTCAGGACTTCTCATGTTGCCCCTATTCTTTGGAACTGTTACCTCGCTCCACTAGTCCATCCTCCTGTCTCAAGTCCTTCAAAACCTCATTAAAACATTTTTTTTTTAAATGAGGCTTATCACCGTCACACTTAATATACCCAATTTATCCATCACCTTCCAAATCCCTTAGATTGCAAGTTTGCAAATCGGATAGGATGCATGAAAAAAGTACTATATATGCAAGATTATAAACTCAAAAACAGGGCTTTTATGTTCTGTTTCATCCTATGTATGGCACTGCGGAATATGTTGGCGCATTATAATTAGATGATAATAATAATAAAAATAATAATAATAATAATAAATAATATCACAAATGCCAAGGGATGACATTTGGATGAGAAGAGGATGGTCAACTGTATCAAAGGCAGCAGAGATAGCCAGGAGAATTAGTATAGAGAACTTTGACTTGACGGTGAGGAAGTCATTAGTGGCTTCTGCGAGAGACGTCTCTGTAGAGTGTTGGGGCCTTAAACCAGACTGCAGGGTTCAAGAAGAGAGCTGGAGGAAAGGAATTGGAATAGGTGGTTGTAGACAAGTCGCTTAACTCAATTTTGAAGCCAAGGAAGTTGAGGGATAGGGAGATAGACAGAAGCTGGGTCAGATTTTTTTTAATTTTTTTTTAATTTTAGGAATGGGTGTGATTATAGCATGTTTAAGATGAAGGAACCTTGATGATGTTTAAGGAGAGTTTGGGTAGATGTATGAGACTTGGGATAAGTGTGGCAGAGAGGGGAGGGATCAGCTTTGATGGAATATGATCAAGTGGGCATTTTGTAAGGTAAAAGGTTGATAGAAGACCAGAGACTTAATTCTCAAGTACATAGTCAAAGGAGCTGGTTGTAGATGTGGGTTGAGGAAGAACAAGAAGGCTGAGTCTTATCAGTTTGCTGAGAGGAGTGTGTGTTTGAGCCACTTTGAGAGGAGAGTTTATTTTTGATGTTATCAAGTTGATTTTTTAAGTGTGTGGCAAATAATTCAGCTGTGAGACACGAAGGATTAGGAGGTGCGAGTGTGTAGAGAAGAGTGTTGAATCTAGAGGACAGACATTTGTGTTGGAGAACACAGTTGATGTTGATAATGAAACAGTGTTTGGCAAGATGGAGCTCAGAATAAAAACTTCTTGCAATGAGATAACCAAATCAAGTCTCTATGCAGGATATAAACAAAAACTGCAAACAATACTACACACAGATAAGAAACTTCTATAAAAAAGAACAACTCCTCTCTAAATGAAATAGAGTAAGTAATAATATCAATTATGGGTTCCCAGTAACACTGGATCTACTATGTCTATATCCAGAGTACTAAAGGAACACCCAAGACTCTATTTTAAATATTGTAGCAACCAGTTACTGAAAAAAACAAAAATCTTTATTATAGAATAAACAAAGTGAATTATATATATGTACAAAATGTGTGATAAAAGATATACCAAAGAGTATATCAAGCAGCAGGCTAGTTAATGGGGGTAAAGGGTAATCAATTAACCCGTTGGTAATAATGTAGATGCCCCACATAATATAATATTAATAGAACCAGCACCTGTCCATTTGAAAGGGCAGATGGCGGCTTACAGTTGCTGTTACTAGATAAGTGGATCTATGTTTCCCTATGGGAGAAGAAATGACCAAAGCACTCACCATCCCATGAGCTGAAGTGAGTTCTTACTGGGTCAACATAGATGAAATCCACAAATAGAATAGACTAGTGATCTTGATAAACAGCACAATGCTGTAATCAAAAAAGCCCCTCTATACCAAAGTAATAGGTTAGCTGAACTAAGTAATTAATCTAGTGGGACAGGTGTACTGAAAAGAGGAGAGAAATTCCTCTATTACGTTTTAGTGGTGCAGGAATCAGTGTTGTGCACCCCAATGGGAATGCCTGCCCCCAGGAGCCTGCTGCTAAGTTCCCGACGCGCGTTTCCCCGTAGTTAGTGTGGCGTATCCCCTGATGAATCCGCAACACTAACTATGGGGAAACGCGATTCCTGCACTGTAGGCGCTCATCCCTACGAGAGGGTGTTCCTTTAGTACTCTGGATATAGACATAGTAGATCCAGTGTTACTGGGAACCCATAATTGATGGATAAGAAACTTCAAATCATTTTTCCAGATCTTCCTCTGCTATCCTATAGACAACCACTAAACTGAAACAACCGATAGTTAGGACTGCCATCACTACTGCAACATCAAATCTGTGGTACTATTTCCTGCCGATCATCTACTGTGGGATCTCACCAGGTTTGTGAAATGTCCAACCACAGGACTTTATGTAGGTGAAACAGGATTCCTACGTAATAGGATGAACACAAATTAAATATTAAGAAAAAATTCCAGTGGGATCCCATTACTGTCAAAATGGATATAGCATCAAATATTATTGGGAAAACTTCAGACACAGAAAGAAAGACTTATTATGAAATTTGTCTGACTCATGGCTAAAATTGTAACAAGGAATTCCTGTCACATTATACCATATAATTTTCTAAGGATATGGTATAAGTAAATTACAGCCTGTTAATATGTCCTAATACATATGATCAAAGGAGCTGTGTTTATTTGATGTCATAGTGTGAATCTTATCTCTTCACACCATCACTGTGCTGTTCATCCTTTTTATCTGTGTAATGTAATATAAATACCAGATCTGGATGTATTCTACAAGATTTTTCTGTCTTTATTTATGCCTTGTCCGACGAAGGGATTATGATAGTTCGAAAGCTTGCTGTGTAATCCCTCTTTGTTAGCCATTCAAAGTATCATGTTCTACACCACTTTGTTTATTTCCCCTCTTGCTAACAAAGGACTACTATATTCATATACAACATACTCCTAGTATATATGCACACGTACTGCAGTACAGACAGCCATACCTTTTGATCTTACTTTATAAACACATATTGCAGGATACATACCATCCTGGCCTCTCTACATAGAGAAATGTGGTTACAACACAATTCTTATTTATCTTTATATATGTGTACATATATGTTTATACACATAAATACTGCAGGTCAGACTGATGTATGTATGTACACACACACACATACCATAATTATGTTCCTGAGGGATGGTAGATACTGAATCAAATGAATATACCAGTAGAATCATTGTTTTTCCATAGGAAAGAACTAAAATTGGAATAATCAGATCCTGCCCCTAATCTGATACATAAATAAATAAAAATGTAACCCGAATTTTACTCAAACTGAGCAGCGATGATGGCAGAAGGGAAGCCAAGGAATTATTTAGAAGGGAAGTCACCTTCCATTAAGACATCAGGTAGCTCCGTACAACTTAGGCAGGGAGCGTCGAAGGCGCTCACTGCGCTGGTGGAGATGAGCACTGTAGGCGCTCATCCCTACGACCCCGTCACGCATCATCCGTATGACCCACAGGAGTACACATGAACAGAAACCTCAATTCTACACTTTACAATGCCAGCCCCATAGGACTTTGGGGAGAAAAAAAAAAAGCCTTCAAACATTCATCCCTACGAATCCGCACCACATATGCATGATCCGTACGACATAGATCAACAAAGCTCGTTTTAAAAATGACCACTCCGAGACCCGGAGGTGTTTGAAAAAAGATAGCATTAAAAAAATACGACCCGTAACACTTTGCCAAAATATGGACAACGCACAAATTCCGCACTTCGCTACAAATACGGAACACGCAAAAAAAAAACCAAAAAAAAAAAAACACATTTACCAGACGAACAGCCGCACGCAAGAAATACCAAAAAACCCACAAATATCACACAAATTAACTTAACTCACATACAGCACAGGGGCACAAATCAAGATGTCTATGAGTGAGGTTGCAAGTTCATTAGACCCATATTTAGCCTTTTTGAATGAATGAAAATTGCCTAAGCGAGAAAAAAAAATGGCGGCCGAAAAAACGAAAACGAGGCCCAAGCGTGTAAAAATCAACAATGAACTCGCAACACTTACACATACCCACTAACACATTGCGAGGCAGGTAACACATACAACATTTACAAAAAAAAATAAAAAATAGAGAGAAGAGAAGATTTCAAACACAGATAAATGTTTCTGTGGGGTAAAATGTTGCACATTTACAAAATCTATGCTCTTGGCAAAAGAAATTACCATTTATATTTACACTGCATTTCAACATTTGCATATTGCTATAATTTCCAAAAGACTCTCCATCCAGAGTGCCACTGAATTTGCAGCGCTGCACGGTGTAGTACAGCCTGTAAATGCTACGGAAATTTACAGAAAAATTACTACACCAACAGGTAACGTACAGCAATACATTTGCTTAACAAAAATACTATGCTGTTAGTGAAAAAAATAAACCACAACATTACTTGAACATTTCCATTTATATTTCTCATTTTCAACAGCCACTGCCTGAAGACTGTCACAGGAAGATTGGCAGCAGGGGACCCTCTACCTGTTGAGTTGAATTTCTTGTGTATAATTGACAGAGTATAACAAGTACAAAGAAAAATAATATATCCTGTTTGGTGTGTGCCAATGTCAAAATCTACTGCAAACTAACCCTCCAAGCCTATCCCCATAACCTAAACCCCTAATGCCAACAGTGCTGCACACGAAACAGGATAGCACAGCAAATTTTGGTCAAACAAAATGGAAGGATTTATCCTGTTTGGTGTGTGCCAATGTGGAAAAGCACTGCAATATAACTAAACCTCATGAACACCATCATGCAAACAGTGCCACACACCAAACAAGATACCACAAGCAACGATGTTAACACATACAAAATACAAGCATCAATCCTATTTGGTGTGTGCCAATGTCAAAATGGACTGTAGTCTAACTAATCCTCTAAGCTTAAAACCTACTACAGCCTAACTAACGCTCTAAGCCTATCCCCATAACCTAAAACCCTAATGCCAACAGTGGTGCACCCGAAACAGGATAGCACAGACATTTTTTGACAAACAAAATGGAAGGATTAATCCTGTTTGGTGTGCACCAATGTGGAATACCACTGCAATATAAATCTTAAAGATAACAGGATAATGCAAACGCTGACACACAAACAAGATACCACAACCAATGCTGTTAACACATACAAAATGGAAGCATCAATCCTATTTGCTGGGCGCCAATGTAAAAATGCACTGTAGTGCAACTAATCCTATAAGCCTAAACCCATAAACATAAGACCATAACGACAACACTGCCGTCCAACAAACAGGATAAGACAAGAAATGCTTAGTCATACAAAATGGGGCACAGCAAACAGGATATATCCTTCCTATGTCCAAACGCAGTGCAATATAACTAACCCTCTAAGCCTAACACAATAACCCCAAGTATACAATGGCACACACAAAACAGAACACAACAAACAATTCTAATAACATATACACCATAGAAAGACGTATCATCTTTTCTGTGCATCTTTATTAAAATGCACTGCAACAAAATTAACACAAAACAGGATAGCAGAAGAAAGGAAAATAAAGAAAATTGCTTTAAAAAAAAAAAAACACAAATACAAATCTAATGTATTATTTACATTTACAGATTACTATGGCAGATAACGAAAATAAAGAGGAACAGAAAAGATGGCAAACTCGAGAACGTGTACAAAGATGGAAAGATCGACAGACCCCGGAGAAAAAGAAAAATTTGACGCGAAAAAGAACATGAGAGGATCGCAAGCAAAAGACAAGCGGCTGAGAAAGTAACATCCAAGCCCAAAAAAGCAACCAAAAACAAAAACATAGAAAATGTATCAGAACAATCTGATAAGAATTATAATGTTGATTTAGTCACATTGATAGATACTCACAATTGTCCTTTAGTTAAAGCTTTAACAGTAGAGGTTCATAATTGGGGTATGAATATTGTCTGTCAGTTTTGTGGGGCTTATCATTTCAAACAGGAAAGACTCAGAGATGGCGAGTTTGTTAGTTGCTGTCAAAAAGGAAGGTAAGACTTCCACAAAAAAAAAAACTATTCCCAACATATTTACAAAGCATTATGACAGAGCCTTCTTTCCCCAACTACAACAATTTCAAATTAAACATCAGATCCTATAATAGTGCCATATCTTTTGCATCTATGGGTGCAACATTAGCTTGTAATGTGCCAGGATATGTCCCTTACTGCTTCAAAGTAAAAGGACAAATTAATAGTGATGTCGCGAACATAACATTTTCGGTTCGCGATGATAAGGGGGGGGGGGAAGAGACACAGGGGTGTCCTTGCAGCAGAGATCAAAAGAGTCCTTCAGGACTGTATTGCACACTGTACAGTAGCCTAGCTATGGTTTTCCCTATTGATGCAGTATCACCTACACTCAGCCTCCACTCAGACTGCAAGTTAGTTATGATTCCAAAATGGCTGCTGTCCATGAGGTTAAAGGGTCTGGAAGCCAGGGTATGATGCTGATTGGCTGGAATGTGTCTGCTGACTGAGTTGCAGGGTCAAAGTTTGCTCAATGATAAAGTATGGGGGCGGATCGAACATCGCATATGTTCGCAGTTCGCCGCGAACGCGCTATGTTCGCCGGGAACAGTCCGCCGGCGAACTATTCGCGACATCTCTACAAATTAACCATTGTACTTCTCATTTACATCCAGAAGGGGAGCAAAGAAAATTTGCTCAACTATATGTCCTAGATACAATGGAAGCTGTTCAACAACGTATGTAGCTTCCAGAAAACAAAACATGCTTACCCATTGTGTTTCTAGAGCTTGATAAAATTATGGTCCAAAACCCATACACTCAAGCTTATAAAAAATGGTTCATGGACCATGTGGAGATATTAATCCACAGTCACCATGTATGGAAAATAAGAAACTTATGCTAATTGTGATGGCTATCCATTATATGGAATAAGAGAAGGCCCAAATGCCATTATTTGTGGTAGAAAGGTAGATAACATATGTGGTACCATGCAATCCACATTTACTCATGAAGTATACTGCACACATTAATGTGGAAGCTTGCACTTATATAAAATCCATTAAATATGTCTAGAAATATATTTACAAAGGCTATGATGCAGCTACTGTAGTTGTCAAAAGTGCATAAAATATTGAACAAAATGAGTTATTACATGATGAACTTGCATCTCATGTAGATGCTCGCTATGTAAGTGCGCCAGAAGAAATGTGGCTTCTTCTCAAATTGAAATGCATGATTGCTCACATGCCATATATCGATTGGCTATACATTTGCCACAAAGACATTTAGTGTATTTGTATGTTGGAAATGAAACAAATGCTTTGGCACAAAGTGAGCATCTGTAAACTACACTAACTGCGTGGTTTCAATTAAAATTGTACTGACTTTGAGGCAAGGGAATTGTTATATGTAGACATTCCATACCATTATGTTTTCGTTTATGGCGAAAACTAAAAAGTCGTGGAAATAAAATACCAAGAATTTACACTGTAAGTCCAAGAGACCATGAACGTTTCTGCTTATGTTTACTTCTTCTAAATGTTCCTGGTGCACAAAGTGTTGAGCTGTTAATGACATAGTTTATGAATCATTTCATTTAGCTGCGGAACACAGAAACGTCCTAGCTGATGATACAGAACGGGAAAGATGTCTAGAAGAAGCAGCACTGTGTCCAATGCCATGGCAGATGAGGGAACAATTTGCATTCACTTGTATCTTCTCAAATGCTCCAAATGCATTAGCTTTGTTGGACAAATTTAAAACAAATATGTCTGAAGACTAAAGCTTTTAATTGTGCAATAGGCTCAATGTATGGTTGTAATTGAAATACAAGAGGTCTTTTTAACTCATGGATTAAGTTGTGCAAGTTTTAATCTGCCAGATCCAGGTCTCATAGACGACAAACTTTGAAGACTATGACACTCAGCTTCAAAGACAAAGAAAAGAAGAAAGACTTGCAACTTTAAATACATTACTATTGCAAGCATTTAATGCAATAAAAAATGCCCTAGATGAGGACATGTTAAAAGAGCGTTATTTCTATCTAGATGGACCTGGCGGATCAGGAAAAACTTATCTGTATAATTTATTGATGAGTTTTGTTCGAACACAAGGTGAAATAGCACTGCCATTTGCAACCACTGAAATTGCCACAATTTGTTAGAAGGTGGAAGAACTGGGCATAGTGGATTTAAACTGCCAGTTCCCATTCTGGAAACATCAGTGTCGGATGTTCGATTAACATTGCAAGCAAAAAAAGATGAAGCTACAATGATGTCATGCCATTTCCTACAATGTATTGACTGTTTGCTATGTGAAGTCATGGATAATGATTTGCCATTTGGTGCAAAGGTAATGTTGTTAAGTGGAAATTTTAGACAAACATTACCTGTGGTTGTACATGGAAATCGAACCGACATTGTCGAAACATGTATATAGTCAAGTACACTAGGGAAACTATTTACCCATCTTCAATTACAACAAAATATGAGATCAAAAAGGAGAAAATGAGTTCAATGATTGGCTCATTAACATTGAAGGAAAAACAGAGCGAATACAAAATGTACCCGATGATACAGTGCAAATTCCATTGCATATGATTTGCAAACAGGATCTCATATCAGCTATTTTCCAAAATACAATACATAACGAGGGCTATGCAGAGATTGCCAACAAAGTAATACTAACATGCAAAAATAAGGATGCATTACTCCTCAATGAAATATTAAAAAAATAAATACACCACAAAAATATATCAGTGCTGATTCTGTACTTGGTGATGATAAAGTCAGACAAACTGTTCAACTGAATTCATTAACTCCCTCTGGAATGTCATCGCATATTTTGTAGCTAAAGAAAGGTGTAATTGTCATGTTACTGTGAAATATGAACCCTAAAAAAAGGCCTATGTAATGGTACCAGATTAATTGTTCAAGAATTAAAGGACCATTTCATACATGCTGAAATTCTAACTGGTACCCATAAAGGAGAGAGAGTTTTCATACCAAGAATAGATTTGGCACCAAGTGAAAGTAGCCTCCCTTTTGTACTTCAAAGGAGACAATTTCCCATCATCATGGCCATTAATAAATCACAAGGACAAAACTTTCAAATCTGTGGGTATCTTTTTAGAAGAACCAGTATTTGCACATGGCCAACTGTATGTTGCCTTCTCAAGATGTAAGAATCCAGAGGCTATTAAAGTTCACATTGAAAACAACCAAAGTCAAGGTGATTTATTAAATGATGGTCGCATTTTTACAAAAAAAAAAACATTGTCTGCTATGAGGTAATAAAACTTACATTCAAAAAACTATAACAATACAAGACATGTCAAACAAAAAAAGCTTTCACCTCAAGGACAATTTAAAAATAAAAAAATAAAAATAGAGCGCAGTGGTTTTATTTCGAGGACAAACTTTTATGTCACTCGGGCTCTTTTTAGAGGACAACTATTTCACTAAGAAGCTCTATAAAATGGCAAAAAACACAGAGAACAGTGGTTTAATGTCCAGGCCAAAATTATATGTCTCTGAATCTTAAGAGTACAACTATTTCACATAGGAAACTCTATGTGCCATTTTCCAACAATGCTTTCAGCTCAAGAACAAATTTACAAATCCCCCCCCCAAAAAAAACTAATATAGAGAACAGTGGTTTGATTTTGAGGGCGACATTTTATGTCAGTCGGACTCTTTTTAGAGGACCACCATTTCCATAAGAAACTCTATAAAATGGGAAAAACCAGAGAGAAAAGTGGTTATACCCCATAGACAAACTTTTATGTCTGGCCGTCTCTTTTTAGAGGACCACTAGTTCACATAGGAAACTATGTGCTATTTTCAAGAGTTACAACAACAACAGGTCAACCAACAAAAAACAACGACAAAATAACATATTGAAATTTCATGGAAGTGGCCTTTTAGCATGATTAGCCCCACAAAACACTTTCTTGCATTTTATAACAATTAAAGTTTAAATGTTACTACATTAAATTACTGTTTCTAATGTTAATATTTTAAAAAAAAGTTGCTAAGTTGTTTCATTGCATATATTTAAAATTTAATGTTTAGATGAGGAGGAGCTTTTGTTGTACAATTTAAATGTATAATTCAATGGAGAATATTAATCCCGGGAGTAATCCATTTGCCAGTTAAGGGGTCAGGAAGGAATTAATATTTTCCCCCTTTGATACAATTGGCTAAGTTTCAATGGAGGTTTTTACTGTTTGCCTTCCTCTTGATTCAATACCTATGTAGTTTACCAGTTGTTAATCTATAAGTTACAAAACATTATGTCATGTTTACAATACTCATTAATACAATGTTGAGCTGTTCTTACATTAAAATTTTACAAATTCTTAAAAAAAAAAAAAAAAAAAAAAAAGGATTTACCAGCTGGTCACCTACAAGTTTAATATCACTCCTATTAAGTGCAAAACAGAATTCAAAACACACATTTAATTGCTGTCGTTTTTTGACGGGCAAGTCGCTACTTATCACATAGTTGTTTGGCTCCTTTTAAAATCACAATAACAGAAATCACCCAAATGGCCCTGATCAAAAGTTTACATACCCTTGAATGTTTGGACTTGTTACAGACACACAAGGTGGCACACACAGGTTAAAATTCCAATTAAAGGTTAATTTCCCACACTTGTGGCTTTTTAAATTGCACTTAGTGTCTGTGTATAAATAGTCAATGAGTCTGTTAACTCTGATGTTGATGCACTGCGCAGGCTAGATACTGAACCAACAAGGTAATGGAACTTCATAAAGATGGAAAAAGATATAAAAATATATCCAAAGCCTTGAATATGCCCATCAGTACTGCTCAATCACCTATTATGAAGTGTAACATTTGGGAATCTCTTGATACCACGCCAAGGTCAGATAGACCAAGAAAGATTTCAGCCACAACTGCCAGAAGAATTGTTCGGAATAAACAAAAACACAGGTAACCTCAGGAGAAATACAGGCTGCTCTGGAAAAAGACAGTGTCAATGTTTCAAGGAGCACAATATGATGATACTTGAACAAAAATTAGCTGCATGGTAGAGATGCCAGGAAAGAAGCATTTACTGCGCCAAGGACACAAAAAAACCTGGTTACAATATGTCTGACAACACCTTCACATGCCTCACAGCTTCTGGCACACTAACTTGGAGTGACAAGACCAAAATAGAGCTTTATGGTCACAACCATAAGCGCTATGTTTGGAGAGGGGTCAACAAGGCATATGGTGAAAAGAATACCATCTTCACTGTGAAGCATGTGCTCTAAAAAGGCACAAGGAATCTTGTGAAAATTGATGGCAAGATGAATGCAGCATGTTTTCAGAAAATACTGGCAGACAATTTGCATTCTTCTGCACGAAGGTTGCGCATGGGACGCTCTTGGACTTTCCAGCATGACCCTAAGCACAAGGCCAAGTTGACCCTCCAGTGGTTACAGCAGAAAGAGGTGAAGGTTCTGCAGTGGCCATCACAGTCTCCTGACTTTATTAATCGAGCCACTCTTGGGAGATCTCAAATGTGCGGTTCATGCAAAATGACCAAAGACTTTGCATAACCTGGAGGCATTTTGCCAAGACAAATGGGCAGCTATACCACTTGCAAGAATTAGGGGCCTCATAGACAACTATTACAAAAGCCTGCACGCTGTCATTGATGCTAAAGGGGGCAATACACAGTATTAAGAACTAAGGGTATGCAAACTTTTGATCAGGGCCATTTGGGTGATTTATGTTATCATTATGATTTAAAAAGGAGCCAAACAACTATGTGATAATAAATGGCTTCATATGATCACTATGCCAACATTTCTCAATCTCTGCCAGGGTATGCAAACTTTTGAGCACAACTGTATGTATACAGTGCCTTGCAAAAGTATTCACCCCACCCCCTTGACTTTTTACATTACAGCCTTAAGTTCAATATTTTTTTAATCTGAACACTATAGTCTAAGTTGGTGAAGTGAAATGAGAAAAATATATACATAAAACTATTTTTCAGAAATAGAAAACAGAAAATTAGCATATGCGTATGTAAGAGACACCACTAACCAAACACCGCCATGAAGACCAAGGAACTCTCCAAACAAGTAAGGGACAATGTTGTTGAGAAGTACAAGTCAGGGTTAGGTTATAAAAAAATATCCAAATCTTTGATCAGACTAAAATTGAACTTTTCGGCCATCAAAGAAAACGCTATGTCTGGCACAAACCCAACACATCACATCACCCTAAGAACACCATCCCTACAGTGAAACATGGTGGTGCTAGCATCATGCTGTGGGGATGTTTTTCAGCAGCCGGGACTGGGAAACTGGTTAGAGTTGAGGGATAGATGGATGGTGCTAAATACAGGGATATTCTTGAGCAAAACCTGTACCACTCTGTGCATGATTTGAGGCTAGGATTGAGGTTCACCTTCCAGCAGGACAAATGACCCAAACACACTGCTAAAGCAATACTTGAGTGGTCTAAGGGGAAACATGTAAAGGTGTTGGAATGGCCTAGTCAAAGCCCCAACCTCAATCCAATAGAAAATCTGTGGTCAGGTTTACATATTGCTGTTCACAAGCACAAACCATCCACTTGAAGGAGCTGGAGGAATGGGGAAAAATCCCAGTGGTAAGGTGTGGCAAGCTCATAGAGACTTATCCAAAGTGACTTGGAGCTGTGATTGCCGCAAAAGGTGGCTCTACAAAGTATTGACTTTAGGGGGTGAATAGTTATGCACATTGACTTTTTCTGTTATTTTGTCCTATTGTTTGCTTCACAATAAAACATCTTCAAAGTTGTGGGCATGTTATGTAAATCCTCAAACAATACATGTTAATTCCAGGTTGTGAGGCAACAAAACATGAAAAATGCCAAAGGGGGTGAATACTTTTGCACTTATTTAATTTATATATATATATATATATATATATATATATATATAAATTAAATTAGTGCAAAAGTATTCACCCCCTTGGCATTTTTAATAATTATATATATATATATATATATATATATATATATATATATATATATAATTAATTTCTCTACTGAATGCCAAAGATACATGTTATAATCGAATTGCAATTACAGGGCGTTAGCACAGCAATATCTCAAAAATATGATTTTGCAGAAAACAAACCGGAGAGTTATAATTCATGCCTTATTTTGAGTAGGCAAAAAGAAAATGCTACACATCCAATTGATTAAATCAAGAAACACTAAAATATTTGAAAATTTCATATACTAAATATTGAAATAAAACAGAACATATCTTCAGTAGAAATTGCTTGAACAAGGAATAAAAATATACATATACTTTAGTTTATATGTTCTTATTTTTTTAGATACATAATCAGGCTGGAATTCTCTCCCCGCAATGCACTCTCTGCTTTGAATTGGAGGATATTGATTTAGAAAATTCAGCCTTTATAAATATGCTTTTCACAAATGCGGTTTCTCCTGATTGGTTGTTGCTAAGCTCCGGTCTTTCTATCAGTCAAACAAAAATATGTTTAGCCAAGTTTTCCAGTTCTTAACACCTAGTTACCTACAAGCAAATAGAACAAGTGGAAAACATACTATGAGAAAAAACGACAAAATTAAATGTTATTTTCATTTTGAAGCAATGCTGCATCTAAAAGTAGAGCATTTTAAAACTGACCAACTGCAATGTAATAATGATTGATTGACCATCCAATGGAATATCTCTATAGCAATCGTGGATTGTCATGAACAGAAGGGCCCACTGGACTGTTTGGGGTTCATCACTTATTATATGTGGGGTTAGACAGTACTAACTTGCTTAACAGTCATATCTGGGGTATACAAATGGTTAACTAATTAAAAAGAATTTATATGGCCCTGCGATCGGCCACGTGTGAAGGCTCTGGCTTTAGTCATGAAGGGGTAAGCTAGTTTTATGGCTCTGTAAGAGGAGAGAAAATGTGTAATGAGAAGAAAGCCATGTGGGTGAGGGGGGTACCAAGCTATTTGCCTAGGAGGATGGGCTATAACTGGGGAAGGTATTTGGTGTTTTGTGTCATTTTTCTGTGTTTTGATATATCTCTGTAACAATAAAGTGGCCAGTCTGATTTTGGACACACTAAACACAGGTGGTGTCAGAGTCTCCCTATAATAGGTAGTGTAAAAAAAAAAAAAAAAAAAGACATAGGTAGGTCAATAAATGGTTAATTGGCATTGTCTTTTATGCCATGGTGCATGTTAGTACTTTGGATGTATATCTTTCAATTGGTGTTAAGGTACTAATACAGAGGCAAACAATATGCATACTGAAGCTATATACAAATAGTCCAGTCAGGCAATTAAATATTTGTAATAACTTGTGTCATATTACATATAGACTTGAGTTACTGGTAGACCTAATGTTTTAATTGGGTTAAAATAAATTCAAACATATACATTGCTGCTGATCTTGTTGATTTCTGATGGCCCATGATCTTTGGCGTACCTGTGCCCTTGTTGCTTTGGACTTGCCATCTTCTGGTATTTCACCCTTGAAGGGCTTCACTCGGATGGCAATGAGAAATGTATTGCCTTTTAAAAATTACCATGCTGCAAAAGTACCATTTTCTTTTCTGCTGTTCTCATGAGATGAAAGGAGACTTTGAATACACATGAATTTCCAGTCTGAACAATGGGAACGTTGAGTCTAACTGCCAGTGTGACAATAGATTTAAATGGATGCTCATTAGTTTATACCCTCCAGAGAAAGTAACAGGCAGTACCAGGAGATAAGAAAAAAAAAAAAAAAAAAGATCCCTATATAAACGAATGAATTGGTTATAAAATAAAAAATGTAAAGAGCTTATATTTTTGTACTTTGTAAAAACATTTTGCCCATTGTGAAGTTTACTTATTCCAAGGTCCATATAAAAAAAAACAAAAAAAAAAACAGTAGTCCATAAACAAGGCTTACCTGACTGATCCTTTTAATTGAGGTTGATAAAATAGAATCCTAAACCAAAAGAAAGTTAAATTAGCCTTTAAAAACAAAATCAGGTTTTCATTTTTTATGAATTGTTCTCCACTTTTAAATATTGTCTCTGTTTAATGAAAATATTTGAACCACTTTGAAAACCAGAATGATATGACATACATGCTGTATTTAAAATGTAACCTTTTTATGGGGAAATTAAACTGTTTCAATACAGGAACGATATAAAGGCAATAAAAACAACGGTCTGCCTAATAGATATATGTAGTGAATTGTTACAAAATACCATTTTGTACATATCAAATGTAAGGGACAATGCATTACAAAAACAATTGTGGCCATCCCAAAACACTTTTTGTTTTTAATCACACAGTGCAAGATTAAAATTCTCCTTATTCCTTAAAAACTAAAAAACAACAACATTTGCATTCAACTTACAAACCTATACATTTAGACAGGCAGAGGTCTACGTCATCTCAATGTTAAACAGTTAAAAAAAAAAAAAAAAGTGAACGTATAGGGAAGGGGGAGGGAGGATTTGTGAGAACAAACAAAACTGCACCGCACCATTAGATACAGGGTGAAAAAGCATAAAAAGGGGCTTTCCTTTTTAAAATTGATGCGACAGAGTACCCTGAAAGGGCAGCACACAGGAGAGCTGGTTCTAGATGATGAAGAGCTACTAGTCCGTTAAATGTAATGGTGCTCATTGTTGAAGATGCAATTTGTGATGGTTTTGTGGTGTCTGCTTTCAGGGGTGGATTTACCAGTGGTGCAGGTTGTGCAGTGCACCAGGGACCTCATCTGGTGTGAAATTTAAAATCAAAATTGCACTTTTTTTTTGCTGGAATTCACATGGATTGTTTGAGGATTTACATTTAATTTACAGAACATGCCCACAACTTTGATGTTTTTTATGTTTTATTGTGAAAAAAACAAACAAATAGGACAAAATAACAGAAAAAAAAAGTCAATGTGCATAACGATTCACCCCCCTAAAGTCAATACTTTGTAGAGCCACCTTTTGCGGCAATCATACCTCCAAGTCACTTTGGATAAGTCTCTATGAGCTTACCACTGGGATTTTGGCCCATTCCTCCTTGCAAAACTGCTCCAGCTCCTTCAAGTTTGATGGTATGCGCATGTGAACATCTTTAAGTCTGACCACAGATTTTCTATTGGATTTAGGTCTGGGCTTTTACTAGGCCATTCCAACACATTTACATGTTTCCCCTTACACTGCTAAAGCAACACTTGAGTGGTTTGTTTGGGGTCATTGTCCTGCTGGAAGGTGAACCTCCGTCCTAGCCTCAAATCATGCAAAGAGTGGTACAGGTTTTGCTCAAGAATATCCCTGTATTTAGCACCATCCATCTTTTTTTCAATTCTGACCAGGTTCCCAGTACCGGCTGCTGAAAAACATCCAAACACCATGATGCTGCCACTACCATGTTTGACTGGGGATGGTGTTCTTTGGGTGATGTGATGGGTTTGCGCCAAACATAGCGTTTTCTTTGATGGCCAAAAAGTTCAATTTTAGTCTCAGACAAGAGCACATTCCTCCATACATTTTGGGAGTCTCCCACATGCCTTTTTGAATACTCAAAATGTTCCATTTTGTTTTTTGCTGAAAGTAATGGCTTTGTTCTGGCCACTCTGCCATAAAGCCCAATTATATGGAGCGTACAGCTTATTGTTGTCGTATGTGCAGATACTCCAATCTCTGCTGTGGAACTCTGCCCAAATTATTTTACATCCCACTGAGGTGGGACCAATTTTTTTTTTGCACAAGGGCCCTTCATTCTCTAACTCTGCCACTGTCGCTTTTACTGATTGTAACTTCCCATAGAGGAACATGGGGAGGTGTACCGTGCTTTGCCACAAAGTATCCTGACCTTTAAATATAATGGGAGAGGTGGCAAGACATTCATCATCATCATCATCATCATCATCATCATCAATACTTCCACTTGAAAGGTTTTAATTCAATCCAATAGGGAGATTTAGTTGATGTTTGAAATTGGCTTTATATATTTTGCATACCACGCGGTGCACCACGTTTACAAATATCTTTCTGTGGGTAATAAAAAAAATTTGAACATGTTTTACAATTTATTGAAAAGAGAAATGTAAACATGAAAAGTAGAATAAGGGAAAGAGAGACGTCGGGAAGAAGAGGGGGTAAGGCAAAGAGAGTAACCCATGTAAAATGAAATTGGGGATTCCTTTGGAAGAGATCCATTATATTCAAGGGTTAGGATAGAGCACAGGAGAGCACAGTACGTCTCCCCATGTACCATCGCAAATTGCATCTTCAACAATGAGCACCAATTTGTGGTAAATAAAACATTGACATTCGCAGGTTTGCATATTTGGGTCATAATATCATCCACTGCTTAACCACAATGTATTGTGTGTCAATATTTTTTTATTGTCAAATTTAAACAAAATTGTAACAGGCAGTTTGTTCAATAAAATTTAGCAAAACACTTTGAGTTGTTCCTTACACAATATATGTACAGTGCCTTGCAAAAGTATTCACCCCCTTGACTTTACATTACAGCCTTAAGTTCAATGTTTTGTTAATGTGAATTTTATGTGATGGATCAGAACACAATAGTCTAAGTTGGTGAAGTGAAATGAAGGGCATGTTCTGTAAATTAAATGATGCAAATCCTCAAACAATCCATGTTAATTCCAGGTTGTGAGGCAACAAAACACAAAAACTGCCAAGGGGGGTGAATACTTTTGCAAGGCATTGTATCTATTTCAAACTGTTTGGGCACAACCTCCATATTTACTAATCCATATGATGACCATGGAAAAGGGCATAAAACCATCTTGATACAATATACTTTGCGGGTAAAAAGTGACGGGAATAATATTTTAAGGCTGTGAATGATGTAACTTTGGGGCTTATTGAAAGCGTCTCCCTACATGTACTGTACGGGTCTCGCGATGAGCACTGTCGCCGATCATCGTGAGCCCCGCAGTGAGCAGGCCATGTAAACCCACAACTTTCGTTTTACAGAATGATCACCTTCTGCGCTCATTGCGAGCCTCTTCTCCCGTCTACTGTAATGGGTGCTCAAATTCGCTTGCAACTTCAGTCACAGGCTTCCTGGCTCTCTCCCTGTGCTGTGTGTGAGTGTTATTTTTTTTAATTATTTGGCTGTTTTGGGGGGTCTTTCAAGTTATGCGCTGACTGCCATTGGTTTCATTTTCTATGTCCTGCGTGCCTGGCGTTGCTCAGCCTCGTTTTCATCCCGTTTCAGATTTTTTGCGTTTTTTCGGCCGCCATTTTTTTCCCTGCTTAGCCGATTTTTGATCGAAAACCACCAAATAGTGCTCAAATTTGCTTGCAAAATCAGTCACAGGCTTCCTGGCTCTCCCCCTGTGCTGTGTGTGAATGTGTTATTTTTTTATTTTTATTATTTGGCTGTTTTGGGGGGTCTTTCGAGTTACGCACTTAAAACAATTTCGGCCGTTAAATTAGTAAACTGTGGGCCTCGTGATCAGCGGCAAAATAGAAAGAGAAGGGAAAAAAAAAAAAAAAAAGGAAAAACAGAACAAGCCAACAATAATTTGAATTACAACAGTAATGTGTCCAATGCGCAAGTTGAAATCTTTTTATATATTTTACATACCAGTTCCTGAATTTTAAATGTAGAATGGCCTGTCTCCGGTCAGACATCCAGCCCATTCTGCTGTGAAGTTATCCATCTCCTGAAGTCATTCGAGGGGGGGAGGGGGCAAATCCCTAAGGGCTGAACTCTCTACTGGGGCCTCCAAAAGAGGAAATTGACCCCTTAGGCCAAGCCTTAGCTGAATGTCCAGTCCGCTTGTGCTGATCTCCCTGGTCTTTGGGTAGTGTTAACTGTGTTGAGTTATGTGCTTACTAGGCCTGGGTCGCACTTTCCTGCTTTTGGTGGGATTTCCACTCATCCTGAGATTTTTCTGTGTCTTGAACTTCTGTCTGGTGCTTTCTGCCTTTATAATCCCTGAATTCAGCTCTGTGACTGTAGGACCCGCTGCCTCCCTTCTCAGGGTTTCTGGGGCATCCCTTTTTCTGGTCTGTTGTGGCTCAGAAGGATGCCACTCCCGCTTCTGCTGTTCCTCACCTCCCGATGTTGTGGGTCTCGTGCTGCGTGGGATCTCGCCTTCTGAGCCCGGTCTGCTTAGTGACTAGCCTCTGATTGCCTTTCAGGAGATCCTGCCTGCGTGGGAGATCGCAGGGAGCCGCTGCCATGGGAGGCCAGATGGAGTAGGCCTCAACCATGTGGAGATGAAAATCGGCTCAATCAGGTGGTTAAGGTGTCCTTTTGCTCCTTGTCGGTTCCTGAATTATTATGAATAGCTGTGGTGGTGTTGTGCCCCCAATTGTGGGTTAATAAACACTTTTTATAGGTTGTTTACTGCAGAGATGCAGCTCTGCACGTCTTCTAGCCTCGATAGCTGGACATGCCCAGCCCACAACGTATTTTGACTGGAAGAAATAACACAGCGTTTGATCTTCCCTTATTTGTATGAATGAAAGAATAGCTCTATAATGTAGAGAAATGCTTTAAAATAAGAGTTAGATACAGCCACGCTGCCTTGATAACCTTACAGAAAATTATGCACATTTTTAGCTCATATGACCAAAAAAAAAATATCAAACGTGATTACTGCCTGGCTATGCAAAATAAATAAATAAATAAATAAATAGATAATAACAAAGATTGAAAACAGTGTAAAATCTCTTTAACTTCAAATTATGACTTTGCCAATATTTATTTTACACTTTTAGTAATAGTAACTCTTTGTTTATCAAGTTCAACCTTTTTAGAGCTTCTGTGGTTTTTGTTATATGCAGATTGTTAATTTTTTAATTGATCCAGAGGAAATCAGAGAGAAAAAAATCCATTTAAATATTGCCAATTGTCTTAAGAGGGAAAAAATTCCTTCCTGATCCCCTCCTGATTCCTCTTTGGATGAATTATCCCTATATACCGTATATACTCGAGTATAAGCCGACCCGAGTACAAGTCGAGGCACCCATTTTATCACAAAATACTGGGTAAAATGAGTGACTCGAGTATAAGCTGAGGGTGGGAAATGTGCTGCCCCCTGTGTCCCCCTCTCCGTTCCCTGTGCCTCTTCTCCCCTCTCCATTCCCTGTGTCTTTTCCCCCTCCCTTATCTCCCTCCTCAACCCCCAATCCTCAAGCGCCCCATCACCCTCTCTCCTCAACCTCCCTCCTCCTCTCTCCTCAACCCCCCACCCTCTCTCCTCAACCCCCCATCCTCATCCTCTCTCCTCAACCCCCCACCCTCTCTCCTCAACCCCCCCATCCTCATCCTCTCTCCTCAACCGCCCCATCCTCATCCTCTCTCCTCAACTGCCCCCATCCTCATCCTCTCTCCTCAACTGCTCCCATCCTCATCCTCTCTCCTCAACTGCCCCCATCCTCATCCTCTCTTCTCAACCGCCCCCATCCTCTCTCCTCAACCGCCCCCATTCTCATCCTCTCTCCTCAGCCGCCCCCATCCTCATCCTCTCTCCTCAACCGCCCCATCCTCATCCTCTCTCCTCAACCGCCCCCATCCTCATCCTCTCTCCTCAACCCCCCCAACCTCTCTCCTCAACCCCCCCAACCTCTCTCCTCAACCCCCCCAACCTCTCTCCTCAACCCCCCCATCCTCTCTCCTCAACCGCCCCCATCCTCTCTCCTCAACCGCCCCCATCCTCTCTCCTCGGGGGGGGGGGGGGGGGGATAGAGACACGGGGGGGGGGGGGATAGAGACACGGGGGGGGGAGATAGAGACACGGGGGGGGGAGATAGAGACACGGGGGGGGGGAGATAGAGACACGGGGGGGGGGGAGATAGAGACACGGGGGGGGAGATAGAGACACGGGGGGGGAGATAGAGACACGGGGGGGGGGAGATAGAGACACGGGGGGGGGGAGATAGAGACACGGGGGGGGGGAGATAGAGACACGGGGGGGAGATAGAGACACGGGGGGGGGGGGGGGTTAGAGAGGAGGAGGAGTGACTCGAGTAAGCCGAGGGGGCCCTTTTTTGCCTTAAAAAAAAAAGGTCTGAAAAACTCGGCTTATACGGTAATTATCCCGGATAACCCTGAATGCCCTTTTTATTTAAAAATATCTACAATCCATTTTTACAGTTATCGAATTCACTGTTACCACCCCTTTTTGTAGAGAATTCCCCAGTTTAACCACCCTTACTGTGAAGAACCCTTTTCTGTCTTTAAGGTTAAATCTTGTGCCTTCTAACCTCAAGAGATGTCCACTTGTCAGTTGAAAACGTATTGGCACAAAAAAGTTCACTTGACAAAGCTTTATATTGAATTTATAAATAAAGGCCAGTATAAAGGGGGGAGGCGGTACCATATAAATTATTAAAGATTTTTTTTTTTTTTTTAAACTTGCAAAAGTAAATATCTAAGTATATATATATTGTCTGTACCAACAGGAGTGGAAAAGTGTAAACATATATTAAAAACACAGAAGAAAAAGAACACCTATATATCCACACTTGTATACCATCCGTGGTTATAATGAGCAGTAATGAGGAAAGTTATTTAAGTGAACTGACAAAAAAATATTCAGTAAAAGTTCATAGTTTATTCACAAAAATCAATCTACAATACATATTCTAAAAACATTTAAAAGAGTAGGGCAAAGACAATCACTGGTTATATGCATTATCTCAATATCTTATTATCTGTACAATACTTTAAACAGCAATGGTCAAATTTTATAATAAATCACCTGATCTAAATTTGGTGGTAGCGGAGACCACCATTTACACTGTCTAGGAAATTTAATTTAAAAGTGAAAAAAAGCTAAATAAACTATCTTTGATGGTGGAACTGGGGATCCACCAATTATTATACCTGTGTGTGATAAAGAGCTTACCTACTCTAAACTAAATGTATTATCACCTTTTGCAATTGCATAAGTGCAAATGATATAAGTTACAAAACATTTGATTCCTAGACAAAGCATAAATATATCATACAAAGGGATATAGAATATATATATATATATATATATATATATATATATATATATATATATATATATATATATATATATATATATATATACTATAAGAAAATACAAAAGCCAAAGGCTATTTAAAGGTATATTACTCTTACTCTGTCTGTACAAATATACTGGGTACAAATATTATATTAAATATAAAATCTATTTTATTAATGGACTGTCTGTGCAAATTTACTGGTTACAAATATATAACAGATTTGATCAATTGTAATATTGTATTGTATTAGTACAGATATATATTTCAAGATATTACAGGCAGCATAAATGTATCAGAAAAGAGTATATTGCTATTTATATATGTGCAAATATGTCAAGTGCAAATATTATATTAAATATGAAATGTTCAATTATATTAGTACAGATATACATTGAATGTAATACAAGCAGCATAGATGTATCAGATGGAAAAACACATCACTTATTTGTAAATGGGAGTCCAAAGACTGCACAGGCCTCATGTGCACCAAAAAACACCAGTATCCATCAAACGCTGCCAGTGATGTCACAAACGTGAGATAGGACAGGTTGACACCAGCCTTTCACATCACAATGCTTCCTCATGGACCTGTTGAGTGTGGGCAAATTGCCAGTACTTTATAGTGTGTTGGAAGGGGAGGTGGCTTTGAAGTTTAACTGTTTCCAATCCTTGCAATCGGATTCTTGGCTTCAATAAGCGATTATTAAAGATCATGGCCCTCATTCAATTGCGATTTGGCCAATTAAATAGGGTTCTAAATAAGCACATAACATATTTTATTTATTTATTTTTTTAAAGAAGTTATAAGTTAGTAAACATCTATCCAAAAGCAAGGTTTTTACTAACTAAAAACTTCTTTAAAAAATATATGATATGTGCTTATTTAGAAACCTATTCAATTGGCCAAATCGCAATTGAATGAGGGCCCATATATCTAGGAAATGAACATATAACAATTAGCAATATAAATTAATTCAATTTATGTTAATATATATCATTTATTAATTAAATCACATGGTAGAACATTATATTATACCATAAACGTTTTTATACATGAATATATTTGTTCAAAATCTCTTGATAGGCAAACAATTAAATGCAATAAAATAGAAATCTATCCCGTTTCTACCAAATCATTCAACCTATATGCATATGGTTATAAAAGGCTGCACTAGAAAGAATTGCACACTAAATATTATAATAGGATCATTTATGTCAGAATAATTTTAAAGGGGCATACTCTGCACATTTCTTACATTGGACATTCTTGATTGAACAGTGAAAAACTTCATCAGATATCATATATCAGGAAAGTAAGCAAGTATAGGAGAGACATAGATTAAATCAATGTATATTCATATTAATATCATTTAATAATATAGTTACACAGTTACATAGTAATTAAGGTTGAAAAAAAGACTATCAGTCCATCAAGCTCAACCTTTTATCTCTCTCTAGTTGCCCCAGGCCCCTGTATCTGAGGCGCACGTCCCCAACTGGGGGTAAATATACATAGTCCCAGCACAGGCCCCTGTATCTGTATATTTGCCCATGTATCTGTATAATTAGCCCCAGTTGGGGACGTGCGCCTCATAGTCCCAGCACCCTCTCTCTAGTTGTCCCAGTATCTGTATATTTGCCCCTGTATCTGTATAATTAGCCCCAGTTGAGGACGTGCGCCTCATCGTCCCAGCACCCTCTCTCTAGTTGTCCCAGTATCTGTATATTTGCCCCTGTATCTGTATATTTACCCCCAGTTGGGGACGTACACCTCATAGTCCCAGCACACTCTCTCTAGTTGCCCCAAGCTCCTGTATTTGCCCCTGTATCTGTATATTTACCCCCAGTTGGGGACGAGCGCCTCATAGTCCCAGTACACTCTCTCTAGTTGCCCCAAGCCGCTGTATTTGCCCCTGTATCTGTATATTTACCCCCAGTTGGGGACGTGCACCTCATAGTCCCAGCACACTCTCTCTAGTTGCCCCAAGCCCCTGTATTTGCCCCTGTATCTGTATATTTACCCCCAGTTGGGGACGTGCACCTCATAGTCCCAGCACACTCTCTCTAGTTGCCCCAAGCCCCTGTATTTGCCCCTGTATCTGTATATTTACCCCCAGTTGGGGACGTGCGCCTCATAGTCCAAGCACACTCTCTCTAGTTGCCCCCGGCCCCTGTAATTGTATATTTGCCCCCCAGTTGGGGATGTGCACCTCATAGTCCCAGCACACTCTGTCTAGTTGCCCCAGGCCCCTGTATCTGTATATTTGCCCCTGCATCTGTATATTTGCCCCTGTATCTGTATATTTACCCCCAGTTGGGGACGTGCGCCTCATAGTCCCAGTACTCGCGACTCCTCAGGCTGTTCACATCCGCATAGACACGGACTCTGCTCCCGGCCTGCGGGCCTGGCATGGCCCTGGGTAGAGAGGACAACAGGCCCCGCAGCCCCGGGACACAGGCCGCACGGAGCAGGAGGTAATAGTAAAACATGAAAGAGTCTAATAGGAGTCCTTTGCTAGGAAAAAAGATTTATCAAGTATACTACATAAAACTTGTTAAATTTCTACTTGGTATTATATAATGCAAAAAACAGGAGTACTCTACATTACAGTTAATTACTTACAAAAAATATTGCTGAGATAATTTACATCAGTGATTTGAGAAGGGGCATGCTCTGCTAGTTCTTACATGTGCCATTATTTACACAGTAGATGATCTCCTAAAACCCAATTGGACCCAATTAATATAAGAACACCATCATATATTGGAACCAAATGATTAAATAGGAATTAAGACTGAAAAGTTATACTATAGAAAAGGCATAAAGCTATTATTCTCATTTAAACCATATGGTACCACTGAATTGAATAGAGTGATCCATTTTGTCTCTATTTTTAGGAGTTCTTGTTCTAAGTTACCTCCCCTAATCCCTAATTTTTTGCTTTGAAGAACTCTGCAAGTTAATTCTGGTTTACTATTATGAGCTATCATACAATGTCTTGCCACAGAGGTTGGAATTTTATGTTTTGCCACATCTGAAGGCGCATTTCTGATGTTAGATATATGTTCACCCACTCTTTTTCTTAGCTCTCTAGTTGTCATTCCTATATATTTTAGGCCACACAAGCAAATTCAGGCAATATACTACTGCTTTTGTACTTCAGTTAAAGAAGCCTTTAATTTTAATTTCTCTGTTCAATCTGTCATATATTATATTATCTGACTTCATATATTTGCAAACTTTTTTCAAAATGGCTGTCGCTATTCGAAGATTTACTACTTGAAGAAACGTCAATCCTTGGCTGACAGTAATTTAGAAATACAGAAATGGGATGATGTCATCCGTAAACCCTCTGATAAAGGAGGGAATATTGTTGTGTGGCCACAGGCCATGTATCTAACTGAAGCTTACAAACAGCTGGACAATAAAGATTCTTAAAGGCGTATGACTGACTTCTCAAAGAAGCATCTGAAGCTAAGGAATTGAGGTTTCTTCAAGTAGTAAATCCTTGAATAGCGACTTTTTATATGTTGCCTAAAATGCATAAATGCCAATTGAGACCTCCAGGCCGTCCGATAATATCTGGCAACAATAGCCTGTGTGAGGTGGCAAGTAAACTACTAGATCAAAGATTAAGGTCATTTGTAATAGGATTATCTTCTTATGTAAGAGACACAATGGAAGTTTTTAATCGTCTCAATGATATCACGATCAAAGGTGATACCTATATGGTGACTTGTGATGTAGAGTCTCTCTATATGTCAATAGACCACAATGTGGGAATAGAGGCTGTCTCTTATTTCTTGCAAATGGAGGCAGGATATAAAACAACAAAGAATGATTTTTTTCTGAAACGACTCCATTTTGTATTGGAACACAATTTCTTTGTCTTTGATGGTAAATATTTTTTACAAACAAGAGGAACCGCTATGGGCTCAGCTTGTGCCCTCACTTATGCCAATCTGTATTTGGGTTGGTGGGAACGAGAATTGGTATTTACTGATAATAACAATCAATATACAGATAAGATATTAATGTGGAATAGATTTATTGACGATATCTTTATCATTTGGAATGGAGATAAAAGAGTAGACTCTTTCATGTTTAAAATGAATTACTATATTATTCATTAATCAATAAATGAGATTAATATGAATATACATTGATTTAATCTATGATGTCTCTCCTATACTTGCTTACTTTCCTGATATAGGATATGCGATAAAGTTTTCCACTGTTCAATCAAGAATGTCCAATGTAAGAAATGTGCAGAGTATGCCCCTTCTGACATAAATGATCCTATTATAATATTTAGTGTGCAATTCTTTCTAGTACAGCCTTTTATATCCATATGCATATTTGTTGAATGATTTGGTAGAAACTGGATAGATTTCGATTTTATTGCATTTAATTGTTTGCCTATCAAGAGATTTTGAACAGATATATTCATGTTTAAAAACTTTGATGGTATTATATAATGTTCTGCCATGTGATTTAATTAATAAATGATATATATTAACATAAATTAGATTAATTTATATTGCTTATTGTTATATGTTCATTTCCTAGATATATGATCTTTAATAATCACTTATTGAAGCCAAGAATCCGATTGCAAGGATTGGAAACAGTTAAACTTCAAAGCCACCTCCCCTTCCAACACACTATAAAGTACTGGCAATATGCCCACACTCAACAGGCCCACGAGGAAGCATTGTGCCCGAAGAATTGTTCGCAATACAAAGAAAACCCCACAGGTCACCTCAGGAGAAATACAGGCTGCTCTGGAAAAAGACTGTGGTTATTTCAAGGAACACAATATGACTATACTTGAGCAAAAAATGAGCTGCATGGTCGAGATGCCAGAAAGAAGCCTTTACCACGCCAATGCCACAAAAACACCCAGTTACAATATGCCTGACAACATCTTGACATGCCTCACAGCTTCTGGCACACTGTAATTTGGAGTGACAAGACCAAAATAGAGGTTTATGGTCACAACCATAAGTGCTATGTTTGGAGAGGGAACAAGGCCTATGGTGAAAAGAATACCATTCCCAATGTGCAGCATGGTTGTGGCTCACTGATGTTGGGGGGCTAAAGGCATGGGGAATCTTGTGAAAATATCACTTGCAAGAATAGGGGCCTCATAGACAACTATTACAAATGACTGCACACTCTAATTGATGCTAAAGGGGGCAATACAAAGTATTAAGAACTAAGAGTATGTAAACTTTTGATCAGGGCCATTTGGGTGATTTCTGTTATCATTATGATCTAAAAAGGAGCCAAACAACTGTGTGATAGTAAATGGCTTCATATAATCACTATCCTTCAATAAAATATATTTTTTTGCATGAGTCATATTTTCAAAATAAATGCCAGCAATTCACAATTTCTGCCAGGGTATGCAAACTTTTGAGCACAACTATATATGTGTTATATATATATGTCAACCCTCATGGGCATGCTTCACAGGTTGCCACTGGAGTCCTCTTCCACTCCTCCATAATGACATCACGGAGCTGGTGGATGTTAGAGACCTTGCACTCCCCCACCTTCCGTTTGAGGATGCCCCACAGATGCTCAATAGGGTTTAGGTCTGGTGACATGCTTGGCCAGTCCATCACCTTTACCTTCAGCTTCTTTAGCAAGGCAGTGGTTGTCTAAGAGGTGTGTTTGGGGTCATTATCATGTTGGAATACTGCCCTGTGGCCCAGTCTCCAAAGAGAGAGGATCATGCTTTGCTTCAGTATGTCACAGTACATGTTGGCATTCATGGTTCCCTCAATGAACTGTAGCTCCCCAGTGTCGGCAGCATTCATGCAGGCCCAGATCAAACATATATACACATATGTCTATATGTGTAGATGTTTTCTATAAAATGTATGTTGTGTTGATTGCCCCTATAGGCATTTACCTGATGATGTCAGATGCTGCCTCCACTACCTCTGCATCGCTGTTTACGTTTAAACTGTGAGTTTCATCTCATATCAGTGCTTTTGTGTTCTTTGTGCCTTATTCGTTTATCTATCATTTAGGGATTAATTCAACTACCTTTCCTCAGTATAGATGTATACTTTTGGTGGTGGAAGTGTCATGGTCTAGGCCTACTGTGACTTGCAAAAGTATTCAGCCCCCTTGACTTTTTACCTATTTTGTTACATTACAGCCTTACGTTCAATGTTTTGTTAATCTGAATTTTATGTGATAGATCAGAACACAATAGTCTAAGTTGGTGAAGTGAAATTAGAAAAATATATACATAAAACTGTTTTTAGAAATAGAAATCAGAAAATTGGCATGTGCGTATGTATTCACCCTCTTTGTTATGAAGCCCATAAAAAGCTCTGGTGCAACCAATTACCTTCAGAAGTCACATAATTAGTGAAATGATGTCCACCTGTGTGCAATCTAAGTGTCACATGATCTGTCATTACATATACACACCTTTTTTGAAAGGCCCCAGAGGCTGCAACACCTAAGCATGAGGCACCACTAACCAAAAACTACCATGAAGACCAAGGAACTCTCCAAACTAGTAAGGGACAATGTTGTTGAGAAGTACAAGTCTGGGTTAGGTTATAAAAAATATCCAAATCTTTGATGATCCCCAGGAGCACTATCAAATCTTTCATAACCAAATGGAAAGAACATGGCACAACAGCAAACCTGCCAAGAGACGGTCGCCCACCAAAACTCACGGACCGGGCAAGGAGGGCATTAATCAGAAAGGCAGCAAGGAGACCTAAGGTAACCCTGGATGAGCTGCAGGGATCCACAGCAGAGACTGGAGTATCTGTACATAGGACGACAATAAGACCAACGCTCCATAGATTTATGCTTTATGGCAGAATGGCCAGAAGAATGCCATTACTCTTAGCAAAAAACAAAATGGCACGCTTTGAGTTTGCGAAAAGGCATGTGGGAGACTCCCAAAATGTATGGAGGAAGGTGCTTTGGTCTGATGAGACTACAGTTGAACTTTTCGGCCTTCAAAGAAAATGCTATGTCTGGCACAAACCCAACACATCACATCACCCAAAGAACACCCAGGGGGAAACTGGTCAGAGTTGAGGGAAAGATGTATGGTACGAAATACAGGGATATTCTTTAGCAAAACCTGTACCACTCTGTGCTTGATTTGAGGCTAGGAGGGAGGTTCACCTTCCAGCAGGACAATGACCCCAAACACACTGCTAAAGCAACACGTAAGTGGTTTAAAGGGAAACATTTAAATGTGTTGGAAGAGCCTAGTCAAAGCCCAGACCTCAATCCAATAGAAAATCTGTGGTCGGACTTAAAGATTGCGGTTCACAAGCGCAAACCATCCAACTTGAAGGAGCTGGAGCAGTTTTGCAAGGAGGAATGGGCAAAAATCCCAGTGGTAAGATGTGGCAAGCTCATAGAGACTTATCCAAAGCGACTTGGAGCTGTGATTGCCGCAAAAGGTGGCTCTACAAAGTATTGACTTTAGGGGGGTGAATAGTTATGCACATTGACTTTTTCTGTTATTTTGTCCTATTTGTTGTTTGTTTCACAATAAGAAAAAAAACATCTTCAAAGTTGTGGGCATGTTCTGTAAATTAAATAATGCAAATCCTCAAACAATCCATGTTAATTCCAGGTTGTGAGGCAGCAAAACACGAAAAATGCCAAGGGGAGTGAAAACTTTTGCAAAGCACTGGGGTGAGGAGGGGCCACGGCAGGCCAGAGGGCCGAGGGGGGCCATAGGGGTTAGCAAGGACCAAACGGATCACAAGGGGTCAAGGGAAGCCACAGGGGACTGCGGGGGTCCACGGGAGGAAGGCACTGGGGGCTGAGGAAGGCCGCAGAGGTCTGAGAGGGGCCACAGGAGACTGAGGGGGAACACAGGGGGCTGTGGTAGGCCACAGAGATCCTCGAGGGACAACACAGGAGGCTGAGGGGGAACACAGGGGTTTACAGGAGGGCACAGAGGGCCACTAGGGCCTGTGGGGGCCACAGTGAGCCATAAGGTGCTGAAGGCGAGCCACAGGAGGTCCGTTGGGGTCCATAAGAGGCCATGGGGGCCACAGGGCCTTTAGCTGGGCCCTGGGGCCTGTGGGGGGCCAAAGCGGACCATAAGGGGTCTTGATGGCCCTGGGGGCCATAGGGACCCCAGGGGGGCACAGGGAACCATGAGGCCCCAGGGGGGCACAGAGGATCCATGGGGTCTACAGAAGAGTTACGGGGGCCACCGAGGACCCACGGGGGCTGACGGGAGGGCCACAGGGGTACAGGAGGACCGCAGGGGCCTCTCAGGACGAGGGGCCTCGGTGCCGTGCACCGTTTGCATCAGCGGTAGCTCCACCTCTGTATTTAAAATACATTTATTTATTTAAATGTAAATATTTAATGGAACTTATGTATACTCGTTCCTTTTTTAAACACATACACCTAAGTAAACCTATTTTATATATACCTTCACATGGAAACACACTCTCAAATACACATAGGAACTCATTCATTTAATAAGATACACAGTAATTAAGGTAAAAAAGATTTTATAATATGCATTTTCTTATTAGAAACTTACATTTACGCTTGAGTGTTTACATGTCAAATTGTTACTTTTTATTATTTATTATTATTATTTACTTTTTCTAATTTCCCTAACAAGCTTAAGCTGCTATTTTTTCTCCTTTTTGATTTCCATCTAAATCTGTGCATGTAATTACTTCTTGATGTATATACATGCTTATAATTGTCCCATATAGTATTTTAGACAGAAAACAATGCATGCAAACCCTCACTGAGTAGCAGTAACACTAAACATTACACTGTACAAACAGATGAAGCTTGGTGGGTGAATCTTTCCAATCGATAAAGTACTTGATATGACTGATTTTAAAATATACCATATTCAAAACCTCTGTTCAAGGCCTCTCTGTAGTCAGCATGAGGAAGCATAATAACGTCAAATAAATAAAATACAAATAAAATATCCTTCTCAACCTATGTACTCCATTGGGTTTGCATGCACTCAGTATTCTCATCATCATATGGCATTAGTCTAAAACCAATACAGCCAGAATTATACCATGAAGACATATTGAGAGGTAAAAATTGCAAATCTTAATGTAAACTTTCTGTAGAAAATGTATTCAAAATAATATTCAATTGATTTAGTACTTACAAGTTTTAAATGATACTATATTTGGAATATCGGCTGAGTCTTTTTAAGGCAACGGTGTAGTAAACTGTTATCTATATGATTTATTAAATAACTAGATTTGTTACTAGGCAAAATAAGTTTAGAACCCAAAATCAAATTAAAGCTTGTAACTTTTATTCGCAAATATATGTACATTTTGTTTTCTTTTACGTTCTCAGAAGGGTGTGTTCTTGTAAACTAATGAGCCCTCCATTGCTCCTATTGAAAGCACTGACAGTTGTAGGTGCCTCATTCCCATTATGTAGATGTAACTTCCTGTGAATTCAATTTTTTTCCCCACCTCATGCGGTTACTCAACAGAAACTAAAATGTCAAATCCCACAGCAGCATCATTTAACATTAGAGGCAGTATTATGCTTGTTTCTATATAAAACCATTTAACCCATATTAGATATAGTTATTTTAAATAATATGTTTTAAAAATAGATCTACAGTAGCCCTTTTATTAGATAAGCTTACGCAAGAGGAAATGAGTCACAAGTATAAAATAAATAAAGGGAAAGTCAGCATTCGAAGTTAAAGTGATTTTCCACTTTTATATATTTTGTATATTTCTATTTTTGCATTACTGGATAGTAATCACACTTGGTATTTCGTTGGTCATGTGAGCCAGAAATGTGAATGGTCTTTTGTAAGTTATGGAGGCAGCGTGGCTGTATCTAACTTTTATGTGAAATCATTTCTCTACATTAGATATATATTAGTACAATTAGCCTAATTTGAAATGAACAGTGGATAATAGATGTTTGGGTATGTAGCTTTGTGACTCACTGTAGCTAATGATGCTTCACATACCGGAAAGTGAGCAGAAAATTCAAAACAATCCATTAATGTAATGAGAACAAGGTTGCTTGTACACAGCAAGGGCCCCAATGAAAGTACATAAATATGTGTAATTGCATTTGGATATTATTAAAAAAATGAGTGGAGACATTAGATAAGTAACTTAAAAGTTGGATATACAGTATATTTTTAATTATTATTATTATTACAGTGTTTTATAAAGCCCCAACATATTCCGTAGCATTGTACATGGGTTAAGTATAAAGAGAAAAATTTTTAAATAAAATGTTAAACACATGCAAAAAAAAAGTAGGAGGCCCTTTTTTTAAGTTTAAGATCTTATATAAATGGTGCATTTTTTCAAAACACCATAAAATATTTGCAAACTTACAATCTAAAGGGATTATTGAAGCCAAAAGAGAAGTAATCAAATGAAGAAACAAAACCTTGGCAAGTAACTGAAAAAAAGAGAACAGGGTTAGTTAGTGATTAAGCTTATGGGTATATCAGCTGTGAAAAATGTAGGTGATAGTACTAAACCTGCATTACAAATTAAAACAAATCATGGTTGGATGGGTGTGGACAGGGTACGTGGGAGGGCATGTAGAAGAATAGTGGTATGTGAGCGTCTAGAGGAAAAGAAAACAAGGTAAATGGAATTGGTAAAATGGCTGCTGGAGAGTGAGATTCTGCTGAGTGGACGAGATGAGGCCCAGTGGTGACTGCAGAGCTTCTTGTAGAAGTGACTGCTTCAGTCCTGATGGTAGATAGAACGGACAAAATGACAGCTGGAGATCGAGATTCTGCTGAGTGGATGGGATGAGGCCCAGTGGTATTTGCAGAGCCTCTTGTAGAAGTGACTGCTTCAGTCCTGATGGTAGATAGAATGGACAAAATGACAGCTGGAGAGTGAGATTCTGCTAAAGGATGGCATGAGGCCCAGTTATTTGCAGAGCAGGAGGGTCTGCATCAGGTATTCATCACGTAAATAATTTACAACTGATAGCATATGTAGTTTACATGACAGCAACATGAGACACATTAGCCATCTCTAAAGCAGCAACTCCATTGACTATTATATGTGATAGATAAATAATATCATAACAATGTAGCAAAATACCACAACTAAATCTAAGTTTTGTTAAAGGAAATATTTCTTATTACATTAAATATGTTCTTAACATAGGTAAATATGCTAACAATGTCCCAAAATTGTAATAAGTAATGGACCTTTTGTTCATTTTTTTACACATTGAATAAGTCAGTCACGCCATAAACGAAGAACTATTGCTAAAGCAATAAATTATTATTTAACAATGTGTACATTTTGTGAAATCAGCAATCTGTTATACATTTTAAATTGTTATATTTACAGTAATGTTGATTACACATAGTGTATATATATATATATATATATATATATATATATATATATATATATATATATATATATAGTCTATTGCAGTGGTTCACAAACCAGTGTTCATGCTACACATACAGATCTTAATTTTACTGTAACACTGTCTGAACAGAGATGATTCAACTGTTAATCAAGAGGCAGTTTAGTGTGTAATTGTCTCACGTGTGTTTAAAGCTTGTTACATTAAAATCGAGAGCTGTATGTGGAGTGTTGAGGTGCGGTTTTGAACCACTGCTGTATTGTAACAATTTTTTAAATTCACTTTAAAAACACATTACACATATGATCTATATATACAGTATATTGCATTGTTTACTAAATTGTTGTGAAATTCTACCCATACAGGTGTTAATGTCAATGTTACACTGTGTGAATCTAGGTTACTCAATTATTAATTCCCAGGCAATTGAGCCTGTATTGGCTTCTGCTGTGTTTACACAGTGTTACTTTGACTTTTCAACCCGTATGTGTAGTTTTTTGGACAGTTTTGCGAAGTTTTATTGTTACCCATTATTTCTTTAACTTCCAACACGTTATAATATACAATCTTTTTAGTAAATTCTTTACCATCATATAAGAAGTAACCCAAACTTTAAATCATTATTTAGTACTGGCTGTTTGCATGGTGAAAATGGGAGTGAGAGCTGTGCATGGTGAAATAATGGTTTCTCTATTCTGGATGAGTATGATTTTTGACAGTTTTGTGACTGTGTTAAAATTTAAAATTTTTAGCATTTTTTAATGGTGAAAATGGCACGTATAGTTGTCGATGGTGAAATAGTGGTTTCTCTAAAAAGAGCCCAACAAACGTTAAACTTTGTCTTTGGGATGTAACCACTCTTCTTTTTGTATATTAATTTCTAATTTTTGACCATAATCTAATAATTCACCCTGAGTTTAGTTTTTTTTTATGAAAACTTTTTGCATCAGGAAAATGTCCATGGGCAAATACTGGTTCTTCTAAAAAGAGGCAAGCAGAGTTAAAAGTATGTCCTTGGGATTTATTATTGGTCATTGCAAATGCCATGATAATGGGAATTTGTCTCCTTTGAAGTACAAAAGGAAAGCTAGTCTCACTTGGAGCAAATCTATTCTTGGTATGAAAACTCTTTCACCTTTATGGGTCTCATTCAGAATTTCTGCATGTATGAAATGGTCTCTTAAATCCTGAACAATTAATCTGGTCCCATTACAATGTCCTTTTTTGGGGTTCATATTTCTCAGTAACATGACAATTGCTCCTTTTTGAGTTGCAAAACATGTGGTGGCATTTCAGATGGAGTTAATGAATGTATAAATTCAGTGGTAAAATTAGATTCACTCTGTTTGTCATCAGCTTGAACAGAATCTGCACTGTAATCATTTTTTTTGTGTGCCATTTATTAATTTCAAGATTTCGTTCTTCAGAGCCAAAGCATATTTATTTTTGGATGTTAATGTTACTTTCTGTGCAAGTTCTGAGGAATGTTCTGTAGTTATTCCATTTGGGAATATAGCTGATATGAGTGAATATTGGCAAATTATTTCCACTGGGATTTTGACAGTATCATCAGATAAATTAGTTATGACTATGGTTTTTCCATCGACAATTTTAATTAGCCAATTATTTAAATCATTTTGGCCTTCAGATCTTATATTTTTTTCTAATCTAAGGTGTGTAAATTCTTTCCATAGTGGACTTGACTTTATACATGATTCCACAATGTAGCATGACTTTGCCACCAAAAGGCAAATCATTACCCATGACTTCACGCAATAAACATTCTTAAGATCCACAACTATATATGTGATAGCCTTGTTAAACATTAGTCTTCAGAGGCTAAAAGAGGCCACTTTTGCAGTATATTGCTGTGTCAGCACAGCTGAATAAACCAGATAACAGAGCCAATGATTGATCCACCTTTACTCTTATATAATATACTTAATATGGCTTGACTTCTGATAACTAAAATTGGATAAGCCTCAGGGTGTGATTCTACATAGGATAACAAGGCCCAGGCCTAGGGCAGCAAATTTTCAGGGGGCAGTAGCCTACCTGAAGATGCAGTGCAGTTTGTTGAAATATGTTTATTGAAATATGCTTGTACATGCACAAAAATGTTTTCATGCAGTGATATTTCTGTCTGTCATGAATACCAAGTGGATCAACATTGTGTGTTGCGGTCCATGAGGTCACAGAGAGTCGCACACAACTGTATGACGCACACACACACATTTCCGTCTGTAAGTGTACTTGCTACTTTCTGACATACCCTATATATATGCATAAACACATAAACTTATGATTAGAGATATAAAAAGGGGGAAGGAGGAGCTGCAAGTGGGGTTTGGGGGCACACAAATCTAATGGTAAACTGCCAATCACCTATATAGTTGTCATACTGCGAGTTTGTGAGTAACCCCCCGCAAGGTTGCGTGTTGCGCATGTGCATGCCAATGCCCGCAATGGGCCTTAAAGGGGAGCTGCTTATCACCTCCAACCTATGTCACCAGGAGTGTTTCAGGCTCTTTATTTCTGCCCGATATCATAGCAGCTTAAAACTTTGGGAACACACTTTCTTTCAAATTTGTTTATTGACACAGACAATCGCACATTTTAATAAACACATTAATAACAACCGCATTTCTAATACTTGACTCCAACAATTTCACTGTGTATAAAAAGAGATGTGATGCAATACAATCATGTTTTGCCCTTATTTATAATAATATTGTCCTTGAATTTGTAGACTCATGGACAGATCCGGAATTTAACTGAAACAAAACAATCTTACCCTAATAATGTATGCTGAAAGGTCTCTTTTAATTGTTGTTGCTCTGACTGAGGGTTCCTTATAGGGGTTCCATTTAGTGACAACATCTTTGACCCATAGTTTCCTCATGAAGAATAGCTTGTGCTCAATTCATCATATAAACATGTCTGATTCTGCTTAGGGTCAGTACTACTTTATGATGAGCTTACTTCAAGCCTTTGTGATAAAACAGCTTTTTTAGTTGCTGCAGCTATAACATTAAGTACCGTACATGTGTTTGGCCTAACTTAAGGTTTACAATCTTGTTAAAATTCCAAATATTGTCCATTAAGGTGTAAGAGAAGCTTTGTATTTGTAATACCTGAGTAAAGAACTGACATGTTAGTTTCCAGTATTGTAGTGTGTGTGGGCAACTATAAATATAGGGAAACAGGTCTGCAGGAGGTTTGTTGCATCTCTGGCAATATTGTTAGATTGAGGAGACCCTTTTATTGGGACACCATATCTGCTGGGTAGAACTCCAGAGGCATGCTGAAAAGTTTGTGTCAGTTACGTTATATATGCCCAAACTAAGGTGCTTTACTGTGGATTGTTCCAGGCACTTTGGTCCCATTTGGCAATACATTACATTGTGGAGCTCCAACCCTTCAAAGGAATGTTGGTGTTCCTGGTTGTAATTGTCAGTTTAGTCTCAGATGCCATATTTCATTAACTCCTGTTAATGAATACCTTTCTGAAAGATATTTTCCAGTTTATGGACTCGAAGAGATATTTTTTCTGTTTAATGGTGTGCCAATTATGGGCAGATTTTGAAGGTACCTTATGCCTCAAAATAGGGATGATTTTGAACCACATCTTGACATGCCATTTTTAGTACAATTGGACCATGAATGGAACATTTTGAACATTCTGTCAACACTGTGTTGTATCTGCACAACATGATTAATGGGAATACCTTATCTTTGACTTGTCTCATTAATTTCCAGTTTGTTGTGTCCACAGACACCACCATGCAACTTTACAACTGCAACTTCAACCACTAAGGTACCGGCAATATATGTGAAGCCCTTTATAATGAGGTTTGGGACTCTTGTTAAATGCCCCCATTGACATGTTCATTAGAGGGGTTCTGGGCATGCATCTGAATTGTCCATGACCTTTAGTATTGCCTTCTGCCTTGACCTTTTGCACTGTGGCCACGGACATGAGGTAATATTGCTAAACTTTATCTGTAAGTCCAAAAATGTCTACTTCTGGATACTTCTTATACTGAATGTAAAATTATGAAAAATACATACAAATACTATTAGACATGTATAATGGTGCACAAATGCGTGTCACAAATAAAAAGTGAGCTAATGTGTCAGCTCTGCTATATATATATATATATATATATATATAATATATATATATATATATATATATATATATATATATATATATATACATATATATATATACATGTGTGTGAAATGTTAATGAAATATTCTCTTTTTTTTATCAACCCTTATTAGGAGTTTCCCATCTACATAAATGATCATGGTTCATCTCCTCAAAGTGTACTGATGTCCCAGGGGGCAGATAACTAAAAAAATAATATATTTAAGTGTAGATTTAGAGTTACACAGCATCACAGGTTGGATATCTCCAACACGCATGTTATCCTGCATTGGTAGTAATTGTCCTGCATGTTTATGGGCAGAAGCCACATGTTAGGGTAGATGACAGCTTTTAACTGGATGTGGGTGGTCTTTATCACTGATATCCTCTTGCCTGACAATACCTGGTGCTGCCTAGGCCTTGTCAGGAGGTAGGTATGAAGTTTTAACTCTGGTATCTCATTCCAGATATACATTATTTTTTTATTCAGGAACTCCTGTGCTCCAAGGCATGTTGAACTGGTGTAAACTTACCCAGGCACATTACTCAAATGCATATAAATTATAGAACTTTAAAGGAACTGGTTGAAAAACTTCAGAGACAAAACATCCCTTGAGCAAAAGGAGAGCAGTTCCAAATATAAATATACGCTCTGCCAGAACCAGAAACAAAAGCTATTTCTGACTACATCAAGGACAATCTCAGCTGAGGGTTCATCCAGGAATCTACGTCTCCTACAGGAGCTGTTTTGTTTTTTTTGTCGGCAAAAGGGATGGAGGACTGAGGTCATGTATAGATTACAAAGGTCTGAACAAGCCATGGTACAGATGAATTGCCTGAGAGGATTAAGGATGTTCAAGCTTAATCTTTGCAGGGCCTACAATCTCATCAGAATTTGAGAGGGTGATGAATGGATATTCGGACTCTGTAATACTCCAGGAGTGTTCCAAAGGTATGTGAATACCATTTTCAGGGATATACTGTATCAGTATGTTGTTGTATCCCTAGAGAACATCATCATCTTTTCACTGGATCTTGCCACACCATGTAAAGGAAGTGTGTCAATGTCTTAGGAACCATAGTCTCTAAACCAAGCTAGATAAGTGTATCTTTGAATGTACTTATGTGCCTTTCCTCAGATTCATAATCTCTGCCGAGTGGCTCTCCATGGACCTAGCCGAGTTTTTGTCTGTTAAGAACTGACCTATGCCCTAGTATATGGAAGACTACTGTGTTACTCTCACGTATTTTCTGGTGGTCCCATTATGCCAGAGAGGTTAAGAGCTTCTTTGGGTGCCTGCAGCCCTTGGATATCCCATTTCATCCTTGGTGTTATCTGTCCATGAACTTCCTCACCGAGCTACCTCGCTCCAGGAGAAATACTGTGGTATGGGTAACTGCTGACCACTGCAGCTGCCAGACTCACTTCATTCCACTACCTAAACTACCTACTGCTTCTGAGTTAGGAGAGCCTTTTCTATGAGAGATCTATTGCTTCATGAAAAGACCCTCTCAGATGGGGTGCAATTTGTGTTCAAATTCCGGAGGGACCTCGCAACACGGTTAGAGATCTCCCTCTCTTTCTCTTCAGGTTACCACCTGCAGTTCAACGGAGGCACAGAAAGAGTCAACCAGAAACTGGAGCGATATCCAGTGGCTACCGCCGGTGCACGCAGTGCAATGCACCTAGGCCCCGTGCCGAGAGGGCCCCCAGAGCTCTCAACCCCTCCTACTGATCCACCCTTGGCATCTCCTTGATCCCCCCTCCTGATCCCCCCCTCGGCATCCTCTTGATTCCTCCCTCTGGATTCCCCTGCCCCCTTGATCCATTCTCCTGATTTCCCCTCTGCCCCTCTTGATACCTTTCTTGGCCCTTCTTGATCCTCCTTCTGCCACTCTTGATCCCCCCTTGGCTCTTCCACCCCTCCAGCAGCACAGCACCACACTGCAGCCGTCCCTTGCAGCCCATCTGCTCTCAAGCATTAAATAACTAGTATGTGATGTCACTGGGATTCCCTGCCTGAGAGCAGACGCGCCGCAAGGGAACGCTGCAGTGCGGTGGTGTGCTGCTGGTGAGGTAGGAAGAGCAAGCGGGAATCAGCAGGGATCAATATTTATATGTAATACAATACTCTGTAAAAACTTTTGTTGCTAGGAACTCTTGGAGCTGGTACTCCAAAATTATAGCTTACACATTTTCTTCCTCTTCCACTCCTGGTGCACTTTTATGGGTGCTCCATGCTAATGCTACTCTTCTCAATCATCCTGGATCACCCAAACCTCTATTATGGCATAGAAAGCAAAATAGCACAAAATACAATGCTTCCAGTGTGTTCTGGTAAACTGGTTCAATATAAAAATAGGTGTTTTCACTGACAAAACCTCCATGGAAACCTTCTCTTAAAGGGATTCTGTCACTCCAACAGAAAGTTGATTTAGTTTTAAATTACATTAAAATTGTGTTAGCAGGTTGAATCTACAGAAAATAATTTCTGAAATATTTAGAATTGATTTTGCAGCTCTTGTATGCTTATATGTGGCTCTGAGATAACATTGCCGTTCTTTATTTTGGCCACTACAGAGATAGACAAGCAGACTGTAATCACATTAGCTAAGCTAATTAATATGCAGGAGCCACTCATTATATAAATGCATATCAATACAGTAAGATCAACAAATAATTTCCCAGGACTTATTCACTTTAGAAAAATGGATAGCACAACATATAGCCAGTTTTTCACACACTTTAAGAATAACCTAAAAAACAACTTGATTTTGGGTGTGACAGAGCCCCTTTAAGGTGCTATCAACACTGCACCTCTGCATATGCATACCTTCCAACAATTCAAATGGCGAAAGAGGGATGCATATACTCTAGCCGGAGAGTATCCAAACTTGGGGGGGAGTTGCATTATAGGAGCAGTTCAAGCTATCACATGGAACAGGAAGTCCAGAAACAGGATTTGAAGAGAATACATATTGACGAGGACCTGCCCCTCCTGGTCCCTGTGTTGACTGGAACTGGAGGGTTTGGCCTGTTCAATACTTTGATGTAAAGCCATCTAGGAAGACCAGGAGCTGTATGCTGTGGCCCACTGGAGAACGAACTGGCAACCCACTCTAGTATCTCTGCCATGAATACCAAGTGGATCAGCACTGTGTTGCCATCCATGAGGTCACTGAAAGTAGGACATGACTGAACAACACAAACAACAAAAATCAGATATGTGCTTCATACTGGAACTGTGGCTGAAAATGCATTAACTAGTTATTCAAGATAATATGCGTATGAGCTCCTTAATTATTGTCTGAATTGTACAAATTGTAAATGGGAATACTCATCTACATTGTACATTATTTCTGATCACTAGGGAAACATGTCCTATTTTCTTGTGCTATATTATACTTTTACAGTTGTGTTATCCCAACTGCACATAGTCCAAGTTACATAAACTAATACTATATTGCTGGATACCTGATAATATACATCTCCCCACAAGAGGGAGATATATGGAAAGTAATGACTTTGTAGGAGCTGTTTTTAGCTTTTTATTAAATAATTCATGATATATAAATGATTTGTGTTTTAAAGGCTAATTTGAGGCATAAAGTATTTGATAACATTGGGAAAGAGGTGCTTACTGAACGACAACAGTGGGGGACACACAAGCAGATTCTTATTTTAATTAATACATCAAAGCAGCTAATCTGTACTCAAGAGCTGCTCATTTGCATGAAGTAATAGTGAATATCTCAGAAAATGTCCACTTTAGAAAAAATGGCTAATACAATGCATATCCAGTTTTTATGCTCCTTAAAAATCTAAAAAGCAACAGCTTGATTTAAAAGCACAGATAAGGTATAGTAAACATGTACTTATGTTGAGACAATATACATTTGTATTAAACATTATTTTTATTAGTTTTATATTTTTTGTGTGTGAGGTAGGATTAAAACAAATCAACATGATGAAAATATACATACTGAATTGGTAGACCAGGTAAATAAAAAAACATAGAGCATGCATCAGCATCAGACAGATAACTTACATATTTTTGCTTTATGATACCAGGTAGCATCACCATCTATGCTGTCATATGTAAGCTAGGGTCCCCATATGTTGTCAAATTCTAGTTCTTGTCTCAGGCGTGCAAAGGAGGTTTTTTCCGTATGAAACAATTGGTACATGATCTTGAACATAGTATTCAGTGTGGTTATGTCCTTTACAGTACTATTGTCTGCCGGACACTGGTAAATTGTATTGGATTTGGAGGTTCAAAAAGGACCTTAGCTCCCTGATATTAATTAGGTGATGTAACCGGGAAAGCCCTTTTTGGTGCCAGTGACTGAAAGTTCTTCGACCAAGGCCCGGGGGGAGATTTGAGTTGTTAATGAGAGGTGATGTAACCAAAGTGACTGCTAGATTCAGCTTGTACTTATCCCAAAGGGATACACTATTATGAATTGCAAAATTGTGCTGGCAACCAGAGGAGGTGTTGTAATTCAAAAAGGGTTTGGGTTGTACCACTTGATGAAGAAACCTGGCAGCTAGGTAATAATGATCTACATTTGGAAAGGCTAAACGACCGCTAAGTCTGTGATGCTTCATGATGGCCTGAGAGATGCTAGGGAGTCGGCTGTGCCATATGATGCATGTAAATAACTTTTTAACATATGTCTTAGAGGGCAGAGTTATAGGAAATGTGTGAAAGAGATAGAGCAACCTAGCTAAACAGTTGAGAGTATCAGAGATAGTCTAATCATGTTCTGCTGTATCCACTAATTAAATGGGTCCCAAACTTTTTGAAGGAAAACTTAAAATGACTGAGAAACATTACAGCACTTTAAAGGTCTTAAAGGACCCCATAATTTTTTAATATACTATTTAGAAAAATTCCACTTGAAAATATGCAACATGTTTTGAGCATGCTGTGTCAAATTTACTATCTTTCTATATGCATATATGCTCCTGTAGTATGCACCATTTCACTTTAAGCATATCAACTTTCTGAGGTGGGAGGAGACTTTGAATACACATAAGGTCTCTCAGCAAAATAGAAATGGTCTTGAGATGTGTTTTAAGGACTGTGACAATTTGTCTTTCATTTAGGTGTAATGTTTAAAGAATTTACGTGTGTTCAGAATGCGCTCTGTGCTAGTGACTTGCTTAATGTTACTGAAAATATGTATTTCATAAATGAGCTAGTAGCAGCCATGATTACTGCACTGTATTAATGTTATTTTATCAGTAACACAGAGATACACTTTCCTGTTTCTGCCATGTTGTCTTCAGCACCCCATGTTTTTTAGTGTAAAGGCAACGGATTATCCCAAAGTTTCTTGAAGAATTTAGATGGATATATGGCCCCTCAGATAAACCAATATATTGCAAACAGGACAAAGATTTATTACCCTCTGGAATGTTTGTTTTGTCAGAGAGGGCACTAAGCGGGAGATATGGGTTAATACATTAAGCCGAAGCTTTTAATGCGAATATAGAATTGGGGAAAGTATTTAATTTGTGTGTCTCATTAATCCTGTTTATATAACAGTATATGATATTCACTGTCTGATGCTGCTAAAGGTCAACAATGGTTTATACAATATGTTAAGTATTATAATATTAGGAATTCCATTCCCCCACCCTCAGTTTGGCATATAAGAGAGATACCAGACCTGTAGTATATTACTCCCCCCGGGGTTGTCAATGGTGGATGAATAGACAAGGAATATAGACAAAGAGTGTTGGTAGGAAATGTGGAATCATAAGGGAACTTTCCAGACCCCCCCCAAGACATCTGGAAACCATGGGGGAGATCTAACAAGCCTTGGTTGCCAAAGAGTGCTGAACTATACTTGGGGGTGGCTTTTAGGTTTTGTTAAATATGCACTAAGCAAATGTGTTTCTTGTATTCTGTGCTATCCTAACTAAAGGGATTAAGTTCAAGTCTGCAATAAGCCTGCTTTTCTGTTTATCCATGAATGATATCTCCGGGATTGGCATGCTGGGCGCTGAGATAATCTCCTCGTCCTGGATCATGTCACTATTTTTTTATTTATATTACATATTGAACTGTCATTAAATTTCATTAAAGGTATTTTATTGTGCTTACTGAATTATTTATTTATATAGTTATTATATGTGGCTGTTTGATTCTGAGATTTGTTTTAATAGAAGTCAATAAATTATAAGCCCTATTTCTGTCGCTAACCCTTGGAATGCTAAGCTGAGTGGGCCAAAAAAAGCCAATTCGAGCAGTTCTAAGTTGTCTGTGTTCTTCATCAGCTCATATCACCCTAATAAACAGAGCTCTAGTAGCAATAAAAGTTGAAATATTCCAATTAATAAAAATCGTAAAGACAGACGTTCCAGGAACTCTTGAACTCGTTTACAATATTTTAATAATCAAGCCCTTGACTGTGGAACTTACTCTCAAGCTGGCAGGGTAAACTAAGTGTACACTTGTCATACTACTAATACATATCTACCATATATATCTATTTATTCACATAAACACAGTACAAATGCCAGGAATAAGTAAAAATATACCTCCATATACATAGCATATAAAAAACAACCCCCTCATTTAATACCAAAGAATTTACATTCACACCCCACGTACACATGACATGTACTAATACAACACATGTATCATATAAACACGCAAATCAAGCATGCTCGGTCTATAAACAGAAATAGACATTATCATATAAGGATATAATTGAAACAATTCTTGAATATAAGTGAATAGACCATATATACTGATATAGATATACTGACATAAATATATAAAGTCAGATTATCAATATATTGCAGTACATGCAAAATGTGGAAACTGGCATTTGTATACACTATTGCACACTATTTTGCAAGAGTAATTAGAAAATAATTAATGTTTTCTTTAGCATCACATATGCATTACCCCAAGGCTCGTTATTTCATTATTTAATGTATAGCCGTACACACCCTTGAAATATATGACACACCTGCCAAGGATAATGTAAAATGCTGTGTCACTGACACACCTGAAGTATTAATCTAACTACAAGTACACACAAACAAGTTTGCTATATATTGTTATTAGCAAAAAGTAAGTTTAATGACAGAAATAGGTACATAGAGCCCGATTCATTTGAGCAATTATAACTTACAGTAGCCCGTAATGGAGGCCGTAAGTTTTAAGATATTCAATTATTTGTCTTTTTGCAGGCTTCAAGCGGGTTACGGGTTATGGCCTTGAAATCCCTGTGGTTGTTAATACAGGAACTTACAGCCCATCTAAGCCTTTGATCTTTCACGTCCGCATGAGTCACTAGCGCTAAAATTACAAATCGATATTCAATTGCTGCAATTCCCAAAGCCCGCAAATGTTTTCACACCCATAAACTGCAAATGTAGGAGAAAATCCTACGGGTACCTGATAGGCCCCCAAGGAGGTTTAACCCCTGTCCGTAGCACTGTAAATGCAAATAAAAAATCAATACGGCACTGTAAATGACGGGGAAAGAGATGAAAGATATTAGAATTATTGCACAACAGTCTCAAGTTCGAAAATCTGCAATAAAACATAATTTTTTTTATGTTTCATTTCGGGGTTATATCGATCTCTGGACCAAAAACATTTCGCCATTCATTTTTGTTATTTTGTACATTGTCGAATTGCGAGTCTAATCGCATATTGGACTCATAAACGCTAATTGAATGACATGTAACCTCCATGTTTTACTGACTTATAAATGAAGGTCCCATTTTCGATTGGATGTTTCTAAATGGGTAGTTACGGCTTTGCTTAATTGATTATGTTCTCGCCGTGAACTGCTACATACGATTGCATGGTTTACGGTTTTGGCTTTTGGCCTGTAACTTACGGGTTTGTTCAATTGAATAGCACTGGATTTGTAGCAGACTGCGAGCCCGCAACATGCCCACAGACATACGGCCTGTATACTGGCTTCTAATTGAATAAGGCTCATAGTAAAGTAGTAAATGAGGTACATAAACACCCGGTAGTTCATCAAGTTCAGCCTTTTTAGATCTTGTCTGATCCTTGTGATATGTGAACTGATCCAGATGAAGCAAACCAAAAATCCATTTTAACATTGTTTTTTTAAGGGAAAAACCTCCCGGATTCCCAAATGCTACATTATTACCTTTTCAAGTTATCTGATGTACGACATTTATATTCAAAAATATATCCACACCCTTTTTAAAGTTATCTATTGGATGTGTTCTTATAACCTTCTTGTATCAGAATTTTCACAATCTGACAGCTCATACTGTGACAAAGAACATTCTTCTTTCTTTAAGGTCAACCCATTTCTTCCTCTAACTTTAAGAGGTGACCACTAGTGATGTCACGAACATCCAATTTTCGGTTAGCGAACAGCGGACGCGAACTTCCATCAAATGTTCGCGAACGGGCGAACCCGGCGAACCGCCATAGACTTCAATGGGCAGGCGAATTTCAAAACCCACAGGGACTCTTTCTGGCCACAATAGTGATGGGAAAGTTGTTTCAAGGGGACTAACACCTGGACTGTGGCATGCCGGAGGGGGATACATGGCAAAACTCCCACGGAAAATTACATAGTTGATGCAGAGTCTGCTTTTAAGCCATAAAGGGCATAAATCACCTAACATTCCTAAATTGTTTGGAATAACATGCTTTAAAACATCAGGTATGATCGATCAGGTAGTGTAAGGGTTACACCCGCTTCACAGTAACAGACCAATCTCCCCGTTTAATGCACTGCAAACAACCGCAAACAGTCCCTTTGCACAACCGCAAACTCACCATTTGCACAAGGTTGGATACCAAGCTAGCCATGTCCCGTTCCTTGCCCTCACTAATGTCATTGAAGGTCTCTTCCTCCACCCAGCCACCAAGGGTCCCCGAAAGGTGACAACAAGCCCCCTGGGATGCCTGCTGTGTTTGGTCTTCCACCTCCTCAAAGCCACCTTACATAGTTACATAGTAATTAAGGTTGAAAAAAGACTTTCAGTCCATCAAGTTCAACCTGTTAAGATCTCCTCTGATCTGCAATATGCGGATTAGTTATTAATTAAATTATTGATTAAATAATTATTAATAGTATAGTATTGGAGGATGAATAAAGAGTTAGTCCATCAAGTTCAACCTTTTTAGATCTCTATTGATCTTTTTAATGTGGACTATTTATTATTAATTGTTAATTGTTATTTGATCCAGAGGAAGGCAAACAGAAAAAAAAAAACATTGAAACTTTGCCAATTGTCTCATAAGGGGGAAAAAAAAGCAAAATTCCTTCCTGACCTCAGATAATGGCGATCAAATTTCTCCTTGGATCAATATTCCTTTGCTAGTTATCTAGGATAGCCTGGAATGCCCTCTTTATTCAAAAATATATCAAATCCCTTTTTGAAGTTGTCTATCGAATTCGCTGTCACCACCTCCTTTGGTAGAGAATTACACAGTTTAACCACCCTTACTGTGAAGAACCCTTTTCTTTGTTTAAGGTGAAATCTTTTTTCCTCTAACTTCTAACCTTCCTCCTCTGACTCCTCTTCTTCAGACTCCTCTCTCTGCGTTGCATCTGTCTGCATTATTATAAGGTGTGTACTGTTAAGTAGTACTATTCCTATCGGTTTAATCCCTGTTACATCCACTATTAGAGGACGTGATATGGCATTGATTTTTGGAACAGGGAGATAGAAAAAGATGCTTGGTCGGTCCTCCCACTTCAAATTTGGGGCACTGCGTGTGCAATCTAAGGTGCCACCAGATAAGAGTGATGTGTTCAGTTGTACTATTTATTCCTATCAGTTTAATACCTGTTACGTTACCTATCAGGGGACGTGTATATGGCATGGATTTTTGGAAGCGGGAGATGGAAAAAGATGCTTGGTTGGTCCTCCCACTTCAAATTTGGGGCACTGCGCGTGCAATCTAAGGTGCCACCAGATAGGAGTGGTGTGTTCAGTTGTACTATTTATTCCTATCGGATTTAATAAAGCCAATAAACCTGGCCCGTTACTAGCCAGGAAACTACAAACCAAAACAACACAAAATAGGATACTTCAAATTAAGACCTCGAAGGGAGAAAAAACAACAAACCCAAATAAGATCCAGAAGATTTTTACAACATTTTACAATACCCTTTATACGACAACAAAACACATAGATCTACACAAAATGAGGGGATTTCTTAATTCCTGTGATCTCCCCTTAATAGAAGAAAATGCCTTAGAGACTTTAAATGCCAAAGTGACCCTAGAGGAAGTGAGAAAAGCAGTCCAGAACCTCAAACCTGGTAAGTCACCAGGCCCAGACGGGTACACCAATTTATATTATAAAAAATGTATAGACATATTAGGCCCGCACTTGGTCACTCTAACAGAGTTCTAGAAGGCAAGCAAACACCAGCAGAGCTGAACAGGGCAGATATCGCTCTATTCCCTAAGGAGGGTCGAGATGCCTTAGAACCAAAAAACTACAGGCCAATATCATTACTAAATTGTGATACAAAGATCCTGTCAAAAATAATAGCGGATAGAATGTCATCCTTCTTGCCTAAGTTAATACATAATGACCAAGTAGGCTTTGTCTCCCACAGGCAAGTGGGAGACAACATTAGAAAAGTCATGAACCTACTGTACCACACCAAAGCCTCTAAAATTCAAGCCTGTCTTATGGCCTTTCACATTGAAAAGGCGTTTGATTCCCTGGAGTGGACTTACCTATACGCCACGCTTGAAAAATTTGGTATTAAAGGCCATTTCATAAATCTCATACACTCATTATACAAATCATCAAGGGCAAAGTTACAGATTCTGGGAGATGAGAGATCCTTAATTAAAATAGAAAGAGGAACAAGACAGGGGTGCCCCATTTCTCCCCTTCTATTCGCAATAGCAATAGAACCCCTGGCTCAGACAATTAGGGCCAATGCTGGGATTACAGGCATAAAAATAGGCCATCACCATTTCAAAACTTGTCTATTTGCAGACGACCTGCTGTGTATTCTCTCAAACCCTACCCAATCGGTCCCAGAGTTGATTTGAACTATGGAGGAGTTTGGTCAGTTTTCTGGCCTTAAACTGAACATAGAGAAGACAGAAGCACTAGCGATTGACTTAACAGCAGTAGAGAAGCAGGGTCTCCAAGAGAAGTTTAATATTAAGTGGGATAAGAACCACATAAACTACCTGGGAATCCGAATAACCCCTAAGCTAGAGGACTTGTACAAAGCCAACCACTCCAAACTTTATAAAACAATAATTAATGACCTGAGTAAATGGACAAAGTATAGGTTATCATGGCTAGGGAGAATAAATACAATAAAAATGAATGTCCTTCCTAGGTTGCTCTACATATTTCAAACACACCCGATCCCGATTAAATAAAAAGAATTAGAAAATATTCAAAGGAAAATATTTCAGTTTATCTGGAACCACTCTCCCTCACGCATCACAAAGAAAATTATGTACCTTCATAAGTCAGAGGGGAGACTATCGTGTCCAAACTTAAAATATTACCACAAGGCAGCTCAGTTATCTTTCCTCCCAATAGCACATTCTATAGGGCATCAACCGGCCTGGGTGCATTTAGAGAACCACACTTTAAGGACCTTAACCTGGGACAAGGTGGCTTGGCTATCAGAATTGCCTCAGAGCCTTAAAAACTCGCCAAACCCCCTAATCAGACACTCACTATCATACTGGAAATGGGCCAAGAAACACACAGGTTTGTTCCCTGGATCCACCCAAATGTCCCCAATTCTTGACCACCCTCAGGCCCCGAAACACATGAGCACAACATCACAACACTGGTGGAGGTCAAGGAAACTAGATAGACTGGGAGACTGGTTAGTAAAGGGCCAGATGCTCACCTATGAGGAACTGAGGGACAAGCATGAGCTACCGCAGTCAGAACATTACAATTACTGTAGGCTGAGGCATTTCACACACTCCCTGACCCAGAAACAGGGGACACTGGTCTTAAATTGGTTCTCCAAAATTTGTAAAGATAAACCTCTATCAAGGGGGATCATTGGGTCGCTTTACAAATATAAAACATTTGTTACTGGTTGAAGTGACACTGGGGGAACGACCGGAGTGGGGGAGCCCTGGAGACCCTTCAGAAGCAACCGGCGGCAAAATCATCCCAGGAAAGGAGAGGTCACTTACTGAAGCCTGCCCTAGGGTAACCCAAACGTAATTGCCCAGGTTAGATATTGTAAATAATAAGCTAATACTGCTGGAGGGATAATAGCTAATAGGACTGCAGATATACTCTTTACTATTGTCTGTTTTACCATGTTTTAGGTATCTCTTAAATTGCAATCACAGTAAAAAATAAGAAAAATTATTAACCTAAAAAGTAAAAAAAGAAGGACTAGCCAGCTAACTTTCACAAAATGTCTTTATTGTAAATATGTATTTTTGCACAACTATTATGCAAGACTGTTTAAAAATGCTTTATTTTTCATTACATGCTGTACGCCTTCTGACAATAAAAGAAATAAAAATGCAAAAATTAGGTATTGTTGCAGCGACCAGAAAAATTTATCTTAGTTTGCCAGGCAGAAAGTGCCCTAAAACATTGCGTCTTAAACCCTAGTTGGTGGCGGATAAGTCACGCAAGTCATCCGGCATTCACGGATAAAATACAGCAGCGTGTGGACCATTATTAGCTCAAGGCAGCTCATCTATCAGGCCTTTTTTAATCGAATGTATCGCCCACTGTCAGTCCCTTCGGGATCCATCCCTCATTCATCTTAATAACGGTGAGGTAATCTAGACTTTTTTGACCTAGGCGACTTCTCTTCTCAGTGACAAAACCTCCTGCTGCACTGAAGGTCCTTTCTGACAGGACACTTGAAGCCGGGCAGGACAGAAGTTCTATGGCAAATTGTTACCTGATGGTCGAGTTGTTCTCGGAGGGTGGACTCCGAAGGGCTGTGGCGATGCATAGGACTTAAAAAGCTCTGCATGTCCTCCATCAACAACACGTCTGTAAAGCGTCCTCTCCTTGCCGGCATGGTCGTGGGAGGAGGAGGATTATGTTCACCTCTTCCGCTGTTAGATTGCCGTTGTGCTGTGATATCGCCCTTAAACGCTGTGTAAAGCATACTTTTTAATTTATTTTAGGAGTGCTGCATCCTTTCCGACTTGTGGTAATTCGGTAACATTTCAGGCACTTTCTGCTTATACCGGGGGTCTAGTAGCGTGGACACCCAGTACAGGTCGTTCTCCTTCATCCTTTTTATACGATTGTCTCTCAACAGGCACGACAGCATGAAAGACCCCATTTGCACAAGGTTGGATGCCGAGCTAGTCATGTCCCGTTCCTCGTCCTCAGTGATCTCACTGAAGGTATGTTCTTCCCCCCAGCCACATCCAACACCACGGGTACCAGATAGGTGACAACGAGCACCCTGGGATGCCTGTTGTGGTTGGTCTTCCTCCTCCTCCTCAAAGCAACATTCCTCCTCTGACTCCTCTTCCTCACAATCCTCTTCCAGCGTTGCCGCAGGTCCAGCAAGCAATGCTGATAAGGCTGTTTCTGGTGGTGATGGTGACCACAACTCTTCCTCTTCACGCTCATCTACGGCCTGATCAGCACTCTTCGCAGGGCACGCTCCAGGAAGAAAACAAATGGTATGATGTCGCTGATGGTGCCCTCGGTGCGACTGACCAGGTTTGTCACCTCCTCAAAAGGACGCATAAGCCTACAGGCATTGCGCATAAGCGTCCAGTAACGTGGCAAAAAAAATCCCCAGCTCCGCAGAGGCTGTCCTAGCACCCCGGTCATACAAATACTCATTAACGGCCTTTTCTTGTTGGAGCAGGCGGTCGAACATTAGGAGTGTTGAATTCCAACGTGTCGGGCTGTCTAAAATCAAGCGCCTCGTTGGCATGTTATTTCGCCGCTGGATATCTGTAAAGTGCGCCATGGCCATGTAGGAACGCCTGAAATGGCCACACACCTTCCTGGCCATGCACGGCACATGTGTCAACTTGCCCAAATTCAATGCCGCCAACAAATTTCTTTCGTTGTCACAAACCACGATCTCCAGTTGGTGCGGAGTCAGCCACTGATCCACCTGTGCGTTCAGGGTGGACAGGAGTGCTGGTCCGGCGTGACTCTCTGCTTTCAGGGAAGTCATCCCCAAGACGGCGTGACACTGCTGTATCCGGGATGTGGAATAGTACCTGTGGAGCTGGGGGGGGGGGGGGGGGGGGGGGGTGGGTGACGTTAATGTGGAGCAAGACATAGCAGCAGCGGAAGAGGACTCAGCCGAGGAGGTTATGGAAGAGGATGGAGTAGGAGGAGTAGAGGAGGTGGCAGCAGGCCTGCCTGCAAGTCGTGGCGGTGTCACCAACTCCTCTGCAGAGCCACGTATTCCATGCTTGGCAGCCATCACCAGGTTTACCCAATGCGCAGTGTAGGTGATATACCTGCCCTGAACATGCTTTGCAGACCAGGTATCAGTGGTCAGATGGACCCTTGCCCCAACACTGTGTGCCAGAGATGCCATTACTTCCTTTTGCACAATCGAGTACAGGTTGGGGATTGCCTTTTGTGCAAAGAAATTTCGGCCGGTACCTTCCACTGCGGTGTCCAAATAGCTACAAATTTTTTGAACGCCTCAGACTCCACCAGCTTGTATGGTAAAAGCTGGCGGGCTAAGAGTTCAGACAAGCCAGCTGTCAGTTGCCGGGCAAGGGGGTGACTTTGTGACATTGGCTTCTTACGCTCAAACATGTCCTTGACAGACACCTAACTGTGGGGAGATGAGCAGGAACAGCTAGAGGCGAGAGACGGAGTGGCGGATGGTTGAGAGGGGGCAAGGAGGACAGCAGTGGTTGACGTGGATGAAGATGCTGGACCAGTAGGAGGATGGCGGCTTTGAGTTTGTGTGCTGCTTGTACACATGTGTTGATCCCATAGGCGTTTGTGATGTGACATCATGTGCCTTCGCAAAGAAGTTATACCTAGTTTATTTTTTCACAGGTTGCAAATGGCATCGCTGTTGTCACAGGCAGACACACCAAAAAATTACCATACTGCTGAGCTCTGCAATGACGGCATTCTGGTGGTGGTGCTGTCTGACTGTGCCACTAGCTACTTGCGACGACCTCTCCCTGCTTCCAACTCGACTCCTCCTCCTCTCGGTCTCCCCATCTGAACTTTCCTCCTGTTCTTCTTCTCTTATAGCGGGCACCCACGTGACATCCACGGACGCATCGTCATCATCAACCGCTTCACTTGTATCTGACAACTCAACAAAGGAAGCAGCACCGGGTACAATATCATCATCATCATCAGACCGTACGTCCATGTGTGTAATGCTGCCTGACTGAGACATATCCCTGTTATCTACATCCTCTGGCACTAATGTTTGCGCATCACTCATTTCTTCCAACGGATGTGTAAATAACTCTGCTGACGGATCAAGTGAAGCGGCTAGGGTGCTAGTGTTGGTGGTGGCGGCAGGCGGGCGAGTGGTAACTAAAGAGGTGCCCGAAGCTAAGCTGGAGGAGGATGGTGCGTCTAGGTTCCGAGCGGAAGCTGTAGAAGACTGGGTGTCCTGTGTTAGCCAGTCAACCATGTCCTCAGAACTTTTCAATTTCAGGGTACGTTGCCTCTGAAAACTGGGCATTGTTCTAGGGCCAAAGGGAATCAGAGCATCACGACCACGACGGCCCCTGCGGGGTGGCCTGCCTCTGCCTGTCATTTTTTTTCCGATTAGTGGTAGTATGCGTGCAAGCTACTGTGACACCAGATATGAGTGTCACTGTGCACTGGCAAAAGTTGGCAGAGTAGGCGCTGTAGGCCTCACACACATGCCTGTAGGCAGGCAACTGATATTCAATCGATTACAGTAAAAAAAGGGTTCTTTTATTTCACTGTACACTAGGTTGAACCAGATATGAGTGTCACTGTTCACTGGCAAAAGTTGGCAGAGTAGGGGCTGTAGGCCTCACACACACGCCTGTAGACAGGCAACTGATATTCAATCGATTACAGTAAAAAAAGGGTTCTTTTATCTCACTGTACACTAGGTTGCACCAGATATGAGTGTCACTGTGCACTGGCAAAAGTTGGCAGAGTAGGCACTGTAGGCCTCACACACACGCCTGTAGGCAGGCAACTGATATTCAATCGATTACAGTAAAAAAAGGTTCTTTTATTTCACTGTACACTAGGTTGCACCAGATATGAGTGTCACTGTGTACTGGCAAAAGTTGGCAGAGTAGGCGCTGTAGGCCTCACACACACGCCTGTAGGCAGGCAACTGATATTCAATCGATTACAGTAAAAAAAGGGTTCTTTTATTTCACTGTACACTTGGTTGCACCAGATATGAGTGTCACTGTGCACTGGCAAAAGTTGGCAGAGTAGGCGCTGTAGGCCTCACACACACGCCTGTAGGCAGGCAACTGATATTCAATCGATTACAGTAAAAAAAGGGTTCTTTTATTTCACTGTACACTAGGTTGCACCAGATATGAGTGTCACTGTGCACTGGCAAAAGTTGGCAGAGTAGGCGCTGTAGGCCTCACACACACGCCTGTAGGCAGGCAACTGATATTCAATCGATTACAGTAAAAAAAGGGTTCTTTTATTTCACTGTACACTAGGTTGCACCAGATATGAGTGTCACTGTGCACTGGCAAAAGTTGGCAGAGTAGGCGCTGTAGGCCTCACACACACGCCTGTAGACAGGCAACTGATATTCAATTGATTACAGTAAAAAAAGGGTTATTTTATTTCACTGTACACTAGGTTGCACCAGATATGAGTGTCACTGTGCACTGGCAAAAGTTGGCAGAGTAGGCACTGTAGGCCTCACACACACGCCTGTAGGCAGGCAACTGATATTCAATCGATTACAGTAAAAAAAGGGTTCTTTTATTTCACTGTACACTAGGTTGCACCAGATATGAGTGTCACTGTGTACTGGCAAAAGTTGGCAGAGTAGGCGCTGTAGGCCTCACACACACGCCTGTAGGCAGGCAACTGATATTCAATCGATTACAGTAAAAAAAGGGTTCTTTTATTTCACTGTAAACTTGGTTGCACCAGATATAAGTGTCACTGTGCACTGGCAAAAGTTGGCAGAGTAGGCGCTGTAGGCCTCACACACACGCCTGTAGGCAGGCAACTGATATTCAATCGATTACAGTAAAAAAAGGGTTATTTTATTTCACTGTACACTAGGTTGCACCAAATATGAGTGTCACTGTGCACTGGCAAAAGTTGGCAGAGTAGGCGCTGTAGGCCTCACACACACGCCTGTAGGCAGGCAACTGATATTCAATCGATTACAGTAAAAAAAGGGTTCTTTTATTTCACTGTACACTAGGTTGCACCAGATATGAATGCCACTGTGCACTGGCAAAAGTTGGCAGAGTAGGCACTGTTAGCCTCACACACACGCCTGTAGGCAGGCAACTGATATTCAATCGATTACAGTCAAAAAAGTGTTGTTTTATGTCACTGTACACTACGGTTGCACCAGATATGACGTATCACTGTGCACTGGCAAAAGTTGGCAGAGTAGATGCAGTAGGCTTCACACACATGCCTGTAGGCAGGCAATTGCTATTCAATCTATTACAGTCAAAAAAGGGTTGTTTTATTTCACTGAGCACAATATAAGCTGTGAGCCTGAACCAGGCAGGCAACTGAAATTAGATTACAGGAAAAGAATGGTTGTTTTCAATGTATGGTACATAGAGATGTCGCGAATAGTTCGCCGGCGGACTGTTCCCGGCGAACATAGCATGTTCGCGTTCGCGGCGAACTGCGAACATATGCGATGTTCGATCCGCCCCCTATACTTTATCATTGAGCAAACTTTGACCCTGCACCTCACAGTTAGCAGACACATTCCAGCCAATCAGCATCATACCCTGCTTTCCAGACCCTTCTACCTCATGGACAGCAGCCATTTTGGAATCATAACTAACTTGCAGTTTTACTGAGAGGAGGGAGAGTGTAAGTGATGCTGATTGAATAGGGAAATCAATAGCTAGGCAAGTTTATTCAGTGTCCAGTGCAGTGCTGAAGGACTCATCAGATCTCTGCTGTAAACACAGCACCCCAAAAAGCCCTTTTTAGGGCTATAACATCATTTTTTTTGTTTGTTGTTTTCTGTCTAATCTAACTTCATTTGCCTGTCTCCCTGCTAGCCCCTGCTAGCAAGTGTGTGTGTTAGGCTCACAGCTTATACTGTGTGTGCACAGTGCAACCAATACAATCTTGTTTACTAGTTGTCTACTTTTAAAAAAACAAAACTTTTATTTTGTTAAATCTTAGTTCATTTGCCTGACCGCCAATCTAAGTTCATTTGCCTGACCGCTAGCCAGTGTGTGTGTCAGGCTTACAAGTATTGTGCCAAGTTCAACCAATCCAATGTAGTGGTGTACCAGCAGTCTACATTTACAAAAAACAATAATTTTATTTTCTTAAATCTAAATTCATTTGCCTGACCGCCAATCTAAGTTCATTTGCCTGACCGCTAGCCAGTGTGTGTGTCAGGCTTACAAGTATTGTGCCAAGTTCAACCAATCCAATCTAGTGGTGTACCAGCAGTCTAAATTAAAAAAAAACTATAATTTTATTTTCTTAAATCTAAGTTCTTTTGCCTGACCGCCAATCTAAGATCATTTGCCTGACCGCTAGCCAGTGTGTGTGTCAGGCTTACAAGTATTGTGCCAAGTTCAACCAATCCAATCTAGTGGTGTACCAGCAGTCTACATTTAAAAAACCAATAATTTTATTTTCTTAAATCTAAGTTCATTCGCCTGACCCCCAATCTAAGTTCATTTGCCTGACCGCTAGCCAGTGTGTGTGTCAGGCTTACAAGTATTGTGCCAAGTTCAACCAATCCAATCTAGGAGTGTACCTGCAGTCTACATTTAAAAAAACAATAATTTTATTTTCTTAAATCTAAGTTAATTTGCCTGACCGCCAATCTAAGTTCATTTGCCTGACCGCTAGCCAGTGTGTGTCAGGCTTACAAGTATTGTGCCAAGTTCAACCAATCCAATCTAGTGGTGTACCAGCAGTCTACATTTCAAAAAACAATAATTTTATTTTCTTAAATCTAAGTTCATTTGCCTGACCGCCAATCTAAGTTCATTTGCCTGACCGCTAGCCAGTGTGTGTGTCAGGCTTACAAGTATTGTGCCAAGTTCAACCAATCCAATCTAGTGGTGTACCAGCAGTCTACATTTAAAAAAACAATAATTGTATTTTCTTAAATCTAAGTTAATTTGCCTGACCGCCAATCTAAGTTCATTTGCCTGACCGCTAGCCAGTGTGTGTGTCAGGCTTACAAGTATTGTGCCAAGTTCAACCAATCCAATCTAGTGGTGTACCAGCAGTCTACATTTAAAAAAACAATAATTTTATTTTCTTAAATCTAAGTTCATTCGCCTGACCCCCAATCTAAGTTCATTTGCCTGACCGCTAGCCAGTGTGTGTGTCAGGCTTACAAGTATTGTGCCAAGTTCAACCAATCCAATCTAGGAGTGTACCTGCAGTCTACATTTAAAAAAACAATAATTTTATTTTCTTAAATCGTTCAACCAATCCAATCTAGTGGTGTACCAGCAGTCTACATTTTGAAAAACAATAATTTTATTTTCTTAAATCTAAGTTCATTTGCCTGACCCCCAATCTAAGTTCATTTGCCTGACCGCTACCCAGTGTGTGTGTCAAGCTTACAAGTATTGTGCCAAGTTCAACCAATCCAATCTAGGAGTGTACCTGCAGTCTACATTTAAAAAAACAATAATTTTATTTTCTTAAATCTAAGTTAATTTGCCTGACCGCCAATCTAAGTTCATTTGCCTGACCGCTAGCCAGTGTGTGTGTCAGGCTTACAAGTATTGTGCCAAGTTCAACCAATCCAATCTAGTGGTGTACCAGCAGTCTACATTTCGAAAAACAATAATTTTATTTTCTTAAATCTAAGTTCATTTGTCTGACCGCCAATCTAAGTTCATTTGCCTGACCGCTAGCCAGTGTGTGTGTCAGGCTTACAAGTATTGTGCCAAGTTCAACCAATCCAATCTAGTGGTGTACCAGCAGTCTACATTTAAAAAAACAATAATTTTATTTTCTTAAATCTAAGTTCATTCGCCTGACCCCCAATCTAAGTTAATTTGCCTGACCGCTAGCCAGTGTGTATGTCAGGCTTACAAGTATTGTGCCAAGTTCAACCAATCCAATCTAGGAGTGTACCTGCAGTCTACATTTAAAAAAACAATAATTTTATTTTCTTTAATCGTTCAACCAATCCAATCTAGTGGTGTACCAGCAGTCTACATTTTGAAAAACAATAATTTTATTTTCTTAAATCTAAGTTCATTTGCCTGACCCCCAATCTAAGTTCATTTGCCTGACCGCTACCCAGTGTGTGTGTCAGGCTTACAAGTATTGTGCCAAGTTCAACCAATCCAATCTAGGAGTGTACCTGCAGTCTACATTTAAAAAAACAATAATTTTATTTTCTTAAATCGTTCAACCAATCCAATCTAGTGGTGTACCAGCAGTCTACATTTTGAAAAACAATAATTTTATTTTCTTAAATCTAAGTTCATTTGCCTGACCCCCAATCTAAGTTCATTTGCCTGACCGCTAGCCAGTGTGTGTGTCAGGCTTACAAGTATTGTGCCAAGTTCAACCAATCCAATCTAGTGGTGTACCAGCAGTCTACATTTCGAAAAACAATAATTTTATTTTCTTAAATCTAAGTTCATTTGCCTGACCTCCAATCTAAGTTCATTTGCCTGACCGCTAGCCAGTGTGTGTGTCAGGCTTACAAGTATTGTGCCAAGTTCAACCAATCCAATCTAGTGGTGTACCAGCAGTCTACATTTAAAAAAACAATAATTTTATTTTCTTAAATCTAAGTTATTTTGCCTGACCGACAATCTAAGTTCATTTGCCTGACCGCTAGCCAGTGTGTGTGTCAGGCTTACAAGTACTGTGCCAAGTTCAACCAATCCAATCTAGTGGTGTACCAACACTCTACATTTAAAAAAAACAACACTTTTTTTCTGTTTAATCTAATTTCATTTGCCTGCCTGCCAGCGTGTGTGTCTTAGGCTCACATCGTATACTGTGCCCACTTGCCCAGTCAGTGCCACCACTCATATCTGGTGTAACAGTCAGTAGTGCACATTTAAACAAAGAATACAATTTTGACTGTAATACATTGAATAGCAGTTACTTGTCTGCAAGCGTCTGTGTCAGGCCTACAGCGTCTACTCTGCCAACTTCTGCAAGTGCACAGTGCCACTCATATCTGTTGTCACAGTAGCTTGCACGCATAGTACCAATCTGTCAAAACCTATAATGATGAATGAGGTCTGGAGTAGCCTGGTTACCTTATCCTCTACAGGTTGAGACCTAATGTTTGGGTGACTCCAGACCAACACATGAGTACAAACAGCACACAAACTCAAAGCCGCCATCCTCCTCCTGGTCCAGCATCATCAGCCACATCAACCACTGCTGTCCTCCTTGCCCCCTCTCAACCATCCGCCACTCCGTCTCTCGCCTTGAGCAGTTCCTGCTCATCTGCCCATAGTCAGGTGCCTGTAAAGGACATGTTTGAGCGTAAGAAGCTAATGTCACAAAGTGCCCCAAATTTGAAGTGATACGACCAACCAAGCATCTTTTTCCATCTCCCGGTCCCAAAAATCCAAGCCTTATACACGTGCCCTGATAGGTGACGTAACAAGTATTAAACTGATAAGAGTAGTACTTACAAACACGCCACTCCTATATGGTGGCACCTTTGATTGCACGCGCTGTGCCCCAAATTTGAAGTGATACGACCAACCAAGTATCTTTTTCCATCTCTCGGTTCCAAAAATCCAGGCCTTATACACGCCCCCATATAGGTGCTGTAACAGGTATTAAACTGATAAGAGTAGTACTTACAAACACGCCACTCCTATATGGTGGCACCTTTGATTGCACGTTCCGTGCCCCAAAATTGAAGTGATACGACCAACCAAGCATTTTTTTCCATCTCCCGGTTCTAAAAATCCAGGCCTTATACACGCCCCCCGATAGGTGACGTAACAAGTATTAAACTGATAAGAGTAGTACTTACAAACACGCCACTCCTATCTGGTGGCACCTTTGATTGCACGTGCCGTGCCCCAAAATTGAAGTGATACGACCAACCAAGCATCTTTTTCCATCTCCCGGTTCTAAAAATCCAGGCCTTATACACGCCCCCTGATAGGTGCTGTAACAGGTATTAAACTGGTAAGAGTAGTACTACTTAACACACCTTATAATAATGCAGAGAGAGGCAACGCAGTGAGAGGAGTCTGAAGAAGAGGAGTCAGAGGAGGAAGGTGGCTTTGAGGAGGTGGAAGACCAAACACAGCAGGCGTCCCAGGGGGCTTGTTGTCACCTTTCGGGGACCCTTGGTGGCTGGGTGGAGGAAGAGACCTTCAATGACATCAGTGAGGACAAGGAACGGGACATGGCTAGCTTGGTATCCAACCTTGTGCAAATGGGGAGTTTGCGGTTGTGCAAATGGACTGTTTGCGGTTGTTTGCGGTGCGTTAAACGGGGAGTTTGGTCTGTCACTGTGAAGCGGGCCTAACCCTTATACTACCTGATCGATACAACATTATACCTGATGTTTTAAAGCACGTTATTCCAAACAATTTAGGAATGTTAGGTAGTTTATGCCCTTTAATACTCAAAAAAATGATCTTTGTTTATTTTTTAGGCCTAGGTGTTATTACTTAAATGTGTACCAAAATATTGTCCTGTGGATTCTATTAGGAATCCTTGAACAACCAACCAAGGTTGTACAGAAACACCTTTTATGCAGCCTTTATTTTAATTATTATTGCCACATACTAATTTTAAAAAATTCACTCTTTATTTGTACATTTAAAATGTTGTTAAAAATGCAAAGATTAAAAAAATCATGTTTAACCCAGGGGCCCTCATTCAATTGCATTTTTGCCAATTGAATAGGGCTCTAAATAAGCACATAACATATATTTTTTAAATAAGTGTTTAGTTAGCTAGCATCTATCCAAAACAAGGTTCTCAATAACTAAAAACCTCTTTAAAAAATATAAGTTATGTGCTTATTTAGAGCCCTATTCAATTGGCCAAATCGCAATTGAATGAGGGCCAAGGTGTTTAATCCTTTGGGTTTTTTGACGTCCAGCAAATTATTAGAGGTTTATTTAAGTTTTATTTGTTATTATATTCTTTGCTTTGATCACAGCTTTTTTATTTAATTACTTTATTATGCTCAAGTCAATAAAAGATTTGGTTTTTCAATTCAATTGTATTTGTGTATTTTTGGTTATGTTTCCTTAGTCAAATACTTATCAGGTACCCTGGATTTTAATTTACATAAGATTATTTTTTTTACATAAGATTAAGCTAAGGTTTTATAATCCTTTTGTCTGTTGTATAGTTTTGTTTATTCATACAGCACTTCACTGGAGTATCTGTTTTAATTCCCTATGCATTTCTTTTGTGTTAATCTTTTATCCTGTTTATTTATGTTAATTCGGAATTCTATTACTTAAAGTGCATTATAATTCAAGTTGTGTTATTCAAAAATATTATCTTAAAGTGCTTGTGCTGTTTGACTTAGTGCTTATTTCTTCTTATATTACCCTTTTACCTCGTGACTGTTAGTCTATCTCAGTCACTACTTTACCTTATTCATTTATAGTGCTAATGCTGTGCTATTTTTAAAAAATGTATACACTCCTGATTATGCTGTTTCTTAAACTATATATTTCCTTAATGCTTCTGTCAATTGTTTTTTAGAAGGAGGTTGTGTCCTCCTTTTTCATCCGTTTTTTTGCTTTAATTATGCTTTTACTCCTTTTTCCTTTTTCTTGCTTTTCCTTTTTCTTATTCTTGTATATTACTCTATTGTTACTATATTGAGACTTTGTGGTGAAGGAATTGGCTTTCTATCTTTCTTTTAAGTTAGTAGTGGACCTGGAGCTTTTGAGCTGTATCTATCATGCTCCACGCTATATTGGCGTGGTATACATTTTTAAAAAATAGCACAGCATTAGCACTTTAAATGAATAAGGTAAAGTAGTGACTGAGATAGACTAACAGTCACGTGGTAAAAGGGTAATATAAGAAGAAATAAGCACTAAGTCAAACAGCACAAGCACTTTAAGATAAGATTTTTGAATAACACAACTTGAATTATAATGCACTTTAAGTAATAGAATTCCGAATTAACATAAATAAACAGGATAAAAGATTAACACAAAAGAAATGCAAAGGCACTTAAAACAGATACTCCAGTGAAGTGCTGTATGAATAAACAAAACTATACAACAGACAAAAGGATTATAAAACCTTATCTTAATTTTATGTAAAAAATGTAATCTTATGTAAATTAAAATCCAGGGTACCTGATAAGGATTTGACTAAGGAAACATAACCAAAAATACACAAATACAATTGAATTGAAAAACCAAATCTTTTATTGACTTGAGCATAATAAAGTAATTAAATAAAAAAGCTGTGATCAAAGCAAAGAATATCATAACAACAAAAATAAAACTTAAATTAACCTCTAATAATTTGCTGGACGTCAAAAAACCCAAAGGATTAAACACCTTGGGCCTCATTCTATTATCGGCCGCAGCCGTTGCGGGGCCGCAAGGACCGGCCGCAAGCTATTCTGCTATTCTATTCCCTTACGGCCGGGGATTCCGGCAGGCTTGCGGCCGGTGCCTTGCTATCTCTTGCGGCCGCTCGCGCCGGAGGAAAGCCTTTGATCTAAAACGGCCGCAAGAGATTTGCAATTCAATTGCTCCGGGAAACCTCTCTGCAAGGCTAAAAACGAGCCGCAGTTACTTGCAGGAAAAAGGTCTCGCTAGCACCAATTAAGCACATAAAATAGCTCAAATAAAGCCATCCTGCACTTTGAGAAGACTATAAAGGGATTTTAGGTGTTAGAAAAAATAGCACATAATTACCCTATACTCAAATCCGTAAAATATTTGTTTTTTAATATCCGTAAAATATCCATGTAAAAAGTCCAGAGTGCTTGGAGCACTTCAGACACACCCACGCCGCAGCCGGCAAATAAACAGTTAATTTGAACTCGGTTTTGGGCAGATGTGCAAGCTTGAGAGTGGGTTCCTTTTAATCCTCATGTCCCCCAATATGATCCCTAGCATTTACAGAGCTGTACAGTGCAGGCTTGAATTTATTTTTCAGTTTTTATATTTCACAGATTACGGCCGGTTCCAAGATATGCGGCCGGCCGTAAAAGGAGATCCTTGCGGGGCCGTATAATAGAATCGCGAGTTAACTAAACCCTCGCAAGGAATCGCAGCCTTACGGCCGATTTACGGCCGATAATAGAATGAGGCCCTTTGGGTTTAACATGATTTTTTTAATCGTTGCATTTTTAACAACATTTTAAATGTACAAATAAAGATTGAATTTTTTAAAATTAGTATGTGGCAATAATAATTAAAATAAAGGCTGCATAAAAGGTGTTTCTGTACAACCTTGGTTGGTTGCTCAAGGATTCCTAATAGAATCCACAGGACAATATTTTGGTACAAGTTTATGCCCTTTATGGCTTAAAACCAGACTCTGCATCAACTATGTAATTTTCCGTGGGAGTTTTGCCATGGATCCCCCTCCGGCATGCCACAGTCCAGGTGTTAGTCCCGTTGAAACAACTTTCCCATCACTATTGTGGCCAGAAAGAGTCCCTGTGGGTTTTAAAATCCGCCTGCCCATTGAAGTCTATAGTGGTTTGCCGGGTTGGCCGGTTCGCGAACCGAAAATTTTATGTTCGCGACATCACTAATGGTACACCACCAGGTATGAGTAGTGAAAATAAGCACAATATAAGCTGTTAGGTGTAAGCCTGTCACACACACACGCTGGCAGGCAGGCATATGCAATTAGATTACACAGAAAAAAAATTATAAAATAAAATAAATGATGTTCTAGCCCTAAAAAGGGCTTTTTGGGTTGCTGTCCTTGCAGCAGATATCAGATGAGTCCTTCAGGTCTGTAATGGAAGCTAAATACACAGCCTGGCTATCTATTTCCCTATTAAATCTCCAGCAGCTACACTATCTGTCCTCTCACAACGAATGCAGCTTCAGAATGATTCTAAAATGTATGCTGTCCTTCAGATGGAAGGCTCTGGAAGGGAGTGTATGCTGCTGATTGGCTGGAATGTGTCTGCTGACTGTGAGGTGCAGGGTCAAAGTTTCCTCAATGATAAAGTATAGGGGGCGAACCGAAAAGCGCATGTGTTCGCAGTCCGCTGCGATCGCGAACATGCCAAAATCGCTGCTAATAGTCCGCGGGCGAACTGTCCCCGACATCTCTAGTGACCACTTATCAATTGTAAGCCCTTGTTCACCTGACAAAGCATTATATTGATCCTGGAAGGTAATTTAGTAATCCAGTAGGCCATTTTCTGAAACTGTTCTGGTTATACAGTGTCCTTTGTAAGTGGTGCCCAAAATTGTATTTTATGTATTATTCCACACTAATATTTTACTTTCCTGTGCAGCTGCTCCCTACAGTTACCTAGGTGAAATAGAATTTTCTTAATAACTAACAAAGGACTTCTATTTTTGCACTTAGACCACCAGCAAACCTAAAACAAATATTAGATAATATAAGATTGGCCAATGAACAGAATAACAGAGAAAAGGGTACCAAACCTTGCAAACTCTGGGCCCTATTCTAGTTGAAACCTGCAAATGCCTCAAACTCATACATTTGGTTCTGAGTGTTTTTTTAAATAAATGTTTAGATCTATTCTATTGACTCCATCTCACAAATTCCCACCTCAAGCTTGAACTCGTAAACCCTGCCTTTTTATTCACATTTCAGGGGGCGCGATCATAAGATCTGACAATATTTAAGCAAGCCCGAAATTTACTTCTTAGCCACAGCCAATACTAAATGAGTATGTCATCATGGCATCAGTAAAACATGGAAGTTAGATGTAACCTGCAATCGGAGGCTAAGAATTAATTAGTGCCAATCACCTATAATAGTTGTCGTAGGCCCCTATTTAATTGCTACGATTGTAGAAATCGTAGGCCGTAAAGGAGCCCTCAAGAGCTACTGCTATTAAATTTGCCTCTTTCAGCTACCTGCAAACTATCTGCGGGTTACAGGTGGAAAAAACCCTACAGGCTGTCAAAATCTGAACTCCGTCCCAGCTAAGCCTTTGATCTTTCAAGCCTGTAAATGTTACGCAAATCCCTATTAAATTGCTACGAATCAGCAAGGGCGTACTGGCGTTCAAATCTGTAAACGGCAAATAGAGCCAAAAATCCTACAGGTACTAGAGAGGACCGGCAAGGGGGTTAAAGTCCTGTCCGTAGCACTGTAAAAGCAAATATAAACACAATACTGTATTTTAAATTAAAGGGAGATTGATGTAAGGTATTGTAGCACATTATTCTCAAGCCCGCAAATCAGCAATAAAAAATAATTTATTTTATGTTTAATTTCCGTGTTATATCGATCCGGACAATCAATGTGTTAATACATATAATAGAACTCGCATTGACTAGAATATTATATTTATTGATTATTTCATAGTGCATTATTTCTGGAATGTGGGTCCGATCACAACTTGAACTTCAATACCGTAAGTGATTGAAATGTAACCTCCATGTTTTACTGATGTAATGATGACGATCTCTTTTACTATTGGCTCTGTCAAACCACGGGTTTGACTAATTGATTATGTCCATGGCCAGAAAAGTCAACATGTGGATGGTTTACGGATTTGGATGTCGGCCATGTATATTGGGGGCTTGTCTAATTTAATGGCCCTGTAATGCTGCCAATTTCAAGCCCGCAGGCTTCGCTGCAGACTTTGAATTTAATAGTGCCCATAGTGTGTAATGCTCCCGCCGCGCATGCGCATTGGCAACGTGCAGATACATTCTATGTAAATGGTGCATGCGCATTGCGCAACACAAGTAGCGCATGCACAATGCGCATTGCGTCTTATAAGCCATGCATGTGCATTACGCCCGATGAGCGACGCATCCAAAAGAGAAGTGGGAGAGACAGGGGAGAGGGTGGGAGCGACATGGGGGGGAGAGACATGGGGGAAAGAAACATGGGGAGAGAGACGGGGGAAAGAGACAGGGGAGAGGGTGGAAGAGAGATGGGGAGAGTGATGGGGGAGAGAGATGGGTAGAGAGGGGGAGAGAGACAGGGGGAGAGAGACATGGGACAGAGAGACAGGGGAGAGAGAGACAGGGGAGAGGATGGGAGAGAAACATGGGGGGAGAGAGACATGGGGGAGCGAAGGAGGGGATGGGGGGGAGCATTGCGCACTGGAGGATGGGGGGAGGGGAAGAGACATAGGGGATAGAGGTAGGAGGGGAAAGAGACACAGTGGAGGGAGAGAGAAGGGGAAAGAGACACATGGGAGGGAGGAGGGGGAAAAGAGACACAGGGGAGGGAGGGAGGAGAGGGGAAAGAGACACAGGGGAGGAGCGGGAAAGAGACACAGGGGAGGGAGGAGGGGGAAAGAGACACAGTGGAGGGAGGAGGGGAAAGTGACACAGGGGAGGGAAAAGGAGGGAAAGAGACACAGGGGAGGGAGGAGGGGGAAAGAGACACAGGGGAGAGAGGAGGGGGGGAAAGACACAGGGAAGGGGGGAAGAGACACAGGGGAGGGAGAGGAGGGGAAGAGACACAGGGGAGGGGAGGTAAGAAACACATTAAATATTATCCTGTCATTTACAATGGGCAATGGACTAGTAAGTAATATTTGCTGGCAATCAGGCAATCTAACAGTCTATGAAATGCATTTGATCATCTGTTTTAGTCCATGTGGGTTTCCTGATATGTATTAAGCCCTTGAATCCCAGGATCGATATTAATCAGAAATAGTATTTTAAAAAATATTTGTGGATTTCAGGCTTTTGTGCAATTAATTCTAATGTGTTTCCATGCCTTGCCATGCTTTTAAAATATAGCATTGTATGTTTAATAGCTGTTACAGCTATAATAAGTCCTATTTAGTACTCATAATATTTTTGACAGAAACTTGATAGTTGTGGGTCAGACTTTATTTGCGAACTAGAGCTACGGGTCTAATAGAATATTGATTTTGTGTAACTTCAGTTATATAGAGTTAGTAATATTCGAGCTGTGGCTGAAACCAATGGAGTTCTAGTGATTGTGAGCACGTAACTCTAAATCAGATTACGAATAGCTAAAAGAATCTGTGGTGATATTAAGAGCAGTTTTAAGTGTGTATACATTTACAAACTGGGCAATAGAATAGGGTCCTATGTCAACACATATGTATAGATTACACAACCATATATAACATCAAGACCTATAATGTCAAATTCATGCACATCCTCTAATGTAGTTTACATAATACAATGTATTGTGTGTGAAAGAGTTTGTTACATTGGGGAAACCAGCCAAAAATTGCATCTAAGGATGAATCTACCCATACATTCTATCAAAAATCACAATGAAAACACCATTTTACCCAGAATTATTATTTCATTCAAAACCTGAAAATCATAATACTTGGAGGGAGTTTCAAAAACATCCAGGAAAGAAAAATATTTATAATGAAGATGATCACACTCTTCAACACTAAAGATTTAAGACTTAACCTAGACTTGGGATTTGTGGCACATTATCAAAATGTACTCGTGACCCTGCCACATTCCTTTTCATGTTTTATTGTTGTTTTTCTACTTCTTAATATGTGGGGATATTTACAGCCCTAACTCTTATCTCAAACCTTATTTAGAGACTTGCATACTTGACCGAACAGTAAATAATTTATGGTGCCTCTCTGTGTTCCATGTTCTAATCACTTTGAATCTCTGCTCTCTATTCCACTGCTTACCTTAATCGGTATTGCTTCTGACTTGATAAAGAGAGGCGCAACTCTCGAATGCTTGTCACTCAACTCAAAATGTTTTTCCAGTAAAAAAAAGTTTCACTAAATACTGCAATACTCTGATTATTTATCCAGAACAACCCTGAAACCATCTCAATTATGCAATAATCTATGGTCTAAACATTATATGATTGTAATCATCTGAATATCAAAACCAGCTGCTAACTTCAAACTTAGTATCCCACTTGGATTGTAATTTAAAAAAACAAACAAAACAGGTCCCTCACAATCTTGAGTATCAGTTTCTGAAAATCATCTGAAACTGACTACCCAAAAACATGTACTGTATGGTGCGGTGATAAATCACATACATAGCTGTGCGCATCAAGGCTGTTGCTAATGCTGCGGGCTCGCGCTCCTTGCCAGCAACTGCGGACCTCGCTAAATTTACGGAGTTACGAAACAAAAATACGAGACGCGTTACGACCCATGAAAAACACAATAAATACACACAACAAATACATATTAGGACCTCGAAAACTGAAGTTACACCTCAATTTAACTCCAAATAAAAGAGTTTAGACACGAGAGAAAAAATGGCCGCCGAAGAAAACGAGGCTACAGCACTTTAAAGACGCAAAACACCACCAAACATCTATGGATTTTCCCAAAAAGACGTACAAGATCCAAAAACAGGGACGTGACCCGAAAAACATTAGAAAAGCAATAAATAAACACAACAAACACATAAAAAGCTTACCCACAGCAAGGGGGGGCACCCAGGACCTCTGCAATTTACACCTCCATTTAAGTCCAAATTTCGGAGTTTAGACACCGGAAAATCACCTAAGCAAGAGAAAAAATGGCCGCCGAACAAAACGAAAACGAGGCTAAAGGACCCTGAAGACGCAAAACACCAACCAAACACATACGGATTTTCCAAAAAAGTCGGACGACATCCGAAAACAAGGACGCAAAATCAGCCACAGCCGCATACCACACATTAGGCGCTATTTTACAACACTAACTTACACAATCCGGAAGTACACAGCTACCCTAATGGAATTGCCTTGCGCACGCACACTATTACACTGCACACTGCACACATTCGTGACGCTTACACAGCAGCTCCACAGCACTGATGCTGCAGCAACATGAAAACAGATTGCCAGCTCTTCAACACAACGCTTCCTGCATATATTACTTCACAATAGTTAAAGTATATTAATTTCTTATTTTATTAATTATTCATTGCCATACCAAAAAAACACCAACGCTGCTCATAGCACACAAACAACCAAGAGCCTCGCAATGAGCCTCGCAATGAGCCGAAGGCGCTCAGCGCGAGGCTCGCAATGAGCGCCGAAGGATCTTAAAACACCAACAAAATTAATTTCGCACACAAACAACATTACCTGGCTTACAATCTTATTGCTGTCATTTTTTGACAGGCAAGTCGCTAGTGACTAAATAATAAAGAGGATTTATTCAGAAATAATTTATTTGCTATGCAACCCAGACATCACATATATCCTGAGGGAGAAGTTTTAAACGGGAAGTGTAGCCTCTTAAAAAAATGGAAGAAAACATTGAAATATTGACCAGTATTGAAATTATCCACAGTTATAATTCTCAATTATGTTTGCAGGATTCCAGCATTCTGGTGTAGTAATTGCTTACTGATGGGTTTCAGTATCAGAATTAGGGAGGAGTTTGGCATTTGCAAGCAGGTGAAGGTTTAACCAAAACCACTCATGAACTGAATGATGTCCAGGCTGAAGCATAAATGAGTAATCAATAAGGTACTATCAAGAATTACTTGGGACTGAAGGGTTTGTGATAGGTCCCTTAATTGGCAGATAATAGTAGTCTCATTATGCCCTCCTAGAACTGCCCATTTTATGTAGGTAAGTATTATCAGACAATCCACCACAGTTGATTTTTTTAAAGGTCCCAATGCTGAATAAACTGGTTTGACTTTTTTGTTACTTTAAGAGCTTGTTTTTATTAGCCAATGAGAAATACAGTACCTTGCAAAAATACTCATCCCCACATTTTGTAATTTTATCATCTGGAAATCAAAACTGATGTAATTGCCATTTATACCATTTGATTTACATAACATACTAATACTGAAGATACAACATATGTTTTTTGTAACACAAGAGTTAATTAAACTAAAATAAAAGCATTTGTTAGTTATATATGATCTTATTGTGACACAAAGTTAATTAAACAAAAAAGACATTTGTTAGTTACACAAGTATTCACATCTGGATCTGGTGCATGACCTCCTGCAAAGTGGCTTATGAGGGGTTGTGAGGTCTGTCACTGGACATACCGGGACTGTCGATGGGCTGTGGTGGTGACAGGGGTGCCGGTGGGGATGTGATGACAGTGGTGCTGGTGGTGATGCCAGAGTTGCCCCTGGTGATGGTGATGCCAAAGGGGACCGTGGTGATGGTGTTGGCCATGGCAGTGGTGTTTGTGTCAGCTATGGCGATGGTTTGGGCCGTGGCGGTGGTGAAGCCCAGGTTTGGTGAGCCCAGGTTAGAAGTGGAGGAGTGGTGGGGTCCTGCCAAGGCATCCATGGTATCTGACCAGGTGGCGGGCCTGCTGTTGGTGGTCTCCAGTACCAGGATATCTGTGGAGGTGGTGGTGGTTGCTGGTTCCATGACATATGAGGTGGAGGTGGATGAAAAGGCTGAGAGCATGGCCATGATTTGTGTGAGGGCCCGTTTTTCCCCCCACAATGGTGGTGTGGGTGGCCATCTTGCTGCTGATGGGCCAGCTTCCTGTGATGGTCCCGGGCCCTCTGGAATGTTTTCAGCTTCCTCCACCACAACTTGCAGGGGTGGATGTGGTTCCTCCTTCTGTGGAGCCACCACCTGTGTCTCTGTGTGCGGGGTAGGCCTCCTGGGTACGGAAATTAAAGGACAAAAGTGTTTGAGTTTGAATTCTCTAAACAATTATTTGCTGTGTGTTTCCATATCCCTGACATCATGGTCACTTGTAATTGGCTGTGGTGATTTTTTTTTTATGCATATAAACATTGACCTGCATTAAGAGCATTGTCGATCATGGCTCATATCAATATATGTAATGCTGGTGCGGTGTGCCATCTGCAGTTCATTAGGACACGTGGTCAGCTGAATCTGCTGTGCAGTATGTGAAACTGACCAATCTGTGATCAATTCTCAGCAATGGTTGTTAACATGCAGATGAGCCATGGTCCAGGTTAGGCTAGTGACACGCATATGCAGTCCGTCAGAGTCTGTATCCGCATATGCTGCAGTGTGCACACCCATACATGTACTCACTTTTGGATGTCAAATCAATCTTGATCTATTTGGCGACTGCTACTCAGAAACAGTTTTATCTGCAGGTATTGGACAGACATTTCATTGATTACAATTATGATAATGATATGTTTGCTTTCTGGATGTTCATGGTTCTTGTTGCCCCATATACTGTATCTTTAGTCATAACCAGAGAGCTTACAGTGCTATTGCATGTCAGTTATCCATGTGTGTGGGGTTCATGTGTGTGCATATGAGGGTGTGATGGTGTATATGATACTCACATTGCAGGGTTCCCTGAAAACCCAAATCCAGCTGTCCTGGAAGGCCCACTACTGCAGGTGGCTCGATCCACTGCTTCAGGGTCTGCTCCCATCCGCAGTATGTGATGTCGGCTGGTGGACCATCACTGGTTGCATGGGCTGCTCTGGCTTCCATCTTCCTCTTGACCTTCATCCGGCTGTCATCATATCTGTTTTTAACACATACCCCTAATGCAGCAACAGCTGTAGCAACCTCAGACCAGGCGCGTGTCTTCTGGCTAGGCCTCACTTCCCTCCCACCATGTATGATGCTTTAGTGGGTACGGATTTCCCTGAGGAGGAGCGTCATCTCCTCTCGGGTAAAATTGGAGGCCCTGTACATTGGCACAACCTCTTGCCCTTACAACTGGGCCTGTGGTTTCTGGCCTCCCTGTTCTCTCTCTGGGATCAGTCCCTCATCCCCACTACCTCCCCCCCGGGATCAGGCCCCTGACCCGCTGCCCCTACTCCTTGTGTGCCTACATCTGAGGGCACATCCCTCCCCCTCCTGCTCTCCTACACCTCTACCTCCCCTCCCTGACCTGCATGCTCCTCTCCCTCTCTCTATACCTCTACCTCTCATCCTCTCCTCCTCTGGTGTTCCCCTCTCTCTCCTCCTCTCCGAACTCTCCTCCTCTCTTCCTCTACCCTCCTGGAAATTATGAAATAAATATAAGGATAAATCAATATAATATATATGTGTAAAACAAGAATATGTGTATTATAGTATGGGTATTCGTGGGGGGGGGGCAGAGATGCTGGTATGGGGGGTGTACATGAGCTGTGGCCTAATGCTATGTGTAGGTATTAATCTATGTGTGTGAAGTATGTGATATCAGTAATTATGTGTTTGGTAAATTAAGTGTTAATATATCTTAGTGGTCAAAATAGAAAAAACTCGCAAAACAGCTCCTCCTCTCTCAAAAGCTCAGAAACCCACGAACGCCTAGACCTATGTGTTCACTTGCTCAGCTGCAGCACAGTCAAGGACTTAGGTTTCCACTGGCTTTTAAAGTCATTTTCCGCTGCGTTAATTAGCATACTTCGGTACCTATTGGTTAATTGGCCTGTGAAAGGATCACAAATTATGGCCTTCATTGAGTTTGGCGGGCTTCATAGGATTGTATACCCCGAAAGCATTGCATTTGAAACCAGGGTTTACGGTATTATGGTCCTATGTTTTGTTAGTTGTCATCATTTTTAAATATGATATGTTATTAAACATACCTACACATCTTAAAGGGATTAAGGGTCTTTTCCCAATATTTTACAACCATCTCTTGAAACTCTGATCATGTATTTTGTGCAATAAGTGCATGTTGCCTAACACATATTCATGATGGAGGTGTTAGTCTGGGAGTGCAATGGACTTGCAACCAATCTCAATATGCATCTTTAAACTGAGATTAGTAATGAACCTGTGAAACTAACCAGGAGTCCTCATCCCTATGGGCCCCTATATGACAGTAACCTATTTACTCCCCTGATGGCAGACCTGTCTGGTGCGGTGCCCCTCTTTATTAAAGGGACATGGAGGGTTCCCTGTTTATAATATTAAAATAAACTGCTGTGACAAGTTACAATTTCTTTTGGTTTGTGTCCATGTTTCAACCACTTTAATGAAGGGACACAATGCAAGACAATGTAGATACTTCCAGGTTTTATTAAAATTTAGCCAGTGATACAAAAATAAAACCAAAATAAATCAAAGAAAATAATAGGCCTAGCTTCTATGGCTAAACCTTGGTGGAGCAAAACAAACAGTCCAATATTTTGACCTTTATTATTCTTCAGATTTCCAGGTCTCCACTCTGTTCCAAGCAATCATAAGCTTTAGGCTACTGCCTGGCTTTGTGTGTCTTTCTCCAGGTCAGACAAAGTGCAAACAATCAGTCCATAAGCAGCCCCTCCCATACTCCAGGAGCAGTCTTAAATCAGGTCTGCCCAGGTGCAGCTAATTAACTGAAAAGGAAAGTTAACCCCTGCAGCCCTACTGAGAAAGAGTGCTTTACAGAGTCTGTGGCTCTCATAAACCCCTTGGATAACAATACCTAAAAGTTAATTTGTATATTTAAACATATTTAAACATTATTTTATTTACAAGTGCTTAAAAGCTCTGTTACTCACTGAAACCTGTGAAACAGTCCCTGCTAATGTCCATAGCTCATGCAAACAATGTTTCTATAGTATTAGATGTACTAGTCAATTAAATACTGTGGGCCTCATTCAATTGCTATTCAACTAATTAGGGCTCTAAATAAGCACATAACATTTTTTTTGCAGAAGTTTTTAGTTAGTGAAGACCTTGCTTTAGATAGAAGTTCACTAACTAAAAACTTATTTAAAAAAATATGTTATGTGCCTATTTAGAGCCCTATTCAATTGGCCAAATGGCAATTGAATGAGGCCCTGTGTCTTTGCAGCGTGGCCCTATCCCTTCCCCTCAAACTACCAACTAGGGCCCTCATTCAATTGCAATTTGACCAATTGAATAGGGCTCTAAATAAGCACATAGCATATTTTTTTAAAGAAGTTTTTAGTATCCAACAGCAAGGTTTTCACTAACTAAAAACTTCTTAAAAAAATGTGCTTATTTAGAGCCCTATTCAATTGGCCAAATCTCAATTGAATGAGGCCCTAGCAGTCCAAGATGGAAACACAAAAGCAGAGTCTAGTAAATACAATAAAAGTTATTTTCTCCTCATACCTTACACAGTTGCTGTGTTATTTTATTTTATTTGTTATTGTAATTTGTAGGTGGAGGTTTCATCTTTCTATTTTATAAATTTGTTTTCAGAGGTAATGTTGATAGACGACTGCATTATGGGAAATGTAGTTTTTCATATTTGCAGATATTAGCTCAGTTTAGGAAAAAAATATTTTCTGTGTATAAAGTGGCTTCAAAATATTTCTCCTCCTCTGTCCTGACCTGTTACATAAAACAATGTGATAGGGAGACCGTACATTCGCAGCCTTGTGTTTTTTTTATTAATGATACACTAGAGAAATAAACTTGCATTTGTTCAAATCTTTTTTATGTAATACTAGCCAAACAAACACTGATAAGAGGCTCACACTTTGTTTCCGAATAACCATATTGCTTTTCATCTGACATGGAGTGACATGGATGCTTGGAAGCCTTAGTACAGCCACAAACCTGTGTTCTTTATAAGTTCCCAAATGGTGCACAAAAGCTTGTGTTTTATTCTTTGAACGTAAACCTAGCTAAGTAAATCAACATTGCTTTTCATCTATGTCTATATTTATTTAATGCTAATTCTCTTAACACAATGGCATATGGAAGGTTAAAAGCTCTGTTTTTACTGAATAAAATAAAAAAAATCCCTGTATGGGTCTGCCCATTGCAGCATATGCTGACACAGACTCTGTAGGGCTGGATGTGCAGTGTGGTGTAATAGCCTATCAGTTACCATCTCTCAGAATGCTGCTGATACATGGTAGCTAATAGGCTAGGAAGGACACTACTATATATAAAATATTTTTTTTTTAAAATACATATTTTTTTTATTTTCTATATACTGTATATACTAGTCACTTGCCCGTCAAAAATAACAATATAATCATGTATTGAAAATGGTGTGTTCTGTCTCTTGTTCGCCACCTGTATCTCTCTCTGTGCTCACTCTCTCTCTCTCTCTCTCTCTCTCTCTCTCTCTCTCTCTCTCTCAGTATGCCCTCTCTACCTCCTTCACTCTCTCTCCCTTCCTCCTTCTATCTCTCCCTCCCTTCTTCTCTTTCTCCTTTCCCTCTCTCTCTCTCGCTCTCTCTCTCTCTGCCTCTCCCTCCCTCCCTCCTTCTCTAGCTCTCTAAACTCTCTGCTTCTATTGCTCCGTCCCTCTCTCTCTCCTCCTTCCCTCTCCCTCCCTCTCCTTCTCTCTCTAACCCTCTCACTCTCTCCCCACCTCTACTCTCTCCCCTCCCTCTCTCCACCCTCCTTCCTTCTCTCATCCTCTCTCCTTTTCTCTCCCTCTCCTTCTCTCTGTCACCCCTCCTTCCTTCCTTCTCTCTCTCCCTCCCTCCTTCTCCCTTCCTTCTCCCCCACCCCCTTCCACGTCTCGCAATGCATGGTTTTGTGTGCAGTGCTTGCCACTTGGCATAGTGCGCATGCGTAACTCACAAATTTGCGAGCGTTACACACAAACTCGGCTGACGACAACTATATTAGTGATATATACACACATATACATACATACAGTATATATATATATATATATATATATATATATATACACAGTAAAACCCCGTTATCCGGCACCCATGGGAACTCCCTATTGCTGTATAACTCTAGTTTCCGGTTAATCGTGAGTCCCCAAATATAAGGGTCTAAACGACCCTTAAACCCCCCAAAACCCCTCAAAAGGAATTAAGAATTAGCACATAAACTGGGCCATTTAGGGCCCAAAAAAACAATTAGGAAAAAAGTTAGCATTATTTTTTTTTGCAGTCTCGAACTCCGGATAGTCCCGGATAGTGCCGGTTATGCCGGTTTCGCGGGAGTCAATTTAAAATGGGGAATTGATGCCGGTGCCGTTTGCTTGAGACTCCCGGTTAGCTGAGTGCCGGATAACCGGGATTCTACTGTATATATATATATATATATATATATATATATATATATATATATATATTGTGAGCATAAAGGTGGAATAGTGGTTGATGGGAGATACATCAGACCTGATTTGCTAGACAGCAACCAGAGGATTTCTCAGTTAAATGCCCCAGGGAGAGATGTTACAGTTTGCAATATGCATAGCTGATGCTCTGCAAAACATGGTATGGGTCCCTGGGGCGGAGTATTTGGAGAGCAGGGGGGGCCAATGCTCCAACAGCACTAGTTGCTGTATAACAGACCACAGCTTGGATCTGGTTTTTAAGAGTTAGCTAATTGGCACTCACCTGTAGCTACTCAATTAGCAGACAGGCCTTTAAAAGAAGAGAGCAGCCTGCTCCAAAAGAAGAGAGAGGAAAAGACAGCTAGGAGAGGCTGCGCTTATTGCAAAGACATTGCTTTTGTTTGGGAAATTGGTAAGTGGGAAAGCCACCCAATTGCAGATAGCAAGTACTGTCTAGTAAGAGCTCAAGTAAGAGCAAGGGATTTTGTTTGTTTTGTTATTATTTAAAGTACCTGCTTTCAAACTGAATAAAAAAGGAAAATTGAGCTGAAGGTGTCCTGGACTTTGTATACCCTAGAAGGCTGTGGTTACTGCAAGATCGGTGACAATCCTACCTGTAAAAGAAGTGGTTTGTCACATATGGTGGAGAATGCGGGCACCCACGTAAGCCTGAGGGTAGAAGTCATTTAAAGCTCAACATGGAGGATGTTATCAAGGCTCTGATCCAATCCTCCTCTGTGCAACAGGAGACTAACAGGAGAGCTGCAGAAAACAGTGCAGCCCTGCAGCAACTGGTGCTGGCCCAGGCAGAGTGTGCTAAAGTCCTGGCCAAAACACAAATGGAGGGCACTGAGTCCTTGGTGAAACAGCTTGTTGTGACACAAGCGGAGATGTTTAAAGTAGCCCGTGAGGAGCAGCAAAAAGTCACCCAGGGACTACAACAGGTAATCCAAGCGATCTCTGGAAAACTGAATGGAGACCCTGATGGAAGATACCAGGGGCCAAAGGTGATTCGGGCGAGCCACTATCTTCAGAAAATGACCGCATCAGATGATGTTGAGGCGTACCTTCTGGCATTTGAGCGCACTGCTGAGAGGGACGGATGGCCGGCTGGTGAGTGGGCAAGCATACTGGCACCGTTCCTAAGTGGAGAGCCGCAGAAGGCATATTATGACCTAGAACCAGCCGATGCAAGTATCTACAGCAAATTGAAAGCTGAAATCTTGGCACGACTGGGTGTAACCTCTGCAGTACGTGCCCAAAGGTTCCACTCGTGGTCATATTCTTCAGACAAAGCCGCACGTTCCCAAATGTTTGACCTCATACACCTTGCACGGAAATGGTTACAACCTGAAATCCATTCAGCTAGCCACATTGTGGAAACCTTAGTAATGGACCGGTTTTTGCGTGGTTTACCAGCTTCCCTGCGTCGCTGGGTCAGCCAAAGTGACCCCCATACAGCTGACCAACTGATTGCCTTGGTGGAAAGATATGCGGCTGCAGGAGAACTGCTATGTCCTACTTCACAGGAAAACCCTCGCAATCCTAAGCCCCAAGATTCTGCAAGACCGGGTAAGACTGTTCAAGGTTTAAGGGGGGCATCCAGGTCTAATAGGCCTGGGAAAGGAACTAATTGGTGGTCAGACTGTACTGTCAAATGTTTCAAGTGCAAAGAGGATGGTCATATGGCCAAAGACTGTCCATTTAAGGATGAACCTATGGAATGCAATATGGGCAAAAGTGAGGGAACACGTTCATTTTTGCTCAGTTGTTATGGTATTGTTAACAATGACTATGATAATAACGCTCATAAATGCTGTGTAACTGTGAATGGAAAAATGTCTAAAGCATTACTTGATTCAGGTAGTATGGTTACGTTGGTAGCAGAGTCTATAATACCTTGTGTAAAACCTGATCATGGACAGAAAATAGGCATTATCTGTGTTCATGGTGATAAAAAGGAATACCCCACTGCGGAAGTAAATATTGGAACCCAGTATGGGAATTTAAAGTACCGAGTGGGTGTAGTACCTAGATTAGCCCATGAGGTAGTGATCGGTAGAGACTTTCCTCATTTTCTAAAATTATGGGCAGCTTTACAAAAGACAGACCAAAATTTATCAGAAATGAGTCAGTCTGTCGAGGATAATGTGTTCCCTTTTTCCGATATTGACTTGGGTTTTGACCACTGTGACGGAAAAATAAGGAAAAAGAAAAAATACTGCCCTAAACCAGTATTAATAGGAGATAACCCAGCTCAAACTAGTGAGGAGCCTACTAATAATGCAGACAAGGATAAGGACTTAATTGATATTGGAATTAGTCCAGGTAACTTTAAAAGCGCTCAGTGGGAAGATCCCACTTTAGTGACAGCTAGAAATGATATTAAAGTTGTAAACGGGGTTGTTAATCAGCCAGGAGGAGCACTGCCGTTCCCCTATTTTGAAGTACAAAATGACCTAATTTACCGTGTAGAAAAAAAGGATTCAGACATCATTAGGCAGCTGTTGGTTCCTCAGACTTACCAGAATATAGTGCTAAAGTTGGCTCACAGCCACATATTAGGGGGACACTTGGGAGTCCAAAAAACTAGAGAGAGAGTCCTTAGACGGTTTAGTAGAGAGGTTCAACAAAACCCTTAAGAGTATGCTACGCAAGGTAATTGATGCAGATGGAAGAAATTGGGATTTTTTATTGCCATATCTACTGTTTTCCATTAGGGAAGTTCCACAGGCCTCCACGGGCTTCTCTCCTTTTGAATTATTATATGGAAGACATCCCAGGGGAATATTGGATATTGCTAAGGAGACCTGGGAACAGGAGACTACTCCTCACAGGAGTGTAATTGAGCATATAGCTCAAATGCAGGATAGAATGGCCACCATCATGCCTATTGTCAGGGAACACATGCTGGAAGTCCAGCAGGCTCAGAAAAACAGCTATAACCGTAATGCTAGAGTCAGAGTGTTCCAACCTGGAGACAGGGTATTGGTTCTGGTCCCTACTGTGGAGAATAAGTTCCTTGCAACTTGGCATGGACCCTATGAAATAATAGAGAAAGTGAGTGATGTCAATTATAAAGTCAGACAACCAGGAAGAAGAAAGCCTGAACAGTTGTATCATATAAATCTGTTAAAGCCATGGAAGGACAGGGAGGTCCTGGTTGCTTTAAAACCTTCAGAACCTCCTATAGTAGAGCCAGATGTGAACGTATCTAAGACTCTGTCTGTCCATCAAAAGCAAGAGGTCAGAGATTTCATCAGAAGAAATAGGGATGTTTTCTCGATAGTTCCAGGAAAGACTAAAGTGATTAAACATGACATAATAACCGAACCAGGGAAAAGAGTTAACCTCAAACCCTATAGAATTCCTGAGGCCCGGAGGGAGGTTATAAACTTAGAGGTTGAGAGCATGTTAAAACTTGGAGTCATTGAAGAATCCCAGAGTAACTGGAGTAGTCCTATTGTATTGGTGCCAAAACCTGATGGCACATGGAGGTTCTGCAATGACTACCGCAAGTTAAACGCCCTCTCAAAATTTGATGCTTACCCAATGCCAAGAGTTGATGAGTTAATAGAAAGACTGGGCAAAGCTCGTTATCTAACAACCTTGGATTTAACAAAGGGTTACTGGCAGGTCCCGCTCACTGAAAGAGCCAAAGAAAAGACAGCCTTTTCAACACCCAGTGGCCTGTTTCAGTACACTGTATTGCCATTTGGGTTACATGGGGCACCTGCCACATTCCAACGAATGATGGACAGAATTCTTAAACCTCATGTTCGTTATGCTGCAGCATACTTGGATGATGTCGTCATCCACAGTGCAGACTGGGAATCCCACCTCCCTAAAGTTCAAGCGGTACTTGATGCTATCCGCTCAGCAGGCTTAACTGCCAATCCTTCCAAGTGTACGATTGGTTTAGAGGAAGCTAAGTACTTAGGTTATTCTATTGGGAGGGGTTTGGTTAAACCACAGGAAGCCAAAGTAGAAGCCATACAAAAATGGCCACAGCCCCTTACAAAGAAACAAGTAAAGGCATTTTTGGGTTTAATTGGATATTATAGGCGGTTCATTCCAGATTTTGCTACCATTGCTGCACCCCTGACAGACCTTATTAAAGCAAAATCCCCAGTCATAGTTAAATGGTGCCCTGAGGCAGAAAAGGCTTTTAAGAGTCTGAAGGAAGCTATCTGTAGCCATCCTGTCTTAGTGACCCCAGATTTTTCCAGGGATTTTATAGTTCAGACAGATGCTTCTGATGTGGGCTTGGGGGCTGTTCTTTCACAGGAATACCAGGGTGAAGAACACCCTGTTTTCTTTTTGAGCAGAAAGTTAAACCCACATGAGAAGAACTACTCTATTGTTGAAAAAGAGTGTCTTGCTATTAAGTGGGCATTAGACTCTCTTAAATACTACCTACTAGGCAGAAGGTTTCGATTGATAACGGACCATGCTCCTCTGACGTGGATGTATCAGAACAGGGAAAGTAACTCCAGAGTAACCAGATGGTTTTTGAGTTTGCAATCTTTTAATTTCACTGTGGAACACAGGGCTGGTCTGCAACAAGGTAATGCTGATGGGCTTTCGAGGGTACACTCCCTGATTTCCATGGTCGCTCAAACCCTTGGGTATGAGCTGGGGGGGAGGATATGTGAGCATAAAGGTGGAATAGTGGTTGATGGGAGATACATCAGACCTGATTTGCTAGACAGCAACCAGAGGATTTCTCAGTTAAATGCCCCAGGGAGAGATGTTACAGTTTGCAATATGCATAGCTGATGCTCTGCAAAACATGGTATGGGTCCCTGGGGCGGAGTATTTGGAGAGCAGGGGGGGCCAATGCTCCAACAGCACTAGTTGCTGTATAACAGACCACAGCTTGGATCTGGTTTTTAAGAGTTAGCTAATTGGCACTCACCTGTAGCTACTCAATTAGCAGACAGGCCTTTAAAAGAAGAGAGCAGCCTGCTCCAAAAGAAGAGAGAGGAAAAGACAGCTAGGAGAGGCTGCGCTTATTGCAAAGACATTGCTTTTGTTTGGGAAATTGGTAAGTGGGAAAGCCACCCAATTGCAGATAGCAAGTACTGTCTAGTAAGAGCTCAAGTAAGAGCAAGGGATTTTGTTTGTTTTGTTATTATTTAAAGTACCTGCTTTCAAACTGAATAAAAAAGGAAAATTGAGCTGAAGGTGTCCTGGACTTTGTATACCCTAGAAGGCTGTGGTTACTGCAAGATCGGTGACAATCCTACCTGTAAAAGAAGTGGTTTGTCACAATATATATAACCTAGTAAAATCCAGAAATGTTCCTTTTAGTTCCATTTATTTTTCATTTTATGTTCCAGACAAGAAACTACTTGTATAAAGTATAGAACGTGCTCTTTTATATGCAAGATAAAAAGCTTGAACCTACAATGCCCCTTTAACAAACCAACCTAGAGTTTTCATGGACTGCTTCACACACACACTCAGCTGCTGGCGGGGCCTCTATCGAGCTACATTTTTCACTAGCTTTTTTACACACACACCCTCAGCTGCTGGCGGGGCCTCTGCACATATCCTATAATCTACAGAGGAGCAGAAGGGAATGTGAGTGTTAATAAGGAGGAGCTGCTGATATCAGCACTAGATGTTACTTCTGTCCTGCTCGGTTATCTCTCCCCACAGCCTGTAACACAAACCAAAGTCTTAGCTTTATATAATTGTCTATTGTTGTACAGAACAACCAAGAGAGCCAATATGTCAGCCGAGGAACCCTACATTGTGATGAATGATGGATATAAAATCCCAGTCATTGGCTTTGGGACATTTGCCCCTGAAAAGGTGAGTGTGGCTGGAGGAAACACCATAGTCACAAAACTAATTTATGAATCATTATATGCAATTATATTGCAGTGGGAGCTACAATTTGCTTATTTTCACAGGTGGAAAGAGAATTAGAAATAACAGAAACTGTTTATAATTTTACTTGATACTTTTAGACTGTATATATATTTAAAACCAAACAGACAAACATACATGTATATATAGCCATGTACACGTGTATATATAGCCCTATTGAATTCCCCCTACGTGTTAAACCATAGCTCATAATGTAGACAGCAAGACTTACAGCAATTAAATTAGTCCAGTAAATGAAGCGAAAAAAGCCTATGGAAAGTGAAACTTCGCGGCTACAAATCTTTTGTTCACTCAAGCCCGTAACTGTTACAATTCCAATCATGCTATTAAATTGCAACGCAAATGGAGACCAAAGGCCAACGAGTGCTAGTGAGAACTCGCAAGTAGGGTAAAGTCCAATCCGTAGAACTTTAAATGCAAATATGAACACACTACTGTACTGTTATTTAAAGGGAAAGTGATGTAAGGTTTTAGAATTAATAGCACAACATTCTCAATCTCGCAAATTGGCCTAGTGAGGTACTTTATTTCATGTTCAATTTCCATGTTATGTCTATCCCGCCAATCAATGTGTTAATACATATACTGTAACTCGCATGTAATAGAATATCATATATACGGCTTTATTAATATTGCATTATATCTGGAATATGGGTCCGATCGTAGCTCGTAATTGAACCCCGTAAGTCTTTAAAATCCAACCTCCATTTTTCTGTGATGCAATAATGACGATCTCTATTTCCATTGGCTCCATTCAAACACGTAACTACTGGTTTGACTAACTGGTTACTTGCCTCCAACGTTCAAAAAAATGTTTTACGGGTTTGCATCTCATGCTCGTAACTCGCAGCCCGTTCTGATTTAATAGGTAGGTAACTCGGCCAAATTTCAATCCCGCAGGCATTGCAGGTCTCAAATTTAATGTGGCTGTAAGGCAAGCAAGAACATTGTAAAACAGAGCAGAGATTCAGATTCACACACAGGCAGGCATCATAATTTATGTACTGATCCATCAAGTGTATGAGTCTGTAGACAAGATTTGAGATAACGGAAGAGAAGAGTAATATAAGTTACGGCTGAAAATATCCCCAAATATTAAGGAAAAGAAAAACAACAATAACAACAATAACAGGAGAAGGAATGTGGCAGGGTCACCATAAGTGTTGATAATGTGATAAAAATTCCCAATCAATGTTGTATCTTTAGTGTTGAAGAATGTTATCTTCATGTTAAATGTTTTTCTCTCCTGGATGTTTCTAAAATTCCCTCTGAGTATTTAGATTTTCAGTCTTTGTATGGAGTGATCATTTCGGGTGAGATGGTGTATAGCGGGGAATACAATAACTGCTTTCATTGTGTGTTTTGATGGAATGTCTGTGTAAATTCATCCTTAGGTACACTTTTTGACTTGTTTCCCAACTCTAACAGCCCCTTTTACATGCAGAACATTGTACATTAGACTCCCGATTAACCAGAACTCAAGCAACCAGAAAACATTTACTTTTTTAATAAAAAATAAAATGTTCAGGGCTCAACAAATGCCAGGAGCCAGGTTGTCATGCCACAAAATGCTTACAGGCACCTAGATGTCATCCACTGTATATCTCTGCAATTCAGTTTTACCTGGAAGCAGACAGGCATGAGCAACGAAACCGGTGCATTGTTGGGGTTACATTCCGCGGGTTCAGCACCACACTTTCCCGCCGAACGTACCTGTGTTTAATTGAGGATTGAAAGCTGCTGCTGCTAAAACAGCCCTCACTGCCAAATATACTTAGCAGAGCATCCTATCTGCAGCTAATCTAGGCCTTTTTTTAATAATGACTCCGAACCAACAAGAAACTACATTTAGCTGGAATCTACCAATCCCCATGGGTGCCGTATAACTGAGAGTCTACTGTATTATGTAAACCACATTGGAGGATGTGCAGGAATATGACCCCTAAGACACTGGTCAGGGAGTGTGGTATCCTCCCTCTCACACAATCCGTTACTGTCCCTCCATATGTGAACAATATAAACTATGGTGCCTTGGCATCTGAGAAGAGACAAGTCCTGTAAGGGGTTAATACAGACTTATTCCCAGGGTTACTCCCAACCATTCTCCTATAACGTTATATATACCAGTTATATAGTCTTTTTAATAAAGTTCCAGGTTGTAACAACAGCCTTATTTTATCAGGCTTTTTGCTTGTGCTCCCTTGCAGTAAGTAGTAGTCCGGTATAAGAGAGCTGTTAGTGTGAGTCACCACCTAGCAGAAAATCAACACTTTATAAAACAAATATTGTGTAATATATTACTGTATAGCACAAACAACTATTTCATGAATAAAAACAATACAATCCATAATGTGTATATATATATATATATATATATATATATATATATATATATATATATATATATATATATAAATGACAGGTACATAATATGCATGTATAATATATATAGTTTTAGACCCAGGCATCTATATTTATTTGTATCATGTAAGTATAATTCTCCTTCTGGATCACTACCTTGTTGTGGTGAAGAGGCGTGTGTACTTCAATGTAGTTGTGCTCTATACCATGTTGGGTCACCCAAGATGGGCAAGTCATAGCAGAGAGGTCTGACAAATCAAGGTCCACTGGAGAAAGAACTGGCACAACGATTCCAGTATCTTTGCCAAGAAAACCTTATGAATGAGCACAACCAGGCACAAGATATATCTGTATGCTGCAGTCCATAGGGTCACGGAGAGTTGGACACAACTGAGAGACTCAACAACAAAAATATAATTTGTTTTTATTCATGGAAGAATTTTGTGTGTTGTACACTAAAATGTATTAAACTTTATAAGTTTAATAAAGTCATGTTTTCCTGCTATTGGGATGAATCCAACTAACAGCTGACTGAAGGCTTCCCCTGTCATTCACACATCCTACCCAGATGTGTGGATGGTTATGCCCCCAACAGTGACATCATCTTTGCATATTATATTGCATGCTCCAACTAAATAACATGGTAAAGGATCTCTTTGAGGGAGAATGTAAAGCGAAAAATAACAGCCCCTACACTGAGCAATACGAGTGGCAATAAGGCCAAAACATGTTATATATTTAATTAAAATGTTTATTAAAAGTATAGAAGAAAATAATTCAAAGTAAATGTAAAGAGCTTAGTGGTCCTGTAGATGGCAAGCCCTTTTACTATAATACTGGGCCTAAAATAGATTGCAGCAAGTCCTAAAACAAATAGAAAGTTTCCTTTTTACCAGACTGAATTTCATAGAAAATATAAAGCTTGTTGCAACACTGCATAGTTTAAACTATATTGCAACTTTATAAGAGTAAACGATTGTAACGGTTCTTCTGGCACCCCGACCGGGTACCTCCGTTGATGGACGCGTCCTAGTTTGCGTCGAGGCCTACAAGCACCGCACCGGACATTACACTACCACAGACTCCACAACCGCCGTAGCTTAAAGCTCCCAGGGAGTATGCAGCGCATAGCAATCCCCAGTATGATATAGCAATCCCCTCCAAGAACGAGACGAGGCTACGTTTTGAAGGGTCAAGTAGAGAACTTTAATGACAGGGGATCTCCTTTTATGCAATGGTGCCCTCTGAAGGGCTACACCCACATAATTATCACAACAGCCAATTATATACATGGTTCAACCCCCACGTCTCCTCCCCTCAGATAACAGGTAACACAATTAAAACAGACACAATTTTAACCACATTCTGGATGTACCCCAAAAACAGGGGGTACACCTTTAAGTCCAGCACCGTTCAATAGCTCTCACCCAGGGGAACAACATATTAAAAAAATGGCATGAATCAGACCAGGGGTTCAAAAGTTAGTAAAAGTATCTTTTACACATAACACACAGACATTTCACATATCCCCTATAGTTGGCCACACAATACACATAGAGGGACAATGGGTGAGTCACACCTCCCTGAGGCTACCTGGCAACTTGGATACAATCAGACATGGATTAGATCATCCTTCTTTGTTCTTATCTGAGAATGAAAACACTTTATACAATAGACTTCCTTATCTTATGCGGAGTCTCTGTAACAGGATTATCTCCCATGCCAAGGTCTGCACTAGTCTGGGCCAATATTCTGCAGAGCATAAACCAACATACATGCAGTATAATAGTAGGATCATATTTTAACTATAATAATCATAAAACAGGGGAAAACAGTGATGGGTTCCGTTACACACCTCCCCCGTGACCATAAGCCGGCATACACGGTCTGATCCCAACGGATCGGCCTGGGGATGTCCGGACAAAAGTATTTGTTGGTCAATTCTCTAGTTTGACAACCCATCAGCATTACTGCAATTCACATTTACTCACATTTCACATATCCCCAGATAGCTGGGATCTGAGCGCACAAAACTACTGAATAGTGCTCAGATCCTATTCACACAGTTCAATTGCCATGTAGCTGAAGTCTTTCCCATAGTCTTTCATTATATGAATGGGCTCCATGGCATAGCTATCTGTGGTATCATGGTTCACACAGGGCAAGTACCGAATGACCCCCCTGTATGTAAAGGGCCAGAATGAGTGACATACACTCTGGTATGGCCGAATACTGTGTTTAAAGGGCAATATGTCCCAGGGCCATAGTCGCAGGGCAGGAGGCTGGCACAGTCCTCTCCAAGACAAAGTGGCGAAGGGCACTTCGTCACAACAATATTAAATAAAATCAGATAAAATCAGATAAACCAAGATTTCAAGCTTTTACCACAATGGCAGACCAAAATAGATTGTACGCATATTACCACATTGCAATGCCAAATACAAATTACACTTTCTTTTACCACAATTTCCCATTGAATCAAATGTGCTTGTTTCCTGACAGTGTTTGCCTGTTGAATCTGGTACACACGATTATTATATAATTTAATATATGCAGGTATACACATACAGTATATATAAATGTATATGCGAGTGAAGTTCCTGAGATGAGTATATGACAAGAGGAAGAGAGAATTAATTGGGACAAATAAATATAAACGAACAACACAAATGCTATGTTTCAGTTTCCCAAAGGTCTGGCAGAAGATGCTACAAAGATAGCCATTGACGTTGGGTATCGCCATATTGACTGTGCCCGTATGTATGGCAATGAGAAGGAAGTTGGCCGTGCAATAAAAGCAAAGATTGAAGATGGGACAGTGAAGAGAGAGGACCTCTTCTACACAGGGAAGGTAAAATAGATCCTTATAAGTATAATTTAATATCGATGAACTGCATTATAGGGTGTGCAGATGAAATGTTTGATATTTAATCCAGGGATATTTTTAGAGCCAAGTTTGGGTGCAAGAACAGGCATTAGCTTTCAATGCCATATTGCCAATAGGCATTCAATGCCATATTGCACAAGTATTATCTTTCAATAATTGTTAACCAGAGTACCCAGGAAATTGAAGTCTCCAAAGCATTATTAAAGTATTCCCATATTTCTCAGGTTGTTTGAATAATTTCACAAAGTGTAATTAGAAATAAAAGAGTTGAGGTGTCCCAAAATTACATAATATCTCTTTTAGGTTAATTCTGTCAAATGCAGTATACTAGCTGCACTGGTCTAAATATAGAGCATGGTGTGCAATGAAACCTACATCATGATTCTCACAAACTTGGTATGGAACTAATTTATTCAAAGCTGTAGAATCACAACATCTGTAGGGCTATATGTTTAGAACATACTGTCACATAATCTCATGGCAAAGCCTGAAATGCCTTAGGGGGTAGGGGTAGAGGGTAGCACATCCTTTCGATAGTGCTCTGTGACTATGGGCTTTCACATTTCCTAAATATCCGCACTGGAGTTTCAAGGTCCCAAGACAATTTCCATGCATAGAACACGGAGTATGCAACTTAGCACTGCACTTGATAATGAGACATTCTTCCATCTCTTGCCTGCCATCAGTTCAGATATATGCCAGTTAACATTTTCAGGTCAGATTTGGGACTCAATACAGTTGCATTTTGAGATGAAACATCACTTCGTTACAGCACCTTACAGCAAAAAGGTGGCAATCAAAACAGTTCTGGAATTTTTTCTCTTCTGTAAATAACCAACTGTTTTGTATGGCTTCCTAATCCTGTTATTGCAGCTTTGGAGTACATACCACACCCCTGAATTGGTGCGCCACGCAATGGAAAAATCTCTGAATGACCTTCAGATGGACTATCTGGACCTGTTTATCATTCACACACCCATAGAATTTAAGGTAAAGTTATTCTTTTAATGTCTCTCCACATATATCAAAGGACCACTGTAGTGATCATACAATATTGTTACATTTATTTGAAGAGCACCAGAAGATTCAGTAGCTATAGTAGTACAATAAACCCATGGATACAATGTGTATTTACATTTGAAGAAATTATAAATAAGACAAGATAGCTCATTTATACATTGGTACAGGAGGTGGTGACGGACCTACTCTCATGAGATCTCACAATCTAAGGCTAAGATATCATGAGTAATGATGAGGTTTAGAAAGTAAGTTTTCACTGGATAAATCTTGCATGGAAATAATATGGTGCTTGTTAAAATGATTAGCAAGTGCTAGATACCTCATATACCCCCAAACGGCTAATACGTGACTAGAAAACAATAGATTATCTATGGTGGTAATTATATCTTTATATATATGCTATATACAGTACCTTGCAAAAGTATTCACCCCCCTTGGTATTTTTCGTGTTTTGTTGCCTCACAACCTGGCATTAACATGGGTTGTTTGAGGATTTGCATCATTTAATTTACAGAACATGCCCACAACTTTGAAGATGTTTTTTCTATTTTTTATTGTGAAGCAAACAACAAATAGGACAAAATAACAGAAATAGTCAATGCGCATAACTATTCACCCCCCCCCTAAAGTCAATACTTTGTAGAGCTACCATTTGCAGCAATCACAGCCCCAAGTCACTTTGGATAAGTCTCTATGAGCTTGCCACATCTTACCACTGGGATTTTTGCCCATTCCTCCTTGCAAAACTACTCCAGCTCCTTCAAGTCGGTTGGTTTGCACTTGTGAACAGCAAACTTTAAGTCTGACCACAGATTTTCTATTGGATTGAGGTCTGGGCTTTGACTAGGCCATTCCAACACATTTACATGTTTCCCCTTAAACTGCTCAAGTGTTGCTTTAGCAGTGTGTTTGGGGTCATTGTCCTGCTGGAAGGTGAACCTCCGTCCAAGCCTCAAATCACGCACAGAGTGGTACAGGTTTTGCTCAAGAATATCCCTGTATTTAGCACCATCCATCTTTCCCTCAACTCTGACCAGTTTCCCAGCCCCAGCTGCTGAAAAACATCACCATGTTTCACTGTGGGGATGGTGTTCTTTGGGTGATGTGATGTGTTGGGTTTGCGCCAGACATAGCGTTTTCTTAGATGACCGAAATGGCTTTCTTCTGGCCATTCTGCCATAAAGCCCAATTCTATGGCGTGTACGGCTTATTGTCGTCCTATGTACAGATACTCCAGTCTCTGCTGTGGAACTCTGCAGCTTCTCCAGGGTTACCTTAGGTCTCTGTACTGACTCTCTGATTAATGCCTTTCTTGCCTGGTCCGTGAGTTTTGGTGGGCGGCCGTCTCTTGGCAGGTTTGCTGTTGTGCCATGTCATTTCCATTTGGTTATGATAGATTTGATGGTGCTCCTGGGGAGTGATATTTACTATAGTGGCCTAGGGCCCTAGTCAGCAAAACCCCTAACTCATTACTAACCTTGAGGGATATCTCTCCTTATTACTTATTGTTGAAGAAAAACACTTTCACTGACTCAGTCTCACCCTCAGAAGATTAAGATAGGACACGAAAATGTTGGATTTTTGGTTTAATACAAGCTTGGAGGTGAACGAACAGAGTAACAGCAAGTCTGTAGTTCATCTGAAGAATTCTTCCACATCCTACCTTTTTATACAGTTTTTACATGTTTTTACAAGTGATATTGGCTAATCAGTAAACTCCTTCTTGTGAGACTCACCAGGGTATTATTACAAGACTAGCGACTTGCCCGTCAAAAAATGACGGCAATAAGATTGTAAGGCAGGTAATGTTGTTTGTGTGCGACATTAATTTTGTTGGTGTTCCAAGATCCTTCGGCGCTCATTGCGAGCCTCTTGGTTGTTTGGGTGCTATGAGCAGCATTGTGTTTTTTTTTTTTGTATGCCAATGAATAATTAATAAAATAAGAAATGAATATACTTTACCTATTGTAAAGTAATATATGCAGGAAGCATTGTGTTGAAGAGCTGGCAATCTGCTGCAGCATCAGTGCTGTGGAGCTGCTGTGTAATGTATGCAGTGTGCAGTGTGTAGTGTAAATAGTGTGCGTGCGCGAGCCAAATCCGTTAGGGACGCTGTGTACTTCTGGATTGTGTAAGTTAGTGTTCTAAAATGGCGCCTAATGTGTGGTACGCGGCTGTGGCGCATTTTGCGTCCTTGTTTTGGATGTCGTCTGACTTTTTCGTAAAATCCGTCTGTGTTTGGTGGTGTTTTGCGTGTTTAGGGTCCTTTAGCCTCGTTTTCTTTTTTTTCGCCCGCCATTTTTTCACTCGCTTAGGGGATTTTCGGGTGTCTAAACTCTTTTATTTCCAGTGAAATTGAGGTGTAACTTGAGTTTTCGAGGTCCTGGGTGCCTCACCTTGCTGTAGGTAAGCTTTTTATGTATTTGTTGTATGTATTTATTGTGTTTTTAATGTTTTCATGTGCGCAGGTTTTTGCAAGGTCGTAATGTTTTTTTTTTTAAGTCCTGCGTCTTGTATTTGTTTGTCGTAAGTCCGTAAATTTAGCGAGGTCCGCTCGTATTTGTTTGTCGTAAGTCAATAAATTTTGAGAGGTCCGCAGTTGCTGGCAAGGAGCGCCTTTGGCCCTCCATGCCAGCAACTGCAGCCCTTGCTTTGCGAGGGGCGTAGGCTCGCTACGTGAGCCGCAGCGTTAGCAACAACCCACCTGCTCACAACTATATATTTGATTCTACACCCAATATTGGTTAATCAGTCAAGTAACTCATGTAATACAACCACAAGGCCTACACATTTTCACCTTTAACCCAATACTCAAACGTTTTATCTCTACTCAAGCATGCACAATCTGTTTAATTGTATTCTTGTGTCTTCTAAGAATCACGTTTGTAAAAAGCCTTGAAGTAAAAGCACTGAGCTAATAATTCTTAAGAATGAACTCCTTCTTAGGTTTACAATTACTAAGGTTAGCAATGACTATTTTCTTATATACCGTATATACTCGAGTATAAGCCAAGTTTTTCAGCCCTTTTTTAAGGCTAAAAAGGGCCCCCTCGGCTTATACTCGAGTCACTCTCCCCCCGTGTCTCTCTAACCCCACCGTGTCTCTCTAACCCCCCTCGTGTCTCTCTAACCCCCCGTGTATCTCTAACCCCCCCGTGTCTCACTAACCCCCCGTGTCTCTTTAACCCCTGTGTCTCTCTAACCCCCCGTGTCTCTCTAACCCCACCCTGTCTCTCTCCTTCTGTGTCTCTCTACCCCCTCGTGTCTCTCTAACCCCCATGTGTCTCTTTCCCTCCCCCCTCATTCTACCCCTCTAAATACCCCTCCCCCTCTCCCTTTCCCCTCACTTACCTGCATCTGAAGCGCCTGCTCCGGCCTCCGCTCCCTCCGGGTCTTGACGTTGCGTGCATGTGACGTCACAGCATTAGCATATACCGGGTGCCGGTTGAGGATGGGGGGGTTGAGGAGGGAGGTTGAGGAGGGGGTTGAGGATGGAGGGGTTGAGGTTCAGGAGGGAGGTTGAGGAGGGGGCTGAGGATGAGGAGTGGGGCTGAGGATGAGGAGGGGGGCTGAGGATGAGGAGGGAGGTTGAGGAGGGAGGTTGAGGTTGAGGATGAGGAGGGATGTTGAGGAGGGTGGTTGTGGATGAGGATGGAGGATGAGGAGGGAGGTTGAGGATGAGGAGGGAGGATGAGGAGGGAGGATGAGGAGGGAGGATGAGTAGGGGGGTTAAGGAGGGGGATGGAGGAGGAGGAGGGGGGCTGAGGATGAGGAGGGGGGCTGAGGATGGGGTTGAGGATGAAGAGGGGGGTTGAGGATGAGGTGGGGGGTTGAGGATGTGGGATTGAGGAGGGAGATTGAGGATGGGGTTGAGGTGGGGGGCTAAGGATGTGGGTTGGGGATGGAGGTTGAGGTTGGGGGTTGAGGAAGGGTGTTGAGGTGGGAGGTTGAGGAGGAGAGGGTTGAGGAGGAGGAGTGGGGTTGAGGAGGGAGGTTGAGAATGAGGAGTGGGGTTGAGGAGGGAGGTTGAGAATGAGGAGTGGGGGAAGAGACACAGGGAAGGGAGAGGGGAGAAGACACGGGAGAGAGAGGGGGACACAAGAAGGGGACACAGAGGGCACAAGAGGGACACAGGGGGCAGCACATTTCCCATCCTCAGCTTATACTCGAGTCACTCATTTTACCCAGTATTTTGTGGTAAAATAGGTGCCTCGGCTTATACTCGGGCCGGCTTATACTCGAGTATATACGGTATATCTACTTATAATGCATAGATATTTAACTCTTACATTGATAGCAAATACTATTTTCTTGAATATCTATGCATTATAAGTAGATATAACTCTTGAATTATCCCTGAGATCTTATATCTCTGTGTATATTTTATTCATCTTTTTAATTAATTTTTAATATATATTTTTTATAGTTTTGCACTTATCTCCTTTATCATTATACCATATTTATTATTAACCAATAAAAGTTATGTTTTAGTCTAATTTTGTCTGCCATGGGTCATGGCTCTATTGGTGTGAATTATACACATTCTACTAGTATTTTTCTATATTTACTCTTATATTGTTGTGCTTTATATATAACAATGGGTAAGTGGGGGTTGTGCACCTTCCTATCTTTCAGCCCTATTACATTCGAAGCCCTTAGCGGCAATGGCAAGCCCACAAGGGTTGCGGGCTTGAAATTTGGCTGCTTTACAGAGCTATTAAACTAGACCATGCCGCAAGTTAAGGGCTTGAGACGCAAACCCGTAAACCATTTGACGCACGTTGGATGTGAGGCCGTGTACATGAACAATTAGTCAAACCCATAGTTCCGGGTGTAGATGGAGCCAATAGCAACAGTGATCGTCATCATTACGTCACTGGAACATGGAGATTGGATTTCAAAGTCTTACAGGCTTCAATTACGAGTTTCGATCGGACCCACATTCCAGGAATAATGCAATATTGATAAAGCCGTAAATATAGTATTATGTTACATGCGAGTTCCATCATATGTATTAACACATTGATTGCCGGGATCGATATTGCATGGAAATGAAACATAAAGTAAAGTATTTATATTGCAGATTTGCGAGCTTGAGAATGTTGTGCTATTAATTCTAATACCTAACATCACTTTCCCTTTTATTATGAGTACAGTAGTGTGTTTATATTTGCATTTACAGTGCTACGGATAGGACTTTACCCCCCTAGCAGGTCCTCTCTAGTACCCGCTGGCTTCTTGGCTCCATTTGCGAGTTGCAGGCTTGAACGCCAGGGAATTTGTTGCAATTTAATAGCGTGATTGGAACGTAACAGTTATGGGCTTGACAGATCAAAGGATTTGCGGGCACTCAGTTCAAATTTCCATGTCCCATAGCTTTTTTTTGCCCTTACCCCACAAGTTGTTTTACCCCACAAGTTGTTGGTGGGTTGCTTCACGGGGCAAATTTAATAGCCGTAAGTCTTGCGGCCTACGTTACAGGCTACGATTTTCAACATTGAGGAAAATTAATAGGACTATTTATATGCCTCTTTCCACTACAGAAAACCTAGACTGGTGTGAAAGAAATTTTAGGAAATGCTCTTTGTTAGATCTCTCCTCAAGTCTTGGACATATAATGATATAATGGGGGGTTTACTGCTAGGTCATTCTTAAATAATCAAAGCCCTGTTGTATAGCCGCAGTGACCCTTAACATTTTATTTATTTTGCTAGTTTCTGATTAAGTACTGTGCAATTGCATTGCAAGGACCAAAACTAAAGCTAACAACTAATACATTGTATTTACATCTTTACTGATAGATTTAAATGGGCATGGAAAACAACCTTTTTAATGTATTTTAAATGAGCAAATGTTAAAAATGACAAAAAATAGTTTTTGCATGAAAAAATATTAAGCAAAACTTGTGTAAATGTAATTCACACTAACTGGAATGCACAAAGCATGCTTTAGTCTATACATCTCATTGGCTGACAGTGGACAAGCCCCAAGAATTAAACATCTGAATAAATGTTTTTTCTCTGTGACCTTCATTTGAAAAAAAGAAACACACTGTGACATATTATCAAATAATCTCTTTCTGATGCAACAAATAAAAATAATCTTTCCATGTCCTATTAATATAGTAAAACACGTTAACATGACTTGCAGAATAAGATTTAGAGATTATTATGTTTATTTTTAAGCCTGGAGATGACTTGTTTCCTGTGGATGCCAATGGAGATGTGATTTATCACAACACAGATATTCGAGACACTTGGGAGGTGAGTACGGAAACTTAAAGGAACACAGAAACACACTCCTTATCAATAACTTCCTCTAAGAAGCAGGTAATTTGAGGAGTATTTATTCTGAGTATTGACATTTGTAATATTTGTCATTCAGTTATTTTGATACTCTTTGACCGATGTCTGTATCTTCTCTTTGATACTAATCATTAAAATATTTGCTACAGTCAATTTGAGCAAGTAGAAACCCCTAGGGGTAAGTACCAGTGGCGATTGGTGACACTGACTCCACCCAACAGTATAAACCCCTCCCCTTCACAACATGTTACCACCACATGTATAGACCCTGCCCAGTGGCAAAGTCTCCACCCACAAAAGTGATCCCATAGAGAAAGACAAGGATAGAGATAGAGGGGGGGGGGGAAGTAAGAGTGGTGGATAGAGAGTAAAGATAAATATATATATATATATATATATATATATATATATATATATATAGAGAGAGAGAGAGAGAGAGAGAGAGATAGAGAGGAAGGGATAGAGAGAGAGGAAGGGATAGAGAGAGAGTAAGGGATAGAGATAGGGGAAGGGATAGAGAGAGGGGAAGGGATAGAGAGAGGGGAAGGGATAGAGAGAGGGGAAGGGATAGAGAGAGGGGAAGGGATAGAGAGAGGGGAAGGGATATAGAGAGGGGAAGGGAGATAGAAAGTTAGAGAGATAGATTCTATGCCTTTTCTTCTATCCCTCTCTATACATTTCTATCCATCTCGCCTTCTACCGCTCCCATCTCCATACCTCTCTATCTATTACTCTAAGCCTACGTTAGGTATTTTACGACTGAGCCAATAATGATACAAGCAGATACTATTATAGCAGCAAATATAGTGAGAGAGTAAAGCTGCATAAATAAATAATTTGTTAAATGAGCAAATAGATTAATTAAACAAACAGAGACTAAACAGCACGAGGGAGGAACATCTTGCACCTACAGAAGAACAGGGTGATAATTCACCAACAACAGACCAGAACAAGAAAGTTGCACCCCAAGTTGGTTCTGCATGACTCAGTACTGTTTTGTTTCTCCCTCCATTTTAAATATTATTATCTTTAAAAAATACATTTGAATAAATCTATGTATTTTTTTAAATATTTTTTCAGTTTATAGGCTGCCTATACATAATTAATATTAAGTGTCAAAAAACATATTTGAGGGGTTACATAACCATATATTTCTAATTCTGCTCCTTCACACACACACACACACACATATATATATATACATACATACATACATACATACATACAATAAGAGATCTCCCCCCCAAAAGTAAGTATATTCTCTCCTGATAAATACACATGGACATAGAGAGAGACTAAGACACAGGACTCCTTCTGGATCGCTACCTTGTAGTGCTGAAGGGGCTTGGTACCTCAATGAAGCTGTGAGCTATATCATGAAGGGTCACCCAAGATGGGCAGGTCATTTCAGAGAGGTCAGACAAAATGCAGTCCACTGGATTAGGAACTGGCAACCCACTCCTGTATCTTTGCCTTGAAAACCATAGGGATAAGCACAACCAGAAACACAAACAGATGTACCTGGTGTGCTGCATCCATGTGGTCACTGAGAGTCAGACACGACTGAAGGACAGAACAACAACAAAAAGACACAAAGAGGGATATGGATTAAACTGGGCTCTGACACTTCTTCTGTCTGGTATAGGCCTGGGTGGTGACAGACAGGTCACATGCTGGGTGTGTGGAGGAGGATAGTCAGAATCAATAAGACCACCAGAGTATTGAGAAACCTGAAGCTCTACACGCAGCTCCCTCTATCTGCATGCACTGTGAGCTGGGATTTGGGATAGAGAGAGAGATTAAGAGATAGAGAGAGGAAGGGATAGAGAGAGGAAGGGATAGAGAGAGAAGGGATAGAGAGAGAGGTAGATAGAAAGTTAGAGAGATAGATTCTATGCCTCTTCTTCTATCCCTCTCTCTCCCTCTCTATCCATCTCTAACCCCCCCCCCCCCCCCCCATCTCCATACCTCTCTATCTATCACTCTGAGCCTACGGCAGGTATTTTATGACTGAGCCAATAATGATACAAGCAGATACTATGATAACAGCAAATATACTGAGAGAGTAAAGCTGCATAAATAAATAATTTGTTAAATGAGCAAATAGATTAATTAAACAAACAAACAGACCAAACAACACGAGGGAGGAACATCTTGCACCTACAGATGGACAGGGTGATAATTCACCAACAACAGACCAGCACAAGAAAGTAGCAGCCCAAGTTGGTTCTGCATGACTCAGTACTGTTTTGTTTCTCCCTCCATACTAAACATTATTATATTTAAAAAATACTTTTGAAAAAATCTATGTGTTTGTAAAAAATATTTAAAAAAATTAGTTATTCAGTTTATAGGCTGCCTTTACATAATTAATAATAAGTTGCAAAAAATATATTTGATTGGTTAATTAGCATATATTTCTAATTTTGCTCCTTCACACACAGATACACACACATATATATATATCACATAGGCTACAGGTCCCTAAACACGCAAAACACTACCATAAACACGCAAAACAGCTACGGATATTCCGGAAAACTCGCACAACATAGAAAACTAATATTACCTAAATCTCGCACAACATAGAAAACGAACGACGCTACATCAGCCACATTATATACACCAAACACCCTGAGCTCACTTACAATTTCATTGCTGTCATTTTGTGACGGGCAATATTCTAGTATATATATATATATATATATACACACATATACACTCTATATATATACACACATATACACTATACGCAAAACGAGGGGCCGCATTTGCGGAGGTGGAGGTTCAAAGGCGCCTCACATGCGGTTACAAACACCCACACAAGCGGCACTTTACCAACAATACGACCCGACGCACATTTACGGACTTAGCAGACAAAAATACGAGACGCAGGACATTACGACCTTGCAAAAATACAAACTTATTGGACGAACCGCATGCAACGGAAAACAGTCAAAACACAATAAATAAACACAAAAAACACATAAAAAACTTACCCACAGCAAGGGGGGGCACCCAGGACCTCTGCAAGTGAAGTTCCACCTCCCTTTAAGTCTAAATTCACGAGTTTAGACACCCGAAAATACCCTAAGCAAGAGAAAAAATGGCCGCCGAAAAAAACGAAAACAAGGCTACAGGACCCTAAACACGTAATATAGCACCAAGCACATACGGCTTTTCCAAAAAGATGTACGATGAAAAGATACACTTTTACTAAGGACAGAAAATCATACACAGCAGCGTCACATACACATTCGCGCCATTTATCAATGCGGAAGTACACAGCTACAGCTACCTGGCGCACGCACCAAATTTACACTACACACTGCACACATTGCTGCCACTTACACTACAGCTACAGAAACGTGCAAAACTACACTGGATGCCGCAGGAACATAGAGACAGATTGTCAGCTCTTCAGCACAATGCTTCCTGCATATATTACTTAGGAATAGGTAAAGTATATTAATGTATTCATTTATTCATTATTTCATTGGCATACAACAAGACATATACAAAAAAAAAACTCCTCTAATAACAAACAAAAAAATAAAAAAAACAGCCTCACAATGAGCGCCGAAGGTCCTCACGCTAAAAAATTAATAAAACAACATTACCTCGCTTACGATTTCAGGACCGTCAAACTAGCGACTTGCCCGTCAAAAAATTACGGCAATAAGATTGTAACCCAGGTAATGTTGTTTGTGTGCAAAATTTATTTTGTTGGTGTTTTAAGATCCTTGGGCGCTGATTGCGAGCCTTGTCCTGAGCGCCTTCAGCGCTCATCGCTTGGCTCTTGGTTGTTTGTGTGCTATGAGCAGCATTGGTGTTTTTTTTTGGTATGCCAATGAATAATTAATAAAATAATAAATTAATATACTTTACCTATTGTGAAGTAATATATGCAGCATTGTGTTGAAGAGCTGGCAATCTGTTTCATGTTGCTGCAACATCAGTGCTGTGGAGCTGCTGTGTAAGTGTCATGAATGTGTGCAGTGTGTAGTGTAATAGTGTGCGTGCGCGAGGCAAATCCGTTAGGGTAGCTGTGTACTTCCAGAATGTATAAGTTAGTGCTCTAAAATGGCGCCTAATGTGTGGTATGCGGCTGTGGCTGATTTTGCGTCCTTGTTTTCGGATGTCGTCCGACTTTTTCGGAAAATCCATAGGTGTTTGGTGGGTTTTTTGCGTGTTTAGAGTCCTGTAGCCTCGTTTTCTCGCTTAGGTAATTTTCGGGTGTCTAAACTCATAAATTTGACTTAAATCGAGGTGTAACTTTACTTGCAGAGGTCCTGGATGCCCCCTTGCTGTGGGTAAGCTTTATTTGTGTTTGTTGTGTGTATTTATTGTGTTTATAATGTTTTGCGGGTCGCGTCCTTGTTTTCGGATCTCGTACGTCTTTTTCGGAAAATCTGTAGGTGTTTGGTGGTGTTTTGCGACTTTAGAGTCCTGTAGCCTCGTTTTATTTTTTCGGCTGCCATTTTTTCTCTTGCTTAGGGGATTTTCGGGTGTCTAAACTCTTTTATTTGGTGTAACTTCAGTTTTCTAGGTCCTGGGAGCCCCCCCCCCCCCTTGCTGTAGGTAAGCTTTTTATGTATTTGTTGTGTGTATTTATTATGTTTTTCATGTTTTCATGTGCGCGGGTTTCGGGCGGTAAGGACATTTTTGCGAGGTCGTAACGAGTTTCATATTTTTGTGTGGTAAGTCCGTAAATTTTGCGAGGTCCGTAGTTGCTGGCAAGGAGCGCCTTCGGCTGTGGCTGATTTTGCATCCTTGTTTTCGGATATCATCCGACTTTTTCGGAAAATCCGTAGGTGTTTGGTGGTGTTTTGCGTGTTTAGGGTCCTTTAGCCTCGTTTTCGTTTTGTTCGGTGCCCATTTTTTCTCTCGCTTAGGTGATTTTCGGGTGTCTAAATTCATAAATTTGGACTTAAATCAAGATGTTAGTTCACTTACAGAGGTCCTGGGTACCCACCCTTGCTGTGGGTAAGCTTTTTATGTGTTTGTTGTGTGTATTTATTGTTTTTGTAATGTTTTTCGGGTTGTGCGGGTTGCTTCCTTGTTTTCGGATCTCGTACGTCTTTTTCGGAAAATCTGTAGGGGTTTGGTGGTGTTTTGCGTCTTTAGAGTCCTGTAGCCTAGTTTTTGTTTTTTTTCGGCTGCCATTTTTTCTCTCGCTTAGGGGATTTTCGGGTGTCTAAACTCTTTTATTTCGAGTTAAACTGAGGTGTAACTTCAGTTTTCGAGGTCCTGGGTGCCCCCCCTTGCTGTAGGTAAGCTTTTTATGTATTTGTTGTGTGTATTTATTGTGTTTTTCTTGTTTTCATGTGCGCGGGTTTCGGGCGGTAAGGACATATTTTTGCGAGGTCGTAATGGGTCGTAATGCGTTTCATATTTTTGTGTGGTAAATCCGTAAATTTTGCGAGGTCCGCAGTTGCTGGCAAGGACAGCAAGACACAGAGAGGTATATGGACTCACCTGAGCTCTGTAGGAGCTTCTGTCTAATATAGGCCGGGGTGATGACAGACAAAAGCAGGGTAGTCAGAATCTATAAGACCACCAGAGTATTAAGAAAACTGAAGCTTTACACGCAGTTCCCTCTATCTGCATGCACTATGAGCTGGGAGTTGTTTTTTTTTCAATAAACTTTATTGAGATTGCACCAATGTATCTACTTTCGGTGGGACTGTGAGAGGTGCAGTTGCTGTATGATACGGGACTTTTCCTTCCCGGCCATTCTGATTTGGTGATGCTGCGTTTAACAGACAGGCTCAGCTATATCTGTTAGAGCACCGTTTGGACATAGACAGCATTGTGATTGTTTTTTTTTAATTCTCACATGTACCCTGATCTGTATTACTAGGCAAGTCACCTGCAGGGGGCTAGATGTAATAAGTCAGTGTGTTTAACTGCAGCACAGAGGGTTTTGAAATTTAAAGTGACAGCAGCAGCTATTAAAAAACTGAAAATTGAACATGATAAAACATTTTTTTATTTGTTTATTATATAAATTATACAATTAAGTAAGTGATGGGGGGATTAAGTCAGTGCAATAATTTTGGCTCCTTCTCCTTCTAAGTTCAGCACATCAAGATCACAACCATTGCCAGAAGGATCTTAGTATATAATATATTTTTTTAGATAGATAGACATCTGGTAGATACACTTCTGGTAGGAATAAAATGTATACAGTATAGTGTTTATCATACTTTGTTAAGTTAACTGTTTGGCTCCAGGTCAGGTGTAGTTCCTGAAGCTGTCTTCATTAATTTTGTTATTTTTTTCCCCCCTTGGGCCCCCAGCCTGGCCCCTCTAATGCACCCCCTAACTAGTTCCACCTTGATCCTTCTCACCCGCTACCGCTCTGCTGCCCCCCCCCCCCTGCGTCTTCAGGCTGGGACAGGGAATCCACACATGTGAAGACATTCAGGATTCTCTGCCCTGAGACAACCAGCAGAGGAGGAAGCATTGCGGGAACTGGTGAGACAGAAGGGCACAGGGGGCTGGGGGATTAGGAAGTGCCAGACTGTGGGGGTCCAGCCTGGGAGGTCCAAGAGGACCGGGTAGGATCAGGAAGGTCCCAAGGGCAGAAAAAAAAAATATATACCGGAGGGGGCCCCCGAAAAAATCACATTCACTAGCTCAACTAACTGCTCTAGGTGATGCTTTTTGGATGGTTTCCTTTTGGTTTCTCAGGCTCTGGAGAAGTGTAAAGATGCTGGACTGATTAGGTCCATTGGTGTGTCCAACTTCAACCGCAGGCAGCTGGAACTGATTCTCCATAAACCGGGACTGAAGTACAAACCAGTCTGTAATCAGGTACCTGCACTATGTTCTGTATTCATCACTCATATCTGACACTAAATTATAATACTTATACTTATGTGCTTAGAGGTCTCCATTCTGTTGAAATATGCTTTATAGTTTAGGAATTTTATGTATTACCATTAGAGTAATGGGCCAACGTTCATAATTGTTGTAACGGACCCGCTGGCACTCCGACATCACATTTACCCAAGCTTGAGCCAAGGCTTCCAGAAAGGGTTAAGCAGATCTGTTTAATGAGCACCCAAAGCAACAGCACTCACACAGCCAGAGCAACTCCTCCTCAGAGAGAAACTGACAGTTGAAAACAGACAATATTTTAAAATATCACAGTTATTAAGGGTTCTAAACTGGTGTTCTAAGAGGTAGGGGGATAAAACAGTCTAACAAAATCCACTATGCTCAAATAACACAAAGTTAATAATCAATGCAAAAGTCTCTTGTGGCTGCTTCTGCCACAATGCCCCCCCAGAACCAAGCCGGCATACACAGTCTGATCCTAACGGATCTGCTTGGGGATGTCCGGAGGAGTGCTCACAGATAATTTCTTGAGTTCTGTCTGGACAACCCGTCGGCGTTAGCCCACATCACCGCCAGGCATTCCTTTTCGTTGGCGGCATAGCTTACTTCCCTGGGTCATAGTTTCCGACTTAAGTAAGCGACTGGATGCTGGCCGCCATCGGCCCCAACTTGGCTCAGCACTGCTCCCAATCCAAACATAGAAGCGTCGGAGCCTCAGAGTGTTCAGAAGATGCGGTGGTGCAGGCCTGCTGCCGTGTTACCACGGGTAGCGCTTCCTGCGTGGGTTGCTGAGAAACAAAAGCTGAGGTCAGCTCCCCCAAGTCGTTACCCAGGATGACTTCAGCTGGTAAGTCCTGCATGAGGCCCACTTCCACATTCCCCGACCCCGCTCCTCAATACAAATGTACTTTAGCAGTGGGAATTTTGTAAACTGCTCCCCCTGCCACCCGGACTGCCACATATTCTCCAGTGAGCTGGTGCTTGGGGACTAGGTGATTGCGAACCAGGGTTATGGTGGCCCCAGAATCGCGTAGACCCTGAAGGCGTTTTCCCTCTATGTGTACCCCTTGGCGGTGTCCCTGTCGGTTGTCTGCAGCTGCTTGTACTGGGTTAACCTCATGGAGGGTGCCCAAAGATTCTTCATTAGACCGGTCCCGAAGACAGGTTGTCGAGGCTCACTCTGGTAGCAGTGTACTGCTGCCCGGTTTGCAGGGGAATTAGTTGGAGTATTCCACGTGGATCGGTTTCTGTTTCTGGGACAGTGTCTCTGTATGTGGCTGCTGGTTACACTTGTGGCACCTGATGAAAGATCGGGCATTGTTGTACCGTGGAGGGGTTTGGTAGCTCCCACCACCCGGACGCAGTGCTGGGGTGGGGTTAATGGTGGGAGGTGGGTTAGCAGCTCCCAAGATGGACTGTGCCTGTGCCCGCTGTGCCCTCCTGGCATCTTGGTACTAGTCTGCCTACCTGGCAGCGTCCGTTAAGATGCGCGGTTTCCGATCCCTCAGCCAGTTTTGTAAATCCGGGGTTAACCCCTGGAAGAATTGCTCCAGTAGCAGTAATTGTAGCATGTCCTCCACTGTGGTTGCTTGTGCGGCTTGCACCCAACCTTTGTCCGCCCTAGTTAAGCGGTGTGCCCACTCCATGTGAGTATCTTTCTCCGTCTTTCGGCTTTCTCGGAACCGCTGCCGGTATGCCTCCGGGGTAATTGCATACCTGTCCAGGATCGCCTGCTTTACTTTCTGGTAGTCTCTGCTATCCTCGTCTGGCATGGTGCGGTAGGCTTCTGCTGCCCGGCCCGCTAGCTTACCCACCAACAGGGGTACCTGGTCGGCGGCGTTGATCTCATGTAATTGGCATAACCTCTCAAAGTCATGCAAGTAGCCATCGATGTCTTCGGTCTCCACATAGTTTTTAAAAGCATGGTACGGGATTTTAGGCTTCCCCGGTATTATGTGTGGTGTGATTAGGGACTCCTCTCTGGACTTCCGGTCTGCCCGCAGCTTTTCCATTATGTATTCGTGGACATCTGCCATAATCCTTTCCAAGGTTTCTGTGGGAGGCGTACATGGGAAAAAGGCCAGTCTGCTTTGGAGTTCTCTTCCAAACTCATTATGTGTGCTGTCCATAAGAGGTGCTGCAGCAGCTGCCCGGTCTCCCTCCATGAGTTCAGCAATAAGGGTAGCTTTGTTTTTATTGCTGGCAATATTTCCCAAATGGCTGTAACTGCCAAACAACGGTCTGCTGTGAGGTTTGAATCCCGTTGCTGCCACCAATTGTAATGGACCCGCTGGCACTCCGACTTATCACATTTACCCAAGCATGAGCCAAGGCTTCCAGAAAGGGTCAAGCAGGTCTGTTTAATGAGCACCCAAAGCAACAGCACTCACACAGCCAGAGCAACTCCTCCTCAGAGAGAAACTGACAGTTGAAAACAGACAATATTTTAAAATATGACAGTTATTAAGGGTTCTAAACTGGTGTTCTAAGAGGGAGGGGAATAAAACAGTCTAACAAAATCCACTATGCTCAAATAACACACAGTTTATAATCAATGCAAAAGTCTCTTGTGGCTGCTTCTTACACAATTGTAAATAATAGTAATCAGTTAAAGCAAAATTTCATCATAAAGTACATATAATTTAGATATTTTGTGAGAAATCTTTCATTGAAAATTGCTGTTTTTCCCCTCATCCTTAAAATTGAGCTCCTCCCTTTTTTTACAAGCGTATACTATCACTTTCCTCCATGGAGTAAATTACACTCTGCAACCATCAAGGCTCTGCAGGTGGTGCAACGCACCAGGGCCCTCCTCTGATGGGGGCCCAGCTATGGAAAGGGGTCTTTGGGGGCTGCAGCTATGGGAAAGGGTCTTTGGGAGGAGTGCTGTTATAGGATAGGGTACTAGGGAGGAGACTTTACTTTTTTGAAGACATTGGTTTTAATAAGTTGTAACAAGTTCCACATCTTCTCTCTGCAGGTGGAATGTCATGTGTATTTGAACCAAGAAAAATTGCTGCAATTCTGCAAGTCCTATAACATAGTACTTGTAGCATTCAGTGCTCTGGGATCCAGCAGAGATGAAACATGGTAACAAGCAGCTTTCACCACGATCTCATGTACAAAGACACTTGATTATGACATAGGTTGCCAAATAATTTCAACTTTTCAACAGTAACCTAGATGTATAATCAGAGTATTGCAGTATATATACCTATTTTATTGGACAAACATTTTAGTTAGAGTGACAAGCTTACGAGCATGGCTTCTAACTTGCAAGTCTCGAAAGCTTGTCACTTTAACTAAAATGCGTGTTGTGTTAGTACATGTCACGTGTACATAGGGTGTGAATGTAAATTCTTTAAGAGGGCATATGGTATTAAGTGAGTGAGTTGTTTTTTATATGATGTGTATATGGAGGTATATTTTTTTAACATATTCCTGACAATTGTACTGTGTTTATGTGAATAAATAGATATGAGATAAACATATAAATAGCAGAGACATACTGCAATACTCTAATAATTATTTATCTATATATATAATATATATATTTTGTTAAACTAATATACTTATTTAGTTATATAGATCAATTATATGACATATTTTAGACAATTTAAAAAATACAAGTGGAAAGCATTGATTTACAATTAATGACTTACTAATGTAACCATTTTATGAAACAACACACTTTAAAGTACACCAACACACTCTGCCTTAAAAAGTATGTTTAAAAGTGAATCTACTTTTATTATTTGAACTATGTATATATTGAATAATTATATGAACTGGTTAATTTAAAATGATATATATAATTGAATAATCAGAGTATTGCAGTTAATAGTGATACCTTTTTTATTGGACAAACTTGTTCATGATATAGTGACAAGCTTTCAAGAGATAATGCTCTCTTTTTCAAGTCAAAAAGCAGCACTGATACTAAAAACATTAAACAGAAAAAGCAGAAAAAGAGGAACAATTTTAATAAAAATTGAAAAAACAAAACAAAAATTAATTAATTGGGCAGAGTTAAGTGAGAAACTTGTAATTAATGTCCTGATAGGTCAGTATGTAAGTCTATAGATCAGGTTGTAGATATGAACACAGCAGAGTAAAAATAAAGAGCAATACATTTAAACATAGCATGTAGCTAATCAAAACAGCAATAGAAGGGGCCGGGGGGGGGGGGGGGGGTATTTGGAATGTGTGTGAGCTATAAGACATTAAGATAGTGGGCCAGAAAGCCTAAACCAATATTAATGCCCATATCCATTGTATCTTTATGATTGAGCTTCGTTGGAGGTTCATTCGCATGTGTTGTTTCTGGCTGGTTTCCCCAATGTAGCACCCCCTTTCACATACAGTACATTGTATTATGTAGACTACATTGGAGGATGTACATGAATATGACCCACTGATGTTGTAGGTCTTGTTGTTGTGTGTGGCTGTGTCCTCTTTGCAGATGTGTTGGCATAGTTTGCAGCACCTTTTATTGCATGGCTTGGGGCCATGTTCTCTGTTATGTTGTTCACTTGGCAATCTTCTGTTCACCAATGTTTGTCTTAAATTTGGTAGCTGCCTAAATGCAAGAATGGGGGGTTTGGGGAATATGTTTCAATTGTACATATATTTCACTGTATATGTTTGAAAAATTCTAACTGAGAGCATAATTATCATAATAATAAGCCTTCCATGATGCTTTGATAGAAATTGTTTGTGTTTGAGAGGGGCATTTACATTCATGTAGGAGCTGGGCTTGGAGATATTGTAGCAAGCTGCTTGCTTCTGAACATGTCCTTGGGAAGTGTGTAGGTGTCATTTATCAAAACCTCTAATCATTAACAAATCCCTCACACCTTTCCTTCTTTAGATATGTCTGATTTCTATGAGTCCTATTGAAAGCACTGACACAAAGAATGACACATTTCAGCTGAGTAGTTCTTTGCATTTAACAACTCCTTCCACCTATAGGAGCAATAAATAGAAACAATTATGGTGCCTCCCATTGCAGCATGATTCTGCAGTATGTAAATAAAGCAAAAGCTGCATTTTTTCTACTTTCTAAGACAATTTGTCTTGGTCAAGTGTAGTTCTTGAAAAGTGCATATTATCTACAGTGGCCCTTTTATCGTCACTGAGTACGCTGGATGATTTATCCTGTGGTTACTTCTTTTTCCAGGATAGATCAGAACTCTCCTGTCCTCTTAGAGGATCCTGTATTGGCTGCAATTGCTCAAAAGCACAACCGGACCATCGCTCAAGTGGCCGTACGGTATCTACTACAGAGAGGCATTGTTGTTCTTGCTAAGAGCTTCAATCCAACCAGGATCAACCAAAACTTCCAGGTAATAATGGGTAAGATTTTAATTGTGAGTGTCAGTGAGTTTGGTAAACCAAATATTAGCAATTAAATATTATTAAATATCATTCTCGTGCTGGAATACCTATTCACGACCCATTTTCAATGCCCTGGCTGAGGGAAGGAGGTTCTCACCCAAGATTTGATGGTACATGGCCCCGTCCATCATCCCTTTGAGGTGCAGTTGTCCTGTCCCCTTAGCAGAAAAACACCCCCAAAGCATAATGTTTCCACCTCCATGTTTGACTGTTGGGATGATGTTCTTGGGGTCATAGGCAGCATTCCTCCTCCTCCAAACACGGCAAGTTGAGTTGATGCCTAAGAGTTCGGTTGTGGTCTCATCTGACCACAACACTTTCACCCAGTTCTCCTCTGAATCATTCAGATGTTCATTGGCAAACTTCAGACGGGCCTGTACATGTGCTTTCTTGAGCAGGGGGATCTTTCTGGTGCTGCGTAATTTCAGTCCTTCACAGCGTAGTGTGTTACCAATTGTTTTCTTGGTGACTATGGTCCCAGTTGACTTGAGATCATTAACAAGATCCTCCCTTGTAGTTCTGGGCTTATTCCTCACCGTTCTCATGATCATTGAAACTCCACGAGGTGAGATCTTGCATGGAGCATCAGACCGAGGGAGACTGGCAGTTATTTTGTATTCCTTCCATTTGCGAATAATCGCACCAACTGTTGTCACCTTCTCACCAAGCTGCTTGGTGATGGTCTTGTAGCCAATTATAGCCTTGTGCAGGTCTACAATCTTATCCATGACATCCTTGGACAGCTCTTTGGTCTTGGCCATGGTGGAGAGTTTGGAATCTGATTCATTGCTTTTGTGGACTGGTGTATTTTATACAGGTATCAAGCTGAGACTAGGAGCACTCCCTTTAAGAGAGTGCTCCTAATCTCAGCTTGTTACCTGTATAAAAGACACCTGGGAGTCAGAAATCTTGCTGATTGGGGATCAAATACTTGTTTCTCTCATTGACCTGCAAATCAATTTATAACTTTTTTGACATGCATCTTTCTTTTTCTTTTTTTTGTTATTCTGTCTCTCACTGTTAAAATACACTTACCATTAACATTATAGACTGATCATTTCTTTGTCAGTGGACAAACGTTCAAAATCAGCAGGGGATCAAATACTATAATACAAATACATCCCTTCTCCCTCTTCCCTCCCTCTCTCTTTTTCTCCCACTCTCTTTTTCTCCCTCTTCCTCTCCCCTTCTCCCTCTTTTCTATCTCTCCTTATCGCTTCCTCTCCCTCTCGCTACGTCTCCCTCTCTCTTCTCTCTCTCCCTTGTCCCTTGTCCATTTTTCCTCTCCCTCTCCTTTCTATCTCTTCCTCCCTCTCTCTTCCCATGTCTCTATCTCTCTTTTCTCTGTCTCTTTCTCTCTCTCTCTGCCCATCCCTATCTCTACTTTCTCTATCTGTCCATCTCCCTCCCTCCTTTTTATTTCTTCCTCCCTCTCTCCCCCCATGTTTCTCTCTCTCTCCCTCCATCTCTCTCTCCCTCCCTCTCTCCCTCCCTCTCTCTCTCCCTCTCATTTTCTCTCTCCCTTTTTTCTCCCTCTCTCCCTACCTCTATCTCTCTCTCTCCAGCTCACTCCCTCCCTATATTTCTTCTCTCTCTCTGTCCATCTCCCTTCCTCCTTCCCCTCTCTCCTTTCTATCTTATCCTCACTGTGTCTTCTCATGTCTCTCTCTTCCTCTCTCTCATACTCTCTCCCTCCCTCTTCTTTTTCTCTCCATCTCTATCTCTCCTTTCTCTCTTTCTCTGTCCATCTCCCTCCCTCCTTCCTCTCTCTCCGTTCTATCTCTTTGTCCATCTCTCTTCCCATGTCTCTCTCTCTCTCCCCATCTCTCTCCCTCTCCCTATTATTTTTTTTTATCTCTCTCCCTGCTCTCTCTTTCTCTCCCCATCTCTCTCCCTCACTATCTCTCCTTTCTCTCTCTGTGTCCATCTCCATCCCTCCTCTCTCTCCTTTCTATATTTTCCTCCCTCTCTTTCCCCCCATGTCTCTCTCTCCCTCACTCCCCTTGTCTCTCTACCTCACTCCCCTTTGTCTGTCTGACTCTTTCTCACTCCCTTGTCTCTCTACCTCACTCCCCAGCAACAAGCTGGAGACAGACATCTTGGAATGTGATGCAAGATGGACATTAGGAAATTTATGGAATCCCAGTTGGACTGTTCAACATCCTACAAGGAGATGTTGTGAAAGTGATGCTTGCATTATGCTAACCCATTTTGAAAAATCCACAGTGGCCAGTGTATGTGGGTCAAGGATCCACTGTCAGAACTAAACATGCAACAACTGAATGGCTAACATTTGGAAAGTAGTATGACAAAGTTGTATATTATATGTCTTATTTATTCAACTTATACACCGAGTACATCATGCATTAGGCCGGGCTGGACAAATCCAAAGCAGAAATCAATAATGCTGGGAGAAATATCACAAACCTCAGATATGCTGATCATAATACTCTAATGGCTGAAAGGGAAGAGGAGCTAAAGGGCCTATTGATGAGTGTAAAAGAAGACAGTGCAGCTGGTGTGCTGCTCACCATTAAAAACAAGAAGATCATGGCATGCAGCAATCTCAAATCCTGGCAAATAGGTAGGGATGAAGTAGAGGCAGTGGCAGATTTAATTTTACTGGGATTTAAGATCTCTGCATGAGAGCCATGAAAATAAAAACACGATTGTGGGTAGGAAAGCTAAGTCTGGACAAGCTATGAAAATGTAAATATATTAGACCATCAATAAAGGAAATCAAGACAAATTGTTCACTGGAAGGTTTGATCATGAGTCTAAAAATGAAAAATGTGGGCGATATCATGAGAAGATTCCCTAGACTAGATGCTGATGCTGGGAAAGATTAAAGACATCTGAAGAAGGGGACGGCAGAGGTGAAGATGAATAAATGAGATAATTGAAGAAGTGAATGTGATCTTGAGGGAGCACAGATGGGTACAAAGGTTTAGACATGATTGAATGTGTATGACTGTGTTTGCATGCTCTCTCACCCTCAGTTATGGTCTCTCTCTCACCCATGTGCACTCTCTCATGCATGCCCTCTCGCACACAAGCCCCACTTACAGACTCACTCTTATTCACACAATCTCACTTGTGGATCCTGTGGCCTTACAGAGAAACGCAGTGTTCCTCATAACCTAGTTTGGGAAAATTATACTAATTGTGCCCTGAACCCACCACCTTTACTGTAAAGTACCAACTTTCCCTTGGTGCTTCAGCCATGTTTTAAGTACAAGTCCTCTTGTTCTAGGATTTATGTTTCTCAAATTAAAAGAACATTGTGGAGAACATTAGAGATGCTTGCCAAGTTCAAGTCCTGTTTTTTCCAGTTGATTTAAAAGAAAGTATGTAACATATAAACATAACTGGTTTCTTGGTATGTTATCGGTATGATACTGATCTGCACTTTCAGGTTTTTGACTTCCATCTGCCTGAAGAAGATATGAAAACTATTGACGGACTAAACAGAAACATGCGCTACGATGAGACGATTATGTGAGTAGGACACTAACCCCATTACGCTTATGCACCACAATATAATATCCACCCCCTTATAAGCACAAAATACATGTTGCCTCTCAACCAGTTACAGAAAAGACATCCAAGGTTATAGTCTTTGATTTGCTTAAAAACCAACATGGGATTCTCATTTGAAAAGAGAAGTGGGTGGGGAAAGGGGCAACATGTATTCAGTGCTACTTTTAAATTAAAACAATAAAAGGATTGTTCTTATTATTTTACATGATGATTATAATAAAGATAATAAAAATGCTTTACCACATAACTTTAAAAAATTAAGTACAATTTTATACACAACCTCAATTAAGAGGCAAACAGCATTCCATGTTGTCGGCTTTTTTTCTTTCTTTTAATACTCCTTTTTAAATGTAAGTTACATGATAAAAGACAGTTAACATAAATATTATTAAATTTTAAATGTATAATAATTATTTAATATTTAATTACATTTTTCTATTTGCATAGATAACGAAAACACAAATAGTTAATTTAAAACATACAGTACCACTGTGCCACTGACCTATAACATTTTATTAGTTTCCACAGTAAGGTGCCCCAATTGCTAATTAATGCGTCTTGTTTTTGTTATCTTAGGTGGAAAGACCATCCCAAGTATCCGTTCCATGATGAATATTAGAAAGCCTATATCTGAAAACAGCTGGATTTGATTTGCCGTAATCGTCAACCGAAGGCACCAGTCACCAGCTTACTTCAAACCTCAGGGGTCACTGCCAAAATACAGAGCTATGAATGTTATAAAAAAACTATACTACATTAAAACCTACAAGGTATAAGCTACACATAATCATGTAAAGCAGTCAGAGAAAAGTGCAAAAACTGTAAAACGCTCTTTATTTAATGATCTTTTAACTACTGTTTATAATTGCTTTTAAATACTACAGTGATAGCGACCTCCATTTAGCTGCATCAGCCAATATATTGAGTTTATAGGGAGAAAATGGCCTTGGACAGATTATAAATTACAAGCTCACTCTAAACGCTTATATAGTACTCTACGTCTGGCGATGGACATTTGTAGGACGCTTATGATTTTCTTAAACATATTTTATGAATTTTGTGTACTTACAGTTTTATAACACATAGCCTAAAGTAAAAATGTCAATTATTGTATAAATGCTAACTTTTGTCTAATTTTATTTTGACAGTCATGCTACGTCTTTATAGAATGTAGCAGTTTTTAGTTAACAGTCAAACAACACTTTTTTAAAGTTAAAAATCACTGCAAGTACGAATAAACATTTTACAGAAGATATAAAGAAATCCACACACCTTTACTGAAAGCTACTGATTTTTGTGATGTATAACCAGAAATCAACATAAATTACGTCACATATTTTTCCATATTTAATATGGCCTTGCAACCAACAATTCCTGAGAAAAATAAACAGATTATTATTAGGAAAATAGTTGAAAGTAGTTGTGTACAGAGGTATACAATAACATTCAAACTATATACAAAGGTAAGAAACATGAAGGTGTCATCAGTGAAAGTGATTCTGATTAACCTAAAGAAAAAATGTCTGTTCCTGAAGGAATTCCTTGAAAATGTCATGGTTGCATCCTACTGGGATAGCCATAGTCTGTAGAAAGCTGGAAAAACATCTACAGGATCTTATTGTTGAAAGATACTAATCAGGAGAAGGGTAGAAAAATAATATGAAAGGAATTGGATGTTCTGTAAAGGACTTGGAAGACTGGCATCAATAAGCAGGGAAAATGTGAAACCACAGGGGCATTGCCAAGATCAGGAAGACCACAAAGTCAATGACAGGACAAGAAAACTTATCAGGGACGCAACAAAAAGCTGCAGGAATTTCTGGAAAGTACTGGCCACTCCTTGCATGGGACAACAATGCCCCATAGTTTGTACAAATCTGGACTATGAGGTAGGCCCGGCAAGATCGAAGTCAATTACCCCAAACCATGGTGAGAAATGTCTTATAGTCAGATGAGAGAAAGCTTAATTTTTTGGGGGGGGGACTAAATTCTAAAATGTGTGCTTGCTGCAAAGACAGCTCATCATCCAAACATCATACCTACTATGAAAAATGGTAGTGGCATCATCATGATTGGCTGCTTCTCTTCAGTTCGGACATGGCTCTAATCATGGGATACATTAGATTACAGAGTAGCTCCAAATATCAAAGTATTTTGGCATAAAACTTGAAGATGAAGAGGAATTTCACCTCCCAACATAAGACCCAAAGCGTACATCCAAGAAAACCAAGAAATGGTTTAAGAAAAGGAAATCTTGGAATGGCCCTGTCAGAGCCCAGACCTCAATCCCATAGCAACCTTTGAAATAACCTAAAGAGGGCTGTGCTCAGGTGCACTTGCCATAACTTTTTTGTCCCCCCCCAGCAGTGTTGTGCTGCTTTCATTAGTTGGCGCAACTGTGCTGCGCCAGCAATTTGTTACATTTTTCTTAGAGTGAGGGCAAGACTTAGGGTTTAGGTTTAGGGGTTATGGTTCAGGTTTATGGTAGTGGCAGATGATAAGCTTTACACAGCCAAAATGGTGCACAGTAACCCCTAACCCTAAACCCTATGTCTAATCCTAAACCTAACTTTAAAGAAATTGAACAAAGCCTCTGCACTGTACCGTTGCTCCACCTAGTGGATGCTGCGCACCATTGTTGGTAAAGATGAAATGGGGAAGCACCCAACTCTTTTTGCAAACAAGTGTGCAGTAAAATTCCAGGTGTGCAAAGTTGATAGATCCTCCATAAATTATTATTTAGGGGGTTGGGGGTGCACACTTATGCACACATGATGTTGTATTGTTATTTTATTTGTAATGACTTTTCCTAATATTTTCATTTTTCTCTGGAATTTTGTTGGTTGCAAAGTAACATTACAAAGACCTCAAATTTCAATAAGGGTGTCCTCTGTAGATCTTTCATCCTTTGCCTCTGGGGGCCATAAGGCTTATGAGTTGTCCAAGTTCCTTTCAGTCCTACTTTTCCGATCATCTAATTTCCCTTCATTGCTTGGACCTGAACCAGATTGCAATGCTGACTGTCTCTTCAAATGAATGTATGCAGATAGATATGAGTTCCTTCACACCTGTATGGGAGTGTCTCTGACTTACATGCCTTCCTATTTACAGCGATTCATTTAATTTATAAAGTACCGAACAAGTACTACTTTAAATATACAGAAATTAACCAATGCCATCAACATCTTCAAAATTTGAGCCCTAAATAATTGAGTAAAACTGTTAAAAGTTTACTTACATTTATATCACATATTATAGTTCTGCAATGAGCTCATTGCAGCCCTCACGATGAGCGACGCAGGAGCTCATCACCAGCGGCGCAATACTTAGGCTGCATTGAGCCCCAAAGGCGCTCCTAGCAGGGCTTGTGATGTACGCTGTACATGCACTGTGCACCTTGCAAAAATCCGACATTAGCGGCCGGACCATGGAACTCGAAAGACCTAAAAATAACAACAAATATGCCTCAAATGAACTTACACACTCACAGACAGCACAGTGGGAGAGGCAGGTAGCCTGTAAGTGAGGTTGCAAGTTAATTTGGCCCATGTTTGCCAATTTTTCAAGAACGAAAATATCCTAAGTGAGAGAAAAAATGACTGCCGAAAAAATGCAACACAACGAAAAGGAGGCCGAAAGACGTAAAACTAGCCCGGAGAACGTGAAAATGAGCCCTAAGCTTTAAAACTTAACGCAAGCCAGTAACACTTAATCCAAGCCACTAACATTAACACAAGGCAGTAACACTTAAACTGAGACAGTAACACAACCCAAGATAGTAACACTCAAGCGTGACGCATATAAACTGAAGGCGCTCATTGCAATCCACGCGATGAACGCCGAAGGTGCTCATCGCGGGGCTTGCAAGGAATGCCGAAGGTGATCATTGCAAAGCAGGAAATTTGTGGTTCCCAATGAGCTCGAGCCATGCATTGAGCGCCAAAGGTGCTAAGCGCGGGGCTCGCAATGAACGCAAAAGGTGCTCAGAGGGCCCAAAGCCTCGCATTGTGTGGCAAACAGCATTGCCAGGCTTACGATTTTACTCCTGTCATTTATGCTAGTTAGATATGTTATTTATAAGGCACATTTTGCACCCACCTGAAGACCCACTTGTTCTCTTTCCAACCCTGATACAACCTAGAGCCTCCAACTTCTCCTTATCCTCCGGCTTGACCAGTTGTTCTTCTGACCCTGCTTTTTCCTCTGGCTCATTACACAATTTCATTGACGAATCCTAAGCTAAATCTATGCTCATCTTATTATGTTCAGCTAAATGTTACCCTCTATATCTCAAAAAATGATCTACCGTTTTATAATTATGTAAATTGCCTTGGATTAAAGTTCTATATACAAATGTAAATAAATAAACTACTGTATTCAATTTTGATTTAATGTACCACACATGTTGCCTTTGTCTCAGGTTAGAAATCTGAGAGAAATAGGAGGAATCATGTAATGCAGATCTCTATAATTATTTATCTTTATTTATAAAATGCCAGCATTCTCCATAGCACTATTTATAAAGTAGAATAAAGTACTGTGGGTACAAATAGCGAATAACAAGTACAATAAAACAAAAATGTGATACAAATGGGTCAGCAGAACTGAGGGACCTACTCTGAAAATCTTACATTCTAGAAGGTACAATCTAAAAGTTTTATTGAAGGACTGGCATTTTGACACTACAACTCAATAGATGGGTAAGTCCCAGTATGATAACCGCTCTCAAGCTACAGACAGATTAGCAGTCCAAGATGGAACCCACCATGGCACAAGTAGTTAGTTAAATATAAGTTTTTTAAAACATGTTTTTATGCTCCTAACTTACATACATAGCCAAGATGAGGAAGATCATCCAAAGTTAATAAATGAGCTGCAAGAATTTCTGGAAAGTGCTGGTCACTCCTTGACAACAATCTCCCATATCTTGTACATAATGTTGCTAATGTTGTTAGCTTTTTACAAACTACACAATAATGTGGATTTTTTTCCCGAAACGACAGTTGTTGTTTAAGTCATGTTAATCCAATGTTTTGTTTAGCATTTGTCACGTGAGTTTGAAGGAAATCTCCATAACATACAACTGCTTTGTTGTCTAGAAATAATAAAATGAAAGATTACTGGGTGCAGTTGGGAATCAAGGAGTGTGATTGTGTTTGTATAGTTGCTGCCTGTGTATAAGCAAATACTCTGGGGAGGATAAGACTGTAATCACCTTTTACTATGAACGAGCAAACTATCGATTTTCAGGTACATTCTTCAGAAATGTTATTAATTGCTCTCTGTATTCATACAAAGAGAGAGGAATTGGCTACATCACCTAAGAAAATATCTAAAAATGTTCCATATATTACCAGGTAAATTATTGGTTGGATGCTGCTAGAAGTCAACTATATTGTGAAAACCATATCAAAAAGAAAAAACAGGGTTTATTAATCCACTCTTGTAGATCCAACCAACTGAACAGCAATAAAATCTGATTGTTGAAAATATAATTCTCAACTGGATAATTAAAAAGCAGTTATTAGTCATATAAATATTGTCTATTATAGTGTATACAGCTTTTAATTCTTGTACCACTTTCAAAATACCCCTTGGCACTATTCCAAATCTGGGCTACGTTCTTTCCCCCTAAGAAATATATATAGAGATATTGGATACCTGAATATATCAACCAACAGTTTGGACATTTCCAAGGTTATAAAATCAATAACAAGATTATTGATTCTTACTAAAAAGCACAGTTAGATTTATTATATAAAAAAATTCAGGAAGTAGCTTACTATGGGCCTCATTCTATTAATGGCCGTAAAATGGCCGCAAAGCTGCGATTCCTTGCAGCCATCTTCCGGCCCCGTGTAGAGCTACTGCTACCTTACTATTCAAATGGACGGCGCCGCAAGGATATATCCCTTACGGCCGGCTGCACATCATGCAAACGGCCGCAAGCGTTTTTCCTGCGCCCGTAAATCTTGTTTTCCGGCCGCAAAGTCAGAAAACTGTAAATGCAAATATAAATTCTAGATGGCACTGTAAAGCTCCGTAAATGCTAGGCATCATAATGGGGGACATGAGGATTAATAGCAACACCCTCTCAAGCTTGCACATCGCCCAAATCCGATATATCATTTACGGTTTATTTTCCGTCCCTTAGTGCCGCGGGCTCGTCCTTGTTAAAACCCGTACGGGTTCGGAGGTTGCGGGCCGCAAACAAAGCATTGTAGAAGCCAATATATATTCAATCCAGCACTGCAAAGCACTGTAAATGATGGGGAACATAATGGGGGGGCATGAGGATTAATAGCAAAACATTCTCAAGCTTGCACATCGCCAAAGTGTACTTTGATTTTAAAATCCGTCCAAGTCCCACGGACTTCAATGATCAAGCCCGTAGCTCGTTTATTCAAGCCCGTAGCTCCCTATTCAAACCCATGCGTTTTGCATGATAGATGAAGTTGAAGATCTTTATTTGCGGATTTGAGAGTAGGGGAATGTTGAGCTATTAATTCTAAAACCAAACATCACTTTCACTTCTAATAAAAGTACAGGATGGCTTTTCTATGCTACGACTTGTAAGTAAGCCCTTTACGACCCGTAGGTCTATTTTACCCATTTACGGACTTGACGGAGGCTAATCCCGCAGCCTTTGCGGGTCTGAGGTGCTCCAAGCCCTTGGGACTTTGTCCACGGACATTTGACATGAATTGAACTAAAAATGATTTTCAGGTTTGAGTGTAGGGGAATGTTGTGCTATGAATGCTAACACCTACAATCACTTTATAGTCTCCTCGGAGTGCAGGATGGCTTTATTATGGCTTTATTATGTGCTTAATTGGGTGCTAGCGGGACCTTTTTGGTGCAAGTAAGCTGCGGCTCGGTTTTAGATAATTACGGCCATGACGAGAGGGTTTACATAGCAATTGAATAGCAACCGGGGCTTTCTTGTGGCCGAAACTCTTGCGGCTGTGTAAGATCAAAGGCTTTCCTGCTGGACCGGTCACAAGCCTGCCGGAGCCCTCGGCCGCAAGGGAAAAGAATAGGCAAATAGCCTGCGGCCGGTCCTTGCGGCCACGCATCTCCTACGGCCGTTAATAGAATGAGGCCCTTTGTGTTTAATTTTTAAAATATGTTTTAACCTTTTTATATATATATATATATATATATATATATATATATACATTATATATATATATATATATATATATATATATATATATATCAATACAAATCATAACTTTTAAATTATATCATTTGTTTATTCTATATAATTAATAGTGGAGTTATCTATGAAAAGAAGGGTGTCTCTTGTTTCAAATTTAACCTCTGCCTTGCATCACACGTAATCTTCAGCGGTTTGTTAATAAAGGCTTGTCTCAGCCTTTGTGGAATGAACAACATCTTGGCTAAAGTTCAAATGATCGAGGAACATTTTAAGCATTCACTTGCCAACTTCAGAGAACTAAACAAAACCACACAGCAAAGATCAATAAGCATTAATTCAGTGTGTAGCTACCCTAATTCCACACAATTAATGATTCTGACATTTCTAAAACACTCTGAGCCTATTCAGACTGGCATAATTGTGTCTTGATAACTCCAGCTCAGATTTCTGGAAAACTTACTGGTACCATGCAATGAAGCCAGCTGATATTTTGGTAAGTGAGGAATATGCCTAACCCCCTATTGTTTTGCCACTGATTGGTCATCTGGAATACAAGCTCCAATTGAATGATAAACCAGGTTGTGTGACACACTTTTCTGGATGATTTGAATAAACACACAATAAATATGCTGGCTGGAGTTAGCCACTGCATTGGGTCCTAGATTGAGAAATCGAAATTGTTTGCCAAGGGAAAAGCACAGTGCTGTTTGGAATAAAATTATTACTTGAACCTCTGATATGTTCAATTGAGGTTTCGGGAGATCCGGTAGCCCGTAAGTGAGATCACAAGCTAATTTGTTATTCAATTGGTGTCTTTTTGCGAGGTCCTAACGGCTTCCGGGTTATGGCCTTGAAAAAATGGCGATGGTTAAACTCGTAAATTACAGCCTCCAGAAGCCTTTAATCTTTCACTTTCACAAGGCTAAAATCACAAATTGCTATTCAATTGCTCAATTTCCCCAAGCCCGCAAACATTTTCCCACCCGTAAAAATGGCAAATGAAGGAGAAAATCCCACGAGTACTAGAGAGGACCCGAAAGGGGGTTAACACCTATTTGTAGCACTGTAAAGGCAAATAAAAAAAACAATACTGCACTGTAAATAACTGTGAAAGCGATGACAGACATTAGAATTAATTGCACAACAGTCTCAAGCCCGCAAATCGGCAAGAAAAATATTTTATTTTTTTGTGTCATTTTGGGGTTAAATCGATCTTGGCTATCAATGAGTTAATACATATCAGACCATTCCTATGGACTAGAACCGTATTGGCATTCATTTTAATAATTCTTTATTTTGCAGGTTTGCGAGTCTAATCGTATATCGGACCCCCAAACCTAGTTGATTCACATGTAACCTCCATGTTTTACTGCCGTAATAATGACAGTCTCATTTTCTATTGGCTGATTCGAAATGGGAGGTTACGGGCTTGCTGAATTGATCATGTTCCCGCCCTGAACTGCAACAACACAGTGCATGGTTTATGGTTTTGGCTTTTGAGACCTCAACTTGCGGCCTTGAGCAATTGAATAGCATCGAAATGGGAGACGAACGGGAGCCTGCGATCGAGTTGCGGGCTTCAAATTGAATATGGCCCAAAGTGTTGAGCCCGAACCAAGTTCAAGAAGAGAAAATTACCTTGTTCCTGTTAAAAAGTTTAAGGATAAAACATTGTTGAAGCCCGTGCAGTTAACATTGCCACATAAGAGGCAGAGTATTACAAAGCTCTGACAAAATTCCCGATTATCAAAATCATTTGAACTCTAGGCAAAAGAATCAGCAAATCTTTCCATATGGTTAACTGTGCTAGCCCTCAAGTACCTAACTTATCCAGCAACTACAGTCCAATGTGACACTTATTCCCCCTTGTAAGGTAGGTCAGAAAAGGCAGCGCTAACACATGAAATGCATAAATAGCCAATTATTTTTTTTACAAGGTCCACCAAGATCCAATTGTATTTGGGGAAAATGTATTCAAGGCACAGAGTCCATAGCTTTTTAAGTAAACACATATTTTATTAAAACCTCACTGAAAAGGGTACAGGAAGGAACGTTACTTATGGAATGGCATTACCATTATCTAAAAGCCTATTTAAGATTATGAAAGCTTTAAGAGGGATATATAAAATGTAATATCCTTATTTTGACCAAGATCTCCCCTCTTCGTGAACAACAAGCAGGGCGATACAACAATGACCAGGGGGATCCATCAGTTCAATTTCATAATTCCTGTCAAATTTATGGATATGATTTACTTGTTTTCATATTATTATGTCTTGTATTAGATAAGACCATAACAATGTGATTATAAAGCCAATTAAAAAAATCATTTTCCATTTAAATGTGATATGTGAAGTGTGAACTCCAAAGGTTTTGACCTTTGAAATGCAGAATATTAGTCAATAAATCATGTTCTTTTGTACTATTCTTGCAAAAATGATATAATTTCAAAATCATTTATGCTTTACTGTCTTTAATTTAGTTAGTGAAGTCATTATTGATTCTATACCTCTGATGTCCAGTATGAAAAACTTAAAGGGAAACTGTAATGCTCCATCTCTAGTTTTAACTTAACATTTATTCTGTTTAAAAAAGTGCTTATCTTCTGGGAGAAAATATACAGTGGAACCTCTATATTCATCAATTAGTCAAACTTTTTTAGGCAAAAATGCTCCTATATTCAACCAAAAATACAATATTAGTTGCAAAATTAAAAAAAAAAAACTACAGAAAAATACAAAATTGGACAAGTTCTTTGCTAAATCGAATGCGAATGAAACAGAAAATGGACATTGGGATTACCTGATGTTTAATGGAAGGTGACTCCCCGTCTAAACAATAATTCCTTTGCTCCTCTTCAACTTCTGCCATTATCACTCAGTAAAAGTTCTGGTTACATTTTCATTTATTTATGACAAATATAGAGGTTCCATTGTACACTGATCTGCTGGTTTTATCACCATCTTTAGGCTGGAGCTCTTCTTATATTTTTTTAACTAGCGCAGGAAGTGCTCAGACTTTGCAATAAAAGTTGTGCCGTAAACAGGCAGCAAACACTGGGATAAGCTTAAAACAAATGGAAGGAGCTTTAGCCTATTTTTAGTGCACATTTTGCATCACTATGTTAAGACAGCACAATAATAACCTGTCACAACACAATGGTCGATCCCTAGATTAAGGTGAATTGGTACTTTTTACTATCATATCAATGGATGACCTGCATCACTACTTTGAGACAGCGCTTTGATTGGCTTAGTAGGATGCAGTGGGTGGGATTTAGTGTATTTAAGTGGCATTCCTGAGCGCCATATTGTTTTTCCTGCATTGTTTTTACTATGTTCAGTGGTGATCAAGCTGTATGTGAAATGCGTACACTGCAACAATATGTTGCTTTTCATTTCTATTTTTTTATGGAGGTTGTTTTGTCATGGAATTACTAGCTAAATTATTGAGATTATATGTCATGAGTGGTTGAGAGTAGGGAAGTTGGGAGGTGGCTGTCAGAAAGTCGGCCAATTTCCCTGTTATGTCTCCTAGACTGAGACCACTTTTTCATATTGTCCCATATTTTTGCTAGATGGTATATGTTATGTTTGATCATCTAGGTAAATAACATATTTGCGTCTACCCAAATGTGGTGTTATTCACCAGTTGTTTTTAATGATTGAAATAAAAGTTAATTTGTTCAGGTTATTTCCCTGGATCAGAGTGCTCCTACTGGAAAAGGGTTTTCTATTTATCCATTTTTTGATTATTGCATAATTTTTACCCTGGGAGGCACCTGTAATAATATATTTACATAGGACCCTGTTGGGAATGGTGTTGTAAATAAACTACATTTTTTTCTTAGCTGTTCTGTCACCCAAAAATCTATTTGTTTTTTAGGTTATTCTTACAGAGTATGAAAAACTGGTTATTTGTTATTGCAAATAAGCTGCTCACACATATTAATTAGCTGATTTGATGTGCTAATTAGGATTACAATAAATGTCTGTCTCTTTAGTGGTCAAAATAAAGATGTGCAATGTTATCTGACTGTTCAATAAAAAATGTTTCAGAGATGATTTACTGTAGAGAAAAAAATGTGAGTAAAATATATAGACAGTTTTTAATGCTGTTTAAAATTATATCAATTTCATGTTGGGGTGAGAATTCCTTTCTATGACTAATGTAAATTCCCTTTTTTATCTGTATACAATGTTCTTAGTAATTTGGTGTTATAATTGGAGTTAGTGTTTGGGAATAGGATTGCAGGATAGGGCTGGAGTTTGGGTCATTTGGAACAATCATTTTGCCTTGAAATGGATATATACATACATTATCTATAAAATATGGAGGGTCATATTTAAATTAGGAATGCATATACAATGCTTAATACACTGACACAGATTTATCTATGAAAATTGCTGCGTGACTTATTCACCAAATTAGTAAATAAAATATATCACAGGATATATAAACATCCTTATGGATATTGGAAAGGTTTGTAGAAGTGCTTGATGTTCTCAGTTTGTTATGTTTTTATTATTTTATCTGTATAGTGGCAACAATATTGGGTATTACTTGGGTATCGAAAATGTATGGATATGACAACATATTTAAACAAGCGAAAACAAATGGAGTCAATCAGATAGTATATAACGCTTACATACAAAGTAAGATTGAGAGCTTGTCAGCCTACATACTGAAGGAGATATTTAAACAAAAGGTGAATTAATGAAAAAAATGGGGTTTGATAAAGGACCTATCCAAATAGCTGGTGTGTCTGGGCGGATCTGGGAGAAATGTTAAAATATGTGATCTGAGTTGTGGCATGTGTAAATGAGATAGGGTAAGATCCACTGAATGCTGATGGTAGTGTGTGAGAAATAAAGAGCACGGAGGAAACATAAAGTATAAGATCAGAAGAGGGCTATTTATTTGTAATGCCTGGGAGAAATCCAGGTGATAGGGCAGCGACCTGCAAAACAATACTGGAAGAATCATAGGTGGGTGACCTGCTGCCTCATTAAATTCGGTCTATGTGTTAAAACGAAGCCCATAATGTTGAAAGTAGGACTTCTGGGTATTAAATTAGCCCCGTAAACGTCCCCGCAGACGACCTGCGGGGTATTCCGCACTACGGTCAAAAAATGCCTATGGGACGTGTATGTGGAACTTCGCTGCCTGCAAATCCTTTGATCTGCCAAGCCCATAACCACTACAATTCCAATCATGCTATTAAATTGCAGCAAAGTCACCCGCGAGCTAGCCCGTAACACGTAAATGGAGACCAAAGCCCAATGTGTGCTGGAGACGACTCGCAAGGGTGGTAAAGACCAATATGTAGCCCTGTAAATGCAAATAAAAACACACTACTTTACTTTTATTAAAAGGGAAAGTGATATTAGGTCTTAGAATTAATAGCACAACGTTCTCTAGCTCACAAATCGGCCAAGAAAATACTTTATTTCATGCTTGATTTCCGTGTTATATCGATCTCGGCAATCAATGTGTTAATACATATACTGTGACGCGCATGTAATAGAATATCATATTAACGGCTTTATTAATATTGCATTATTCTGGAATGTGGGTCCGATTGCAACTTGGAATTGTAGCCCGTAGGACTTTGAAATCTAACCTCCCCTTTTTCAGTGATGTAACGCTAACAATCTCTTTTTCCATTGGCTCCGGTGTACACTAATTGATCGTCCACAAGGCAGCAAATCCAACATTCTATGAGCAAGCTACGATTTGCGTCTCAAGCCCGTAGCTCGCAGCCCATTCTAATTTAATAGCAACGTAACGTAAATTTCAAGCCCGCAGCCGTTGCGAGCTTCACGTTGGACTTAAGGTCCTCTAATTTAATAGGACTGCATGAATAGGACATGAATAGGTTCAAAGTCACAGGTTAGCATGGGATTGGGAGTGAGGTGGATATCTTGGTTCTCTAAGTGAAATTATATTTGTTAAGCCTCCCAGCCAGCTGTATCGGCCTCCCTCTGAAGCCTGCCAGTTAGGCTGAGATGTCTCCCATGACATTTGGGAATTAGCACTCATACTATTTCTCGTGCGGCTGAGATATTGTATGACAAATAGAAGTAGGGCAAGGCGATCACATCATTCCCTTAATCTCGTAGGAAGAACTACAGCACTCACGCTATGTAATACGCCAACAGGCAACAACTTTTGTTGGTGACAAGAAACAAAAGACCTAGGTAAACATTTATATGTAAACATTATGACATTAACAATGTGTAAAAACATAAACGTCTCTCCCAGTATGGTGGGAGCAGGTCTCTTCCGATTGGCTTGACCGTGACTCGGTATATACAGTAGGGATTCTTCCTATAGACCTAGGGAGTACACTCAATTAGTTCTTATACAGTGCGGGAACGGTCTTTTCCTATGTGCTTTCAGTCAGGTGTGTTCACTTTCCCCTCGAAGAGTCTACCAAGGGCTGCAACTTACAACCAAGTGACTTCATGGTGGGAAGTGGGATGGGCAGTAGGACCGATCTTAACTATATTACCAATACATAACAGCAATCTTGAATGAAAAGCATAGAGCGTGGGACAGTATGGGCAGGGATGGAGGAGGTTCATGTGAAAAGAGACAAGATATGGTATATGCTAAGATAAATAAACAAATAACTAAGGTGATTAACTGAACTATAAACTATACATGTATGAACATGGTGGTAGTCAAGACGGTTTATCTGTTGGTTTGCAGGAAGTTGTCACCAAGTCACGTGCAGACAGAGGAGTGGGAGTGAGGTGTGTGCCTTGATTCTGGTGGATTACTGGAGACTGGCACCAAGTCGCAGGCAAACAAATCAGCTGGAGTGAGGTTTGTGCCTTGGTTCTCTAAGTGAAAAAAGAGAATATATATAATGTAATCTGGTAGCAATTGTTTCCAGTCAACAGAGGGTAGAAAATCATTAACATTCTATCAATTGCATTGCATTACAACTTAAATTAGTAGCATGTGACAGGTAGGAAAGAATGACTCATATTTCTACTTGCTAATGAATAAACACAATTGCTACTAGATTGCATTATGGAATTGTCTTTTTATTTCATGTATATTTCAACATAACCAACTGAACATTTAAAAAACTACAGAAAAAAATATATAATGATAATTAGTTTTACTGGAACATCTTAGTATTTAGTCATTTATTGCACATGTATTACAATGTTCTAGGAACTGAATAAAACACTTAACGAAACAAATTGTTTTGATGAAGTACACTCCATTGCATCTAACATTAATCCATGTGCCATAGAGGTCTTGTAGTATGGACCTCCATGGTACATATTATTAACTCCTGTCATGGGTGATAATATTTAGCTGTCACGGGCGACAGAGATCCATTAAGGACCTCTGTGGCAAGGGGTTCAGAATGAGTTGCCATGGGGTCTATTTAGACCCTCATGTTTATAGGTATATTTGGGAATCTGTTGTTTAATGGGTGTGGGGAGAGAATCCCCAGGGTTCCCCTCAGTGTGTGGGGGCTTGGGATCTGGGACACCCCCATTTACATTTACAGGTTTCGGGGGGAATCTCCATGGTATGTTAGTGTAGTGGGTGTTGGGGGACATTGTTAACCCCTTAATTATGTTGGATATGAGAAATCAAGCCTCATATTCAACTAAATTAAGGTGTTAAACTGATCATAGAATCAGATCTGATGCTTGTCTCATTAGCAGTGCCATATTTATGTCTCTAGGCGTAGGTCTGAGTACACATAGGACTTTTTAACAATCTAGGGACTTACATGCTCTCATAGTGTAAAGTGTTTCGCTCTATTTTTGATGGAATTTTGAAAGGGACAACTAAATGTGGATTGTGATTTTTGGACATTTTAAACTATTTAGCGTGCACTTATGGTAGGACTAGTTTTTGCTGCCAAGTACTTGCTAGGTAGTGATTTGTGAGGCTACTTTACTAATAATGTCATGCAATTTATATAACATAAATATTACACTGTATAGATTAATATAGTTTCTTAAAATATTAAAATGTATAGATTGAGTTTGAAGATTAATTTATTGACAAGTATACGCTGTGTGCAGAAATAGTGTTTATTGGTATAGCAGTAAATATCTATTTCAACATGGGTCTTGGAATGGAGCCCTTATTCAGTAAAAGCTGCAAAATGTTATAATATAATTAAACCAGTTAGATATAGGGTTTGAAGTTCTTGTATGCAACAAGTTGGAACACTTCAAGGAGGATGAGAGAATAAAACAATTTAATTTGAATGCACAACTGAGATTATTCAAATTAGAAAATGAAATAATAGAAAATAAACAAAACAGAACAGTTATTGCTCTTGCAACGCATTGCATGCATGATTTAAAAAAAATGTACAAACAAAAATCAAGTAAATCAAGTCTGAACAAAGCTTTCTGATGCTGAAATGAACATGTGTCACATGCCCGTATTATCCAGCAAGGCAAAGTTCAGTGTTACTATTCTGTAGTATTAGGACTTGCTGAGTCTTGTAGGGAGTGGCAGATTTATATCATGTTAGGTAACATGTTAAGTCATCATATAGTAATTATTAACAAAGCTGTAAGCTCTAAGATTGCACTTATACAATGTAGCTTATATTTAAATAGATGTCAACATCCAATGCAAAATACTCTCTTTAAAAAAAAATAAAAGACGTTTTTTAGTATCATGACGATGTTAGAATGTGTGGAGGATTTAGGAGTAATGTCAAAAAGTGCTACTTTAAAAAGAGTGAATTTAAGAGTGTCTGGGTATGCATGAGTTTATATTAAGGATTTATTTAAGCCAAACCTTTTTCAGTAGACAGAATGAACAGATGATGACTTTTTTGGTTCTTACAGTACATGCCATAAAATGTATGTTTCTATGTAATTATCTATAATTTCAGTTGTTTCAGTTTCCAAGGCTTGCCCATTTGACAAGATAGACAGACATACAGAGTCACAAATAGCACAATTTATCACTTACACATTTATAGGGGAGCCTGTTTATTAGCACTGGCATGTCTTTGCAACACATTACTCTCATATTTTATTTTTTGCAAACGTGTCTGCCAAATGAGAGGAGGTGCTAGTCACCATGAGTGTTTTCCACTCTACACAGTGATTTAATATACAGAAAGGGAAAATAAATGCTAAATATCTTATTTAATGCTAATTCACAACGGCAACTAAAATTGTTAAAGAATCCTAGATTGACGTGATAAATATAAAATTGGGCTAATTTTTGGGACTTCCAGTAACCGTATAACTCTATGACCTTCAAGTAGAAACCATAAATCCCACAGTGGGGAGGTACTGGAGTTCCCCCCTGAACCAAATTAAATTCCAATCAATGAATAGGACTAAATCTAGTCCATTACTAATAATCCCCACATCAAACTCCAATGTGTTTGCCAACAAGGATCAATTAGAGGCTGCACCACAAGATAGATCTTTATTATGATGTTATCTTTCAGGTACATGTGATTAGTGTTGTCACTGAGAAAAAAAAAAAAAGATGGAGAAGCCCATGAGTGGTCTGTCTCTACAATCACCAGATATATAAAGCAGAAGAGCTACTAGACTTATGAATAGGGCAGTTTCTGAAGGGGGAGATTGCCTGGGGTACCAGGCTGCTAATAAAAATGTTTTAGTTTTTGTGTGTGGGTGAAATGAGAATGCTTTCAGTCCTTGGCCCTCTCCTCTTCTCCATCTATACTTCCTCACTTGTAAACTTAATTAAATCTTTTGGATTTCAATATCATCTCTATGCAGACGACAATCAAATTTACCTCTGTACATCAGATCAAACCCCCTCTCTTCTAGCACAAGTTTCCAACTATCTATCTAGCATATCCTCCAAAATGTCCACCCACCATCTCAAACTCAACATGTCAAAAACTGAACAGCACCTTCTGCTACAGGGTCCACTCCTCAAATATCTCTCACTGTTGAAAATGCAATTATCACTCCCTCCACTCAGGCTCATTGTCTTGGGGTTCTTCTTGATCCTGCCCTTTCTTTTATTCCTCATATATATTTACTAACAAAATCTTGTTTTTTTACCTAAAAATATTTTTAAATCTGCCACAATCTAACACAAGCTACAACTAAAATTCTAATAAATTTTCTCATTATATCTCGCCTCTACTACTATAACTGTCCCCTTGCTGACCTCTCCATTACCCATCTGTCTCCATTCCAATCTATAATAAATGCCTCCGCTAGACTCATCTACCATACTCAACACTCAGTATCAGCATCACGTCTCTGTTAGTCACTCCCCTGGCTTCCAATAACCTCCAGAACAAAACAAAAGTTAGTAAAGATATGGTAGTACCAGGCAATCTCATCTGAAGCCACAGTCAATACTTAACATGGAACAGCCAAATGGTTCAAGAATACATCAATACATCAAGCTGGCCTGCTGCTCAAAGTTAAAAAGATGAAGATGATTGCAAAGATCAATTTGTGTTCCTGCCAAATAGATGGGGAAGAAGTGGAGGCAGTGAAAGATTTTATGTTCCTGGACTCCAAGATCTGATGATCACTGGAGTGATGACATTATAAGACAAAGGTCTACATAGTTGGCACTATTCCCAGTAATACATACAGATGTGAGAGTCAGGCCATAAATTCATTTTGCTGTTGGAGAATACTAACCTTGCACTGGCAGAAGATCAAGTCAATCAATACTACTGGAAATCAAGGTTAACCGTTCACTGTAGTGTTTGATTATGGGGCTAAAGCTCAAATATTTTGGCCATATCATGAGAAGACAAGATTCCCTAGAGAAGACTTTCTCATGCCAACCTCTCAGTCCCTTTGTCTTGAGGTTCTACTGGATCCTGCCCTCTCTTTCATTCCTCACATACAATCCATCACTAAATTTCTCAGACCACAGAACTAAAATTCTAATAGACCCTCTTATCATATCTCACCTCGACTACTGCAACTCTCTCCTTGCTGACCCGTCTCTCTCCACTTCAGTCAATAAAGAATGCCTCTGCAAGACTCATCTACCATACATCTCTATCAATGTCTTGGCTCCTCTCTGTCAGTCACTCCATGTCTTCCCATAGGCTACAGAATACAATTTTAAATCCTGACCCTAACATATAAAGCCCTCAATAATAATGCACCCTCTTATATCTCTTCTCTCTCTAAATACTCTCCCACTGCCATCTCTGTCTTGCTAATGACTCTTCTTTCCTCCTCTCTTATAACCTCCTCTCATTCCCCTCCTCAGGACTTTTCTTATGCTGCCCCTATTCCATAGAACTCCTTGCCTCCCTCCACTAGACCACCCACCTGTCTCAAAACCTTCAAAACCTCACTAAAAAAACGATCTATTTAAAGCTTATCACCTTTAGCCGTAATTTATGCAATATATAGGACCTCACCTTTCTATACCTCGCCTATACCCTTTAAACTGTATGTTTGCGAGTTTTCAATCTTGTTGGGTGCTTTAGAGAAAGCACTATGTATGCTTGACTTTAAACTCAACAACAGGGCCCTCCTGTTAAGTTTCTTTTTAATTGTATCTACCCTGTTTAGCGCTACTGAATAATAATAATAATAATAATAGTAACAATGTTGGGAAAGATTAAAGACACACGAAAAACGTCACAGTAGAGGCTGAGCTGGATCAATGAGATCATGGAAACAATGAACATGAGCTTGAGAGAACTCAGAGTGGCAGTGGGTGAAAGATGTGCATGGCTTGCTGCAGTCCATAGGGTCACAGAGAGTTAGACAACGCTGAACAACTGAGCAACACCAGCAAATCTGCAATTATAACGCTGTTAAACCTATTATTTTTTTTTCTTCTCATCAGCTTCTTGAGAACGTAATTCAACTTGAATGCAGATGAGACTTCTACTAGCACAGTGGAAACTGGGTAGCTAAAACTGCCTGTGCTTTCGGTAGGATTAATGGAAAGCTTATTAGTCTATAGCGACACACCCTTCTGAGAATGTTGCAAAAAGAATCAGGTCAGAAAAGAAAATAATAATAATAATGTCATGCAATTTATATAACATAAATATTACACTGTATAGATTAATATAGTTTCTTAAAATATTAAAATGTATAGATTGAGTTTGAAGATTAATTTATTGACAAGTATACGCTGTGTGCAGAAATAGTGTTTATTGGTATAGCAGTAAATATCAAGGATAAGCAATTATAAGTGTTTACACTTGTAAGCTTTGATATTTAGTTAGATCACAATATACAATCTTACCTGATGTCTATTACAATCTTTTTTGGATGATTGGATAACAATTAGTCTTAACACACTTTATATTTGGTTAGATCAATACAGAGATCAATAAGCAGTGTATACAAACTTATCAAATGTGGATTAACAATTTATTTTAATACAATCTATATTTGGTTAGTTCAATATAGGAGTATATAAACAGTGTATTTAATCTTATAAAGTTTAGTTACAGTCTGTCTATATTTGGTTAGTGCAATACAGAAATTATATGCAAAGTGTATAAACAATCAGCTGACTATTTGTTACAGTATATATGATATGAATAATTAGCAATATAACCTGTTACTCTATGACAGCACTAAAATATGGTATAACAATTTATATGGCAGTTACAGTATAGAAATATATATGGAAACAATATGTATCAAAATTGGTTATATTGTATCTGAGATTGCAAGCTATATAACCTTTGTGTTTAGGTATTGCCAAGCTATTATTTGGTTACTCGCCTTACATAAAAATTGATTACATTTAATTTATTTTATGAAAAAAGACAGTTTTGTTGATTGTGTGATACAAGGTTATATATGTTGAGTATTGCTAAGTGTGAGTTAAATGGTTACATTATTGAATAAAGTCAATCAGTCTGTTTTAGGGAATAAGGGCACAGATTGAGTATATATTGATTAACATTTACAGTCCGGAATGCAGGTGCTAATTAGTCTGGGTTCTGTGACCACTCCCAAAGGGGTAACAGAAGGATTGTGGTTATTGGGCTAATTTTAACTCTACTACAAATCAGAATGTTAAACCAGTTTATACATACCATGTATAGAATTTCAGGATAACGCCTGTCTCATTTTCAGGCTCCCTTCTCAAGATAGTATGAAGTAATCCCTCTTTGTGTTATTGATTTGTTAGAAAGAGTTGTAGAAATAGGATGGAATTTGGATAGACAGACATAGTAAGATATCTTAGGGAAGATATGAAGGGGACATAGGTTTATGCTCAAGGATAACAGTCAGGTTTGTTCACAGATAGGACTGTCAGATAAGCCAGAAAAGACCAGCCAGAAAATAGTACAGAAGAAAAGACTCCAGGAAAAAGCAAAAAAAAAAGCAGGAAATACCAAGAAGAGACAAAAAAACCCAAACCTTTTCTCTCTGCCATTAGATAACTATTTCTTCCTCATCGTCATAAGGTTGGCTTCCACCAATCACAAATAGTTACTCCCCATTTGCATGTATATGTATAAATTAGAAGGTATTGATAAATATATCCTGTATATCTGTTTCTATCCACTTGAGAGCGCTCTCGTACAAAATATTAAACTGGATTAAAATGAATATCTGGCAATAATTTTGGTCAATAGACTACACCATTGTGCACTTAACACCTGCTTGATAATGTTATTTAGAACAATGTGGTAGTGAGGAGTATTGCGTATGCACTAGAACACGCTATCCTGAGACCTTCACAATGTTTCTACTAGAGGCGTCTTTATTACCCATATGAAAATATTTAATATTTGACCTGGCCAATGATTTAATTTGTTTATAGAGTCAGAAATGTAATTTGTACAAAGGAAAATGATTTAACCCCTCACATGTTAAAAAAATATACCATAATTGTGTCAGTGTTTACAATGGTAGTAGCAAGACCAACGAACAACCACATAATATAAATAATAGATGAATAGATGAATGTGGTTTTCTTTTTACTTTTTGTGATTTTTACCATTATAAGAGTGGTCCATTAATAGGTACACCCAGCAAAATATACATTTTTGTACCTGAAGTTACAGAACACATCTGATCTTTCTTTTCCTGCGCATTGCGTTTATGATGTAAAAAACTGTACAAACAAAAATACAGTAAATCGAGTCTGAACAAAGCTCTCTGATGCTGAGATGAACATGAGCCAAATGGCCATATTATCCAACATGGGAAAGCTCCTTGTTACCATTCTGTACTTTTAGGAGCTGCTGTAACTGCAAAAAGTAGAAAGATTTACGAGTACCAAAGACCACTCCCAACTGGTTTTCAAACCTTTGCTGATTCCCCAAAAGCATTTAAAGTGACAGTATAGCACAAAAAGCAAAAAGGGGTTAATACATGTCACACAACCATGTTGTCTGGAAACAAACACTCTGATGCATTGTCTTTGAATAATTTTATTGAAGCTATAGATAGAGTCATTTTTTTACTTTCTAATAGCATGTTCAGACATGCTATTGCTTTCCTACACAGAAGCAAACGTCTTTTAATTTCATGGCAGCAGTAATTATCTGCAGAGATCTTGGAGGCCTGGAAAATACATTTTTTTTACTGCCTCCACTTCTTATATTTACCAGGAACACAGATTGATCATTGCAATGATCTTCATATTTGTAACTTTGAGCGGCAGGCCAGCTTCTAAACTCTTTCTTTCACCCTCATCAATACAATTGCCACATCTTTTTTATATCAAAATATATGAATAAATAAAAAAACAATTACTATACACATATATACCGTATTTTTCGCCCTATAAGACGCACCGGCAGATAAGACGCACCTAGTTTTTAGAGGAGGAAAAGAAAAAAAAATCTGAATCAAACACAAATATACTTTACACACAGATACACACAAATATATATATATATATATATATATATATATATATATATATATATATATATATATATATATATATATATATATATATATATATATATATATATATATAGATACACATACATACATATACATACACACATAAATATACATACACACATAAATATACATACACATACATACATATATACACACACATACATGCACACACACATACATACACACACATACACATACATATCCATATACTGCAGCATTTGGGAGCATTTGGGAGCCCTTGACCCTCCCTGACCCTCCTGATCCTCCCTGACCGTCCTGATCCTCCCTGACCCCCCTGATCCTCACCTTTCTTCTGATCTCTGCCATCTTGATCTCACCCCAGCGCTTCCTACCAGCACTCCTCGTGTACTGCAGCGTTGCGTGTGTGACGTCACTAGGACGCACCGGCCGACGCGATGCTGGTAGGAAGCGCTGGGGTGAGATCAAGAGGACAGAGGCAGTTTGAAAAGGTATATTCGCCGTATAAGACGCACCAACTTTCCTCCCCCAGTTTTGGGGAAGAATAAGTGCGTCTTATACAGCGAAAAATACGGTATATATATTTCATTGCTGTAGCTAGTTATGGGCAGTTGTTCCTGCACATCCCATTTATTATACAGGGCCCTGTCTTATCTGTAAAGTTTGGTTTGGTAACTCCCTACACAGAAATCTGTTTCGTCTACAACAGGATTTACTGCTGTGCACTAAGTGCTCTAATCTGGGGGAGTGAAAGATTTACATAAATGTAGAAGTAAGGGGAAAAAGAAGCTCCTGCAGCCAATGTATGTCAGTGCCCTATCTTAGAGCACCTACATTTATGATTTTATGTAATTATCTATAATTTCAATTATTTCAGTTTCCAAGGCTTTCCCATCCAACAAGATAGACAGAGTCACAAAAAGATAACACAATTTATCACTAATTGATTTTGACAGATGTCAATGGAGGCTTCATTTATATGGGAACCTTTTTAGTAGCACTGGCAGTACATCTTTGCAACACAGTACTCTCATATTTTCTGCCATGAATGACCAATCAGAGGTTGCACCACAAGAATGATAGACTTTTATTATGCAGATACATGTGATTAGTGTTGTCACTGAGCAAAAAAAAAAAGAAGATGGGGAAGCCCATGAGTGGTCTGTCTCTAGATGCACCAGAGATATAGAGATGAAGAGCTACTATACTTACTAATAGGGCAGTTTCTGGAGGTGGGAGATTGCTTGGGGTACCATGGTGCTAATGAAAATGTTTTCGTGTGTGGGCGGAATGTGAATGCTTTCAATGTACCCATGGATGAGCAAGAAATTCAGGAGAGATAAAGATTGACGATAAGTGTAATGGAAAGTGCTTGGGATCATTGGGAGAAAATAGGGTAATGGGGTAGGAGCAAAATGGGTGCAGGAGAAAAAGGAATGTACATTGTTATAGTAAGTGGAGAAAGATTGGGAAAAGAGACAATGAGGCACTGACCTAGCAAGGAGAGAAAGGTTATGGTCAGGAGAAAAGGCAAAAAAGAAAATGGTGCAGAGTCATTGAAAAAAAGAGTAAAGGAAAGAGTGGATACGGCGAGAGAGTGGATATGACATAATAATGTCAATGCTTTTATTAAGTTTTATGGCAAGATAGGCAAGTTGAACTTTTCATGAAGTAGTTACTTGCACCATTTAACCTGTTTGTTGTCACAGTGCATTCTTCCACAAGAAATGTATTTCTCCAAAATGTTAGAATTGTCGTATCATGCAACACGATGCACAAGGTGTTGTACGTGTGATTAGGAATGTTTCATATGGCATGGCCTTTCTCTTAGCTCTTGAAGCAGTAGAAAGGGTTAAAATGCATAGAATACAAAAAATAAAGGGCACAATTTGTAAATATCATGATGTAGAAAAATGATTTCCAGTGTGGGAGCTCAGCTCAAGTACAAAGAGCAAGTGGAAACCATCCAAGGAAAGGAAATCTGTTATGCTTCTATAGAATAGCTTAATCACAAAGAGCATAACAAGGAAATTATTAAAGGGTAAGGGAAAACCATTTTAACTGCTTATGCTGTAGTTGTTACAAATTATGATGACACTAGCGACTTGCCCGTCAAAAAATGACGGCAATAAAATTTGAAGCCATGGTAATGTTGTTTTCCACCAAATGTGAGGTTATGGCCCCTCTGAGCAGCTTCGGCGCTCATTGCAAGCCCCAGGCTGAGCACCTTTGGCGCTCATTGCGTGGCTTACAATGAGCGTCTTTGGTTTGTGCACTTTATAGGCCTGGCACTTGACCACCCTCGGCACTCATTGCGAGCCTCTATCCCTGTGTTACTACCTTGTGTTAAATGTCAGTGGCTTTGATGAAGTGTTACTGCCTTGTATTAAGTGTTACTGTTTTGCGTTAAGTCCTAGTGCTTAGGTCTGCGTTTTACGTCCTTCTGCCTTGTTTTTGGTTTGTTTATTTTTTTTCGTACGCCATATTTTTTCTTGCTTCAGAGATTTTCGGTTGAAAAAATAAGCCAAAATATGCCTCAATTTAACTTGCAACCTCACTCACAGGCTCCCTTACACTCCCCCTGAGCTGTGTGTGAGTGTGTAAGTTAATTTGAGGCATATTTGTGTGTTTTTGCAGTTTGCAGATTCGGCCGCTAAAAGCGTTTTTTTTTGTGGTCTCAAGTTGTACGGGCCGTAATTTTGCAGACGTTGCTGAATTGCGGTGAGACCTTTTACTCTCATTTTATCTGTCCCGCATGTCTTCGGCGCTCATTGCCTAAGTTCCGTGGGTCGCAGGGATGAGCGCCTGCGGTGATCATCTCCACCAGTACATTGAGTACTCATTGCCTAAGTCCTGCGACCCTCAGTGTGCCTCATTGCGAGCCTCTCTCCCTGTGTTACTACCTTGGGATAAGTGTCAGTGGTTTTGATTAAGTGTTACTGGATTGAGTTAAATGTTCCTGCCTTGTAATACGTGTTACTGTTTTGCATTAAGTCTTAGGGCTGGTATTTACGTCCTTTGGCCGCCTTTTTTTTTTGAGAGTGTATATTAATTTGAGGCATATTTGTGTGTTTTTGCAGTTTGGCAGTTCAGCCGTAAAATTTGTATTTTTTCAATTTGTAATTTCTCGCCCGTTGCTAAGTTGCGTTGAGCGCCTTCTACGCTCTTTTTTTGTAAGTCCCGCCTGTCTCGGGATGAACTCCTGTGGTGCTCGTCTCCACCAGCGCAAGGAGCGCCCTTGCTTAGCATCAACTTTTGGCAAGCCCGCAATTACGACAACTATATATGTGATGTGTTGTTCGTGTAATGTTATAAAGATAATTGTAAAGAAGAGAAAGAAAATGTACACCTTTAGATCTGACCTTAATTGATCCTCCAGAGTGTATAGTGTAAATGTAAGGGACCAGAGTACACAAAAGAGGTAAAATAAAATGTAACCTTTATATTTACATGCATAAAATAAATGTTAGGGTTTTGAAATGTAAAGCAACTATTAAAAAAAGGGAATATTGAACATGATAAAATTATTTTTTTATTACATAAATTATACAATTAAGTAAGTGATGGGGGGATTAAGTCAGTGCATTCATTTTGGGAGGTGGTTGCCCATTTGCTCCTATATATACCAGCGGCCCCTTCTCCTACCTGCGTTACATCTCCTCTCTCACTAACTAAATTTCTGTGCTGTGTAACAATCTATACTTGTAATAGAAAGCAATACTTGCTAAGGGGCAAAAACAAAACAAACAAAAAACAATATTCCACAAAACCAGGACATTCTCCATGCTGGCTCCGAGTAACTCTGTCCTATTGTCCCTCGAAGTAACCGGTCACTCGGGGTGCTCGTTTAGATGGATATTGGAGCCCAAAATTGGAGCACCAAAATGCTGTGGAAAAATCACGCCCTGTTTTAGGATCACCCCAGATTATAAGGCAAGAATGAAAGTGGAGATATTATTCATGCATGGAGAGGGATCCCATACAGCAGACTGCACTGCAGTGAGTCTCTAAAGATGATCACCACAGCTGGTTCTTTATAACGTTAATATATGAGAAAATGGGATTGGTGAAAAACTCCAATGGGGAAAGAGGGAGTCCTGAATCAATTGTAATCTTGAGAACTATGCTGTATTTTAAGATATAATTATGGACAAAATTAAGGTCAGCAGTGTAAAGCTAGTCATAATTGTAAAGAAGAGAAAGAAAACGTACACCTTGATCTGACCTTAATTGATCCTCCAGTATAGCATCCAGATTGTATAGTGTAAATGTAAGGGACCAGAGTACACAAAAGAGGTAAAATAAAATGTAACCTTTATTTTTACATGCATAGCATAAATGTTATGCATAAAATATGGACGTTTAAAATTCAATAAACAATTACTATCCCGCAATGTATACTAGGGTTTTAATGCACAATTGGCAGTAATTAACTCCCACATTCAATTATATAATATAAGCTTCCCATGTACAATATAGTAACAAACAATTAATGAATAATTAATCAAAATTACCAATGTACAGTAAAATAAGTTTATCCTTATAAATATACTATATATTGTTTTTTTGCACCATACACATTTTATAATTAATTAGATACCATGTACAATGCACCAATAGTTATCAATTGAAAGTTCCAATAACATAAAAAATGATATGCATTATTGAACAGTGCAGCTAGTATGTATTAATATACATAGTTTATGAAAGTAATTGTGGTAGATGATGGTATAATAAGATAAACACAGGAGCATAGTGGAATAGACAGGGAACAATGGTCTTACAATATAATCTGCTCTACAATAACTGGCTAGTCCCACTGTATATCCACTTACCTTTGCTACTAAAGATAAGGATCGTCACATTAGCTATAGCATCAACGTGTCTGTCTGCTCCCACAAGACGGCGTAGGATGTCATCAAAGCAAGACAGTCTGTAACCGATCTGACGCACACGTTTCGCGTTTGCTTCCCCAGAGATCAGGCTGCAGGGCAGGACGTGTCAACTCTTTATCAGGTAAGTAATTAGTGCCTTCACCAGTGTAATTTAAGCCTTTATCTTGTTTTTATTTCAGATCTACTGGCTTCATGGTACCTAAGAGGTTCAACTGACATCAAGATTAATGAAAGCATATGAAGACATTGTGAAGCAGGATGAGAAAGATTATAGTAATTGTATTGAAAGTTGTCCCTCTTGGGCAGTCATCAATATAGCTGATAAATTGATAGGAGGAATATCATAATAATGAAAATAAGATCCAAATGAGATCAATTTATTGCAGTAACGCTTTAATCCAAAAGACGGGAATAGAATTAAGTTCACATTAACATTAAGTCATAATGTAATCTCCAATAGCAAGTTTTAAAACTGTTAGTACATTAGTTGTAATCCCGCATACTACTCCATTAATACGGTACTGCATTATAAATCGAGAATGGAGTATTTGTATTATACTATGTTGTTACATGGCAAACATCTGTATGTATGACAAAATGGTTAAAAGTATTTGTTATTAATGTATATAGAAAAGTATAATAACTATCTCTGTATAAACCTAGATATATTTTGGCTAAGTATTGGTCATCCAAAATGTCATGGATAACGTTATGCTATTAACTTACAACAATCATTATTTTAAACATCGTTATGATGCAGATTTTTTATTCAGCCTTACATTTCACTTTCTTCTAGTGAGATCTTTTGTGCAATGTCAATGCAAAAATTGGTTGAAATTGGAAGTCTGATGCAATATATACCTCCTTGTGTAACATGAGAAATTAGGTATCTGGTTTAATGCTTGCTGGAATGTCATACAATAATGATTTAGTAATCCATTAACTTATAATGTATAACTCTCATTATGAGGACTGTATTTATGGAGTGTTGTGCAAATTTGCAACTCAGAGACAAAACCAATGCACTGACTTAATCCCCCCATCACTTACTTAATTGTATAATTTCTATAATAAAAAAATAATTTTTTTTTTTATCATGTTCAATATTCATTTTTTTAAATAGCTGCTGCTATCCCTTTACATTTCAAAACCCTTTGGCTGCAGATAAGCACACTGACTTATCACATCTATCCCATGCTGGTGACTTTCATAGTGTCACATACAGATGTTTGCCATGTAACAACATAGTAAAATACAAATACTCCATTCTAGATTTATAATGCAGTACCGTATTAATGGAGTAGTATCTAACTAGGAAATTGCCTGTCAAAGATGACAAGAACAAAATTTTAAGGCTGGCAATGCTGTTTGCCACCTTGTGTCTCCTTTTCCCCTTCCTCTCTCTCCCTTGTGTCTCCTTTTCTGCCTTCTCTCCCTCCCTTGTGTTTTTTTCCACCCCTCTCATGTGCCTCCTTTCACCCTCTCCCTTTCCCTCCCCTGTCACCTTTCTCCCTATCTCCCTCCCCTCTCTCCCTCTCCTGTTCCTCTTTTCACCCTCTTCCTTTCCCCTGTGTGTCCTTCCCCTCTCTCTTTCCCCTGTGTCTCCTTCCACTCCCTCCTACTTTGTGTCTCCTTCCCCCCTCCCTTCCTTGTGTCTCCGTTCCCCCTCCTCCCTCTCTTGCATCTCCGTTCCCCCTCCTCCCTCTCTTGTGTCTCTGTTCCCCCTCTCCCTCCCTTGACTCTCCATTCCCCCTCCTCTCCCTCCCTTGTCTCCATTCCCCCTCATCTCCATCCCTTGTGTCTTCTTTCCCCCTCCTCTCCCTCCCCTGTGTCTCTTACCTGGATGCAACTCTGCCAGCAGCGCCACACTCACGTCTTCTCCTTCTCGTCGGCTCCCGTCCTTCGAAAGGCTTGCAGTTGAGGCCCTAGGGGCCGCAAATTGTTATAAACATCATAAGTGTTACGAAGAGCCCTGCAGATCCACAACATTATAGTTATACAACTTGCTATTGGAGATTACATTATGACTTTGTTAACTTAACTAATATTTTAGATTAAAGCGTTACTGCAATAAAGTGATCTCATTTGGATCTTATTTTCTTTATTATGATATTCCTGCAATCAATTTATCAGATATATTGATGACTGCCCAAGAGGGACAACTTTCAATACAATTACTATAATCTTTTTCATCCTGCTTCACAATGTCTTCATATGCTTTCATTAATCTTGATGTCAGTTGAACCTCTTAGGTACTATGAAGCCAGTAGATCTGAAATAAAAGGGAGATAATGGGTTAAATTACACCGGTTGATGGCACTAATTACTTACCTGGTAGAGAGTTGAGACGTCTACCGCAGCCTGATCTCTGGGGAAGCAAACGCGAAACACGTGCACCAGACCGGTTAGAGACTGTCCCGCTTTGATGACGTCACACGCCAAATCGTGGGAGCAGACAGACAGTGCTCCACATTGATGCTATAGCTAATGTGACGATCCCTATCTGTAGGAGCAAGGGTAAGGGGATATACAGTGGGACGAGTCCCAGTTATTGTAGCGCAGATTATATTGTTTCGGCAGAATCAGGGGGTAAGTGGTGGCTACCGCCCTTACATAATAGATAGAAAGGGCCACAGGGGTAAAACCATTGTCTTATGTCTATTCCACTATACTCCTATGTTTATCTTATTTTGCTTCACATTAAAAAAATATACCATCATCTACCACAATTACTATGATAAACTGTGTATATTAATTACCAGTAATTGTTCTCATTCAACATACTAGCTGCACTTTTCAATAATGCAAATAATTTTTTATGTAATTGGAACTTTCAAATGATAACTATAGGTGCATTGTATATAGTATTATCTAATGAATTATAAAATGTATATGGTGCAAAAAAACAATATATAGTATATTTATAAGGATAAACTTATTTTACTGTACATTGGTAATTTTGATTATTCATGAATTTTGAGTTACTATGTTGGTACATGTAAATACGTAAAGGTTACATTTTATTTTACCTCTTTTGTGTACTCTGGTCCCTTACATTTACACTAAACAATCTGGATGCTATACTGGAGGATCAATTAAGGTCAGATCAAGGTGTACTTTTTCTTTCTCTTCTTTACAATTATGATTAGCTTTACACTGCTGAACTTAATTTTGTCCAAAATTATATCTTAAAATACAGCATAGTTCTCAAGATTGAGAGTTATTCACCAATCTCTCCCATTTTTTCATATATTAACGTTATAAAGAACCAGCTGTGGTGATCATCTTTAGAGACTCACTGCAGTGCAGTCTGCTGTATGGGACCCCCCTCCATGCATGAATAATATCTCCACTTTCATTCTTCCCTTATAATCTGTGGTGATCCTAAAACAAGGCTTGATTTTTCCCCAGCATTTTGGTGCTCCAATATGAGGCTCCAATATCCATCTAAACGAGCACCCTGAGTGAATGGTTACTTTGAGGGAGATTTCCTACAAAAACAAACAGGACAATAGGACAGAGTTACAATGAGCCAGCATGGAGAAAGTCCTGGTTTTGTGGAATATTGTTTTTTGTTTGTTTTGTTTTTGCCCCTTAGAAAATATTGCATTCTATTACAAGCACTGATTGTTACACAGCACAGAAATTCAGTTAGTGAGAGAGGAGATGTAACGCAGGTAGGAGCAGGGGCGGCTGGTATATTTAGGAGCAAATGGGCAACCACCTCCCAAAATGAATGCACCGACTTAATCCCCCCCATCACTTACTTAATTGTATAATTTATATAATAAAAAAATAAAAAATAATTTTATCATGTTCAATATTCATTTTTTTTAATAGCTGCTGCTATCCCTTTACATTTCAAAACCCTTTGGCTGCAGTTAAACACACTGACTTATCACATCTATCCCGTGCCTGGTGACTTTCATAGTGTCTTTGTCTGATTTGTGCTCTAACCTATAGGACTGAGCCTGTCTGTCAAAGGCAGCATCACCAAATCAGAATGGGCGGGAGGGAAAAGTCCCAAATCCTGCAGGGACAGCACCTTTCACAGTCCCCCTAGAAGTGAATACGCTGGTGCAATCTCAATAAAGTGCATTGAAATAAACCAACTCACAGCTCACAGTGCATGCAGATAGAGGGATCTGCGTGTAGAGCTACAGTTTTCTCAATACTCTCGTGGTCTTATTGATTTTGACTACCCTGCACCACACGCCAAGCTTGTGACCTGTCTGTCATCACCACATCCTATACAAGACAGAAGCTGCTGCGGAGCTCAGGCTAGTCCATATCCCTCTCTGTGTCTTGTTGTTCTGTCCTTCAGTCGTGTCTGACTCTCAGTGACCACATGGATGCAGCACACCAGGTACATCTGTCTGTGTTTCTGTTTGTGCTTATCCATATGGTTTTCATGGCAAAGATACAGGAGTGGGTTTCCAGTTCCTACTCCAGTGGACTGAATCTCTCTTAAATGACATGCCCATCTTGGGTGACATGTTTATGTGGAGCCAGATACATGGGTAAAACTTGTAGCGAGTTCAGACGACGCATGCTGGAACATGTTTACAGTATTAGGAAAGAATATGACACTCCTATATCAAAACATGTGAATTTTAATCATAAAGGATATGTTAAAGTTCTCACTTTCACAGTAATTGATCATGTGGAAAAAACAATAAGAAAAGGCGATACAGATATTGAACTTTTAAAAAGGAAAGCAAAATGGATTTATCTTTTAATTACTAAAAAACCCAAAGGTTTAAATGAAGGATTTACTTTTCTTCCATTTATTTAAAATATACTCAAGAGAATCATGTGTTTCAAAAATTGATACAATGCTTTGAGTTAAGCTATATGGAATATCTTATAGTTGAGAACTATTTAATAAGCATGCATCATCATTTATGATTAATTCAAATATATTCCATTTCATGTACTATTAACATATCAATGAGAAATATCTTAGAATCCACTAGATATGTATATAGATATACATTATATCAAGGTATTACATAAAAATTAATTTAAGACATATAAGTAAAATATAATATCAAGAAAATATCCATAGAAGGATAATATCATATGTATTCCAATGAATATATGTCAAATAATAATTACAACTTTGTTTTAGGAGAAAATAATAAATATATCTCTAAGTAAAGATTATACTATATATCATATGATTCTTCAAATTTATGAAGTTCATGATTTAGTTTGGGATATATATAATATTCATAATACTGCAGGAACCATCGTTACTTCTGGTAGAACCTTAGACCTTCCCCATATGAAAAATATTGACAAAATCATGATACATTTTTTGAGTTTAAAATATGTATATATAATAACCAATAGATTTGACAATAATAAAGAGAATAATTATAGATTTTAATTTAGAGCATTGATTACATTTATATTCGTGTTACCATAGTAACACCAGCCCTTAAATAGCTAGGCTAAGAGGACTGGCGTAACCCTTGACAAAATATCAGAAACATGCATTTGGTCTTAGACGCAGGACGCCGTCGAGGATCAATTACGTCATATAAAAGCATCTTGATCGTGGCGTGCGTTTAGCTTTGGAGATGCTGCAAATTGAGCCGAATAGGCCCCTAGATAAAGACCCTATCACACAAGATTATATGAGGTGACAGGACATGGCATTAGGATAACAGAGCAGCTTGCAAAGTACTTTGGCACTGATTTAAAAGCGAGCACATTGGAAATGGACACAATTGTCCAGCAACTATCTGCACGCTGAACATAGATAAATATTCCCTATACAATTTATTCAAAGACCTCCCAAATACAAAGGAGATTTCTCCTCAATCACTGTATGATTTGCACATAAAGATAGACTATTCATTTAAAAAGCACTTTATTTAAGAAGCTAATAACCAGTATTTACATCAATCTTAGTTAAAGATAGTTTTCAATATTTTTTTGCACAGCAATAAGCACTTTTTGGGATATCTATACATTTAGCACTTGGAACTTTCAGTTGCACTATAAAAATATTGGCACTCTATTATGCAATAATATATCAAAGAGGCAGTAAAATGGGAACATTATAGAGAATCTTGGTTATTTGAAAAGACCCTAGTACAATTTCTTCTCCAATTGCTCCTTGCGCTAAAACTAATTTTTAACATGTGTTTTATTTTATTATAAATTAAAAGTTATGTTTTATTCATACTCTATTCTCATTTGAGATTTGATAATACTGGTGTGCCTCTCTATATTTAACTATGTTTCAGAAATAATTTAAAAAGAAGGTTTTATGATTTAATGATATTCATTTTCATATTATAGTGCCCCTGCTCTGGTGCCGCTGTACCCCTCCCTTTCCCAGTTTGATCCACCTTCTCCTTATCCTGAAGCAAATATGATGCCACGTAGACAGCTCCCACAACCACCCCAGAGTTGGGCAGTGGAGACTGTCCCTGTAAAAATGAAAAATTGTACTATAATGGGTTACTTATGTATATCAGGTGAACCAGGGGAACAAACATAGAAAGAGGAGGTAAGTAAAAGTGAGGAACCGGGAATCAGTGGTTAAGCTAAGCAGTCATCAAATAAAGTAGATGGTCAGATCACCCCTATTTTGATCAGGTCACCTTTGCACAAATTAATAATCTACCATGCCCACCTAATAAACTAAGTGTTCTTCATTTACTGCCAGTAACAAGAGTGCTCTACCCTGTTGTGGTCCCGGGTTTTTTGCAACTGCTGTATCAGCAGTAGCTTCACCACTGATGTAAGGATAACAAAAATGATTTTAATGCCAATATGAAATTTCTATGTATAGCTTATGTTTTTCACAGGGTATTTGTTTGGAGTGTTGTGGATCGAGCTGCAGTCGGAGGCATGGGTGGATGGTCGAGTGGTGAGGTTGAGTGGATGGACATGGAGTAAGGGGATGGCGTGGAAGTGCTGTTGTCTATGGGGAAGTGTTTCTTGTGGATGGCAGTAGTTTCTGTGATATTGCCCCTCCACGTCTGTTTGGCTTTGCTATTTGATTGTCCAAGGGGTTGCTGTCTATGTGCAGGGACTTCTATGTATGTGTGTGATTATGGTGTGGTTTGTGGTGCTCTAAATGAGATTTCATATTTTTCTAAATAGTAGACTGATTATTTGTATCCACCTATAGAACCAATGTCCAGATCGTATTGTTATGTTTCTATGAAAGGATGATCCACTCTTAATTAATACATATTATATTATATTATAATCCGGAATCTGATCACTTTTGGATTAACATTATAAAATTGTGTTTATATGCTGTCAGCCACTTTGGATAAATATTAATAAATGTTTTATCCAGATTTGATTCCTACTTATGTTAAATATTTAAGTTTAATATTTCAGAAAATGTAGTTACAAAAGTAAACATAGTGGTTTAAAAAAAATTGGTTTAAAAAAAGGAAAATTGTAGAAAATGTGCGGGTTACTTAGGATGTAGTATACAGTCCAAGCCTTTTTTATTATACTATAAAGTGGGGTTTATGTTAAGTTCATTTAAAGCGATATACCATAATCATTTTGACTTAAGGGTTAAACATTATACGAATATTGGTTAAAGCTTCTCATTCTCATAGGAAGCTCTGTAGGAAAACATTTTAGTTCCAAGGTTATAAGCTGAGATAATTTTATATTAAATCAAAGCTGTTTAATTTTGTTTAAAGTGACCAAGGCAAATACATATTTAAGGGAGTGTTATTTCTCTAATGTGCAATTATGATCATTGTTTTTTAAAGGGTTTATGAAATTATATGTTACTACACTTTTTGAACATTTCGTTTACCTGCAATATACGATGACAGATAAATGGTGTAATTCTTATGCAATCCATAGTTACAGTACAAACCTAAATAAATAATCAGATGTTATATTAACAGAAAGAAGGAGGGTTTGCATGATAACTAGCCTTTGTACTCAAAGTCAAATATTGATTATTTACTAATTACTCGGTCAAATTGTTTTATGATTGCATGTAGAATTATAGAATGAGTGAAGTACACAACCTGTTCCAAAGATATAATACTTATCAAGGTTTTAATACAACTAACAAGGTCCAATAATTTATGGATTATGATAAGCATATATGGACAGCAAAACATGTCGGTGGACTAAAAATTACATTTTTAACAGTTTTTATTTTTCATTTTGTTATTATTTACTGGTCTGTTTTTCTGGCCATGTTATTATTATTTTTAATTGTAATTTTTATGCCCAGTGAAACTACCCTCATGTTACTGAACTTCAGGAATGATAAGCAGGTTGACATTTGTCTCTGCTGGAATGGATATGATATGTGCACAATCTCTGGATTGTGATTTATCCCCAGGTGGACATTGGAGGGTGCCCATATCATTGACATAATCCGTGCATGATATCCTGATTAAAGAACCTTATCATATCAATTATTTTTTCTGGTAATAGGTCTTATGTTTTATGTACCATGCTCTCATTTTCCATGCTTGGTAAATACTGTGAGACACCAATTCCTCAAGGCCCATCCCCAGCTCAAATGATGGCCATTGTGCAAATGGGTAGATAAATTGGAAAACCTCTTCATGGAATTTCTAGGGCTCTAAGAAGAGAACATGATAAGAGATGGATAATATTATGAGTAGAGGAAAAAAATCAGAGCTTTATTAGTATAACAGTAACATAACTAGTAGCTTCTTCTTTAGTATACAGCATGTTACAGGATAAACTAGATGATATTTTATCACTTATTTGGTTCTGTTTCATATACCATCCATTGTTCATTATAGAGTTATGCATATGTTAAAATTAATTTACAGTTAGGGTGGCGTTTAGGATAGGTATGTATGATGAAAGGATGTCCAGTTTAAAGTTTTATGAAAGGTTCCTATGTAACAGATCTTGAACGCTTGGATGATTTATTTTATTTTGTCGCACTTGTTTACCCCAGAAGAAGATGACTACGAGTGCCCATAAGGAGGAAGAAAAGACAGAGAGTAACACAGATGCCAAAGCAACAGATAATGACAGATGAAGAACCAGATACAGAGCTTGCTGACTAAAAAAAAACAAAAACAAAAAAACAAGGCCCAGACATAAATCTTGCAGTATTCAGTATTTAGCACTGTACTGTACAGGCATGTTTTTTTTATTTTTTTTTATCCTCCTCTGACTTTTTTTTTTTAACGCTTTTTTTTTTTTTTTGTGAACACACTATATGTGTTAAACTGGATTGGATTATACAGTCCAGAGGTTTAAGAAAGTTTCATTGAGCAGATCTAGACAAGTTGTAAGTGCTATACACATTAATGGTTTCTTCAATTAAATTGAGTGATTTCTGAGGATTCTTTTTTTTCATCAAATTCCAGTTGCAGTGGTGTAGTGACCACATGTGACCCTGGTAGGTGCTATGCATCATGCTTATTCTAGACTAGGACATTACCCCCTTTAGGTATCCCCTTTTTCCCACAAGCCTCTTGCTCTCCCGGGATCCGCCCACACCACACCCATGATATTAATGCACAGTCTTGTCCATTTCTAATTGTGCTCTGTGTATGAAATAAAGCTTTGTTATACCACTCTCACTGTGTCAATGTTTTGTCAAAGGTTGGGGTTATGGGATATCCACATACATCACATTTGTGTCACATTCCAATATCTGCAAACTCTTGAACCCTAGTTACTATGCAACAGATAAATACATATAAAAAAAATAACAATAACCAAAACAATATAATATATATATATATATAATTTAGGGTTAATACACATGACAGGTCTAATTTGTAATACTGTGGGGTATCAACATTCCCCTAAAGGCCTAATAGGAATATGACAGGTGATATTGTGAATTGATTGATATCAAGACACTTAATGTGAGGTCACCAAATGATAATGGGTATACATCTTGGCACATAGCCACCAACAATGGCGTGGGACTTTCCACGATGGGCGCCAAAATACGAACCGCGGCTCTTACAGCGCAAAATTTACGGACTTAACCAAAATAAATACGGAACACGGCACTTAGAAAAAAAAACATTACCAACTTGCTAAATTACGACCTTAACGGCCGAACCGCACACCCCTGAAAAAATTTAAAACACAATAAATATACACAAAAAGGATAATAAAAGCTTACCAACAGCGAGGGGGGGGGGCACCCAGGACCTCTGCAAGTGAAGTTACACCTCAATTTAAGTCCAAATTCCTGAATTTAAACACACCAAAATCCCCTAAGCAAGAGAAAAAATGGCCACTGAAAAAAAACAAAACAAGGCTACACGAACCTAAACCCACAAAACAACACCAAGCACAGACGAATTTTCAAAAAAGCTGTACAAGGTAAAGATACACTATTAGCAAGGACGCTAAATCATCCACACACGCGTACCACATACACATTCGCAGCCATTACACAACACTAACTTACACAATGCGGAAGTACACAGCTACACAGCGCACACAGCCTATTTACACTACACACTTCACACATTGCTGATACTTACACCTCAGCTCCACAACACTGCAAACCTACATTGTATGCTGCAGGAACATCAAAACAGATTGTCAGCTCTCCAGCACAATGCTTCCTGCGTATATTACTTAGAAATAGGTAAAGTATATTAATCCAATAATTTATTCATTATTTCATTGGCATACAAAAATACATATACACAAACCCCCCCCCAAATAAACGTATCGTAATAAACACAAAAGACATTCACCGTATGCCTCACAACCAACGCCAACGATGCTCATACAACACAAAATACACCAGGGGACAGCCTTGCAAAAAGCACAAAAAGCAGATCAGCGCCAACCTTACAATGACACCAAAAGCCCCTCTAATAACAAAAAAACAACATCCAACAGCCTTGCAAAGAGCGCCAAAGGCACTCATTGCAAGGCATGCGATGAGCGATGAAGGCACTCAGGGCAAGCTTTGCAATGAGCGCCGAAGGTCCTCAATGTAAAAAACGGTTTATATTATGTCTCAAACAGCATTCCCTGGCTTACAATTTCATGCCCGTCATTTCTTGACGGGCAATTCGCTAGTAAAGTAATAAAATGCATAGAACACAAAATATAAAGGACACAATTTGTAAAGATCATGACATATAAAAATGATTTCCAGTGGGGGGGTTCAGCATAAGAACAAAGAGCAAGTGGAAACCAGTCAGGCGTAGGAAATCTGTTATATTATTTTACCGCAAAGAGCATAACAAGGAAATTATTAAAGGGTAAAAAAACTGCTTACGCTGAAATTGTTCCAAATTATGATGACGTGTATTTTTTGTTTAACGCTATAAAGAACCAGAGGTGGTGACCATCTTTAGAGACTCACTGCAGTGCTTGTCTGCTGTATGTGACCCCTCTCCATGCATGAATAAATTATGAAACTGCTGAAGAAATCTGCACTTTCATTCTTGCCTGATAATCTGTGGTAATCCTAAAACAGGACGGGATTTTCCCCCAATACTCTACCCCATGGCACGTGTTTACACAATTAAAAAAAAAAGTACTTAATGCCTTTAATTTTTAACTATTGTATTTAGTTTTGTCTTAATGATTACTGACATTTTGTCAGTCATCATCATTTATTCTGCCATTCACATTTAGTAGTCAGTGGCCGAATAACGTCCTTATTAAATTGCGATTCGGCCAATTGAATAGGGCTCTATTTAAGCATAGAGCATATTTTTTACAGAATTTTTTAGTTTAGCTTTTGGATAGAAGTTCACTAACTAAAAACTTTTGTAAAAAAAAAATGCTTTGTGCTTATATAGAGCCCTATTCAATTGGCTGAATTGCAATTTAATAAGGCTGTAAGGGTCCGGGGAGTAACCCAAGTTACAAAAGGCCCTCATCAAGTTACAAAGGCCCTCATTCAAATGCAATTTGGCCAATTAAATAGGGCTCTAAATAAGCACATAACATATTTTTTAAAAGAAGTTTTTAGTTAGTAAGCATCTATCCAAAAGCAAGGTCTTCACTAACTAAAAACTTCTTTAAAAAAAATATGCTATGTGCTTATTTAGAGCCCTATTCGTTTGGCCAAATCGCAATTGAATGAGGCCCAAACAGATTAAAAATCTAAAATGGATCTACCCGGGACACAATCAGAGTAATCTAAATATACTTCACAAGAAAGTGACTTTTTTTACCAAACTACAGAGGTTCTTTAATTGCATTATGTATACTGAGTGAATGAGTCCAAATAATGTTGTTTTGTATTAGTTATATATACTAGCAATGGTAATGAGAGGCAGTAAGTGTTGGGGACTGAGGGAGACATGTAGAGAGTACACACACTTTAATGGTCTAGAGCAATGGTTGTCAATCTGGTCCTACCGTCCACTAGTGGGCAATTCAAGCTTTCATGGGGGGTGCCGGGGTACTCCCTAGGTGGCGTCACTATTGAGCGACATCACACACCGGAGATCCGCAGCGCCACGCTTGGCTGGTTGGAGAGCTGGTGAGAGAGCCCAAGGACAGCAGTCAGGACCGGATCCCTATCTAATAAGTACAGGGCCATACATAGCTAGGGTCATATGATTTATGTAACAAGAAATGAGATAGAATACTGCACTATTATTATTGATTTGATATATTAATTATACTGGTATTGGTACACTAATGGATTATTTTTGCGTGCTAATGCACTGTTAAGTGCAGTATCGATGGAGATGCAGAAATTCATTACATTTTATTTATCGATTCATAAACATACATAAAATAAAAGTACATCTTTTTTACAAACCCTCCCCTCTAAAAAATACTTTGCACTTTTGCTGAATTGAGTTACTGCCGCACCGATGGGCGGTAGTTCAATTTTAACAAAGATACAAAAGTGGGCAGTAGGTATTAAAAGGTTGATGACCCCTGGTCTAGAGCAACATAAATACATCACAAGTCCTCCAAGGTGGCATTAGACTCTAGTATAAGCGGTTCTTGTGTCCTACTATTGTGTTTTAATATTGCAAACTTGAAGAGGGCAAAAATATGTAAATTTTATGAGTTGTATAAAATGTATGGGGGGACTTGCAAATGGCCGTGGAGCGCCTATTGGGTTTTCACTCTTAGAGCCAAACTTTCTAGAAATGACCCTGATTCTGAGCTGCATGCCCATATGACCCATCTTTAATACATTTAATTTCTGTAAAGAAAAAGTTTAATAAATCCAAGCCCTATGTTAATGTATGGAGCCTCACTAACAACCTGTGTACATATTGTGCCAATCATTTAATTATGAAGCATAGTTAAAAAGAAAATTATTAAGTTCACTTCCTTTATTATTGTTTAAAACGTATTAATCAACTTATCTACCTTTGTACACTCTTTTGCCTTCGGTGCTCATTGTGAGTCTCTCCCAATGTCTACTTCCTCCCTTGTGTCTCATTTCCCCCCTCCTCTCCCTAATTTTAAGCCTAGCAATACTGTTTGCCACCCAATGTGAGCGGCGCGTCTCTCCCTCTGTCTACTTCCTCCCTTGTACCTCCTCCTCTCCATCCCTTGTGTCTCCTTTACCACTTCCACTCCCTCCCTTGCGTCTCCTTTCCGATCTCCACTCCCTCCCTTGTGTCTCATTTCCACCCTCCTCTCCCTCCCTTGTGTCTCATTTCCCCCTCACTCCTTTGTGTCTAATTTCCCCATTTCTCTCCCTCCCTTGTGTCTCAGTTCCCCCTCCAATCCCTCCCTTGTGTCTCATTTCCCCCTCTCCCTCCCTTGAGTCTCATTTCCCCCTTCTCCCTCCCTTGTGTCTCATTTCCCCCCTCTCTCCCTTGTGTCTCATTTCCCATCCTCTCTCTTTTCCTTGTGTCTCATTTCCCCCTCCTCTCCTTCCCTTGTGTGTCATTTCCCTCTCCTCTCCCTTCCTCCCTTGTGTCTCCTTTTCCCCCTCCTCTCCCTCCCTTAATGTGTTTCCATTTCCCCCTCCTTCCCTTGTGTCTCCTTTCCCCCCTCCTCTCCCTCTCTTCCCTGCGTCTCCTTTCCCCCCTTCTCTTCCTCCCTCCCTTGTGTCTCCTTTCCCCCTCCCTCCATTGTGTTTCCTTTCCCCCCTCCTCTCCCTCCCTTGTGTCTCATCCCCCCCCTTGTGTCTCATCCCCCTCTCTTGTGTCTCATTTCCCACCTCTCCCTCCTTTGTTTCTCCTTCCCCCCTCCTCTTCCTCTCTTGTGTCTCCTCCCCCTCCTCTCCCTCCTTTGTGTCTCCTCTTCCCCCCTTGTGTCTCCTCTCCCTCCCTTGTGTCTCCTCTCACTCCCTTTTGTACTTGTTCACACTGGTGGTTCAGCGGAGCAATGGTGTCCCACCCCTGCCAGTGCATTCTCTCTTCAGCATAGGGATGCAATGATGTAATTCGGGAGTTCCTACACTGCAGAGAAAAAGCGCTGCTAGGGGTGGGACGCCAGGTAATGGGTCCGTAAGGGAGGCAGAGGGGAGATGAGAGAGAGCGAGGCAGCCCTGTGGATCTATGGGTTTGTTATGGATCTAAACTGATTCACGAGGCCCACATTTTTTAACGTTGCGTGACAAACATCGCAAACGTGACCAACATACCCGTAGATCCACAACTATATATATGATACTAATAAGACACTTTTGACACAAAATGATAAGTGTGAGTATCTCAAGGATTTTTTAGTTAAGGACAGTGTGACCAGTATGATCTAAAATCCCATCCAAACAAATTGGTCAACCTCAAAATAGCAGTCAATGCTCTTTGGAAAAACACAGCCCCCAAGTGGAGCTTGTGATGGACAGAGAAGATGTCATGGGGGATGTAGTGTCCACATCTCGCATGTGCGGTAGTCCTGTTGGACTGCAATATACTGCGTGGTACAGCTGTGATTTGCCACCACCACATACACCTCCTTATCAAGCAGTACAGAACTGCTAGGGTGGCCCAATAGTGCACTAGGTGAGCTGTTAAAAAGGCTGCTGGGGTAATAGTACTGATTTATTTTTATACAATTTAATTATAAATACTTTGTTTTTCACATGAGTTTTAAAACTAATCAGAGCAGTTATGACTTAAGTGGTTCTTCAACATGACATAAATGTACAATTAATACTATACTGAGCAGACTGTAACATGTTAGCACATACACTAAAACTAATGCTTCTCTGTCAAGTAGTGTGTAATAATGTCTGAGAAAAAGCTGATATATATCACAATACATTGCAAACAAGCCGAAAAAACTGGTTCCTGAATGACTCTACAAAATATAATTGTCTAGATTCGAGAAAAAGGAATGTTGTTTTAAAAAAACTTAGGATACTGCATAACATAAATATTACATTGTCACTACTCAGTTAATGATTGGTGAGATACTGGGCAGGGAAAGGCCTAGATAGGTGTGGCTGGAACTCGAGTTTAAATAAAGAAAACACCCAGCAGAACATACCACGAGTCAGACTGACCATGGAGCTCAAGAAGGATTCATACGTGGTGCTGAATGATGGCCACAGAATGCCAGTGGTTGGGTTTGGCACCTATGCACCACAAAAGGTAAGTGTATCATGCACCTGTAATGGCATCTTACTTGGTAGAAAGTGCTGCTGAGCATATAATATTTAAAATATATGGTTATTATTGGACCAGAATACTTCAGAGTCTGCATGCTAGAAGAAGGAAAGAATTGTGGAAATAGCTGAACTATGCGTGCACTCCTATTATTTATATATATATATATATATATATATATATATATATATATATATATATATATGCATATACTGTATAAATAATAGGAGTGCACGCATAGTTATATATATAGGGCCACATTCTATTATCGAACGTAAAATGGCCACAAGGCTGCGATTCCTTGCAGGGGTTTCGTTACCTCGCAATTCTATTAAACGGCTCTATTAAAAGGATCTCCTCTTACGGCCGGCCGTATATCTTGCAACCGGCCGTAAGCTCAGAAATCTTTAAAGTCAAAAATAAATTCAAGACAGCACTGTACAGCTCTGTAAATGCTAGGGATCATATTGGGGGACATGAGGATTAATAGCAACCCCCTCTCAAGTTTGCACATCAGCCCAAACCCGAGTTTACATTAACTGTTTATTTTCCGGCCGCAGCGTGGGCGGGTCTGAGGTGCTCCAAGCCCTCTGGACTTTTTACATGGATTTTTGACATAAATTAAAAAATATGTTTTTTACGGATTTGAGTATAGGGGAATGTTGTGCTATTTTTGCTAACACCTACAATCACTTTTTAGTCTCCTCAGAGTGCAGGATGGCTTTATTTTGGCTTTATAATGTGCTTAATTGGTGCTAGCGGGACATTTTTCCTGCAAGTAAGCTGCAGCTCGCTTTTAGCCTTGCAGAGAGGGTTCCCGGAGCAATAGAATAGCAACCGGGCTTTTCTTGCAGCCGAAATTCTTGCGGCCGTTTTAGATGAAAGGCTTTCCTGCGGCGCGTGCGGCCGCAAGGGATAACAAGGCGCCGGCCGCAAGCCTGCCGGAATCCCCGGCCGGAGGGGAATAGAATAGCAGAATAGCTTGCGGCCGGTAATAGAATGAGGCCCATAGTATATAGTGTATTTATATATTTATTTATTTATATACAGTGGGGGGGAAAGTATTTGATCCCCTGCTGATTTTGAGTGTCCAAATGATCAGTCTATAATTTTAATGGTAGGTGTATTTTAACAGTGAGAGACAGAATAAAAAAAAAAAAAAACAAGAAAAAGGCATGTCAAAACATGTATAAATTGATTTTCAGGTCAATGAGGGAAATACGTTTTTGACCCCTTCGTCTTAGTACTTGGTGGCAAAACCCTTGTTGGCAATCACAGAGGTCAGACGTTTCTTGTAGTTGGCCACCAGGTTTACACACATCTAAGGAGGGATTTTGTCCCACTCCTCTTTGCAGATCCTCTCAAAGTCATTAAGGTTTCGAGGCTGATGTTTGGCAACTTGAACCTTCAGCTCCCTCCACAGATCTTCTATGGGATTAAGGTCTGGAGACTGGCTCGGCCACTCCAGGACCTTAATGTGCTTCTTCTTGAGCCACTCCTTTGTTGCCTTGGCTGTGTGTTTTGGGTCATTTTCATGCTGGAATACCCATCCACGACCCATTTTCAATGCCCTGGCTGAGGGAAGGAGGTTTTCACCCAAGATTTGACGGTACATGACCCCGTCCATCGTATATGCAGTTGTCCTATCCCCTTAGCAGTAAAGCATATTCATATTTAAATATATTTATAATGTATTATATATATATTAGTTGTTCGATCATATTAATGAAGAACATATCAGAAGTCTACAAGATACAAAGCTGATAGGGAGCTGGGAGAGCAGGTTAAAAAGAGTCAGACCAAAACACAGGGGCTTAATGTGAACTGCAAGAAAGCATAGTTTAAAACAGAGAACGTAAATCCAGATTAAAATTCAAGCAGGGTTATATGGCAACTACAGTGGAAAAAAAGATAGTTCATCCATTCAACAAGACACACAGCCACATTAAATTCCCCTAACGTGTTAAAACATAGCTTGCAAGACTTACGGCTATTAAATTGGCCTCTTAAACCAGCCTGCCAACGACTTGAGGGGTAGGAGCGAGAAAACCCTACAGGACATGAGAATTCGACTTGCGAGACGCAAATCCTTTAATCTGTCAATACAGTAACTGCTACGTTCCAATTGCGCTATTAAATTGCATCAAAATCACTGGCACTCAACCCAGTAAGTCGCAAATCGAGCTAGAAGCCAACAAGTGCTAGAGAGGACCCACAAAGGGGGTAAAGTCTAATCCGTAGCACTGTAAATGCACATATACACACACTATTGTTAGGTCTTAGAATTTATAGCATTCTATTCTCAAGCCCGCCAATCTGCAATATAAAATACTTTATTTCATGTGTAATTTCCGTGTTATATGGATCCCGGCAATCAAACACGGGAATTACACATGAAATAAAGTATTTTATATTGCCGATTTGCGAGCTTGAGAATGTTGTGGAACTCGCACGTAACAGAATATCATATTTACGGCTTTATCAATATTCCATCATTTCTGGAATGTGTGTCCGATCGTAAGTTGTAATTTATCCACTCAAGACTTTAAAATCCCACCTCCACAAAATTCTGACGATCTCTGTTTCCATTGGCTCTATCTAAATTGGTAACTATGAGTTTGACTAATTGATCACGGCCAGACATCCAACGAGCAAAAAATGGTTTACGGATTTGCCTCTCAAGCCTAAACTTCGCAGCATGTTCTAATTTAATGTCTAACTCTAACACCTAACCCTATACCTAACCCTAACCACTAACCCCTAACACTAACCCTATGTCTAACCCTAACCCTATGCCTATCCCTTATCCCTAACCCTCTGACTAACCCTAACTCCTAATCCTTAACTCTATGCCTAACCCTAACTCCTAACCCTTACCTCTAACCCTATGCCTAATCCTAACCCCTAACCCTATGCCTAACCCTAACCCTATGACTAACCCTATGCCTAACCCTAACCTCTAAACCTATGCTTAACCTTAACCCTATGCCTAACCCTAACCCTATATCTAACCCTAACCCCTAACTCTATGACTAATGCTATGCCAACCCCTAACCTTATGCCCACCCCTAACCTTATGCCTAACCGTAACCCTATGCCTAACCCTAACCCCTCACCCCTACATCAATCCAGCATCGGCGCAGGGGAAACAGGAAAGGACCATTTTAAATCTTTTTTTGGATTACAAATCAATGTCCTAGGTAGCACAGATCAAAGAAGGGCAACTAAAATAGTGCATGGTCTAAAAGAAAATGTAGTAGAACAGACTTCATGAACATAAGTGGAACAGCCTTCCAGTGGAAGTAGCAAAGTAAAACACAGTTAATGTATTTAAGCATGCCTGGGAAAAGCATAAAGCTATCCTGAGGATTGAGTAAGCCAAAATTTTAGGACGATAGAATGAGCAGCATGATGGACCATTTTGATTATTATTTGCCATCAAATCTCTATTTTAAGATAATCAATAAAGGTTCTGGATCAAAAGCAGGACATAAAGGGCCTCAATAAATTAGAGTTGCATGTTGCAAATGTGATCTTAGCAAGATTTGCGTACTACGATTTGTCTTTATGTTCCGCGCATCCGACTTTGCGTGATGGGGCCGAGAATAGGCTGCGTGGAGTGCAACCTTGTAAATCGTACACGCAAAGCGTGCAAACTCGTACATCGCAAATCGAGAGAGATTCTCTATAGGCACAAATAGCATAATTTAAAGTTTATATTTCTGCTAATGTTCAGTTTGTGTTAGTGTTACGTTTGCTGTTTCTTTGAAGTTCATATAAAACCAAAAATGTTAAAATTTCTATTAAAATTGTGTTTTTTTCATGAGTTTCCCTATCCCTATCCTCCCATGTTAAACTGTCCCGTTTAGAGCTGTTTCACTTAGCACTCCTATTGTCTGGAACCATCTACAGAGTTAAACGAGGTGTAGCTGTAGTATCATATCTTGGAATGGTCATGCACATGCCAATATGAAAAGCCATACTGCAACATACATAAAGCAATTAAAGACACACTACCTGATTAAATAGCAACACAAAAAACTTAAAATGATCCAATATTAATGCTTTATTACTCACAGAGGCTCTATCGCGGCCCCTAAATATCAATATAATTGTATATACATTTTGCTCATCACATCTATATTTCATATATCAAGTCAACAGGGAACAATTTAATATCTGCTGTTCAGTCTTTCAGTCATGTCTGACTCTCTATGACCCTATGGACTGCAGCACATGCAGCTAGGCCTCTGCCAGTGCTTTTCTACAAGGTTTGCATGTCACAGATCCTGGAGTGGATTCTCAGTTCCTTCTCTAGTGGATTGGGATTTGTCCGACTTCTCTGCTTTCACCCGCCCACCTACACTGGCCCTTAATGGTGTAGCTCACAGCTTTATTGAAGTACACAAGCCCCCCTCACCAACACCACTTAAACTAAGCTTGCGTTTTATGTTTTTTTGCACTGCTTTACTACGCAAAGCTTAATTGAGACGCACGTAGCTCGTACGTACGTCTTAGGAATTGCGTGCACGCCAACGGCGTACGAGATATCATCCCTCGGTGGAAGCTCACAGCACTTCTAATTTAATAGCGTCATAACTTTGTCAAATTTGAAGCATTATGTTCAAACTTCATATTTACAATTCTGGAATTTAATAGGGCTTTATCTAGTGGACCTCTGCTGCATAATATACTGATTTTATACCAGAAGCCTGCAAATAATTAATAAATATTCTATTAATTAAATTATGCCCATTTTCTAGGTGTAGAACATGGGCATAATGTAACTAATAGAATATTTTCTATACTCTTGACATGCATATGAGTACATCTGAGGAGAATCAGTAGTGTATGCAAAAAATGTTGTAAGAAAAAATACCAAAATAAACATTTAAACACTTACCTTGAAGTTAGCAACATGTCTTATAATGTCTGACAGTTGAAAATTAGGGTTAACATCCTCTCCAAACCCAGGCTAAATTAGGATAAAATAAAAAAATAGTGTTGGCCAATCAGGAGGAAGCACAGGCTGAAACATTTGTAGCACAATCTGGGGTTGCTGTCTGTGCTGCAAAGCAGCCTGGGATATGTAGTCTGGTACATGTTAGAAAGTGCTATGTATTTTCATATAAGAGTCTATCTGTGCAAGACACTCAAACTAGATTACAAACGTGCAGGTTGTCTGTTCCCTGCATCAACTGCTGCTGATGTTTTATTCTCTTTGTCCCTGTCTCCTTGTGGAAAATTTCACCTGTGAATCCACCAAACATGTGACTGGCAGCACTTCCTTTGGCGGTCACAATCTGTACCTAGCTGCTCTGCAGCCAGGTACACTGTTATGTAACCTTCCTAGGGGTGTGCAAATCCAGATATCAGTACCCAGCATATAAATATGTAAATGCATTCAACTTTTGAATATAATACATATTTTTCTTCTATTCAGAGGCTGTTTTCTAGGAAACATTTGAAAACCAGGAATCTTCTATATACTTTTAAAGAATGTGTTTATTTGTAAAAAAAGTATGGATTTACTACCTTTGTATAATGAATGCACTTAGATCTTGGTGAATTTTGTAAAAAAATCATAGACTAACCTTGGACTCTTGTGTAGAAAATGTACATTAAAGTAGCACATGCAAATATTACCATCCATTTGAACACTAAAAATAAACACAAATCTCATGAGAGGCTACTTCCCAAGTTTGTTTCATTTCACAAGTCTGGGCCAAATCTCTAGACTTATTTCTACACTTATTTCTGTGTTCTTTTAGAATCAGTAATTCTAATTTTAATAGATAAAAAAGATTTAAAAAAATACAGACCTCTTGCGGGTTAAGCTGCAGCAAGGCCGAAAAAAGCCTATGGGACGTGGAACTTTCAAGCATGTTCCAATTGAGCTATTAAATTGCATCAAATCACTGGCGTTCAAACTTGTAATTCGCAAATGGAGGCAAGAAACCAACGAGTGCGAGAGAGGACCCGCAATGGGGGTAAAGTCCAACTTGTAGCGCTTGAAATGCAAATATTACCACACTACTGTACTAATATTAAAAGTTAAAGTGATTTTAGGTCTTAGAATTAAGAGCACAACATTCTCAAGCTCGCAAATCGGCCCCGAAAAATACTTTATTTCATGTTTAATTTTTGTGTTATATCGATATCAATGTGTTAATACATATACTGTAACTCGCATGTAATAGAATATCATATTCACGGCTTTATCAATATTGCATTACATCTGGAATGTGGGTCCGATCGTAACTCGTAATTGAACCTTGTAGGACTTTGGAAATCCCACCTCCATTGGCATTTTGCCATTGGCTCCATCTCAACTCGTAACTACCAGTTTAGACTAATTGATCACGTTCACGGCCGAACATCCGAGAGACAAATGGTTGACGGGTTTGTCTTTCAAGCTCGTAACTCGCAGCTAAACGTTGCAGATATGAGCTTCTAATTTAATGTGGCTGACAGAATGTCTGCAGATAAAAAATAAGCCTTTACTTGTATATCTGTGCAGAGTTAAGTGTTTTATATAAACATAGGCCCCTATTCAACTGCCCACATCGCAACTACATAACCCCTAATGGAGCCTGTCAAATTTACAGATATTTAATTGGGTACATTTTCTACTCACAATCCATTTGCAAGTTACAGGCTCAAAATCCCTGCGGTTGTCAAAAACTTTACTCCGTCCTATCTCCTCCTTTGATGTTTCAAGCCTGTAAATGTTACCAGTGCTAAAGACTCAAAATCCATATTGAATCACAATTCAACAAGACCGCAATTGCCTTCAAACCCGTAAATGTCAAAAGGTCTAAAAAAATTCTATCGGTACTAGATAGGACCCGCAAGTGGGTTAAACACCTGTTCGTAGCACTGCAAAAGCAAATAAACACACAATACTGTACTTAAAAATGCAGGGAAAGCAATAAAAGATATTATAATGAATTGTACAACACTCTTAAGCTCACAAATCTGCAATAATTTTTTTTTTTTTTAAATATTTTATTTCCGTTATATCAATCCTGGGAATCAAGGAGTTAATACATATCATGGAAGCTGCACAGACTAGAACAGTTGATTTATTGATTTTTATTGATATCTATATTCCTGGATTGCGAGTCTGATCACAGATCGGACTTCGAAACACTAATTGGTTGTAGTTTAAACTCCATGTTTTACTGATGTCATGATGACGGTCTCATTTACTATCGGCTCTGTCTAAATTGTAGCTTACAGACTTGCTTAATTGATCATCATCATGCCCTGAAATGCTACATACGGGTTCATGGTTTGTGTGCTGGGGCTGTGAGTCTGTACTTGCGGGCTTGAGCAATTAAATACATCTGTAACTGTGACAAATTTCTAATCCGCAGACATATGGTCATTATGAAGGTAATTACGGGCTTGGAACTAAATTAAATATATATATAATATATATATATATATATATATATATATATATATATATAATATTAAGAGCAGAATGATAGGGTAGTGAGTGAAAGGCTAATATATTCTGACATATATACCATACTAGCGAATTCCCCATCAAAAAATTATGGGCATAAAATTGTTACCCAGGGAATGCTGTTTGTCACACATTGTGAGGCTTTTGCTTCTCTGAGCACCTTCGACGCTCATTGCGAACCTTTCCTCCCGTCTACTGGACGGGCCGCTCCTTGCAGGGTTCATTAACCTGCAATTTTTGTGCTTGTGAATGCCATATGTGTGGCATTCCCTGTGTGTTTCTCTTCTGTGTGTCTGCTGACCGTGTGTGTGTGGGCCGCTGACTGCCGTTTGTTTTATTTTAAAAAGTCCCGCGTGCCTGGCATTGTTGGTGTGTTAGTGTCTCTGCCGTTGTGTATTTTCTAAGTCCCGAGTGCCTGGCTTTGCTCAGCCTTGTTTTGATGCAGTTTCAGGAATTTTAACTTTTTTCGTCCGCCATTTTTTTTCTTGCTCAGCCGATTTTCGAGTGACGAAACACATCAAATAAGGCTCCAAATCGCTTGCAACCTCACTCCTATGCTTCCTGGCTCTCCCCCTGTGCTGTGTGTGTGTTTTAATTTATTTTTTATTATTTTTCGTGTTTTTTGATTTCCGCAGTTCGGCCGTTAAATTTGTATTTTTGCGAGGTTGTATTTTTGTGCCTCCGAGATTCCGAGGTCGGATTTTTTTTTCTAAGTCCCGCGTTCCTCAACTGCTTGCAGCCTAAGTCCTGCATGCCTCAACTGCTCGCCTCGTTTGGCAAGGCTTGCAGGAGCGGCTTTGGCGCTCATTTCAGCCTAAGTCCCGTGTGCTTCAATGCCTCAACTGCTAGTCTCGCAAAGCAAGTCTCGCAGGGCAAGGAGCGCCTTTGGCGCTCATTGACCAAGTCCTGTGAATTTGGAAGGCTTCAATGCCTCAACGGCTCACCTCGCTTTGCGAGGCTCGCAAGTATGACGACAAATCGCAGTTTGACAATTATAATATGTGATATTATACTTAATATATCTCTATTCTGCACTTGTTTTCTATTTGTTTGCAACATAGAGTTGAAACATCCAACAAAACCGTGATTGAGTCACTATCCTCACAACAAGCTTGTTTGCTTTAGGGAATGAGGTTTGGTCCCTTTCTGTAATCTTTATTTTATGGATGGTGCAAAGTATTCAACTGTAATTATCTGTCTAACACTCAATAAAGGAGTGTGTTTATTCATGAAGTAACAAAAAATGACATATTTTCATTCACAGTCTGTTTCTTCTGTTCTGAAGTTCTCATTTTAATACAAAATATACGTATGCTGTACCAGTGATGAGATTATATACCCCATTATGGATGGGCAGTTTCCAGTTCCCTTCATAATCAGCAGATGGTTAATAAATTATCCTGTAAGATGCTGATAAGGGTACTGAGGGAGCTGGGTTCTGTAATAGCCAAACCATTATATCTAATCTTTCAAGACTCACTCACTACAGGGTCTCTACCTGATGACTGGAGAAAAGCAGAGGTGATACCTATATTTAAGAAGGGATCAAGAGCAAATCCGGGGAATTATAGACCAGTGAGCCTCACATCTGTAGTTGGGAAGCTTTTAGAAGGGTTAATAAGGGACAGAATACGTCTATTTGAACAAGATCATAGGTAGCAGTCAACACGGATTTATGAAAGATAGATCGTGTCAGACCAATCTAATTAGTTTCTATGAGGAGGTTAGTAGGAATTTGGATCAGGGCAACTTAGTGGAGCTAGTCTTTTTGGATTTTTCAAAGGCATTTAATACAGTGCCAGATGGAAGACTAGTGAGCAAACTAAGGAATACAGGAGTTGCAGTAAATATCTGCTCATGGATCGAGAGCTGGCTAAAAGACAGGAAGCAAAGGGTTGTTGTAAATGAAACATACTCCAATTAGACTAATGTGATAAGTGGGGTTCCTCAAGGTTCAGGATTAGGTCCTCTTCTTTTTAACATATTTATTAATGACATAGAAGTAGGACACGAAAGTAGTGTCTCCATTTTTGCGATAACACTAATTTGTGCAAGGTAATAAAATCAGATAATGATGTACTTTCCCTACAAAGGGATTTGCATAACTAAGAGAAATGGGCAGCTAAATGGCAGATGAGATTTAATACAAATAAATGTAATGTTATGCATTTGGGAAGGAAAAATAGCCATGCAAATTATTATCGTAATGGAGCAAATCTAGGGGCATCAGATATTGAAAGGGATTTGGGAGTACTAGTGGACAACCACCTAGGTAGCAGCGCTCAAAGCCAAGCAGCAGCTGCAAAGGCAAGTAAAATATTAGCATGTATTAGGAAGGGTATAGAAGCCAGGGAAGAAGATATAATTCTGCCACTATACAAATCTCTAGTATGCCCTCATTTGGAATATGGAGTACAATTTTGGGCACCACTTCATAAAAAGGACATTTTAGAGCTGGAAAAAGTACAGAGAAGGGCTACAAAACTAATAAGGGGAATGGAGGGGCTAAGTTATGAAGAAAGACTAACCAAATTAAACGTATTTTCGCTCGAAAAAAGGCGTCTACGAAGGGATATGATTACCTTATTTAAATACATCCAGGGTCAATATAAGGCTTTGTCAAGTGAACTTTTTGTAGCAAGAGATTTTCAACTGACAAGAGGACATCCCTTTGAGGTTAGAGGAAAAAAGATTTCACCTTAAACAAAGAAAAGGGTTCTTCACAATTAGGGTGGTTAATCTGTGGAATTCTTTATTAAAGGACGTGGTGACAGCGAATTCGATAGACAACTTCAAAAAGGGGTTAGATATATTTTTGAATAAAGAGGGCATTCAAGGCTATCCTAGATAACTAGCAAAGGAATATTGATCCAGGGAGAAATTTGATCGCCAGTTTCTGGGGTCAGGAAGGAATTTGCTTTTTTTCCCCTTATGAGACAATTGGCAAAGTTTCAATAGTTTTTTTTTTCTGTTTGCCTTCCTCTGGATCAATTAACAACTAATAATAAATAGTCCACATATTAAAAAGATCAATAGAGATCTAAAAAGGTTGAACTTGATGGATTAACTCTTTATTCATCCTCTAATACTATACTATTAATAATTATTTAACAACTAATTAATTAACTAATCTGCATATTGCAGATCAGAGGAGATCTTAACAGGTTGAACTTGATGGACTGAAAGTCTTTTTTCAACCTTAATTACTATGTAACTATGTAACTATAATATTTGTAGTATTTTCTCCATATGTAATTGATGTTTCATTACAATGTCATATACTGTATAACATATTATGTTTTATTGCTAGTTTGCCAAAAGCCTGGCAGAAGAAGGGACAAAAGTGGCGCTTGAAGTTGGATATCGTCATATTGACTGCGCCTTTATATATGGCAACGAGCCAGAGGTTGGCAGTGCAATAAGAGCAAAGATTGCAGATGGGACAGTGAAGAGAGAGGACGTCTTCTACACTGGAAAGGTATAGAAACATTACTATTATATTATGTTTTGCAAGAAAAAACTCCCGGCTTGATGAAGACAACCCTAAAAACTTGTTTGTTTATTCAGCAATAAACATATGCCTTAAAACTTGTTGCTGAAAAGTAAATTTATAAAGTACCTAATTAGCAAACTTCAGAATTAACAGTGTACGTTATGGAGAGGTACAGTCTTAGAGGAGAAATATTCAGTTACATAGTATTTTTATTCCAACTCTAGAAAGGACAGACCAGCCCCAAAAAGGCACAGAACACACATTAATATTATTATTAACTTTTATTTGGAACGCACCAACATATTCTGTAGCGATGTACAGGGGAAGAGAACAGGGAGCTGTTTTGAGCTTAGAATCTATGTAGGAATGGAAGAGGCAGAAACCTGGGGAAGAAAAGATAGGGAATAGCAAGGGTCAGGAAGAAGGTGAAAGTTGACTTAGGTGGGAAGTTGTGAAAAGATATTTTTGCAGAGTGCTGGAGGGAACATTTTAGATGTAGCAGAGGGCAAACAAACGGAGTATAGACAGAGTTAGCAGCCCTGGGGCTGTGCATGGCAGATGAGAGGTGGGACTGAGTGAGGGTCAGGGTTAGGAGATATATCACAAGCAACCATCAAAATAAGCAAGGAAAGGAGATGAGAGTAGGACTTGCAGAAGCATATCTGCTTATGAGCATTAGAACATGAGTAAAATAGTGATTGGAGGAAGGAGAGGAGCTTGTGGGAGCAGAGCAGATGGGAGGACAGCAGGGAAGGTGCGATGTTAATGTTGTTGGAGACATAATGTGGAGTAAATGAGGAGGATAGTCTGAGACACAAGCAGGAGCTTAAAATGAAGAGGAATATAGTGGCCAAAAGAGTAATTTAAGAAGAATAAGAAGGAATAGTAATCATGTACAATTGATGGATCAGGTGTAAGTAATGTGAGTGATTCAATAAATTAGGAATAACCAGGGGTGGGTGGGAGAGTGGCAGAGAGGGAGGGAATTGCTGTGTTGTTTGGAAGTTTAGCAGGGGAGAGAGACAGACTCAGGGAAAGCTGAAATATACAAGCATGTGTAAGTTAGATGGGGGAGGTAATGCAATTAGGCAAAAGGAATAACAGCAAAAGGATAACTATCAGATAAAGACTATATATCAGAATAAGTGTTAAATTCACCAACAAACTAGAATAAAAGCTATGTGCTTGTGAAGTTCAGTTTTCCTCTTATGGATTAAACCTTGTTACAGCCACATTGGTTATGGAGGAAAATAACATTTTCTATTATATTGTGTGTATTGTGCTTTTACTGTAATGATATACTTGGAAGTGGGATATATTTCTGTGAAGATATTTTATCACTGCAAACTGAGTGAACAACCCCATTCCTTATCCTTTAGTGACACCTTGTGGCCCGTTTGTGTAATTGCATGTATTGTTCCCCTTTTCCTCTATAAACCAGCTCAAGCTGGATTTTCCCACTCTGTCATTGTCCTGTAGTTGCCCCCCATAGATCCACTCCCAAGTTGGGCCAGTCAAGCCCACTGTTATCTCTGCCTCCTGATGGGCTCTACTATTTCTGTGATTGGTTACTTCTAATTTGGGCAGAGAGTTTGCATGTGTTCGGCCACCATGATGGAACTGGAGAAGAATCCCTTTGTGGAGTTGCTGTTTTGAAAATGCTGTGAGAGAGTCCATATTAAACCATGCTTTCTGGAATACATAGGGAATGGTGTAATTTCATTAAGAGGGAAGGAGTTTATTATTTTGCTATGCTAGAAATCACTTTGCTATACTGAGCCTGTGATCGTGATATGCTATTGATCCTGATATGACTGCCAGCGAGAGGCCCATTCCTTCTGAAAAGATTGCCAGCTGTAAGAGGGGGATTGCTGTAGCGCAAAGGCAGGAAGTTTTGGAGCTGAATAGCGCTCCTATCTGGGATCTTCACAAACTGGTGTCAGTGGTGGGATCTCTGTACGAGAGCCGGCAGCAAGGATGGCTACCATCAAAGACTTATTGGAGGAGCTAAGAGCAGGGAATTAGCACATCCCAGCCTCGCCCTAGTCCCTGGTCCCAGGTTATCCGCAGCTGAGGAAGACGAGGTGTACTGGAGGTTCCAGAAGTGGAGGGCTAAGATATATCCTTATATAACGAGGGATACGTTGGTGCCCCTGCTGGAAATAATTATTCAGAGGTCCTGGAGGGTTGCAGAGGGGTACATAACTGCTTTACCTGGAGCTTCTATCCCCAGTAGAGGCAGAGAGCTCCTGCAGGCTTGGAGCAAACAGTGAAGAGGTGGGCCCAGGTGGGTCCTGGCTCAAGTACTTTGAGGAGCCCCACCAATCAGATGAGGATGAGGAAGACGCAGCCTGGCAATGCGAGTTGCTTGAGTCTACAGCTTGTTGGATGTCTACAGCTTGTTGTGAGTCTACAGCTTGTTGGATGATTGTCCATGTTCAGAGAGTCTGGATGGGATTAGCTATGCTCACTGTGCCCTGGGGGTGTACTGTGAACCATTGAAGGAGCTCCAGCTGATTGTCAGGGAGCCAGCCACAGTTCCAAGGACAGGGTCAGCAAGCAGCCCTGGGAGCGTGGAAGACCAGGGGACGAAACCCTACCCAGTTGTGGGGACCAAATTGCTAAGGACAAGGCAGTGGGAAGACAGAGAATGTTTGTCAAATTGATGACCCAAGGAAAAGTCAGTATGAGAGCAATTAGGTCCTGCCAGGGAACACCGTGACCATGGACTCAGAAGGAGGTGAGTGCTATGCCTAGGTGGTGGTTCCAGAGAGAGGGGAATGTGATATGCTGATCCAGATGCAACCTAGAGGATTGGACCAGGCCACAATATTGCATGCCGGCTTCCAGATCCAGCCAGTACCTTCCCCCTTGGAATTACTGTGTCCTGGGTGCCCCAGGGGAGGGTTTAACCCATACAGTGGGCCAGAAAAGTGCATCAGCCCTGGTTTTTGGGGGGTCGCTGGCAAAGAGGACTGTTGGAAGAATCCAGGCCAATCAAATAGTTTGGATGGGCGCAACTATGCTCCTGGCCTAATAACCAAGGAGAGACACTTGGCCTGGACTGTGGGGTTTGTGCTGGGGTCACCACCAGGATTGTTTACTCCCCTGGAATGGGTAGAAGAGAATTGTGACAAAAATCTACCCTGCACACCCAGAATCAGGCCACGTGTAGAAGGCGGCCAAGACCCAGAGAACCTGTATCTGTTGGTTATTTGTTGTGTTCTGGCTTTAGAGGGATAATGTTCCATCATGGCGCCTAAATCATTCATGACACCTGGCCCCCATTTTGAAATGCAGAATCCCGGCGTCCATCTTTCATCAGATGGACAGCTTAGAGATACCATCCCAGGAGAAGCATTCTGTGGTTCCCCCTTTTTGTGCGGCCATAGGGAGTAACAAGTAGTGGGGTGGGCAGGAAATAACATCCCTTAGACCCCTATTATTAATCCATAGAACGTCATACATCCAGGCTAGCAGGCCTCTTGAAGGGTCAAATAGCGTTACAAGCTCCCCAATCCTGAGCAGTAACCCCATCTGTCCGGCTAAAATGAGAGGACCACCGAACTCCATTTGGGCAAATGCGAAAAGCCAATTTCTACAGGCCTCCACCAGCACGGGGCCTGATCCTGGGTGTGCAGGGCAGATTCTTGTCATTATTACCTGAACCAACTCCAGAGGAGAAATAAAAGCCAGGGGCAAGGCCTCTGGATTCCCTGCCAACACAACACTAACAGGCCAGGGCAAGTACACATCCTTGGCTATTAGGCCAGGAGCAAAGTCATTTTCCTTTGGAACAAAAGCAGAAGATCCCAGTGGGTACCCTGCAAGCTGGATCTGCTTGCTGGCATCAGAAACCCAGGCCTTGATTGTAGCCTCCACCCCCTGTATTGTAACATGGACTGAGCACTTTACTCCATTTTCCCCTGCACCGCAGTCTGGGCACGGTACCCCTGCTCACCTGGTACAACGATCTGGACATAGGACTTCACTTCTCCCTCTCCTTGGACCATGGAGTGGGCATGGTACTCTCCTTCCCCTGGGACCACGATCAGGGCTCTGTGCTCCAGCTCTGCTTGCTGGGGCCCACAAGATGGAGGGCTGTCCAAGTCTAGTTCATCGGCTTGGTCTCTGTCCATCAGGATCTTCCTGCTCTGATCCAGACTTTCACTTGGGCCATCAATTTGACAGGCATTCCCTGTCTTCCCCACTGCCTTGTTGTTAGCAGTGGTGTCCCTGCCACTTGGATAGGGATATGCCCGATGGCGGCTCCCCTTCATGCCTTCCTCTTGGCCTGACATAGTCCAAAGGTTATTTTATGTGTTCATCCCTGGCTGGTTCCTGGACTCTAGTTATCCACGGAAACCCCATGCAGGATTAACAATCCATCTCTGGTTCCTTCCAGAACACTCCCGGGCCCTCCATCTGGCCTGCTATTCCCGTCTGAGATTCAGACTCCACTGCTTTTAAAATGGTCCCATAATGTATGGTACCATCGCCATCTGTTCCAGTCATAGCAAAAATTTACTGGGCCTGGCCCATTTGTACCTCCATATTGGTATAGTCCTGGTCAGAGTCCATAATATCCTCTCCCCAGACCCCTTGAGCATAGTTACTCTTGTACAAACCACCTGGTTGGTAGGGGTCTGGTAACCAGTCCTCTTCATCACTGTCCGCCTGACAGGGTTCCTCCCAACTGGATGGCCTAAACCCCACCATGGATGTCTCATCCAGCAATTAAACATACTCAGGCTCCAGACCTTGTTTGAGAAACAAGTTATTCTGCCTCCTTACAGTCCCCATGCCACATTCAGGATCACCATACACAATCTCCCAGAGCCCATCTATTAGCTCCAATTGAAAATAGAGATCCTCTCCAAGGGCACCAACAGGCCCTATCCTGGCATGATACTGTTCTCCAAGGCAATCTCTTTCCATACCAGTTCCTCCAGGAAAGCCTGAAGGCTCATGGCCCTGCCACAATTCCAGGAACACCATCCATTGCTATAGAAGGGCCATTCCTCTGCAGTCCTTTGCCTCTGTCACCTGGCTCTCTTTCTCTCTGTCTTTGTAAGTAGCCTTCCTGGCTGCTGGAAAAATGCTTCAGATCTCCCACCGACTGCCACCACCTGTTAGTGGTAGTGGCTATTACTGGCCAGAGCCCGCCTGCTACCAACAAGGACCGTTTGGGTTCTTGGAAATCTCGGCACCAGCAGACAATTAAGATGTCCATTCATTCCTGAAGAGGCATACACAATTAGACCCTTTTTCTTAGGATTTAAGAATCACACACCCTGTACCCTTGATTAGTACAAGCAGACTCCGACACCACCTTTATTTAATGTGTCTAAAGTCAAAACTGGCACTTCTTTATTTTTTAAGACACATTTTCAGATAACACAAAACACCAAAGAATACCCCCAGTTCTAGCCTATCCTCCTGGGAAATAGCTTGCCATACCTCCCACCCACATGATGTATAGAGGGGTCTTGCTTTCTTGTTATCATTACACATTTTCTATCCAGGATTATCTGTTTAGGTCACAAATAACCCAGGCCTGTGTTTTGCTCTCATCCTCCTTACAGAGCCATACAAATAGCTTCCCCTTCATGACAAAAGCCAGAGGATTCACGCATGGCCTATCGCAGGGACATATCAATTCCTGCAGAAAATTAACCTCTTCAAGCCTGTGTTCGTGATATGCTATCGATCCTGATTTGACTGCCGCTCACCGAGAGGCTGATTCCTTCTGAAAAGATTGCCAGCTGTAAGAGGGCGAATCCTGTAGCGCAAATGCAGGAAGTGTTAGAGCCGAATAGAGCCCCTATCTGGGATCTTAATAGTGGTTACATATAATATCACTAAAATTAATGTACTAATCTATATAATGAAGAGAAAATTGCAGTTATAGAGATTTCAATGGAGATACAGTATCTTGCTTGCAGGAGTAGCTGCAGTGATATTCCTGTGATATTAAACCCCAGATGCACATTTTGATCTCTCTTAGATTTTATTAGTGAGATTCCATTGATTTATCTAAGCAAATCCGGACAAACAGTTTTCAAGAATCTAAGGCATTTTGATGTAAAGACAAAACTGTTTAAGGGAAATACATTAGACTGAACAATGATTTATAACATGCCCTAGGTCATGGTTCCAACAGTCTCTAATTTTTAAATCACAATCTATTATATAAAATTTTTTTTTGGAGAAGTCAGACTGATATACTAGAATATATTTGTACTCTCGTGATCCGTCCTTTGCGCGCAGGAGAAAAGTGTGCCGGCATAAACGCTCCGACAAATGCAAGCCGGACTCAGGTAAGGTGGGCTTATGGTTGTTAGGCTTATGGGTTTTAGGGTTAGGCTTAGGGGTCTTAGGGTTAGGCTTAGGGGTCTTACTGTTAGGGGTCAAGGGCTTTAGGGTACTCCCTATCACGACCCACTCTCTGGCTGGGGTCTGCTGACTTGATTTGGGTTACTCTGGACCTTGGAGTAGCTTTGAGTACAGGAACATCATGTCTCAGCCCTTGGTTTAGACTGAGCAATATTGACAGTAAGTCTGACGAATCTTACTGCAAGCATATGTCCCCGGGTAAATAATACATCTACACACCACGTCTTGATGAAAATTATGAACCCCGTTTTATTTTGGAACCACATATTTAAAACATTTCACACACACACAGTGGAGGGAGTGGCTACTCTTAGTCAAACCCTCATTCCCCTCTGGCCATTCTCACAGAAGTAATTTGTGGGAACTTATTAGTCTCCTCCCCCAGTGCCTCCCCCAGGCGTGGCTACTAGTTCATTCTGACCCAGGCGGTCCCAGGGGAAACTTCCTGTTTGCTCCTAGGCCCCCCCATTGTTATCTAGGTGCCTGGCTGTCTGGCAAATCTCTTTGTTCTGGCCTTGCTATCACTTCAAGTGTTTACGTTAAAGACCATATGGCCAACTCCTGACTGAGAGTTTATACAATGGGGGAGGGTTGACTAATTAAAACATAGCTATCACTCCACAATACAATATACAATATAATACTAACATATTATCACCACAACCCAAACCTTTTGTTCTTCCACATGGCAACAGCATGTGTAAGATAATCCAGCCCAAAATGGCCACTGCTGCCAGTCACAAAATGGCCCCAGCATAGTTCACACCAAATCCAATATGGCCCCTGGGTGATTCATGACACTCCCACGTTGTAACCTTGCGCGCTTTAAAGGCACGCATTTGACGGCCATTTTTTAACAGCGCACAAATGACGGCTCGCGATTGTTGGCCTGCTGTTGTCGGCGCACAATTGTCCAGCGCAAAAAGGACGGGGTGCCTTGTACTGGGGCGAGTGAGATAAAATTATTTGAAACTGCATCTTGATAGAGTCATCCCATTATCTGTTCTCTGTTTTTTTGATTACTTTTACACTCATGACTTGAAGCAAAAAACCTCTGTTTGTCTTAATCAGAACATCATTTTTATAGAAAATATCTTAATTTTAGCAGAATGTGCTTTTGTCTAGGGACTTCCATGTTGTGCCTCTGCCTGTTTGAGCACTAACCTTTTTCTTTACGGCAGTGGAAGAGGGAAAAAGGGGTTGTTGTCTCAGTGATGATTGCTTTCACCTTAGTAGCTGATATCCTCTCCCTTTCCCTGCACAAGGAAAACAACATGTCAGCCTTGGACATTTTACATGGTTTTCATAGCCTTCTCCTGGATCAATTTTCATTAAGAATTTTCTTTTCAGCTTTGGAGCACTTTCCAAACACCGGACAGGGTCCGTCCAGCCTTGGAAAAGTCACTCAAAGATCTTCAGTTGGATTACATGGATCTGTTTATCATCCATTCACCCATTGAGTTCCAGGTTTGTTTATCTAGTGTGGATATCTATCTATCTATCTATCTACAGTATCTATCTATCTATCTATCTATCTATCTATCTATCTATCTATCTATCTATCTATCTATCTATCTATCTATCTATGTAGACAACATCTTTCATTATTGTATTATGAATTATGTTTTGTGAGAAGACCTACACTGAAAACTGCTTGTTTTTCCACCTTTAGGCTCATTTAGCACTTAAAAGAAAAGTACTAATAGTGATCAAAGTTGCCCTTTAAATCAAAGGAGTTGGTCTAAATGCACATTGCAGCAAAAACAGACAAAAAATACTTCAATATAACAGCTTATTAACAAATGCAGAAAATCTTGAGATACAATAAAGATTATATGTCAGTGTATGTGACTCATTATTTGAATAATACAGGTATAATGTTAAATGTCAAGAGCTGCTCTTCAGTGGGCTTGCAAAGGCCAAGGAGACCAATCCTACCAGCAGATCTAATATGGCTCTTCAATCCCTTCACACAGGATAGTAGAAGAAGAAAAGGGTAGAAAATAATAAAAAGCCCCTCAAATAAACACACCATTACTATGTGTCCCAGAGAGAACATACTTTTTATTCTCTGGTGCTCCTTCTTATGCCCCTGAACAAAAAATGGTAAGTCATAGACCACCTGTCGGGAATTTCTAAACAGGGGATCTATGTTACTCTCTTATTACTCAGTATTTGATGCAGTGGCTAAAAGCAATTGCCTTAGTACTGTATTTTGTGAGCTCAAATCCCAGTTTTTCCTTTTTTTATGTTTTTACATTGAAATGTTTATTTAATTTGAATAATTATTTTAAAATAATTACAACACCCATAGTTATTTCATTTCAGCCCTTCATATATTTTTTGTCAGCCTTCTCTTGTAACTAAAAGTTAAAAGTTAAGCATTCTGAAAAAAAAACAACTAATGAGATTAAAACCCACAACTTCCATTTCAAAGTCAGTTGATTTTACCATTGCAATATCATGTCTCCACGTTTGCAATAAGTTAAGATAATATACCTAATATCAAACTAATGTAGGCAATGTAGCACTTCCATATTCAGTCTGGACAGCTGGTTGTAATTTAGTGTCACCATCAGTGCGGCTCATTAAGAATTCTGCTGATGCCAGGCAAGGTTAGAAGCAATCTAACTCCAAAAGCTCATAACTCAACTAATTTAGAAGCAAATTCAAAATAAAAACTCTTTGTCCATATGCTGTTCCTCTATTTGATGGTGCAAAGCTCATATGGTAGTGTCAGTGCCGCTTTAATGTGCGATGAACCTTGTTTTCATCTCTTTCAATTTCAGTGAATCTTGAACAAAACCCAAACCTTGATTTATACAAAATATAGCTTTACTTATAAACTTCAACATTTCTTAATATTACATTTTATTTAAATATCTATTGCAACTATAATAAATATGTCCATGTATACATTATATAGTTAAAGTAATCCTTGGGCCTTATTCAATATCATTGATCTCGGAAATACTACTTACAATTGCATGGTTTACGGTTTTCGGCAGGTAGTTGCAGGCTTGAAATGTGCTACAATTACAGAGCTATTCAATTGAAGAAGCCCGCAACTACCTGCCGAAAGCCAAAACCGTAAACCATGCAATCATAAGTAGCATTTCAGAGCATGATCATGATCTAGTAAGCAAGGCCATAACTACCAATTTAGAAACAGACAATAGTAAATGAGAACGCCATCAAGATGTCAGTAAAACATGGAGGTTACATATCAATCAATTAGCGTTTAGAGATCCGATATGCGATCAGATTCATAATCCGGCAATGTACAAAATAATAAAAATGAATAGCGATACTGTTCTAGTCCATGTGGGTGGCCTGATATGTATTAACTCATTGATTCCTGAGATTGATATGACACAGAAAATAAATTAAAAAAATATTTTTGATTGCAGATTTAGAGACTGCGCTTGAGACTGTGCAATTAATTCTAATGTCTTTCATCACTTTCCCCATATTTTAAAGTGCAGTATTGACTATTTATTTGCATTTACACTGCTACGGACATGTCTTTAACCCCCTTGCGAGTCCTATCTGGTACTCGTAGGATTTTCTTCTACATTTGACATTTACCGATGTGAGAACTTTTGTGGGCTTGAGGAATTGTAGCAATTGAATAGCGATTTGCGATTTCAGCGTTTGTAACAGTGAAAGGCTTCGCTGGATCGCCAATTAAATAGCGAAATAGTTTACAGGCTCCATTATGCGCTCCAGTAACTAACAATTTTTTTGAATAGGGTCCCTTGTACTTTCCTTTAATCCATTGTGTTTATATGATATATAACAGCAATAAAAGTGAAAAAAAAATGTTACAATTAGCCTCTGACCCCCCACCCCGCCGCATCTTTGTAGTCTTTCTTTTTCAAATTAGTAAACTACTGAAAATAATCTTGAATGTTTCTTTTCACTTTTAAGCCTGGAGATGACCCCTTTCCAAAGGATGAAAATGGTCAACTTATTTACCACAACACAGATATCCGAGATACATGGAAGGTACGGAGTATGTCTGCTGGGTCAAAGTTAAACTTTTATACTGAATATTGCTAAAGTTTTTGTGTTTGGGGTGTGTAGTTTTACAAGCTAGTAATAATCATCAGTTAAATATTATTTTGAAGAAAATAAAACAAAAAAGTATTCAAAATTTTCTTTTAAAATGTGTAAAAATCTAATTCCTAGGACCGTCCCTCCCCAATTGTTTTTTCCACTTTGAACAAATTGCTGCAAGTCTGCTGAGGTCATTAGTTCCCATCAAGGCAGTGGGATTTTAACAAACTGAGTTTACAACTCCTGTATGGGAATGTCTTATAAGATGGAAAGTGATCTAAATAGCTTAGTTCATTATTAGGTGTATTGTTTTCAGTGTTTGTCTATAAGCAGCTGTTCTTCTGTGAGTATTTAATAAACCCATTTGCTTTTAAATATATATATATATATATATATATATATATATATATATATATATATATATATATACAGTGGATATAAAAAGTCTACACACCCCTGTTAAAATGTCAGGTTTCTGTGCTGTAAAAAAATGAGACAAAGATAAATAATTTCAGGACTTTTTCCACCTTTAATGTGACCTGTAAACTGTACAACTCAATTGAAAAACAAACTGAAATCTTTTAGGTGGAGGGAAGAAAAAAAGAAAAGAAAAATAATGTGGTTGCATAAGTCTGCACTCCCTCTTATAACTGGGGATGTAGCTGTGTTCAGAATTAAGCAATCACATTCCAAATCGTGTTAAATAGGAGTCAGCATACACCTGCCATCATTTAAAGTGCCTCTGATTAACCCCAAATAAAGTTCTGCTGCTCTAGTTGGTCTTTCCTGAAATTTTCAAAGTCGCATCCCACAGCAAAAGCCATGGTCCACAGAGAGCTTCCAAAGCATCAGAGGGATCTCATTGTTAAAAGGTATCAGTCAGGAGAAGGGTAGAAAAGAATTTCCAAGGCATTAGATATACCATGGAACACAGTGAAGACAGTCATCATCAAGTGGAGAAAATATGGCACAACAGTGACATTACCAAGAACTGGAGCTCCCTCCAAAATTGATGAAAAGACAAGAAGAAAACTGGTCTGGGAGGCTACCATGAGGCCTACAGCAACATTAAAGGAGCTGCAGGAATATCTGGCAAGTACTGGCTGTGTGGTACATGTGACAACAATCTCCTGTATTCTTCATATGCCTGGGCTATGGGGTAGAGTGGCAAGACGAAAGCCTTTTCTTACAAAGAAAAACATCCATGCCAGGCTACATTTGGCTAAAACACATCTGAAGTCTCCCAAAAGCATGTGGGAAAAGGTGTTATGGTCTGATGAAACCAAGGTTGAACTTTTTGGCCATAATTCCAAAAGATATGTTTGGTGCAAAAACAACACTGCACATCACCAAACAACACTGCACATCACCAAAAGAACACCATACCCACAGTAAAGCATGTTGGTGGCAGCATCATGCTTTGGGGCTGTTTTTCTTCAGCTGGAACTGCGGCCTTAGTTAAGATAGAGGGAATTATGAACAGTTCCAAATACCAGTCAATATTGGCACAAAACCTTCAGGCTTCTGCTAGAAAGTTGAACATGAAGAGGAACTTCATCTTTCAGCATGACAACGACCCAAAGCATACATCCAAATCAACAAAGGAATGGCTTCACCAGAAGAAGATTAAAGTTTTGGAATGGCCCAGCCAGAGCCCAGACCTGAATCCGATTGAAAATCTGTGGGGTGATCTGAAGAGGGCTGTGCACAGGAGATGCCCTCGCAATCTGAAAAATTTGCAGTGTTTTTGCAAAGAAAAGTGGGCAAATCTTGCCAAGTCAAAATGTGCCATGCTGATAGACTCATACCCAAAAAGACTGAGTGCAGTAATAAAATCAAAAGGTGCTTCAACAAAGTATTAGTTTAAGGGTGTGAATACTTATGCAACCATATTATTTTATTTTTATATTTTTTCTTCCCTCTACCTAAAAGATTTCAGTTTGTTTTTCAATTGAGTTGTACCGTTTATAGGTCACATTAAAGGTGGAAAAAGTTCTGAAATGATTTATCTTTGTCTAATTTTTTTACAGCACAAAAACCTGACATTTTAACAGGGGTGTGTAGACTTTTTATATCCACTATATATATATATATATATATATATATATATATATATATATATATATATATATATATATATATATATACATGCACCCTATAAGTACAATTGGCAAAAATATATACTTTCAGTGGCTCTTTAAATAGCAGGGAAATGTATATCGTTTTTATATACTACCCAGGTAACAGTGCTCAATGCCAAGCAGCAGCTGCAAAGGCAAGTAAAATATTAGCATGTATTCGAAAGGGTATAGAAGCAAATGAGGCAAAAATAATTATGCCACTATACAAATCCCTAGTACGCCCTCATTTGGAATATTTTGGACAATTTTGGGCACCACTTCATAAAAAGGACATTTTAGAGCTGGAAAAAGGACAGAGAAGGACAACAAAACTAATAAGGAGAATGGAGGGGCTAAGTTATGAAGAAAGACTAACCAAATTAAACGTATTTATTTTAGAAAAAAGGCGTCTAAGACGGGATATGATTACATTATATAAATATATCCAGGGTCAATACAAGGCTTTGTCATGTGAACTTTTTATGCCAAGAGGTTTTCAACTGACAAGGGAGCATCCTTTGAGATTAGAAGTAAAAAGATTCCACTTTAAAGAAAGAAAAGTGTCCTTCACAGTAAGGGTGGTTAATCTGTGGAATCCTCTACCAAAGGAGGTGGTGACAGCAGATTCGATAGATAACTTTAAAAAAGGGATCTGATATATTATTAAATAAAAAGGGCATTCAGGGTTATCCTGGATAATTAGAGAGGGAGTATTGATCCAGGGAGGAATCTGATTGCCAGTGTCTGTGGTCAGGAAGGAATTTTATATTTGTTTCCCCTTTTGGGACAATTGGCTATGTTTCACTTGGTTTTTTCTGTTTGCCTTCCTCTGGATCGATTATCAATTATCAATTAATCTGCATATTGCAGATCAGAGGAGATCTAAAAAGGTTGAACTTGATGGACTAAAAATCTTTTTTCAACCTCAGTTACTATATAAGATGGAGTTATGCAGTGTCTTATGTCATTTTAATTAAGGTACAACAGCCTGGATACATTAGTATGACATGCAAGGAAAAATTTAGGACTAACATAAAATTGGAACTATTTTAGGCTCTGGAGGCGTGTAAAGATGCAGGACTGGTCAGATCAATTGGAGTCTCCAACTTTAACCACAAGCAGATTGAGCTGATTCTCAACATGCCGGGACTGAAGTACAAACCCGTCTGTAATCAGGTAATTCCTACTTCTTCTGCTATTATGAGGCCATTCTTCTGCATGAAGGTTCAAGCCACATCTGATGCAGCAGACTAAGAAACTGCTTTAAATTTAAATGGATATGGAAGGTTCTCTGATTTAAAGTTTGCATATTTAAATATAATTTTATGAGCAAGTGCTTAAAAGCTCTGTTTTTACTCACTGAATCCTTCCAAAAAGTCCCAGCAAAGGTCTGCCCTAAGCATCTCATGCATACAGTATTTCTATTGGTACTAGCCAATGAAAGCTTGGTTCTCAACATGTTTTGAAATGCTGCTGAGAGATAATCTGTGATTGTAGTACTATATGTACTAGCCAAAGACACTGCATGCATGAGTCACAAGGGGCAGAGCTTTGTAGGGACTATTTGCAAGAATTTGGTGAGTAAAAACAGACCTTTGAAGCACTTGTTAATAAAATTATGTTTAGATATGCAAACAAAAACTTAGGTATTTTTTTTGTAAAAACATGGAACAATACATATCCCTTTAATGCATTGAAGTGGTTCTTATAACACGCAAGTGCTTTCAAACCCGTAAATGGCAATTGTAGTAAAAAAAACTACAAGTACCAGATAGGACTTGCAAGGGGGTTAAACAATTGTCCGTAGCACTGTAAAAGCAAAAACAAACAAACAATATTGCACCTTAAAAGATGGGGAAAGCGAGGTAAGACATTAGAATTAATTGCACAACAGTCTGAAGCTCGTAAATCTGCAATAAAAAAATTATATTTTTTCATTTTTTTCTGTTCTATATCAGTCTCGGTAATCAATGAGTTAATACATATCAGGCCACCCACATGGACTAGAACAGTATTGCCATTCATTTAATTTTTTTTGTACATTGCCGGATTGCTAGTCTGATCGCATATCGGGCGTCTAATCTTTAATTGATTGATGTATAAACGCCATGTTTTACTAATGTCACGATAATGGTCTCATTTACTATTGGCTGTTTCTAAATCAGTAGTTACAGCCTTATTTAATTGATCAAAATCATGGCCTGAAATGGTACTTACGGGTTCATGGTTTAGGCTTTTGGCCAGGTAGCTGTGGGCTTGATCAATTAAATCGCTCTGTAACTGTTGCAATTGAATGGAGGCCTATGCCAACTTGCAAAAACATATTAGTAGATTGTATATTTAGGGGGATGAAAAACTTTTTAACTTAGCTGTATTCCAAGTACAACAGTTAGGAACGACCTAGCAAAAACTGATCTTCAGCAAGTTATGATGTCACCAACAAAGACAAAACTAACAGATTTGATGCCATTACTCAGCTCTGCCTATGTAGATGTAATCATCACTTATTTAGTTCAGTTTAGGGAATGCTGAATTCAACCAAGAAATGGCAACTACATGTTAGTCGTTTTTGGACAATGTCATTTATAAACTAATTTCATGGCAGTGGAAGCTCATAAATATTTTCATGACCACTGTTTGAATGAACACTGCTGTCTCATATTTAAAGTAGTTTTTATTAAGGTACAATTCATAATGAGGAAGTAAAAAACTAAATATAATAATAATAATTATAGTAATATTATTTCCAAGTGTTTATAAAGTGCCAACAGTTTATGTAGTGCTATACAGCTGGATGTAGTTACAATAAGTAGTTTAGAGGTCAGCCAATCAATATGAAAATCTGTGAGGGCCCTGCCCTTGTGAGCTCACATTCTAGAGAGAAAGGGGCACAGCAGGGACACAAGATTAGGCTGGCACCATGAGGAATAGTTGTAGAAGTTGTATAGAAGGTCATATGTGGTGATATTTGCAATAAGGCAATGCCTGGACCAGAGGGCTTTGTATAATTTGATAGAAATAAAATGCAATTATTGTTTACTGGGGTCAGCCATTGCCTTGTTTGGTGGTTTATAGAGTGATTAGAGTTAAATTAATTCCCTTTAGATTGTACATTTTGTACAATATTGTTTTTTTGCCTTGTACTTGCCTCCTGTATAGCACTATGGAATATGTTGGCCCGTTACAAATAGTGGATAATATTGATAATAAATAAGTAGTGCCATTGAAAATACTGACATGTTTCAACTGAAGCAAATGATTCCTTCTCTGAGTTTAAGGCCTTCTTTGTTGTTCTGGTTGTTTAGTTGTTCAGTCGTGTCTGACTCTCCGTGACTCTGTGGACCACAGCATGCCAGGTGCATCTCTCAGTCACTGCCCCTCTGAGCTCCATCAAGTTCATGTTCATTGCTTCAGTAACTTCATCTATCCATCTCCGCCTCTGTCGTCTCCTTCTTCTTTTTCCTTCAATCTTTCCCAGCATCATTTCTAGGGAATCCTGTCGTCTCATGGTACTCATCATACCTACTAATGAACAGTTTGTCTTGATTTCCTGAAGTATTGATTTATTGAATCTTCTTGCAGTCCATTGGACTCTAAGCAGTCTTCTCAATTCAAAGGTGTCGATTCTATGGCGCTCACACTTCTTTGTGATCCAGCTCTCACATCCGTATGTTACTACTCGGAATACCATAGTTCAACCTAAGTGGACCTTTGTTTAATAACTTTGCTTTTTACTAGCTTGTCCAAGCTTGCCATAGCTTTCTTCCCCAGAAGCAATCGTCTTTTAACTTTGTGACTACAGTCATCATCTGCAGAGATCTTGTATCCAAGGAAAATAAATCGTGCCACTACCTCCACTTCTTCCCCGACTATTTGCAAGGAAGTGAGATTGCCGTTTGCCATGATCTTCGTCTTTTTAATGTTGAGCAGCAGGCCAACTTTTGCACTCTCTTCTTTTGCCCTCTTCAATAAGTCATTTAGTTCCTCCTCACTTTCAGCCATCAGAGTAGTATCATCAGCGTATCTATGGTTGTTTATATTCCTTCCAGCAATATTGATTCCGGCTTTGGATTCATCCAGTCTGGCCTTACGCATGATGTACTCTGCATATACAGTAAGTTGAATAAATAAGGTGACAATATACAACCTTGTCGCACTCCTTTTCCGATCTTGAACCATTCTGTTGTCCCATGTTCGGTTCTGACCGTGGCTTCTTGGTCGACATACAGATTCTTTAGGAGGAGGATGAGATGATCTGGTACTCCTATCTCTTTAAGGACATGCCACATTTTGTTGTGATCCACACAATCAAAGGCTTTAGAATAGTCTATGAAGCAGACGTGAATGTTTTTTTGGAACTCTCTTTCTTTCTATATTATCCAGGGGACATTGGCAATTTGATCTCTTGTGCCTCTTCCTCTGTGGAACCCAGCTTGCACATCTGGTAGTTGCTGGTCCATATATTGTTGGAGTCGAGCTTGTAGAATCTTAAGCATTACCTTGCTGGCATGTGAAATTAGTGTAATTGTTCGATAATTGGAGCACTCTTTGGCACTGCCTTTTTCAGAATTGGGATGTAGACTGACCTTTTCCAGTCTATTGGCCATTGCTGAGTTTCCCAAATGTGTTGGCATAAGGCAAGCAATACTTTCACAGCATCATCCTGTAGAGTTTTTAATAGTTCAATTGGGATTCCATCTCCTCCTGCAGCCTTATTATCAGCAAGACATCATAGGGCCCATCTCACTTCACTCTCCAAGATGTCTGGCTCCAACTCATTGGAGAAATTATTGAGGTCATCACTGCTGTTAAGATCCTTCCTGTGTAGATCTTTAGTGTATTCCTGCCACCTCTTCTTTATCTGATCTTCTTCTGTTAAGTCCCTACCATGTTTGTCTTTTATCACGCCTTCTTTTGCATGAAAGGTGCCTTTTAGGTTCCCAATTTTCTTGAAGAGTTCTCTTGATTTACCCATTAGGTTATCTTTTTCAATCTCTTTACATCACTCATTGTAGAATGTCTCATTGTCTCTTCTTGTTATCTTCTGGAATTCTGCATTCATTTGGACAAAGCTTTTCTTATCTCCACTACCTTTCGCTTTCCTTCTTCATGGGCTACTTTCAAAGCCTCATCAGCCATTGACTTCTTCCTTTTCTTCCTTTTAGGGATATTCTTTGTTGCTGTTTCCTGGATAATGTTGCAAAATTCGATCCAAAGTTCTTCAGGTATTCTATCTTCCATGTCTAGTTCCTTAAATCTATTCTTTACTTCCACTGCATATTCACAAGGGATATTATTTATTTTGTATCTACTTGGTCTGAGGGTTTTCCCTCTTTTCTTCAGTTTATTTTTCAACTTTGCAATAAGAAGCTGATGGTCTTAGCCGCAGTCAGCTCCAGGTCTTGTTTTTGCTGATTGTATAGAGCTACTCCATCTTTGGCTGCAAAGTATATAGTCAATCTGATTTCTATGTTGTCCATCTGGTGATGTCCATGTGTAGAGTAGTCTCGGAGGCTGTTAGAAGAGAGTGTTTGTTATGACCAGAGAATTATCTTGACATAACGTTCTTAACATTCTACTAATCTCTGACCTGCTTCATTGTGTACTGCAAGGCCACATTTGCCAGTTATTCCAGGTATCTTTTGGTTCCCTACTTTAGCATTCCAATCTCCTATGATGATAGTAACATATTTTCTTGGTGTTCATTCTTGACCACATCTAGTTTGCCTTGGTTCACAGTTCTAACTTTCCAGGTTCCTATTCTGAACTGTTCTTTGCAGCATCAGACTTTCGTTTCCCCTTCAGGCACATCTGCAGCTGGGTGTCCTTTCGGCTTTGGCCCAACCACTTAATTAGATCTGGTGTTACTTGTACTTGCCTTTTGTTCTCCTTACACCTGAGTAAACAGACAAGCAGAAATAAAAATGCTGCCCTCCCAGGGGTGTTTTTCAGCCTAAGCCCTTGAGGCCCAGGCCTAAGGCAGCACATTTTCAGGGGGCACAGAAATGTCTAGAAATGTCTGACATATATATATATATATATATATATATATATATATATATATATATATATATAAAACCTGATGATTTGATATATAGAAAGGGGAAAAGAGGGGCTGCAAATGGGGGTCACAAATGTCTAGAAATGTCTATATGCCTTAATATTTCTGTCTTTATAATTTTCTGACATACTATATATATATATATATATATATATATATATATATATATATATATATATATATAGATATTCTGATGATTTGATATATAGAAAGGGGAAAAAATGGGCTGCAATGGGGGTGACAAATCTAAATGGCTTCGGGTGGCGTAAAACCAACATACACCCAATTGACTCCTATAACACCATGACTGCATATACTAGTTAATAGAAGGCTGTATCTTCTCTTTGCTTTCCCATTATCCCAATAAGTTATCCAGAAAACAAACAAACATATATTAAACCCCTATCCACTGTAATAGTTTAATTGTAATAGGTTAATAGTTTGTGGCTTAAAATGCCACCTCTCAGTCGCCCTTTACTTATAGTAGCTCATATATGAAGTAGTGATACTGCTGTGCATTATACAGTCTTGTTTGTAAATCTGATTCTGATTTAAACTATTTTCTCTACAGATTGAATGTCACATTTATCTTAACCAGAGCAAGATGCTGCAGTTCTGTAAATCTAATGATATTGTCCTGGTAGGATACAGTGTGCTGGGATCCAGCAGGGATGAGAACTGGTAAGGTGCCGGCTGGTGCATATTCTTGTATTGTAGGAAGCAATATTTTCAGATAAGGTCATCTTGAAAATCTATATGGCAAAAAAAAAAAAAAATCTTCTCATCAACAGCATATTTATAAAATTAAAGAGATCATTTGGACAAATGTATACATTTTTTATATAAACATTCTCATTTGGTTTATTTAATTCATTATAAAATGTACACTTTACTCACACCAATAAAGCCAACAGTCTGTCAGCCATCTGGAACCACCACCATTAATCCCATGTGTGCTGCCATTCTTCACATCTGTGACCTGGCATTCTGCATTCTGGGATCTAGGCTAAAATCATGTCCTCATGGGCAGGGATTCACACTCAGTGTCTCATGCTGTCTGACAGAAGAAGCAAACGGAACCTATAGACAGGATTTTCTTTTCCAAATTACAATAATAAAGTACTATTATGATGATATAATTATTGGGGAGTATGCTGCATGTCTACATTTTATATCTTTATTATATTATAATTATAAATGATTAAGTATTATTGTCAAGACTAAAAAAGGAGAAATACATGTATCTTTTAAGCTTGATGTGTGTGGCCTGAGCTTAGTTCCCAGCTCAGGTGGCAGCACACATGAGAGTAAACAGGAAGGACAGGAGAGTAGTTCCAGAATCTGACAGACTGTTAGTCTACTTCCTTCTTAGAAGTCGTGAAGTGTGAATTCATATGATAATTACACAGTGGAGGACAAAAACAGTTAAATAAACATAATTATAACATGTATATAAAATAAAACATGTCCAAATGGTCTCTTAGTAGAAAAGTATACACAATATATTTGCATTCCACACTATATAAAAACCTGTTTGGATTCTTGTAGATATATCCTCTGCAATATTTTACAAAAAAAAAGAATATAAAAACACAAACATTTCAAGCATTCGCAAATATTATTTTTGTCAGTGATGTATTAGGGCATAGGTTATCTCGTCCCAGGCCTAGGGATTCATATTTGAAGGGGCAGCAGCATGGGCATTGGAGCCAAACAAAATCTGGGGGATAACTCAATGCTACTCTTAGGACAGCGAGCAGGCGCGTATCTACCGTCAGTGCTGCAATGCCCCTCAAAACCTTTTTTTTTTATTAATTTGTTTTTTAAATTTTAGTGATCCTGCTCCCCCCCCAATATAATTAAAAATGATATATATATATATATATATATATATATATATATATATATATATATATATATTTGGTGAAAGTTTTCGTGCGAAATACATACTGCTCCTCAGCGCTGTTTAATTTTGCTATTTTTTTTGTGTTCCCTATTCATTGTCCCCCCCGATTCCTACGCCCCTCGGCAGCAGTCAGTCAGCTAGAACTAAGCTGTTAACTGCATAAATGAGGAGTAAATAAAGAGGAGACAGTGGAGGCTCAGGAAGGCAAGGAAGAAAGAGGAGTAATAGAGAAGAAAAAAAAAGGGAGAAAAAAAATAACAGAATGAGGAGGAGTAATAACTAAAATAAACTAAAAATAGCTCATAGGGCAGGATAATAATATATTAAAGTTTTATACATTCATGAGAATTCATGTAGCAAAATGTATCTATTGAATATAAAATAATGTTATTCTTTTTACTGTCTGATTCTTATCTATACAATGTCGGAAACACTGTAGGATATGAATGACATACTTCTACAATATACTCTGTTTTCCAGGACTGACCAAAATTCTCCTGTTCTCCTTGAAGACCCAGTGCTGAACACAATTGCTAAACAACACAACCATACCCCTGCTCAGGTGGCAATGAGGTACCTGCTGCAACGAGGGATCGTTGTTCTTGCCAAGAGCTTCAATGCAACTCGGATTAAACAAAACTTCCAGGTACCAGAAGGGTGGGAGCGGGGTCTGTCTAACTGAAGTCACTAACATATTATGAGCAAAGACGAAATTCTGATGCATTGTCTACATAAATATATATAATCATTTGTATATGTGTAACAAATACCGTATATACTCGAGTATAAGCCAAGTTTTTCAGCCCTTTTTTTAAAGCTAAAAAGGGCCCCCTCGGCTTATACTCGAGTCACTCTCCTCCCCCCGTGTCTCTCTAACCCCCCCTGTCTCTCTACCCCCCCGTGTCTCTCTACCCCCCTGTGTCTCTCTAATCCCCCTGTGTCTCTTTCCCTCCCCCCTCCTCATCCTCCACCCCCCTCCTTATTATAACCCCCCCTCCTCATTCTCCCTCCTCAACCCCCCTCCTCAACCTAAACCGCCCTCCTCATTCTAACCCCCTCCCCTCACTTACCTGCTTCTGCTCCGGCCTCCGCTCCTTGACCCGGCGTGCATGTGACGTCACATGCACACCGCGTCATTAGCATATACTGGGTGCCGGCACCCGGTATATGCTAATGACGTGACGTCACATGCGCGCCACGCCATTAGCATATACCGGTTGCCCACCAGAGACATAGGGAAGAGAGAGGGGAGAAGAGACACGGGAGAGAGAGGGGGACACAGAGGGCACAAGAGGGACACAGGGGGCAGCACATTTCCCACCCTCGGCTTATACTCGAGTCACTCATTTTACCCAGTATTTTGTGGTAAAATAGGTGCCTCGGCTTATACTTGGGTCGGCTTATACTCGAGTATATACAGTACTTTTATTATGTGCACATGAAGATTAATAATTCGTTTTTTTACTGTTTTCCTGCATGTAGAAACTGAGGTTGAAAAAAGATTTAGGCTCCTATTTAGTGATGTCGCGAACCTAAAATTTTCGGTTCGTGAACCTCGAACGCGAACCGCCGCAAATGTTCAAGAAACCGGCGAACATCGGCGAACCGCCATAGACTTCAATGGGCAGGCGAATTTTAAAACCCACAGGGACTCTTTCTGGCCACAATAGTGATGGGAAAGTTGTTTCAACGGGACTAACACCCGGACTGTGGCATGCCGCAGGGGGATTCATGGCAAAACTCCCATGGAAAATTACATAGTTGATGCAGAGTCTGGTTTTAAGTCATAAAGGGCATAAATTACCTAACATTCCTAAATTGTTTGGAATAACGTGCTTTAAAACATCAGGTATGATGTTGTATTGATCAGGTAGTGTAAGGGTTACACCCGCTTCACTGTGACAGACCAAACTCCCCGTTTAACGCACCGCAAACAACCGCAAACAGTCCATTTGCACAACCGCAAACTCCCCATTTGCACAAGGTTGGATACCAAGCTAGCCATGTCCCGTTCCATGTCCTCACTGATGTCATTTAGTATCTTTAGACTACCTGATGGCCAAACCTCCTTTAGCCCCAATGCTTTCCAAGAAACATTTCAAAACTTTATCTGACTGGGGGTCTATAGAGTGACATTAGTACTGACCTTTATATGACTGGGAGTCTATAGGTGACATTAGTACTCACCTTTATCTGACTGGGTGTCTATAGAGGGACATTAGTAATGACCTTTTTTCTGACTGGGTGTCTATAGAGGGACATTAGTACTGACCTTTATCTGACTGGGTGTCTATAGAGTGACATTAGTACTGACCTTTATATGACTGGGGGTCTATAGGTGACATTAGTACTGACCTTTATCTGACTGGGTGTCTATAGAGGGACATTAGTAATGACCTTTATCTGACTGGGTGTCTATAGAGGGACATTAGTACTGACCTTTATCTGACTGGGTGTCTATAGAGTGACATTAGTACTGACCTTTATATGACTGGGGGTCTATAGAGGGACATTAGTAATGACCTTTATCTGACTGGGGGTCTATAGAGGGACATTAGTACTGACCTTTATCTGACTGGGTGTCTATAGAGGGACATTAGTACTGTCTTTATCTGACTGGGTGTCTATAGAGGGACATTAGTAATGACCTTTATCTGACTGGGGGTCTATAGAGTAACATTAGTACTGACCTTTATCTGACTGGGGGTCTATAGAGGGACATTAGTACTGACCTTTATTTGTCTGGGGGTCTATAGGTGACATTAGTCCTGACCTCCTGCTGCAGTATTATTACTCCCAGTACTCCCAGGCTTGCTACTATTAGATATAATAACCTCAGTTTCGTTTCCTTATCTGTTGGTAACATCAAAATATGATTATTAAATATTTCATATTTGTTTGTTTTTTTCTCCCAAAGTGAACCCCTTTGTGTGTGTCCCACAGATGTGGCGTTTCCGCTCTGCGTATGTTGGATTTGCACCGCTCAAAAAGTATGAAAAGAGATCCCCCCCCTTGAAGCCCATTAATGACATCATCAGTAAATTGTATGTAACAGATTTCAGTGTTTAGGGTTTATGACCCAATACTGCGATCATATCATTTATGACAAAAATCCGTATTTGTCGTATTATTCAGACGCGCGTGCATCTTTGTGTTACATTTCCTGATACTTTTATTATCTTGATCTTTATATATTTACTAGCGACTTGCCCGTCAAAAAATGGCGGCAATAAGATTGTAAGGCAGGTAATGGTTTGGACGAGACATTCATTTTGTTGGCGGTCGGATATCCTTCGGCGCTCATTGCGAGGCTGTTGGTTGTATTTTTTTTCTGATAGGCGCTTTTGCTGTTATTCTTTGGTCGGCGGTGATGTGTTTTTTGCGCTTATTGCAAGGCTTTGTGTGCTATGAGCAGCGTTGGCGCTCGTTGTGAGGCGCGCAGTGAATGGCTTTTATGTTTAATGTGATAATGTTTTTTTTGTGTATATGTATTTTTGCATGCTAATGAAATAATTACTAAATGAATATACTTTACCTATTTGTAAGTAATATATGCAGGAAGCATTGTGCTGAAGAGCTGACAATCTGTTTTCATGTTCCTGCAGCATACAATGTAGGTTTTCAGTGCTGTGGAGCTGCTGTGTAAGTGTCAGCAATGTGTGCAGTGTGTAGTGTAAATAGGCTGCGTGCGAGTGGAAGCCGTTAGGGTAGCTGGGTACTTCCGCATTGTGTAAGTTAGTGTTGTAAAATGGTGGGGAATGTGTATGTGGTAAGCGGGTGTGGATGATTTAGCGTCCTTGTTAATAGTGTATCTTTACCTCGTACGGCTTTTTAGGAAAATCTTTTTTAGTTAGCTCTTCAGGTTATTGATCACTGGATATATTAATTACAAATAGGTAAAGTATTTTAGTAATTAATTAATTAATTATTATTAAAAAAAATATATATAAAAAAAATACGCTTAATAGCATATTTTACACTTCCTAATACATTTGTTCATTCACAATAGTTATTATCGTGCATTCATTTAATAAGTATTAATTAGTAATGGAAAATAAAAATGTAGACTTTACACTACACTAAAATGTTTTACTTTTTACTCTGCAGTTATATATCTGGATTACTGCTCATTGGCTGCCAGCGATAGCACTCTCAAAGCAGTTACAAATCTAAATCACTTTATTATACTCTGAGACCTGAATACATTTTTTAATTTACACTGAACAAAAAAAAATTATATATTTAACACTGTACTTATATATCTGTCTTTGCGATGAGCGCCGAAGATTGATCGTTGCAAAGCACAAAACATGAAGGACACGAGGGAAGAGGCTCACAATGAGCGCCGAAGGTCCTCAGAGTACAAAAAGCATCACATTGTGTGGCAAACAGCATTGCCATAGCTTCAAACTTTTTTATTTATTATTATTGCCCCGTCATTTGTGCCAGGCAAGTCGCTAGTGATATAATATAACATAATGCAATACAATATTATACAGTACACATGGGTGTTGGAACTGGGGGGGGGGGTAAGGGGTAACCCCCCCCCCCCAGATTTCTTATCGTATGTATGTATGCGTATAGAAGCTAACAGGGGAGGGGAGAGGGGGAGGAAACACAGGGGAGAGGGAGAGGAAGACACAGGAGAGGGGAGAGGGGGAGGAAGACACAGTGGAGAGGGGGAGGAAGACACAGGGCAGAGGGGGGAAGAGAAACAGTGTAAGGGAGAGGTGAGGGGAAGAGACACATGGGAGGGGGGAGAGACACAGGAGAGAGTGGGGGGTAGAGACACAGGGGAGAGGGGGGAAGAGACTAATGGGAGAGAGTGGTGAGGAGACACTGGGGAGAGGAAAGGGGGTAAAGACACAGAGGAGGGGGGAAGAAACACAGGGGAAGGGAGAGGGGGTAGAGACACAGGGGAGAGGGGGTAGAGACACAGGGGAGAAGGGGGAAGAGACACAGATGAGGGGGGAGAGACACACAGGAGAGGGAAGGGGGGAAAGACACAGGGTTGGGGGGAAAGAAACACGGGAAGGGAGAGGGGGGTAGAGACACAGGGGAGGGGGGAGTGACACAGGGAAGAGGGAAGGGGAAAAGACACAGGAGAGGGGGGAAAGAAACACTGGGGAAGGGAGAGGGGGTAGAGACACAGGCAAGGGTGGGAGAGACACAGGGGAGGGGGGGGATAGAGACACATGGGAGGGAGTGGGGGGGAGACACAGGGGAGAGGGGGGGGAGAGAGACACATGGTAGGGAGTGGGGGGGAGACACAGGGGAGAGGGGGGAGAGAGTCACATGGGAGGGAGTGGGGGGGGAGACACAGGGGAGGTCTTCTGCTTTATTATTATTCTTATTATTATTACTATATAATGTGTAGATGTACCTGCTGGGCATGCTCTTGTGCATTATTATTATTATTATTATTATTATTACTATATAATGTGTAGATGTACCGGCTGGGCATGCTCTTGTGCATTGTTATTATTATTATTATTATTACTATATAATGTATAGATGTACCGGGTGGGCATGCTCTTGTGCATTATTATTATTATTATTATTATTATTATTACTATATAATGTGTAGATGTACCGGCTGGGCATGCTCTTCTATATTATTATTATTATTATTATTATTATTATTATTACTATATAATGTGTAGATGTACCGGCTGGGCATGCTCTTGAGCATTATTATTATTATTGTTATTATTATTATTATTAGTAGTTTATAATGTGTAGATGTACCGGCTGGGCATGCTCTTGTGCATTATTATTATTAGTAGTAGTAGTATTTTACTAATAATAATAATAATAATAATAATGCACAAGAGCATGCCCAGCTGGTACATCTACACATTATATAATAATAATAATAATAATAATAATAATAATAATAATAATAATAATAATGCATGCCCAGCTGGTACATCTACACATTATATAGTAGTAATAATAATAATAATAATGCACAAGAGTCCTTTAGCACTGCACTGGACACTGACTAAACTTGCCTAGCTATGGTTTTCCCTATTGATGCAGTATCACCTACACTCTACCTCCTCTCAGTAAGACTGCAAGTTAGTTATGATTCCAAAATGGCTGCTGTCCATGAGGTAGAAGGGTGTGGAAGGGAGTGTATGCTGCTGATTGGCTGGAATGTGTCTGCTGACTGTGACATGCAGGGTCAAAGTTTGCTCAATGATAAAGTATTGGGGGCGGGTCGAATCTCGCATATGTTCGCAGTTCGCCGCAAACGCGAACATGCTATGTTCGCCGGGAACAGTCCGCTGGCGAACTATTCGCGACATCTCTACTCCTATTCAATTGTCCAAATCTCAATTACAGAAGCCAGTAATGTAGCCCGTAAAAGTTACTAATATTTAACTGGCTACTCGCAATCCATTTGCGAGTTACAGGCTCAATACCACTGCGATTGTCAAAAACGTAACTCTGTCCTATCTCCTTCTTTGATGTTTCAAGCCTGCAAATGTTACCAGTGCTAAAGACGCAAAATCCATATTCAGTTGCAACAATTGAATAAGCACGCAAATTCCCTTCAAACCCGTAAATGGCAAATGTAGCAACAAATTCTACCAGTACTAGAAAGGACTGACAAATGGGTTAAACAACTGCAGCTGCAAATAAACACACACTGCTGTACTTAAAAATACTGGAAAATCAATGAAAAACATTAGAATTAGTTGCACAACTGTCTCAAGCTCGCAAATCGGCAATAATATGCTGGGTAAATGCACTCTACCTAGAATACTTGTCTCTATGCTCAAGTTTTCTTTCCATGTCCTTATCTATAACAGACCCATCCTGTTTTATCTCCAGGTCTTTGACTTCCAATTAAGTGCTGAAGATATGAAGACTCTTGAGTCAATCAATAGAAATCAACACTATATTGCAACTTCTTTGTAAGTAACTTGACATTTTATTTTTTCTGTTTTTTTTTCTTAAATCTTTAATGTAGCTGTGTATGAAGTTCCCATTGCAGTGTTTGATTATTTGCTTTGAAAGTGAGGGGAAGATCCTGAATGATGATAAGATTTCTACTGTTGCTACTGAAGGCTTGCACTCTGGATAGAGAGATTTTATAAGAATTAATGGAAAACTTATCTGGATTGTGGGTCTCCTCCCCACAATCAAAGCAGACAACAAAACACTGCAATGCCACTCTGTGCACAGAATAATTGCTTATGTTAGTTTAGAAATTAATGGATGATTATATATTATATTTTCTAAAAACAATTTCCCTGTTATCCAGACTAGTAAAAGCTTACCATAGTGGCCATAAAATATAAATATATTATACATTAATATGTATAAGTACTTGAATAGATAATATCTAGCTAATAAATAATAGGCAAAATGATTTAGCAAGTTAAAAATGAAGTACAGTATTTATTTTTAACCATTACATTACATTTTGCTTTAATGAATAGGAGTCAATTTCTTTAGTGAGTCCTTGAGTGCAGACACAGTAATATCTCTATTTATTTCTCTTGAAAGGCTGTCACAGTATGATATGATTAAATGGAAGTTTAACACCCAGTAGAATTACTTTCACCCCTCTTGCTCCTGGTTTCTTGAGATCAAATATGAAAGACCCTAAACAGAAGGCGAGTCTGCTAAAATTACAATTTACTTTAGAATGCTTTTATGCTCATGGGATACATAAACACTAGTTATATGCTTCACAAACATGTAATATTTTTATTCAAAACTCCAGTGCTTTAAATGCATAAATTGCTTAAAATCTACAAAATTATTGCAAATAATGCTGATCACTACTTATGTTATGTTTTTTTCTATAGATGGCAAGATCATCCCAAGTACCCTTACCATGAGGAATACTAGAAGATTGGGATCCCATACATCTTGAATGTGAAGATGATCAGAACCTCAATAATGCCATATTTCTCTTTCCAATTAGATATATAAGTAAAGAAATTGCTAATTATACCTCAAAGGAGAGAAGTGCTGAGTTCATTGTGCAATTCCCATTGGGCCGCACCACAAAAGATTTATTGATGAGCCGAAGACTTCCACTTCTAGCCTTCACCAACCTGCTATGAATTGAGAGATTTGTCCCTCATATCCAGGCATGATAGGGTTTATTATCTATTTTGGAATAAAAACTTCATGCTGTAGAATGTAGTGGGACTAAAGTCACATCCACTGGATTTATTATATAGGATGGCTCATGGTGCTTGTGAAGAGGACATCTCAGTTTTTAGTAAATTATATCATTTCACTCCTTTAAATAGGAATTTTTAAAAATATATTTTCATTAATTGGTTGTAGTAGGTGACTTGATTTTCAGCAAGTCAGTTTTTACCTTCATTTTCATTATAAATATACAAGAAAGTAGCTTTAATGTTGACAAATATGGCACTCTCAGATATTCCTTTGGCTGTGGCATTGAGATTTTTCAAAATAAAAGATTAAATGATACATGTGTGTCTGGCAATTATTTATAACTAGTAACTTGCCCGTTATAAATGATGGTATCATATGTTATGTTCGATTGTCTGTTCTGTCTCTCTCTCTATATCTTATGTTCAATTGTCTGTTCTGTCTCTCTCTCTCTCTCTGAGCCCTCTTTCTTTATATATCTTATGTTCAATTGTCTGTTCTGTCTCTATAGTGGGTTATTGGGGTGGAATAGAGTAGTGTAGCGTTTGTACCTGGAGGACCCTCATGGAACTTATGGGGTTAATAATAGGCTTCTCATTGTCCTATGAGGGTCTTCATAGACCCTTTTGGAACTGATTGGGTTAAATAGAGGCTTACGGGGGTCTGTGTAGACCCCCACAAGGGATGGGGTAGATGGAGGCTTATTGGGGTCTGTATAGACCCTCATAAGTGATGGGATTAAATAGGGCTAGATGGGGTTAAATAGGCCCAGTTTGGGTTATTAGGTCCAGATAGGTTTAAGTAGGCCCAGTTAGGGTTAGATAGGGTTTAGTATGGGTCAAAGGGGTATAGTAAGGGTTAAGGGGTTAATGGGGTATAGTTAGGGTTAATAGTGTAGTGCTTAGACTTTGTCATGAAGGTCCTGGAGGACTCTCATGGCACTTGTAGAGTAAACCTAGGGGTTAATAATGTCCTATAGGGGTCTATATAGACCCCTATTGGACAGAAGGGGTTAATTATATTATATTATATGAGTTATAGGGTTAATTAAGATCTCATGGGGCTCTGTATAGATCATCATGAGTTATAGAGTTAAGTGCTCATGGGGGTCTCATGATGTCAGATGCTGCCTCTACTCTCTCTGCATCGCTGTTTACGTTCAAAACTGAGGGTTTCATCTCAGTGTTTTTGTGTTCTTTGTGCCTTATCCGTTTATCTGTCATTTAGGGATTATTTTAACTACCTTTCCTCAGTATAGATGTATACTTTTGGTGGTGGGAGTGTCATGGTCTGTGCCTACATTAATGCTGCCAGCACTGGGGAGCTACAGTTCATTGAGGGAATCATGAATGCCAACATGTGACATACTGAAGCAGATCATGATCCCCTCCCTTTGGAGACTGGGCCGCAGGGCAGTATTCCAACATGATAACGACCCCAAACACAACTCCAAGACGACCACTGACTTGCTAAAGAAGCTGAAGGTAAAGGTGATGGACTGGCCAATTATGTCACCAGACCTAAATCCTATTGAGCATCTGTGGGGCATCCTCAAATGGAAGGTAAGGGAGTGCAAGGTCTCTAACATCCACCAGCTCTGTGATGTCATCATGGAGAAGTGTAAGAGGACTCCAGTGGCAACCTGTGAAGCTCTGGTGAACTTAATTTCCATGATGGTTAATGCAGTGTTGGAAAATAATGGTGGCCACACAAAATATTGACACTTTGGGCCCAATTTAGACATTTCAACTTAGGGGTGTACTCACTTTTGTTGCCAACGGTTTAGTCACTAATGGCTGTGTGTTGTGTTATTTTGAGGGGACAGCAAATTAACAGTGTTATATAGGCTGTACACTTACTACTTTACATTGTAGCAGAGTGTAATTCCTTGTGTTGTCACATGAAAAGATAAAATATGTATAAAATGTGAGTGGTGTACTCACTTTTGTGAGATACTCTCTCTCTATATATATATATATATATATATATACAGTATATATTTCACTGCATATGTTTGAAAAATTCTGACTGAGAGCATAATTACACAGTAGAAATATCATAAAGTTACTTTCTAATTTGAACATAAACTCTGAAGTCTGCCACGAGGCTTTGATAGAGATTGTTTGTGTGTGAGATGGGCACTCATGTACATTCATGTAGAAGCAGGGCTTGGGGCTATTGCAGCAAGCTCCTTTGGGAAATGTGTAGGTGTCACTTTTCAAAACCTCTAATGATTTAACAAAACCCTCACATCTTTCCTTCTGTAGACTGATTTCTATGTGTCCTATTGAAAGCACTGGCACAAAGAAAGCCACATTTCATCTGAATAGTTACTTGCATATAACTTCTCCTTCCACCTTTAGAAGCAGTAAACAGAAACAATTATGGTAACTACCATTGCAGCATGATTCTATGTAAATAAAGCAAGAGTTGCATTTTTTCTACTTTCTACGACAAACTGCCTTGATCATGTGTAGTTCTTGAAAAGTGCATTTTATCTACAGTGGCCCCTTTTTCATTATTGAGTACGCTGGATGATTTATCATGTGGTTACTTCTTTTCCAGGATAGATCAGAACTCTCCTGTCCTCCTAGAGGATCCTGTATTGGCTGCAATTGCTTAAAAGCACAACCGGAATATAGCTCAAGTGGCCGTACAGTATCTACTATAGAGAGGCATTGTTGTTCTTGCTAAGAGCTTCAGTCCAACCAGGATCAAACAAAACTTCCAGGTAATAAGATTTCAATTGTGAATGTCAGGGAGTTTGGGGTAACAAATAATAACAATTAGACTGGTTTAGAACATCAGACTGTATGATTCATATCATTTTATTTACTGAATAATATTGCACCTAAGATACTAGGTTTACATAGCTTTAAATGGCCATTGTAATACACCAGAACTCAAAAATTTTGTATTCTTAGTGAAAGTATCTTTGTAAAATTGCCATAAAATGTATTAGGGCCAGTTACCTTGCCTTATCCAAGGTGGCCTTTATCATTTAGCACTAATAATATTAATCCCTTCTGGATCACTAACTTGTTGTGGTGAAGGAGCTTTTGTACCTCGATGAAGCTGTGATCTATACCATGTAGGGTCACCCAAGATGGACAGGTCATAGCAGAGAGTCCAGACAAATTGTGGTCCAGTGGAAAAGGTACTGCAACCCACTCCAGTATCTTTGCCAAGAAAATCTTATACATAAGCACAACCAAAAGCATATGGCACCCGAAGAGGAGCCCTTTGAGTAAAAAGGTGCCTACCACATTACTGGAAAATAATAGAAGGGTGAGTACCAGTAACACCAAATCTAATGAAGTGGCTGGGCCAAAGTCAAGAGGACACCTTGTTGTGTATGTGTCTGGAGTGGAGAGGCAAACATGGGATGACAGGATTAAACATTGATATGCTGTAAATTAGTGAACTCTAGTGAAATGGATTGGAAGTGGACATTTCATATCAGAAAACTGCCAGATCTAGTGTTGGCAAGAATCCCAAAGAAGAAAGCGAGTAACCCTCAATCAAAAAGGGGTACGCTAAAGCAGTGCTCGGTTACAAACCAATAAACGATAAAATAATTTCAATTCAAATTCAAGGCAAACAATTTAACATCACAGTAATCCAAGTCTATGCTCCAACATTGAATGCTGAAGCTGTCCAATTCTATGAGCCCAAATGTTTCCACCCTCTTCCACAGCTTCCACTCCTCACATATCTCTCACTGCTGACAATGCCATCATCAAGCCCATCTCTCAGGCCAGTTGTCTTGGGGTTCTACTGGATCTGTTTAATTACTAACATTCAATCATTAACTAGAGGTTGTCATTTTCAACTAAAAAACATCTTCAAAATATGTCAATTTCTCTCACAAGACTTTAGTGGAAGTTAATCATACAGATAAGTCATCAAATTTAAATTCAACTACACTATCAGAAAATTCTGCAGCACGTGAATCGGTTAAAACACCAAAGGACCAACTAACTCCATCTAAAATGAAGGAAATTTTATTAGATTTTAAAACCAATTTTATGATAGACATAAAAAATCAAAACATTGAAAATGCGAAAGCTATTAAAGATATAAATAAACAACAGAGTGATATATTTAGAAATCAAGTTTGATACATTAGTAACTGATCATAACACCTTGTTAACACATTCAAAAATCATGAAAGACAAAATTGATGTTCTGAATAATAAAATGGTTGCTATGGAAGACAGATCCAGGCGTAACAACCTTAGGATCAAAGGTATCCCAGAACACATTGGGGATAATAATTTGAAAGCATTTTTGTTACATTTGTTTTCAACACTAGCTCCTTCGCTTTTGCAAAATGAATATAAGCTAGATATTTTTCATAGAATTCCGAAACCAGTATATCTGGACAGTACTATACTGAGGGATGTAGTTGTTATGCTTCATTATTTATCAACAAAAGAAATAATAACCAAAGCAAGTTACAATAAAAAAAAAATAGACTCACCTTATGAAAATATAGAGATCTTTACAGATTTGTCTGCTGCCCCATTAATTAAACAAAAAGAGTTCTGGCCTATTACACAAGCACTAAGGAAGAAAGAACTTACATATAGATGGGTATACCAGGGCGGTCTATCTGTCCTAAGAGAAGCCAAATGGTACAGGATTATCAACTTAAAACAAGGAGAAGAATTACTCCAGAGATAGGACATTTCAACGGAAGCTAGGGCAGAGACTGTCCGTCTATGGGTTCTTTTAACTCCCGAATCGAAAGAAAAATAGACATTTCAAACTAATATGAAACTACAGGGCTAGAGAGGGTTAGACCCCTTATTATACAGCTGGGTAACTGGGGCAGATAAAAACCATGGAATGGAAGTAATAGTATATGGTCGCTGTGGAGTTATGACTCATTCTTCCCTTTAGATCTTTTTATAATAAGTAATTAGATTACACAGTTTAAGCAAACACAAACGTGATTGAATTTTCAATGAATTTTATAAAACTTCTTAAAAAGCAATATAAATGTACACATGACATGACTAAGAAAATCTTTAGATATGACTACACAATTATAACTTAAGGTAATATATATAATAACCTCATAAAAGGAGTTTAAATGTATACACTGATATGACTAAGAAAGTCTTTAGACACAATCACATAATTATAATTTAAGTTAATATATATAATAATTATATACAAATTATACATTTTTTGGAATATTAGGACCTAACACGTAATTCACTACTTAAGTGTACACATTAAATCCCAATCTGTAAAGTATTTGATGGAAGAATATTAATCCTCTTCTGAAGGGGAAAATAGGTTTCAGACCACTATCTCCTTTAAATATGGTCTATCACTTCTATACATTGGCAAATAGCCCTGAAAATATCTAACTGCTTTTTGTAATCATAGCAGTGATAAGTAAGTTTGTAAGTATGAGTGTGAGTGTGAATGAGTTCGGACACCTCAAATGGTTTTTAGTTTATAAAGGTTTAAAAGAGGACTTAAGGTTACATATTTTCAAACTTAATATTATTGAGGGAAATTATAGGAACTCCAACTAGGTAAATGTCTGTAAAATTGTTAAGTATAAATTCCAAAGGAATGAACTCCCCAAATAAAAGACAATCGATTTTAAGGTTAATAAAACAAGAAAAAGCTAATGTGATTTTATTGCAAGATGTTATTTTATTGGATATAAATATAACTCAACTTTTAAAAGAAACTCAAGAGGGGTCTTTATGTTTTTTGATAGAAAATTGAAAATCAAAGAAGAATTAGTCGAAATTGACCCTAATGGTCGTTTCATATTATGGGTAGGAGAGATAAACAAGCATAAGTTCTCAATATTAAGGGCCCTATTAAATTATCCCTCGTAGTTCTCTCGGTGCTCGCAAAAGGCAGTTTTCCTGCTGTTTGCGAGTACCGAATCTCTCGCAGACTGCGAGAAAATGGCCGAGAATAGGCTCCGAGAGAGCTACGTAGCCTTAAATCTACGCATGATTCTCGCATATCGTAAGAATCCCTACGTGGACAAAAAGTCCACGCAAGGAATCCGAAAGCCTCTACGTGCTGCCTCGGAACAGCCCGAGACAGCAGTGTGAGGCTCCCCCCTGCACCCTATACACATCCCTATGCTGCAGGGGTCTCTATCAGGACCCCTGCAGCACCCCCACATTAACCCCTTGCAGCGGGGGTCCCCGATCTGCATAGATCAAGCCCCCCGCTGCATTTCAAACTTTTAAATTCCCCGCCGCGGCTCCTTAAAGGGGCCGCGGCACACTATTACCCAATCCCGGCCGCGGCACCTAAAATTAACCGCCCGCTATGCTGGGGGTCCCCATCGGGACCCCCGAAGTGTCCCCATATAAACCCCCTGCAGCGGGGGTCCCCGATCGGCACCGATCGTGACCCTGCTGCAATTCAATTTTAAATTTCCCGCCTCGCAGGTCCTTAAAGGACCGTAAAGGTCCTGAAAGGACTCGCACTAAAAATATTAACCCCAACTATAATTAACCCATTAACTCATGGTGGTCAATACAGACCACCATAAGGCTCTATTTAACCCATTAACTCATGGTGGTCAATACAGACCACCATAAGGCCTTAATTAACCCATTAACTCATGGTGGTCAATACAGACCACCATAAGGCTCTATTTAACCCATTAACTCATGGTGGTCAATACAGACCACCATAAGGCCTTAATTAACCCATTAACTCATGGTGGTCAATACAGACTACCATAAGGCCTTAATTAACCCATTAACTCATGGTGGTCAATACAGACCACCATAAGGCTCTATTTAACCCATTAACTCATGGTGGTCAATACAGACCACTATAAGGCCTTAATTAACCCATTAACTCATGGTGGTCAATACAGACCACCATAAGGCTCTATTTAACCCCATCAGTCCCATAAGGGTATATTATTACCATTATGGGCCTTTTACAACCCAACATTAACCACATAAGTGCCATGATGATCCTCAAGGACCATCATGACACTAACTACACACACTACACTATAACCCCCAATAAAACATTTAATCTAAACTAACCCCCCTCTACACTAATCTATTAACACTTACACTACCTACCTACACTACCTACCCCCTAATAAACCTCCCCAACACTCTAATTACAAAAAAAAAACGACCTTACAGAAAACAAAAAAACCTACAGTACAGAAAACAAAAAAATACATTACAACCTCACCCATCACTACAGAAAATAAAAAAATTACACACATGAAAAGGAAAGACAGATAAACACAATACAATACATACATATAATACATTACATACATTACATATAATACATGACATTACATACATTACATATAATATATTAAATATAATATATTACATATAATATATTACATACAATACATGACATTACATACATTACATATAATATATTAAATATAATATATTACATATAATATATTACATACAATACATGACATTACATACATTACATATAATATATTAAATATAATATATTACATATAATATATTAAATATAATATATTACATATAATATATTACATATAGTCCAAATCAAATACCCCCTATCTATCTAACATACAATCTATTTAATTTAAAATAAATCCTAGCTATATCAAATACATCCCCCTATCTATCTAATATACAATAAATCCTAACTACATACACAGACCCTTATTCTAAAATAAAATAAAATAATTACAGTCCTAACTACACAGACCCTAATTCTAAGCTTAAATAAAATAATTAAGACCACTTACCTTTAAGATGTTGCTTCAGATCACTAACCTATGGGTCAAACAAAACAAAATAATTAGTACAAAACATTAACATCAAATAAATAAACATTATATAAATTCTAAATAATATACTCACCTTTACAGCATGTCCCGTCATTGTTTAGCTCTTCCGGCGCGGCCCTGTTAAAAAAAACCACAATACATGAATACATTAATACAATATATAAACAATAAATAAAATAAACATATAAACATTGAAATATACATTTAACTTACCTCCCCGCGATGTCCCCGGCCTTCTCTCCTTCAGCCCCGGCTGGGCAGCGGAACTATCCGCGCTCTAAAAAAAACAAAAAAAAAAAACTAACGGAGGTCTGCACTGGCAGACCTCCCGACGCTAATGAGCCTCCCGGAGTCCTTTCCGGGAGGAAATTGGCATTGGCGGCTTGTGATTGGCTGAAAAAGCTTTCAGCCAATCAAAAGTCCTCAATGTAGGAGCCAATCAGGATGTGCAGATGTCTTCTACCAATCACTCCGTGGGGGTGTATCCCATAGTGATTGGCTGAAGGCATCTGAGCCTTGTGATTGGTTCCCAGAAAGATAGACAAGTGTTTTAGCCAATCAGGGTGGGATATTGGGGTGTATCCCATCCTGATTGGCTCACACATTGACGACTTTTAAATTGGCTGAAATTGATAGACAGCTTTTTCAGCCAATCACAAGCCGCCAATGCCAATTTCCTCCCGGAAAGGACTCCGGGAGGCTCATTAGCGTCGGGAGGTCTGCCAGTGCAGACCTCCGTTAGTTTTTTTTTTTGTTTTTTTTAGAGCGCGGATAGTTCCGCTGCCCAGCCGGGGCTGAAGGAGAGAAGGCCGGGGACATCGCGGGGAGGTAAGTTAAATGTATATTTAGATGTTTATATGTTTATTTTATTTATTGTTTATATATTGTATTAATGTATTCATGTATTGTGTTTTTTTTTAACAGGGCCGCACCGGAAGAGCTAAACAATGTAGATGTATGGAGGATCTTACACCCGGATCATAGGGACTACTCTTATTTCTCCAAGGTTCACAAAGTCTATTCAAACATAGATTAGTTCTTAGTAGACAATTTAAGCATGAACAAAGTAAATAAGGCGGTAATTGGTCCAATTATAATCTCTGACCATTCTAGTATATCTCTGATTATTAGATTAGATCACAAGAATCACTGTAGACCCCAATGGAGATTAGAAGATAATATTTTGGAGGAACAACTCAGATTAACATATCTTAAAGACGAAATAAGCAAATTCTTTGAATTGAATAAAGGTACAGTTAATTCAAGCAGTATACTGTGGACAACCTTTAAAGCCTTTGTGAGGGGGATTTTAATAAAAATGAAATACCTGATCAAAAAAGAAAGAGGTCAACCTCTCCGGACATTATTAATCAAACTGCATAATTTGGAACAAAGCAATAGGTTAACATTTAATGCTGCTACTCAGAAATCAAAAACATACAAAATCAAATAAATAAAATTCATCAACTATTATCAGATAAAGCAATCTGGAAGATGCAACAAAAATATTACTATCACGACAATAAAATAAGTAGGATATTAGTAAATACAAAATAAAAAAAAGAATGCTTAATTTTTAAATCGATTATCTGCTGAGTGAAGGTAAAAGAATCATTAAACCGAATGATATCGCTAAAGCATTTGCTTCCTATTACTATAGTTTATATAATTTGTCCCATGATTCTACTTTTCTAGAACCTTCTTACGATGAAATACATTTTTTTTGGAAAGATACAAATTACCTTCCATATCTGAACCAGACTTAGCCGAACTGAATATACCCATTTCAGCGAGGGAAATAAGGGATGCCATGGGAAACGGATGGTTTCACAAATTTCTTCCATAAGAGTATGAATTTCAATTAGTATTGCAGTAGTTTTAGGTCTATATCCTTAATGAATGTAGATCTGAAGCTGTATGCAAAATGGTTAGCTACTAGAATCAGAGTTGTCTTGAAGAATTTGGTCTCAATTGACCAATCAGGATTCATTCCCGGTAGAAACGGATCAGACAATATAAAAAAAATAATGGATTTATTGATTTTCTCTAAATGTAGTAATCTCTCCATCCTGTCAATAGACGCAGAAAAAACATTTGACAGGATAGGGTGGAGTTACATGAGATCTACTTTTAGTGTAATGGGTTTTGGAGAGTTTGGCTCCCATGCCATTGGCGCGTTATATTCTAATCCCACGGCGTCTATGAGTGGGATTGGATTTAGCTCACAAGATTTTAGGATCAGCAATGGGACAAGACAGGGATGCCTTCTCTCTCCCACCCTATTTGCATTGAGGTTGGTACCTTTAAAAACATTGATAGAGAATTATATCTGTATTAAGGGCATACAGGTGGGAGAGAGAGAGCACAAAATAACCCTGTTCACGGATGATATTGTCCTACCATTGGTTGAACTGGAGAAATCATTATTCTGTGTTTTAGAATTAATACAGGGATTTAGTAAGGTCTCAAATTATAAAATGAACTTTAATGAAGCTCTGAAATCCAAGTTTCCTTTTGACTGGGAATCTAATTCCAAATCCAAACATCTGGGAATTATTTTCAATCAAGATATTAATACAATGGTGGCTATTAATTACAGAAGTACCTATGAAAAATTAAAGATATTATTGAAGGTTGGAGAGAGGTTCAAATTTCTTTTTCAGGTAAAATTGCCAGCACTAAAATGATAATTCTTCCAATAATTAATTACATCATAAGATGTATCCCTATCGACCTACTAAGATCGTGGTCTGTTAAATATCAAAGTCTTATAGATTATTATTATTATTATCCTTTATTTATAACGCGCCAACATATTCCGCAGCGCAATACAGGGGTTAGGTACAAGTATAAACAATACCCCACAATGAAAATAATGGAAGACCCTGTTATTGAGCTTTCAATCTGATATACACTGTGCTTTCCCTAAAGCACCTCACAAGATTAAAACTCGCAAACTTACATTCTAAAGGGTATGGGTGAGGTACAGGAGAGTGAGAGATGCATAGTGAATGAAGAGGCTAAAGATGATAGGCTTTTTTGAATAGATGTGTTTTTAAAGAGATTTTGATGGATCTGAGGCAAGAAGATAGTCTGGTGGTGCGAGGTAAAGAGTTCCAAAGAATAGGGGCAGCACGTGAAAAGTCTTGAAGACGGGAATAAGAGGAGGTGATAAGAGAGGAGAAGAGAAGAAGGTCATTAGCAGAGCGAAGAGGGCGGGTGGGAGTGTATTTTGGGATGAGAGCAGAGATGTAGGAGGGTGCACTATTGTGGAGGGCTTTATATGTTAGGGTCATGATTTTGAATTGTATTCTAGACGCTATGGGAAGCCAGTGGAGTGCCTGACAGAGAGGTGCTGCAGACACTGATCGTTTAGTATGGTAGATGAGTCTAGCGGATGCATTCAAAATGGATTGGAGTGGAGACCGACGTGTGATAGGAAGGCCAGCAAGAAAAGTGTTGCAGTAATCGAGGCGAGATATGATGAGAGCGTGAATATGAATTTTAGTTGAGTCTTGTGTGAGGTAGTGGCGTATTTTGGATATGTTTTTTAGGTGAAAGTGACAAGATTTTGTGAGTGATTGGATGTGGGGAATGAAAGAGAGGGAAGGGTCCAGTAGGACCCCAAGACAGCGGGTCTGAGAGGTGGGAGTGATGATGGCATTGTCAACAGTGAGAGATATTTGCAGAGTGAAAGCTGTAGTAGAGGGTGGAAAGATAAGGAGATCTGTCTTAGACATGTTGAGTTTGAGTTGATGGGCAGACATCCATGAGGATATGCTCGAGAGGCAATTGGCAACATGAGCTAGCAGAGAGGGGGATAGTTCAGGTGCAGAGATGTAGATTTGGGTGTCATAAGCATATAGATGATACTGAAATCCAAAAGATTGTATAAGGGCACCAAGGGAGGATGTATAGATGGAGAAAAGGAGGGGGCCTAGGACTGAGCCTTGGGGTACACCGACAGTTAGAGGGCGAGGAGATGAAGAGGTGCCAGAGAAGGAGACACTAAATGTTCGATTTTCTAGATGAGATGTGAACCAAGAGAGAGCAGTGTCACGGATGCCAAGAGAGTGGAGAATTTGGATAAGAAGAGGATGATCAACTGTGTCAAAGGCAGCAGAGAGATCCAGGAGAATTAGGATAGAGAAATGACCCTTTGATTTGGCGTTGAGCAGGTCATTAGTAACTTTTGTGAGAGCTGTCTCTGTAGAGTGTTGGGGCCGGAAGCCAGACTGGAAGGGATCAAGGAGGGAGTTGGAGGAAATGAATTGTGTAAGGCGAGTGTAGACGACACGCTCAAGTAGTTTAGAAGCCAAGGGAAGTAGAGAGATAGGGCGGTAATTAGATGGAGAAGCTGGATCAGATGTGGGTTTCTTAAGAATGGGTGTAATTGTGGCTTGTTTCAAAGGTGATGGAAACTTGCCACTGTCTAAGGAAAAGTTGAATAGATGTGTGAGAGCTGGGATAAGTGTGGTAGAGAGGGGGAGATCAGCTGTGATGGAATAGGATCATGTGGACAAGTTGTGAGACGAGAGGTTGATAGAAGGTTAGCAACTTCATCCTCAGTTACAGGGTTAAAGGAGTTTATAGTGGCTATAGGTTTGGGAAAGGGTGAAGGCAGACTGCTGTTTGTTTTTTGAGGAGAAGGTGTGATATGGGCGCGTTGAGAGGAGAGTTCATTATGAATATTTTCTATTTTACTATTAAAGTATCTAGCAAAATCTTCAGCTGTAAGAGAGGAAGGGGCGGGAGGTGGGGGAGGGCAGAGGAGAGTGTTAAGAGTGGAGAACAAATGTTTGGGGTTGGAGGCCAAATTTGATATTAATGATGAGAAGTAGCTCTGTTTGGTAAGATTGAGGGCATAGTGATAGGAGCGTAGGATAAAGTTGTAATGAAGGAAGTCTGATGAGGAACGAGATTTCCTCCATAGTCGTTAAGCGCTTCGGGAGCACTTCTGGATGTAGCGTGTTTGTGTAGTGTGCCATGGTTGTAGATGAGAGCGGGGGCATCTGCCTGTGGTTATGGGGGCTAGAGAGTCCACACTCAAGGAAACATGTAGGTTTGAAGAGAACACTAATGTCTAGGAGATTTGTAAAAGAGGGAATAGCCTAATCTTTAATTAAGTCATATCAAAATGCTACAATACTCTCCCATTTATTGAAATGGCTTGAACCCTCGGGACAAATATCTTTGGTACCAAATAGAGGAAATGTTGCAAAGGTTCAGATTTCTTATAATATAGATTTGTGAAACCATCCGGCCCCAGGGATTTACCCACTTTGAGGCTCTGGATGGCTGCTTTCACCTCTTCCACAGAGACATCTGAATTTAAATTAGATAGCTGTTCCGTTATTGAGGGTAGGTCAAGTGATCCAAGAAAAGAGTCAAGGTCTGACGTTTCAGCTTGTGTTTTAGATGTATATATCTGCTGATAGAAAGATTGAAATGTTTTTTTTAATGTCTTTTGGGCTAAAAGAAATCTGATCACTGGGCATTCTGATTTGAATTTCTTTGGATTTTAATCTCTTAGCTAGTATCTTGTCCGGTTTGTTCGCCTTCCAATAGTAGTGGCCATCAACTCTGTCTCTTTTTGCTTAAAGGATTTTCTATATAAAGATGCAAGTTTAATACAAGAACCCCTTTATATAGGCCTTATGGGCCACCCAGAGCCAACCGGCCCCCGTCTCGGAGAATCGTTACAGTCAAAATACATTTTGATATCCTCTGCCAACACTGCCAAACTATTAGGATCAGATAATAGATGTTCATTCATTTTCCAACTATTATTTGGAGACTGGCTAGGACCGAGTGTTAATCTAATAGATACTATTGAGTTGTCAGACCAGGGGCAGGGGGCAATGTAAGAGTCCCGAGTACAGTCAAAAATGAGGGAATCTATTAGAAAGGTATCGATTCTTGAGTAAGTTGCATGAGTAGGGGAGTAAAAAGTATATTCTCTGCGATCTGGATGAAGGCCCCTCCAGACGTACACCAGGCTCATTCTATTTAATAACTGATTGATTTGGCTCAGTTTTTTGGAGAATTTATTTCCTAGAGTCTTCCCTGATCTGTCTATCGCTGAGTTAAAGGCGAGGTTAAAGTCCCCTCCAATTACCAATCTACCTACATCTAATGTTTCTAGTTCCTTCAGTAGATTAATAAGAGTTCTGTGAAGTGAGGTTGTGGGGTAATACAAAGAGACTTGTGAAATTCTAATACCCGAAACTGACCCAGTTACTATTACATAATAACCATCTTTGTCTATAGTGCTTTGTTCTAATTTAAATGGGACATTTTTATGCATGAGAACTGCTGCTCCAGTCTTCTTTGTGGGTTGGTTGGCTGCATAGACTTTAGGATATTCTTTATGCAGGAAGGTTGGCTTTCTTTTATGAGAGAAGTGGGTTTCTGTATAAAAATAACAGAGGGCTTAAACCGTTTGTAGTACCCAAAGGCCTTCCGCCTCTTAAAAGGAGAATTGAACACTTTCACATTGTGCGTTATAAAAGTGTAGTCTGATGCAGTCATTTTAGGTTGGGGCCAGTGTGTGGGATCTGTTGTACGTTACCTGTTATTTCTTATCTTTTGAGCTCCTGGAAGAGATCGAGGTGCAGGAAGGCTCAGGGGTCCTCTGAAAATGTTGGAGTGTCAGTTTATAATCGTCATAAACTAAGTATAAAACAAAGATATCAAACACTAGTGTTAAATTTTTAAGACATCTATTATATACATATACAGTTAGAGCAATGCCATTTCTAAACAGTAGCTCTGCAGCCTTCAAAGGGACTACCTTTAGGCGACCATCTATTAAGCAGACAATGAGAACAGTAACTTTCATGATCAGTAATTCTGCCTCTTCTAAAGAGACTACACTTGCCGAGCAACTACAGAGCTGTAACAAAAAAAATGCATTTCTCTTTCTCTATAATCAGAGGTTAACATATTAAAAAACATTCTAATGTTTTTAATTTTAACTGTAAGAACTTGTATCAGATTCAAAAAGTAGAATCTGTTTATTTATGGGTCTAGGGGTCTAACTTGCACAGGCTAAAGATAAACTCTCAACTTCTAGTTTCCTAGATAGTAATTTTAAGTAATAGGCCGCAGGTCAATCAGCATCCTGCACTTTCCTGACAAACTATCATGTTTTGAAAAATACGGAAACAAAACAAACTCTTTTTTATATTTTTTTATTTTGGATCAATCAGAGCTTGCAGCAAGTGCTGGATCAGCAATAAGTCTGGATTTCCCCTTGCTTGGAGAGCTGCAGATACCCCGTCCTTTACGGTTTGTGTTCAAGTCTCTGGGGGCTCTAGGAGGTAGGGGATTCTTGTTCGGAGATTGTGAGCCAACTAGAGTCCACTGTCTCTTGGGAATGGGAGGGGGAGGATGATCTTGACCCCCTACCGATATTTCTGTTGAGTACAGATGTAAATGAGGTAGTACAGCTAGGCAGTCCTCCAATGTATGAGTGGTATGTGCCATACCTTGGTAGTTAAAAGTGATGGCAAAAGGGAAAGTTCCATCGGTACTGCACTTTATGCTGCTGCAGAATAGCCAAAGCAGGTTTCATCTGTTTCCGTCTCTTCGACGTGTTGGGAGATAAATCGGCATAGAATTGCAGATTGGAGTTATCCGGGCCCTTGATTATTTGCAGCTTTCTGGTCTCTGAAAGTAAGAGGTCCCTAGACTGTTGTCTTGGAAATCTCACAATGACATCTTTAGGAACCTCAGGATTTCTTGTACCACCAAGAGCTCTATGATCCCGCTCTATCTCTGGAGTAGTGTCTGTTTGATCAGGAAGAATAGCAGCAAAGGTCTCAGATATGCTGTACAGCTCTTGGTATTCCACGTACCCTGATATTATGACTGCGAGACCGATTCTCTAGATCTTTAATCTTGTCTGTAAGCTCCATTATGTTGAAAGCATTCTAGTCAATAGATGTCCTGTCCCGTTGTTGAGCTTCTCCAACCTGATCTACTATTTCTTCCAGTAATTGAGTTCTTTGCCCCAACTTCTTAAAATCTTACCTCAGCAGTTAAATCGCTTTGGTTAGAAGTTGCTCAATTGTGGCTATTGATCTAGCAGAGAGGTCAATATGTTGATTCGGTAGCTTAGGAATGTCCTCCTGGTCTGAAGAGTCTGAACGATCAGAGGCAGAATCCATCTGAGACGTGGGCTTGGCCGCCTTAGGTGGGAAATGCTCCCGGATGCCTCACATGGACGGACCTCTTTTGCCTTTCTTCATGTTTGAGATTTAGGACTATTGTGGTCAGGGAAGCTGTCAAGTTCTCCTTAGATTTTTTATTTTTTTAGAATTTTTTTTTGAGGCATGTGTAAATGATTTAAGAGCAGGAACACTGTTTCTTGACTTGCATTTAAGTTCAGTAGTTATATTTGAAAGAAAGACTAGTGATGGTTTTGGTGCTAGTCAGAACCCCCTTGGGACTTATGTTTACATTTTTAATTCAGTGTCTTTAGGACAGCAGAGACGATTAAGATATTTGTGTTGAAAGCACACGTTTTAGACACCCAGAAAGAAAGACTTCGAGTAGCTTTTAGTTTGCAATGAAAGTAACTATACAAGATCATGGGGAGCCGGTGGGGTAGCAATCCCTCAGAATGTTAGTAGTTACTTAGCAGTTCTTCCTGGGAATGGGTTGGTTACCTTCAACAAATGGAAGTTTGTATTCTGTGAAGTATCAGTTGCAATTAACCAGAATGTCCACACGGTGGAAGCACAAGACCAAATTGTCAGATAATATATACCATTTATTTAGCTTCTGTTAAAAGTAGTTCAGGGCTAACTAAGATTACACACTGCCCAGCCTAGAACAGGCTTATTAGATCCAAGTCACTCAGGTGATTCTGTAGTTTTTCCTTTATTTTCTGCAGGAGTGACACTCCAACAGTAAAGTTTGTGATAACAGACCAAAGCTGGTTTATTAAGTCTATGCCACTCTGGAGATTCTGCAGTATGCTAATACAAAAGTGCCATTATAGAAGTAATATTTGTGATATGTAGGCTTTGTGGAGTAACATTGTCGCAGATGCAGCTTTCAAACAAACAATATTAACAGCACAACACCAGTTGCACAGAAGAATGGATTGTAAACTAATGCAGTCAAGATCTTCTAGGGCTATAAGCAGGGGAGTTAGTCTGTAGTATGTGTAGATTATCAGTCATCTGAGTTGATTAAAGATAAAAGGACTTTGACAGCAGTAGCAGTAATGTCTATGGGCCTTAAGTTATCTGAGCCAGTTATGGAATACAAGGATTAGAAGAATATCAGGCTCATTCCAGCAAACCCATTTGTGGTAGTAGCAGTCACTGGTCTATGCAGCATGGTGTCAGGGCCTCTCTGACCCCCCTAATGTAGGTAAAGAGATAGCCACCCTCTATCTTCCTGCTTCTTTCCTCCAGCCCCACAGTACTCACTTTACAGTTGGGTCACCAGGCATTGGTTCTCTGGGGTGATGGGTAAATAGAAGCCTCCTCACCAGGCCCGAAATCCAAGATGGCCACAGCCCGATCTTGGGGTCTCTGTAGCTCCCACTGCCTCCTTTGTAGCTCTGACCTGCCCCTTCTGCAGTGGTGCAGTTTCTGGCAAAGGGTGCCTGTAGCAGGCGCAGGGCCTCTGGAGCTCTCACCTCCCAGTAGGTCCCTGCAGAAAGGCAGTCTTCTAATGAGCTGGCTGGGTGCAGGTTTCTCTGTAGCTGTGCCTCCAAGGATATCTTTTGAGGGTCCCACGGGGGAAATGGGTCCCCCCCCCCTTCTTCCCCCAGTTGTTTTTAGGGCATACAGTTTAATTATGATGCACTAGGGCAATTTATAAGCCCACTTTTACTGCTTTAAGCAGGAGCTCACAGTAAACACGTCTTTCTCCAGCAGACGCAAGCTCCGCCCCCTTCTATTGGTTTATTTAAGGAAAAATTGAAGAAATGGGCAATATGGGACTCCACAAAAAGAACTTAATTCCTTTTAAGAATATTGAGTATAGTTGATATAAATATTTTATAGTCCCAACCTTAACTGCTTAAAAGTATCACCCTGAGGTCAAATAGATAAATGAGGTGAGCGTGGTATGAGTGGATGTGCAAATACAACTGTGGAAAATATGTTTATCATCTTGACAATGTAAAACTGTTTAATATCCATGCGTTATTTTTTTACTTTTGTATGACAAACTTTGTAAAATAAAAAGTAAAGATATTAGACTATTAATAAAGAAGATCAAGACAAATTGTTCACTGGAAAATTTGATCATGAGGCTAAAAATGAAAAATTTGGACAATATCATCAGTAAATTACCTAGAGTAGATTCTGATGCTGGGAAAGATTAAAGGCACCTGAAAAAGGGGACAGCAGAGGTGAAGATGAATAAATTAGGTAATTGAAGAAGTGAATGTGATCTTGAGGGAGCACAGAGGGGTACAAAGTTTTAGACAGGACTGAATGTGTATGACTGTGTATGCATGCTCTCTCACCCTCAGTTATGGTCTCTCTCTCACCCATGTGCACTCTCTCATGCATACCCTCTTGCACACAAGCTCTTATTCACACAATCTCATTTGTGGAACCTGTGGCCTTACAGAGAAACACAGTGTTCCTCATAACCTAGTTTGGGAAAATTATACTAATTATGCCCTGAACCCACCACCTTTACTGTTAAGTACCAACTTTCCCTTAGTGTTTCAGTCATGTTTTAAGTACAAGTCCTCTTGTTCCAGAATTAATGTTTCTTAAACTGTGTGGAGAATATTAGAGATGCTTGCCAAGTTCAAGTCCAGTTTTTTCCAGTTCATTCAAGAGAAAGGATGTAACATATAAACATAACTGGTTCCTTGGTATGTTATTGACATGATACTGATCTGCACTTTTAGGTTTTTGACTTTCATCTGCCTGAAGAAGATATGAAAACTATTGGTGGACTAAACAGAAACATGCGCCATGATGAGACGATTACGTGAGTAGGACACTAACCCCATTACGTTTATGCACCACAAAATATATATATATATTTTTAAATTATTAAATCCATGCTTTACCCACCCCATGTAAGCACTAAATACATGTTGCCTCCGCCCTCTGCTAGTTCTCAACCAGTTACAGAAAAGACATCAAAGATTATGGTCTTTGATTCACTTATACAAACCAACATGGGATTCTCATTTTAGAAGAGAAGTGGCTGAGGAATGGGGCAACATGTATTCATTGCTACTTTTAAATTAAAACAATTCATAAAAGGATCTGTCTTATTATTTTACATGATGATGAAGAATAAAGATAATAAAAATGCTTTACCACATAACTTTAACGAATTAAGTAAAATTTTATATACATCAATTAAGAGGCAAACAGCATTCCAGGGAGTCGGCTTCTTTTTTTTGGAATACTCCTTTTTAAATGTAAGTTACATGATAAAAGACAGTTAACATTTATATTATTTAATTTAAAACATATAATAATATTTAATATTTCATTTTATTTTTGTATTTGCATAGATAACTAAAACACAAATAGTTAATTTAAGAGATATATGCCACTGACATATAACATTTTATTAGTTTCCAAAGTAAGGTGCCCTGATTACTAATCAATGTGTCTTGTTTCCTTAGGTGGAAAGACCATCCCAAGTATCCTTTCCATGATGAATATTAAAAAGTCTATATCTGAATTGTTCTGGATTTGATTTGCCATGATCGTCAACTGAAGGCACCTGTCACCAGCTTACTTCATACCTCAGGGGTCACTGCCCAAATACTGAGCTATGAATGCTATAAAAAAAAACTATACTACATTAAAACCTACAATGTATAAGCTACACATGTATGAACTCATGAATACTGTTTTGAATCTTAATTATGTAGAGCAGTCAGAGACAAGTTGGTTAGGGGTTATGGTTAGGGGTTCAGGGTTATGGTAGTGGCAGATGATAAAGTTTACACAGCCAAATTTGCTCACACTAACCCTAAACCCTAAATCTAATCCCAAACCTAACCTAACAAAGTCTCTGCAATTCACCATTGCTCCACCAAGTGGCTGCTGCGCACCACTGTTGGCATGGATGAAACAGGGAAGGGCCCAGCTCTTTTTGCAAATAAGAGTGCAATAAAATTCAAGGTGTGCAAAGTTGATAGAGACTCCATAAAGTATTATTTTGGGAGGGATGTGCACTTATGCAACCAGTGCTGTGTTGTTATATTAATTTTAATTACTTTTCCTAATAATATTTTTTTATTTTTCTCTGGTGTTTTGTTGGTTGCAAGGTAACATTAAAGATAGAACAATATCTCACATGGTTTATCTTGATTTCTGGCTTTGCATCACAAAAACCTCCAATTTCAATAAACATGTCCACTTTAAATCTTTCATCCTTTGCCTCTGAGGGCAATTTCCCACCATTTAATTTCCCTTTATTGCTGGGACCTGAACCAGATTCCAATGCTGAAATGTCTCTTCAAATAAATGTTTGCACAGAGTTATGGGTTCCTTCACACCTGGGTGTGTCTCGGACTTACATTGCTTCATACTTGCAGCGATTAATTTTGATTTACAGAGTACTGAACAAGTACTTCTATAAAAAATACAGAAATTAACCAATGCCATCAACAACTGCAAAATTTGAGCCATAAATAATTGAGTAAAACTGTTAATACTGTAAGTTTACTTGTCTTCCAACCAACACACTTTTCACACCTACCTGAAGACCCACTTCTTCTCACTTTCCAACCCTGATACAAGCTAGAGCCTCCTACTTCTTCTTATCTTCTGGCTTGACCTATAGCTTTTCTGATCCTGCTTTTGCCTCTGGTCATTACATAATCTCAGCAACCAATCCAAAGCTCAATCTATGCTCATCCGATTTTGTTGTTCCGCTATATACAAATTAAATAAATAAACTACTGTATTCAATTTTGATTTAATGTAGCACACATGTTGCCTTTGTTTTAAAATAGAAATCTGAGAGAAATAGGAGGAACCATATAATGCAGGTAAGATCTCTATTATTATTTCTCTTTATTTATAAAATTCAACAAAAAAACTAAATAGAGGTCCTTAATAGGTTAGTTCTGTGGACATGATAACCCACTCTCTCACACAACCTCTTTTAGCTCACTTGTGCCCTTCAAAGGGAGAAATATCCTGTAGTATATCAGCCTGGTCTCACTCACTAGAGTGACCTATCCCTGAAATACCAGGCAATTTTAACCTGAGCAGGAGAAACAGCAAGCCCCAGACATACGTTTTGGCCTTCTTTGGGCCTTGTCAGTGAGGTGTAGAGGTGTAGAGTAGGTTATCAAGTCCTTTTTTGTTTATGCAAAGGACCCTTAGGGATTAGTCTCCCTAAGTGTGATAGGGGAATCCAGAAGTGGACCCCTTGCTCACAGTGCCTTAGGGAGTAATAGGCTACACTTCCCTGACGAGGCCCAAAGAAGGCCGAAACGTATCTCTGGGGTTTGCTGTTTCTCCTGTTCAGGGTAGAATTGTCTGGTATTTCGGGGCTGGACCAATCTAGTGAGTGAGACCAGACTGATGTACTACAGGATATTTATCCCTGTGAAGGGCACAGGTGAGCTAAACGAGGTTGCTTTTAGAGTGGGTTATCATGTCCACAGAACTAACCTATTAAGGTTAGTTTGTTCTCTGAATGAGCACCTCTATTTTGTTTTTCTGTTTATGCAAATGACCCTTAGGGATTCGTCTCCCTAAGGGCGATAGGGGAATCCAAACGTGGACCCCTTGCTCACTGTGCCTTAGGGAGTCATCAGCTATACCTCACTGACGAGGCCCAAAGAAGGCCGAAAAGTAAGTCTGGGGTTTGCTGTTTCTCCTGTTCAGGGTAGAATTGCCTGGTATTTTGGGGCTGGCCCACTCTAGTGAGTGGGACCAGACTGATATACTACAGGATATTTCTCCCTTTGAAGGGCACAACTGAGCTAAAAGAGGTTACTCTTAGAGTGAGTTATCTTGTCCACAGAATTAACCTATTTTTTTGTTTATTTATAAAATGCCAGCATTCTCCATAGTACTATTTATAAGGTAGGATAAAGTACAGTGGGTACAAATAGCAAATTACAAGCACAATGCAACAGAAATGTGATACAAATGGGTTAGCAGACAGCTTGGTGCCAGAAAATCTCCGAAAATCTTACAATCTAGAAGGTACAATCTAGAAGTTTTGTTGAAAGACTGGCATTTTGACACTATAACTCAATAGATGGGTAAGTCCCAGTATGATAACCACCCTCAAGCTACAGACAGATTAGCAGTCCAAGATGGAACCCACCACGGCACAAGTAGTTAAATATAAGTTTTTTCAAACACATTTTTATACTCCTAACTTACATACATAGGGCCATATTATATTCCAGCCTCTTAAGTCCAATGTGTAGCACGTAAGGGCTGCGTGCTTGAAATTTGCCCGTTTTACTTCGCTATTAAATTAGAAGTGCTGTGAGCTACAAGCGAGAGAGGCTATTTCGTAAAACCAGTTCTTAGCCGTCAGGGTTGCATGCTCGAACGCAAACAATTAAGTAAGCACGTAGTTCCGGGTTCAGATGGAGCCAATGGAAAAAGAGATTGTTAGCGTTACATCACTGAAAAAGGGAGGGTAGAATTCTAAGTCCTACGTGCTTCAATTACAGTTTGCGATCGGACCCACTTTCCAGATATAATGCAATATGAATAAAGCAGTAAATATGATATTCTATGGCATGCAAGTAACAGTATATGTCGTAACACACTGTTTGCAGGGATCAATAAAATATAATCATGAAAGAAAGTATTTTTCGGGGCCGATTTGCAGGCTTGAGAATGTTGTGCTATTAATTCTAAGACATAACATCACTTCCCCTCTTAATAAATGTACAGTAGTGTGTTTTTACCTTATTAACAAATATGTATTGTACTTTACCCCCCTTGCGGGTGCTCTCAAGCACACATTGGCCTTCGGGCTCCATTTGCGTGTTACGTGCTTGAATGCAAGTGACTATGTTGCAATTTAGAAGCTGATTTAAAACTGTAACGATTACGAGCTCATCAGGTCAAAGGATTTACTTGCGCGAAGTTCAATGTTGCTCAGCACGTAGCCTATTCTCGGCAGTCCTGTGTGTTAACACGCAAAGTCCGCTGCGAGCAACGTTACAGGGCTAATTTAATACCTGTAACACATACATTTGGAGTTACAGGCTAGGTTACAAAATGTTGCCCCAATTTAATGAGGCCGATAGCCCAGATCAAGAAGACCATCCAAAGTCAATAAATGAGCTGTAGGAATTTCTTGAAAGTGCTGGTCACTCTTTGACAACAATCTCCCATATCTTGTACATAATGTTGCTAATGTTGCAGCTTTTTACAAACTACACAATAATGTGGATTTTTTTCCCAAAGTACGGTGGTCATGTTAATCCAATGTTTTGCTTAGCATTTGTCATATAAGTTTGAAGGAAATCTCCATAACATACAACTGCTTTGTTGTTTAGAAATAATAAAATGAAAGGTTACTGGGTGCAGTCGGAGATCAAGGAGTGTGATTGTGTTTGTATAGTTGCTGCCTGTGTATAAGCAAATACTCCTGGGGATGATAAGACTGTAATCACCTCTTACTTTGAACATGCAAACTATCGATTTTCATAACATTTTATGAATTGCTCTGTATTTATGCAAAGAGAGAGGAATTGGCTACATCGCCAATGAAAATAGCTAAAAATGTCCAATATATTACCAGGTAAATTATTGGTTGCATCCAGCTAGAAGTAAAATATATTGTGAAAACAATATCAAAAAGAAAAAAAAAACAGGGTTTATTAATACACTCTTGTAGACCCAACCAACTGAGCAGTAATAAAATCTGAATGTTGAAAATATAATTCTCAACTGGATAATTAAAAAGCAGTTATTAGCCATATAAATATTGTCAATTATAGTGTATACAGCTTTTAATTCTTGTACCCCTTTCAAAATACCCCTTGACATACTTTCCCCCATCTTGCCCATAACATGATACATAGTGGCTGTGAGAATTAGAAATCTATTGTACATTCATAAGGTATTTATTACACCAATTTGTTCATAAGGTAATACGCAACCCCTCACACACTTTAAAACATCTTTACATTAGGTTCTTAAGTACACAGAGACAGAATTTGACAGAATATGCATGAACAAAAAAATATTGTTTCGCATTTCATGAGATTATATTTTTTAACACAATAAAAATATTTTAATTGAGTGGGCATGGTTTGCCTGCAGTGGGAACTGATTGCGTGTACCTGTAGTTCCTGCAATCCATACTAATATCAAAAAAGTATAATAATCGAATAATCTAAAACAAAATATAAAAACAATTTTTTTTATATCAGGAGTTGTCTAGCTACCCTGAAACCAGGCCATCACAGCCCGATGCCCATGGCTGTAAGGAGCCCTGCAATAGCACATCAAGAGAGTGAATGGGACTTAAAATCTACTCAAATCAAAAGACTTGTGGTACCACTATCAACACTCGCCGGGGAGCGGTAGGTGTAGTGGAGCAATGGATATTAACATAAGACCATACAATACTTGAGAAGCAAATAAAAAACATAATCCATTTAAAAAAACTCAAAAGAAACAAGGGAGACACAAACAAGTACAACAAAAACTCGGAAAACCTGGACATTGACAAACAAAATTTCAAAAAGTGGCAGGTCCCACACCAGAGCAATGCATGTATGGGCAGAAGACGTGAATCTGAGCAACAAAGTGACAAAACGTAATACAGGTAACGTCCAAAATACGACGGATGCTGGTAAGACTCTAACAAAGTTGGGAACATCTGCCTTGCATTACACGTAATCTTCAGCTGTTTGTTAATAAAGGTTGTCTCAGTGTGGAATGAATAACATCTTGGCTAAAGTTCTACTACTAAACAAAACCACACAGCAAAGATCAAGAAGCATTAATTCAGTGTGTAGCTACCCTAATTCCACACAATTAATGATTCTGATATTTCTAAAACACTCTGAGCCTATTCAAACTGGCATAATTGTGTCTTGATAACTCCAGCTCAGATTTCTGGTACCATGCAATGAAGCCAACTGTTGATAAGTGAGGACTATGTCTAATGCCCTATTGTTTTGCCACTGATTGCTCATCCGGAATACAAGCTCCAATTGAATGATGAACTCGGTTGTGTGACACACTTGTCTGGATGATTTGAATAAACACACAATAAATATGCTGGCTGGAGTTAGCCACTGCATTGGGTCCTAGATTGAAAAAGCTTAGTTGTTTGCCAAGGGAAAAGCACAGTCACTTTAATAATTTCTATTTCTAACCAAAGTGTTGAGCCCAAATCAGGTTCAAGAAGAGAAAATGACATTGTTCCTGTTAAAATGTTGATGGATAAAACAGTATTGACTGTGCAGTTAACATTGCTACATGAGAGGCAGATTACAAAGCTCTGGCAAAATTCCTGATGATCAAAATCATTTGATGGTCAAAAGAATCATCAAATCTTTCCATATAATTAAGTGTGCTAGCCCTCAAGTACCTAACTTATCCAGCAACTACAGTCCAATGTGACACTTATTCCCCCTTAAAAGGTAGGTCAGAAGATTAATTATAAATTAAGGAGAGGGTATCCTGAAATATACCAACACATGTCCCCATTAATACTCAATTGACCAACCTGTGTATGAGGATCTCTAGAAAAGACAAGCGGCACGAGATGCTTGAGGAGGTTAGAGACCTCGGAACAAACGGTCAGGAGAGACCCCAGAAGTATTCCTGCCACTGGTGATGCTGCCAGGCTGGGTCGGTTGGAGCTGGAGTCTCGGTGGACATGTGCTCAATATGGAGTGCGCTGACCGAGTGATTCCCTGAGGGACCAGTTTTATATTATTTTATTAGAAAATCTTTGCAATAATACAACGTTCAATAAACAGTAACATAAAAACGTTCAAACTTCCATTACATATGTGCGAGAATGTACATAATCAACAAATACAACTCCAAAATATCAAAGTCTCTGGATATTGAGATCAATGTTCATCTCTGTTCGCCTGAAATAAACATATAAAACAAACACAATATAAATATGTGATATTTACACCAACAGTGAAGTTTGAGTCCGTTTCTTCATACACGCGCCCTTAGTGACAAAAATATAAATAAATGTACAACTATACCATATGTATACTTTCTTCTATCTTTCAAATAAAACAGATTAACACAACAATGATTGTAGATCACCAGAATCTACTTATTATCTCCGGTAAAATGCTGAGGGGCCAGTGCTGGTGGAGCGTTAGGATATCCTGCTTTTTCACCATCTGATAAATCGGCGCTGCTTCCTGGTTGATAGGGGCAGCAGTATCCGAGAGGCAGATGCTGAAGTGGGCCACAGACCGAATCTCGCGGCATTTTGTGCATTGCATGGATAGAGGAGCTCTCCCGATCCCTGATGCTCATGGAGCCTGCAGCTAATGAGCAACTGGGAAACAGTTCCTAAGAGAGGGGTGTCTGCGGTGCCCGCGCTGTAAACCTGGCGGGTGCAGAGTAACAACAGTCTCATCTTCAGACCCCACATCCCCATGCTTATCACTTGGAGATATCGAGGAGTCCAGTAGAGACTGTGAGAACGGAGTCAATTTCATTTTATCTCTGTTACCAGATTTGGCTATTGGTGAAAAAAAAATTGTTGGTAAAGTTAGATTTAATTCTTGATCAATTTAGATCTCTTCCAAAGCCATGGAAATTGGATTGCTCTTTGGTAGAAATTGAAAAAGATAAAAATTATTTGAAAAAAGAGATTGATTATTTCTTAGAGCTAAATGATAATTCGGTAAACTCAAAATGTATATTATGGAATGCTTATAAAGCATACATTAGAGGGATCTAGATTAAAATGTAGAGCCAAAGATAAAAAGAAAGGGGACTCGCCTTGAGGGAAGTTTATTTAAACTGGAAATAATAAATAAAATTAACCCTAATAAAAATGAACCAAACAGATAAAAAAAACAGCTGCAAATTAATCTACAGAGAATAGGCAACTCTATCTGGTTTCTCCAACAAAATATATACCACTATGGCAACAAAGCAAGTAGAATGTTGTCGAATAAATTAAAAACGACTTCAAATAGATTGAGAATAGATAAAATTTATTAGGAAGGAAAATGTTTGAACAATCCAGATCACATAGCAAAAGCTTTTGAAGAATATTATTCAAGTTTGTATAAACTAAAGGAGGATCCACATTTCCATAAACCCTCTCTTGAAGAAATTCAGGAATTTTTGAGTAAAATAGAATTACCACAAATTTCTGAGGCAGCTCTGATGGCCTAGGCTATAAGAAGATTGCCAAGACCCTGAAACTGAGCTGCAGCACGATGGGCAGGACCATACAGCGGTTTCACAGGCCAGGTTCCACTCAGACCAGACCTCGCCATGGTCGACCAAAAGAGTTGAGTGCACATGCTCAGTGTCATATCCAGAGGGTGTCTTTGGGAAATAGACGTATGAGGGCTGTCAGCATTGCTGCAGAGGTTGAAGGGGTGGGGGATCAGCCTGTCAGTGCTCAGACCATACGCCACACACTGCATCAAATTGGTCTTCATGGCTGTTGTCCCAGAAGGAAGCCTCTTCTAAAGATGATGCACAAGAAAGCATTCAGTTTGCTAGAACCATGTCCTGTGGTCCGATGAGACCAGGTGAGTAGTACAAAGACAAGTGTGTCTTGCCTACAGTATAGCATGGGTGTGGGAGTGTCATGGTCTGGGCCTGCATGAGTGCTGCCGGCACTGGGGAGCTACAGTTCATTGAGGGAATCATGAATGCCTACATGTACTTTGACATACTGAAGCAGAGCATGATTCCCCTCCCTTCAGAGACTTGGTTAGCAGGGCAGTATTCCAACATGATAACGACCCCAAACACACCTCCAAGACGACCACTGCCTTGCTATAGAAGCTGAAGGTAAAGGTGATAGCATGTCACCAGACCTAAACCCTATTGAGCATTTATGGGGCATCCTCCAATGGAAGGTGGGGGAGTGCAAGGTCTCTAACATCCACCAGCTCCGTGATGTCATCATGGAGGAGTGGAAGAGGACTCCAGTGGCAACCTGTGAAGCTCTGGTGAACTCCATGCCCATGAGGGTTAAGGCAGTGCTGGAAAATAATGGTGGCCACACAAAATATTGACACTTTGGGCCCAATTTGGACATTTCAACTTAGGGATGTACTCACTTTTGTTGCCAACGGTTTAGACATTAATGGCTGTGTGTTGAGTTATTTTAAGGGGACAGCAAATTTACACTGTTATACAGGCTGTACACTTACTACTTTATATTGTAGCAGAGTGTAATTTCTTCAGTGTTGTCATGTGAAAAGATTTAACAAAATATTTACAAAAATGTGAGGGGTGTACTGATGTTTGTGAGATACTGTATATAAAATGTAAAAATATCCTGGACCAATGTCTGCCTATTGACTTTACCTGGTCTACTGATTTGAGCCAGTGACAGCATAGAATATATAACATCCTCTTCAGGGTTGTGAACAACAAGCAGGGCGATGCAACAACGAGCAGGGGGATCCATCAGGCCAATCCTCATAATTCCTGTATGTCAAATGTATGGAAATGATTTACCGTATTTTTCCGTGTATAAGACAACCCCTAATTTTTCAAACCCAAAATTAAGAAATCAATATTTAAAAAAAATAAATAGAGGACACTTTTTTAAATGTTCAAAGAACATGCACCTGTAGAACAGTTACATGAAATTTAACACTCAATGGGAGGAGGTCCAAATTGTCTCTTTGAAGCTTTATTTCTGTATTCTTTTGCATATTTATTACTTTTAACTTGTATTTGGAAGTAGATGACCATTGTTTTTTATTTTCAGACATATCAAGCATTATTGTTACTCAGAATATTAATGTTAGGATTGACACACAGACTGTTCTGTTCATCCAGCTCAATAACGCTACAACCCTACCCGCGCCTAGGATTTAACAGGCTAGTAATTGGGGGAAGCTTGTTCGCAGAGACAAGGAACTAAAAGTTACGCTACAGCAAGCGCTACAGCAAGCGCAGCGTCTCTCAACTGGTTACCCCCCTATATAAGATGACCGCCGTGTATAAGACGACCCCTAATTTTGGCGTTTACAATTTAGGAGAAAAGTATAGTCTTTAATACAGAAAAATATGGTACTTGTTTTCAGATTATTATATCTTGTATTGTGTTAGATCATAAAAATTTGATTACAGAGCCAATTACATTTTATTTTCCATTTAAATGTGATATGGGAAGTCTGAACTCCAAAGGTTTTGACTTTTGAAATGCAGAATATTGTTCAATAAAACAGGTTCTTTTGTACTATTTGTGCAAAAATGATTTAGGGCCCTATTAAATTCCAGCCTCGTAAATAAGAGGCTTCTACTTAAGCCCTACGTACTGCAAAGTTTCCCTAACTTACAATGCTATTAAATTAGCCCTGCTGCGAGCAACGTGTGAGCTACGCAGCAGGGCCGTACGTATCTACACTGCGTAAATGTACATGAGGAGTGACAGCCTGCGAGATGATATCGCAGGCTCCCACTCCTCATCAAGTGCTGCGGGGGTCCTAAAAGGGACCTCCGCGGCAGTCCCCCACATAAGCATTGCCGTGGGGGGTACTCCAAACCCCCCCCAGGCACCTAAAATGAACCCCCCCTCAATGCGGGGGTCCCTGTCGGGACCCCCGAAGTGTCCTCACATGAACACCTTGCTGCAGGGGTCCATAGGAACCCCCGCAGCCCCCACACATTAACCCCTTGCAGCGGGGGTCCCCGATCGGCACTGATCAGGCCCCCGCTGCATTTAAAACTTTTAAATTCCCCGCCGCGGCTCCTTAAAGGGGCCGCGGCACACTATTACCCAATCCCGGCCGCGGCACTTAAAATTAACCCCCCTCTATGCTGGGGGTCCCCATCGGGACCCCCGAAGTGTCCCCACATAAACCCATTGCAGGGGGGGTCCCCGATCTGCATAGATCAGGCCCCCCGCTGCATTTAAAACTTTTAAATTCCCCGCCGCGGCTCCTTAAAGGGACCGCGGCACACTATTAGCCAATCCCGGCCGCGGCACTTAAAATTAACCCCCCTCTATGCTGGGGGTCCCCATCGGGACCCCCGAAGTGTCCCCACATAAACCCATTGCAGGGGGGGTCCCCGATCTGCATAGATCAGGCCCCCCGCTGCATTTAAAACTTTTAAATTCCCCGCCGCGGCTCCTTAAAGGGACCGCGGCACACTATTAGCCAATCCCGGCCGCGGCACTTAAAATTAACCCCCCTCTATGCTGGGGGTCCCCATCGGGACCCCCGAAGTGTCCCCATATAAACCCCCTGCAGCGGGGGGCCCCGATCGGCACCGATCGTGACCCTGCTGCAATTCAATTTTAAATTTCCCGCCTCGCGGGTCCTCAAAGGACCGTAAAGGTCCTGAAAGGACTCGCACTAAAAATAATAACCCCAGGCAACTATAATTACCCCATTAACTCATGATGGTCAATCCAGACCACCATAAGGCCTAAATTAACCCATTAACTCATGGTGGTCAATCCAGACCACCATAAGGCCTAAATTAACCCATTAACTCATGGTGGTCAATCCAGACCACCATAAGGCCTAAATTAACCCATTAACTCATGGTGGTCAATCCAGACCACCATAAGGCCTAAATTAACCCATTAACTCATGGTGGTCAATACAGACCACCATAAGGCTCTATTTAACCCCATCAGTCCCATAAGGGTATATTATTACCATTATGGGCCTGTTACAACCCAACATTAACCACATAAGTGCCATGATGGTCCTCAAGGACCATCATGACACTAACTACAAACACTACACTATAACCCCCAATAAACCATTTAATCTAAACTAACCCCCCTCTACACTAATCTATTAACACTTACACTACCTACCTACACTACCTACCCCCTAATAAACCTCCCCAACACTCTAATTACAAAAAACAAAAAACCTACAGTACAAAAAACAAAAAAACCTACAGTACAGAAAACAAAAAAAAATTACACACCTGAAAAGGAAAGACAGATAAACACAATACAATAATACATATAATACATTACATACATTACATACAATACATGACATTACATATAATATATTAAATATAATATATTAAATATAATATATTACATATAATACATTACATACATTACATACAATACATGACATTACATATAATATATTAAATATAATATATTAAATATAATATATTACATATAATACATTACATACATTACATACAATACATGACATTACATATAATATATTAAATATAATATATTAAATATAATATATTACATATAATACATTACATACATTACATACAATACATGACATTACATATAATATATTAAATATAATATATTACATATAATATATTACATATAGTCCTAATCAAATACCCCCTATCTATCTAACATACAATCTATTTAATTTAAAATAAATCCTAACTATATCAAATACATCCCCTATCTATCTAATATACAAAAAATCCTAACTACATACACAGACCCTTATTCTAAAATAAAATAAAATAATTACAGTCCTAACTACATACACAGACCCTAATTCTAAGCTAAAATCAATAAATTAAGACCACTTACCTTTAAGATGTTGCTTCAGATCACTAACCTATGGGTCAAACAAAAAAAAAATTAGTACAAAACATTAACATCAAATAAATAAACATTATATACATTCTACATATTCAACTCACCTTTACAGCATGTCCAGTCACTGTTAAGCTCTTCCGGCGCGGCCCTGTTAAAAAAAAAAAACACAATACATCAATACATGAATACAATATATAAACAATAAATAAAATACACAAATAAACATCTAAATATACATTTAACTTACCTCCCCGCGATGTCCCCGGCCTTCTCTCCTTCAGCCCCGGCTGGGCCGCGGAACCATCCGCGCTCTAAAAAAAAATAAAAAAAAAACTAACGGAGGTCTGCACTGGCAGACCTCCCCGACGCTACTGAACCTCCCGGAGTCGTTTCCGGGAGGAAATTGGCATTGGCGGCTTGTGATTGGCTGAAAAAGCTGTCAGCCAATCAAAAGTCGTCAATGTAGGAGCCAATCAGGATGCGCAGATGTCTTCTACCAATCACTCCGTGGGGGTGTATCACATAGTGATTGGCTGAAGGCATCTGAGCGTTGTGATTGGTTCCCATAAAGATAGACAAGTGTTTTAGCCAATCAGGGTGGGATATTGGGGTGTATCCCATCCTGATTGGCTCACACATTGACGACTTTTGATTGGCTGAAATTGATAGACAGCTTTTTCAGCCAATCACAAGCCGCCAATGCCAATTTCCTCCCGGAAACGACTCCGGGAGGTTCAGTAGCGTCGGGGAGGTCTGCCAGTGCAGACCTCCGTTAGTTTTTTTTTTATTTTTTTTTAGAGCGCGGATGGTTCCGCGGCCCAGCCGGGGCTGAAGGAGAGAAGGCCGGGGACATCGCGGGGAGGTAAGTTAAATGTATATTTAGATGTTTATTTGTGTATTTTATTTATTGTTTATATATTGTATTCATGTATTGATGTATTGTGTTTTTTTTTTTTAACAGGGCCGCGCCGGAAGAGCTTAACAGTGACTGGACATGCTGTAAAGGTGAGTTGAATATGTAGAATGTATATAATGTTTATTTATTTGATGTTAATGTTTTGTACTAATTTTTCTTTTTGTTTTACCCATAGGTTAGTGATCTGAAGCAACATCTTAAAGGTAAGTGGTCTTAATTTATTGATTTTAGCTTAGAATTAGGGTCTGTGTATGTAGTTAGGACTGTAATTATTTTATTTTATTTTAGAATAAGGGTCTGTGTATGTAGTTAGGATTTTTTGTATATTAGATAGATAGGGGGATGTATTTGATATAGTTAGGATTTATTTTAAATTAAATAGATTGTATGTTAGATAGATAGGGGGTATTTGATTAGGACTATATGTAATATATTATATGTAATATATTATATTTAATATATTATATTTAATATATTATATGTAATGTCATGTATTGTATGTAATGTATGTAATGTATTATATGTAATATATTATATGTAATATATTATATTTAATATATTATATGTAATGTCATGTATTGTATGTAATGTATTTAATGTATTATATGTATGTATTGTATTGTGTTTATCTGTCTTTCCTTTTCAGGTGTGTAATTTTTTTTTGTTTTCTGTACTGTAGGTTTTTTTGTTTTTTGTACTGTAGGTTTTTTGTTTTTTGTAATTAGAGTGTTGGGGAGGTTTATTAGGGGGTAGGTAGTGTAGGTAGGTAGTGTAAGTGTTAATAGATTAGTGTAGAGGGGGGTTAGTTTAGATTAAATGGTTTATTGGGGGTTATAGTGTAGTGTTTGTAGTTAGTGTCATGATGGTCCTTGAGGACCATCATGGCACTTATGTGGTTAATGTTGGGTTGTAACAGGCCCATAATGGTAATAATATACCCTTATGGGACTGATGGGGTTAAATAGAGCCTTATGCTGGTCTGTATTGACCATCATGAGTTAATGGGTTAATTTAGGCCTTATGGTGGTCTGGATTGACCACCATGAGTTAATGGGTTAATTTAGGTCTTATGGTGGTCTGGATTGACCACCATGAGTTAATGGGTTAATTTAGGCCTTATGGTGGTCTGGATTGACCATCATGAGTTAATGGGGTAATTATAGTTGCCTGGGGTTATTATTTTTAGTGCGAGTCCTTTCAGGACCTTTACGGTCCTTTGAGGACCCGCGAGGCGGGAAATTTAAAATTGAATTGCAGCAGGGTCACGATCGGTGCCGATCGGGGCCCCCCGCTGCAGGGGGTTTATATGGGGACACTTCGGGGGTCCCGATGGGGACCCCCAGCATAGAGGGGGGTTAATTTTAAGTGCCGCGGCCGGGATTGGCTAATAGTGTGCCGCGGTCCCTTTAAGGAGCCGCGGCGGGGAATTTAAAAGTTTTAAATGCAGCGGGGGGCCTGATCTATGCAGATCGGGGACCCCCCCTGCAATGGGTTTATGTGGGGACACTTCGGGGGTCCCGATGGGGACCCCCAGCATAGAGGGGGGTTAATTTTAAGTGCCGCGGCCGGGATTGGGTAATAGTGTGCCGCGGTCCCTTTAAGGAGCCGCGGCGGGGAATTTAAAAGTTTTAAATGCAGCGGGGGGCCTGATCTATGCAGATCGGGGACCCCCGCTGCAAGGGGTTAATGTGGGGGTGCTGCAGGGGTCCTGATAGAGACCCCTGCAGCATGGGGATGTGTATAGGGTGCAGGGGGGAGCCTCACGCTGCTGTCTCGGGCTGTTCCGAGGCAGCACGTAGAGGCTTTCGGATCCCTTGCGTGGACTTTTTGTCCACGTAGGGATTCTTACGATATGCGAGACTCGTGCATAGATTTAAGGCTACGTAGCTCTCTCGGAGCCTATTCTCGGCCATTTTCTCGCAGTCATATCGTAAAGCAGGCTGCGAGAGATTCGGTTCTCGCAAACAGCAGGAAAACTGCCTTTTGCGAGCACCGAGAGAACTACGAGGGAGAATTTAATAGGGCCCTTAATTTCTAAATCATTTATGCTTTATTATCTTTAATTTAGTTAAGCCATTATTGATTCTATACCTATGATGGTCCAGTATGAGAAACTTAAAGGGACACTGTAATGTTCCATCTTTAGTCTTAACATGTATTGTGTTTAAACAAAAGTTCTGATCTTCTGTGAGAAAATATACAGTGGAACCTCTATATTCATCAATTAGTCACGTTTTTTAAGCAAAAATGCTCCTATATTCAACCAAAAATCCAATATTAGTTGCAAAACTAAAAAAAACAGACAGAAACAGTCAATATTGGACAAGTTATTTGCTAAATTGAGTGCTAATGAAACAGAAAGGGCCAAAAAAAGACACTGATCACCAAAATTGTGATTACCTGATGTTTAATGGAAGGTGTCTCCCCGTCTAAACAATAATTCCTTTGCTCCTCTTCATCTTCAGCCATCATCACTCATTAAAAGTTCTGGTTACATTTTCATTTATTTATGACAAATATAGAGGTTCCATTGTACACTGATCTGCTGGTTTTATCACCATCTTTAGGCTGGAGCTCTTCTTAGATTTTTTTAACTAGGGCAGGAAGTGCTCAGACTTTGCAATAAAAGTTGCGCCGTAAGCAGGCAGCAAACACTGGGATAAGCTTAAAACAAATGGAAGGAGCTTTAGCCTATTTTTAGTGCACATTTTGCATCACTACATTGAGACAGCACAATGGTCAATCCCTAGATTAAGGTGAATTGGTACTTTTTACTATTGACGCTCATATCATATAATTTTGGATATAGTTAAACCTAACTAGGTACTCTCTAGGAGGATGACCTGCATCACTACATTGAGACAGCACTTTGATTTTCTTAGTAGGACGCAGTGGGTGGGATTTAGTGTATTTAAGTGGCATTCCTGAGCGCCATATTGTTTTTCCTGCATTGTTTCTACCCTGCTCAGTGGTGATCAAGCTGTATGTGAAATGCGTACACTGTAACAATATGTTGCTTTTCCTTTCTATTTTTTTATGGAGGTTGTTTCGTCGTGGAATTAATGGCTACATTTTTGGGATTATATGTCATCAGTGGTTGAGAGTAGGGAAGTTGGGAGGTGACTGTCAGAAAGTCAGCCAATTTCCCTGTTATGTCTCCTAGATTGAGACCACTTTTTTATACTGTCCCATATTTTTGCTCGATGGTATATGTTATGTTTGATCTTCTAGGTAAATAACATATTCCCGTCTTCCCAAATGTGGTGTTATTCACCATTTTTCTTTAATGGTTTTAATAAAAGTTAATTTGTTCAGGTTATTTCCCTGGATCAGAGTGCTCCTACTGGAAAAGGGTTTTCTATTTATCCATTTTTTTATTAATGCATAATTTTTACCAGGAGAGGCACCTGTAATAATATATTTACATAGGACCCTGTTGGGAATGGTGTTGTAAATAAACTACATTTTTTTTCTTAGGTGCTCTGTCACCCAAAAATCAATTTGTTATTTTAGGTTATTCTTACAGAGTATGAAAAACTGGTTATTTGTTATTGCTCTGACATATTAATTAGCTGCTTTGTGTGCTAATTAGGATTACAGTAAATGCTTTTCTGTCTCTTTAGTGGTCAAAATAAAGATGTGCAATGTTATCTGACAGTTCAAATGTTTCAGAGATGATTTACTGTAGAGAAAAATATGAGTACAATGTATAGCCAGGTTGTAATGCTCTTTAAAATTATAGAAATATCATGTTGGGGTGATAATATCTTTATGTTCTATGAATAATGAAAATTCCCTTTTTTTTCTCAATACATTTTTATTAGACATTAATGCAAGATAAAGCATACATAATGTACATGGCAAAAACATAACATTGGTTACATCCAATTGACTTCACCAATTATTTCTTTAGGAAAACAATCCTAAAAAGAACTCATTCCGTAAATGATGGCAAAGATAATTATAATAACAAGAGTTTCTACCATGCATATTCCGGTGTGCAAGGGAAAAAAAATAATCTGGAAATGTTATGGGGATTTTATTTTAATTTTATGTGTATGGAAAAGGAATATACTTTAAAAGAGTTGAAAAAGAGGATGGAAAAAGTGGGAGGGTAGGAAAAACAACCAAAATTGGAAGGGGGGGGGGGGCGATAAGTGTCAGTATATATATCCCTCCTGGGGCATCCCAAGTACCTGTGCCATTCTTATCCAGCCAGTCTCCATCCAGGGGACCCTCACTCCAGGAATGTCCAGGATTCCTGCCACCCCAATGATTCACCAATTTGGTTGAAGTCAGTCTATGTCATACCCCTTACACTGAGATGTGAAAGCAGCCACCATTTAGATATATCCAAAAATTGGGCATTCTGTCCCTCAATATGTGTGTGAGTCTCTCATTAATTGCAATGTAATTGAACTTATTAATTACCACTTGGGTGCATAGCACCTTGCTCTTCCACTGTCTTGCTATATGGCTTTTTGCCGAGAGCATTACGTACTGCGAAAGTTTATTTTGTGAGGTAAACAGAGAGCGACAAGGAGCGCCCATTAATGCAATTTCAACATCTGATTGAAGAAGACATTGCAAAAACCTCACCCCAGAATTTCTTTCCAAGAGGGCATATCCACCAGGTATGGTAAAATGAACCTATCTCCGGACAGCCCCTGAAACACGCCAGGTTGGCCCTAGCATTCCATTTCTGTAGTCTCTCTGGTGTAATAACGGGTCCTGTGTAGCACCTTGACCAACTATCTCTCTCTCTAGTTTTCCCAAGATCCTGCTCCCACGCCGACATGTAATTTGGCCTCCGTTCTGGGGCTTCTGCATTAAATGTATTGTACAGCAAACTCACCATTTTCTTTGATAGAAGGAATTACTCACAGTATGCGACAAACCAATTCATCCATGGTGGCGCCAAATCTCCTCCTCAGCGGAGCGAGGGGCCGCATTGGCGGAGGTGGAGGCTCTACGGCACCTCACAACCGCTTACAAAAGCCCACAATCCCGGGACTTTGAAAAAAAAATAAAAACACGCAATGACGAGCTACGGAATTTTCATTCCTGCAACCCCCTTTGACTTTCGGACCACAAATGCGGACCCTCGCGGAGCGAGGGGCCGCATTGGTGGAGGTGGAGGCTCTACGGCGCCTCACAACCGCTTACAAACGCCCACACCCACGGGACTTTGAAAAAAATAAAAACACGCAATGACGAACTACGGAATTTTCATCCCTACGACCCCCTACGACTTTCGGAACGCAAATGCGGACCCTCGCAAAGCGAGGGGCCTCATTTGGGGAGATGGAGTCTCTACGTCGCCGCACAACCGCTTACACAACGCAATGACGAACTACGGACTTACACAAAAAAATACGCGCCGCGGGTCTTAGGAAAAAAAGCAATTGCGTCCTTACAACAACAACAATACAACCCGTAAAAATATTACAGACTCGCAAAAATACGGACTTAACGGACAAACCGCGCACAGCGGGAAATACTCAAAACACAAAAAATAAAGACAAAAATAAAATAAAAACATTACCCACAGCAAGGGGGACACCCAGGACGTCTGCAAGGCAGGTTACACCTCGATTTCAATAACATTTACACACTTTACACACTCGAAAATCCCTGAAGTGACAGAAAAAATGTCTGATGAAAAAACAAACGAGGCTAAGGACATAAAATTACTAAACGTACTCACAAAACCGAACCAACACTCAAGAACACTTCATGCAGCACGTATCACACATGATGCGGCACGAACCACAGTGAAATTCGCCACCATTTCACATGCAGCAAATAACTATTAGCCGCAAAATGGCGGCTGGAACGCAAATTGACGGCTGGAACCCAAATAGCGCATGCGTATTGCGTTCTAACGGTTTCTGCTTCACCTCAAAGTCTATAAATGCTGCACACTTTCCTGAAATTTCTACATTTCTCCTCAGGTGATGAACAGTGGGACTGGACATTTCACTGGTGGTGTTACTTCAGAAGTTAATTCCAAACCAATTTAGAACTTTACAATCTGCAAATTACAACAAAGAGGTAAGCTATAATACATTTAATTAATTAAGAAATACAGAAACCAAAAAAAGAAAACATTTTGATTTCAAATATTGCCAACAACTGTATTCATGTATACTAACATTTCAAACACACAGATATGTGTATGTTCCCTGCACGAAGCTGAATTTAAACAAAAAAAAGAGATAACATAGATTTTATTCATATCTATTTAAAAAAAAAAAAAAAAACGTTTTACAAAAAAAATAGAGACACATATATATTTATCCTGCATTTCAATATTTCCCCACATTTCAAACAGACTCTGCATCAACAGCGTCACTGAAGAATATGCAGCGTGGACTGTGAAATCTCAATAATTTGACACAACACAAAGAAAGAAGAACAGGTAATATACACAAATACATTAGATTCAGAAAAAGACCATGCTGTTGTTACAAAAACAAAAAATTAAATAAACAATTTCTCTTTCTCTTTTTTCAACAGACACTGCCTGAAGAGTGTCGCAGGAACATTGGCAGCGGGGGACCCTCTGTCATTGATACACAAATAATACTTCAACCAAGGTATAGTATAACAAGTAAAAAAAAAAAAAAATATATCCTATTTGCTGTGCGCCAATGTCAAAAGGAAAACAAATAAAAAATAATAAGCCCCTACTACCAATTATGGTGCACACAAAACACCATAGTTCAACAAATATTGGTAACACATATAAAATGGAACAATGAATCCTGTTTTGTCTGCAAGAACCTCTAACCCTAACACATAATCTAAATCTAGCATCCCAAAAGTGGCAGACACAAAACAGGATAGTATAACAAATATTGGTAACACATATAAAATGGAACAATGAATCCTGTTTTCTCTGCAAGAACCTCTAACCCTAACCCATAACCTAAATCTAGTATCCAAAAGTGGCAGACACAAAACAGGATATTATTACAAATATTGGTAACACATATCAAATTTAAGAATAAATCCTGTTTTCTGTGCCCTAAACTATAAGCCTAAATCCAGAACCCAAAACTCTAATCACAACATTGGCCTACACAAAACAGGATAGTATAAAATAATTTGCAGCGCTGCACCGTTTCACACCCACTGTGAAATCTCCACAATTTTAGACACAAAAAACAAAGAACAACAGCTAATATACAAAAATACATTGGATAAAAAAAAAAGATGCTGTTATTCAAAAAATAATAATACAAAACAATTTATCTTTATCTTTTTCAACAGATACTGCCTGAAGACTGTGTCAGGAAGATTGGCAGCAGGGGACCCTCTGTCATTAATACACAACTAATACTTCAACCAAGGTATAGTATAACAAGTAAAAAAAAGAAAAAAAAAATATTGTGTTTGCTGTGCGCCAATGTCAAAATGAAAAAAGCTATAAAAAACATAAGCCCCTACTACCAATAATGGTGCACACAAAATACGATACTTCAACAAATATTGCTAACACATATAAAATGGAAACATTTCTCATGTTTTGTCTGCACCAACCTCTAAGCCTAACCCATAACCTAAATCTATCATGCAAAAAGTGGTGGACAGAAAACAGGATAGTATAACAAATATTGATAACACATACAAAAAATGAAAAATAAATACTTCAACCAAGGTTTAGTATAACAAGTAAACAGCTAAAAAAAATCAAATCATGTTTGCTGTGCGCCAATGTCAAAGTGAAAAACAAAACAAAATCGCCTACTAACAATGATGGTGCACACAAAACACGATACTTCAACAAATATTGTTGACACATATAAAATGTAACAATGAATCCTGTTTTGTCTCCACCAACCTGTAAGCCTCATAAGTTAAATCTATCATCCCAAACGTGGTTGGACAGAAAACAGGATAGTATAACAAATATTGGTAACACATAACAAATTTAAGACTAAATCCTGTTTTCTGTGCCCTAACCTTTAAGCTTAAACCCACAACCTAAACCTCTAATGACAACAATCATGTACAGAAAACAGGAAAATACAACAAATATTGTTAATACTTACAAAATGTACTCAAATATTCTGTTTGGTGTATGCCTATAAACCACAACCATAAACTTAATCTATAATCTCAAAAGTAGCCTCCAGAAAAAAGAATAGTACAACAAATATTAGTAACACGTACCAAATTTGGACTAGAAATCCACTTTTCTCTAAAATAACCTATCAGCCTAAATCCAGAACCTAAATCTGGAATGACAACAGTGTTGCACACAAAATAGGATAGTACTGAAAAAGAAAACTATGCACTTACAAAACACATTAAAATCAGGAACAAAAATAATTACAGATTCTTTTTATTTACAGATTAATATGGCAGGAGATATTAATCCACAGTCACCATGTATAGAAAATAAGAAATGTACAAAAGAATTTCCAAAAGATTATAGAGACAAAACGTATGCTAATTGTGATGGCTATCCACTATATAGACGAAGAGAAGGACAAACTGCCATTATTCGGGGCAAAAAGGTAGACAACAGATATGTGGTACCATACAATCCACATTTACTCATGAAGTATAATGCACACATTATTGTTGAAGCCTGCACTTATATAAAATCCATTAAATATGTCTACAAATATATTTACAAAGGCTATGATGCAGCTACAGTAGTGGTCAAAAGTGCTGAAAATAACAAACCCAGTGAGTTAGTAGATGATGAACTTGCATCTTATGTAGATGCTCGCTATGCAAGTGCTCCAGAAGCAATGTGGCGTCTTCTAAAATTTAAAATGCACGATCGCTCAAATGCAGCATATCGATTAGCTGTACATTTGCCACAAAGACATTTAGTGTATTTCCATGCTGGAAATGAAACGAATGTTTTGGCACAAAGTGAGCATCGCCTAACTACACTAACTGCATGGTTTCAATTAAATTCTACTGACTTAGAGGCAAGGGAATTGGTATAAATTGACATTCCATACCATTATGTTTTCGTTAATGGATTATGGCGAAAACGAAAAAGTGGTGGAAATAAAATAATCCCACGAATTTACACTGTAAGTCCAAGAGACCTTGAACATTTGTGCTTACGATTACTACTTCTAAATGTTCCTAGTGCACAAAGTTTTGAACAGTTAAGAACTGTTAATGAACATAGTTTATGAATTATGATTACTACTTCTAAATGTTCCTGGTGCACAAAGTTTTGAACATTTAAGAACTGTTACTGAACATAGTTTATGAATCATTTCATTTATCTGCGCGACACAGAAACTTCCTTGCCGATGATACAGAATGGGAAAGATGTCTAGTAGAAGCAGCACTATGTCAAATGCCATGGCAGATGAGGGAACAATTTGCATTCATTTGTATCGTCTCAAATGCTCCAAATGCATTAGCTTTGTGGGACAAATTTAGAACAAATATGGCTGAAGACTTTTTGCAACGATACAATGAGCCTTTTGCACAATTAAAAGCATTAACTGAAATCCAAGAGGTCTTTCTAATTCATGGATTAAGTTGTGCAATTTTTAATCTGCCAGATCCAGGTCTCATAGACGACATAAACTTTGAAGACTATGACACTCAGCTACAAAGAGAAAGAGCAGAAGAAAGACTTGAAACTTTAAATACACTACAATTGCAAGCATTTAATGCAATCAAAAATGCCCTAGATGAGGACATGATCAAAGAGCGTTATTTCTATCTAGATGGACCTGGCGGATCAGGAAAAACTTATCGATATAATTTTTTGATGAGTTTTGTACGAGCACAAGGTCAAATAGCACTGGCATTTGCAACCACTGGAATTGCCGCACTTTTGTTAGAAGGTGGAAGGACTGTGCATAGTGGATTTAAACTGCCAGATATTTGAATGACATCATTACAAGCAAAAACAATAAAAAAAAGTAAATTAATTATAATAGATGAGGCTACAATGATGTCATGTCATGCCCTACAATGTATTGACCGTTTGCTTCATGAAGTCATGGATAATACTTTGCCATTTGGTGGAAAGGTAATGTTGTTAGGTGGCGATTTTAGACAAACATTACCTGTCGTTGTACATGTAAATCGAACCGACATTGGCGAAACATGTATAAAGTCAAGTACACTATGGAAACTATTTACCCATCTTCTATTACAACAAAATATGAGATTGGCTCATTAAAATTGGAAAAACAGAGCGAATACAAAATTTACCTGATGACACTGTGCATATCCCAGCTCATATGAATTGCAAACAGGATCTTATATCGGCTATATTCGAAAGTACAATTAACAACGAGGAATATGCCGAACTTGTGAACAAAGTAATACTAACATGCAAAAATAAGGATGCATTACTCCTCAATAATGAAATATTAACAAAAATGAATGCACCACAAAAAAACTATCACAGTGCTCATTTTGTACTTGGTGATGACAAAGAAAGTCAGACAAATTTTTTAACTGAATTCATAAACTCATTAACTCTTCTGGAATGCCACCACATATTTTGCAGCTAAAGAAAGGTGCAATTGTCATGTTACTGAGAAATATGAACCCCAAAAAAGGCCTATGCAATGGTACCAGATTAATTGTTTAAGAATTAAAGGACCATTTCATACATGCTGAAATTCTAACTGGTACCCATAAAGGAGAGAGAGTTTTCCTACCAAGAATAGATTTGGCAACAAGTGAAAGTAGCCTCCCTTTTGTACTTCAAAGAAGACAATTTCCCATTATTATGGCATTTGCCATGACCATTAATAAATCACAAGGACAAACTTTCAAATCTGTGGGTATCTTTTTAGAAGAACCAGTATTTGCACATGGCTAGCTGTATGTTGCCTTCTCAAGGTGCAAGAATCCACAATGAAAACAATGAAAGTCAAGGTGATTTATTAGATAATGGACGCATTTTTACCAAAAACATTGTCTGCTATGAAGTACTGTAACTTTAATTCCACCAGACAAGACATGGCACAGAAACAGCAACCAAAAAAAACAAATAACCTCAACAACAATTTAACAACTAAAACAAAACAAAAAATATAGAGAACAGTGGTTTCATTTCAAGAATTACATTTTATGTCACTCTGACTCTTTTTAGAGCATCACTATTTCCATAAGAAACCCTATACAAAATACATAGGGCCTCATTCTATTAGCGGCCGTAAATCGACCGTAAGGCTGCGATTCCTTGCGGGGGTTCAGTTAACTCGCGATTCTATTATACCGCCCCGCAAGGATCTCCTTTTACGGACGGCCGCATATCTTGGAACCGGCCGTAATCTCAGAAATCTAAAAACTCAAAAATAAATTCAAGCCTGCACTGTACAGCTCTGTAAATGCTAGGGATCATATTGGGGGACATGAGGATTAAAAGGAACCCACTCTCAAGCTTGCACATCAGCCCAAACCCAAGTTCAAATTAACTGTTTATTTTCCGGCTGCGGCGTGGGCGTGTCTGAGGTGCTCCAAGCACTCTGGACTTTTTACATGGATATTTTACGGATATTAAAAATAAAATATTTTACGGATTTGAGTATAGGATAATTATGAGCTATTTTTTCTAACACCTAAAATCCCTTTATAGTCTTCTCAAAGTGCAGGATGGCTTTATTTGAGCTATTTTATGTGCTTAATTGGTGCTAGCGGGACCTCTTTCCTGCAAGTAAGCAGCGGCTCGTTTTTAGCCTTGCAGAGAGGTTTCCCGGAGCAATTGAATTGCAAAACTCTTGCGGCCGTTTTAGATCAAAGGATTTCCTCTGGCGCGAGCGGCCGCAAGAGATAGCAAGGCACCGGCCGCAAGCCTGCCGGAGCCTCCGGCCGTAAGGGAATAGAATAGCCGAATAGCTTGCGGCCGGTCCTTGCGGCCCCGCAACGGCTGCGGCCGCTAATAGAATGAGGCCCATAGAGAACAGTGGTTACACCCCGCGGACGAACTTTAATGTCTGGCGTTCTCTTTTTAGAGAACCACTATTTCACATAGGAAACTCTATGTGCCATTTTCAACAATTACAACAATAACAACAAAATGTCAACCATCAGAAATCAACAACGACAAAATAACTGATTACAATTTTATGGAAGTAACCTTTTTGCATGGTTAGCCCCACAAAACACTTTGCTTACATTTTACAACAAATACAGTTTAAATGTTACTTCATTATGTTACTGTTTATAATGTTACAAGTTTTAAAAAAAACGTGCAAAGTTGTTTAATTGCATATATTTCAAAGCTCATGTTAAGAGAAGCTTTTGTTATACAATGTAAATGTATCATTCAATGCAAAATATTAATCCAGGGAGTAATCCAAGCACCAGTTAAAGGGGTCAGGAAGGAATAATTTTTTTTACCCCTTTCATACAATTGGCTAAGTTTCAAGGAGGGTTTTTACTGTTTGCATTCCTCTGTATTCAATATAGATTTCGTTTAACAGTTGTTAATCTACAAGTTGCATGTTAAAAAACATTATGTCAAGTTTACAATACTCATTAATACAATGTTGACCTGTTCTAACATTAAAATGTTAATATTGTTAAAAAAATATAATTTCACTGTTGGTCACCTACAAGTTGCATATTAAAAAAATAAACATGTTTCATATAATAATTGTACTTATTTATAGATAAGAAAAAGGTTACAAGTGTCAAATACGCATATTACCTGCAAAACAGAATTCAAAACATACACATTTAATTGCCGTCATTTTTTGACGGGCACGTCGCTAGTTTTTAATAAAACAGAGACGATAATTTAGGGGACAATTGTATTGGGTGTCTTATTTATTCTTCCTCTCTCCTTGATCAAGTATGCCTTGATGATTTTTCTCTCTCTCACCAGTTCTTTTACAGTGTGAGATAGCATTAATCATAAAGGTATAAATTTTTCTTTTAAAATCTGTGTATATTATCTGTTCTAAGCTTGCTAACACTTATTTACTTTTCTGACCAGCAAAAAGAACTTTAATAGTTTATTCTTGTCCTGGAGAAAACAGTGATTGTTGTGACATGCACAGAGACACGCTCAGAGCGGACAGAGAAGGAATTCCCCCTCCCTGCAAAATTTTTAAGGTCGTATTTCATAGTTAAAATAACTTTTTCTTTTTATGCCAATATTGGATAACCAGATTGGATAAATAACTGTCATGTTTATGGAATGTTGTTGTTGAACCTTTAAGGGCGGTTTTAGTAGTGAAGTAAATGTTTGCGGAGAGGTCTGTGGAAGAGGAGTGTTAGTTGGAAATTATTCTAAGTAAGTACGGAACTCAATGGGAAATAGTTCCTAGAATGTTTTTTGCAAGTGATTTAAGAAGGAAATTTTGCATGAGAATTGCTCCAAAATGGGATCATAATAGTTTGTTTTTGAATGAATTGCAAAGAATAAATAAGGAAAGAGAAACAGGCAGCCCTCATTATAATAGGGAAATTGCGGTTCATTCCTGTAATTACAATTTAAGTTTGTAGAAAATAACTTTTTCTTTATATATATGTATATTCTGCTTGCTTTTGTTTATACAATGGATACATTATTTTGAATTTTGCATGTGGGAAGTTGTATTGTTGCAAACGAATGTATATTCAAACTCACTGAATGTTACAGATGCATGAATGCTCATGGTGTGTAAATGTACTGCAGGTGCCGTCTGGGAAACTAGGTGACCAGAGTAAAAAGGGTAACTGCAGTTTAGTTTCCTTACCTAAGAGGTAAAATAGTCAAAATCCTGAGGTAAAGACTTCAAAATAAATTTCTCTGTACATTAAAAATAAGTGTTTACTTACCCAAGAGGTAAAAGAGTCTGACTTTAAACTAAGTGCTCCGTAAAAGAAAATTTAAAATGGGACAAAAATAAAAGCAAATTAAAATTAAATCTAAATCTAAAAATATAGAACATATTGAAATAAATGATGGGATAAATTAGGTAAAGGGACCTAAGGGGAAGGGGTGGGGGTTGTAACACTAATCACCTGTCTCCCTCAGAACAGGAGGATTTGCTCGTATATATGCAGAAACAACGACCATGATTAACCGCCCTCCAACTCCTGGACAGATGGTCACTCATAGTGATGATGATGAGGAGGAGGAATTTGGTGATACCTGTAAATGTCCTCAGCCTACTCCAAATCCACCTCCTCAACCACCATACGATGGAAAGCCCCCCAGGTCCAGGTGGGCACCAAGTCATCAATACGGAGGTAAGGGAATGCTGTCAACATCATTGTTCCCTTTAATAGCGGTCCCAAATCCTAGTGGGGGAGAACCAGGGGCAGAAGGAGTTGTATTGCCACACACTATGTTAGTATACCAAGCATGGACAGATACGGGAAGATTATAGATAGTATTTGATAGTCACAGTGGGGTGACTAGACCTGAGCCATACGATGATGTTGAACAATATGCCCAGCAGCTAAAGAATGCCTTCCTTAGAGGATGCCATTCAGAAATTTGTGATTTTGTGATAGAACATCAAATTACTTACAAAACATGCCCCCTTAGAGACACCATAGAATATGCTAAACATGCAGAGGAGCAATGTAAGAGAGTAAAAGAACAGAAACAGAAAAAGGCAGATAGTAAACCAAAGGAAGTGTATTTGATGACTTCTGTTGAAAAGCACAGCCTATAACTCCTGCTTTCTTTTCTGGTGATGGTGGACACAACCCAAAACATGGAGGAAGAGGAGGTGGACGAGGACGAGGATGAGGTCAAGGCAGAGGAAATTTTTCCCAGTCCTGAGGAACTTGTTTCATGTGGAGTAAAACCAGTCGCTGGGCACAAAACTGCCGACAAAGGAAGTTCCAGGAGGAGAAGGGTGCGGAGGATCGACAGACTAACCAATGACTAGAATCAGGTTGTACCCTTCCTTTACTGAAAAGGGATTTATGGATCTGATATACTTGTGTAATAATGTGAGATTATCAGAAATAACTGATGTATTGAATTTAGAATCATGTTTAGATTTAATGGCCAGAAATGCAACTAAATATAGAGGGTAAAACTATAGAATTATTTAACGGTCAAACAAGATATCAAACCAGCACATAATGTTGAAATATTTCTTGGTTTTAAATCCAGCTGGTAAACATTTGGTGTAAAAATATTGAGGATATCCCTTTAAAGTTAAAAACAAAGGTTTTGTTACATATTTTTCTTGCAGCGGCTGCAGCATATGCCCATATCTGGCACTAACTGCCAGATATGATAAACATGGATTTGTTATGTTCATGTGTGTCCCCGTGTGGATGGTTCTTTCTGAATGTGAGGAGTGTCATGGGAGTGCTGTTATCTGATGGGGATGTGTCCCATGTCAATGGAGGTGTGATATTTTTGCCTCTCTCCCTGACTGTTTTGCTTAGTCTTGCAATTTAACTGTTTCGAAGAGCAGCAGTCTAAGTGCGGGATGTCCATGTATGTTGTGATTACAGCATGGTTTGTGGTGCTCTAAATAGGGATTTTCCTGAATAATATACTGAATATTGGTGGTCACCTGAGAAAACCAATGTCCAGATCATATTAAATATGATTTTTTTTTTGTCAATCTGCGAGTTGTCGTGACGCTTGTGGGCCCCGCTATGCGAGGCCTGCAATTTGTTGGACTGCAATGATCGCCGAAGACGCTCATTGCAGGCACTCTTTGGGAGGCCCCTAGGCTGCAATGAAGGTCTGTAGGAATTAGGCTGCAATGAGCGCCAAAGGCTCGTACGTAGGACGTTAAAACAGATTGAAGACAGCCTGAACATGGCACTCATACCATCTCTCTCAATACTGTATTTTCAGGGTCCCTCTAAGGGTCCTCTGTCCAGTCAGCGTAGTCATTTGCCCCATTACGCTCCACCGATGGAGGATGGAAAGGGATTGAAGATGCCCATAGCCAAAGCCAGTAACACTTCCTAAGTCAGTAACACTTTTTACCTAAGCCAGTAACACTACCTAAGCCAGTAACACTTTTTACCTAAGCCAGTAACACTTAACCTAAGCCATTAACACTTTTTACCTAAACCAGTAACACTTTTTACTTAAACCAGTAACACTTTTTACCAAAACCAGTAACACTTTACCTAAGCCAGTAACACTTTGTCAAAGCTCTGTTTTTAGGAGATAGAAAAGAATGGCCGACTAAAAAATGTAACTTTTCTCAAACAGGATGAAAACGAGGTGGAAGCCAGTAACTCTTACCCGAAGCCAGTGACTATTAACCTAAGCCAGTAACACTTAAGCCAAGCCAGTAACTATTAACCTAAGCCAGTAATACTTAAGCCAAGACAGTAAAATTTAACCCAAGCCAGTAACACTTAGCCAAAGCCAGTAACACTTAGCCGAACAATGCAGGCACGCAGGACCTCGCAATGAGCGCCGAAGGTGCTCATTGCAAAGCAACAAACTTGCGGGTTGGATGAAGCCTGCAATGATCGGCAAGGCCTGTAAAGTAGACTGGGGGAGATGCTCGCAATGAGAGGGGATAGGCTCACAAAGAGCGCCAAAGGCGCTCATTGAAAGCCACGCGCTGAGCGCCCAAGGTGCTCAATTGTGTGGCAAACAGCATTGCCAAGCTTAACATTTTTTTTCACGGGAAAGACTCTAGTAGATGTATATTATTTAAGTTAGTATCTCAGAGAATTTGGTTACATCTGAACACAGAAAGGTTTTGTGAATTTTTGTTTCTTTTTCATGATATTAAGTATAAGTAGAAGATCAGATAACCCCTATTGTGATCAGGTCGTCTTTGTACAAAATAACTGGGTACCATGCTCATCTAACAAATTAAGACTTGTCATTTACTGTCAGTGACAGAGAGCCCAACCCTGTGGTGGGCCCAGGTTCTTTGCACCTGCTGCACCAGCAGTAGCTTTGCCACTGCTGGGCAGATAACAAAGATATTTGCTGAGGGTTGATACTATTGAAGTTGTTATACAGAGAAAAGGATTTCATAAGCAAGTTAAACAGCCTTTCAGTTAATAGCAAAGCATATTATACTGATCATTTCTGGATTACATGTATATGTTACATCTTAGATACTTATTAATAATTGTTTTATATGTATATATATATATATATATATATATATATATATATATATATATATATATGTGCTGGATATTGGCCAAGAGTCCTGCTCATGAAATCCTTTTTATGAGCAGCCTTTGTTCTGTGATATGAAAGAAGTTCTTGTTGTCTTAGTTTCAAGGTCATATGCTGGAGTGTACTGAGACGGGGAGATTTTATTTAAAGTAACAATGGCTAAGAATGCATTTCTACTTTTGATATTTGTGTGTTCAGTATTTAAGTTGTGTCCAACTCTCTGTGACCCTATGGAACGCATCATGCCAGGCACAACTTGTGTCTGCCTGTGCTTATCCATAGGGTTTTCATGGCAGAGATACTGCAGTGGGTTGCCGGTTGCTTCTCCAGTGGACTACAATTTGTCTGACCTCTCTGCTATGACCTGCCCATCTTGGGCTCACAGCTTCATTGATGTACACAAACCCCAGAAGCGATCCAGAAGGAGTTTGCTATTTTAAGCAAGTATTGTTTCTCTAATGTGCAATTATGCTTTTAAAAGTTTTTGAGATTTTATGTTTCATCATCTCAGTATTCCTCTAACCTGCAATACACTATGATAGATAAGAGGCATGCTTTTTATTGAGACACTGCAAAGTGGAGTCAATGATTTGGTACAATTTTAGATAGGATAATCAGGTGATTTATTATACTAGCGAATTGCCCGTCAAAAAATGACGACAATAGAATTTTAAGTCAAGGAATGGTGTTTGGCACAGACATTATTTTTTGTGGTGGTCTGAGATCTCGGCGGTGAATGCAAGTTTTTTTTTATCAGAGGTGCTTTTGCTGTCAATTTAATGTTGGCGCTGATCTGCTATTTGCGCTCATTGCAAGGCTGTCCCCTGGTGTAGTTTGTGTGCTATGAGCAGCGTTGGCGCTCGTTGTGAGGTGCGCAGTGAATGGCATTTGCGTTTATTGCGATAGTGTTTTTATTTAATTTTTTTGTGTATATGTATTTTGTGATGGTAATTAAATAAGTAATAAATTACTAAATGAATATACTTTACCTATTTGTAAGTAATACATGCAGGAAGCATTGTGCTGAAGAGCTAACAATCTGTTTTGATGTTCCTGCAGCATACAATGTAGGTTTATAGTGTTGTGGAGCTGAGGTGTAAGTGTCAGCAATGTGTGCAGTGTGTAGTGAAAATAGGCTGCATGCGCGAGGGCAAACCGTTTGTGTAGCTGGGTACTTCTGCATTGTGTAAGGTAGTGTTGTAAAATGGCGGCAAATGTGTATGTGCTACGCAGGTTTGTATGATGAAGCGTCCTTGCTAATGGTGTATGTTGTAGTTGGTACGGGTTTTTGTAAAAGCCGTATTCGCTTTGCAGAATTTAACGGCTTTAGGGGTCGTGTAGCCTCGTTTTCTTTTTTTGGGCGGCCATTTTTTCTCTCGCTTAGGGGATTTTCCAGTGTGTTAACTTTTTAAATTTGCCCTAGTTCGAGGTTTAAGCTGTGTTGCAGAGGTCCTGGGTGTCCCCCCTTGGTGTGAGTAAGGTTTTTATTTTATTTGTGTGTGTATTTTTGTGTTTTTTAATGTTTGCCGTTTTCGCGGGTTGTCCGTTAAGGTCGTATTTTTGCTAGTCCGTAATGGATTTTTTCTAAGTTTTCGCGGGTTGTATGTTTTTTTGTGTAATTCCACAATTTCTTTCTTTCTAAGTCCCGAGGCTCGTATTTTTTTGTGGAAGTACGTAGTTAGTCATTGCGTGTTTGTTTTTTTTTGCAAGTCCCGATTGTGTGGTCATTTGTAACCGGTTGTGAGTTGCGGTAGATCCTCCACCTCCGCAAATGTGGCCCCTTGCTTTGCGAGGGTCTGCATTTGCGGCTCATTGCAGCCAACGTGGGAGCCTCCACCTCCGCAAATGCGGCCCCTCGCTTTGCGAGGGTCCGCATTTGCGGTCGGAAAGTCATATGGGATTGAAGGGAATGAGCGCCTACGGTGCTCATCTCCACCAGCGCAAGGAGCTCCTTCGGCGGATTGCGAGGGCTGCAGTTGCGGCGGGCTTGCTACATGAGCCCGTAAGCGTTAGCAACAACCCGCATGCTGAAAAACTATAAATGTGATTATATATAACAGAAAGCAGGAGAATATAAAGAGTGCCAGAGTTATGGTAGTTATAATAATGCAGATGAGCATTTCTCTCTGCCAGAACAGATATGATAAAAGCACAATCTGTCTCGTGTTTTCTCCCATGTCATTGACAAAATCAGTGCATGATGTACTACCTGATTGAAAACTTATCAGAGCGAGTCTTTTGTGATATTAGTAGGTCTCATGTTATATGTACTGTGCTTCTGTTTTTCCCCATTGGGTAAAGACTGTCAAACTGTGACACCTCCTTCAAAGAAAGAAAAGTCAGAGCAGCAATATTGAGCCATGGGGTAAACCATGCCTCAACAGGAGGGATGGTAGATATAATATCTAAAGTGTTCACAGTATAGAAAAAAAAACAGAAAAAACATTTTTTGTATGGGCTGCATTGCCAGTGCAAGAGATGCCAGTTCCCAAAAAAATAGACCTTTTTCCAAATAATATGTATGGATTTAATTGAATTAACAAAGGACATTCTGGCCACCTCTCCCGGGCCCATTCTCCCGATTTCTCCTGCCCGAGCCCCCACCGGACCTGAAGCCATGGAAGAATGGAAGAAGTGTGAATGGAAGTGTGTTTAGTTTGAATTTATATTTTAGAATAGTAGTTCGCAATATCATTGTGATGCCGTTGGGACACTATTGTAGATCAATTTATTGAATGAACTTAGTGGTGCAAAGGACCAAAAGGAGATGGAAGGCCTTAATAAGATGGAAATAAAAGAAGGGTAAAAGAAGAGGGAGATGAAAAGGAAGTAAAAGACAGAATGATAACAATAACTGTGTCTAACAAGAACGATCCCATGTATTGTACTTTTGTGCTTCTTCATGTAACATTTCTTGTTGTTAACTTTAAAATGTAAAGAAAAGGGAAGAGGCACGTGGTTTCATTATATGGTTTTATTTCCCTTATCCAACTGATAAGTTGTACAATTTAATTTGTCTGGTATATTGTTCTTCTCCTCCTGTTTGATGTGTAATTTTCCCAACAGATGGGCAGATGATATGTTTGCTTATCATGTATGTGTATGTAATTTATACTTTTCTAAAATAATTAAAAAAAAAAAAAGTGTGAAGGGAAACAATATTGCCTAGTGATAATTCATGTATACTCTAGATGGGTGGAAGCAACACCATGTGCACATCCTGATGCAATTACAGTAGCTAAAACTTTAAGGGACTCAGATAATTCCTAGATTTGGTATACCAAAAAATATATACAGTGACAATGGCACACACTTTGCAAATAGAGTCATTGACCATTTAAGCAAAGCATTACATATAGAACTGAAAAATCATTGTGCTTACCATCCCCAGTTAGCAAGACAAGTGGAAAAAACTAATGGCAGTAACAGGGAAAAACTGGGTATTTCCCACTGGTAATTATGAACATGCACATTTTACCAACCAAAAACAATCTAACCCCTGGTAGACTATTTTACTTACCTGAATTGAGACATTTTATAAGCTAGGATGAGAATATGAGTAACAATCTGGCAGATTATATAACAAAATTTTTAAAAGAAAGAGAAATTACATCTGTGAATCTTTCTCCTCACCAGAAACACCAATCATCAAAAGAAAGAACTGGACAGACACCAGATGGGAAAGCCCTTACCAAGTTCTGCTGGCTATTCCACAGCTGTAAAAATTGCACAGAGGATTTCCTGGATACATTTGACCAACTGCAAGAAGGTGCCCCTGCCAGTGTCCTGCCTGACCACTAACCCAGGAAACCCCGCACCTGTCTGCTACACGGAGTCTGGCTACAAAGGTGGGTGCAACCAATAGGGCCGCTAGGCCTTTAGAGGGGCCTTGGGAAGGTGAGAAAGGTTCCTCAAAATGACACACACATACAGACCGTGGCATCCCTTCAGAGATTCAGGATTGTGTGGAATGAGAAAGTCCATATTGTTTTGATATTCATCACTGCCATGGTTTGTCAACCACATAACCGGAAGAGCAGATATATGGTGGTATTTTGGAAAATACTACCAATGTTGCCCCCAGACTGGACTGGTACTTGTGCTCTAGTACACCTGGTTATGCTTCTCAATTTGCTACCTACAGTAACAGCCATACAGACAGAACATAATTCTTTGCTTGGACAAAATAGGAGACCTACCCCTCAGGGCAGCTTCAACGATCATGTCTACATTGACTCTATTGGGGTACCAGATGAATTATCAGTAATAACCTCAATAGGAATCATGATCTCCATCCTTGTCACCTGTGGTTGCTGCATAGAACCCTGTGCAAGAGGAATGATACAGAGATGGATAGATGTTACTGTCACAAAGAAAGAATACTTATATGAACCCCTCAGCCCAAATGACCCAGAAGAGGCTGATGGAGTTCAAAATGATCAATGGACTGATAAGAACCAACAAACTGATGAAGAACAAGAAGACATTGTGTAACAAGAGATCCTTACATGAAGGGTGTACAAAAAATCCAAGGAAGCTGTACAACTCTGAAGGACGTGAGTCCTTGGACACTTGTTATCAACTGATATCTTGTTTTTGACTTTGCACATTTTGAGTATTTTCATTATAATAAAGATGATAATAATTATAAACTTTTCTTGCTTGCCACTAAGAAACTGTTATCAGAGATATTACAGATGAAAGTATTTTTAATGTAACACTAAATGTTCTGCTGATAAGTGAATGCAGGCTGTTACAATTTGTATCAGAAATGTTTGAACTACTAATGATTGCTTTATGATTTATGACGACCATGCAAGTATATTGCATAAAAACTCATGCCAATTTTTAATAAAACAGAGACAATGATTTAGCGGACAATTTTATTGGGTGTCTTATTTATTCTTCCTTTCTCCTTGATCAAGTATACCTTGATGATTTTTCTCTCTCTCACACAATTTTGAACCTAACATCTATAAACACCCATAATGTTTGGTGTTGGGTTGAATGAGCCATAGGTATCCAAGCTAGTTGAGCCACTTTGAAGTATAGTTTCAGATTTGGGAATGAGAAACCCCCTTTCAGTCTATGCTTACACATTTCTTGCCTAGCAATTCTGGGGTGCTTATTACCCTATAAAATTTTGAATATCTGCTTCTGGCAGAATTCCAGGTGCTGCATCTGCACTTGAATGGGTAATGTGGGGAACAAATAAAGTAAGCGAGGTAGTGTGTTCATTTTAACTTTGTTAATGCGACCTAACCAGGATATCTTTCCCTTTGACCACAAATTCAAATCTTTGTAAATTTCTTGGAATAGTAGGGGGTAATTTGCTTTATAAATTTTGGATATTGATCATGTGATATTCACTCCCAGGTTTCTTATGTGTGATTTTGGCTACGAAAAAAACTTTTTTTTGTTGAAGAGGACCCTTTTCCCGCTCAGTTCGGTCTATACTCAAGGCTTCTGACTTATCTAGGTTTGGTTTCAGCCCTGAAACTATACTACAGCTTTCCATAGTTCTGAGAAGAGCTGGAATTGAAGTAATTGGGTCTGTTAGTGAGCAAAGGATGTAATCTGCAAAAAAGCAGCATTTTAAATGGGGATGATCCACCTCCACACCTTTGATGTCTACACTGGACCTGATTGTCTGTGCCAGTGGTTCTATTGCCAAAGCAAACAACACGGGGAGAGGGGGCAGCCCTGCCTAGTACCTTTTCAATATTAATGGATGGGAGAGCACTACCAGGAAGCCTAACCCAGGCCTTGGGTTCATTATAATATGATTGCAAAAGATTCAGGATCTCTTTCGGGAAACCAAATTTCCTGAGCACAGCCTATAGATAAGCCCACTCCACTGAATGAAACGCCTTCTCTATGTCAAAATTCCCTTTTTTTATCTGTTCTTAGTAATTGTTTGGTGTTATAATTGGAGTTAGAGTTTGGGAATGGGATTGGGAGAAAAGGGCTGGAGTTTGGGTCATCGGGAACAATATTTTTGCCATGAAATTAATATATACATACATTATCTATAAAATATGGAGGGCCATATTTAAATTTGGAATGCATATACAATGCTTAATACACTGATACAGCTGTATTCATGAAAATTGCTGCATGACTCTTATTCAGCAAATTAGTAAATAATATATATTACAGGATATATAAACATACTTCTTGGAAAGGTTTGCAGAAGTGCTTGATGTTTTCAGTTTGTTATGCTGGTATTATTACTGTTATTATCTCTTTATCTGTATAGTGGCAACAATATTCGCTAGTTAGTGCTTGGGTACTGAAAATTAATGGATATGACAACATATTTAAACAAGCTGAAACAAAAGGAATTGAAGGCCCTTGCAAAAGTATTCACCCCCTTGACTTTTTACCTATTTTGTTACATTACAGCCTTAAGTTCAATGTTTTGTTAATCTGAATTTTAGGTGATGGATCAGAACACAATAGTCTAAGTTGGTGAAGTGAAATGAGAAAAATATATACATAAAACTATTTTTTAGAAATAGAAAATAGAAAATTGGCATGTGCCTATGTATTCACCCCCTTTGTTATGAAGCCCATAAAAAGCTCTGGTGCAACCAATTACCTTCAGAAGTCACATAATTAGTGAAATGATGTCCACCTGGGTGCAATCGAATTGTCACATGATATGTCATTACATATAAACACCTTTTTTGAAAGGCCCCAGAGGCTGCAACACCTTAGCAAGAGGCACCACTAACCAAACACTGCCACGAAGACCAAGGAGCTCTCCAAACAGGTAAAGGACAATGTTGTTGAGAAGTACAAGTCAGGGTTAGGTTATAAAAAAAATATCCAACTCTTTAATGATCCCAAGGAGTACCATAAAATTTATCATAACCAAATGGAAAGAACATGGCACAACAGCAAACCTGCCAGGACACGGCCACCCACCATAACTCACAGACCAGGCAAGGAGGGCATTAATCAAAGAGGTAGCACAGAGACCTAAGGTTCCACAGCAGAGACTGGAGTTCGGTACATATGACGCCAATAAGCCATACGCTCCATAGAGTTGGGCTTTATGGCAGAGTGGCCAAAAGAAAGCCATTACTTTCAGCAAAAAACAAAATGGCACATTTTGAGTTTGCAAAAAGGCATTTGGGAGACTCCCAAAATGTATGGAGGAAGGTGCTCTGGTCTGATGAGACTAAAATGTAACTTTTCGGCCATCAAAAAATGTATTTATGTAATTATCTATAATTTCAATTATTTCAGTTTCCAAGGCTTGCCCATCTGACAAGATAGACAGACATACAGATTCACAATTTATAATTAACTAATTTGGACAGATGTCAATGGAGGCTTCATTTGTAGGGGAACCTGTTTAGTAGCACTGGCATCCTTGCAACACACTACTCTCATATTTTCTGTTTTGCAAACGTGTCTGCCATGAATGACCAATCAGAGGCTGCACCACAAGAATGATCGACTTTTATTATGCAGTTATCTTTGCAGATACATGTGTTGTCACTGAGCAAAAAAAAAGATGGAAAAGCCCATGAGTGGTCAGTCTCTAGATGCACCAGAGATATAGAGCTGAATGGCTACTATACGTATGAGTAGGTCCATTTCTGAAGGTGGGCATTGCCTGGGGTACCATGCTGTTAATGAAAATGTTTTTTATGTTTGTGTGTGGACTAAAGGTGAATGCTTTCAATTAACCATGGATGAGCAAGAAATCCAGGAGTGAAAAAGATGGACGATAAGTGTAATAGATAGTGCTTGGGATCATGAAGAGAAAATGGGGTAATGGGGTAAGAGCAAAATGGGTGCAGGAGAAAAAGGAATGTACATCATCCTAGTAAGTGGAGGAAGATTGGAAAGAGAGACAATGAGGCACTGACCTAGCAAGGAGAGAAAGGTTATGGTCAAGAGAAAAGGCAAAATAGAAAACGGTGCAGAGTCATCGAAAAAAAGAGTAAAGGAAAGAGTGGATATGATGAGAGAGTGGATATGACATAATCAATGTTAATGCTTTTATTATGTTTTATGGCAAGACAAGCAGGCCAAACTTTTCAGGAAGCAGTTACTTGCACTATATAACCTGTTTGTTTTCACACAAATGTTAGCATTGTCGTATCATGCAACACAATGCACAAGATGTTGTACTTGTATTTAGGAATGTTTCATATGGCATGGCCTGCGTCTTAGCTCTTGAAGCAGTATAAATAGTTAAAATGAATAGGACACAAAATTTAACGGGCACAATTTTTAAAGATCCTGATGTATAAAAATGATTTCCAGTGTGGGGGTGCAGCTCAAGAACAAAGAGCAAGTGGAAACCATCCAAGGGCAGGAAATCTGTTATGCTTCTATAGAATAGCTTAACCACAAAGAGCATAACAAGGAAATTATTAAAGGGTAAGGGAAAACCACTTTAACTGCTAATGCTGAAATTGTTCCAAATTATGATGACATGTGATGTTTTTTTAACACTATTATAAAGAGCCAGCTGTGGTGACCATCTTTAGAGACTCACTGCAGTGCTTGTCTGCTGTATGTGAAACCCTCTCCATACATGAATAATATCTCCACTTTCATTCTTGCCTGATAATCTGTGGTGATCCCAATATCTTGGTGCTCCAACGTTGTGTCTAACCTAGCACACATAGTGACCGGTTACTTCAAGGGAGATTTCCGACCAACACAGTCAAAGGCCAATAGGACAGAGGTACGCGGAGTCAGCTTGAAGAAAGTCTGTTTAGAGGCTGGAGGTCAAGTCCCATCCTCAGGGACCAGACTCTCGTAAGGAGTGTGGATGGTGATGGAGCCAAGATCCGAACCAACCCCTGTGGATCACCTCAGGTACGAATTTTGTGTAATAAAGATAGAGCAGATAAAAACAGGATAATAGATTCTGGGGCCGGAGCTGCAGTGGCTATATACCTTGATGAGATTCTTGTTAGAAGTGTATATACTAACAGGTGTGGATGGTTAGCTGTAAGGTAAAAGAAGTTGAGAATCAAAGGGCCCATGTGTAAAGTGTCTATATGTGTGCGCACTTGAAGGAAGGGGATCTTGTCCTCTCTTCTGAACGTTTGTTAGGGATTTTGCATTTGCTTTGTCCTGTTAGTTTGTGGTTGTGTCCTTGAAAGTTGTGTGAATGTGTAATTGAAACTCTAGGAAACTCTTTTGTTTTCTCATTGCAATGGCTTCAATTTGAAGATGGTGTGTTTTCTCTGTTTTGTTCTCTACAGTGTTATTTTTCTCCTGCAAAACATGCATGTTGTCTGTTTTGAGTTTGCTATTTTTGTTTGTTCCTGGTTTTCTGAAAGATTGTTTTTTGTTTGTTTTGTGTTTGTTGTTTTTGCCCCTTAGAAAGTATTGCATTTTATTACAAGCACTGATTGTTACACAGCACAGAAATTCAGTTAGTGAGAGAGAAGATGTAATGCAGGTGGAAAATGTTGAGCAGTGCCAGTAGGAAATATACATTCTGGTATCTTAGTATCTTAAGGTGGTTTAAAATTTTATGCAATAAATGTTCATATGTGTCACTGAAGGGTTAAGCTGGTAGGTCCACATTTGTAAGTTCCAAAGAGGTTCTGATTTTGCAAAACATTTTACACTGAATGGTTTATTTTTGTTCCTGCATTTGCAAAGTTGTCTTACTGCAAAGCATGTAAACACACGCACACCTAAAGTTTAATGTATAAGTTACTTAATTATTGTGGCAAAAGCATTAGGAAATGTAGTAAGTTTTGTATATTGCTATATATGTTTTTTTCCGTCATTCTAAATCCAGCTGGTAAAATTTATTGTGAAAATACTAAGTATATTCGTTTTAGAGTTAAAGACTTTGAGACACTTTCAATTCCAAGCCCGCAACTCGATTGCAGACGTCTGTATGTCTGACGGTGTGTTGCGGACTCCCATTCATCTCCGATTGCGATGCTATTCAATTGTTCAAGCCCGCAAGTTACTGTCCCAAAGCTGAGACCGCAAACCATGCACTGGTTAGTAGCAGTTCAGGGCGGGAACATGATCAATTAGGCAAGCCCGTAACCTCCCATTTCAAATCACCCAATAGAAAATGACACTGTCATTATAGCGGCTGTAAAACACAGAGGTTACATATCAATCAATTAGGTTCAGGGGTCCAATATGCAATAAGACTCGCAAACCCGCAAAATAAAGAATTATGAAAATGAATGCCAATACTATTCCATATGGGTGGCCTGATTTGTATTAACTCATTGATACCCCAGATTGATTTAACCTCAAAATAAAACATAAAAATAAATGTAATATCCTGCAGATTTGCGAGCTTAAGACTATTGTGTTAATTCTAATTTCTATCATTGCTTTCCCTGTTATTTACAGTGCAATATTGTTTTTTTATTTGCATTTACAGTGCTACAAATAGTTGTTTAACCATCGCAATCTTTTCAAGGCTGTAACTCGTAACCCGTTTTGAGCCTGCAAAAAAACACCAATTGAATAGTAAATTAACTTGCAACCTCACTTACAGGCTCCCGGATCACCCAAAACCTCAATTGAATGTGGGCCTTTGTTGTGTTACATTTTGTTTCCAAGTGCATATGTATTATTATGTATTTTATGTTTTGACTTAGTGTGTCTTGTATTTAGTTTTGTGAAGTTGTGATTTTCAGACAGTTATGAATCATGATATATATGTGTTTTTAAAGTTAGTCAGAGGTTTGTGTGGAAGAAAATGTTTATACTGTTAAAATACAGGACGTAAAAGTAGCACTTACCACTATATATTGCTATATGGAAAACATGATTTTTTTTGTTGCTTAGACATGTTTCTGAAATAGTTTAAAAAGAAGGTTTTATGATTTAACGATATTTATTTTCATAGTACAGTGCCCCTGCTCTGGTGCTGCTTTACCCCTCCATTCCCCAGATTTATCCACCCCTCCTTATCCTGAAGCAAATATGATGCCATGAAGACAGCTGCCATAGCCATCCCAGAGTTGAGCAGTGAAGACTGTCCCTGTAAAAAGGAAAGAATGTACTATAACACGTTACTTGTAAATTAGGTGAGCCAGGGGAACAAGCAAAATGTTTGGATGTAAGTGTCACAACCTGCTTCTTCAATGGGGCTTGACAAGAACCTAATTCAAGCCTACCACAGTAGCACCATGTAGTTCTTACTACCTCTGGCACAGAAGATGGCTTCAGGATAGGGACCACACCCAAGAATATGTGCAGAGGATAATGCAAACGGGATATCAGTGGTCTCAGACATGGATCACTCCCCACAAAGAATACAGGCATACAGTAGCCCCATACCTTGTATATATGAGAACTATAACTGTTCTGGTGCACAGGCTGGTCAATCACAGTAAGCCCCATCCTTAGGTACATAGAAGAGAAACCAATTAGCAATAGGCTGCTCCTGCTTACTGGGAAACCCTGTACATCTGATGACATCAGGCCCTTAAGCTATTCTGGTAATACATCAACTATAAACAATTTGCTCTAAGCACTCAGACTATCTTTTTATTTGACCAAGACCCATGTGTTTATTTATTTTGGTGGGGGTGGGTGAGTCATCACCAGATAACAACACTGTAACATAATCAAAATACATATAATATATATGTAATTTTAACCATAAGCAATACAAAAAACATAACTATAACAATAAACAAGATAACGTCTTGCCAGTCCAGGCCCAGGCCATAGTGTAAAACAGTCCAGTCAGACCCTGGGCATGACAACTGCCCCTTCCTTTGTCAATGCAACATCCTGCCTATTATCTCCATCAGATAATGGGCAGCATGTTGCGGCATTAAGATCACTGTCCTGGAGCATGCTTCAAGGCAGTCCAGGGGAAACAGTAAATCCAGGTTAGTAGGTCCAGTAAAAACTTGGGAGGATCCTTCTCCAGCAAAACACTTTCCTTCCAGGCCAGGGCGACCTGCTGATTCTGGAGCAGTACTCAGTCTCATGTATAAAATTGAGGAGCACAAGTTTTCCCTTGTCAGGAATGAACTTTCTCCCGAATGAACTGTGATACTGGAGTTGCAAAGGGGGCTAGTGACATTCTCTGGTGTCATCCATGTCGGAGTAATGGGCAGTTCTGGCATAAGCTGTTGTGGTTCAGTAGCCAACACCCCTCCCAAAAATCCTGACCAGTGTCCGCTCCCTTCCAGTGTTAATGGTACACCAACAGTGTCTTTGGGCAGCTGCAGGGGAGTCAATGTAGGGAGACCAGGTGACAAACCACACTCTGGGGTAATCCTGGGGCCCCATCATCCCCAATCAAGCCAGTACAAACAGCTGGTGGTATTTACAACAGTCAAAGGGACTAGGGGGACCCCAAGTGGCCACCATTCTTCCTCTCCCCATGTCTGCTATCTTCCCCTGTCCAGTGTTTGAGTCCAGTGGGATTTAATGGGCTTTCTGGCTTACCCAATTCAGGTGGTACCAGGGGCATAGCCAGTTCCAGTAACTGCTCATCAGGGATTATCCCTATTCCCCCCCCCCCCCCCCCAAAGCCAGGGCCAATGCCCCTTCTTTCCCCCTCGATTAGGGAAAACATTATTCTGGGGCATCCCATAAAACAATAGTTCCACTAATTGTACCTGCCGGATTGTACCACCTGCCGCATCTGCCAGTCTGTACTCCTCCCGAGGGCCTTGTCTGGGATCTCTACTCCTTCGGGCTCCATTGTACTCACTGTCTCCCAGCCACCTTCTTCTGAAACCACCATCTTGGCACAGCTCTTACCTCCCTCTGGATCTTTAGTTCCTGGATCTTTGGGCAGACTCTCGTGGCTCTCTCCATCTGATACTGCCTGGCAGGTCCTTGAGTACCAGCTGTTAATGCTTCCTGCACAGTCTGAAGAGCATGGATGCTTGCCGTTTCTTCTCCAGGGTCTGTGGCTGCCTCTTGGACAAAGGATATCCAAGCAATCTCCTCAGTAAGCTTACAATCCATTGGTAGGGCACAGTGCTCATTTGGCTCTCCCCTGACTAAAGGGGCAGGGTAGATTTACCCTAGGTCTTCCCCTGGGCCTGGCACTGCTGTAAATAGGCCCTGTCCCCACTGCATGAAGGAGTACTTGTTTTTTTTAAATTACCTGTAACTAGAATTTCCCCAACAGTCCACACCTTTCTCTTCTTTTTTTTGTGTTTATTTTATTTTTTTAATTCAATTTTTATAGATTTAAAAAAATAAAATAAAGAATTACATTACACTTTCATTCATCCTTACGACATGAGTAGTATACAAACATCAATGTACAGGGAATAGCTTATCCGTCTTGACAAGCAATTATAAAAAATGAATACATGTCATCGTATAAGAAATAGTAATATACATTCTAGAGAGAATTTACAGAAGCATTATACTTGTCCCAGAGGTGCCATTTAGAAAGCATGCGTTTTTCTCCCATACCATATTAAACCCCATCTTTCTCCATTTCTCTGTTCCTAGTTATAGTTAATCTAACTTCTTCCCACGTTGGGACAGGTTCTGATGTACAATATTTGGCTAGGAGCCATTCCAATATGTGTGTGTGTGTGTGATGGGGGGGGGGACAAGCTCTCTGCCTAACATCCCTGAGACCTGGATTTCACATTGGTGCCAAAAGGCTTTTATCTTTTCACACCCCCACCGCATATGGAGAAGTGATGCCGGTTTGCCACAGCTTTTCCAATATCTATTTTCAAGGCTCGTATCATAATTAGACAAAAGTTCTGGAGATAAGTTCCATCTTTGTACATATTTGAAAAAAAACTCTAATTATGGAGAGGGTAAGCCGGATCTTCTAACCAAGCGGAATGTATTGTACCATACATTATCAGTCCATTCTTGAACCAGATCTTTTTCCCATAATAATATTCTACAAGATTTAGAAAACTGGTTGGTATTTTCTGACACCCTTCCACACTTCGATATTAAGTGAGAGTGGTTTTAAGTATATAGTAGTTTCTCAAAAGGTGTCAACTCTGGTCTAGGAGTTCCTGTATAGCCTAATTGGATCAATGCCTTTTTTAGTGAAAAGTATTCCAGCCACTAAGGCCATATTTATTAGACAGGCTAGCGTAGTCTAACATGATCCCCCCAAAGAACACATCTTCAATTCTATTTATATGGGCTTTTTTAAAAGAGCCCAAAATGAATTGGTCCCCTGCGAACTGCAGAAGCTCAATTGGGGCACCTAGCGAGGGAAAGAAAGATAAGTTCCTCTTCTCTCTGTTTTTATACCAATATTTTACTAAAGAGTTAATTCCATAATTTAGATGATTCATACGTAGGGAGCCGGAGTATTACCTTAATAGGAATGGCGCCTAATAGAGCCTCCTCAATATCTTTCCAAATATATTTCCTTGATGGAAGATTCCAACCCACCAAATGGGACAAGAAAATATTATCATGTATAGAATTTATTACTGGGGAAGATAGCCCTCCCCATTCATATCTTCTACTAGTTACCTTTTCATTTATTTTAGCTTTTTTATCATTATTTATATATTTATCTAGAATGACTTGAATATTTTTAACAGATATTTGGGGGTTGTTTAAGGAATACACCTGAATATATAGGTGATTTTCGAGTCTAATATGTTTTGATTCTAAGAGCTGGCATCTGATCTGATTACATACTCTTAGCAGATTATTTTTTTATATATTCTTTAATTGGAAAGTTAATTTTATTCCTAGATGTGTAATACTCTTGGCATCCCAATTATATTGATATATTCTTTTTAGATTAAGTACCTGTTTATATTTCAAACCTTTGAAAGTTATGTCAGACTTGGAGTAATTAACTCTAAGATAAGAGAGTTCACCAAACTCATCTAGAGTGTTTTGTAAAAATCCTAGTGATGTTTCTGGGTCAGTCAGAGTTAGTATGATGTCATCAGCAAAGAGAGAGATTTTCTGAGAAAGATTAGCTATCTCCACTCCTTTTATACCCTAAGATGACCTTATTACTTCAGCCAGGGGTTAGATGAATAGTGTAAAAAGCATTGGGGATAGTGGGCAACCCTGTCGTGTGCCATTTTTCATCCTAAATTTTTCTGACCCAAACCCATATCCAGAGATTGTTGCACTGGGGTTATGGTAGAGAGCACCTATAACCCTATCTGCAAATTCCCCAAAACCAATTTTTTTAATATTTGCATTTAAAAATTCCCAGCTGACTCTGTTTCCCAGCTGACCCAACCTTGGAAAAATGTATCTGAGTCTGAGTAGTAGTATTGCTAGGTAGTTCTGTTCCATGCCTGACTGTCATGAGCCCTCTTAAACGGGGTGGCCACAACCCATCCAGGGATGCCTCCTCTAGCAAGGCCAAAATAAGCTAGCTGTCTGTGAGCATGGCTCCAGTCCTAGCATTTGACAGCGCCTGGAAAACAATCTCAGCTGTCTTCTTTCAGTCCCCGAGCCAAAATCCGGATGCCCATATACAATGTCCCAAAGTGCCTTCTCCATCCTAAATAAAAAAACAGGACACCCCATGAGGTATCTCAACAGGTCCCACCCAATAAGCATATTGCTCCTCCAGGGCGAAATCCTCATCTACCAGTTCCTTCAGCCATTCCATTAGCTCATGACCTGGCCATTGTCCCAGAAACGCCATCTATTTTTTTAGAAGGCCCATTCCTTGACAGTTCTTTCCAGTCACCACAAAATTATCTGTCTCTACTGGGGATGAAAACACCCCATCCACAGGAGCTGGAAAAGGGCCATTGCTTACCCCTCTCCATTACCCCTGTACCTCCTGTATGATCGGTGTCCTTAGGTCCATCAACTGCTCTGTAGTAATATCCTCTAACATGGCTGCTTCCATCTCTGGGATCTCCTGAACGCATCCTCAGCTGCTGCAGACATCTCTTTATAAGCTGATATCTTTCTGCACAATACAGAGATCCCACCACTGCCACCAATGTCACAACCTGCTTCTTCAATGGGGCTTGACAAGAATCTAGTTCAAGCCTACCCCATCAGGACCATGTAGTTCTTACTACCTCTGGCACAGAAGATGACTTCAGGATAGGGACCACACCCAAGAATATGTGCAGAGGATAATGCAGAAAGGATATCAGTGGTCTCAGACATGGACCACTCCCCACACAGAATACAGGCACACAGTAAATAGCCCCATACCATATATATATATATATATATATATATATTTATGTACATATGTATATATGAGAACTATGACACTTACACATTGGTTTTGCAAGCTCAGGCAGATAACTAACTGACACACCTTTTTTAGTTGTCACATTTATACAATTTTCTGGCACACCCGCTGGCCAATCACAGTAAGCCCCATCCTTAGGTACATAAAAGAGAGTCCAATTAGCAATAGTCTACCCCTGTTTTCCTGTACATCTGATGACATCAGACCCTTAAGCTATCCTGTTAATACATCAACTATAAACAATTTGCTGTAAGCACTCAGACTATCTGTTTATCTGTCCAAGACCCGCTGTGTTTATTTATTTCGGTGGGGGGGAGTCATCAGATAACAAAACTGTAACATAATCAAAATACATTAAATATATATGTCATTTTAACCATAAGCAAAACAAAATACATAACTATAACAATAAACCGGGTAACTTCTTACCAGTCCAGACCCAGACAACAGTCCAGTCAGGCCATGGACATGACAGTAAGGATAACAAAAGTGATTTGAGGATGGTTATGAGTGTTTAAATTATTCTTTGAGCTCCCACTTGTATAGTTATATGTTCTGTGATGGGTTTTTTTAGGTCATTGTACGGATCCTACCGTGAATTGTTTATAAGCATATTTTAATGCTGGTATGAAATTTCTATGTATAGATTATGTTATTCAGGGGGTCTTTTTTTAGAGTGTTGTGTATTGCGCTGCAGTTGAAGGCGTGTGTGGATGGTTCTTTCTGGATGGTTGCATGGTGGGGATGAGTGGGAGGACATAGAGTAAGGCAATGGCGTGGAAGTGCTGTTGTCTATGGGGAAGTGTTCCTTGTGAATGACAGTGGTTTTTGTGCTATTGCCTCTCTTTGTGTTTGTTCTGTTTGTCTTTGCTATTTGACTGTACAGGGATGTCAATTTATGTTATGATTAAGGTGTGGTTTTTGGTGGTCTAAATGAGGATTTCATATTTTTTGTGAATAATATATTAATTACTGGTGGTCATCTATAGAACCAATGTCCAGATTTTATTGTTATGTTTCTGTGTAAGAATTATCCACTCTGACTGATATACTGTTTAATAAATGTATTTATGGATAATATTACAATCCAGAATCTGATCACTTATGGATTAATATTATAAATGGGATTTATATGCTGATGGCCATTTTGGATAAATATTAATGTTTTATCCAGATTTAATACCTATTTATGTTAAATATTCAAGGTTAATGTTTTAGAAAATGTAGTTACAAGTAAACATACTGGTTGCTAAAAAATTGGTTTAAAGAAAGGGAAAATCTGCAGATTGCTTAGAATTTATTATACAGTCCAATCCTGTTTAAGATACTATAATGTATGGTTTATGTTAAGTTCAATAAAAATAATATGCCATAATTATTTTGACTTAAGGGTTAAACATTATACTGGATATTGGTTAAAGCTTCTCATTCTCATAGGCAGTCATGCTCTGTGTTTTGGAAGAGAACAAATTTTAGTTCCAAGGTCATACGCTGAGATTATTTTATATTGGATCAAAGCAGTTTCATTTTGTTTAAAGTGACCAAGGCAAATAAATATTTTAAGGAAATATTATTTCTCTAATGTAAAAGTTATTTTTTCTTTAAAGGGTTTATGAAATGTTTTGCCACCACACTTTTTGCACATTTTGTTGACCTGCAATATACAATGACAGATAAGAGGTGTAATTTTTATAGAGACATCCCAAGATGTTATCAATAGTTATGGTACAAACCTAAATAAATAATCAAGTGTTATATTAATAGAAAGAAGGAGGGTTTGCATTATAACCAGCCTTTGTACCCAAAGTAAACTATTGATTTTCTACTAATTACCAGCTCAAATTGTTCTATGATTCTATGTAGATTTATAGAAGGAGTGAAGTACACAACCTGTTCCAAAGATATACTAATTATCAAGGTTTTGATATAACAACTAACAAGGTCCAATATTTTATGTATTATGATAAGCATATAAGGAAAGCCACAAATATCGGCAGACTATGGCCCGTAATTACCTTCAAACTGAACTTTTGGCTCTGGTTTCCAAATTTGTTACATATATAGATGTATTTAATTAGCTCAAGCTCACAATTATATACTTGCAGCCCGAACACGCAAACCAAGAACCTGTACGTAGCATTTCAGAGCGTGATCATGATCAGTTAATCAAGCCCATAGGTTGCATTTTAGACACAGCCAATAGTAAATGAGACCGTCATCATGACGTCAGTAAAACATGGAGTTTAGATTACAATTAAATAATGGTTAGAAGTACGATTTGCGATCGGACTTACAATCCAGAAATGTAGAAATCAATAAAAATCAATAAAGCAACTGTTCTAGTCCATGCAGGTTCCATGGTATGTATTAACTCCTTGATTCCGGGATCGATATATCACGGAAATAAAACATTATTTTTTATTGCAGATTTGCAAGCTTGAGACTGTTGTGCAATAATTCAAATGTCTTTCATTGCTTTCCCGTATTTTTAAGTACAGTAGTGTATTTTTATTTGGTTTTTAAGTGTTACAAACAGGTGTGTACCCCACTTGTGGGTCCTATCTAGTACTCGTAGAATCTTTTGATACATTTGTCATTTACTTATTTGAAGGCAATTGCGGGCTTGATGACTTGTTTGTAATTGAATATGTCAGAATATGTCTTTGTCAGAATTGGCTTGTCTTTGCCAGAATGAGTGTTTGGTGAACATTAGATGAGGCTATTTTGTCTGCATTTAACTTTGTTGTTTTTTACATACTTGGACTTGTTTTAACAATTACACCACAATCAGGACTAATCTTGATCTTATGGTAACATTTAGCAGCCTATGTGGTTGTTTTCATCCACCTCCACTGAACTTTTTTCTGGTTGTGTGGGGCCTGGTCAAACAGATACTGATTTTTTCCATTATTGAGAGACTTTTCAATTTTTCACAAGATAATTTCGGAAAATTATATTTGCCTCCTAATATGTATTGTTTTTTTATCTTTTGCAATGTATAATTGTATTCTTTCAAAATGCTCTTTTTAAGTACGTTTTAAGGTAAAAGGTGCAAAGGATGTAATATCTCCATGTTGTAGGAAACTCACCTGTACTAGATCCTTTAGGGGCCTAGAGTTTCTTAAGAGCCAGTCTGAACAACATGCCTCCACTACTTATTGTGTTTATTAAATGTTTAATATCTGTATGCATTGTAGTTGCAATGCCTATATTGTCCATTAAGATTGCACCCTAGGTTAATACTGTTGTATTTTTCCTGTGTTTGTTTATTTTAAACTACACTTTACAGTGTCATAGGGGGGAGTATAAAGGAGTATAACGTGTTAAAATGCATAGAGCACAAAATATAAAGGACACAAATTAAAGATCCTGACATATAAAAATGATTTCCAGTGTGGGAGCGCAGCTCAAGAACAAAAAGCAAGTGGAAACCAACCAGAGGTATGAAATCTGTTATGCTTCTACAGAATAGCTTAAACGCAAAGAGCATAACAAAGAAATTATTATATTATTATTATTAAGTGTAAAGGAAAACCACTTTACAGTGGGGGGAAAAAGTATTTGATCCCCTGCTGCTTTTGAACATTTTTCCACAGACAAAGAAATGATCAGTCTATCATTTTAATGGTACGTGTACTTTAACAGTGAGAGACAGAATAACAAAAAAAACAAGAAAAACGCATGTCAAAACATGTATAAATTTATTTGCATGTCAGTGAGGGAAATAGTATTTGATCCCCTATCAATCAGCAAGATTTCTGGCTCCCAGGTGTCTTTTAGTAATGAGCTGAGATTAGGAGCATTATGTCTACTGAGTGAATGAGTCCAAATAATGTTGTTTTGTATTACTATATATGCTAGCAATGGTAATAAGTGGTGGGGCCTGATGGAGACATGGAGAGAGCGCAAACACTTGAATGGTCTAGAGCAATGGTAGTCAAACCGGTCCCTACTGCCCACTAGTGGACGATTCAAGCTTTCATGGAGGGCAGCGAGGTAATCGCTAGATAACGTCGCTGATGAGTAAACTCACATGCCGGAGACCCGCAGCACCATGCTTGGCTGGTTGCAGAGCTGGTGAGAGAGCCCAGAGACAGCAGTCAGGACCGGATCCCTATCTAGTAAGTACAAGGCGATACATAGCTAGGGTCATATGATTTATGCAACCAGAAATGAGATAGGGTAAATAGTCTTTAGTATAGAATACTGCACTCTATTTATTATTGTTGGTTTGCTATATCAATTATACTGGTATTGGTACACAGATGGAATATTTTTGAGTGCTTATGCACTAGTAGGCACTGTTTCGATGGAGATGCAGAAATTCATTACATTGCAATTATCTACAGTATGTATAAACATACATAAAATATAAATTAAAAGATAGATTTAAGTACATATTTTTCACAAACCCTCCCCTCTAAAAATTACTTTGCACTTTCGCTAAATTGATTTACTGCGGCACCGGTGGGCGGTAGTTACATTTTAACAAAGATACAAAAGTGGGCAGTAGGTATTAAAAGGTTGATGACCTCTGGTCTAGAGCAACATAAATACATCACAGACCCTCCAAGCTGGCATTCATCTCCAGTATAATCGGTTCTTGTGAACAGCTATTGTATTTGAAGATTGCAAACTTGAAAAGTGCAGAAATATGTCAATTTTATGGGTTGCATAAAATGGTATGAATGAGGTGGGACTTGCAAATGGCCATGGAGCGCCTGTTGGGTTTTCACTCTTGGAGCCAAACTTTCTAGAAATTACCCTGATTCTGTTTGCCACCCTAGGCTTTGTCAGTCCAGGTCAGAATACATCCTTGACTATATAACAACCTCTAAGTACAGTATTTTGGTTCTAAACTGATGATGTACCTATTGTGCCAAGGCAGGAAATTCCGTGCTGATAAGCAGAGTTCCAAATAGTGCAGTAATGTCCTAACGTGACCCCTATTTAATACATTTAATTTCTGTAAAGAAACGGTTAATAAATCCAAGTCCTATGGAGCCTCACTAACCATCTGTGTACATATTATGCCAATGGTTTATTAATGAAACATAGTTAAAAAGGAAATTATTAAGTTCACTTCCTTTATTTAGCTAAAGCATATTAGTCCACTTTATCTAACTTTGTACATTCTTTTATACAGAGCCTCCATAAACTAACACAGAAAGACGAATTACTAACTACATTTTTAACATACTTTTGCTACAATTAACCCATTCATTCTATTAAATAGTAATCATTATGCTCACAAGAATGAAACTGTAAAATTGGGTTAAAACTTAAAAAAAAAACAGTTGAGCAAATGCAGGCTATTTATCAAAACTCATGAATACTCTATAAATTATATTTTAATGTTCTCTTTATAATATAGAGTCTATATAGAAAAATATAATGCTAGAGCTTGAGTATGGGTAATTTAAAGAGAGCATTACAATTTGCTATAAATTAAACAAACCATTTTGTAAACTCAAATTTGCTATATACTAAAATGTGACACAGTATGGTAATAGAGACACCGAATGTTAACTAGTTTATATTTAGTTTATCTGCTCAACAAAAGAATTTCTCCTCCATGTTATGCATTTAATGAAGTTAGGTAACCTCCCCCAATCTAATCAAACTGTGCCATATATAAGTATATTGTTATACTAATAAGCCACTTTTGACACAAAATGATAAGTGTGTGTATCTCAAGGATCGTTTAGTTACGGAAAGTATGACCAGTATGATCTAAAGTCCCATCCAAACAAATTGTTCAACCTCAAAAAAGCAGTCAATGCTCCTTGGAAAAAGCACAGCGCTCAAGAAGAGCTTGTGATGGACAGAGAGTAGGCGAGATTAGTGGGCATGTCATGGGGGACGTAGTGTCCACATCTCGCATGTGCGGTAGTCCCATTGTACTGCAATATACTGCGCGGTATAGCTGTGATTTGCCACCACCACCACATACACCCCTTTATCAAGCTGTACAGAACCGCTAGGGTGGCCCAATAGTGCACTAGGTGAGCTGTTAAAAAGGCTGCTGGGGTAATAGTGCTGATTTATTTTTCATAAAATGTAATGATAAATACTTTGTTTTTTACATGATTTTTAACACTATGCAGAGCAGTTATGACCCAAATGGTTCTTCAATATGACATAAATGTACAATTAATACTATACTGAGCAGACTGTAACATGTTAGCACATACACAGAAACAAATGCTTTTCTGCCAAGTAGTGTGTAATAATGTCTGAGAAAAAGCTGATATATATCACAATACATTGCAAACAAGCCAAGAAAAACTGGTTCCTGAATGACTCTACAAAAAATAATTGTCTAGATTTGAGAAAAAGGAATGTTGTTTTAAAAAAACTTAGGATACTGCATAACATAAATATTACATTGTCACTACTCAGTTAATGATTGGTGAGATACTGGGCAGGGAAAGGCCTAGATAGGTGTGGCTGGAACTTGGTTTTAAATAAAGAAAACACTCAGCAGAACAGACCACGAGTCAGACTGACCATGGAGCTCAAGAAGGATTCATACGTGGTGCTGAATGATGGCCACAGAATGCCAGTGATTGGGTTTGGCACCTATGCACCACAAAAGGTAAGTGTATCATGCACCTGTGATGGCATCTTACTTGGTAGAAAGTGCTGCTGAGCATATAATACTTAAAATATATAGTTAATATTGGACAGGAATACTTCTGAGTCTGCATGTTAGAAAAAGGAAAGAATTGTGGAAATTAGTGAACTATGCACTCCTATGTGTGCACAATAAAGTTTCACAAATTCCATTTATATTTTGGAGCGTAGTTTACTTGTTCTTTATATATATATACTAGCAAATTGCCCGTCCAAAAATTACGGCAATAAAATTTGAAGCCATGGCAATAATGTTTGCCACACAATGTAAGGCTTTTGCTCTTCTGAGGACCTTCGGCGCTCATTGCGAGCCTCTCCCCTTGTGTAGTTCAAGTTTCCTGCTTTGCAACGATCACCTTCAGCGCTCATCGCGAAGTCAGATATATATATATAGATATATATATATATATATATATAAGTACAGTGTAAAATATAAAAATGTTTTAGTACAGTGAATGAATAAATTAATATGAATTAATAAATTAATATACTTTACCTATTTATATTTAATATGCAGCAATCAATATCCTGAAGAGCTTACAATCTCTTTGGATTTTCCTGCATCTGAAAATGTACATTTGGACTGTTGATCACCTGAGGAGAAAGTGTCAGCAATGTGCCAAGTGTGCAGTGTAAATAGGCTGTGTGCGCAAGGCCAAACCGTTTGTTTAGGTGTGTAAAGCGTCATTTTACAATTGTAATGTTATTATTTGCAAGTCAGTGTTGTAAAATGGCGTCTTTCTTCTATGTGTTACTTGGCTCGTGAGCATTTTCCGTCCGTTGTAATGCTAACCCCTGTGCTGTGTGCGAGTTTTCAAGTTAATTTGTGGCATATTTGTTTTTATTTTTGTGTTTCTCGAGTGCTGCGATTCGGCCATTAAGTTTGTATTTTTGCGGGGTCCGGATTTTTTCTGTGGTCCGGATTTTTGCAAAGTGTTACGGGCTCGCATTGTAAATTGATAATTGAGATTTATGTTGATCTGTAGTCCCGTGGGTCGTAGGGATGATGCCTAAGTCGTGCAGGGTCATAGGGATGAGCGCCTATGGCTTTGTAAGGGCCGCGGTTGCCGCGGGCTTGCACAGCAACAACCCGTGATGCCCCAAACTATATATGAAATATATATATATATATATATATATATATATATATAGGTTGTTAGATGTATTAGAAAACAATTTAGGGTTTACAAGTAAAAAATAGTTGAAAACTGCAATGTATATTAACCTCTAAGAGACACATCGGAAGTCTACAAGATACAGAGCTGATAGGGAGCTGGGAGAGAAGGTTTAAAAGTGTCAGACAAAAACACAGGGGCTAAATGTGAAAAGCAAGAAAGCAGAGTTTAAAATAGAGAAAGTAAATCAAGATTAAATCAGGATTATATTGCAACTACACTGGAAAATAAATTGTTCAATAGATAACAGATACATCCTTTTAACTAGACAGAGGCTTTTCCACTGAGAGGCCTAACAACTCATTGTTTTTGTGTGATAGTTGGACCTACATCAACATTTTTTAAAACATAGTGCAAGGGGAAGTGATAAGATGGATCACTTCCTCTTTGAAATGTTATCATTCACACAACTTAACTCTTTCACTGGCAGAGGGACCAGACATGGGTGAAGGATCTACATGGATTCTACGATGCAAAGGTGTTTTGTCAGCTCAGATTAACAGGGCACTGTGATTTTCTTCTTTCCAAAAAATTATGTTTTCAACCTTTTTTTGGATTACAAATAATTGTCTTATAGGAAAGGTAGCACAGATCAAAGAAGGGCAACTAAAATAGTGCATGGTCTAAAAGAAAATGTAGTAGAACAGACTTTATGGACGTTAAGTGGAACAGCCTCCCAGTGGAACTGGTAAAACACAGTTAATGTATTTAAGCATGCCTAGGAAAAGATAAGGCTAACCTGAGGATTAAGTAAGACAACATTTTAGGAATATAGAACGAGCAGCATGATGGACCATTTTAAATATTATTCACCATTATTGATTATTATCCGCCAAGTATCGCCCTTTGATGAAGCCACGGCCCTTGAAGAAGCACATGCAAGATGTGCTCGTCGGGTGATTCCATTCCCTCTTCGATGACGTCACATGGCGGGCTTCATGGAAAGCCGATACTTTACGACATTTGAAATGAAATGCTAGTATGTGGATCAGTCTGTAGTCCCAGATGTCAATATACAATATTTATCAGTAATATATGTGATAATATAATAAAATTAGTGTTGTAACTACCTATTTAGAAGGAAATATTGTATTTTTACCTATATACCGCTCATAAGGATAGATACATGTTACTACTAATTTTGAAATTGCTTATCAAGTGTTAAATTGTGCATTTGTTATGGTAAATCAATGATACTTGTAATATATACAGGTATATATATATATATGAAGGACAATGTATGGCTATTGTTGAAATAATGATTAGCACAAGGTTAATAATGTAAGCTGAAAGAGTGGACAAATTAGAGTATATATTTATCCATGAGCATTTTATGGCTAGTAATTGTTTTTCTATAAATGATTTATTCATTGAATGGGCAATCACCACTATGAATTGAGGGTATAATATTCATGAGAATTGGTGAAGTTGTTAGTTCATTCATAGTTGTAGAATAGCGTAGGTAGGGGGCAAGTGGTGGGTTCCAATCCAAACTCCACCACGCATAAGGATAGGGATTATAGTAGTACTGTGGATCTCAAATTTGAGACTCTGTGATTTCTATTAGAATTAATACCCTATATTCACCAATAGATCTATTTACTTGGACTACAACTGTTTTTGGTCTGGGAATGTACAGAGACTATTCATATTGAATTACTACATTGTTTACATCAAGAGGGAATTATTTGCTTATTATTTTTAATCATCAGTTTTTATTTAAGTCTGTGTTTATAATGTGTGGAATAAAAGCAAATTTTTATGATGTTTTTGCCTATATCAAATTACTTAATTAAGGTTTTTTTCTATTGTAGTTTGTATACTCTCACTAGTCTGAGAAGTGTTCTTTTCTTTCTCCCAAACTGATTGCTTCCCAAGTTTGTTTACATTCACAAGTCAGGGTTAAATATCTACACTTCTTTCTGTGTTCTTTTAGAATCAGTCATTTTAATTTTAATAGAAAAAATAGATAAAACATGCTTTTTTTAATGCATGACAGAAAATGTGTGACTGCAACAATCATTTACCCAAAATACCATTTTGTTTAGTTTGCAGATATAAAAGATATATCATTTAATTTATTTTGGACAGAACTTCTAGGCCTTGCAAATACTGTAATTATATATGCAAATAAACAAATGTCTAATGTTTGTTTTTTCAAACTGCTGCTTTGTTCCAAGGAACAGTATTTTCCCCAGGAAATCACAAGTGAGATCCTAATCTCAGAATCTTATCTAATTTTTGTATATGTTCACAAATTATCTTTTTGTGGCCTTTATTGTTGTATAGTCAGTGTGGCAGATTTGGTTATGGAAAGCAGAAATGAGGCCTGTATATTTAGGGCCTATACTGTATATCACATATACAGTTCTCAGCAATACGGGTCGTTGCTAGCGCTTGCAGGCTCGCATAGAGAGCCCGCCACAACTGCGGCCCTCGCAAAGTGAGGACCGCAGTTGCTGGCAAGGAGCCCCAAAGGCGCTCCTTGCGCTGGTGGAGATGAGTGCCTTTGGGGCTGGTGGAGACGGACTTACACAAAAAAAAAATACTCGAGTCACTCTCCCCCGTGTCTCTCTAACCTCCCAGTGTCTTTCTAAGCCCCCCGTGTCTCTTCAGCCCCCCGTGTCTCTTTCCGTCCCCCATCCTCATCCTCAACCCCCCTCCTCATTCTAAACCCCCCCTCATTCTACCCCTCTAAATACCCCCCCTCTCTGAGGAGGGAGGTTGAGGATGAGGAGGGAGGATGAGGAGGGTGGTTGAGGATGAGAATGAGGAGGGGGGGCAGAGACACTGGGAATGGAGTGGGGTGGAAGAGACCCCGGGAAGGGAGAGGGGGGAAGAGACCCCGGGAAGGGAGAGGGGGAAAGAGACACAGGGAAGGGAGAGGGGGGAAGAGACACAGGAGAGAGAGGGGGACACAAGAGGGGGACAATAGGGACACAGGGGGCAGCACATTTCCCACCCTCGGCTTATACTCGAGTCACTCATTTTACTCAGTATTTTGTGGTAAAATAGGTGCCTCGGCTTATACAGTACTCGGGTCGGCTTATACTCGAGTATATACGGTACACATAAAAATAAAATAAAAACCTTACCCACAGCAAGGGGGGACACCAGGGACGTCTGGAAGTCAGGTTACACCTCAATTTAAGTCCAATTTACAGAGTTTAGACACTCGAAAATCCCCTAAGTTAAAGAAAAAATGGCTGCCAAAAAAACGAAAATGAGGCTACACGACACCTAAAGCGCAAAACAACGCCAAGCACATACGACTTTTACAAAAACCTGTATTAGGTACAACATACACTATTAGCAAGGACGCAAAATCATCCACACCTGTGTACCACATAGACAATCGCCGCCATTTTACATCACTAACTTACAGAATGCGGAAGTACACAGCTACACTAACGGCTTCCCCTCGTGCATGCAGCCTATTTACACTACACACTGCACACATCACTGCAAATCTACATTATATGCTGCAGGAACATCAAAACAGATGGTTAGCTCTTTAGCACATTGCTTGCTGCATATATTAATAAAAAATAGGTAAAGTATATTAATTTATGATTTAATTAATTAATTAATTATCATTAAAAAATATGTACAGAAAACAAAAAAAACACCCCAGTATCGCAATAAACGACAAAGACCTTCACCGCGCGCCTCATAAGGAGCGTCAACGATGCTCATAGGACACAAAGTACACCAGGGGAGAGCCTTGCAATAAGCGCCAAAAGGAGATCAGCGCGGACCTTACAATAAATGCAAAAGCGCCTCTGATAACAAAAAATACACCAACCCAGAGGCTCGCAATGAGCACCAGAGGCGATCATTGCGAGCCACGCAATGAGCTCCAAAGCCGCTCAGTGCGAGGCTCGCAATGAGCGCCGAACGATCTCAGACCACCAAAACACTTACTCTCTGTGGCAAACAACATTACCTGCCTTACAATTTTATTGCTGTCATTTTTTGACGGGCAAGTCGCTAATATATATATATATATATATATATATATATATATATATATATTTGGCTTCACAGAGGAGCTACAAATGAATTGTATCCTAGTACAGAAGAGCAGTTCCAGGGAATATGTATATACGTAACAATATATGGTATAATGTTATTGGTGTAACCATTCAAAATATTATATTTTTTTCTGCTACACCCAGTGATTTTTGCCATGTACACAATTCAAATATTAATTAAAATAAATAAGGTGATTTTTTTTTTTAGTTATTGGTACGCTGGATAGTTTGTTACTTATGGTAATTACTAATTAATGGCAACTTTTGAAACGTCTGCTGAAACAAACAAGCCATTTCTCGTCTGTATATCTGTGTATAGTTAAGTGTTTTAAACAAACATATTGAGAGCATAATTATAGGATAGTGAGTGAAACGCTGACATATATATTCCATACTAGCGACTTGCCTGTCAAAAAAATACGGCAATAAGATTGTAAGGCAGGTAATGTTGTTTGTTAGCAGCATTAATTTTGTTGTTGTTCCAAGATCCTTCGGCGCTCATTGTGAGCCTCACTCTGAGTACGTTCAGCGCTCATTGCTGTTGGTTGTTTGTGTGCTATGAGCAGCATTGGCGTTTTTTTTTATGGTAATGAAATAATTAATGAAATAATAAATGAATATACTTTACCTATTTTGAAGTAATATATGCAGGAAGCATTGTGTTGAAGAGCTGACAATCTGTTTTCATGTTGCGGCAGCATACAATGTCGGTTTTCACTGCTGTGGAGCTGCTGTGTAAGTGTCAGCAATGTGTGCAGTGTGTAGTGTAAATAGGCTGCGTGTGCGAGTAAAATCCGTTAGGGTAGCTGGGTACTTCCGCATTGTGTAAGTTAGTGTTGTAAAATGGCGCCTTATGTGTGTAATATGCGGCTGTGGCTGATTTTGTGTCCTTGTTCTTGGACCTCGTCTGGCTTTTTCGGAAAATCTGCATGTGTTTGGTGGTGTTTTGCGTCTTTAGGGTCCTGTAGCCTTGTTTTCATTTTTTTCGGCGGTCATTTTTTCTCTTGCTTAGTGGATTTTCGGGTGTCTAAACTTGTGTATTTCGACTTAAATTGAGGTGTAACTTCAGTTTCAGAGGTCCTGGGTGCCCCCCCCCCCCCTTGCTGTGGGTAAGCTTTTTATGTGTTTGTTGTGTGTATTTATTGTGTTTTTAATGTGTTCATGTGTTTCAGGCACTAAGGTCGTATTTTTGCGAGCTCGTAATGTTTATTTTTGTAAGTCACGCGGCTCGTATTTGTGGATGGTAAGTCCGTAAATTTTGTGGTCGACGTGGGAGCCTCTACCTCCGCAAATGCGGCCCCTCGCTTCGCGAAGGTTCGCATTTGCGGGCCTAAAGTCCGCAGTTGCTGTCAAGGAGCGCCTTTGGTGCTCCTTGCCAGACACTGCGGCCCTTGCTTTGCGAGGGCTGCAGGCTCGCTACGCGAGCCCTCAGCGTTAGCAACAATCCGCATGTTCACAACTATATATGGGATATTATACTTAATATATCTCTATTCTGCACTTGTTTTCTATCTGTTTGCAACATAGATGTGGAACATCCAAACAAACCTGTGATTGAGTCACTATCCTCACAACAGGCTCGTTTGCTTTAGGGACTGAGGTTTGGTCCCTTTCTGAAATCTTTGTTTTATGAAAGGTGCAAAGTAATGAACTGTAATTATCTGTCTAACACTCAATAAAGGAGTGTGTTTATTCATGAAGTAACAAAAAATGACATATTTTCACTCACAGTCTGTTTCTTCTGTTCTGATGTTCTTATTTTAATCACATATATAGTTGTGAAGATACGAGCTGTTGTTCATACTTGCGGGCTCGCATAGCAAGCCCGCGGCCCTCGCCAAGCGAGGGTCGCAGCTGCTGGCAAGGAGCGCCTTCGGCGCTCCTTGCCAGCAGCTGCGACCCTCGCAAAATTTACATCGTAGCGCAAACAAAATACGAGACACCTTACGACCTCGCAAAAAACGTCCGCAACACGCGCACATCAAAACATGAAAAATACAACAAATACAAACAAATACATAAAAAGCTTACTTACAGGAAGAGGGAGCATCCAGGACCTCAAAAACTAAAGTTACACCTCAATTTAACTCAAATTAAAAGAGTTTAGACACTAAAAATGTATCTAAGCGAGAGAAAAAATGGCCACCAAAAAAAACGAAAACGAGGCTACAGCAGTCTAAAGACGCAAAACACCACCAAACACCTACGTATTTGCCGAAAAACACCTACGAGATTAGAAAACAAGGACGCAACCCGCGCAACCCCAAAAACATTACAAATACAAACAACAAACACATAAAAAGGTTACTCACAGCAAGGGGGGGCACCCAGGACCTCTGCAAGTGAAGTTACACCTCCATTTAAGCACAAATTTCGGAGTTTAGAGACACGAAAATCACCGCCGAACAAAACCAAAACGAGGCTAAAGGTCCATAAACACGCAAAACACCACCAAACAACTACGGATATTCCGAAAATCTCGCACGACATAGAAAACAAATATTCCGAAAAACTTGCACGACATAGAAAACGTACGACGCTACATTAGCCACATTATATACACCAAACACCCTTAGCTCACTTACAATTTCATTGCCGTCATTTTTTGACGGGCAATTCGCTAGTACAAACTATATGCTGTACCAGTGATGAGTTTATATACTCCATTATAGATGGGCAGTTTCCAGTTCCCTTCATAACGAGCAGGTGGTTAATAAATGATCCTTTAAGATGCAGATAATATTTGTAGTATTTTCTCCATATGTAACTGATGTTTCATTATAATGTCATATATAACGGATTATGGTTTATTACTAGTATGCCAAAAGCCTGGCAGAAGAAGGGACAAAAGTGGCGCTTGAAGTTGGATATCGTCACATTGACTGCGCCTTTATATATGGCAACGAGCCAGAGGTTGGCCGTGCAATAAGAGCCAAGATTGCAGATGGGACAGTGAAGAGACAGGACGTCTTCTACACTGGAAAGGTATAGAAGCATTACTATTATATTATTATATTATGTTTTGCAAGATTAACTTCCTGGCTTGATGAAGACAACCATATTATTCAACAATAAACCAATGCCTTAAAACTTGTTGCTGAACTTTATTTATCAAGTACATAATTAGCAACATTCAGACTTAATAGTGTGCGTTATGGAGAGGTACAGTCTTAGACGAGAAATATTCAGTTACATAGTATTTCTATTACAACTATAGAAAGGATGGACCAGCCCCAAGATGCACAGAACACACATTAAACCCCAGATGAACATTTCAATCTGTCTTAGCTTTTATTAGTGAGATGCCATTGACTTATCTAAGCAAATCTGGACAAACAGTTTCCAAGAATCTAAGGCATTTTATTGCAAAGACAAAACTATTAAAGGGAAACCTATTACACTGGACAATGTTATAATATGCCCTATATCATAGTTACAACTAATGGTGAAGTCTCTAATTTTTAACTCACAAACTATGATATTAAACAATTTTTTGGAGAATTCAGATTGATATACTAGAATATATTTGTACTCTGTAATGGGACGAGTGGAATAAACTGATTTGAAACCACATCATGATGGACGTCATCCATGGGCATAGGAGCCAAAGAAAATCTGGGGGGATACTGTATATAGTATAAAAAATATTTGTCATCCCACTATCTGGTCTCTGTTTTTTTAAATTACTTTTACACTCTTGGCTTTAAGCAAATAACCTCTGGTGTCTCCTTGAGGGTTGTAGGATAATTCAGAAGTGAACACCATAAAGGAACACTGTAGTTTGGCAAAACAGTCACATATTTTAAACTTTGTAATAACTATGTTAGTCTTAATCGGAAAATCATTTTTATAGAAAAAATCTTAATTTTATCAGAATTTGTTTGTGTCTAGGGACTTCCATGTTGTGCCTCTGCCTGTTTGAGCACTAACATTTTTCTATATGGTAGTGCAAGAGGGATATAGTGTTTGTTGTCTCAGAGATGATTGTTTTCACCTTTAAATATCTGGTATCTTCTCCCTTCCCTGCACAAGTTCAGAAGCAGGTAGATGCACTATAGTCATTTTTAACTCTGTATCCACCTCCTAATGCACTGAACTGGAAGGAAAACGACATGTCAGCCCCTATACACTATCAGATTCTTCTAAATTTAGATTGTGTCTAAAAACGATTTTTTGCTCTTAATTTATAAAGGTTCTAATGTTGTTTATTTAAGTACTTTGCAAAGGCAAACCTTTTCCAAAGCTACAGTTTAGATAGATGCTGCACATTTTTTTTAATATACAAGAGATATTCCTGGCATTTCAGGGCTTGCCTGCTTAGTCTAAAGCAGTTGGTTTTCCTGATGTTTTCTCCTCTGGATTGTTAGATCTAAAACGTATTTGAGACTGGGTGCTTTGCCTATGATGCATTGTCCATGCTAGATGTGTATGGTTTGGGATGTATAAAATATCGCCTTTTATTACGTTTTCAATTCTCTGATGTTTTATGTGTTTTTCACAGCCTTCACCTATATCAATTTTCATTAAGAATTTTCTTTTCAGCTTTGGAGCACTTTCCAAACACCTGACAGAGTCCGTCCAGCCTTGGAAAAGTCACTCAAAGATCTTCAGTTGGATTACATGGATCTGTTTATCATCCACTCACCCGTTGAGTTGCAGGTTTGTTTATCTAGTGTGGTGCAGTAATATTTATGGTGTAAGGAACACATTATAATCTAATTAATGAGACAAATCTATCTATCTATCTATCTATCTATCTATCTAGACAACAACTTTCATTGTATTATAAATGTGCTCTTCAGTGGGCTTGAAAAGGTCAAGGAGACCAATCCTACCCGCAGTTTTAATAAGGCTCTTCAATCCCTTCACACAAGATAGTAGCCATGGGTGTAGGAATTGGGGGTGTAGGTTGGGACAAATCCCCTCCAGGTTTTACTATGTTTGTATGTATGTATAGATAAGCTATTTCACGGCCTATGTATACAATTAACTGTATTCCCCCCAGAATTATTCTGGCTCCTACACCCCTGATAGCAGCAGAAAAAAAGGGAAGAAAATAATAAAAAGACCCTCAAAGAAACACACCATTACTATGTGTCCCAGAGAGAACATAAACTTTATTGGTGCTCCTTCTTATGCCCCTGCACAACTATGGTAAGTCATAGACCACCTGTCGGGAATTTCTCAACAGGTGATCGGTTACTCTCTTTTTACTCAGTATTTGATGCAGTTGCTAAAAGCAATTGCCTTAGTACTGTATTTTGTGTACTCAAATCCCAGTTTTTCCTTTTTTTATGTTTTGATATTGACATGTTTGTAAAGGATCCTTGCATTTTCCTCCGAACTCCCGCTGAAACAAAGTGATTATAGCTCCCAATCCCCCAAACATGAGTCAAAACTTCATGAAGGGGTAAACATGAACTCTTTACTGTGGGCTACACGCCCGGTATATCAGGTCTTCCACCTGGTGGACAAAGGAAAAAACAGTAGCCAATCACAGTGTCTATAGCATAAGCACTCCCCTTACACATAAATCACTCCCTCTTTTCTATCCTGGAGATAATTAACTTAAGGTAGCACAGAGAGCCTTAATTCTCTCCAGGAAGAAAGAAACATGGCTTCTTTGTTTTAATAAAACAGAATAAAAATGTATAACTTTGTTTTGACACAATGTAAACTTGAAGTTCCACATATCCCCAGATAGCTGAGATCTGAGTGCATATTCTAGGCGAATAGTGCTCAGATCCCACAAACGCAGTTTTCAGAATCGTCGACTGAAGTTTGTCTTATTAGTTATTTCCACGAAAGCCCATTGTAACTCCTCAAATAACCGAACAGGTGGGTTCGTGAAGTCTGTAAAATAGGGGATTTCGTTACAATGTTTATTTAGTTTTAATGATTATTTTAAAAGCATTGCAACACCCATAGTTATTTCATTCCACCCCTTTATATTTAGAAGCAATCTAAAACCACTAACTTCAAAAGCTTATAACTCCATTAATTTAGAACCAGATTCAAAAGAAAAACACGTTTTCCAAATGCTGTCCCTATATCATGGTGCAGAGCTCATATGTTAGCTTCAGGGCCCCTTTAATCTGTGATATAGTTTATTTTACACAAAATTATAGCTTTACTTATTAACTTCACCATATCTTAGCATTACATTTTATTTGAAGATCCATTGCAACTATAATAAATATGTACATGTATACATAATATAATTAAAGTATTTATTGTATTATCCTTTATTTCATTGTGTCTACATGATATATAACAGCAATAAAAATAAATAAAAAAAATTACAAAAAAATGTACAATTAGCCCCCCCGCCGCATCTTTGTAGTCTTTCTTTTTCAAATTACCAAACTACTGAAAATAATCTTGATTTTTTTTTTTTTTTTTTAAGCCTGGAGATGACCCCTTACCAAAGGATGAAAATGGCCACCTTATTTACCACAACACAGATATACGAGATACGTGGAAGGTACAGAGTATGTCTGCTCTGTCAAGGTTAAACTTTTATACTGAATATTACTAACGTTTTGTGTTTGGGGTGTGTAGTTTTACAAGCTAGTAATAATCATCAGTTAAATGTTATTTAAAAGAGAACAAAACTAAAATGTATTAAAAACTTTTTTTTTTTAAATGTGTAACAATCAAATTCCTAGGACCGTCCCTGGCCACTTATTGTTCTTTCCACTTGAACAAATTGCTGCAAGTCTGCTGAGGTCATTAGTTCCCATCAAGGCAGCAGGATTTTAACAAACTGAGTTTACAACTCCTGTATGGGAATTTCTTATAAGATGGAAAGTGATCTAAATAGCTTAGTTCATTATTAGGTGTTTTGTTTTCAGTGTTTGTATAAAAACAGACCACTCCAGTTTGATCAATATCATAAGCAGACATGGGTTCTGTCCAGATCAACAGGTAAGTGGAATAAGCTATTTTTCTGTGCATATTTATTAAACCAATTTGCTTTTAAATATATATACACAGTATCTCACAAAAATGAGTACACCCCTCAAATTTTTGTAAATATTTTATTATATCTTTTCATGTGACAACACTGAAGAAATGCCCCTCTGCTACAATGTAAAGTAGTAAGTGTACAGCCTGTATAACAGTGTAAATGTGCTGCCCCCTCAAAATAACTCAGCACACAGCCATTAATGTCTAAACCATTGGCAACAAAAGTGAGAACACCCCTAAGTGGAAATGTCCAAATTAGGCCCAAATTGTCAATATTTTGTGTGACCACCATTATTTTCCAGCACTGCCTTAACCCTCATGTGCATGGAGCTCACCAGAGCTTCACAGGTTGCCACTGGAGTCCTCTTCCACTCCTCCATGATGACATCACAGAGCTGGTGGATGTTAGAGACCTTGCACTCCCCCACCTTCCATTTGAGGATGCCCCACCAATGCTCAATAGGGTTTAGGTCTGAAGACATGCTTGGCCAGTCCACCACTTTTACCTTCAGCTTCTTTAGAAAGGCAGTGGTCATCTTGGAGATGTGTTTGGGGGCGTTATCATGTTGGAATACTGCCCTGCGGCCCAGTCTCCGAAGGGCGCGGTCATGCTATGCGTCAGTATGTCACAATAAATGAACTCAATGAACTGTAGCTTCCCAGTGCCGCCAGCACTCATGCAGGCCCAGACCATGACACTCCCACCACCATGCTTTTTTATGTATTTTTTATTTTATTTGTAATTTAGTGACTGTTATTTGTCCCACAGTGTCCAAATCTTATCTTTATCTTTTAATAGATTGCCTATTTCATAGTTTTCCTATTTAATGTCTCTATTTTTCTCAATAAAATAATGTATCTATGGTGTTTAGTTTGTTTTCCACTTTCTAATTAATGTTTCTTTACATACCAATAAAATATGGACTATCAATTTCTTAGTTGAATATTTAATTTCTTGAGGTAAGATATGTAATAACACTGCTTTAGGGGTCTTATTTTTGTAATATCTGCTTTTCTTGCCAAGCAAGTTTCCCATAGGTGATAGAATGTCCCTCTCTGACCACATTATTTCCAACACTTATCTGACACCTTATCATCAAATTGAGCTAATTTAGATGGTACATAGTACCATTGTTGTACTATTTTAAAATAGATCTCTCAATACATTGTACATTTACCTGCTTTTGTTGTCAAGGCATTAAACCACGTTGTTTCATTCCCTATCTCTCCAATATCTTGTTCCCATTGTTCCATTCTGTTAGTTTTATACATCTCATTATTCATAGATATAATTTTATAACATTTTGTTACAAGTTTACTTTTATCCATATTTAATGTATTTTCTCAAATTTGGTTAAATCATAATCATTATCAGCCTTATTAAATTGCGATTCGGTAAATTTAAAAGGGCTCTATTTAAGCACACAGCATATGTTATTTACAGAAGTTTTTAGTTAGTGAAGACATTGCTTTTGGATAGAAGTTCACTAACTAAAAGCTTCTGTAAATAAAATATGCTGTGTGCTTAAATAGAGCCCTTTTAAATTTACCGAATCGCAATTTAATAAGGCTGTATATGTTTTATAATTGTTTTTGTTTAAAATTTGCAATAGAGAATTACATTTTAACTAATAAGATGACGAGATGTCATATTTCTTTTGTAATCCTTCAAAAGTTATTAACTTATTTTTCTTATAAAATTCTACTACATAGCACAGGTTCCATCTTTTCCATATTTATCTTTCGTTACGTGTGTACTACTAAATACTGCCCAGTATTTTAAATTAGTTTTAATTACCCATGGGGCATTTTGTATAATCATTTCTTTATTTAAATCTATCCATAAAAGATCCAACAATTCAGTTGTCCCCATTAGGATTGTTCCATATCAAACTAGCAGGGTGTCTCTTCAGTTGGCCCCAATTGGCTAAGTGGGCCAGTTTTACGGCCATATAATAGTCTTTTACATTTGGTGATGCTAGACCTCCTCTAGTTGGTTTCCTTTTAGTTATTGAAATATTTATTCTTGTTTTTTTCTTACTGTAAATGTAGCTATCTATCACCTTTTAAAATGTGTTTATTATATATAAAGGTATTTTCAGTGGCATGCAACGACTGTGCTTGACTGTTGGCAAGACACACTTGTCTTTGTACTCCTCATCTGGTTGCCACCACACACGCTTGACACCATTCGAACCAAGTAAGTTTATCTTGGTCTCATCGGACCTTAGGACATGGTTCCAGTAATCCATGTCCTTGGTCTGCTTGTCTTCAGCAAACTGTTTGCGGGCTTCCTTGTGCATCATCTTTAGAAGAGGCTTCCTTCTGGGACGACAGCCATGCAGAACAATTTGATGCATTGTGTGGCGTATGGTCTGAGCACTAACCAGCTGACCCCACAACCCTTCAACCTCTGCACCAATGCTGGCAGCACTCATACATCTATTTTCCAAAGACAAGATCTGGATGTGACGCTGAGCACATGCACTCAACTTCTTTGGTCTACCATGGCGAGGCCTGTTCTGAGTGGAGCTTGCCCACCTTGCTGCAGCTCAGTTTCAGGGTCTTGGCAATCTTCTTATAGCCTAGGCTATCTTTATGTAGAGCAACAATTCTTTTTTTTCAGATCCCCAGAGAGTTCTTTGTCATGAGGTGCCATGTTGAACTTCCAGTAACCAGTATGAGAGAGCGTGAGAGTGATAACACCAAATTTAACACACCTGAGAACTTGTAACACTAACAAGTCACATGACACCGGGGAGAAAAAATGGCTAATTGGGCCCAATTTGGACATTTTCACTTAGGGGTGTACTCACTTTTGTTGCCAACAGTTTAGACATTAATGGCTGTGTGTTGAGTTATTTTGAGGGGACAGCACATTTACACTGTTATACAGGCTGTACACTTACTACTTTACATTGTAGCAGAGAGTCATTTCTTCAGTGTTGTCCCATGAAAAGATATAATAAAATATGTCCAAAAATGTGAGGGGTGTACTCACTTTTGTGAGATACTGTATATAATGTATATGCACCCTATAAGTACTATTGGAAAAAATGTACAAACGTTCAGTGGCTCTTTAAATAGCAGGTAAATGTATATAGCTTTTAGATGGAGTTATGCCGTGTCTTATTAAGGTACAACAGTGTGGATACATTAGTATGACATGCAAGGAAAGACTAACATCAAATTGGAACTATTTTAGGCTCTGGAGGCGTGTAAAGATGCAGGACTGGTCAGATCAATTGGAGTCTCCAATTTTAACCACAAGCAGATTGAGCTGATTCTCAACATGCCGGGACTGAAGTACAAACCCGTCTGTAATCAGGTAATTCCTACTATAAGGACACGGGTCCAATACACAACAATGTTATACTGGGTTGGAACACGTGAATTCCACCAAATAATATAATAAACTGCTGATTTAATTCCATTTAAATGAATTCATTCTTCATCTCACAAATACATATGTATCAGTAGAAGGTGTTTTTGAAGCTAATACATTGTGCTAGTGATTTAAAATAAGTTTCACATAATTTACTAGTTTAGCATGTCTTGACACAGCAACGTGACCCACTTTTTCTCATATTATGAGGCAATTCTTCTGCATGAAGCTTCAAGCCACATCTGATGCAACATATTGAAGGTTCTCTAATTTTAATATTTGCATATGTAAATATAATTTTATGAGCAAGTGTTTACTCACTGAATCCTTCCAAAAAGTCCCAGCAAAGCTCTGACCTAAGCATTTCATGCATACAGTTTTTCTATTGGTACAAGCCAATAAAAGACTGGTTCTCAACATGTTTTGAAATGCTGCTGAGAGATAATCTGTGATTGGCTAGTACATATACTACTGCAGAGACACTGTGTGCATAAGTCACAGGGGGCAGAGCTTTGTAGGGACTATTTGCAAGAATTTGGCGAGTAAAAACAGAACTTTTAAGCATAAAATGATGTTTTAATATGCATATAAACACTTAGGTCATTTTTTTGCAAAAACATGAAACTCTACATATACCTTTGATGCATTGAAAATATCTAAGTGGTTCTTATAATATATTTGTTTCTTAAATGTACTTTAAACCTTTTTTGAATCAAGGACACACTATGTCAACATGCAAAAACATTTTAGTAGAATGTATATTTAGGGGGATGAAAAACTTTTTAACTTAGCTGTATTCCAAGTACAACAGTTAGGAACGACCTAGCAAAAACTGATCTTAAGCAATTGATGATGTCACCAACAAAGACAAAACTAAGAGATTTGATGCCATCAGTCAGCTCTGCCTATGTAGATGTAATCATCACTTAATAATGGAAACTCTGCTAGGTTCAGCCCAGTTTAGGGAATGTTGAATTCACGCAAGGAATGGCTACTATATGTTAGTAGTTTTTAGACAATGTAAATTATAAACTCATTTCATGGCAGTGGAAGCTCAAAAATATTTTCGGGACCACACTGTTATCCCATATTTACAGTAGTTCATAATGAGCAAGTAAAAAATGAAAAAATTATAATAGTAATACTATTATTATTACCAAGTATTTATAAAGTGCCAACAGTTTATTTAGTGCTATACAGCTAGAGGTAGTTACAATGCGTAGTTTAGAGGTCAGCCAACCAATATGAAAAGCTGTGAGGACCCTGCCCTTGTGAGCTCACAATCTAGAGTGGAAGGGGCACAGTAGGGACACAAGATTAGGCTATATAGATGGTCATATGTGGATGTGGTGTTAGTTGCAATAAGACAGTGCCTGGACCAGAGGGCTTTGTATAATTTATTAGATATAAAATGCAATTATTGTTTGTAAAGTGATTAGATTCCAATTAATTCCCTTTAGATTGTAAATTTGTGAGTTTTTAATCCAAGGAAAAAGTCCTATGTACACTTGGTTTTAAGCTCAAAGATAGGGTTTCTTTACAATGTGTTAATATTGTTTTTTTAGCCTTGTACTTAACCCCTGTACAGCACTATGGAGTTACAAATAGAGGATAATAATAATAATAAATAATTATTGCCATTGAAAATACTGATGTGTTTCAATTAAACAAATGATTCCTTCCCTGAATGTAAGGTGTTCAACCTAAGCCCTTGAGGCCCAGGCCTAAGGCAGCACATTTTCAGGGGGCACAGAAATGTCTAGAAATGTCTATATGCCTTGATATTTCTGTCTGTCATTTTCTGACATAATATATATATATATATATATATATATATATATATATATATATATATATATACCCTGATGATTTGATATATAGAAAGGGGAAAAGATGGGCTGCAAATCGTAATAGTTTAATAGTTTATCACCCTTTACTTATAGTAGCTTATATATGAAGTAGTGATACTTCTGTGCATTATACAGTCTTGTTTGTAAATCTGATTCTAATTTAAACTATTTTCTCTACAGGTTGAATGTCACATTTATCTTAACCAGAGCAAGATGCTGCAGTTCTGCAAATCTAACGATATTGTCCTGGTAGGATACAGTGTGCTGGGATCAAGCAGGGATGAGAGCTGGTAAGGTGCCGGCTGGTGCTTATTCTTGCATTTCAGGAGTCAAAATTTTTTGATAAGGTCATCTTGAAAATGTATTTGGCAAAAAATCTTCTCATCAGCAGCATATTCAGAAAATGAAAGAGATCCTTTGGACAATGTTATATATATTTTTTATATAAACATCCTTTTTGGTTTATTTTATTCATTATAAAATGTACCCTTTACTTACATCAATAAAGCTAACAGACTGTCAGCCATCTGGAACCACCCCCATTAATTCCATGTGTGCTGCCATTCTTCACATCTGTGACCTGGCAGTCTGCATTCTGGGATCAAGGCTAAAATAATTTCCCCAGGGGCAGGGATTCACTCTCAGTGTCTCATGCTGTCTGACAGAAGAAGCAAACGGACCGACGGGGTCTTTTCTTCAAATTACAATAATAAAGTACTATGAGAATATAATTGGGGAGTATGCTGCATCTCTTCATTTTATATCTTTACTTTATTATTATCATTATTATTATTATTATACATGATTAACAGCCCGATTAAATTCGACTCCAGTAACTCCAACGTGAAATGCGTAACAGCTGTGGGGTTGAAATTTGGCCTACTTACATTTCTATTAAATTAGAAAGGGCTGCAAGCTTCAACCGAGAGAGAGGCTATTTCGTAAACCAGTTCTCAGCCGTCGGGGTTGCATGCTCGAACGCAAACAATTAAGCAATCACCTAGTTACGGGTTCAGATGGAGCCAATGGAAAAAGAGATAGTTAGCGTTACGTCACTGAAAAAGGGGAGGGTAGATTTCGAAGTCCTACGTGCTTCAATTACAGTTTGCGATCAGACCCACAGGCCAGATATAATGCAATATCAATAAAACAGTAAATATAATATTCTATAACATGCGAGTTACAGTATATGCATTAACACATTGATTGAAGGGACATGATATAACACAAATTATGAACATGACATAAAGTATTTTTCTGGGCCATTTTGCTTGAGAATGTTGTGCTATTAATTCTAAGACCTAACATCACTTTCCCTTATAATACATGTACAGTAGTGTTTTTATTTGCTTACAAAGTGCTAGGTATTGGAATTTCTCCCCCTTGCAGGTGCTCTCGAGCACACATAGGCCTTTGTGCTCCATTTGCGTGTTACGTGCATGCTTGCAAGTGGCACTTTGCAATTTAATAGCTGAATTGAACAGATCTAAGGATTTACGTTCAAGAAGTTTAACGTTGCTCAGCACGTAGCCTATTCTCGGCCGTCATACAAGTCCTCAAGGGGAGAAAGTTACAAGGCTAATTTAATAGCCGCAACCTGTAAATTTGGAGCTACGGGTTACGTTCTACAACGTAGCCCCAATTTAATGAGGCTGCAAGTATTATTGTCAAGATGGAAAAATACATGAAGGAGTAATCCATAACAAAATTAGTTACTAGAAGAGGCTGAGCAGTAAAATTTGTATATTTTAAGCTTGACGTGTGTGGCCTGAGCTTAGTTCCCAGCTCATGTGGCAGCACACATGAGCGTAAACAGGAAGGAAAGGATGTTGTTTCAGAATATGACAGAGTCTACTTCCTTCTTAGAAGTAAGTGAAGTGTGAATTTATATGATAATTACAAAGTGGAGGACAAAAATGGTTAAATAAACATAATTATAATATTTATATAAAATAAAACATGTCCAAATGGTCTCTTAGTAGAAACGTATATACAATATATTTGTAATCTACACTATAGAAATAACTGTTTAAATTCTTAAATTCTTTGCAATATATAACAACAAAAAAAAAGAATATAAAAACACAAACATTTCAAGCATTTGCAAATATTAGTTTTGTCAGTGATTTATTAGTACATAGGTTATCTTGTCCCAGGCCTAGGGATTCATATTTGAAGGGGCAGCAGTCAATCAGCTAGAACTAAGCTGTTACATACATAAATGAGGAGTAAATAAAGGGGAAACAGTGGAGGCTCAAGATGGCAAGGAAGAAAGAAGCAACAGAGAAAAAAATAATAACGGAGAAAAAAAGAAAGAACATAATGAGGTGGAACAATCACTAGAATAGACTAAAAATGGCATATCAGATCATAGGGCAGGATAATAATAAATCAGAGTTTTGTAAGTTCATGAGAATTCATGTGAATATTCAGCAAAGTGAGCACTGTTGTTAGGTGTTTCTGGACTTTTTGGCTCAAATGACTGAAGACAATAGCAATTTGTAATCTTCAGGTGTAAATTTTATGTAATTGGAGCAAAATGTTTCTATCTACTGAATATAAAATAGTGTTATTCTTTTTACTGTCTGATCCTTATCTGTACAATGTCCTTAACACTGTAGGATATGAATGACATACATCTACAATATACTCTGTTTTCCAGGATAGACCAAAATTCTCCTGTTCTCCTTGAAGACCCAGTGCTGAACACAATTGCTAAACAACACAACCATACCCCTGCTCAGGTGGCAATGAGGTACCTGCTGCAACGAGGGATCGTTGTTCTTGCCAAGAGCTTCAATGCAACTCGGATCAAACAAAACTTCCAGGTACCAGAAGGGTGGGAGCGGGGTCTGTCTAATGGAAGTCACTAAAGGATTATGAGCAAAGACAAAATTTTGATGCATTGTCTACATAAAGATAAATAATAATTTGTATATGTGTAACAAATACTTGTATTATGTGATTAATAATTTGTTTTCTTGTACTGTTTTCCTGGATGTAGATAACTGAGATAGAAATAAGACTTAGGCCCCTATTTAGTTGTCCAAATCGCAATTACAGAAGCCCGTAATGGAGCCCGTAAAAGTTACTGATATTTAATTATCTACATTTTGCTACTCGCAATACATTGCGAGTTACAGGCTCAATTTCACAGCGGTTGTCAAAAACCTAACTCTGTCCTATCTCCTCCTTTGATGTTTCAAACACGTAAATGTTACCAGTGATAAAGACGCAAAATCCATATTCAATAACAACAATTCAACAAGCCTGCAATTGCCTTCAAACCCGTAAATGGCCAATGGATCAAATAATTCTATGAGTGCTAGATAGGACTCACAAGGCGGTTAACAACACTACTGTATTTTAAAATACTGGGAAAGCAGTGAAAGGTATTCGAATTAAAAGTCTCAAGCTTTTTATCTACATTTTATTTCGGTGTTATATTGATCCCAGGAATCAAGGAGTTGATACATATCAGGCCACCCACATGGACAAGAACAGTTGATTTATAAGTTTTGATGGATTTCTACATTTCTGAGTTGCGATTCTGATCTCAAATCAGACTTCTAATCACTTATTGATTGTAGTTTAAACTCCATGTTTTACTGACGTCATGATGACGGTCTCATTTACTATGGGCTCTGTCTAAAATTTAACTTACGGGCTTGCTTAATTGATCATGATCATGCCCTGAAATGCTACATACGGGTTCATGGTTTGCGTGCTGGGGCTGTGAGTCTGTACTTGCAGGCTTGAGTTAATTAAATACATCTATATATGTAACACATCTATAACCCACAGACATATGGCCTGTATGAAGGTAATTACGGACTTGGAATTAAATGGGGGCCTTATAGTCCATCAAGTTCAATCATTTTAGATTTCCACTGATCCTGATCCAGAGGAAAGCAAAAAAAAAACATTGGCAATTGTCTAATTTGTGGGGGGAAAAAATCCTTCCTGATTTAGATTATTTCAAGGATGAAAATATCAACCTCTTCAAGTTCAAATTCAATTCTTGGGTATCATTTGGCTGTTAGATACATACTCAATCACACCAGCTCTTGAACCGCAGATCCACCAGCCCCACAGCTTCGTTTCTACCCTATCATCAGCACTAACCTTACGTCTCTCTACTCTCTATCAGTTCCCAGTATCAGAAAATGTTGGTGTTTATAATAAAAGATAATTATTATAATAAATAAGGAGAGACTCAGTGCATACAATGCAGAGCTTAATGGAGATGTCCAAAATAGTTATTTTTTGCTCAAGAACCTTTATGCTAAATGTAGTATGTATAATTAATATGCTGGGGAAATGCACTCTACCTAGAATCCTTGTCTCTATCCTCAAGTTTTCTTTCCATGTCCTGATCTATAACAGACCCATCCTGTTTTATTTTCAGGTCTTTGACTTCCAATTAAGTGCTGAAGACATGAAGACACTTGAGTCACTAAATAAAAATCAACGCTATCTTGCAACTTCTTCGTAAGTAACTTGGCATTTTTCATTTTCTCAGAAAAATCATATTTACAGTATCCACTGGACATCTAAATGGCAGATGAGATTTAATACAAACAAATGTAAGGTTAGGCATCTGGGAAGGAAAAATAGCCATGCAATTTATAATCTAAATGGAACAAATCCTGGGGGTATCAGATATTGAAAGGGTTTTGGGAGTGCTTGTGGACAACCACCTAGGTAACAGTGCTCAAAGCCAAGCAGCAGCTGCAAAGGCAAGTAAAATATTAGCATGTATTAAGAAGGGTATAGAAGCAAGGGAAGCAAATATAATTCTGCCACTATACAAATCTCTAGTACGCCCTCATTTGGAATATGGAGTACAATTTTGGGCACCACTTCATAAAAAAATGACATTTTAGAGCTGGAAAAGGTACAGAGAAGGGCAACAAAACTAATAAGGGGAATGGAGGGGCTCATTTATGAAGAAAGACTAGCCAAATTAAGCTTATTTTCTCTAGAAAAAAGGCATCTACAAGGGGATATGATTACCTTATATAAATACATCCAGGGTCAGTATAAAGATTTGTCAAGGGAGCTTATTGTGCCAAGAGGTTTTCAATTGACAGAAAGACATGAGGTTAGAAGTAAAAAGATTCCACCTTAAAGAAAGAAAAGGGATCTTTACAGTAAGTGTGGTTAATATGTAGAACTCTCTACCAAAGGAGGTGGTGACAGCTGATTCGATAGATAATTTATTTCTAATTAAAAAGGGCATTCAGGGCTATCCTGGATAATCACAGAGAGAGAGTATTAATCCAGGGAGGAATCCGATCGCCAGTATCTGGGGTCAGGAAGGAATTCATTTTTTTTCCCTTTGAGGCGATTGGCTAAGTTTCACTTGTGGTTTTTTTTCTGTTTGCCTTCCTCTGGATCAATTAATTAATTAACAACTAATCCGCATATTGCAGATCAGAAGAGATCTTAAAAGGTTGAACTTGATGGACTGAGAGTCTTTTTTTAACCTCAATTACTATGTAACGATGTAACCAAACACTGCAATTTCACTCTGTGCACAGAATAATTGCTTATAATAGTTTAGAAATCAATGGATGATTATATATTATATTTTCTAAAAACAATTTGCCCATTATCCAGACTAGTAAAAGCTGATTTTAAGAACTACTGAAGTACAATTAAAATATAAATATATTATATATTAATATTTAGAACTTTAATAGATAATAGATATCTAATAGATAATAGGCAAATTGTTTTATCAAGTTAAAAATTAAATACAGTATTTATTTTTAACCATTTTTTAAAATGTTGCTTTAATGAATAAGAGTCAATTTCTTTTTTTAGTGAGTCCTTGAATGCAGATACAGTAATATCTCTATTTTCTTGAAAGGCTATTACAATATAATATAATTAAATGGAAGTTCAACACCCAGTAGAATCACTTTCACTCCTCATGTTCCAAACTAACAAGCAGCGTTCTTAAGGTCCAATATGTAAGACCCTAAACAGAAGCTAAGTTTGCTAAAATTACTTGAATGGGAAACATAAGCACTAGTATTAAGTTTGTCATGTGCTTTACAAACAAGTAATATTTTCTCCAAAACACCAGTGGTTCTTTAAATGCATATATTGATTAAAATCTGTTTTTATTATACGCAATTATTGCAAATAATGCTGATCACTACTTATGTTATGTTTTTTTCTATAGATGGCAAGATCATCCCAAGTACCCTTACAATGAGGAATACTAGAAGATTGGGATCCCATACATCTTGAATGTGAAGATGATCAGAACATCTCAATAATGTCATTTTTCTCTTTCCAATTGGATATATAAATAAAGAAATTGCTAATTATAGGAGAGGAGTGCTGGGTTAATTGTGCAATTCCCATTGGGCAGTACAAATCATTGCATTATGAGAAGAAGACTTCCACTTCTGGCCTTCACCAACCTGCTGGATATCTGGTTCAAATGTTCCCTGGTTTAACAAGCTGTGAATTGAAAGATTTGTCCCTCATATTCTGGCATGATAGGGTTTGTTATCTCCTCTTGGGATACAAACTTCGTATTATGGAATGTAGTGGGACTAAAGTCACATCCAATCGTTTTATTAGATAGGATGGCTCATGGTGCTTGTCAAGAGGACATCTCAGTTTTTAGTAAATTATACCATTTCACTCTTTTAAATGGGACATTTTTAAAATATATTTTCAGAAATTGGTTGTAATAAGTGATATATTTTAGTTGAACAACTTAGGAATACCATAGAGATTTTGTTGAAAGTCTTTCAAACCAAAAAGGTTACAACATTATGGTAATATTAAAAGATAAGTGCCTTGCAGCTGAATTGATAGGGACAAACAAAATATGCATGCCTGTGTTTAATATTAAAATAAACTACCTACATGTTTATTTGCATATCTAAACATCCATTTATTAAAAAGTGCTTAAAGTCTGTTTATACGCAATAAAACCTTCAAAACAGTTCCTGCAAAGGTCTGACCCCTGTAGCTCATGCACACAATGTTGCTATAGTACTAGATGTACAAGCCAATGGCAAGCTGGATCTCAGCAGCATGTTACTGAAATGCTGCTGGTACACATTCTTTCATTGGTATGTAGATCTAGTACTATGGAAACATGGTATACATGAGCTACAGGGAACAGAGTTTTTTAGGGACTATTTGGAAGATTTCAGTGAGTAAGAACAGTATTTGTTAATAAAATGATGTTTAAATATGTATCTAATGTTAAAACAATATTTTTAAGTTTAAATGTTGGATGCTTCACACATAAACGTTTAGATTTTCAGGTTGTTTGTACCATATCTATAAATGTATTTTACATTCAGAATCACTTACTGTAACAAACATTTCAACATGCCAGTTTATGCATTCACTTTCATTATAAATGTACAAGAAAGTAGCTTTAAAGGGATATGTAAGTGAGCTGGGTTTCAAATGTTTCCTAATAAATATCTACAGCCTTATTAAATTGCAATTCGGCCAATTGAATAGGTCTCTATATAAGCACAGATCATATTTTATTTCCATAAGTTTTTAGTTAGTGAACTTCTATCCAAAAGCAAGGTCTTCACTAAAAACTTTTAAAAAAAAATATGCGGTGTGCTTATATAGAGCCCTATTCAATTGGCCAAATCGCAATTTAATAAGGCTGCTACTGATTAGTAGAAAAATATGTATTATATTAAAAAGCTGAATGTACTTACATATTTATATGCTAGATACTGATATGTGGATGTGCACACCCCTAGGAAGCATACATAAAGTGTACCCTGCAGGGTACAGTGTGTGACCTCTAAACTAAATGAAGATTGGTGGGGTTATAACTGAAATTGCCCATAAGGAAGCCGGCAGAGAGAAGAAAAAAAAGACAGCAACTGCCAGATTGTGATACAAATGTTTCAGTCTTTACTTCCTCCTGATTGGCTAAAACTATTTTCCAAATTGTATATCAATTTAGCCTGGGTTTGTTGGGTGTTAACTGACAGAAATTAAAAGATATTTTGCTAACTTCAAGGTAAGTGTTTAAATGCTTATTTTGGTATTTTTTCATGCAAATTATTTTTCCATACACTATTAATTCCCCTCTATCAGATGCATTCATAATCCAGCTCATTTACATATCCCTTTAATGTTACAGGTCTTGCACTGTGAATTGTATAATTGAGCTTTCTGTTGATCTGTAGTCCCACTGGTCTTAGGGATGATGCGCAAGTCGTGCGGGGTCGTAGGGATGAGCGCCTACGGTGCTCACCTCCACCAGCGCAGTGAGCGCCTTTTGATGCTTACTGCCTAAGTCGTGCGGGGTCATAGGGATGAGCGCCTACGGTGCTCATCTCCACCAGCACAGTGAGGGCCTTTTGATGCTTACTTACTGCCTAAGTCGTGCGGTATCGTAGGGATGATCGCCTACGGAGCTCATCTGCACCAGCGCAGTGAGCGCCTTTTGATGCTTACTGCCTAAGTCGTACGGGGTCGTAGGGATGAGCGCTTATGGCGCTCCTCTCCACCAGTGCAATGAGCGCCTTCAGCGCTCAATGCCTGGTAGCAACCGTGGCCCTCGCTTCATGAGACAATTTTAACATTGCATTACCAACGTTTTTGGGCAAATCCACTCTGCGGAGAACAATATATGTGATAATAGTTGCAGTGTACAAAAGTTTGGGTATCATTTTATCAGGACTTGCTCTGATGGTCCTCATCACACCAACAAGAATATGTTCTACTGTCATTGATAGTGATGTATAGATATTTTCTAAATTACACTCTATTTAAATGGTCACTGTAAATATGGAAAAAATTTCACATTTATGAAGTATGCAACAAACTAACAATATTAGCAGCTGCGTAAACCATTAGTATTTTGAGACATCTTAATTTTTGTAGTCTGTTAGTGAATGAAAGCTGTCATGATGGTAATTTCCTAATTTCCAGTAGTTGAGGGACAGTTGTAGAAGAAGGCATGATGGGCTTGCAAATATAGTTGCAAGATGCCTTTTACTGAGCATGTGCAAAAGAGGGGAATGTTGTCAAATGGTATAAACTTATCTGAATTTACCAGTCAACAACCACTGCAGTCAATTTTATATGGAATTTTATACTTTTATATGAGCAAATTGATTTATGAAAACAAAAAGCACAACCTTTATATTTTTTACTTATATATGCACATATATTTTACTACAGGACTCCATTTCCTTTCCTGAGCTTTTGCATTCTGAGTAGGATGTGTCTTTATATACCATTACTCCTATTTAATGCACTATTAGTTTTAGTTTCCACATTCCCATTGTACAGTTAAAAGCTTTATGTGAATTCAAAGTCTCCTCAGGAAACTGGCAGAAATGAAAATGCAGCTTAATGCCATATAAAAGGGAAAAATGGGTCTGATATTTTTTTATAATTTGAAAAATGTTTTTCCTTTAGTTAAAAGTGTATGCTGTAAATATAGGAGTACAATGTCCCTTTAATAAGAGAAAAAAAATAAAATACCATATTTCAAGGAGGAATGTGGTATCCTGAGATACTTTGTGTGTAGTTCAGAAAGGATAAAGAACAATAGCTGCCTTGTTAATAACAGCATGTATATGATAATAATGTATCTTGGAACAGAGCTGTGTTAATCTTAAGTGATAATCCCAGCGTTGTATGTACCAGCGAATATATAGATACTAGTGACTTGCCTGGCAAAAATGATGGCAATAAAATCGTAATGCTGGCAATGCTGTTTTCACCGTGAGCCTCTCCCCCTGTCTACTTTCTCCCTTGGGTCTCCTTTCTCCCCTCTTCTCCCTCCCTTGTATCTCCTCCCCTCCCTCTCGCTCCCCTGTGTCTCCTCCCCCCTCTCCCTCCCCTATGCCTCCTTTCCCCCTCCCTCCCTTGTGTCTGCCCCTTCTTCCCCTGTGTCTCCCCTCCCTCCCCTGTGCCTCTTCCCAACCCCGTGTATCTTCCCTCCCCTCTCCCTCCTCTGTGTCTGTTTCCCCCCTCTCCCTCCCCTGTGTCTCCTCCCCCCTCTCCCTCCCCTGTCTCTCCCCTTCCCTACCCTGTGTCTCTTCCCCCCTCTCCCATGTCTCTTCCCCCCTCCTGTGGCTCTTCCCTCCCACCCCTGTGTCTCTTCCCCCCTCTCCTGTGTCTCTCCCTCCTGTGTCTATTCCCCGCCTCCCCTGTGTCTCTTCCCCCTCCCCTGTGTCCCCTATTTCTCTTCCCGTGTCTGTTTCAATCCCTGTTTCCCCTTTTCATCCTCCTCCCTCCCTCCCCTCTTCATCCTCCTCCTCATACTACCGTCTTCATCCTCCTCCTCCCCTCTTCATTCTCCTTCTCCTCCCTCCCTTCATCCTCCTCCCCTCATCCTCCTCCTCCCTCCCCTCATCCTCCTTTCCTCCCCTCCTCCTCCCCTCATCTTCCTCCTCCCTCCCTCCTCTCATCCTCCTCCCTCCCCTAATCCTCCTCCTCCTCCTCCTCTCAACCTCCTCTCATCCTCCCTTCTTCCTCCTCCTCTTATCCTCCTCATCCTCTTATCCTCCTCATCCTCTCCTCCTCCCTCCCCTCCTCCTCCCTCCTCCTCCTCCTCCTCCTCCCTCCTCTCATCCTCCTCCTCCTCTCCTCCTCCTCCTCCCCTCTTCATCCTCCTTCTCCTCCCTCCCTTCATCCTCCTCCCCTCATCCTCTTCCTCCCTCCCCTCATTCTCCTCCTCCTCCTTTCCTCCCCTCATCCTCTTCCTCACCCTTATCTTCCTCCTCCCTCCCCTCATCCTCCTCCCTCCCCTCATCCTCCTCCTCCTCTCATCCTCCCTTCTCCTCCTCTCATCCTCCTCATCCTCTCATCCTCACTCCTCTTCCTCTCCTCCTCCTCCCTTCCTCGGCTCATCCCCTTCTCGCTCCCCTGTGTCTCCCCCCCCTCCCTCCCTTGTGTCTGCCCCTTCTTCCCCTGTGTCTCCCCCGCCCTCCCCTGTGCCTCTTCCGACCCCTGTGTCTCTTCCCTCCCCTCTCCCTCCTCTGTGTCTGTTTCCCCCCTCTCCCTCCCCTGTGTCTGTTGCCCCCCTCTCCCTCTCCTGTGTCTCTTCCCCCTCTCCCTCCCCTGTGTCTCTTCCCCCTCTCCCTACCCTGTGTCTCCTCCCCCCTCTCCCTCCCCTGTCTCCGCCCCCTCCCTACCCTATGTCTCTTCCCCGTCTTCTCCCCTGTGTCTCTTCTCCCTCTCCCTTCCAATGTGTCTTTTCTCTACCCTCTACTCCCTCTGTGTCTGTTTGCCCTACTCTCCCTCTCCTGTGACTCTTCCCCCCTCTCCTATGTCTCTTCCCCCCTCCTGTGGCTCTTCCCTCCCACCCCTGTGTCTCTTCCCCCCTCTCCTGTGTCTCTCCCTCCTGTGTCTATTCCCCGCCTCCCCTGTGTCTCTTCCCCCTCCCCTGTGTCTCTTTACCCTGTCCCCTATTTCTCTTCCCCATGTCTGTTTCAATCCCTGTTTCCCCTTTTCATCCTCCTCCCTCCCTCCCCTCTTCATCCTCCTCCTCATACTACCATCTTCATCCTCCTCCTCCCCTCTTCATTCTACTTCTCCTCCCTCCCTTCATCCTCCTACCCTCATCCTCCTCCTCCCTCGCCTCATCCTCCTTTCCTCCCCTCCTCCTCCCCTCATCTTCCTCCTCCCTCCCTCCTCTCATCCTCCTCCCTCCCCTAATCCTCCTCCTCCTCTCAACCTCCTCTCATCCTCCCTTCTTCCTCCTCCTCTTACCCTCCTCATCCTCTTATCCTCCTCATCCTCTCCTCCTCCCTCCCTCCCCTCCTCCTCCCTCCTCCTCCTCCTCCTCCGTCCTCTCATCCTCCTCCTCCTCTCCTCCTCCTCCTCCCTCCTCCTCCCTCTCTCCCCCTCCTCTCATCCTCCTCCTCCCTCCTCCTCTCATCCTCCTCCTCCTCTCATCCTCCTCCTCCCTCCCTCCCCTCATCCTCCCTCCCTCCTCCTCCTTTCTTCCCACCCTCCCCTCATCCTCCTCCTCCCATCCTCCTTTTCCCTCCCTCCCACCCTCCCGTATCCTCTTCCTCCCTCCCGTATCCTCTTCCTCCCTCCCCTCCTCCTCCTCCTCCCTCCTCTCAGCCTCCTCCTCCTCTCAGCCTCCTCTCATCCTACTCCTCACTCCCTCCCTCCCCTTATCCTCCTCCTCCTTATCCTCTCATCCTCCTCATCCTCTCATCCTCCTCCTCCCTCCTCCTCCTTCCTCTTCCTCCTCCTCCTTATCCTCTCATCCTCCTCATCCTCTCATCCTCCTCCTCCCTCCTCCTCCTTCCTCTTCCTCCTCCTCCCTTCCTCCTCTCCTCCTCCTCTACTCCTCCCTCCCCTCCTCTCCCCTAATCCTCCCTCCTCTCATCCTCCCTCCTCCTTCCTTCCCCTCATCCTCCTCCTCCCTCTCTCCCCCTCCTCTCATTCTCCTCCTCTCATCCTCCTCCTCTCATCCTCCTCCTTCTCCCTTCTCCTCCTCTCATCCTCTTCTAATCCTCCTCCTCCCTCCCCTCCTCCTCCCCTAATCCTCCCTCCTCTCATCCTCCCTCCTACTCCTCCTCTTATCCTCCCTCCTCTCATCCTCCTCCTCCTTCCTTCCCCTCATCCTCCTCCTCCCTCTCTCCCCCTCCTCTCATCCTCCTATTCGCTCCTCCTCTCATCCTTCTCCTCCCTCCCTCTTCCTCCTTCCTTCCCACCCTCCCCTCACCCTCTCTCCTCTCATCTTCCTCCTCCCTCCCTTCCACCTTCCTGTATCCTCTTCCTCCCTCCCCTCCTCCTCCTCCACCCTCGCTTCTCCTCCTCCTTCCTCCTAAAATCCTCCTCCTCCTCTCAGCCTCCTCTCAACCTCCTCCTCCCTCTTCCTCCCTCCTCGCTCCCTCCCTCCCCTCATCCTCCTACTCCCTTCCTCCTCCTCCTCTCATCCTCCTCCTCCTCTCATCCTCCCTCTTCCTCCTCCTCTCATCCTCCTCCTCCTCTCCTCATCCCTCCCTCCCCTCCTCCTCTCATCCTCCCTCCCCTCATCCTCCCTCCTCCTCCTCTTATTCTCCCTTCTCTCATCCTCCTCTCCCTCCTCCTCTCTCCTCCTCTCATCCTCCTCCTCCTTCCTTCCCCTCACCCTCTTTCTCTCTCCTCCTCTTCTCATCCTCCTCCTCCCTCCCTCCCCTCATCCTCCTCCTCTCATCCTCCTCCTCCCTCCCGTATCCTCTTCCTCCCTCATCTCATCCTCCTCCTCCTCCCTTCCCTCCTCCTCCCTCGCTCATCCTCTTCCTCCCTCCTCTCATCCTCCTCCTCCCTCCTCTCTTCCTCCTCCTCCCTCCATCCTCCTCCCTCCCCTCATCCTTCTCCTCCCTCCCTCATCCTCCTCCTCCCTCCTCTCATCCTCCTCCTCCCTTCTCTCATCCTCCTCCTCCCCCCTCCCTCCTCCTCCTCTCATCATCCTCCTCGCTCATCCTCCTCTCATCCTCCTAATCCCACCCTCCCCTCATCCTCCACCTCCCTCTCTTATCCTCCTCCTCCCTTCCCTCATACTCCTCCTCCCTCTCTCATCCTCATCCTCCCTCCTCTCATCCTCCTCCCCCCACCCTCCCCTTATCCTCCTTCTCCATCCCTCATCCACTCAGCCTCCTCTCATCCTCCTCCTCCCTCTTCCTCCTCCCTTCCTCCTCCTCTTCTTATCCTCCTAACCCCCTCCTCCCTCGCTCATCCTCCTCCTCCCTCCTCTCATCCTCCTCCTCCTCTCAGCCCCCTCCTCCTCTCAGCCTCCTCTCATCCTCCTCCTTCTCTACTCCTCCTCCTCCCTCCCTCCCTCTCCTCCCTCCTCTCATTCTCCTCCTCCCTCCTCCTTCCCTCATCCTCCTGCACCCTTCCTCCCTCCTCCTCTCCTCCTCTCCTCCTCTCATCCACCTTCTCCTCTCATCCTCCTCCTCGCTCATCCTCCTCTCATCCTCCTCTCATCCTCCTCCTCTCTCTTACTCCTCCTCCCTTCCGCCTCCTCCTCTCCTCCTCCTCCTCCCTCCTCTCATCCTCCTCCTCCTCTCAGCCTCCTCTCATCCTCCTCCTCCCTCTACCTCCTCTCTTCCGCCTCCTCTTCTTATCCTTCCTTCTCCTCTGTCCTCCTCTCATCCTCCTCCTCCACCCCGCCCCTCTTCCTCATCTTCCCGTCATCCTCCTCCTCCTCCCTCCCCTCATTTTCATCCTCTCATCCTCCTCCTCCCTCCTCTCATCCTCCTCCTCTCAGCCTCCTCTCCTTCCTCTTCCTCCTCCTCCCTTCTCATTTCTCCTGCCTCTCCTTTCTCTTCCTCATCCTCCTCCTCCCTCCTCTTATCCTCCGTCTCCCTCCCTCCCCTCATCCTCCTCCTCCCTTCCCTCATCATCCTCCTCCCTTCTACCTCCTCCTCTCATTCTCCTCCTCCTCTCATCCTCCTCTCATTCTCCTCCTCCTCCTCTCAGTCTCCTCTCATCCTCCTCCTCCTCTCATCCTCCTCCTCGCTGATCCTCCTCTCATCCTCCTCCTCCCACCCTCCTGTCATCCTCCCTCTCTTATCCTCCTCCTCCCTCCTCTCATCCTCCTCCTCCTCTCATCTTCCTCCTCCCTCCCATCCTCCTCCTCCCTCCCTCATCCTCCTCCTCCCTCCCCCTCCTCTCAGCCTCCTCTCATCCTCCTCCTCACTCTTCCTCCTCCTCCCTTCCACCTCCTCCTCTCATCCTCCTCCTCCCTCCTCCTCCTCCTCTCAGCCTCCTCTCAGCCTCCTCCTCCTCTCAGTCTCTTCTCAGCCTCCTCTTATCCTCCTCCTCACTCTTCCTCCTCCTCCCTTCCACCCCCTCCCTCCTCCTCCTCCTCTCAGCCTCCTCTCATCCTCCTCCTCCCTCTACCTCCTCCCTTCCGCCTCCTCTTCTTATCCTCCTCCTTCCTCCGCCTCTACCTCCTCTCATCCTCCTCCTCCTTCATCCTCCTCCTCACTCCCCCTCCTCCCTCCCCTCATCCTCCTCCTCCCTCTCTCATCCTCCTCCTCCTCTCATCCTCCTCCTCCCTGCCCTCCTCCTCCTCCCTCCCTCCTCCTCCCTCTTACTCCTCCTCCCTTCCGCCTCCTCCTCTCATCCTCCTCCCTCCCCTCATCCTCCTCCTCCCTCCCCTCATCCTCCTCCTCCCTCCCCTCATCCTCCTCCTCCCTCACTCATCCTCCTCCTCCCTCCTCTCATCCTCCTGCTCCCTCCCTCCATCCTCCTCCCTCCCCTCATCCTCCTCCTCTTTCCTCTTATCCTCCTCCTCCCTCCTCTTATCCGCCTCCTCCATCTCCTCCTCCTCCCTCCCCTCATCCTCCACCTCCCTCCCCTCATCCTCCTCCTCCCTCCCTCCTCCTCCCTCCTCCTCTCAGCCTCCTCTCATCATCCTCCTCCCTCTTCCTCCTCCTCTTCCTCTCATCCTACTCCTCCCTCCTCTCATCCTCCTCCTCCCTCTACCTCCTCCCTTTCTCCTCCTCTTCTTATCCTCCTACCCCCCTCCTCCCTCACTCATCCTCCACCTCCCTCCTCTCATCCTCCTCCTCCCTCCCTCCATCCTCCTCCCTCCCCTCATCCTCCTCCTCTTTCCTCTTATCCTCCTCCTCCCTCCTCTTATCCTCCTCCTCCTCTCAGTCTCTTCTCATCCTCCTCCCCTCATCCTCCTGCTCCCTCCTCCTCCTCCTCTCCTCCTCCTCCTCTTATCCTCCTCCTCGCTCATCCTCCTCCTCCCACCCTCCCCTCATCCTCCTCCTCCCTCCATCCTCCTCCTCTCATCCTCCTCCTCCCTGCCCTCCTCCTCCTTCTCGCTCCCTTCTCCTCCTCCTCCTCCCTTCTCCTCCTCCTCTCAGCCTCCTCTCATCCTCCTCCTCTCTCTTACTCCTCCTCCCTTCTGCCTCCTCCTCTCCTCCTCCTCCTCCCTCCTCTCATCCTCCTTCTCCTCTCAGCCTCCTCTCATCCTCCTCCTCCCTCTACCTCCTCTCTTCCGCCTCCTCTTCTTATCCTTCCTTCTCCTCTGTCCTCCTCTCATCCTCCTCCTCCATCCCTCCCCTCTTCCTCATCTTCCCGTCATCCTCCTCCTCCTCCCTCCCCTCATTTTCATCCTCTCATCCTCCTCCTCCCTCCTCTCATCCTCCTCCTCTCAGCCTCCTCTCCTTCCTCTTCCTCCTCCTCCCTTCTCATTTCTCCTGCCTCTCCTTTCTCTTCCTCATCCTCCTCCTCCCTCCTCTCATCCTCCGTCTCCCTCCCTCCCCTCATCCTCCTCCTCCCTTCCCTCATCATCCTCCTCCCTTCTACCTCCTCCTCTCATCCTCCTCTCATTCTCCTCCTCCTCTCATCCTCCTCTCATTCTCCTCCTCCTCCTCTCAGTCTCCTCTCATCCTCCTCCTCCCTCTACCTCCTCCCTTTCTCCTCCTCTTCTTATCCTCCTACCCCCCTCCTCCCTCACTCATCCTCCTCCTCCCTCATCTCATCCTCCTGTTCCTCTCATCCTCCTGCTCCTCCTCCTCCTTCATCCTCCTCCTCCTCTACTCCTCCTCCTCCCTCCCTCCCCCTCCTCCCTCCTCTCATCCTCCTCCTCCCTCCTCCTCCTTCACTCTCCCTCCCTCCTCCTCCTCTCATCCTCCTCCTCGCTCATCCTCCTCTCATCCTCCTCCTCCCACCCTCCCCTCATCCTCCTCCTCCCTCTCTCATCCTCCTCCTCCCTCCTCTCATCCTCCTCCTCCCTCCCTCCATCCTCCTCCCTCCCCTCATCCTCCTCCTCTTTCCTCTTATCCTCCTCCTCCCTCCTCTTATCCTCCTCCTCCTCTCAGTCTCTTCTCATCCTCCTCCCTCATCCTCCTGCTCCCTCCCTCCTCCTCCTCCTCTCCTCCTCCTCCTCTTATCCTCCTCCTCGCTCATCCTCCTCCTCCCACCCTCCCCTCATCCTCCTCCTCCCTCCATCCTCCTCCTCTCATCCTCCTCCTCCCTGCCCTCCTCCTCCTTCTCGCTCCCTTCTCCTCCTCCTCCTCCCTTCTCCTCCTCCTCTCAGCCTCCTCTCATCCTCCTCCTCTCTCTTACTCCTCCTCCCTTCCGCCTCCTCCTCTCCTCCTCCTCCTCACTCCTCTCATCCTCCTCCTCCTCTCAGCCTCCTCTCATCCTCCTCCTCCTCCTCTCATCCTCCTCCTCCTCCCATCCTCCCCTCATCCTCCTCCCTCTCTCATCCTCCACCTCCATCCTCTCATCCTCCTCCTCCTCCATCCTCCTCCCTCCTCCTCCTCTCATCCTCCTCCTCCCTGCCCTCATCCTCCTCCCTCCCTCCCTCATCCTCCTACTCCCTCCTGCTCCTCCTCTCAGCCTCCTCTCATCCTCCTCCTCCCTCATCCTCCCTCCTCTCATCCTCCTCCTCCTCTTAGCCTCCTCTTATCCTCCTCCTCCCTCTACCTCCTCCCTTCCGCCTCCTCTTATCCTCCTCCTCCCTCCTCCTCTCATCCTTCTCCTCCGACCCTCCCCTCTTCCTCATCTTCCCTTCATCCTCCTCCTCTCATCCTCCTCCTCCTTCTTACTCCTCCTCCCTTCCGCCTCCTCCTCTCATCCTCCTCCCTCCCTCCCTCATCCTCCTCCTCCCTCCTCCTCTCAGCCTACTCTCATCCTCCTCCTCCCTCATCCTCCTCCTCCTCCCTCCTCTCATCCTCCTCCTCCTCTTCTCATCCTCCTCTCATCCTCCTCCTCCCTCTACCTCCTCCCTTCCGCCTCTTCTTATCCTCCTCCTCCCTCCTCCTCTCATCCTCCTCCTCCGTCCATCCCCTCTTCCTCATCTTCCCTTCCTCCTCTTCTTCCTCCCTCCCCTCATTTTCCTCCTCCTCTCAGCCTCCTCTTCTTCCTCTTCCTCCTCCTCCCTTCTCATCTCTCCTTCCTCTCCTTCCTCTTCCTTATCCTCCTCCTCCCTCCTCTCATCCTCCTTCTCCCTCCCTCCCCTCCTTCTCCTCCTCCCTGCCCTCATCATCCTCCTCCCTTCTACCTCCTTCACTCATCCTCCTCTCATCCTCCTCCTCCTCTCAGTCTCCTCTCATCCTCCTCCTTCCACCCTCCCGTCATCCTCCTCCTCCCTCTCTCTCATCCTCCTCCTCCCTCCCCTCATCATCCTCCTCCCTTCTACCTCCTCCTCTCATCCTCCTCTTATCCTCCTCCTCCTCTCAGTCTCCTCTCATCCTCCTCCTTCCACCCTCCCGTCATCCTCCTCCTCCCTCTCTCATCCTCCTCCTCCCTCCTCTCAACCTCCTCCTCCCTCCTCCTCCTCCTCTCATCTTCTTCCTCCTCCCTCCCATCCTCCTCCTCTCATCCTCCCTCTTCCTCCTCCTCCCTTCCACCTCCTCCTCCTATACTCCTCCTTCCTCCTCCTCCTCTTCCTCTTCTCATCCTCCTTCTCTTCTCATCCTCCTTCTCCTCTCATCTTCCTCCTCCCTCCCATCCTCCTCCTCCTCCATCCCTCCTCCTCCTCCTCCTCTCATCCTCCTCCTCACTCTTCCTCCTCCTCCCTTCCACCTCCTCCTCTCATCCTCCTCCTCCCTCTACCTCCTCCCTTCCTCCTCCTCCTCTCATCCTCCTCCTCCTTCATTCTCCTCCTCCCCTTCTCCTCCCTCCCTCCCCCTCCTCTCATCCTCCTCCTCCTCCCCTCATCCTCCTGCTACCTCCCTCCTCCTCCTCCTCCCTCTCACTCTTCCTCCTCCTCCCTTCCACCTCCTCCTCTCATCCTCCTCCACCCTCCTCCTCCTCTCAGCCTCCTCTCATCCTCCTCCTCCCTCTACCTCCTCCCTTCCGCCTCCTCCTCTCATCCTCCTCCGCCTTCATCCTCCTCCTCCCCCCCTCCCCCTCCTCTCATCCTCCTCCTCCTCCCCTCATCCTCCTGCTCCCTCCCTCCCTTATCCTCCTCTCATCCTCCTCCTTGCTCATCCTCCTCTCATCCTCCTCCTCCCGCCCTCCCCTCATCCTCCTCCTCCCTCCTCTCATCCTCCTCCTCCCTCCTCTCATCCTCCTCCTCCCTCCTCTCATCCTCCCTCCTCCTCCCTCCCCTCATCCTCCTCCTCCCTCCCTCGTCCTCCTCCTCCCTCCTCTTATCCTCCTCCTCCTCTCAGTCTCCGCTCATCCTTCTCCTCCCCTCATCCTCCTGCTCCCTCCCTCCTCCTCCTCTCATCCTCCTCCTATCATCCTCCTCCCTCTCTCATCCTCCACCTCTCTCATCCTCCTCCTCCCTCAATCCTCCTCCCTCCTCCTCCTCTCCTCCTCCTCCTCCCTGCCCTCCTCCTCCTCCCTCCCTCATCCTCCTCCTCCCTCATCCTCCTCCTCTCAGCCTCCTCTTATCCTCCTACTCCCTCCCTCCTCCTCCTCTCATCCTCCTCCTTACTGATCCTCCCCTTCTCCTCCTCCTCCCTCCCTCATCCTCCTCCTCCATCCGCCTCCTCTCATCCGCCTCCTCCCTCTTCCTCCTCCTCCCTTCCACCTCCTCCTCTCATCCTTTTCCTCACTCCTCTCATCCTCCTCCTCTCAGCCTCCTCTCATCGTCCTCCTCCCTCTACCTCCTCCCTTCCGCCTCCTCTTCTTATCCTCCTTCCTCCTCCTCCTCTCATCCTCCTCCTCCTTCACCCTCCTCCTCCCTCCTCTCATCCTCCTCCTCCTCCCCTCATCCTCCTGCTCCCTCCCTCCTCCTCCCTCCTCTCATCCTCCTCCTCCCTGCCCTCATCCTCCTCCCTCCCTCATCCTCCTCCCTCCCTCATCCTCCTCCTCCTCTCAGCCTCCTCTCATCCTCCTCCTCCTCTCAGCCTCCTCTCATCCTCCTCCTCCCTCTACCTCCTCCCTTCTGCCTCCTCTTCTTATCCTCCTTCCTCCTCCTCCTCCTCCTCTCATCCTCCTCCTCCTTCACCCTCCTCCTCCCTCCTCTCATCCTCCTCCTCCTCCCCTCATCCTCCTGCTCCCTCCCTCCTCCTCCCTCCTCTCATCCTCCTCCTCCCTGCCCTCATCCTCCTCCCTCCCTCATCCTCCTCCCTCCCTCCTCCTCCTCCTCTCATCCTCCTCCTCCTCCTCCCTCCTCCTCTCATCCTCCATCCCTCCCCTCTTCCTCATCTTCCCTTCATCCTCCTCTTCCTCCCTCCCTTCATTTTCCTTCTCTCCTCCTCCTCCTCCTCCTCCCTCCTCCTCTCAGGCTCCTCTCCTTCCTCTTCCTCCTCCTCCCATCTGCCTCCTCCTCTCATCCTCCTCCCTCCTTTCATCCTCCTTCTCCCTCCCTCCCCTCATCCTCCTCCTGCCACCCTCCCCTCCTCCTCCTCCTCCCTTCTACCTCCTCCTCCCTCCCCTCATCCTCCTCCTCTCATCCTCCTTCTCCTCTCATCCTCCTCCTCCTCTCCACCTCCCTCCCTCATCCTTCTGCTCCCTCCCTCCACCTCCTCCTCCTCTCATCCTCCTCCCTCCCTCATCCTCCTCCTCCTCGCTCATCCTCCTCCTCCCTCCTCCTCCTTCTCCCTCCCCTCATCCTCCCTTCTACCTCCTCCTCTCATCCTCCTCCCTCCTCTAATCCTCCTCCCTCCCCTCATCCTCTCATCCACCTCCTCTCAGCCTCCTCCCTTCCTCCTCTCATCCTCCCCCTCCCTCCTCCTCCTCCTCCTCCTCTCATCCTCCCCCTCCCTCCTCCTCCTCCTCTCATCCTCCTCCTCTCATCCTCCTCCTCTCATCCTCCTCCTCTCATCCTCCTCCTCTCATCCTCCTCCTTTCTCACCGCCCTCCTCCTCCTCCTCCCCTCACCCTCCTTCTCACCTCATCCTCCTCCCTCCCCTTATCCTCCCTCCTCCTCTCCTCCTCCCTCCCCTCATCCGCGTCCCCTCATCCTCCTCCTCTCATCCTCCTCCTCTCATCCTCCTCCTCCGCTCATCCTTCTCCTCCCTCCCCACATCCTACCTCCTCCTCCTCTCATCCTCCTTTCTCTTCCTCTCATCCTCCTCCTTCTCTCATACTCCTCTTTCCTCCTCTCATCCTCCTCCCTCCCTCCTCCTCTCCTCCTCCCTCCCCTCATCCTCCTCTTCCTTTTCTCCTTCTCCAATTACCACCACCCCTTCACTTACCTTTATCAGCTGCTCCTGCTGCTGTCCTTCTCATCTTCCTGCTGTTGGAACACCGGCATATGCTAATGACGTGACGCACAAGTGACGTCACGTCATTAGCATATGCCGGGTCCCGACACAGCCGAAAGATGCCATGGAGAGCAGCTGATGAAGGTAAGTGAGGGGGGGGGGACGGGGGGAGGTAATTGGAGAGGGGGAATGGGAGGAGAAGGGAGGATGAGAGGGAGGAGGAGGATGAAGGGAAGGAGGGTAATGCAAGGCCTGGGGGGCTCCTTCAGCGCTCATTGCCTGGCAGCAACCGTGGTACGCCCGCAATGCTGAGAACTATATATGTTATATACTGTGCGTTTTTCTTGATTTAGCCCCAAAAGTCAGTTCATCCATTGCCTTGCTCACTGAGCCTTTGAAAAATCATATAAATTATCGCATAATTCATATGTTATGAATTATGCACATACACATACACACAAACTGCACATAGAAAGTATACTATTTTTGACATACCTTAATATAGGATCTAGTCCAGGGGTGTCCAAACTTGGTCCTGGAGGGCAGCACCCAAGCCTGGATTTGAGGATTTCCTTTCTGTGTACAGGTGAGTCAATCAGGATGACTGAAGAAGCAATAGTCTCACCTGCTTGCAGCAAGGATAGGTGAATGCTGTATACCCCTCCCATATTCCTGTCACAGTCTATGTTCTCTTAAGGTGGATTACTAGAGTTACCATAATATATATCAACAAAGTTAAAGAAGCACAAAAAGTGTTATAGGGAGACCTGGGGGGTTTGGGGGGCCCCTGGTATCCAATTGTCCCACAGGAATCAAAGGGCATTGAATATAGTAATGCATACTGCTGACCCTGCAATGCCTAATAAATCCCCATTTGTGTATCACTTTGGTGAAGCCTTGTTAAAAATTACATCAGAAATAAAGAAGAGGATAGTATAAGTATTACAGGGGCAGCAATGTGCATTGTTGTATTAGATGTATTAGTTTCATAAATGTAAAATTGCCATAGCACAACTATGCGAACATTGCAGTCCCTGTGATAGCTTAGTAAATAACCTCCAAATATATTATTGTAACATATTTTGCTGAGTGTTTATTTTGATACAAATTAAACAATAAAATTGATTTAGACCATATAAAGAATTTGGACCTTTCCTGTTTTATGCTACCGCGCGCACGTTCACGGCACTGGAAGCCTCCTGTTGCCGGGTGGCTCACGTCCCAATGTACTCCCTAAGCCCCTACATACCTTGCCGGCCCTAATACAAACCCCCTACAGCAGTTAGCAGGCCTAACCCTAAACCTAACCCCCTACACCCCTTGCCGGCCCTAAACCTAACCTCCTAACCCTAAACCCCTAACCCCCTACACCGCATGGCAGCCCTAACCTCCTAACCCTCTTAGCTTAACCCTAACCCACTAAAACTAAGTCCCTAAGCCCCTAACCCTAACCCCCTACCCCCCTTTCGGACCCTAACTGTAACCCTGTAAACCTAACCTGAAATCCCCTAACCACTTACCGGCCACAAGGATACCGCATGTGTGCGTGCACATAACAGATGCACGTGCACATGTGGTGGCGTAAAACAGGAAGGCACCAAGAATTTACAACCTCCTGTATATATCTCTGCAAATAGCATGTGTGTGAAAATAAAAAGTGCAATATGTATATATTGTGATTTCAATATCACTATCATTGGTTAGCAATGCTAATCAACTAATGATACCTCGCCAGGCACATCTGCCCCCACTGAGAATGTTTGACCCCAAATACATTGTATATCCCTTATTTAAGTGGAGGGTCCCCTTATACATTGTGTATATCAATCCCCCCCCCCCCCCTTATGTCAGCATATCCTCCTTATATTAGTGCAAGCACCTCCTAATAGCGTGAATCCCCTTATATCTGTGAAGAGAGCTAATAGCCTGTACCCCTCTTATATTAGTGCAGGGACCCCATAATAATAGTCTGCTTCTATATCATTGTTGAAAAGGTAACTGCAGTAATCCACCTTAAGTGGGAGGGCTCTCCAGCACTTGAACATCGGGACTCCTGATGTGCTTGTGAAACAGACTAGGTCCCTCATTCAATTGCAATTTGGCCAATTGAATAAGGCTCTAAATAAGCACATAACATTTTTTTTAAAGAAGTTTTTAGTTAGTAAGCATCTATCCAAAAGCAAGGTTTTCACTAACTAAAAACTTCTCTAAAAAAAATATGCTATGTGCTTATTTGGAGCCCTATTCAATTGGCCAAATCGCAATTGAATGTCCTATGTCCTTGATATATCCTGAAAAAATACTAGACTGAGAGAACAGTTTTCTTTTTAACTAAAATCTTAATAAAGTGCTTTGCAACAAAATATAGAAGTGTGGCTCTATTTTAAAATGTATGAAAGGTTTATGGTTCCTATTTTTTTCACATATATTTTCCAGGAAACATTATTATTGAACAGGTTATTCTTACAGGAAAACAGGAAAAAATGGTTATACATACAGATATAAATGTACTATTATTTGTGCTGAATTTTTAAGAAAATGAGCTGCTCCTGAATACCAACCAGCGAAATGAAAGTGCTAATTAGAAACACAGTCTGCTTGTGTGCTTGGAACAATGACCCTCAACAGGGGCGGAGCTACCAGTGGTGCAATTCACCAAGGCCCTCCTTTGAAGGGGGCCCAGCTATGGAAAGGGGTCTTGGGGGCTTGCAGCTATGAGAAAGGGTCATGGGGATGGGCACTGAGTAAGTTGGTACCAAGGTGTGGGGCCCAGAGCAAAAAAATGACAGCTCCCCTTTGGTGTAGGGCCCCCGAAGGGCAGCAAACTAACATATTGAGCAGCATTAGGTTTAAAAAGAATTTCTCAGGAATTATTTACTGTAGAGTATAATGTAGTACAATGTATAACCAGTTTTCCATGCTCATTAAGATGTAACCAACTTCCTGTTGGGCTGACAATATCCCTTTAATATGTAAAAAACAGACCAAATGCATTGGCTGAGCTTCCCTAACATGTAAGATGGTGTAGAGGTCTAATTTTAAGGTACCACTGCAGTGATCAGGTAAGTTGCCCCCAGTAAAGTTCCTTTGCGAGCTCACTAAGCTGAAAGCAATCTATTCAAAATCATCTCACCAGGACATGTGCTTTGATATTATTGAATATTAGTCCTGTATACCCTTTCATATACAATGGAACAGAATAAGACTTAAGTAATGGCCTAACTTAATTGGTTATCCATTTACCTTTACAAACTAACTTACTTAGAAATAATATTGATTGGAGGAAAATTGATTTTATCTGGAGGTAGCTTGTTGTCCCACCAGAACATCAAGCTACCCCCAGTTATTGGACTTTCTTTGGAAGTTTCCTATAGTTAGGAGATCAAGTTTTTCATATGTTAGGATTTATTCTGTGAGGGGTATTTCATAAGGTTTTCAGGATTGATCTGTTTTGTGCTGATTTAGTGGAATTTGTCCATTTGCATCAATGTACTAGCTCAGTCATGAATGTCTACACAGCAACTCTAGGACAGAAACACACTTCTTCAGTGGTAAATGAAGACCACACTTTGAAAAATCTGAATGCAACAGCCCCGACTTGCTGTAATTTAAATTTATGTCCCATTGTTGTGTATGAAAAGTGTTCAGAGACCCAAATTGAAAACAACTTTGTTGTTGAGGTTGAGGACCATTATGTTGGCTGACAATGATTCTCTCTTTACACCTAAAAGCTCTTTTGGAAGGCTGGCTTGAGTTGTTCCTGTGCTTGACGGGGGCTTGCTGGAAGCTCTTTCAAGATCAATATAGCATTTGACTTTGTCAACACATCTCCATTTAAAAATGATCTTATTAATCCTCCTGATTTTATTGAACAATTTAAAACTGTCTTCATTTTTAACCAAGGCTCCATTTAAAATCTGTCAGTTTTTAATGAAAAATCATTACATAAAATAACAACGTGGGACCCATTTTGTGTTATCAAAGAATCCACAACAAACGTACTTCAAAATGTTTCTCATGTCGATGCTGAAATTTGATTTTGTTGTACTAAGCATGGGTTGTGGGTTACCATATGACACATTTTGGAGATTCATCAATACACCTGGAGAGAGGTTCCATGACTTAAAGGATATTGATGACCTTCCCAACAATAGTCCAATAATAGCCACAGCCTCTGAGAAAGCCATATTGTGGGCAAAACGGTCATCAGGCTGGCTATTTTTTAGCATTTAGGAACCTGTTTTCACATATCATACTAGAGAACTTGTGAGGCTCCCAATAGGGCATTGGATAATTTTCTTTTTATGCTACTACTTATGAGTTGATCTGTTTGTAATGTAAAATAGGGTTCATTATTGTTTTAGTGGTCTCATCATTAATTATCACAATAAATTAATGGGCTATTGTGATGAAGGTCCGCAATATCCTTTAAGAATATGTGACTCTATTTCTTCTATCTATTGCAGGGCTCTTGGCCAGATTTGGGGTATCTCTAAGAGAGCCTTCCAGGAAGGATGACCCACCGAGGTCAAAGGCCTAACCTTCCCCACTATCCCTGTTTATTCGATTATATATGTTTAATTTGATTTATGTCGTTTGGAAAGAAGGATGTGGACTAATTTTTTTAAAGACGGTGTGGAATCACATATTATAAATTGTCTAACTACGATTTGTCGTCACGCTGCGTTGCACATTGCGTACGACTTAGCGATGAGCGCCGCAGGAGCTCATCGCCCGGTGAGCCTGGCGCAGCGAGCCATTAAACCGCTGTGTTGCGTAGTGCGTACGACTTAGCGATGAGCGCCGCAGGAGCTCATCGCCCGGCGAGCCTGGCGCAGCGAGGCGAGTCATTAAACCGCTGTGTGGCGTAGTGCGTACGACTTAGCGATGAGCGCCGCAGGCGCTCATCGCCCGGCGAGCCTGGCGCACCGAGGCGAGACATTAAACCGTACAGCGAGTCGAGCCGTTATGTTAAACCGTAGCATTTTGGCAATGAGCGCCACAGGCGCTCATTGCAGGCTAGCTTCACGTAGCGAGCCATTAAACCGTAGCACTTAGAAAAAAAATATGAGATGAAAAAAATTACGAGATAAGCGGCAGAACCAAAACAATAAAAAAAACACTAAATACACACTAAAAAATAAAATAAAGGTCACTTACAGCATGGGGAACCAGGCAGGACGTCTGGGAGTGAGTTGGAACTGCAATTTACATCGATTTAGCCGAGTTACAAAGATTGAAAATCGGCTAAGCGAGAAAAAAATGGCCGCCTAAAAAAATGAAAACGAGGCTATACTACTACGAACTGCGTAAAACACAGCCACAGACGTATGTGTTTGAAAAACAACGAGATAAAGGATGCGGATTAACCGCGCAATGAGTAAAAAGACAGTAGTGAGTACATTTTACGAAACGCAATTACAGATTTACGCATTAACACAGATTTAACGCCTTTGTCTCGCGCAACATCGGATTTCCCGCCTAAACCAATGCATTTGATGAAATATAAGTTGAAAGTTAGAAAAATAAAAAAAAAATTTACAAAAATTTGTATTTATTTTGAGGGGGAAAAAAAAGGGACAAATGTAGCGTCATGTTGTGTGGCAAACACATTTCACAACATTTAATTTTTATTGACCGTTTGACCATATTTACTGTTAAACCGTAGTACTTTAGCGGGCTTAGCGATGAGCGCCGCAGGCGATCATCGCCCGGCGAGCCTCGCACAGCGAGGCGAGCCGTTAAACCGTAGTACTTTGGCAATGAGCGCCGCAGAAAAAATGCCGGACGAACAAAACGAAAACGAGGCTACAGCACTATAACCAAGGAAAACACGTACCGATAATCCGCTAAGACGCATACCACACATTATCCGCCATTTTAGGATAATGCGGATGTACACAGCTACGTTAACTGTTTCGGCTCGCGCATGCACACTATTACACTGCACACGTTCATCATGCTTACACAGCACCTCCACACCACTAATGCTGCAGCAACATCAACACTGATTGCCAGCTCTTCAACACAATGCATAAAAATACGTAAATTCATTTATTAATTTGAATTCTATATTTCAGTAGTACACAGAAAACAACATTAGCTACCTTACAATTCCATATGTATATTAATAACTAAACAACTTTTAAAACATACACATCTCATTGCCGTCATTTTTTGACGGGCAATACGCTAGTTATTTAATAAAAGTTGACCATTTTTATGTACTCCTTACATTGTATGGATGATAGTTATCAAATTAGCAGATTGTTACCATTGAAAATGTAAAATTATGCTGATTTTCTTATCATTAGATCACTGGTAGAACAAAGCTGTAGAAATACAATTATTAACCCTGATGAGCAGTAGATGTAATTTGCAAAATCATTGTCAAGCGAAAAAAAAAAAAAAAAAGTTTCAGAAAAATTAGTTTATATACCCAATAAAAATAATTACTATTGTATGTATCATCTTGATATTTTGATGAATGGAAGTCCATCTGTCTAATATTCATCATTGAATGGATATTCTGGATGATCCCTCCACCTAAAAAAAAAAGTGACCAGTGATTAATAATATCAGATGATATGACGAATATAAATCTTTTAAATTATGCTTAAATTTGTATTTGTGATTGGATTACATGATCACTAAATGATGAAAGAAATATGTTGGGAAAACCTGAGTGTGCATAATTCAATATCAATTATGTTATGAAGCTTATTTCTGTAGAAATATTATGGCTCTACTGAAACCCAGAGCCAACCATAATAGTGCGAGAAGAGCATTTAATGTAAAGTTACTGCAGGACAGAGCTTGCATTTATCAATGTGAGCTGCCTCCTTCTGAGCATGTGTGGGGAATGGGATAGGTGTCATACTTGAAATGGTCCATTATTGTAACCACCCCCAACTCTCTCCCTCCTCCCTACTTACTCCCCCTCCCACTGTTCAGTAGACAAAACTATCCTAAGGCTTAAAGGAAGTACTCAAGCCAGACAATATGGCAGCTTTCTATATACAAGCAGAATGTTCAGACATAAAAATTTACTTTTAAAGTCTTTTTCTGGTCAGCTGATAATGTTGTTAGGTTGTTGCATACTTTATAAAAAAGTGAGGCTTCCCTAAACTACAGCGAGCCTTAAATTAAATAATATCTATATTTACTAACATTTAAATATATTGGATTTTAATGGACCAGCTTTAATAACCTTTAGATAGCAAAGATCAGTAAAAACAACTTTTTTTAATTTATTGTGACCACTATCTTGAAAATAGCCTGTTTTCCAGTCATCCTTAAAATAAAGCTTAGTGAATATGATGGAGTGTACCAAATACTTTCTGGAAGGCGCTCAGTGCAGCTTTGTCAAACTAAAATAGCAAATAATGAGGGGGGTCTCCTGTCTAAAGGTGAGGGAAAAACCACCTATTTTCAATGTAAGTTCTCATACTATTTAAAATTTTAAGATCACAATAAATGGCACAGTTATGCACTGATCCTTAATATTTTAAAATTGAAAAAGCTGGACCGTAGCCAGAAACATATAGCACTATGGCCTCCATTCCATTGGTCCAGTTAGCAGCGAGAAACAGCAGGAGCTATTTTTGAGTTAGCTATGGAGCCATTCTATGGTCAAAATAAACTAACTAGCACCAAGGTTGTTCTACCATTGCTCTGTAGCCCTAACACGTGCTCACTGCCTGTTTGCAGGAGACGCTGAGTCTGAAGTCCAATAGTCTCCATAAGAAAGCTGACCCATTACACTAGCCATAACATTCTCCCTTATCCTTATATCTATATAAACCCATTCCTATGGCAGGGGAGGGATTATGCTGGGATTTGTGACCCCTCTGTCTATGACCCGCTACTCCATATGAGACCGGGAATCCCTTGGATTACTCCTTCCCACACACTATGAGCAAAGAGATATTCTGAGACTCCCACTGCCTATGCAAATTATCCTTTGATTCCCCCTTCCACATGCTAACTCCTATAACCCTGGTGATCATCCATCTAAATAATGACCTTAGGTGTCAATATAGACCACGAGGCACGTAAAATGAATCTTTATACACAGGGTCAATATTGGACCCCTTAGGCATCTAAAATTAATCCCAGCACTATGGAAGTCCTTAACAGACTCCTGTCGCAACAAAAATTAACCCCTGTGCAACGGGGCTCCTCAATAGACCCTGTGGAACATAATATTAACCCCAGATTACAGATATTATCTTTCTGTGCACCAAGATCTCTGCAACATAATTAAAGTGTTAGCTTGTTGATAATGTCTGACATGAGGCATCTAGGCTTCTCAGAGGCACTTTTTGTGCCTCTATGAGTGGGTGAACGTGTGTGTTTGTGTCATTTAGTTGTATCTCACTCTTCATGAATCCAGTTGGTATTCATGGCAGAGATACTGGAGTGGGTTGCCAGCTCCTTCTCTAGTGGACCACAGCATACAGCTCCTGGTATTCCTAGGTGGTCTCCCATCAAAATAATGACCAGGCCCAACCTTGCATGGCTTCAGGGTGGTGTGTCCTCTTGGTTCCCCAACTGGAATCGAACCAGGTCGCAGTGGTGAAAGCACCAAATCCTAACCACTCGACCACCAGGGAACCCAGGGTGTAAGTACATGTAGCCTTTTTTAAACATCTCAGCACTTGTACGGACACACAAGTAACCCTATGAGTACTGGAATTTGCTTGCTGAAAAATATGATGGGACGGTACTCTTGGGTTACAAGATTATGTTCCTCACAAGCATTCAGAAGGCATTTATGGTAGATTTTCCTATGTTGTGTGAAGGGATTACTGGTAACTGATTAACGAGCAAACATGAAATGGAGGCCTATGTTATGAAAATGATTAAGTTCCATTAGATGTTGGTTATCTCATTATTATCAGGAGTAAAACATGTTTTATATTATAACAAAGCTTCTCTATCCTGTTCTTAACACAAGAGGAGCTGCTGCAGGTTGATTATTTCCCTATTCAAATAAATGAAACATTCTCCGTAACCTCAGCTAGCTCAACAAGCTGAAAGTACACAGAGGTGAATTTTTGCATAAGGTGAGCAAGAAAATGGGGGAGTGCTATTCAAATGACGGATACAGTTCTAATTGTTCAGAGAGCTGCATGAAGGAACATATTATAGACTAGCAACTTGCCCGTCAAAAATGACGGCAATAAAATGTTAAGCCTGGCAATGCTGTTTGCTACACAATGCGAGGCTTTGCCCTCGGCTCTCATCGTGAGCCCCATGATGAACGCCTTTGGCACTCATTGCGAGCCTATCCTTCCGTCTACTTTACTGGCCCTGCAATGAGCGGCAAAGTCAACCTGCCACTTTCATGCTTCACAATGAGCACTTTTGGCCCTCATCGTGAGCACCAGCATCTTTCATGCTTCGCAATGAGCATCCTCGGCACTCATCGTGAGCCCTTCCCCCGTTGTAATTTATGGGCCTTGCGATGAGCGCCTTTGGTGCTCATTGCGAGCCCTGCAATGAGCGCTCATTGCGAACCTCTCCCCACCCTCTGGTCCCTGTGTCTGTTTCCCCCCACCCCTTACATGTGTCTGTTTGCCCCCCGCCCCCTCTCCCTGGCCTGTGATTTTTGTCTTTCCTTATTTGCCTCCCCTGTGTCTCTGTTCCTCTGTCTCCCCTTTGTTTCTTTCCACTCTCTCCCCCTCTGTGTGTTTGTCCTCTGTGTCTCTGCTTAAGTTTTGCGCGGCTCGCGATGAGTGGCGTTGGTTGCATTTTCAAAGTCTTGTGGGCCTCGCGTTGATAGGCTAAGTGTTACTGGCTTCGGCCTCGTTTTGATCCTTTTTGAGAACATTTACGTTTTTTCAGCCATTTTTTTCCTCGCTTAGCCAATTTACTATCTCCGAAACATGGCAATTAAGCCTCAAATTAGCTTGCAACCTCAGGTTGTCAGGGTTTTTTTTGGTGGTGGAGGGGTTTGGCGGTCTTTTGAGTTACGGGCTTTAAACATTTTTGCACGTTAAATTCGTAATTTGTTTAAAGTGCTAGCGGCCATCGACATGAGCACCTTCTGTGCTCATGTCTAGGCTGTTTTAAAGTCTTGCGGGGCTTGTGATGCGCGCCTTTGGTAATTTTAAACAACTCTTGCGTGCCTCGCGTCCTGCGATGAGCACCTTTGGCGTTCATTGCAGCAAAGTGGTACGTACCTCGTGATGAGCGCCTATGGCCTTCGGCGCTCATTGCGCATGCGCAAGCCAGTAACATTTAACATTGCGTGACGACAACTCGCAATTACAACAACTATTATATGTGATTCAACAACAACTTTCATAATATTACTGAACAATGAATAATACACCACTCTGCCTTTCGAGATAAGGATAATGTAACTTAAACATTATATTGTGTTATATTATGGGTCAACTGTCCTTTATCTGGAAAGTCAATAAAAATACTTACATAGTGAATTTCGCATAGTGTAAGTTTTTATTGAGTGACTCAAGAGTTTTCATATCTTCTGGGTTCAACTGGAAATCAAAGACCTAGAAATAAAGACAATTGAGTCTGTTTAGGTCTGAACAATATAGAAGAGGACGTCATGACGGTTTTCTACCCAAGATCCTCTGCTGTGTCCCATTAATATGAGATATATGGGCGTCCCAGACATAGCAATTGTTGCTAAATAGCACTTATGTTAGCAACTGCACCTTAAAGAAAAATGTCAACTAAACACAATTTGGAATTATATGATAACGATCACTTAAAAGTTACAAAATATGTGTAAAAGTTTTAGCGCCTGCCTCTGATTCCTAGAAGGAAACTGTAAGTTAGGTGATATAAGCTGCTAAAGAAAATGGAGAAACTAACAGAACTGTCTCAGCTTATATTTAAGCTGCTGTTTTACGGGCTCTTGTAATTTTAACCGTTCAGAAATGAAACTTGAAATGGCAGCTTATGCTCTACACAAACATGGAGAAGTATCTGACAATCCATAACATTTACATAGATAATCCCCTCTAATGGTGTTCTTTTACATACAAACTTAAAGGACTTCTTTATTCAAGAATAAAAGACATTTGTTTGTGAACTATGTTATTTCCATGGCCAATTATATTGAGGATTGTCATTTAATAGAAACTCAGGATGGTTTAGTGGAATCCGTTATTTCACAGGAAGGGAAACGTATTAATATTTATAGCTCTATATTTTCTCAAGGATTACAGAGGTAAAGTGCAGGTTAATCCAGAAGCGTGATTTACCCTAGGACCTATATCTCTGCATATTTGGATAGATGCTATTCTATTTTTCAATACAGAAAGTCTATTTTAATAAGGAATTACATAAGTACGGTAAGTCTCCATGTGAACTTGCTGCTCTATTTCTCTAATCCATAGTTGTCGTTTAGTAATTTCTGACTCTCCATGACCACATGGACTGCAACATACCAGGACATCTTTTTATGTCCATGGTCATGCTGATCTGCTTGGTATTCATGACAGAGATACTGGAGTTGGTTGCCAGTTCCTTCTCCAGTGGGCCACAGCATACAGCTCCTGGTATTCCTAGGTGCTCTCCCATCCACACCCAACCTTGCTCGGCTTTAGGGTGGTGTGACCTCTTAGTTCATTGACTTTGAATCACAGTGGTGAAAGCACAGAATCCAAACCACTGGATCACCAAGGAACCCCCAAATCCATAGTAGGTTTAGAATATTGCTTGAACTTGCCTCTCTCTTTGTGTCAACAATTTACTCTATCTGCATAGCTAATGTGACTTAAAGGGCCACTTACTTCAACACAATTTGGTAAACAACACAGTAAAGATCTCCTAAACTCATGTTGAAGTACTTTTGGAAATATGTGCATTGTTTTATAAATTAAATCTGTGTTTCAGTGAGTCACTACCAACCCTCTTCTAGACCCACAGCTACAGCACCGTGTATGAGAAAAAAAAAAAAAAGAGTTAACCCTTGACCAATCCATCTGTGCAGAGCATGGCATGCTAGAATCACCTAAATAGGTCAGTTATGAGTTAAGTTTGGTGCATTTATGAGTGCATAGAAAAACTGCTATCATGCTATCAATCACTATCCTCACTGTGCGGCTTTGGCTGTCTGTTTTACTCATGCAGTAGTCAGTAGGCAGGATAGACTGTGTTTGTACACAGACTTCAGATTTTAGATTTTTTAGATGTTATTAGTGTAATAAAAAAACAAAACATTAGATTATTTTAACATACAATCTTGTGCTTGTTCACACCTTGATTTAAGAGACAGACAAACAGTTGCCTTATCTCTCTTACCCTGACTTATTTCTCACAGAGCTTTTCTAATTTTTGGAAAGTATAGATTAATTGTAATATCACCTATTAGCCTGCTAACAAATTTAGCTACAAAAGCTCAATATTCCTTTGTTTAAAAGCAAGGATTTCACAAATCACAAGTAAGTATCCTATCTATATATGTGCATTAATAAGGGTGAATATCTTAATTAATTTCATATGACGATATATAATGAATACTGTAACTATTAATGACAACAATGTATCAGATACAAACTTTTAAAGTTGCTGGTACCATTTAGAACCAGATGTGATAAACCTGTATTGCTAGACTTTTGTCTAAAGAAGGTAGATGGTTGTAATATACTATTCAGTACGGTATATCAATCCTGGGTTAATATGAAAAATAACAAAATTGATATCTAGTTAGGAAGCCTAACAATGTACAGTTCCCCTTATTTACCTTAAAGGGCCATTCACCACACTGCAATTGTTCAGCATGGTGTAAAAGAGCACAATATTGTTTATTTAAATTATTATTTTTTTTCAATACACTAATAACAGCTAAAAAACAATCTAAAATCTGCCAACTGACTGTTCCATGATTAATAATAGACAGCTAGGACCAGGTGGTGAGGACAGTGATTGATACCAGTTTTGCACATACCTGCTCTCAGGAATGCACCGAACAGTTAACCCATACCTGATCTATTTAGGTGATTCCAGCATTCCATGCTCTGCACAGATGCATTTGGTAAGGGTTAACTTTTTTCTTGCTCACTATACAGAGCTGTAGGTCTGGCAGAGGGCATGTCAGTGACTCATGTAAACACATATTTAATGTATTAATTTCTCAGTGAAAAATACACATATTTCAAAGATTCAAAAATATTTTAACAGCTTTAAGAGATCTTGTTTGTGATGTGTTCAAATTGTTCTGAATTATGTGACCCTTTAAGCTGAAATACAGAATCAAGGCTACATGGGAATGAGAGATAAATGGCCATATGGATACTTAGAGTTCATAGCTAAATGTGCTCCAGTTAATTCAGTGTTTTGGGTTTCTCTCTCTCTCTCTATTACGTTTCCCTTCAGCAATTTTATGATTTTAATCAACCGTTGTTCTTAAAATATGTATTAATAAAGATTTTGGAACTTTTTAGTTTTGCCTTCATGTAATCATTTTAAGATTGACTGTTTACACGTACTTACGCACTATAAGGGTTTTAAAATATTTAGCAGCCCCGACTTAATTAGTGTTCTGTCCCATAACGTTGCAAGAAGAGTGGCTCTTTTTTTCCTATTCTTGAATAAAAAAAAATATTATTAACACGCTACTCAGTGTTCAGGTCATTAAGTGTTTTGTGGGGAATTCTTCAATTAAAACTTCTCTTTCAGATCTCATTGGCTGTCAGAGGGTAAGCCCTCAAGAGCCATAAAAATTTTGAATAAGGTTTTGAGCTTTGACCAATGCGCTAGAAAGAGGGCATTATTTTGCTCCAAGGCCCAAATGTTTCAAACATGTACAGTGGTCCTTTAAGTTGCACTTTAATGGTGACTATACAGACCCTGCTCCCACTCTCCTGTTACCTGGAAGTTTTGTTTGATCCGGGTTGGATTATAGCTCTTTGCAAGAACAACAACACCTCTCTGAAGCAGATACCTCATGGCCACCTGAGCAGGGGTACGGACATACTTTTTAGCAATTGCGTTTAATACAGGGTCTTCAAGGAGGACAGGAGTATTTTGATCAATCCTGAAAGACAGCAGACAGGATGTGGTGAAGTTATTCATAACACAAAATATTCCCTAGAAAGTAAATTATTATGGAGAGTCAATAGGGATGGAGGGACTTAGACTGGTTCAAATGCATAAAAAATATTTAAAATATTTGGAATCACTAGAGCAAAGATTACAACAGAATACTAAATCAATTACTCTCTCATATGCATGCACATGCTTTCACACACTTATATACATTATTTTAGGAGTGCACTCTTTTACAATCCCTCACACTCATGCATATACACAAACACTCTCAGGTACTCTCACATATACATTCGTACACATTTGTACAATAACATACTCACTCTAATTCGTACAGACTCACATGCTGACTCAGACTAGTAAAGAGTTACACTTATTTGTACAAAGACATTTAAACACGCACATATGCTCCACCATCTGAAAAAACACTAATCACTAGCTAACGTTCAACCCACCATCCCAACGCTCTCTTTCTACATATAATAACCTCTTCCCACAGCAGGGAAGTGGTTATTCTAAATGAGAGGGGTTATGCCCCCCCCCCCCTACTCTCCTCTAATAAAAATTGTTCAGGGGTCTTCTATGATCCCTCTCCATTTAAAGGGAGACATCAAATCCCACCCCTTCTATAGCAGAACCCTCCATGGGAGTCTTTAAGAACCACCAATCCTTTCTCTGGTTGGCTGATCTATTAGCCAATCAGAAATAGGCAAGTTTATGAATATATTCTATTTTGACTTCCTAACAATCTAATAATCAAATTAGCAGGCAGTAGTCTTCTCTAACTGGTTAATATCGACCAGTCAGATTGAGAGAACTGCTACTCTTTCATAGTGATCGGCTGAAATTTGACAGCTATTTCAGCTAATCAAAATCTGTAAAAACTGTGCAGAAAGCTGGAGTGGGGCCAAAGTCCATTATTTGTCGAGGGGAGTTCATCATAGGAGGAGCTCCAATCTTAACTTATTTCAAAAAACTATTTTTATTTGGGGTGGAAGATCAATCAAGATTTCATTTACATGCATGTTCTCCCATGTCAGGACTGAAGAGGGTATCCAAGGCATTGATTGCCTACTCCAAATCCACAGAGAGTAAAATACAAATTAACAAGCCACTGTTTTATTTACTGGTTCAATATTTTTAGTATTTTTAATTTTTTAATTGCAGTACCGACCAGATACTTCATTATCCATTTCTGCTGCCATCATGCTGACCTTTTACGGCTTCCGAAGGTCCAGGGAGTTTACATCCTCTTAAAACCAACCATTTTACCCCTTCAAAAAAAAAAAGACATAACAATCCAAAATGACCACTGCCTCTTAACATCCCAGTCCACATAAACAAACCATCATCCTGCAACAATGACATATTTCACCATGCACAACACATAGTGCCCAGTCACCACACTCCACAACCTCTCCCGTTCACTTTCATACAAACCCATTCACTATGCTCTCCAAGCCATCTCCAGCCAACAACAACTACCTTTGTCCATTCCTTACAACTCACTCTACTCCGATTGTGACACAACCCCTTTTCCTTCCCTGGTCATTCTTTCTGCATAGGCAAAGCATCATCTACTGCGAGATCCCACACTCCATCACTCATAATCAAAGCTATGGGTTGTAAGAAGTCAATCTGCTTCAGCCACTACATCCCAAATCCAACTACAGAAATAAGAGTCTTTTACAATATTATGTTCTAAAACACCAGCATCAGTACATACTCCTATATTTTCCTATAGCACATTAATTTTTTGGCCCTCTAAGCAGGCCAAGATGATGTAGTTTTTTTGCCACACCACCAGCTACTTTACCTTCAGAAGGAACCAACCACAAATTTTAAATATATGGCCCTATTTTTTTTATTTGAACCACCCCCCTGCATAGATTTTGTTTACTAATAACCCCTACCCTGCCATGATTGTGGCAAGGAAGGGTACATAAATATTAATAACTAGGGCCCTTGTATGCAGTGAATTACACATCATTTATTGGCCCATAGTACGTAATCGCACATCTTGGTAAGCACGTGCAACACAGTGTAGACTAATAAAGCAGAGAAGTTACGTGTAGCTAGCACTCTCAAAAGCAGCATGTAATAGCAACATTATCTTTTACATGTCATTTTCTCATGTAAGTATATTATGAGTGCTGTGTAATAGAGACCTAAGTCAGGCTCACTTTTAAACTAACAACTTTTTGATTACACAGACCTTTTTTGCTGCCACATTTCTATTACGGATTGAATTTTTCTTTGCATTAAAATCTTCTTCCACCTCAGGAAGTTGATCAGCAGCAATTACACTGCTGTAGCTTTCACAACAGTATAGTTGCATGTAAAAGATAATAATTAGAGACTGTATTGTTTTTTTTTTACATTCTAAAAACAAAACAGCGGCCCTTTAAAATGCAAAGAGTAAATCAAAGTTATATTTACCATATCTTGTCCCTGGCGGTCCCGATCGTGCTATATCCCACCAGCACTATGTCATGGGATTTAAGGAACGCCAGCATTTTGCTCTGGTTCAGGTAGATGTGACATTCCACCTGGAATGCAAATTGGTTAGATTAGATGTTATTGTTACAGATTGGCTGTATAATACAGCAACAGCGCCAACGGGTGGGGTGACAATATGTATAGTATTAGATGATCGTACGTTCACAATAGTTAAATATACAATTTTAACCCTTCTTAATTAACTCACACCCTGAGTGTGTGTAGTTTTATTAATGTAAGAGTGAAAGTGTTAGTGAGAATGTGTGATCTGTGGGAGAGAGAGTAAATACACAAGAATCAGAGTGTGTGTGAGCAGTAGTGGGGCTAGTGAATGGAGGAACCCCCCCTTGGAAATGTTCTATACAAAGTAGGTGCTTGTAGGGGTGAATAAAACGCCAAAACCATGTGTGGTTGGTGAGATCACCCCTCATCTTTCTATAAACAACAATCTGCCCTCCTGAATCTTCCTTAATAAATAAAGAGACCCCCTTTACTCCAGTCTGTTGTCAGTAGCAGGTGGCCCCTATCATGAAATGGATCCAGGGGCTTCACCAGTTTGAGTGTGAATTTGTGAGCAAAGGTATGTGAGTAAGTGTATGAAGTAAATGTGTGAGTGGGAGAGTGCTCGTGTGTGATGGGAGAGTGCTCGTGTGTGATAGAATGCGTGAGTAAAGTGAGCACAGGAAAGAGAGAGAAAGTAAATGAGAGTGAATAAGTGAATGTTTGTGCGAGAGTGTGAGTGTGAATATATGAGTGAGAATGTTTGAGTGTGTAGGTGACTAGGAATGTTAGTACATGTGTAAATGAACGTCGGTGAGAGTGTTCAGACGTATGAGATTGTGAATTTGATTTTGAGTGTGTGAATGTGTGAGTGGATGATGGTGTAAGTAATGTGTGAGATTGTATGTGAGTGTGAGAATGATGTATGAGAGCACTGGTGAGTGTAAGTGACAAATGAGAGCGTGTATGAGGGCATGAGTGATATGTGTTAAAGGTGAGAGTGTGAGTTAGTGAGAATACGAGTAAAAGAGTAAGAGAATGAGAGAGTATGTAGGGCAGTAAGAGTGTGTGTGACTGTATATAAGGATGTGAGTCTGTAAAAGTGAGTGAGCATGTGTTTGAGTTTAAATATATGAGTGAAAACATTCTGACTTCTTTTCATTGGTACATGCAATGTTGTCCTTTCTCGGTTACAGTCCAATGTAAGAGCAGATACTTGAGTGAGAAGAGCATTTTCCTATCACTGGGGGCCTTTCAAACTCCTGTTGGTTTTTATGTCTACTAACTCCTCTCCCAGTGTTAGTCTATGCATAAAAATGGACACAACTAAATTATTTTAAATATATGAGAAGTTATCGAGAGAGGTTATATGGAGCTATATGAGGATATAGAGAGAGATTATGTTGAGCAACAGAAGAAGTTGTATTGAGAAGTTATGTACAGGCACATGAGAAGGGCAATGAGAGTGAGGCCACGGCCATACCTATATGTCACAATAGAGAGGCTATATGGGATAGTAAGGGGTAGTTTCAGGAAACAGTTATATGAACATTTTATTTGGGAACATATGAAGAGTTTTGCAAAAGTATGAGTGTTTAAGTATATGATTAAGAGTGTGTGCATGTGGGTGTGAGAGTGTATATATGAGAAACTTATGAAGACAGACAGCTAATGTGAAAGAAGACATGAGCATAGGAAAATTATCACATAGATAAATAAACACTGATAAATATGTTTATACTAGCGAATTGCCCGTCAAAAAATGACGGCAATGAAATTGTAAGGTAGCTAAATTAGTAAATGAATATAGTGTACCTATTTTGAAGCATTGTGATGAAGAGCTGGCAATCTGTGTTGATGTTGCTGCAGCATTAGTGGTGTGGAGCTGCTGTATAAGCATGCTGAATGTGTGCAGTGTAACACTGTGCGTGCGCGAGACCAAACCGTTAGCGTAGTCGTGTACTTCCGCATTGGTGTAAAATGGCGAGTAATGTGTGGTATAGGTCTGTATCGGAATATCCGTAGTTGTTTTGTGGTGTTTTGCGAGTTTAGAGTGCTGTAGCCTCGTTTTCGTTTTGTTCGGCGGCCATTTTTTCTCACGCTTAGATTTTTTTTTAGTCTCTAAACTGTTTTATTTCGAGTAAAATCGAGGTGTAAGTTGCATTTTTGAGGTCCTGGGTGCTCCCTCTTGGTGTAGGTAAGTTTTTTATGTATGTGCTGTGTGTATGTATTGTGTTTTAAATGTTTGTATGTCGGCGTGTTGCGTCCGATGTTTGCGAGGTCGTAATGTGTGGTAACGTGTTTCGTACGTTGTTTGCGTTCCTCGTAAAATTTAGCGAGTGTCGTAATTTGTGTGTCGTGTTTTTTGAGTAGCGACGTGAATTTTGCAAGGGTTTGAGGCCCTTGCCCAGTGACCTCGCCAGCAACTGAGTCCCTCGCTTCGCGAGGGGCCTCAGTTGCTGGCATGGAGCGCCTTCGGCGCTCCATGCCAGCAACTGAGGCCCGTGCCCAGTGACCTCGCCAGCAACTGAGGCCCTTGCCCAGTGACCTCGCTACGCGAGGGCCGCGGCTCGCTGCGCGAGCCGCGGCCCTCGCTTCGCGAGGCCCGCAGCTCGCTACGCGAGGGCCGCGGGCTTGCTACGCGAGCCCGCAAGCGTGAGCAACGACTCGTACGCTCACAACTATATATGTGATATACAATGTTTATATTGGATTGCATTTTTGTACCTTATACATTTTCTCACAAATTACTGACAAAGCTAACCATTTTGATACAAACTGATTTGTTAATTTCTAACAGTGGGTTAGTTGCTCCTATATTCTGCCTGGGTGTTCAATTCACACATAAATGAAGTAACAGCCACTGTTCAGTAACTCAATTCAAGTTTAAGGTGGCTCAAAATGAATGAATTGAATAAACAAAAATGTTAAAATGTCATAAAATGTGTTCTTATCCATAAATCAAATTTGATGGAAATATTATTGGGTATTGTGATATTTTTATGCCCTGGAAATTAATTTCATTAGACAGCACAGCCCCAATTATCTGTTAGCCTTCTTCATCAGATTACCTGGTTGCAGACTGGTTTGTACTTCAGTCCCGGCATATTGAGGATCAGCTCCAATTGCCTGCGGTTAAAGTTGGAAACTCCAATTGATTTGGTGAGCCCTGCATCTTTACATGCCTCCATAGCCTAAAACAATACCAATATGTTCAGTATTAGAACCTTTTATTCAATCTGTCATTGGTTAGCATTGCAAGATAATTTCTCAATAAATCTGTTTATTAAAAGGGACTCTATGCATTCTTTGTGTCAAATAAATGTTTTAACATTGTTTTAATAATTGAATGCAATTTCACATAAAATTCACACTTGACTCCTAATTCTCCTTCTACATACTATCACTCAATAAATCTTGCCACCTCCACCTTTAGAACATCTTCAAGATTCTGCCCCTTCTGATACATCAAGTAATAAATTGACTAATCCATGTACTCATCACATCCCAGCTTGAATATTGCAACATCTTCCTAACTGGCATACCTCTCAAACCCTGATACCTTTTCCAATCTATCTTGAATGCCCATGTCAGACTTATTCAGTGCTTTTCATCTCTTGCTCATGTCTGCCATTTTTTACAATAGCACCCTATGTACTTTAGGTTAAAATTCAAAAAAGCAAAACAAAAAGCCTGATCTACAAAGCCTCCAATATCACTGGTTCTCTCTGTATCTTTCAATACACCCCAAGCCACTCCTTCCACTCTTCCTCAGATTTATACCTTGCACCCTCTATTAATATTCAATCAATGTACTGTACAGCTACAGGATTTTGATTCTACCTCTCCCAACCTTGATGAATAGTTCCCATCCTTATTTCCTTACAGTGTTCACGTCTTAAAACATTATCTGAAAACCAATCTGGTAAGAGAAGCATACCACTTACCTCCTTAAATCCACCACCAATGCTCTTTCTATGATGCTAAAACAACATTGTGTACGGAAGATGAGTCTAGCAGAGGCGTTCATTATGGATTGAAGTGGAGATAGTCAGGTGGTAAGTAGGCCAGCAAGAAGCGAGTTACAGTAGTCAGGTTGAGTGATGATGACAGAGTGTATTAGGATTTGGAGACGTGTGTTAGAAGAGATGGGGATAGATCTGGTGATGATAGGTAGATTTGATTGTAAATTTCCATAGCCCAAAAGAGGGTATTAGGGTACTAAGTAAGGATGTGTAGATGGAGAACAGGAGGGGGCCTAGGACTGAGTTTTGGGGTATGCCAACAGACAGGGGGTAGGTAGAAGAAGAGGTGTCAGAGAAGGAGACAAGGAGGCAAGTCATTAGTGACTTTACTGAGAGCTGTCTCAGTGGTATGTTGGGCATGGAAGCCGGATTGGAAGGTGTCAAGAAGGGAGTCAGAGAAAATAAAATTGATAAGGCCATTATAAACGACCCGCTCCAGCAGTTTGGAGGCCAGGGGAAGTAGAGATAGGGTGGTAGTTAGATGCAACGTCAGAGTCAGATGAGGGTTTTTTTTGTGGATGGGTGTAATTATGGCATGTTTTAGAGAAGATGGAAATGTGCCAGTATTTGGGGAAAGGTTGAAGAGGTGTGTGAGAGCTGGGAGTAGTGTGGTTGAGAGGGGAGGGATAAGCTGAGATGGAATAGGATCTATAGGACACGTAGTGAGGTGAGTGGATAATAGCAGGCTGGAGACTTTGTCCTCTGTAGTCGGGTCAAAGCAGTTCAAAGTGACTGTGGGATTGGAGAAGGGAGAAGACTGGGTGTTGTTGGTTAGTTAAGAGGGTGGAGTGTGTAAACCACTATGAGAGGAGAGTTCATTGCGAATGTTTAGAATTGAAGGGATAAAATGGTTGGCAAAGTCTTCAGCTGTGATGGGAGGAGGAGAGTATTGAAAGTGGAGAACAGATGCTTGGGGTTAGAGGACAGAGTTGATATTAGTGATGTGAAGTAGTGTTGTTTGGCAAGGTTGAGGGTGGAGAAATAGGATCGTAACATAAATTTGTTGTGGAGGAAATCTGCTGAAGTGCGTGATTTCCTCCATAGTCGTTCAGCAGTGCGGGAGCACCTCTGGATGTATCGTGTTTGTGTAGTGTGCCATGGTTGTGGATGAGAGCGAGGGCGTCTGCGTGTGGTCATGGGGGGTCAAGGATGGAAGAAAGAGTAGACTTGTATAGTGAGGTGGCAGACTATTACTTCAGCCAAAAGATTGGCACTAATAATCTCTATGACAATCTGACACAATGTGATGCTCAGGGGTCACTGGGGTCTCTTAGGGTTGATTCAACTGACCAGTGCCCCGGGAGGGCATTGGGTACATGGCACAAGGAGTCCCTTTCAGGGCAATCATTGCACCTCCAATGGATATATGGACTGTTTTCTTGACTGTTATTTCCCTGTGGCCAGGGTGGTCATAATTTTGGTACCCCCTGGATGTACGGGTTAGGGTTACTCTGCTGGCATGAGTGGAATAATAATAATTAGTGTTGCATTGATGACATTTGTATTTATAACCCTGTGATATGGCTGTTATCAGGGGAACTCAGAATGTACGGTAAGTGGCCCTAATGTGTTTGGTATCCAGCGGTTCGATTCTCTCAGAGGAATACAATAAAACCCATGGCCCATATTCTCGTGGAAAGGGGTTCGTGTTCTGGGGTACATGGCTCAGAAAAGCTAGCGGCCTAAGGAACAGCTGCAAGACTTCAAGGAGCCCAGGTCTAATAAACTGTTATTGTGACATATAGTAGTTACCACTTTAAGAGCTTGTTACATAGGTTTGCAATCTCTGACTGTGGGTGTCTTTTCATCTCAGTGGGGGCCAGGATACATAGTCACGTAAGCCACTAGACAATTGTCTCCTTTCTTAATTTGCCTGCTGCCCCCCCTGACAAAAGAGTCATTTGATAATTATTGTCCCAGGATTCAAGGTACTTGGGGGGTTGTTAGGGAGACTTGATTGACAGGTGGGCCACATCGTTAGGAGAAGGGGGCTTGAGGATTGGCTAAAGGGAATGTTTGCTAAGGGGTGTGACTTGATGGTAATGGTTGATGGATGTACATAAATATGCTGGATTTATTACTAATAGACAGTTCTCAGTGTGATCATACATACTTATGTGTGTGTTTATTATTGAGGTAAGGGTTAATCCTTATCATTAGCATTAAGAATTCTCCATCTGCCTAAAGAAGAGATACAAGCGGTAACTCTGCTACTCTGACTTGTGATTCCCATCTTCCTGTGGTCGTCTTTTTGGCCTACTACCAGTCTGATTATTTTCCTGCTAACAGGGATAATAACAAGAACCATCACGTATCGCTGGGTAGGTCAGAACTAGGTTCTGGGTAAGCCCAGCAGAAGTAATGGTCGTACCTACCTTCCATTTATCTCGTATATCTGTGTTATGGTAAATGGGATGTCCATTTTCATCCAATGGCATGACTTCATCTCCGGGCTTCAGTGTGAAAAGGCAAAAATATAATAAAGTATTTAGTCTATTTTCCACTCCACTGAAAATAAACATTGACTACAGATCCTATTAGTTATAAAATATAAATTCAGGGATTTTAAGGGAAAAAAATAAATAAATATATATATATATATATATATATATATATATATATATATATATACACATACACACACTAACAAATAAAAAAAACAAAGCATTTGTGACTATGCATAACACTTAATCCAAACAGAATCATTGGATAGACAAACCTTAAGCTCCATGGGTGAGTGTATGATGAATAGGTCCATATAATCCAGTTGAAGATCTTTCAAGGACTTTTCCAGGGCTGGGCGGACCCTGTCAGGTGCATGATTATTGCTCCAGAGCTAAACAGAAAGATTGTGATGGACAGGATGAGGCAACACAAAGTCATGTTTGTCTTGTGTATTAGCTCTATAATGGCAATAGAAATATTTTTAAAAAAAACTGTAACTGTAGGAATGACCTGAGTTCTAAATATTCACAGCAATGCAACGTTCCTGTCTTTCTTCTATGCATTCAAAACAGTGATACAGTATTGAAATAGACAAACAAACAGTCTTTTAAAGAACCTAAAACAATGATATAGTATACCCCCTAGGACAGCGGTTCTCAACCTGTGGGTCACGACCCCCTCAGGGGTCAAATGACGATTTGCCATGGGGCGCCTAAAACCGCTCAGAGATGTGTTACCAACTCCTACACAAGCCTCAGCCACCGGAGATCTCTCTCGCTCTGCCGCAATGCTTACTGGCAGCGTCTGATGTCATCATAGTGCGGCTGTGCTGTCTAGTGTAGTGCCTGAGGCGCGTGTTTTGTCTGTTCACTTCAACTGAGGCAACAGACATTGCTTCTATCCTTCACACCAGTATATAAAGGCAAGTCAAAGAAAGAATCAATTAAGATATTAACTCTTATTTCCCTGTCAATATTCATATACCTATATACAATAGATCAAATAATAAGAAACTGTTATATTTAGCCTCATAGATATATCTCCTATCTTAATTTTACTGTTAGGGGTCGCCACAACTTGGGAAATTTATTCAAAGGATCGAGGCACTAGAAAGGTTGAGAATTAGGTAACTGTGAAATGTGTCTGGCAATGCCCATCTGGACCTAAGGCACAGAATATCCAGGAAAACCCTCAATGCCCTTTTTATTCAAAATATATTTAACACATTTTTAAAGTTATCTATCAATTCGGCTGTTATAACCTCAAGGGATGTCCTCTTGTCAATTGAAAACCTCTTAGCACAAAAAGTTCACTTGACAAAGCCTTATATTGGGCATGGATGGTAATCATATCCCTTCTTAGAAGCCTTCTTTCTCTAAAAATATAAGTTTAATTAGGTTAGTCTTTCTTTGTAGCTTAGTCAATCCAGTCCTCTTATTAAGTTTGTTGACCTTCTATGTACCCTTTTAAGCTAGTTAGTTGTTCATTCTTCTAATTTATTTAAGTCCCTTTGGAGAGAAAGTATCTTGCCCACCTTTGTGTCATCATCAAAAATTGATACAGTACTTTACTGTCCTAAATCATTAATAAATATATTAAAATGGAGGTGGAGACTGTACTCCGCTTCACACACGGTAAAAAGCAACCCAGAAAAGTGGTACTTGGAAAAAAATAAGAGGTCGCAAAAATACGAAGTTAATGGGCGAAACGTGCACATCCACAAACAAGAAAAACACAACAACAAAGAAATACTGCATAAAACAAACATCACACACAGCACGGGGGGACAGCCAGGACATCTGGGAGTGAGGTTGCACATTTAAGTCGCATTTAAGAAGTTTCGGCACTTAAAAATCGTCTAAGCAACAAACAAAAAAATGGCGGTCGAAAAAAATTAAAACAAGGCTAAAGGACACAAAGCTGCGAAAATCACCACCAGGCACGTATGAGTTACACAGGAACGTAGCAGATGATACAAAATATACCATTACAACAGATAGAAAATGTTTGCGAGCCAAGTAACACATAGACAAAAGCCGCCATTTTACAACACTACCTTACAACTCATAACATTAGGATTTTAAAATGCCACTTTAGTCGTCTAAACAAACGGTTTGGCCTCGCGCACGCAGCCTATTTACACTGCATCCTTGGCACATTGCTGACACTTTCTCCTTCCTCAGATGATTAACAGTCCAACTGTACATTTTCAGATGCAGGAAAATCCAAAGAGATTGTTAGCTCTTCAGGATATAGATTGCAGCATATTAAATATAAATAGGTAAAGTATATTCATTTATTAATTCATATTACTTTAGTAATTCACTGTACTCACATGTTTTATTTTATTTTACACTGTACTTATATATCTTTCTTCGCGATGAGCACCAAAGGTGATCGTTGCAAAGCCGGACAATTGAAGTACACGAGGGGAGCGCAGAAGGTCCACAGAGGAGCAAAAGCCTTACATTGTGTGGCAAACAGCATTGCCATGGCTTCAAATTGTATTGCCACCGTCATTTTTGATGGGCAAATCGCTAGTTATGATATAAAAGGGACTAGACACATTATACTGTCACTATATCCCTTAGTACTGTGTAACATTTAGTTACTCTATAACCTTTTGGTGATACAAGGTTGATATCCAAAAAAAAAGCCTGTAACCTGCAAAAAAAAGCCTATTTCTTGCAATGGCTGATCACTTTGAGAGTCTTTTTCTCTCCAATTTTACGAGTGCGGCTTACAGTATATGTGAGTACTATATTTTTTCTATTTTTTCCCCTTGAACTTTAAGGGTGCGGCTTATATGCGGGTGCAGCTTATATTCGGACCAATACGGTAATACTGTAAATCTCCATGGTATTGTGTCCTCACCTTCCCAGTATAGAACACATCCTCTCTCTTCACTGTCCCATCTGCAATCTTCGCCTTTATGGCGCGACCAACCTCTGGCTCATTGCCATATATGAAGGCGCAGTCAATGTGACGATATCCAACTTCAAGCGCCACTTTAGTGCCATCCTCTGCAAGGCTTTTGGGAACCTAATAATGAAATATAACAAATTATAATATTATTTTATTATATTATATACACAATGCAATTAAACATTTTTATACTTTAATAATTAGACAATAAGGGAAAGCTTCTTACTAAATAAACTTCATAGATTAAACATCCTGCTTCTTGTTTGAATGCACACGGACATTAAGATTCCACTCCATCAATCACTCCTCCTCACATAAACATAACATTTATCTGCATGTTAATATTGGAGGACATTGTTTTGCCACAGACAAGCAGATGTGATTCTACTCAGCACACCAAAACTGCTAACTAGTTTTCAGGAACCATTTATTTACATAATAATGATGTATAGACAATCACATATATAGTTGTGGTAATTACAAATTGTCGGTCACGCTATGTTAAAAGTTACAGGCTTGCACTCATCGCGAGGACCGCAAGACTTTGAAATTGTTAAATGACGGGGGCTGCAAAGACTTTCAAAATGGCTTAAGCGCTCATTGCCAGGCCCATGATGAGTGCGAGGCCCGCAAGACTTTGAAACAGGCTTGACATGAGTGCCAAAGTGCTCAAGGCGATGCCCGCAATCAGGCCGTAGGACTTAGGCGCTGATCGCGAGGCACGCAAGACTATGAAAAAATTACAGCTTTAACAGACAAAATTGTTTTCAAGTATGTAACTCGGAAGCCATCGAAAGACCATCAAAAGACGACAATTAATAAAAAAAATTACTTACAACCTTGCAAACAGCACAGTGGGAGAGGCAGGGAGACTGTGAGTGAGGTGCAAGCTAATTTGAGGCTTAATGGGCGTTTTACAGAGATCGAAAATCGGCTAAGCGAAGAAAAAAAATGGCAGCCGTAAAGATGTAAAGGGTTTCAAAAAGGCTCAAAATGAGGCCGAAACCTATAACACTTAGCCGATCAAAGCAAGGCCCGCAAGACTTTGAAAATAAAAGCGACAGCGCTTATAGCGAGCAATGCAAGACTTAGGCAGAGTGAGAAAGGAGAAAGACACAGGGGAGAGAGATGGTGGAAAGAGACACAGGGGTGAGAGAGAGAGGAAAAAGAGACACAGGGGAGGGAAATAAGGGGGGAAAAACACAGGGCAGAGAGAGGGGGAAACAGACACATGGAAGGGAGAGGGGGAAACAGACACAGGGGTCAGAGAGTGGGGAGAGGTTCGCAATGAGCACAGAAAGTGCTCATTGCGGACTTCGCAATGAGCGCTGAAGGAGCAAGGCATCAAAGTGGAGGGTTGGACGACGTCTGCAATGAGCGCTCATTGCCGGGCTCGCTATGAGCGCCGAAGTTGCTCATTTCAAGGCATGGAAGTGGCTAAGCCGCTCATTGCGGGGCTTGCGATGAACGTTGAAGGTGCTCATCCCGAGGCATGAAAGTAGCGAGTTGGACGAGGTCTGCAATGAGCGGGGAAACTGCTCATCGCGAGGCCTGTAAAGTAAACGGTGGGAGAGGCTTGCAATGAGTGCCAAAGCCACTCATCGCGAGGCCTGCAAGTTAGACGGGGGAGAGCCTTGCATTGTGTGGCAAACAGCATTGCCAGGCCGGGCAAGTTGCTAGTGCTGAATATATTAAGAGTTAATCACTTTACAAAATTTGCAAATATAATGTAGGCAGATTTTCATGCTCTTTAAAAATAATTTGAAACACACACTCTTCTCACTCTTTCTCTATTATCTCTTTTTCCATGTCTTCCTTCTTTTTGGTACTCATGACACATTATCATAATGAGTTCTAGGTCATAACAACATTTAAATATGTTTTTTAGCACATACCTCCTCTGGGGCATATGTCCCAAAGCCAACCACTGGCATTTTGTGTCCATCATTCAGCACAATGTCTTTCTTGAGCTCCATGGCGAGAATGCACTCCACAATCTTCACTGCTTGACTGTTCTTCTGGGCGTTTATTTTTTGTTAAATAAGATCTCCAACCACACCTCTCCAGGCCCGTTGCTGCCAAGTAAATTGGCTCAGCCCAACATCAGAACAGTACAGAGTCTGAGCAATATCTACTGAGCGTTGTTTGTTTTTTTAGAACATTTGTTCTTTCTCAAGTCTATCCAATTGTAGCCAATGACTTCAGGAGAATCATTGCCCTTGCATGTTTGTAATATAATCTAATACATATCAGCTTTTTGGCAGCTGTGTTAAAAGGACTCTGAACTCATGGAAACTGCTCTACACAATCACGCAAAACAGTCGAAATCAAGCAAAGCGGCTTTAAACATTTTCTTTGCTGCCAACTTCACTTTTTTACTGCTGCAGCTTTTGCTTTTAAATCCCTCCTACAGTGGCTAATTAATGTGGATGTTGGGTAATATTAAATGCTTGAAGGTCCTGAATGTACCATAAATTCACTCTAAATGCATCTTACCCCTCTTGATTGCAAATATATATTTTATTTGCATCTGCAAGCAGTGATTTGTGGGGAGGGGGAGGAGATATAGCTGGGTTATATAAAAAAAAGTTTTATGGTTAAATATTAATTGTAAAATATCAATATGATTTTGCAGGGTTTTTTAAGTGTTGTTTGATGTAGAGCAGCACTGAGGAATTTAATGTCCATTTAATAATTTTCTTGAGAAATATCAGAAAAAAAGAGAGAGGAGCTAGTATTAAACAGAAATGGGATCTTTCCTGTTATGAGCACTACAGCAGTGGCGGCAGCAGTTGCAGCATCGAGCTGCTATATGTCGCTGCCGAAATTGTACAAAGTTTGTAAGCGCTGCTGAGATCGTACACAATTTCCAAGCTAAACCCTTACCCTAATCCCCTAACCCTTACCCTAACACTAACCCTAAAGCTATGACATCGGCAGCAAAATCTAGCGAATGCTCACTGCTACTGCTGCCGCCTATGCTGGTGTACTCATAACAGGAAAGGACTCAGAAATATTTTATTCTATTTTAAATTCACACAAAAACAGTTCAGGTCAAAACGAATCCTAATTATTATTATTGTTATTGATACTATTATTATTATACTTTATTTGTACTGTTCCCTCTTGATAGCTCTAATGAGTATGGTGGTGCTCTACAAAAAAAAAAGATAACAAGAAAAATATTAATAATTTGTACCGCTCCAGAAGATTCTGTAGTGATAGGGTACAGAAACACACGGATAAAATGTGACGAATAAAAATAAGACAAAAGGGACTTTTTAGGCAGTCACAAGGGATTGTGGACAGGAAAGGAGAATTGGCAGGGGTGGGGAGGAAACGTGCATCTACATTCCATGTGGATAGTGTAAGGGTGCATTTAAGATATGGGAAACTGATTTTGCCGTGCTTCAGTACACTTTTTGCTCTTTTTTAGATACCTTTGCTGATTTAATGGAGAAGAAAAAATGAGAGTTGCTTTAATTTCTCTGCTAATAGGATGTAATGTGTGTCATCATTTAGTTTTGTATTTACAGCAATGTTCTTTAAGAACTACACTAGACAATAAGAAAAAAATATAAAATAAAAACTATTATATGCAATGGTGTTGTGAGAGCCACCATGTTTTGCTTCTCTGTACTTGCTTCTACAAATGTGAGGGAATCTTGAGTATGCAGAAGTATTCAGTCGCTTCAGTTGATAAGGGACATAAGGATCAGTGCTTTCAGCAAGTCTAATGGAAATACGTTCAATCTATGTTGATATGCAGCTAAGGGGCAGGAGTACAAGATGGCAGGAAGAAATCTGATTGGGAACTTTCTTACTAAGTGATCACATATAATAGTACAATTTCAATATGTTCTGGTGTTCCAGGTAGGGAGTTAACCAGTTCTAATAATACAATTGAAACTTCTTGGTTCTTGGAATATGGTCATTTTATATACTTGTGAAACATGTCACTAAACAAGAATGTAACTCTGTTTGTCATGTATCTGCCTGTAATAAAAAATAAGAAAATAAAGAAAAAGTTATGGGCTTGAGCATGCGAGGCCCGCAAGACTTTGAAAAAGGATGGCAATGAGGACCGAAGGCGCTCATTGCAAGCCTTGCGATGAGCGATAAAGGAGCTCATTGCGAGGCCCGCAAGACTTTGAAAAAATGATGGCTATAACGGCCGACATTTTATTCAAGCCCGTAACTCTGAAGCCGTCGGAAGACCACCAAAAGATGCCAATTATTTTAAAAATGTACTTACAACCTCACGCACAGCACAGGGGGAGAGGCAAGGAGACTGTAAGTGAGGTTGCAAGCTAATTTGGTGTTTAATTGGCATTTTGGATGCTTAGGCGCTCATTGGGAGGCCCGCAAGACTTGAAGAGGTAGAGGGAGGAGAAAGATACAGGGGAGAGAGAGAGGGGGGAGAGGGTGCAAAGAGCCACAGGGGTGAGAGAGGGGAGGAAAGAGACACGGGCCAGGGAAATAAGGGGAAAACAAAACAAAGGGCAGGGACAGAGGGCAAAGAGACAGCAGGCGGGAAAGAGGGGGAAACAGACACATGGAAGGGAGAGGGGGGAAACAGACACAGGGGTCAGCGAGTGGGGAGAGGTGCTCAGTGTGAGGCACGAATGCAGCGTGTTGGAAGACGCCTGCAATGAGCCCTCATTCCAGGGCTCGCAATGAGCGCCGAAGGCTCTTATCGCAAAGTCCGTAAAATTAGAGGGGGGGGGGCTCGCAATGACGGGCAATTTGCTAGTTCCGATATAAAGAGCAGATAGGCCTGATCTTAAAGGGAGATGGATCACAACTGTTTTAAAAGAGCACATTACAAAACATATTCTTTTGCATGAAAATAGAAAACAAAACCTGTTTAAACGTCATTGAAACTAGCAGAATATGCAGAGAGCCTACTTTAGTCTGTATATCTCCACTGGTCACCACATGGTCTAGGGCTGTTGTAATAACCAAAAGACGCTTTTAATAAATGGCCTATATCACTTTATTATTTGTATAGGACCTAGAGATAAATGTTAAAGTGAATATTTACTCTAATGTTGTCCAAAGTTGTCTGCCTGGACCCCAATAACCAATTCCACCAGATAACCTGAGCATAGGGTGATTTGTGTAAATTTTGCCATGTGTTCCATGTGTTTCAGGGTCTGTACATAGCATAATATTTTTGGGGTACTATCACTTTAAGGTTGATCAGCAGCCACTTCCTGTAGCCAACCATGATACCCAGTTTGCTCCCAGATCCCGTTCAATTTTTTTCCAGTGATATTCCTTTGATCCATTATCTTGCAGTTAACCACTAATTGGTATATACTTGATATACAATCTAATAGGGAGCTCAAAAGTGAATACGCCCCAGAACTACCTCACTCTCCTAGTCGACTCCTCTTCGACTGAATAAAGGTATCTCTACCTGAGAGGAGGTCGGCTAAGGAATAGGCACACATAACCTCCATCCCTCACCAAGAATACACCTACCCCCTTACAGGGCACCATGAGCCCACGCACTACACTCTGCTGGGTTCCCCAGTGAAAGATAGCACCTCTCCCTGGACATACTCCTGTCTATATCAGATCCATGGTTACCCTCTACTCGGGTTAAAGCCCCGGACCCCTCGCCCAGACACTCTGCCTCCAATGTTCACAGCACCCTTGTCCTGCTGTGCCCACACATTTTGCTAAGGTGTCTAACATTTGGACTCAAAGACTTATCGGCACCTAGACAGAGGAAAAAAACAGGCTGGCACGTGCCTCTTGGTGGAAGTCCTAGCCCACATAGTCAAATTCAAAATACCAAAAGGTATAAAGTTGTAAATGACCCATTATTGTATTTTGGAAAAAAACTATGTAAACAAAAAACAAAGATAATGCTGTTTTGGGGACACATATACATGGTGTATTTCATTTAGAGGGAAGTCTTATTATTATTGTTTTATTCTACTAATAATTTCTGCAATTTGTTCTTGAACCCTGATAGCTGTCCTGTGTGAGGTGATATAGAACCAAGTCAACCTGTGGGTGAGATCAGTCTAGTGATCTTTTTGAAGCCCAACAAAGAGGGGGTTGTGACATTGACTTTTGAGAAGCACTGATCCATACAATTTTTCTTTTATTGATTTGATACTATGTGAGAAGACATTTTTTAAAGGTGCCTGATGTGTATGTTAGGGGTAAAGATTTTTTGCAGAGCAGGGCATAGTAACTGGAGAAAAACTGCACAGATGTATAAATTGGTGAAAATAATAAACTGGAATATCAGTTTGGAGACCACTGGCAATAATTCTGACTTCACAATGCAGGAGTCTGTGGCCGGACTAGAACTTGGGGCTAGACAAGGATTTTTTGCAGAGCAAGGCATAGTAACTGGAGAAAAACTGAGCAGATGTATAAATTGGTGAAGATAGTAAATGGTAATATCGGTTTGGACACCACTGACAATATTTCTGAGTTAATGCACACGATGCAGGAGTCTGTGGCCGGACTAGAACTTGCGGCTAGACAAGGATAAATACTGAACATGAGGCAACTAATAGAACAACATTAGGCCTTTAGGAGTAGGCTAACAATGTGGAGACTGAAGGCACAATGCCCTAAAACAGGCACTGGCTAGAATATAAAGGCTCTGGGACAACCAGATTGGCTGCGCCCATGCCCTATAGTTGATAAAGGGTAGAGCTATAATGTGTAGAGCAAAGCACCAGGAAGTGAGGCGTGAATAGCACCAAACAGTAGAAGAATGCATATTGGAACCTCCATGTTACAGGGATGTGGCAAGACCGGGAAGCTGTATGCATGGGGTACGATGCAGAATGATATGACTTGGTAAGCTAGAAATAGGATAAGGTATGCTAGGGATATTATACAGTATGATATGACTTGGTATGCTATGGGTACAATACAGCATGATATGACTTAGTATGCTAGAAGTATGATAGGGATATGATACAATAGGATACGACTAGTGTTATGATACAGTATAATGACTCGGTATGCAAGGGCTACAATATGGTATGAGATGACTCGGTATGCAAGGGGTACGATACATTGTGATATGACTCAGGATGCCAGGGGTACGATATGGTATGGTATGACTCTGTATGCAAGGGGTACCACACGGTTTGATATGACTCGGTATTCATGGTATAGAATACGGTATAATATGCTAGCAATACAATACAAAATTATATGAATCGGTACCCTAGGAGAACAGTACAATCTGACTTGGGATGCTAAAGATATGGTGTGATGTGACTTTTGCATCAACATGGAAGTGGAAGCGTATAATGCGTAGGTGGCTAAAGTATATGGATGGCACAAGTATTGATGAAAACATGAAGTAGATGTTAGTAACATCTGTCAGGTGGAGCCCTGAAGAGCACCTGCCTGAACAAGCAGTGTCTGGGACCATGGTGGAGCAGGCCAAAAGTAAGGAGCAGACCAGAAGGGACGGAGGTATGGAAGGAGGATCATGCTGGACAGGAACAATCATAGTGCAGTGCCACTGATGGGCCACATAGGGCAGTGCACCGAGCTGGCCACCTGACCGCCGCTCCTCTGCTGCTCTCACTCCTCATGCAGCTTATTGCAAACGTTCGTGCCCATCCCGGGTGAGTCTTCCCCTCCCCTTTGCCGTCCTCTGCTTGCCTCGGTTGTTTCTTCATGGTAATCTCATTGTTGTGGATTATATTAATTTTATTAAACAGGAAACAGGATGTGTATGCTACAAGCATATATTTTTTTCATAGCATTTAAAGCTTAGTTTTAATGAGTGACTTACATGGCTCCTATAGTGCTCTTACAAAAAAGTTTAATTTGCTTATTTAGTAACTGAAATTATTATTTCAAGAAATAAATGTAACTTAAAATGTATAATTGAACTTTGGTGTTGCAGTAGAAAATCTGTTTATTTCTACCTGTCAAGTGTCCATGGTGTGTGAGAGATCTGCCAAGAAGGTTACCCTAAACTGGTTTCTGAGTGGTCTATGTTTGCCTACAGTGACTTCTACATAAAAGGGTCCTCTACATAGAAGGGGCCTCTACATGGAAGGGGTCTCTACATGGAAGGGGCCTCTACATGGAAGGGGCCTCTACATAGAAGGGGCCTCTACATAGAAGGGGCCTCTACATAGAAGGGGACTCTACATGGAAGGGGACTCTACATGGAAGGGGCCTCTACATGGAAAGGGCCTCTACATAGAACTGGATAGGAAGGAGGCAGATAAAGGCAGATCCTCTCACACCTCAAAACAGGGCCCTCCACTTTTGCAGTTTGTTAAAATGTATATTTTTTTCCTTGTTCATTTCCTCTGTATAGCGCTACGGAATATGTTGGCGCGTTACAAATAAAAGTAATAATAATAATAATAATAATAACACCCCATGGACACCTGATAAGGGTGGAGAAAAGTATATGTAGTGAACTGAAGTCCCAAAGTATGCAGTAAATGTTACATATTATCTTCTTTGCTTAAAATATTTGTATTACCAATCAGTAATTAAATAAAAAATAAAAGCCGGTTTTATCAGTGGTCCTATAAGCGGTATAGCTTGCTATCATAGTTGAACCTTAGCATTTTCATATACAGTCTGAATGTATAGTTCATGAAGATGAGGCAAATCTTCTGATCCATTAATACTCATCATGGAAAGGGAATTTGGGGTGATCCATCCAACTAAGGAAACAATTGCAGAAATAAAATAAAATGAGGCACAGCCCCAATAAAATAGGGATGCATAACTGTGGCATAACTATAGTGAATGCTAAACAATGTACATTATTGAAATTAGTCTTTTAAGGCCACTCATATTGTCCACCTTTCAAAACTTTCAAGTACTAAAGGTTCTATTTTTTTTGTTATTAAAAAAAGTGTTTTTATTATACTGAAAGTACCGTATATACTCGAGTATAAGCCGACCAGAGTATAAGCCGACCCGAGTATAAGCCGAGGCACCCATTTTACCACAAAATACTGGGTAAAATGAGGGACTCGAGTATAAGCCGAGGGTGGGAAATGTGCTGCCCCCTGTGTCCCTCTTGTGCCCTCTGTGTCCCCCTCTCTCTCCGTGTCTCTTCTCCCCTCTCCCTTTCCTGTGTCTCTTCTCCCCTCTCCCTTCCCTGTGTCTCTTCCAACCTCTCCCTTCCCTGTGTCTCTTCCCCCTCCCTTATCACCCTCCTCAACCCCACTCCTCAACCTCCCTCGTCATCCTCAACCTCCCTCCTCATCCTCAACCTCCCTCCTCAACCTCCCTCCTCATCCTCCCTCCTCAACCCCCCCATCCTCAACCTCCCTCCTCAACCCCCCCATCCTCAACCCCCTCCTTAACCTTCCTCCTCAACCCCCCATCCTCAACCCCCTCCTCATCCCCCATCCTCATCCTCAACCTCCCTCCTCAACCTCAACCCCCCTCCTCAACCTCAACCCCAACCCACCTCCTCAACCTCAACCCCCCTCAACCTCCCCTCTCAATCCCCCTCAACCCCAACCCCCCTCCTCAACCCCCCTCCTCAACCTAAACCCCCCTCAATCCCCCTCCTCCACCTAAACCCCCCTAAATACCTCCCCCTTCATTTACCTGCTTGTGCTTCGGCCTCCGCTCCTTGACCCGGCGCTGGGTCAAGGAGCGGAGGCCGGAGCACAACCAGGTAAGTGAGGGGAGAGGGGGTAGGTATTTAGGGGGGTTTAGGTGGAGGAGGGGTGTTGAGGGGGGTTAAGGTTGAGGAGGGGGGAGGGAAAGAGACACGAGGGGGTAAAGACAAAATCCCTGATGTGTGAAAACCTGGTGGCCAACTACAAGAAACGTCTGACCTCTGTGATTGACAACAAGGGTTTTGGCACCAAGTAATAAGTTGAAGGGGTCAAATACTTATTTCCCTCATTGACCTGCAAAGCAATTTATAACTTTTTTGCGTTTTTCTTGTTTTGTTTTTTTTTGTTCTTCTGTCTCTCACTGTTAAGATACACCTACTTTAAAATAATAATGGTAATTATAAAATAATAATTATAAACTGATCATTTCTTTGTGAACAAATTTTCAAAATCAGCAGGGGATCAAAATTTCCCCCCCCCAACCATACATGGTGTTCTTTCTTTAGGTGGAAGGAATTTTTTTTCTATCTACAAATAATTTCTGCAACTTGTCCTGAGACTTTGCAGCTTGGTCTAAGAACTGTCAACTTATCCCTGAATCTGGAGAAGCTGTTCTGTGTGTGGGGATACTGAACCGAGACAACCTGCGGTAGGATGTCAAGTGACATCTCCAGCCCAACGAAAAATGTGTTGTGACACATACAGTTTACCCAATACAAATATATATATTATTAAGTTAAATATATGCACTAACAACATTTAATTTGGAAGAATATAATAATATTACTTACTTTTTAGCTTCAACATAGCGCAGGTTTCTGTGGAGTCCCTCAAGGGCTTTCATGTCTTCTGGTGGCAGGTGGAAGTCAAAGACCTATATAAGAGTACCGAGAGAAAATGAGAGAAAAGAAATGCTGTAATAGTCACGTTGGCAAATGATCAATGTATCCAAATCAAACATAGTCTTTTGCCTTTGCCATCCACTTAAATGTAAGCATTGTTGAAAATCATCCAGCAGATACTTTCATGGGTATGGAGACCATATGGGGACTGCACAAAAGCGTCTCATTAGCTGCTTTGTCCTAAAGTTAAAGTTTATCCTCATTCCAGGTTCTCACCTTGAAATTGTGGTCGATCCGCAATGGATTGAAACTTTTCACCAAGGCCACAACACCACGCTGCAGAATGAATCGTATAGCCACCTGAGCAGGGTTCTTATTGTGTTTTTTAGCAATTGCTTTTAATACGGGATCTTGAAGGAGCACAGGTGAATCCTGGTCAATGCTTAGATAAAATAATTATTTATTTAGAAAGTATGCAGAATTTCTCATTTCATTGCAACACCCTAGGGAATGTTAATCAGTACAATGATACAGAGTCTAATAAATTAAATATAAATATATTCTACGAAAATATTGTGGATACTCAGCACAAAAGCATATGTATTAATTAATAGCATATTTCTTATACACCTTTCTTATGCTCTGTCCAGCTATCTATACACAGCTGTCTTGTTTGAAAGCATATGTATGTAAATATGAATATCTAGGGCATTATCTAGATATCTATCAAGGGTTCCCAAAGCATAAAAAGACAACATTCAAAAATATATGCTTTCCCTGTCACTTTATAGGCTTGCCCTTACAAGTTCTCGTCCCTGCAGGACCCCAGCACACAGTATCCAACCAGCACAATATCCTTGGACTTGCAGAAATCCAGAAGTTTGCTCTGATTCAGGTAGATGTGGCACTCCACCTGCATAGACAGAGAAGGCATGATTCAAAGATCTCAAAAATATACTTAGATATTTGGTTGCAAGAATATTGTACTTTTTCTACCTATTTAATGCCAGTGTGTGATTAAACAGACATATACTGGGGGCCAGAGCACAATAGGATTAAGTGCAACTGAATGAACACACAGGCACTGTTTCCATCTTAAATAGGTGACCACCTTATTGAAATGTGGGTCTCTGTCTACTGTATGTTGAAATCCTGACTGTACATTATCACAAGCTCAGATAGTGCTTGGCACCTTTATAATGCACCTTAACAGTGCAGGCTCAGTAAGTGCAAAGTTTATGTCCAGAGAAGAGTGACCTGAAATCCATTGTTGACAGATGTAAGGTAGTTAAATATGAGGTACACTGAAACATGAAAAAAATTGGGAAACATTATTAACTTCTCCAAATAAACTTACTTTTATTCACAAACATCTGAACCTTAAATATTTTGCTTACACAATTTTGGGGTGAGGATGTTATCATGATCATTAGTTTCAGGCCACAAGCTCTTAGTATTACTGTATATCTTTTGGGATGTAATTGTTAGCATTTCCTACAAGATTGGGTCCTATGCCAGCTATAACAATCAATTAGGGCTTGATGCATTGCAGTTGTGTTAAGTGTTCTGGAAGAAGACACTGTAACTAAGGTATTGGAGGATTTCAAATGGAAAAAAACAAACAAAAAAAAGGGCAAAACATGGAAATTGTATGCAAAAAGATCTTTGTGCTTATTTGTGAATTTTGGAGAGACTTATCCTAAACTAATTTTAAGAGCCCCCACTTTCGGTATGATCCCCCACGACCACCAGTCCCTTGGACTCATATGATCAGCCCCGGATGATTAGGATTTTGAGGCTGGCCATTATGCTGGCTGCATAATGACTCCTATCAGGACTGGCTCCTGGGGATATGTGGTTGTGGGACTGGGCTCAGTAGTTTTACAGTATGTATAATAGTTATATAATTTGTTATGTTGATATCTCCCTATGTATGTTTAGTTACTTCTGTATGTGTGTTTGACTTATGATGATAGATTCTGTATGTTGCATGTTCAGTTCATGAAAAGTTAACTGATTTAGAATGTGATGATGTCATCAATAACTGTCATGCTGAGATTCAGTTATGTAATCTGTCAGTTATGTAATTCAGTCTGCTCTGACTGAAGTCTGTATGCTCCTGACAGGAAAACAAAGGAGTGGGGTAACAGCTATCACTGTCTGACTGGATTAATATATATATGCAGTAAGATATCTGGAAGATATATATGTGTCAGAATCCATAGTGAAGATAATAGCTGTCCTGGCCTTGTTCAACTAGTGAAGTGGATATTAGGATGCCTTGCATATGAAACATTGTCAGTAACTGTATTCACAATTTATACAAAACCCAGAAGATTCACAGACTGTTACAGAATGTTATCAGTTAAAGTTTAAATATCCATCTATTGAACCTGCTATGAATTTCAACAGCAATAAAATCAGTTCCTGTTTTTTTTTTATATGCTGATCCTGTATTCATATTTTTAAATGCTGTATTAATGTAAGGGGGTTTTAGAGACATCTGCTGCCTTGGTGAAGGGATCAAAAGAACCTCAAAGATCTGCTGGGTAGGTTTGGCCATAACAGCCTTATCAAGCCAGACTGAAGAAAGCAGATTGAAACATGCAAGCAACATGCAAGCAACATGCAAGCAATGATAAACAGGAGGGTCAATATAAAAATATTGGTACGAATAAACATGTGAGCCAGTGATTCAATCCAATGCTTGAAAAAAACAGGGATTGGAGGAAAGAAAAACAATCAAACATGTTTCATAACATACACTTTAAGAATCCCCAGGGAATTTGATTGTTTAGAAAAATTACAAGGACGGACAGCCTTATATTTTCTTATAGGTACATCTATAACATGTACAATAAATGTATTTGTTCATATTACACTACTAGGATTCTTTAATCTCCTGTGCTATGCTGTTTTGAGATGCTAGAAATTATGAAGGATACACATTTTTATGAACTAATTATTTTTATATTATTATTATATGCAATTAATCTATTTTTGGGAACACACATTTCCATGTACTTTTTCAAAAGGGGGGAGACTTGAAGATTAAAAACATTTCGAACAGACCTATAAGTAGATCAACATAAACTAGGCAGCACTCACTGCAGTCTTATTGCATAAAAAAGAACATTTATTAAAGGCTGAATTTTATTTTACATTCGAAATCCATAATGTAGTGTAGTTATGACAGGACTTGGGTACACTTTTTCTCCTGTCAGTGATAGCATGTGCATAGGAAATATTGCCAAGTTAAATAAGGAAGTTCCCATATTAGTGTTGATTACGTCATTCAATTAAAGCATTGCATTCTAGCCCTTGATAGTGAGATGAGCTATGGTACTGAAATGGGTGGGTCTAAGTTGATTGGTAAATCCATTAAAAAAATTCTAAACTTTGTATTGTAAAATTATAAATTTGTTTATATCACATGTAACACATTTCCTAATGGACCATGGACTTTGGAGTATCTGACCCATCCTAATGAATACAGATTTACCTGATTACAGACAGGTTTATACTTCAGTCCTGGTTTGTTGAGGATCAGTTCTAACTGCCTGCGGTTAAAGTTAGAGACCCCAATGGACTTCACCAGCCCGGCATCTTTACATTCCTCCAGAGCCTAAGAAAACAATAAATACAATAGAAAATTTTAACATAGCTGAAAGGTTACAAGTTGAGATAAGATCCCCATGTAGTAAGGCAGCTGGACACTAGTAGCCTTATTAAATAGCGATTCGGCCAATTGAATAGGGCTCTATATAAGCACAGAGCATATATTTTTTACAGAAGTTTTTAGTTAGTGAAGACCTTGCTTTTGGATAGGAGTTCACTAACTAAAAATGTCTGTAAAATATGCTCTATGCTTATATAGAGCCCTTTTCAATTGGCCGAACCACAATTTAATAAGGCTGTAGGGGTTTGCAAAAGAGTTAGAAAATGTATAGCCAAAAAACAGAGATCAATATGTATCAACTATTCAGACATCTTAGTTTCAGATTAATAACTTCATCACTGACACATATAGCCCTAATAATAATATTAATAATAAATCTAAGAAAACAAAAACTAATAGTAATTTAAAATCTACACTAATGACTTGAAATATGGCTTAGCTTAAACAGCGACAGTGCTAGCCCTGGACTTTAATTAAGGGACTAAAACTATAACTTTACCTAGTTCCTACAACCTTTAGTATCAGCAAACATAACTCACCTCCCAAGTTTCACGCAAATCTGTGTTATGGTAAATTAAATGTCCATTTTCATCCATAGGCATTAGATCATTTCCAGGCTAGAACAACATTTTTATTCAGTTATTAGTTAGCTTTGGCTTCATTTGCTGTTTGATAGGAAGCATTATATTATACTGTATAATGTCATTATTGTCAGAACGAAGGCATATCGTAAAAGTTCTAGGAAAATAAAAACCATGATCAGGACCGGATATGACAGCTTTGCTGGCCTAGGCTAAGGGATGGTAAAATGGAGAGAGTGAGGGTATAACTGGAAACAACGTAAAAAATATATAAGGTAATGAGTGAAAGTTGTACAAATAATTGCAAAAGAGAAAATGTTATGAGGAATCAAGAGGGGTGGGAGGCAAAAATAAAATAGAGGATGGAAAAGGAAATAGGACCGAATAGAACAATTGAGAGACCAAAATAGGAGAGAGGGGACAATGAGTTAAAGAGAGATTGTGGAAATAGAAAAGTCTAAAAAAATATGCAGAAAGAGGCAGTCTGGAAAGAGATGAATACTGTAGGTGCCCCTTGATTTCCTGCCACTTAGTGATTTTATGCTACACTTTAATTTCCTGCTGTACTTTGAAAACCTCCCCCCTTTGATTTCCTTTGGTCCTTGATTTCCTCCTGGCCCCTTTGATTTGCTGCCTCCTGATGCACTACAGCAAGTTAAAGGGCTACTAAGGGTTCCCTGGTGGTCCACTGGTTAGGATTCAGTGCTTTCACGGCTGCAACCTAGGTTTGATTCCAGTCAGGGAACCAAGAGGTTACACCACGCTGAAGCCAAGCAGAGTTGGGCATGGTTAGTACCTGGATGGGAGACCACCAAGGAATACCAGGAGCTGTATGCTGTGGCCCATTGGAGCATGAACTAGCAACCCACTCCAGTATCTCTGCCATTGATACCAAGAGCATTTGCATGGTAAGAAAGAATCTGTCCAAACGTGTGTCCTACATTTCTGTGTAGGTTTGCCTATAATAAAAATGCAGGCAAGGAGGCAGACAGGGGTGTATTTCTGCTTATGCCCAAGAGACCCAAGCCTAGGACAGCACATATTCAGGGACAGCAGGCTGCCCTAAGATGTATGTGCTGTGTCATTTAATAATATGTGTATATACAGAAAAAGCTCTATATGCGGCAATATTTCTGTCTGTAAATATACCTGACAAATACTGTATCCATACACAATTCTATGATTTAGGATATAGTAAGAAGAAAAGAGGAGCTGTTCTCTGTTGCAAAATTATATGGGCCCAGAGCAGCATAAAATCTAAAGGGAAGAAGATAAACTTATCAGAATGTCAATCAAGAACTCCTGTCTGGTCTATCCTTTTAATTTCCTACAACTCCTTAATATCCCGCTGTGCTATGATTTCCTGCCTCTTGTTGGCCTTTTTGGAAATCTAACCCTGATCATGGTGCATTAGTTCCTTGTTCAAGTGTTAAGAAGACACATATTTTAGGTACCTTCAGTTCTGTTGGCATATGGATAAGAAACAGGTCCATAAAGTCAAGTTGGAGGTACTGCAGAGATTTTTCCAGAGCTGGCCGGACCAGCTCAGGGACGTGGAAGGTGTTCCAGAGCTGGGACAGAACATGCAGAATGATTATAGTCCAGTAAAGGATTAGTGGGAGGCTTAAACATAAGCAAACCTGCAAAAATACTACAGTAGTTGGATAAGAAATGAGAAGGCATCAACAATATGAATACATATATTAATAAATATATTGCATATTTGTAGCATATACCATATTTACTTTTTAAGTTACAGGCAAATATTACACAACGCATATCATGCCAGTGGTTGTAGGAACCAAAGTAGTCATAGTTGTTTAATGAAAAAATGTTATTTGTCTTTTTTTATTGAATCACTGACTATCTCACTACATATATATATATGTATTGTTTTAGTATTGAAAAGGACAATGTACAAAATATCTTATTCTTTCTTGAATTACTCTAAGAAGACTGAGTTTTACTAGGGGTAGGCTAATGAAGTTTAATTTATTTTGTGTTATATTTTTCACACATTATTCTGAGTTCACAGTTCTAATCTGAATGACTGATCACAAATGAATGACAGATTGACCATTTTTTCTCTTTGTCCTCTATAGTTAAACTACCTTTCTTAAAACTCATGTAAACATGATAATTGGTAGAACAGACAAAATATCTGGGCAGACAATATAGATAGCAGTCAATAATGATCAGAGTCACATGTAAAGGTCACATCTAGATATAAAAAGAACTCAAATAAATCATACTCAACAATGGTTTAGAATGACACATTTTTCTTTGGGCGTCCATGTTTCCATCTCCCTAGGATGACACACTTTGCGTTAACACAGTTCACCATTTTTGGGTTATGAATAGTATTTTGGGGATACCTGGAGATGCTACAACTCACTAAAGGCCATAGCGAGTGGCACTCAGGAATACTGAAGGTAGTTGCATGTACATTAACATGATTTCTTTTTATAAACTATTATTCTTGTAGGTCTCTTTTTTTGTATATATTTTTTACAGTAACAATGAATAAATAACTTTGCAAATGTACACAGCTACCTTCCCGGTGTAGAACAGGTCCTCCCTATTCACTGTCCCATCTTCAATCTTGGCTTTTATGGCACGTCCAACTTCTGGTTCATTTCCATAATAGAAGGCACAATCAATATGTCGATATCCAACTTCAATGGCCACCTTTGTAGCCTCCTCTGCCAGGCTCTTGGGAAACTTATACAAACAAAGACAAATTATTGATAGATATAAAACACCATCATTAATTATGATTATTATATTAATCAAATTACAGATATTTTTAACATAATATTTTAGATTATTTCATATTCTCTAAATGTATCAAATATATTAAACCAATATTTAAATTATGCAAAACCTTCAATTGGATGTTTGTGATTCTGACAAGGATAGCTATGGAGTTATTACACAAGTATTTTTGAGATTTATTTAAAATTATCTCCACATTTGCATATATAATGAAATAAAGAAACAACCAGTATTAAACATGTTGCTAGTATTAAAATAACTAGATAAAAATTAGGAACTTTATTTAGAATTTATTAAAAATCCATAAAACGCTGTAATAACAATAATAGCTGCTTTTGTGCAATGCCTTATAACTCTCCCCTATTTGAATCAGATATGTAAGGGGAAGTATTGGACTCATACAGTTCTTAGATGATCCAAATCACGCCAGCTAAGCCTGATTATAAGGGTTATGTTATAATATAATGTGGATACCTATTCAAATTCTTGCAATAATCTGCCCAATTCTCTCAGTGTTTTGTTAAACAAAACTTTCCCCCAAAGAGCCAAGGTGGTATCCACAAACTCACTGGTAACCCTAATAGTGCCCTCTATAACGAAATAGGTCGATACAGGATCTTATGTATCAAAACAGAGACCTCCTAACTCAGAGGCTATGGTGTGCCCCTCCAACTATCTGTTGACCTACACATACACAATCATAAGGCCAACTAGGTACTAATCACATATGACACTCCATTGTCCAGAAACAACTACGAAAGATCTTTTTAAAAAACATATGTACATTCATACCGCTAAAAACAAAGGAACAGTTTTAGCCTCATATGTTCACCTCCAAAAGGTGAGGAAATATAGGGCCCGATTCATTTGCCCAATTTGTAAATTTATACACACTTAAAATCACTCTTAATTTTGCTATATATTCGGTCCCTACATATAAGGACCACTAATAAACATAAAACTTTATTTAGATGGTACAACAACGGCATGATGTAATTGTTAAAACTTAAATTAAGAAGTGGTCTAAAAAAAGAGAACATCGACCACTATCATCCTCCTACAGGGGAATGTATTGATGCAAGGAATATTTATTTAAAGATGCTGGTTATGATAATAGTCCCATTGTATTTTAGGCTATTCCACTAATAATACCTTGTACATAATGGAAGTATATACTGAACTCATATACTTAGAGAAAAATTCCCTTACATTTATACCTATGTCTTCATTATAGTGCTTGTTCATAAGCCTCTATTATACTGGGAATCAAAACACATCAGTCTAGATATATTTAGGCTCCAATTTTGCCTTATCTTATTCCTTCAATAACCTACTATATATAACTAAGTGAGACTGTGAAAGGATTTAAGCTATGAAAATGCTCTATTTCCCACACCTCTGGTGAAATCACGAGCAGTAAACCTGATCTAAACACTGGTCTGTATGTTGCCCAGTAAGTATATGCCATAAAAAAGGTATTAGTATATCTGATCTATCCTCCTCTCACCCTTTCTGGTTGTTCCCATGAAGGTCTGGATGACGTGTGACGTCACTAAGGCGCAACACCCACTAAAATGATGGCCCTACGCAGCGTTTCGCACTCCTGCTTCTTATTGGCCATCATTAATTCTTAAGTCAATAAAATGCATATAATAATTCATTAAACAAATCACCCAAAGCCAAATTTATGAGTTCAAGGCATTTGCAAGTAGCTAATATAATATGTCCCATGGTCCAACCAACACACACCACTAGACAGTTCCATTAAACATGTGAAAAACATCTATTGTAAAGTGGTATGGTAGTATGGTCACAGCAGCTATTAATGTTAATACAGAGTTTTTGGGATTTTTAATACATTGTAAATGAAGTTCCTAATTTTTATCTAGTTGAATAACAATTTGTTGTTAAGCACTGGAACCACAGTAATTATCCTTGAAATTATGTAGTATTATAAAAACATCAAACTGAAACAAGGGATAGATCTAGTCTGTTATGATGTTAAAGATTTCTACAATATATGCCTCCATGGACAATGTGGTAAATTGCAAAATATTAATAATATATGAAATACGTTATCTTTCCAAGACTAATTGCCAGTAATGATGGATCATCAGCCTTGAAAGATGATCCCACTACATCTAATTAATCATCTAATTAATCAAATTATCAGATTATAACCCATAAGAGAACATTCGCCATTTTGAACCCTTAACCATCCTGTTGATCTTCAGCTCTTGCAGATTACCTACACCTAATCAGCTTAAAGGCAAGCAAGCTCCTATATTTTACATTTAAAACTAATCAATTAAAACCTATATTTTACAGTGCACCACAGGCATGTTTTCTGCATGGTCTGAACTACTGATGTCATAGACAGGTCTTAAAAAGCATTATATAAAACTTGATTGGGTGGTGACAACAACAACAAAAACGCCATCATCCCAGTTCTAACCAATAAATAAACACCAAAGTTAGTGCCACTGTACTGTACCCGGTATATGCTAATGATGCGGCACGCATGTGACGTCACATGCGCGCCGGCCCCGGGACAAAGAGCGGAGGCCGGAGCACAAGCAGGTAAGTGAGGGGAGAGGCGGGAGGTATTTAGGGGGGTTTAGATGGAGGAGGGGGGTTGAGGGTGGTTTAGGTGGAGTAGGGGGGTTGGGTATTGAGGGTGGAGGTTGAGGAGGTGGGTTGGGGTTGAGGGGGGTTGAGGTTGAGGAGGGGGGTTGAGGGGGGTTGAGGTTGAGGAGGGAGGTTGAGGATGAGGGTTGAGGAGGGAGGTTGAAGATGAAGAGGGGGGTTGAGGTTGAGGAGGGGGGTTGAGGATGGGGGGTTGAGGAGAGAGGATGAGGATGGGGGGGTTGAGGAGGGGGGTTGAGGAGGGAGAATGAGGAGGGAGGATGAGGAGGGAGGATGAGGAGGGAGTTGAGGATGAGGAGGGAGGTTGAGGATGAGGAGGAAGGTTGAATATGAGGAGGGAGGTTGAGGATGAGGAGGGAGGTTGAGGATGAGGAGGGAGGTTGAGGAGTGGGGTTGAGGAGGGTGATAAGGGAGGGGGGAAGAGAAACAGGGAAGGGAGAGGTTGGAAGAGACACAGGGCAGGGAGAGGGGAGAAGAGACACAGACAGAGAGGGGGACACAGAGGGGAAAAGAGGGACACAGGGGGCAGCACATTTCCCACCCTCGGCTTATACTCGAGTCACTCATTTTACCCAGTATTTTGTGGTAAAATGGGTGCCTCAGCTTATACTCAGGTCGGCTTATACTCGAGTATATACGGTAATAACAAACCCTTAATTATAGAGCCCACAATACACATGGTTTAATAACAGACCTTTAGGTTTGACAGCAGATGAGAACCAGTGGGCCCTTACAGTCTGTACATTATATCTACCTAATTCCTCAGGATAGCATTATATATATATATATTACAGTAGAATTCCGCTTAACCGGCACTCAGCTAACCGGCACTATCCAGAGTTCAAGACTGCAAAAAAAATGCTAACTTTATTCCTAATTATTTTTTAGGGCTCTAAATTGTCCAGATTAGGTTCTAATGCCCTTTTTAAAGGCATTTTGAGGAGTGTTTAATGGTCGTTTAGACCCTTAAATTCAGGGACTCCCGAATAACCGAAAGCTACAGTTATCCGGCAATAGGGAGTGCCCATAGGTGCCGCATAACAGGGGTTTCACTGCACTTTGAAATATCTGCTGAAAAGCTATTGTTCACTTTCTATGTTATTATATGGATCCTATTTAGCAATGACTCTAAACTTACACATCACTTGATAAAAGTGGCAATAAAGGGACACTGTCACCACAACAGGAGAGCTATACATTGTATTATTTTTTTTCTCTCTATAGTAAATCATTGCTGAGTTATAGTTATGTGTATGTGCAGCTCAATATGCTCATTTGCAGCTCAGAGTACTTGGAAAGGGTGAAGAAAGGTCTAGCTGAAAGACAACATTGGAGACATTATTTTGGCCACTACTGACTGAGACTACCAAGCAAACATATTCTAATGAACAAATCAGCACATTAATGCAAATAATTAATATTCAGAAACCACTCATTTGCATAAAAGCAATATTAAACTCACTTTAGAAAAAATGGCTAATGCTCTAATAACTTTAAAAAAACAACTTGATTATGTAGTCCTTTTAAGCTTCAAAGTGTTATTGAATTTTCTATTTTATTCTATAGAGTCTGTTTATCAAAACATTAAAAATATGTATAGGCTGCACGGCATAATTCAGGAAATGGAGCAATTAACTCTGCTATTATCTCTTTGTTCGTTATTTCAGTTTTATAAAGGACCCCCACTGTTATAATGCAGCTCTAAAGGTCTAATAAGTGCAAAACTGGGGCTAAAACAAATACGATTAAAAATATTTCCATTAGGATTTTTTCATAAATATATGTTGAATAGTGTTGTGTTATGTGCAAGTTTTCTCCAGTGTATGTAGATAAGAAATGTTGAAACGTTACACATTAAATTAACCAGAAAATATTAGTTTTGAAGCAAACTTTAGTCCCACTTTTACCTTGTCTGGAGCGTAGGTCCCAAATCCTATAACTGGGATTTTATGGCCATCATTCATCACAATATTGGACCCTGCACTGAGATCCATGACTTGGTGAGGATTGTGCTGAAGGTTGGAGCTGTGTGTAGGAGGTCAGACCATGGCACAGTTTATGTCTGCAGATATTGTCCCACCTTCCTGATTAATATTTAGTGTCTGTTCTGAAAACAAGGTGTTAAATGTGGTTTGGGAAAACTTTACATGTTTGCGACATACGTAACAGGTTACAACACTAGGCTCCTTATTATACCTCTAGGTGACTGTTTGTTGACCTGGAGCCTGGTGGGGTTAGGCTTGACCTACTGTTAGTTACATTTCCTTTTAATTCTGTCGTGCCACCATATTTTATTAGTCTTTAAAACAGAACTGAAGAGAGGTCTTATCTGCTACTAGGGTACATCCCAAGTGAATAATCCCGTTATAAAAAAAATCAAAAGCTGGCCTGCAGTAAAGCAAAACTGAATATATTTGAAAACTAATGTTTATTTAGATATCATTTTCGAAAAATATTTTGACCATTATGAAAAACAGTTATTAAAAAGAGCATACTATACTATGGTGGAGCTAGTGATTGCAGGGCGCCAGTGCAAACAAAAAATGTTGGGCTCCCCTCCGGTACCAGCTTATGATACATATATACTGTATATATATATATATATATATATATATATATATATATATATATATATATATATATGTTACAGGCAATGTGTATAATCTGGACATTCTGTTTAATGCCCAGGCAATATGTATAATCTTTTATTCTTATTTGACTGGGCAATGTGTTGAATAATGACAACAAGGTTTTTGAATTAGTATCACATCAGTTGACGGCATACATTCAGAGGACAACTTGGTACTAGCGTTGACAAGTGATGACTCAGAACGACCCCATCGGGCTGAGGAAAGTGAATCCGAAAAAAGGGTGTTGCAGCATGTCAGGGTCACAGGGGTATATAAAATTCAACTGCAAAACCAAATGCATTTAAAAAAAGTGCGCGTGCAGAGCTACCCGTCAGCCCTGTAATCCCAAGTGTCACAGCAGTTCTTTGCCTTGCTCTAATAAATGATAATCCTTACGATTAACTAATTCAAAAACCCAGTTCTTTTTTACTCTCTAATAAATAATGATACTAATTCAAAAACCTTGTTGTCATTATTCAACACATTGCCCAGTCAAATGAGAATAAAAGATTATACACATTGCCCGGGCATTATACAGAATGCCCGAATTATACACATTGCCCTTAACATATATATACCGTATTGGTCCCAATATAAGCTGCCCCTTTTTTCCGATTTTTGAGTTTGCGAGTTTCGGGTGCGGCTTATATTCGCGACCGTAAAATAATGACTGCCGGTTTGCAAGCGTGAGAGTTACGTGTGCGGCTTATATTCGCGACCATAAAATTACTCCAGATTTGCTACTTGAGACTGCATTGTAGCAATTGAATAGCAATTTGCGAATGTAAAATTACTGCCGATTTGCGCGATTGCGAGTTAAGGGTGCCGATTTGCCTGCTTGAGACTGCAGTATTGTAGCAATTGAATAGCGATTCACGGTTTTAGTGATTCTAACATCCTGTAAGGCCTGTAACCTGCAAAAGAAGTTACAGTACTAATTAGAAAGCCTGTTTCTTGCAATGGCTTAGCGTCTTTTTCTCTCCAATTTTAAGGGTCTGGCTTATATGCGGGTGCGGCTTATATTCGGACCAATACAGTATATATTTATATATATATATATATATATATATATATATTCAGTATATATATTTTACTGTACATTCCACTGGGACGGCCCTCACCATAGATAGACCACCCCCCCAGCCCCACACGTCTTCTGGCCTGGCAGGAAATCCTAACTGACGTCATGTGAATATGACCGTCATTTGGTATTCCCTTCCCCTACCCAAAGACGCGCAGGCAGGGGAGCAACAGAGGCACATGAGCTGGTAAGTACAGGGAAGAGGGAACCTGGAGGGGCCATTGTGAGGGCAGAAAGGGAAGAGATAGTGGGGGCCCAGGGGCATGTAAATAAAATGTGGACAGAACTAGTTAGTCAGACTGATTATTTTATTTTATTTTTTGCTTGCATAGAAATACATCACAAACACCAAAAGACTTCCTCCACGCCCCGTAACCAAGGTTACCGACCCCAGCACTAGTTTCTAGATCTCATTTTAAAGAGGGCCAAAATCTAACTTCCCACTTTACAACTATCCCTTGACCATCCATGGAAAGTCTGCAAAGCAGCCACATGTTTTCTGGTTAATGCATTAACTAATCTCCACCCCGCGCCCCCCATCTTTGAAAGAACCAACACTCCAAAAGTCAAAATACACATTCAAATCCCAGCAGAGGTAACCCTTTGTTGTCCCACTAATAATCATGAAACTGTATCTCCACTAGTTACAGGTAAGATAACATTATTACAGTGCATATAACACGATATAGTAACCCCGACATTAATTACTGTGGCCCACAGTACACACAAAAACATTATGTCTCAGTCCCCACAACAACTTTCATGTCCATTTTAATAGTCTTGGATATTAACAAATGGCAGGGTTGCTTGTGGGTTCAGGGGTGTCCCCAAAATTAGTCATGACATAACTGTTATCACAACTTTTCACAACTTGTTTATATGGATTTATCCTACTTAAAATCAAGAAATCTGGAGCATTAGAGTGGCCGTTAAATGAAACATTGATATCATTCATAATACCTCATTTTTACTAACTTATTCGTTTTTGGAATTATAAAGTTATTAAACATCTAACCCAGTACTAGCTAATTGCTGCTCGATGAATGTTCTTTACTAGGCATGTGTCTAGTTGGCATATGAATAAATAAATATATTATTATTATTATATGTATAATATACATCATTTTTCAGTCACTCCCATTTTAGGCTGGAGTAGGGAGAAAATGATAAATCATTTAACAAAACAGGATTGAAAATTCATAAATAAACATAATTTTTGTTATTTCAAAATGTTTGTTCCAAGCAAGGTCTTCACACTTAAAAATGAGAATAGATCACATTTGTACTGTTAAACTATTAGATTAGCATTAAAAAGCAAGGAAGCTTTAGCGTTTGCCACTAGTCCCATTCCTGAAGCCATCAGCTACACAAACATAAAAGTACCATATGACATGTTACATCTAACATTTTTAAATGTTAAGAGTAGATGTAAGAGTAAAGAGTAGATGTTTTCTTCTATAACTTTCTGAAACAGATGTATCCATAACACATTCCACTCTATGCTATTTTAATCATACATAGAAGTAAATTCCTTTAAAATAAAATTAATATTGTATCTACATCCCCAGTTATTTGAAGCTTCCCTGAGCCAAAACAGCTTTTCTCACCCAGAATGGTATTTATGTGTACTGCATTTTTGTAAGAAGGTGGTGAGTTGATACAATGTTGCTACTTTACTAGCTGCAAACATTGAGGAATTTATAACATTCTATCTGTATGTAAGAAACAAACTACCCCATAATGACTGAAAACGTTCTATTTATGCTGATCAAGAAAAAACCTATTTGCACTTATTAAAAATAGCCATTTCTAGGCACAGAATTTTGGAAAACATAAGGAGAGTGATTAAGAATTGAAGGAAATTTTAAAAAAATCCAGAAAATAGCTTACTAGTGTTGATGACATGCTTAATATGTTTACAGTGCATATTTTGATGAACAAATACGGAAAGTGTTAACATTTAAGATACAGGTAGACCCTGTTTAACACTGATTTGATCCCATTCAATATAACACAGCTTTTGCCCTATCTATATACATATTATGGCTTGTGCATAATCCATCCTGGGCTTTGCTTAAAGCTATGTAACACAGCAGGCATATGCTTAAAAGGAGCCATGTTTGAAACAGTATTTGGATTAAAGAGCAAAGTATTTGTGGATACATTTGCATGTCTCTGCCCAGGTTCCCAGAATGCAGTGCAATAACTGTATTTCTTGGAATGTTCAAATGTGAACATGTACTATGAAAATGTACTATATACATAGGCACATTTGCATGTCCCAGCTCAGCTTCCCAGAATGCAGTGTATTAACTATTTTTCTTGGAATTCTGAGCTGGAAGCCAGTTTTTAATGTTTTTGACATTTAAATGTGAACACAGATGTACTATTTATTTACTGTACTACTGTACGGTAGAGGGCTTCTATCGCTCTTTTGCCCACCATATCTTAAATGATTGTTGTTGTGAACTACCTACTCATAAGGTCCACAACACAAGCTGGGATCCCACCCCATGCTGATGATAGCCAGTAAGCTTGAAACAGTTGTACATGGATAGGATACTCAGCTTGTGTTTATTCCAACCTTGGCTTTGCATTAAAGCTGTGTAATACAGCATGCATAAGCTTAAAGGAAGCCATGTTTGATAATGGCTATGGATTGAAGAGCGAGGCATTTGTGGGCACATTTGCATGTCCCAGCTCAGCTTCTCAGAATGCAGTGTAATAACTGTTTTTCTCGGAATTCTGAGCTGGAAGCAGGTTTTTAAACTTGTTTTAGACATTCAAATGTTGTACTATTTATTTACTGTACTACTGTATGGTGGAGGCTTCTTTCGCTCTTTTGCCCACCATATTATAAATGATTGTTGTGGTGAACTTTATATATATATATATATATATATATATATATACTCTCTCTCTCTCTCTCTCTCTCTCTCTCTCTCTCTCTCTCTATATATATATATATATATATATATATATATATATATATATTTATATATATAGTTAACATGTGTCAATTTTTAGTACTAGGGCTTCCAATAGCACTAATAGAATTTGCCTCAGAAGTCTACAATTGTTTGAGACATCAGCCAAACAAACATAATGTCTGTTCCAGTACATATTATTTTACTAGCAATTTGCCCGTCAAAAATGACGGCAATAAAATTTTAAGCCTGGCAATGCTGTTTGCCCCACAATGCGAGGCTCTCTAACTTGAGTGCCTCAATGATCTCCTTTGGACTGCTATTGTAATTTTTAGCAATTTTATGTATTTTGGAACACATTATAATTCACAATTGTAACTACATTGATACACATATGACCCTATTTAATTGTGAAAATCACAATTACAGGAGCCCGGAATGTAGCCCATACAAGTTACTGATATTTAATTACCCGCATTTGATTTGCAAGTTACAGGCTCAAAATCCCTGCGACTGTCAAAAATGTAACTCAGTATTATCTATTCCTTTGATGTTTCAAGCGCGTAAATACTAGTTACTAGTGCTAAATATGCAAAAGCAGCTTTTTCATTTGGTTTCTTGACACAATTTAACACCAGATACAAACAAAAATATATATTATTGCCATTAGGAGAGGATTTAGAGGGAACTTGTATTTTATGGTACAAGCAGGACCTGAGAGCTGCAAGCTTTTTCTCCCGATACGTTTAACATTATACACCACCCATGCAAATTAAACACTTTCAGAGGGTTTTAAAAGCGAATTTAGATTTGATAGAAGGAATTAATGTTATAAAAAGATAAACAAATCTCTGTAGATAATGCTCAGACTCCATAGTGTTCTGATGTTGGGCTGAGCCGACAGTAACAGGCCCAGAGAGGTGTGGTTGGAGATCTTGTTTAACTGAAAATAAACATCCAGAAGAACAGTCCAGGAGTGAAGACGTACTCGCCATGGAGCTCAAGAAAGACATTGTACTGAATGATGGACACAAAATGCCAGTAGTTGGCTTTGGGACATATGCCCCAGAGGAGGTATGTGCTAAAAACTAGACTTAACTGTTATGCTGACCTAGACCTAAAGAGAAAGAAGGAATGGAAAAAGAGATGAGAGAAAGAGTGAGAAGAGAGAGCGTAAAGTGCAGAGGACAGTGGGGTATTGTGGCAAAAGGAAAGGGGGAGAAAAGTGTAAACACTGTAAAAAATGTTATTTTTTTGTGTTTTTAAAGTTAAAGTTGAACCTTTCCTGTTATATGCCTACCACGCCGTTGTGTGCACCTGCTCCAATCTGCACGCCGTGACTTTGTTCACTTTGGGCCCTACTCTAGTGCCTAATTCGTAAATGTATACACACTTAAAGCCACTCTGAAAATTGCCACAGATTCTATTAGCTCCTTGCAATCCGATTACGCGTTCCCCGCCCACAATCACTAGGGGCCTGCTAAAGCCGCCCTAGAACTCTATTGGTTCTAGCACAGTTCAAATATTACAAGCGCTAACTAATTAAATTTACATAAAATCGTTATTCTATTAGACTCGTAGCTCTAGCTCGCAAATAAAATCTGACCCGCAACTGAAAAAAGTAAAAGTTTCTGTCAAATTTACAAGTACTAAATAGGACTTGAAGGGCTTTTTCAATCAATTACTAGAGCCTTAACAGCTATTAAACACACAATACTGTACTTTAAAAATATGGGAAAAACATTAGAATTAATTGCAGAACAGTCTCAAACCCACAAATATGCAATTAAAATATATTTTTTCATATTTTTTTGTGTGAAATGGGTTTCGGGACTTAAGGGGTTAATACATATCATGGAACCCGCATGGACTAGAACAGTTGCTTTAATGGCTTTTATTGATTTCTACATTGATGGATTGTGAGTAGTGATGTCGCAAACATTAAATTTTCGGTTCGCGAACCGCAAACGCGAACCGCCGCAAATGTTCGCGAACCGGCGAACATCGGCGAACCGCCATAGACTTCAATGGGCAGGCGAATTTTAAAACCCACAGGGACACTTTCTGGCCACAATAGTGATGGGAAAGTTGTTTCAAAGGGTCTAACAACTGGACTGTGGCATGCCGGAGGGGGATCCATGGCAAAACTCCCACGGAAAATTACATAGTTGATACAGAGTCTGGTTTTAAGCCATAAAGTGCATAAATGACCTAACATTCCTAAATTGTTTGGAATAACATGCTTTAAAAAGCGATAGCACTCTCAAAGCAGTTACAAATCTAAATCACTTTATTATGCTCTGAGACCTGAATACATTTTTTAATTTACACTGCACAAAAAAAATTATATATTTAACACTGTACTTATATATCTGTCTTTGCGATGAGCGCCGAAGATTGATCGTTGCAAAGCACGAAACATGAAGGACACGAGGGAAGAGGCTCACAATGAGCGCCGAAGGTCCTCAGAGTACAAAAAGCATCACATTGTGTGGCAAACAGCATTGCCATGGCTTCAAACTTTTTTATTTATTATTATTGCCCCGTCATTTGTGCCAGGCAAGTCGCTAGTGATATAATATAACATAATGCAATACAATATTATACAGTACACATGGGTGTTGGAACTGGGGGGGGGGTAAGGGGTAACCCCCCCCCCCCCCCCAGATTTCTTATCGTATGTATGTATGCGTATAGAAGCTAACAGGGGAGGGGAGAGGGGGAGGAAACACAGGGGAGAGGGAGAGGAAGACACAGGAGATGGGAGAGGGGGAGGAAGACACAGTGGAGAGGGGGAGGAAGACACAGGGCAGAGAGGGGAAGAGAAACAGGGTAAGGGAGAGGTGAGGGGAAGAGACACATGGGAGGGGGAGAGACACAGGAGAGAGTGGGGGGTAGAGACAAAGGGGAGAGGGGGGAAGAGACTAATGGGAGGGAGTGGTGAGGAGACACCGGGGAAAGGAAAGGGGGTAAAGACACAGAGGAGGGGGGAAGAAACACAGGGGAAGGGAGAGGGGGTAGAGACACAGGGGAGAGGGGGTAGAGACACAGGGGAGAAGGGGGAAGAGACACAGATGAGGGGGGAGAGACACAGGGGAGAGGGAAGGGGGGAAAGACACAGGGGTGGGGGGAAAGAAACACGGGAAGGGAGAGGGGGGTAGAGACACAGGGGAGGGGGGAGTGACACGGGGAAGAGGGAAAAGACACAGGAGAGGGGGGAAAGAAACACTGGGGAAGGGAGAGGGGGTAGAGACACAGGCAAGGGTGGGAGAGACACAGGGGAGAGGGGGAGGGGAGAGAGACACATGGGAGGGAGTGAGGGGGAGACACAGGGGAGAGGGGGGGAGAGAGACAAATGGGAGGGAGTGGGGGGGGAGACACAGGGGAGGTCTTCTGCTTTATTATTATTCTTATTATTATTACTATATAATGTGTATATGTACCGGCTGGGCATGCTCTTGTGCATTATTATTATTATTATTATTATTACTATATAATGTGTAGATGTACCGGCTGGGCATGCTCTTCTACATTATTATTATTATTATTATTACTATATAATGTGTAGATGTACCGGCTGGGCATGCTCTTCTATATTATTATTATTATTATTATTATTATTACTATATAATGTGTAGATGTACCGGCTGGGCATGCTCTTCTACATTATTATTATTATTATTACTACTATATAATGTGTAGATGTACCGGCTGGGCATGCTCTTCTACATTATTATTATTATTATTATTACTATATGTACCGGCTGGGCATGCTCTTCTACATTATTATTATTATTATTATTATTACTATATAATGTGTAGATGTACCGGCTGGGCATGCTCTTGTGCATTATTATTATTATTAGTAGTAGTAAAATACTACTACTAATAATAATAATAATGCACAAGAGCATGCCCAGCTGGTACATCTACACATTATATAATAATAATAATAATAATAATAATAATAATAATAATAATAATGCATGCCCAGCTGGTACATCTACACATTATATAGTAGTAATAATAATAATAATAATAATGCACAAGAGTCCTTCAGCACTGCACTGGACACTGAATAAACTTGCCTAGCTATGGTTTTCCCTATTGATGCAGTATCACCTACACTCTACCTCCTCTCAGTAAGACTGCAAGTTAGTTTTGATTCCAAAATGGCTGCTGTCCATGAGGTTAAAGGGTCTGGAAGGGAGTGTATGCTGCTGATTGGCTGGAATGTGTCTGCTGACTGTGACATGCAGGGTCAAAGTTTGCTCAATGATAAAGTATTGGGGGCGGGTCGAATCTCGCATATGTTCGCAGTTCGCCGCGAACGCGAACATGCTATGTTCGCCGGGAACAGTCCGCCGGCGAACTATTTGCGACATCTCTAATTGTGAGTCTGATCGCAAATTTTACTTCTCAACATTAATTAATTCATAGTCTATGAGTGAAGTTTAAGTGTAAACTTCATGTTTTACTGAGGCCATGATGACGCACTCATTTAATATTGCTGTGTCTAATAAGCAAATTATGGGCTTGCTTAAATATTGTCAGATCATTTGATCACGCCCCCCTGAAATCAGACTTAAAAAGGCAGGGTGTACGAGTTCAACCTTTCGGTCGGAATTTGCGAGCTGGAGTCAATACAATACATCTAAACATTTATAAAAACAATATACCTGCAGGCAAATTTGGGAGTTTGAGGCATTTGCGAGCAGCTAATAGAATATGATTTGTTGTTTTTAGGGTCCTTTTAGGGTTAGGATAGTGTCAGATAACAAGCTCTACGCATAGTAATACGTGCATCGATCAGCAGGTGGCAAGCTGGTGGTGGTCAAATATCAGTAAAGAACTGTTAATCTTGAAGAGCATGAAAAACTGTGAATACATCATATTCTCTGTAAAGTTATTAATTTCTACAATATTTAAATTTTTGTTTAAATGTAACATATGTTTTGTAGCATTGTGTTTTACATGTGTTTTACATGTGTTTTATATGGGTAATATAATATAACTAGCGACTTGCCCGTCAAATATGACGGCAATAAAATTGTAAAGCAGGTAATGCTGTTTGGTCCAGACATTAATTTTGTTGGTGGTCCGAGATCCTTCTGCGCTCATTGCGAGGCTGTTGTATTTTTGCATTTTTTCTGATAGGCGCTTTTGCTGTTATTGTTTGTTTGGCTGTGATCTGCTTTTTGCGCTTATTGCAAGCCTTTGTGTGCTATGAGCAGCGTTGGTGCTCGATGTGAGTGGCGCGATAAATGGCTTTTGTGGTTATTGTGAGAGTGTATTTTTTTTGTGTATATTTTTTTTGTATGCTAATTAAATAATAATAAATTAATAAATGAATATACTTTACCTGTTTGGAAGTAATATATGTAGGAAGCATTGTGCTGAAGAGCTGACAATCTGTTTTGATGTTCCTGTACTTCCGCATTGTGTAAGTTAGTGTTGTAAAATGGCGGTGAATGTGTGTGCTACGCGGCTGTGGATGATGTAGAGTCCTTGGTAAGAGTGCATCTTGTACCACGTACAGCTTTTTGGAAAATCCGGTGCTTGGTGTTGTTTTGCGTCTTTAGGGTCCTGTAGCCTCGTTTTCCTTTTTTTCGGCGTCCATTTTTTTCTCGCTTAGGGGATTGTTGTGTGTGTAAACTCGGTAATTTGGACTTAAATTGAGGTGTAACTTCAGTTGCAGAGGTCCTGGGTGCCCCCCCTTGCTGTGGGTAATGTTTTTATGTATTTGTGTGTATTTATTGTGTTTTTAATGTTTTCAGGTGCGCGCGGTCCTGCGTCTCATATTTTTTTCATGCTAAGTCCGTAAATTTTACGTTCTAAGTCCCGCGTCTCGTAATTTTTTCTTCTCGTATTTTGTTTGGCTAAGTCCAGCTAAAAGTGCTCCGGGTTTCACGGCTCGCCTCGCTATGCGAGGCTCGCCTAAAATGAGCACCTTTGGCGCTCATTGCCTAAGTGCTCCGACTTTAACGGCTCGCCTTGCAGGCAATGAGCACCTTCGGCGCTCATTGCCTAAGTGCTCCGGGTTGAGTCGATGAGGGCCCGCTGCGCTCATCGCCTCATTGCCTAAGTGCTCCGACTTTAACGGCTCGCCTCGCTACGCGAGGCTCGCAGGCAATGAGCACCTTCAGCGCTCATTGCCTAAGTGCTCCGGGTTGAGCCGATGAGCGCCCGCGGCGCTCATCGCTAAGTCCGCTAAGTCGTACGGACCACGCAAACAGCGTGACGACGATTCGTAGTTGGACAATTATATAATGTGATACCCTCACCAGTCCTAGAATGTGTGTGTATAGAACATTGTCAATATACCAATTTTCTGCATCTCTAAACATACCATACAGAACAGCACAATGCCACATAACAGTGCACATTTTCAGTATATAAATGTTCGTCTTAGGCCATTTGAAATGTTGGAATATATAACAATTTATACATAGCAGGGAAAAAGTGCACGTATGCTTCAATATATAGTAATCCACCTTAAGTGAACAGAAGAGGAGAGAGGCAGCGGTTGGGCTTGTTCTGAATGCTGGTCCCTGAGGATACAGGATCTGATGGGATACTGAATCTCTTACTACAGCAGCATTGCAGGAGATAATTTACACATAGCAGGGAAAAAGTGCACGTATGCTTCAATATATAGTGATTCACCTTAAGTGAACAGAAGAGGCGAGAGGCCCCTGCGTCATGTCATTAGCATATGCCGGCCGCTCACAGGAAGAAGACATGCTGCTGGGGAGAGAAGAGGAGAAGGAGGTCCTCGCATCAGAGTAAGGAGAGAGGGGGGGGGAGAGAAGGAGGATAAGGGGGAGGGAGGAGGCATGAGGAGGAGGTTGATCAGGGGAAGGAGCGAGGAAGTTGTCAAACTGCGAGTTGTCATCCGCAAGGCTGCAAGTGTGACGACAACTCGTAGTTTGACAATTATAATATGTGATGATAATGTTTATAATTAGTTATATTTCATTATTAGTTTCCCAAAAGCCTTGCAGAGGATGGCACTAAAGTGGCACTTGAAGTTGGATATCGTCACATTGACTGCGCCTTCATATATGGCAATGAGCCAGAGGTGGGCCGTGCCATAAAGGAGAAGATTGCAGATGGGACAGTGAAGAGAGAGGATGTGTTCTATACTGGGAAGGTAAGGACACAATACCATGGAGATTTACAGTTATCAGTCGTAAAGAAGACATTTATACCCCAAGATTCACTAAGCTTCCCAGGGGCTGCAGAGCATCTCACCAAAGGCTTTATTGACCATTGGCTATGATGAAATGTAAACTTGCAATCTCTGAGAGGCTCTTTAAAACGTCTCATTGGCCCCCATGGAACCTTTCTGGCCACCACTTGCCCCGTCGGTCCTCCCACCATCCCCACTCCCCCCTATGTGTCCACTCTTTCTGTATTCTTTCCTATCTCTATCCAACTTCTCTCCAATTCATTTTCTCTGTCCCATTTAACTCTCCACTCCTCTATCGCCTTGCCTGTCTCTCCTTGTCCCTTTCCTTCCCTCATCTCTTTCCTCCTTCTCTCGCTATCTTATTCCCTCCATATTCCCACTGTGCTCCTCTCTTTCCCTTAAGTGTCCATCGTCTCCTCCTTTCTCCACCTTTTAACTTCCTCTATTCTCACCCCCATTCTCTCTTTCTCTCCTCTCCCCTCTTTTCTCACTCTCTTCCTTCACTCTCCCCATTTGTATCTATTTCTCTCTAACTTCCTCCTCTCTCCACCTGTCTCTTCTCAACTTTTCTCTCTTCTCCTTCCTCTTCTCTCTATTCATTTCACCCACGGTTTCTCTCACTATACTATTTCCCCCTTCTCTTTCCATCTCCATATATATGTTTCTCTCTGTCCATTCCCACTTTTGCTTCGCATTATCTATCTTTCATTCTCTTCCCCTCTCTTTTTCATTACCCTTCCCTCCCTCCCTCACCCTTCTCTTTACTTTCTCCCTCACCCTTACTCCCCATCTCCTCTCCTTTTTCCCTTTTTTCTCACCCTCTCACCATGCCCTGCTTTTCTTCCCTTCCTCTCTCTCCCCCTTCTCTTACCCCTTTTTCCTTCTCACCCTTCTCTTTCCATCTCTTCAAAATTCTTATTGCTCTTTCCATCTTTTCCCCACCTTTCTCTTCTCCCCCTCAATCAATGTACCTGTCTCTACCTCTCTACACCCATTCCCTCTCCCTTCCATGTTCTCCCTGCTATCTCTTTCATTGCTCTCCTCCCTTCTCCCCATCCTTCTCTCACCCTCTCTTCTTTCTGCTCTCCTCCTTCTCCCCATCTTCTCTCACCCTCTCTCTTCTTTCTTCACTCCTCTTCCCCTCATCTCTCTCCTTACCTCTTCTCTCTTCATTCACTTTCTCACTCCAGCTTCCCCTCCTCTTTTTATACTTTCTCCCACTTTCCATCAGTTTTATCTCTCTACCTCTCTTCGCTGCCATGATCTCTCCCCCTCCACTCACATTCTGAAAGGGAAGCCCAACATTTTTTTTGCACTGGGGCCCATTATTCACTTGCTCCGCCACTGCAGTGATGCACACAATCTGGTCAAAGTTCAGTATATCTTTAATAGCATAAAGCATACAAACAACATAATCAAAAACCATTTTATTAGTGCCACTCACATTTTACAACCTCATCTATATTTGAGGTATCAGTACAGCATGATTGGCGATAACCTCCGGCAATTGTAGCATTTCAGAAGTCTGTAGGTCCAAAAGCTTCTACACGTTATAGGAAAAACATTTACATTTTTTGATTTGTTTTATTTTTTATTTGCTCTGTTGAGTCAAATGCTTTATATTGCACCTTCTTCCCTTTCCCACCCCTGTAGTATGCTGCTGGGTATCTAGCTAGTTGTCATCATGTTGTGATGACGTCACATGCGGCGGATGACTGAACCCCCGGAGCATTAGGTACTTTAAAGTTCGCATAGAGCGTCACGGTGAGACCCTTTATTGTTATGTTTCACAACAGTAATACTCAAGAATTATTATGAATTTTTAAGAAAATTATGGTGGTCATTTTCCTTTTTTAAGCCTAAGTGGTGAGAACAATTGTAGTTGAATAACAGGGACTTTCGCACTAAACATAAGTGCCCTATGCCAACTCACGTGTGATTTATTTTTAAAATGGAGCGCTGATTACTCAATATAAGTTTTAAAGGATAAAAGTAATTGAAATATGCATTTAGTTCCCTTGTTCAAGAGTGAACTGAAAAAAATTACCTTTTTCTTTTTAAATAATATATGAAGGGCCTCATTAAATTCCAAGCCCGCAGTTACATATTTACAGCCCCTATGTCTGGGGGCTGGAAAATCTCAGTAGACATACCGTAACTGCAGACCTGAAAACTTCAACCCGTAAACCCTGTTTACCTATGTGAGCATTTCAGGACTTGCTCATGCAAGCCCGTAGTTGCGGCTTACACAGAGCCAATAGTAAATGAGACCTTCATCATGATGTAAAAAAAAGCCAACATGAACCCCCACAGACTCCCTACATTAATACCTTGCTGTGGGGGTCCCCATCAGAACTCCCGGGGCATTTAAATGTTTAAATACCCCGCCGCTGGCCCTTAAAGGGCCTGCGGCACACAAATAGTTAGCCCCTGCACCTAATATTAACCCCACCCATGCTGCGGGGTCCCCATCAGGACCCCCGCAGTGTCCGTTCATTAACCCTTGCTGCTTTCCCACCTCGCGGGTCTTTAAAGGTCCTTAAAGGACCAGCACTACATTTATTATTAACCCCCCCTATGCTGCGGGGTCCCCATCGGGATCCCAGCAGTGTCCCTTCATTAATCCTTGCTGCAAGGTTCCCGATCGGGACCCCTGCAGCATGCAAAATTCTAATTTCCTGCCTCTCTGGTCCTTAAAGGACCTTAAAGGTCCTTAAAGGACCAGTGCTACATTTATAATTAAATCGTGCTCCTGCAGCACATGTAAGGGCTCTTAAAGCTCTTGCGAGTCCTATTTTGAACCAGCAATATTTTGGCCAACATTTGCGTATTTGAAAGCAAGTGCGTCCTTGGGGAATTGTAGAAGTTTAATAGCAATTTGCAATTGTAGGGATTGTAACTTTTGCAAGCTTGACAGGTCGGAGTTCTGATTTTGACAACCCGTAGGATTTTTCAGCTTGTTACCCTTCAAATATTTTGCAAGCAGCTAAAAGGGCATAATTTAATACTAAAAGTTTTGTGGGTTCCTTTACGGGCTCCTGTAACTACAATTTGGGAATTTAATGAGGCCCTAAGTTTTAAAAAGTTTCAACAATAAAAGGAAGTTTTTGGAGCTATAGAGCTATATATTTTTTCTTTTTGTATTTATTTGTTGATTACGGTCGGGTCTTTGTACCTTGAGTTTGCACTCATTGATCATGGCCAGACACATTTCACAGTCAATGCTGCTTCCTTGGGGGTATACTTCATCATTTACATTGGGCTCTTTAAATAGACTGTGTGCTTATCCATTTCAATAATATAACATTAATTGGAATGCTTAAAAAAAAGCCAATAAAGTTTCATTGCTGTGATTGTTTAGAGCTCAGGACATTCCTTCAGTTACAGTCTTTTGAAACATTTCTATTCCCATTATACAAAAAAGATCTTCCTTTATTATTTATATAATTTTTTTATAAAGCACCAGCATATATTTCATAGTTCCACAAGAGTGGTGCAGGTGTTGCTGTGCACCAGGGCCCTCTTCTGGGGTGCAAAATGCTGTTTTGCCTTTCATTATTTTTCTATCGTGTAGGGGCACCCTGGGGACACTCATCCTGGCCCAACACACCATGGTGGCCCGTGGCCTCCCCTGGCCCCCCTCTGTACTAGGCCGCACACACCCCCAGCCTGAAATTGCTGTATGTCTGTTTTAAAAAGTGCCTTTCCACTGAAGCTTCAAGATGTGGCAGTGTGGAGCAGTTCAGCATCATAGGCATGTGTATCAGGGAAGAGGTGAGAGGGCAAGGGCTGCAAAGTGGCAGGAAAATACAGTGGATGGGTTCTGTGAGGGGGTAGCAAAAGATATAGGAATGGATGCTATGTGAGGTGGGAGCTAAGAGACGTTGGGTGCTGTGTGGGGATGGTTGCTGAGAGGCGATGGCTGCTGACAAGGACTGGGTGCTATGTAGGGATGTATGCTAAGAGGGATGGGTGTTGCACGGGGGTGGATTTTGAAAGGTACTGAATGCTATGTAGAGATAGTATATTTTTATGAGTGTGTGTATATCTGTAGAGGATGTTGCTGGTAAGTTGAGTGAGTGTGTCCTGGAGCTGTACTGCAGAGAGTGAAGCTTCACACAGGCAGATGGTAAGGGTAGAGGAACAGCTATGGAAAGGGGTCTTGGGAAGGTTTACTGTTATGGGAAGGGGTCTACGGGAGGGGAACAGTTATGGGAAGGGGTCTGAGGGAGGAGTAGTGAGTGATTTCGTCCTGGGGGATCCAGCGCAAACATTTTTTACAACCCCCCAAAAGAGGGCTCAAATGTTCTTATTTTTTGCATCAGGGCCCTCCATTTTCTAGCTCTGCCACTGGTTCTAAATATAAGAGTACGCTAATATACAAGGCAAACATGACTTTGGTTTTCCTCATCCTGTTTATCACAATCTTTTCTTTTAGCTCTGGAGCAATAATCATGCACCTGACAGGGTCCGTCCAGCCCTGGAAAAGTCCCTGAAAGATCTTCAGCTAGATTACATGGACTTATTCATCATACACTCACCCTTGGAGCTTAAGGTTTGTCTATCCAATGTTTGCATTAAGTTTACTACACAGTCACAAATGTTTTATTTTTTAATTTATGTCTGTATTAAAAAAAAGAACAATGCATCTATAATATAACTAAAAAGATCTGTAGGCACTGTTTTTTTTTTTCAATGGATGGTAAAATAGACTAAAACTAAATACTTTCATGTTCTTTATATGTCTTTTCACACTGAAGCCTGGAGATGAAATCATGCCAAAAGACGAAGATGGACACCCCATTTACCATAACACAGATTTACGAGATACATGGAAGGTGGGTAGTGTGTCAGCTGGGGTCAACATGTCACATAGATTAATCATGCTAATTAGAGGTTAAAGTGTTGAATATGAGGCAGCATATGTTTACGTAAACATTGGTACAGGAAGGTATGAGATGCCTCCTCTTGTGAGAGCTTACAATCTAAGATGTACCTGGGGCTTGAAGAGACATGAAGTCAGGGGTCTACTTAGTGGGTAGTTATAGTATAATGGAGAGAGTGCTGTGTTTGACAAGCAGAATAGATTGCATTGTGTGTTTGTTGGATTTAAGGAGGTAAGTGATATGCTTATCTTACCAGATGGGTTTTCTGAGAAAGATTGAAGACTTGAACATTGGAGTAATGAAGTAAAGTTGGGAACTATACCATAAGGTTGAGAGAGGTACAATAAAAATCATGTAGGTGTGCACTGATGGAGGTAATCATAGAGGATGCAAGTTATAAGTCACATGAATGGAAGGAGTGAATTGGAGTATATTGATAGATATAGATAGGAATAATACTATTGAAAACTTTGTAGTCTAAGGTTTTTGTATTTTGAATTTTATCCTAAAGAACATAGGGTGCTAGTCTAAGGAATGGCTGACATGAGCAAGAGAAGAAGAGCACTGAATGAGCCTAACATGTGCATTTAATATAGTTTGAAGAAAGTATTGGAGGATTAATTAAGTACCAATTTGGAGGGTGTTGCAATAGTAAAGCTGGGACATGATGAGTTCATGGATTAGTGTATTTGTTATGAAGATATTTTGAAGGTGAAGACGGCAAGACTTAATGAGTGATAGTAAGTGGAAAGTAAAGTAAAGTTAAGAGTGAGGTGTGAATTTTATATGCAAATTGCACTGAGGATGATCAAATAAGCTTTGTTAATACATTATTTGACACAAAAAGAATTGCCCATAGACAGGGGTGTAGAAACTTGGGGGAGGGGTGGATCCTGCAAGAAATAATGAATAGGGGACCTAAAAAATTGCAAATTAAACATAATCGTGCATTAGCAGATTTGGCCACTAGAGAGCAATGGAGCAGTTTGTCTTTCCCATGAAAGCTTTGATCCATAATGTATCAATCCAATATATATATATATATAGTAATTAAGTAATAAAAAAAAAATATATATATATATATATATATATATATATATATATATATCTAGATTAATAATGAGTATTGCAGTATAATTTGATACCTTTTGTATTGGACAAACGTGTTATTTATATTGACGAGCTTACGAGAGGTTCAACCTCTTTTTATCAAGTCTGAAGCAATACTACATGAGATGGAACCCTCAGTTTGAATAAAAACAGCAGATGCAGAGAGAGTGGAGACAGCATCTGATATCAGGTAAATACATATGGGGGAATAAACACAACATAGTAAAGGAAAAATATATACACATACTATCACATATATAGTTGTCGTACTGCGAGTTGTCGTCACACAATGTTAAAAATTAACTACACAGCTCCAGTTTCCTCCTTCCCACACAAAACAAGACATCATCCATAGTCAAGCTATTATATACCGTCGGATTTGCTCAAACAGTGGAGACCGTGATAAAAATTTAAAAGGATTACAAACCCCATATTATTACCCCAAAAAATACCACTGCCATTAAAATACCCTGTGAACACCTGTTAAACTACAAAACCAAAGAAACTACTTCACGTATACCTCTAGTGACCACATACCATCCAATTTTAGAAAAAATATGGAAAATAATCAAAGATTTAGAACCATTACTAATTGAAGATACTGAATCACATATATAGTTGTGAGCAATACGGGTTGTTGCTAACGCTTGCGGGCTCTCGTAGCGAGCAAGCTGCAACTGCGGCCCTCGGGACCATAGGCGCTCATCCCTACGACCCGCGGAAATACACGTCAACAGAAATCTCAATTACATCATTCACAATGTGAGACCCGTAGCAGTTTGCAAAAAAAAGTGTGGAAAAATTACGGCCTGTAGCCCTTGCAAAAAAGAAAGCGGCACTTGCCAAAAAAAGTATGAAATCTGAAGTTAATAACCGAACCGCTCACATACAAAAACAACAATAACACCACCAAAATTAACAAACATACAAATAAAAAAACACCACTCACAGCACTGGGGGACAGGCACAACGTCTGGGAGTCAGGTTGCACGACATGCCTGGTGTTGTTGGTGTAAGTGTTACTGTCTTTGTCGTCGTGTATTTTCTAAGTCCCGCGTGCCTCAACTGCTCGCCTCACTTTGCGAGGCGAGCAGTACAATAGGCGCCTTTGGCGCTCATTGCAACCATAGGTCCAGAGAGGTTGACTGCTTTGCAATGCTCATAAAGTGTGACCAATATCGTAAGCTGTCTGGAAATTGACAACTATATATGTGACTAGCGACTTGCCCGTCAAAAATTATGGCAACAAAATTTGAAGCCTGGCAATTCTGTTTGCCACACAATGTCTTTCTCCTCTGTGTCTCTGCTGAATCTTTGTGTGGCGCGCGCTGACTGCAGTTGATTTTATTTTCGACGTCCTGTGTGCCTGTTGTGTATTTTATAATTCCCTCACCTTGCTGAGCCTCGTTTTCATCCTGTTTCAGAATTTTTACGTCTTTTCGGCCGTCATTTTTTTCCCTCTTCAGCGATTTTCGATCACTAAAAAAGACAAAATATGCCTCAAATTAACTTGCAACCTCACAAAGTCTCCCTGCCCCCCCCCCCCCCATGAGTGTGTAAATTTATTTGAGGCATATTTTTGTGTTTTTGATGTCGTTTCCAGTTCTGTGGTTCGGCCTTTAAACAATGTACACAGGCATTCAATAATAAAGCATACTGTAGCCCAGTGGGACGCCATTTTAGCCAGATTGATCACTCCATCCAATACTTAAAAGTTAAAATATTCAGAAGAAAATTTTAAAACATCCAAGAGAGAAAAGCATTTGAAATAAGGATGATCACATTCGTCAACACTAAAATCACAGGACTTAATATGGACTTGGGTTTTCTAACACATTATCTGAATTTCATGTGAATTTCTCTTATTATACCATAACAGGCTTGGCACTCTAAGTGAGATGTTTGTCCAACAGGAAAGATATCACTGTAGACTACAGTGCTCTGTTTTTTCAAGTATATATTGATGTATATGTGTGTATAGCATGGGTATATATGTTTCCTTTACTATGTTTTGTTTATTCCCCATATATGTATTTACCTGATGATGTCAGATGCTGTTTCCACTCTATCTGCATCTGCTGTTTTTATTCAAACTGGGAGTTCCATCTCATGTTAGTATTGCTTCAGACTTGATAAAGAAAGGTTGAACCACTCAAAAGCTCGTCAATATAAATAACATGTTTGTCCAATACAAAAGGTATCAAAATATACTGCAATACTAATTTTTAATCTATATATATATATTGATTAATAATTACTAAATTACTAGATTACTGGACATTCACAGCTGTTTCACTCTTCAATTATATATATATATATATATATATATATATATATATATATATAAAATGTTTTATTATATTGGGGGTCAAGAGGCATTGACAATTGAATAGTAGATCCACCTCTGCTCCCTGCCCTGGGGGTAGAGTTGAATTATCTCCACCAGATGTTTTTTGGCTCCAACGCCCATGCCCATAGAGTCCCTTTTAATAAATATATTTATGGTCTTGCTATGCTAAACGATGACACCCAGTGAATAAAATGTTCTAATACTGAACACATTGTTACTGTTTTAGGCTATGGAGGCATGTAAAGACTCAGGGCTCACTAAATCAATTGGAGTTTCCAACTTTAACCGCAGGCAATTGGAGCTGATCCTCAATATGCCCGGATTGAAGTACAAACCAGTCTGCAACCAGGTAATCTGATTGGAACTATGTTGTGTAATGAAGTGAACTACCAGGGCATACAAATATTACCATCAAATTTTAATTATTTATGGATGAGAACACATTACAAAGTTTTTGCTAATTCAGTTGACACTCTTACTTCATTTAGATGTGAATATAGGAGCAGTTCACTGTCAGTTTAAAATTAAAAGTTCATTAACAAAGGCAAAATTAAAAAATAGATCAAATTGGGACAAAATGATTAGCTTTGTCAGTAATTTATGATAAATGTGTAAGGTACAGGAATGCAATCAAGGAGAATAAAACAAAGGTTTCCTATATATGTTACTTAAATGATCTTATAATCCATATGATTCACTTTTTCTTTCTTACTAGCTGTCTTCCTGTCTGCATATGTTTCACATATATACACTCTCACTCACACACACTCTCAATCATACACTTAAACACTCACTCACACTTTTATATAACTATGTTCCCAAATAACATTTTCATATAACTTTTTCATATTTTATATAATCTACCTCTATAACTCCTCCTATAGCTCCCTGAAACTACCCCTTACAACTCCCCTTACTGTTCCATATACCTTCTCTATTGCTACGTTATTCACTATTGTTAAATATAGGTGTAGCGGTAGTTCCCACTACAAATTCACCTGTACCTCTCACTACAACTATCTATACATCCTCATATTGTTCCATGTACCTTCTCTCTATAACTCCTCATATATTTAAGATACTTTTGATGTGTCCATTTCTATACACAGCCTAAAACAGGGAGGGGGGTTAGCGGAAATATAAAACAACAGGAATCCAGTGACAGGAAAATGCTCTTCTCACTGAAGCAGTATCTGCTCTTACATTGGACTGTAACTGTAAAAGGACAACATAACATGTACCAATGAAAATAAGTCAGAATTTCACACACGCTCACTCACATACATTTATCCTCAAACACATGCTCACTCACTTTTACAGACTCACATCCTTATATACAGTCACAACCACTCTCACTGGCCCACATAAACTCCTACACTCACACTAACTCACACACTCACCTTTAGCACATCTCACTCGTGCCCTCATAGATGCACTCATATGTCACTCTCACACTCACATAAACTCTCATACATTACCCATATTCCAACTCTCATACAACACTCACACACTCTCAGTCACATTCCCACATTGTTACACACGCATTTATATTCCTACTCACGTACTCTACACACTTCAAACTTGAAGTCTCAAAACATTAACTTATCCACTGTCACATTTTATCTCACTCTCATTTACTTTCTCTCATTTTCCTGTGCTCACTTTACTCACTCACACACCAGCACTCATTCACACATATACAGTTCTTCATACACTTTACTCACAAGTTACACCTTTATTCACAAGTCTCAAAATTACACACACTCTCACTAAAAATTTCACTCCTGCACTAATACAACTTAACACACTCAAGTGGGTTAAATTTGATAGGTCTTGAAGGTTAAAATAATATACTTATCCATCGCGATGGACCAATATATCATTTATTTTATTACTGTCACAGAACCCTTTGAGTGCTGGCATTGTTGCAGTCTTATACAGCTGATCTGTAACAATAACATCTAATCTAACTAATTTGCATTTCAGGTGGAATGTCACATCTACCTGAACCAGAGCAAAATGCAGGAGTTCCTTAAATCCCATGACATAGTGTTGGTGGGATACAGCACACTGGGGACCGCCAGGGACAAGACATGGTAAACACAAAATTGACTTACTCCTTAATTTTACATTTTAAGGGGTTGCTGTTGTATTTTTAGACTGTAAAAAAATACAGCCTCTAATATATTAACTTTTATATGCAAATATACTGCTGTGGAATGCACTATTTTGGTTTCTGTTGATTCAATTACTATGGTGGAAGGAGATTTTAATGCAAGAGAAACTTCTATCTGTAATGTAAATGTGGTAGTAAAAAACATCAGTACTTTCTACAGGAGTAATGGCAAGCTCTTTAATTTATAAGTAAGGCCCTAATTTAGGCCTCAATTACATGGCACTCGTAATATTCTTACAGGTGAAAATTACATGAAAAAGATAACATTGCTATCACATAATGCTGTTTGCGAATACTAGCTATATGTAACTCCCCTCTGCTTTATTAGTCTAACACTGCATTACATGTGCTCGCAAATATTTGTGACTACTGACTGTTAAACAATTATGTGTATTACAATGCACAGGAGGGTAGCAGGTAGAACAAAACTTATTTTTTACTACTTTCAAATAAGAACACATTAGTCCTATTTATTTACTATATATATATATATAATTGTGACAGGGGACCTGTCTCCATTGGGGCATCGCCCATGTTTCCTCCACTTTGATGGATGGACCTCTTATGCTACAGTATACCTTGAAAAGTGTGGAGAGAAAGCTGCCTGCTGTAAGCTTGTGACACCAGCGGTTTGGAGGAAAGCATGAAGTCTGTATGAGGAATAAAAGTACTATTGTAAAACACTGTTTAGATTACCACAGGGAGAAGTCTGTGCTGCCAACAGATCCTAACCTTCACAATAGAGGGTGTTAAGGATCCCTGGAGGTTTGGGCACTTGGAGAGAAGTGCGCGTCAGTGCCACAACTGCCTTATTGAGGAGTTAGTACTTGGGCCTGAAGAAGAAAAAAGGCCTGGAAAATACATGAACTGTGTATGTTTTACCTGAAGACTGAGAAGCGGCTTCAGGGCTACTTAGGGAGTTCCTGATAATAACCGCTAGTATGTTTATGCAGATTTTTATTTATGCTGAAGTAAGCCATTTCTGTTGTATATTGGACTGTTTAAATAAAAATACTACTGATTAACAGTCTTGTACGGCCATCCTTGCCACAATATATATATATATATATATATATATATATATATATATTTATATATATATATATATATATATATTTATATATATATATATATATAAACGGTACAACGTCCCATATATATATATATATATATATATATATATATATATATATATATATATATATATACGGGCCATTGTAACCTGAAAACGGTGTAACCTGAGGTAGCATTTCCCATAGGAATCAATGTAAATGCAATTAATTTGTTCTGGACCCGAGATTTTTCACATTTTAGTTTTGAACTGTTGGTCTTGTTTTTGGATACAAACCCTCAAAACTAAACAGTTATTAAAAAACAGCAATAATTATATTAAACAACTTAGAATGTAACTTCACTTTACCTGTACTGAGAGGACTTGAAGGCCCAATGGGATGTCTGGGATGTAGAGGAGGAGAAGGAGGTCACAGGTTAGTGCTTGGAACTTTGACTGTTATAGGCACAGGCTGGGCACACTGGCTCATGGGTACAAGCTAGGCACACTGGCACAGACTAGGCACATAGACTTTGACTTCTGGCGTCGCAATGTAACCCAAGGCAACAAGGCAGAAATGCCTGATGGAGAGGTGTCGTAACCAGAAAACGACGCAAACCTATGTTCCAAATATATATATATATATATATATATATATATATATATATATATATATATATATAAAAGCATATATAGTACATAAGCCTAAATTATAAAACTTTTTACACACTTTATCTCCATTTTATAATTTCTTCCTATATAATTTCATATTTATCTTTCTATGCTCCCAGTGTGTCCATGTAAGTGGGATTGTATTAGTGTGGCAGTGCATGCGTGATAGTGTATACAGTATGCATATGATTGAGGATGTAATTTGAGTGTGAATGCAAAGCTGTGCACGTACACACTAGAATAAATTAGTGAGACTGAGTATGTGAGTGCAAGAGTGCCTGTACAAACATGAGTGTGTATGTGTGTGTTTTTGTGTCTGTGGAACTGTGTTTGGACTAGCCTGATTGTATGCATGAGAGTCAGTGCATGAGCCAGTCTGTGAGTGAGCATACCTGAGCGGAATTTGAGAGAGAGTATGTGGAAGAGTTTGTGTGTGGGTGCACATTAGAGTGAGTGTGTGCTTGTACAAATGTGTAAGCGTACATATGTGAGAGTATGTGTGCATGTGTGTGAGTTTGTGAGAGAGTGCATTTATAAGAGAGTGTATAAAAGAGTTTGCAAGCATTAGAATATATTATAAGAGTAAGCATGTGTGAAATCATGAGAACCCTGAGTGCATGAGAGAGTGTTCTTATACTTTTGTGAGAGAGTTTTTGTAAGAATGTGCATGCATTAAAGAGTGTGCATACATGTGATTGTGGGAGATTGAGGGAGAGGAGACTTAGACAATTTTACAGACAGTGTCTCTAACTTTTATTGTCTTGATGTTCTTTTTTGTCTTCCTAGTATCTGCCTATTTAATCTTGCACTTGTAAATATTTCTGGTTGGTAATTTATATCGTTTTCTGTTTTATTCTTTATTTGCTTCCATATATTGATTATTATACTGATAATTTGTATGCATTTGAACCAGTCCAAATCCCTCCATCCCTATTGACTCTCATAATCATTTACATTCTAGGAAACGTTTCTTGTTATGAATAACTTCACCACATCTTGTCTTCTGTCTTCCAGGGTTGATCAAAATACTCCTGTTCTTCTTAAAGACCCTGTATTAAACGCAATTGCTAAAAAGTATGGCCGTACCCCTGCTCAGGTGGCCATGAGGTATCTTCTTCAGAGAGGTGTTGTTGTCCTTGCAAAGAGCTACAATCCAACCAGGATCAAACAAAACTTCCAGGTAACAGGAGAATGGGATCAGGGTCTGTATAGTCAGCATTGGAGCCATTAAAGTGCCACTTAAAGGTCCTCTCTACAATGAAAATTAAGAGACAAAAAAAGATGTTGGCAGCATTGGGGCTCCCCCAGATGAGGCCCTGGGGCATTGCACTGGGTGCAACAATGTTAGTTCCGCTCCTGCCTATATCTTTTAGGAATAAAAGGCAAGTGCTAAAACTTTTACACATACATAACTTATTTAGTAAAGCCAGGAGAAATGGTAAAAGAGAAGAAGGGATTTGTCTGTATGTTAAGCCTGAATTTAAGGCTATAGTAAGAGAAGATATTTATGCTGGAACTAGCGGTAATGTTGAATGTTTGTGGGTAGAGTTAAATAGCGGAGCAGCAAATTCCAAAAGAATATTACTAGGAGTATGCTATAAATCTCCAAATATAGCTGAAAGTGAGGAAATACAATTATTGTTACAGATTGCAAATGCAGCTAAGCATGGGCAAGTTCTAATAATGGGATATTTTAATTACCCTGAAATTAACTGGATAAATGAGACCAGCAGTTCAGAGAAGGGGAGCAGGTTTTTGAGTACAGGGATCATTATCGGGCCCAGGTTATACAGGAGCCTACTAAAAATGAAGCTATCTTAGATTTAGTTATCACAAATAATATCGATATAGTATCAAATGTTGAAATAGGGCAACCTTTGGGAAACAGTGATCACAACACAGTCTCATTTGAGATTGAATTAAAAAAACAAAACTGTAAGGGGCCAACAAAAACTCTTAATTTTAAAAGGGCAGATTTTAAAGGTCTAAGGGCAGCAATACAAAGTATAGACTGGGACAGAGAACTGATAGGTAAAAACACTGAACATAAATGGACAACATTTAAATCCTTACTAAATATACATACACATCGGCATAAACCATGTGGGAATAAAAGTAAAAGGAGTAAATCACATCCAATGTGGCTTAACAATGATTTAAAGATCAAGATACAGAGTAAAAAAAGAGGCATTTAAATTATACAAGAGGGGACAGAGTCTGCTTTACGCGAGTACAAGGAAATCAACAAGGCAGCAAAAGCGCGATTAGACTGGCTAAAATAGAAAATGAAAAGTTAGTTGCAAAAGAGAGTAAGACTAACCCTAAAATATTTTTTAAATATATTAATTGGAAGAAGGCGAGGAAGGAAACTATAGGAACATTACAATGTGACACAGGCCGTCTGATAATTAGTGACCAGAAAAAGGCAGATGAGCTAAATAGGTTATTTTCTTCAGTATACACATGGGAGGTGCCAGTGGTTGGGACACCGCAACATAATGGGGCTACACTACCTTCACCAAATAATTAGTTAACAAAGGAAAAAATCCAGAAGAGGTTGGAAAAGATAAATGATAATAAAGCCCCAGGCCCTGATGAAATACATCCAAGGGTACTGAGGGAACTGGGTTCTGTAAAAGCCAAACCATTATATTTCATTTTTCAAGATTCACAGGGTCTCTGTCAGATGACTGGAGAAAAGGCAGAGGTAGGGAGCAAGAGCAAATATTGGGAATTATAGACCAGTGAGCCTCACTTCTCTAGTGGGGAAGCTTTTAGAAGGGTTAATAAGGGATAGTATACAAGAATATGTCTATTATAAGTAGGAGTCAACATGGATTTATGAGGGATAGGTCATGTCAAACAAATCTAATTAGTTTCTATGAGGAGGTTAGTAGGAACCTGGATCAAGGCAACTCAGTGGATGTAGTCTTTTTAGATTTTGCAAAGGCATTTGTTACAGTGCCATGTGGGAGACTATTGTGCAAACTAAGAGATACAGGAGTTGCAGTAAATAACTGCTCATGGATTGAGAGCTGGCTAAAAGACAGGAAGCAAAGAGTTGTTGTAAATGGAACATACTCAGATTGGACTCATGTGTTAAGTGGGGTTCCTCAGGGTTCAGTATTAGGTCCTCTCCTTTTTAACATATTTACTAATGACTTAGAGGTAGGACTGGAAAGTAGTGTCTCCATTTTTGCTGATGACACAAAGTTTTGCAAGGTAATTCAATCAGATAATGATTTCCCTCCATAAATTTGAGGAATGGGCATCTAAATGGCACATGAGATTTAATACGAATAAATGTAAAGTTATGCATCTGGGAAGGAAAAATAGCCATTCAATGTATAATCTTAATGGAGCAAATCTAGAGATATCAGATATTGAAAGGGATTTGGTAGTACTTGTGGACAACCACCTAAGTAACAGTGCTCAATGCCAAGCAGCAGCTGCAAATTAAAATAACATATTAGCATGTATTAAGAAGGGTATAGAAGCAAGGGAAGCAAATATAATTCTACCACTATACAAATCCCTAGTGCGCCCTCATTTGGAATATGGAGTACAATTTTGGGCACCACTTCAAAAAAAGGAAATTTTAGAGCTGGAAAAGGTACAGAGAAGGGCAACAAAACTAATAAGGGAATGGAGGGGCTTATCTATTTATCTTTAGATGATTACCATATATACTTGAGGATAAGCCAAGTTTTTCAGCCCTTTTTTTAAGGCTAAAAAGGGCCCCCTTGGCTTATACTCGAGTCACTCTCCCCCCGTGTCTCTCTAACCCCACCGTGTCTCTCTAACCCCCCGTGTCTCTCTACCCCCCTGTTTCTCTTTACCCCCCTTGTCTCTCTACCCCGCCTGTGTCTCACTAACCCCCCCGTGTCTCTTTCCCTCCCCCCTCCTCATCCTCAACCCCCCTCCTCATTATAAATCCCCCCCTCATTCTCCCTCCTCAACCCCCCTCCTAAACCCCCCTCCTCTTTCTAAACCCCCCTAAATACCTCCTCCTCTCCACTCACTTACCTGCTTCTGCTCCAACCTCTGCTCCTTCTTGACCCTGCGTGCATGTGACGTCACGGCATTAGCATATACCGGGTGCCGGCACCCGGTATATGCTAATGATGCGGCGCGCATGTGACATCACGGCATTAGCATTTACCGGGTGCCGGCACCCGGTATATGCTAATGACGGGGCGCGCATGTGACGTCACATGCGCGCCGGGTCAAGGAGCGGAGGCCGGAGCAGAAGCAGGTAAGTGAGGGGAGAGGGGGAGGTATTTAAGGGGGTTGAGAGGGGTTTAGGTTGAGGGGGGTTTAGGTTGAGGAGGGGGGTTGGGGTTGAGGGGGGGAGGTTGAGGGAGGTTGAGAAGGGGGGTTGAGGTTGAGGAGGGGGGTTGAGTTTGAGGAGGGTTGAGGTTGAGGAGGGAGGTTGAGGATGGGGGGTTGAGGATGAGGATGGGGGGTTGAGGAGGGGGGTTGAGGAGGGAGGTTGAGGAGGGGGTTGAGGATGGGGGTTGAGGAGGGAGGATGAGGAGGGAGGTTGAGGATGAGGAGGGAGGTTGAGGAGGGAGTTGAGGATGAGGAGGGAGGTTGAGAATGAGGAGTGAGGTTGAGGAGGGGGTTGAGGATGAGGAGGGAGGTTGAGGATGAGGAGGGAGGTTGAGGAGGGGGTTGAGGATGAGGAGGGAGGTTGAGGATGAGGAGGGAGGTTGAGGATGAGGAGGGAGGTTTAGGAAGGGGTTGAGGATGAGGAGGGAGATTGAGAAGGGGGTTGAGGATGAGGAGGGAGGTTGAGGATGAGGAGGGAGGTTGAGGATGAGGAGGGAGGTTGAGGATGAGGATTAGGAGTGGGGTTGAGGAGGGTGATAAGGGAGGGGGGAAGAGACACAGCGAAGGGAGAGGGGAGACACAGGGAAGGGAGAGGGGAGAAGAGACACAGGAAAGGGAGAGGGGAGAAGAGACACAGGGAAGGGAGAGGGGAGAAGAGACACGGGAGAGAGAGGGGGACACAAGAGGTGGACACAGAGGGCACAAGAGGGAAACAGGGGGCAGCACATTTCCCACCCTCGGCTTATACTCGAGTCACTCATTTTACCCAGTATTTTGTGGCAAAATAGGTGCCTCGGCTTATACTCGGGTTGGCTTATACTCGAGTATATACGGTACCTTATATAAATACATCCAGGGTCAGTATAAAGAGGTGTCAAGGGAGCTTTTTGTGCCAAGAGGTTTTCAACCGACAAGGGGACATCTTTTAAGGTTAGAAGTAAAAAGATTCTGCCTTAAAGAAAGAAAATGGTCCCCTTTAAACAGCCATTGCTACCATAAAATACCATTCAACAATAATTACCATGCATGGGAACCCTATAGATCTTTTCTTAATGGGACACAACAGATGATCTAAATATTGTATAGCTTTATCAAATGAATGTTACTTTAAAAACACATTCATTTATAAAAGGTACATTGAAGTTTGCAATTTTTAGATGTCTCAGCCTTACTGATCCACCCACTAAGAACCGAGTGATACCTCTCACTAATTAGATAATTGTCACTATTTGCTAACTACTGCCAGGGCTCTATTTATTGCTTTCATTATAAATCCATATGAAAATTAAAAGACTGAGCATGCTCAGACTCAAGAGAGTAATTGGCCTAAACAGAATAGTCACTTCAACAGCTCTAATAAATAATACATCTGATAAATATGCAGACATACATATATTATAGCCCATAGGAATTCAGTATAAGACAGGGAAGTATAAGACAGGGAAGACATGGTAGCAAACTGACATAACAGCCTCTTCTATACTGTACTGACCTAACAAACTCAATTGTCTTTATTTCTAGGTCTTTGATTTCCAGTTAAATTCAGGAGATATGAAAACTCTTGAGTCACTCAATAAAAACTGTCGCTATGCAAAGATTCCTATGTAAGTCATTTATTGGCTTCCCTGTTAAAGAACAGTTGACCCACAATATACCACAACATAATGTTTACTTTACAGTTCTCCTTAGCTTGAACTGGCAGAGTGGTATGTTATTCAGTTTTCAGGAACATCATAAAAGTTATTGATGAATCTATAATATTTTACTACATTCGGCTCGCTGAACAATTAGATCTGTATCAGTCATTTGAACACAACGCCCCTGTTTTCTTTCTTTAACTATGCAAAACTCTACCCCTATGACCTTTCAGCTTGTTGAGCTAGCTGAGGTTACTGTTTCATTAATTTGAATGGGGAAATAATCAACCTGCATCCACTCCACTTTCTGACAGCTGTTTACAATATTAGACCTTTTCAAATTTGACACCTACCCTATTCCCCCCACATGCTCAAAAGCAGGCAGCATGCAACCTTCGCCAAACTATTATGGATGCCTTCAGGTTACAGTAGAGTCATCATATTTTTACAGAAATAAGCTTCATAACATAATTAATGCCTAATTTTGCTCATAGTCACACTCAGGCTTTCCCAACACATTTTTTTCATCATTTACTGATCCTTTAATTCATAAGTTTGGGAGCATAATTTAAAATATATATATTAGACATGTCATCTGATATTATTAATCACTGGACACTTGTTTCTTTAGGTGTAAGGATCATCCAGAATATCCATTCAATGACGAATATTAGAAAGATGGAATTCCATTCATCAAAAATACCAAGACGATACATTGGGTATATAAACTAATACCTCTGAAACAATGTTCATACCAACATATTTTTATTTGCTTGTCTAAAAAATATACAGTTTTCTTTGTTTGGATCTTTGTTGTCACAATGATTTCCCCCCTTCAATCTACTGCTCATCAGAAGCAAATAATGGTTGGATAATTGAATTTCTACTGGGTTGTTCCATCAGTGACCTAATCATAAAAACATTTTCCTACATTTTGAACTGCTTTCACAAGTCTATAGGAAACCCTCAGAAAGAAATTTCCCAAGAGGTTTGTCACCAATTTCTTGCCATTATGGTACTCATCAACCTCAAGTTAGGTAGAGTAAATATACTATGGGCCATATTAAATTCGGAGCCCGCGACTCGATCACAGACAGTTTGTCTCTGATTACGATGCTATTCAATTCCTAAAGGCCTCAAGTTACTGTCCCAAAGCCGAAACCGTAAACCATGCACTGGTTCGGAGCAGTTCAGGACGGGAACATAATCAATCAAGCAAGCCCGTAACCTCCCATTTGAAATCAGCCAATAGAAAAAGAGACTATCATTACGGTAGTAAAACGTAAAACATGGAGGTTACATGTCCATCAATTATCTTCGGGGGTCCGACATGCGGTCAGACTTGCAAACCCGAAAAATTATGAAAATGAATGCCAATATTGTTCTAGTCCATATGGGTGGCCTGATATGTATTATCTCATTGATACCCAAGATTGGTTTAGCCCCGAAATTAAACATAAAAATATTTTTTTTCCTGTCGATTTGCGGCTTGAGACTGTTGTGCAATTTTTATTATAATGTCTATCATCGCTTTCTTCGTTATTAACAGTTTACAATGCTACGAATAGGTGTTTAACCCCCTTGCGGGTCCTCTCTAGCACTCATTGGATTTTCTCCTTAATTTGCCATTTACGGGTGTGAAAACATTTGCGGGCTTGGGGAATTGAAACAATTGAATAGCGATTTGCGTTTTTAGCGAGCGTAACTCTTGCGGTATTGAAAGATCAAAGGCTTCGAGAGATTGTAAGTTCTGGGTTTTCAAGGCCGTAACTCGTAACCCATTTGGAACCCGCAAAAAGACGCCAATTGAATAGCAAATTAACTTTCGGCCTCACTTACGGGCTCCAGTAACTTACGAAAGCTCAATTGAATCGGGCTCAGAGTATACTTTCAAGGTACAGATTGCTCTTTTAAAAAAATACAACATATGGATTGTGTGGAAATATATATGACATTTCAAAGGCTCATTAAACAAGGCAATAAAAATGAACAGCAATGATATCTGTGTATTGGCCGGTAAATACGAAGCAGAGCTTATCACCCAACAGCAACACAGCTCTGTACAAAGTTGCAGGATTATCATCCTCCTGCTGTTAATAACAAGACGGCTATTGTTCTTTATCCTTTCTGTACTGCACACAACTGCGCATTCCTCCTCAAAATATTACTTTTGATATTTTCATTATTTCTCCTATTTAAGGGGACATTACTCCTATATTTACAGCATAAGAGTTTGAAACAAGGCAAAACATTTTCTCAATTTTTTTTTAAACGTTTTATATGGGATTAAGCTGCATTTTGGTTTCTACTGATCAGCTTCCTGAGGTGAAAGGAGATTTTGATTTCAGAGAAAGTCTTTATCTGTACAGTGGGAATATGGCAACTAAAACTAATAGGGCTTTAAATAGGGGGAATGGAAAACCCATTCATTTACAATGAATACTCTCCTAAGAAAGTAACAGCAGAGGAAATAAAATGGAGCCCTACAGTAAAAAAAAAATGTTTGCATATAGAAGTTAAAAAAATGGAAGGCTGTGCTTTTGTTTTTTTAATTATTACCATATCAGGCAAAAAACAAACAAACAGTTGCACACCCTTTCGCTTGTTACAGGGTCAGTATACTATTGGCTTGGTACATGGTACTTTCAGGCGCGGATCTACCACCGCTGCAGCCAGTGCGTTGCACAGGGCACTTGCTCTGTAAAGGGCCACCCAGCTGCATCATTAACCCCCCTCAAAACCCCCAGGGTACCTTGTCACACTATTCACCTCCCTCCCTTTACTTGTACCTTGCAGTCCCTGTCCCGGATCCCATTGCTCAGAGGTTGGTAATCCTTCCCCTGCTGGAGCTTCATGCTGCAGGGGAGGGGAATTCCTAATGATGTCACGTGACCCTGCAGTTTTACAGTGCTCCGAGCTGTGATTCATTACGATCCATTGCGTTTTGTCAAATCGCAAGTTAAAGCCCTCCAAGCCCTTGATCTTTCACGGCTGCAAGACTTCCTAATGCTAAAATCGAAAAACGCTATTGAATTGCTCCGATTCCTCCTCGCTAACCACTCCGTCAAGCCCGCAAATGGCAAAAATCGAACCACAAGTTACTGCTACCAAGGAGTTCTCGCAAAGGGCTTAATGACATGTACGGAGCACTGTAAATGCGCATATTCACACACTACTGTACTTTTATTAAAAGGGAAAGTGATGTTAGGTCTTAGAATTAATAGAATACCATTCTCAAACCCGTAAATCAGCCAAATAAAATACTTTATTTCATGTTCAATTTCCGTGTTATATGGATCCTGGCAATCAATGTGTTAATACATATAATCGAACTTGCATGTAATAGAATATCATATTTACGGCTTTATCAATATTGTACTATATCTGGAATGTGGATCCGATCATAACTCATAATTCAAGGCTGTATGACTTTGAAATCCAACCTCCATATTTCATTGAAGTCCTACAGGCTTGAACATGATCTCTGACGCAAGTCCATAACTCGTGGTTCAACCCCGTAGGACTTCAATGAAAAATGGAGGTTGGATTTCAAAGTCATACGGGCTTGAACCACGAGTCACGATTGGACCCACATTACATTGGCTGTTTCTTACCACGAGTTACGGCCTTGCACCAGTGATCATGCTTAAGCCCCCAAATGCTACTTTCGATAGCATGGGTTGCGAAGTGCGCTATCGGGCCAAGACTTGAGAGACTGGCCAATTGAATAGCACCATAAGTCTTGGCGGCTGAGGGCTCGCAGCAGGCACACAGACATACGGCCTACTCCGATTGAGTTGCGAGACCCGAATTGAATGAGGCTCATAGTCATTAACCTCGAAACAGTGACTGTCTAATATATTGAGCATATGTTTAAAAGGAGCCATGTATAAAATGGTATTTTGGATTTAAGAGTAAAATACATTTCATCCTCATTTGCATGTCCCCACCTAGTCTCCTAGAGTGCAGTACAATGACTATATTTCTAGGAAACCTGAGGAAGAAATAAGCTTGTTAACTTTTTTTTAGACTTTCAAATGGGCTTACAAATGTACTATTTATTTTCTGTAACTCTGTACGGTGAAGAGCTTCTTTTATATAATATATAGTAAATAAATAGTACATTTGTGTTCACATTTGAATGTCTAAAACAAGTTAAAGCTCAAAATTCTGAGAAATACAGTTATTGCACTGCACTATGGGAACCTGACCAAGGACATGCAAATATGCCCACAAAGGCTTCCAAATACCATTTCGAATATGACTCCTTTAAAAGCATAAGCTTGCTGTATTACACAGTTTTATGCAAAACCCAGGATAAATTAAGTATGAGTCAGGAAACCTATCCACAAACAACACTGTTTCAAGCCTACTTCTTCTCATCAGTGTAGAGACAGTTCCTAGCTTGTGTAGAAGATTTTGTGGGGAGGTAGTTTACCCAGTGGCGTAGCTAGAGCTTTTTCCTGTGCTTGATGCCCATAACCCCCCCGCCCCCACCGAAAACGTTGTCACACTTTGTGTGGTGCATACGACTTAGGCAATGAGGGCTCATCGCCTGCGAGCCTCGAGTAGCGAGGCGAGCCATTAACTCGCAGCACTTAGGCGATGAGCGAGGCGAGATGTGAAGGCAATAAAACTCGCAGGACTTGGGCGATGAGCGGCAAAGGCACTCATTACCTGCGAACCTCGCAAAGCGAGACGAGCAGTGGAGGCAATGAAACCCGTGGAACTTAGCCAGAAAGGAGCACCATCACACATTGAAACACGCACTTAGCCTCCAAACACTTAGGAAACGCGGGATCGCCTTAGGCTGCAAGCAGTTGACAAACGCGGGACTTAGAAAAAAAATACGAGACACGGGACTTGAAAAAAAACAAAAAAAAGATAATCACGAAGTTAATGGCCAAACCGCGCAAACAAAAAACACGGTAAACACACAAAATACAAAAAATATACAACAAAAACATCACACACAGCCGAGTTTTGCCGAGTTTCTGCACTCGAAAATTGGCTAAGCAACGAAAACAATTGCGGCCAAACAAAATGAAAATGAGGCTACACGGCCCTGGACCGTGCAAAACACCACCACCCGCTACCACTTTCACACAGGAATGTATGAGGTACAAAATACAGTATTACAAAGGACAGCAAATGCTCGCGAACCGAGTAGCATATAGACAAACTACCCAATTTTACAACCCTAACTTGCAACTAACAACATTACGCATCTAAAGTAGCGCTTTACACAAATAAACCAACGGTTTGCCCTTGCGCACGCATCATATTTCTAATGCACTGTTGGGACATTCATAAAACTATCTCCTAAGGCCAGCAACAGTCCCACTGCTGGAGGACAATAAAAAGAGATTGTTACCTCTTCAGGCTACTGATTGTTACATATATTATTAGAAAAAGGTAAACTATATTAATTTATTATTTATATATATATGAAGAGTGAGTATCACTATTCACTGCAATACTCTTATTATTCAACTATATATATGTATATATATACAGTATATAAATTCTCTCTCTCCCTCTCTCTTTCCTTCTCTCCATCCTTCTCTCTCTCTCCCTCTCTTCCTCCTTCTCTCCCTCCTTCTCTTTCTCCCTCTCTCATTCTCTCTCCTTCCTTCTCTCTCTCTCTCATTCTCTCTCACACATTATCTTACTTCCTCTCACTCATTCTATCTCTCCCTCCTTTTCTCCCTTTCTCCCTCCTTTTCTCCCTCTCTCACTTATTCTCTCTCCCTCCTTCTCTCCCTCTCTTGCTCAATCTCTCTCCCTCCTTCTCTCAATCATTCTCTCTCTCCCTCCATCTGTCTCACACATTCTCTCTCTCTCTCACCCTCTCTCAATCATTCTCTACCTCCTTCTCCCCCTCTCTCACTCATTCTCTCTCTCTCTCTCCCTACTTCTCTCCCCCTCTCACTCATTCTATCTCCTCCTTTCTATCCCCTTCTCTCACTCGTTCACCTTCTTTATCTCTCTCTCTTCTCATTCTCCTATTCTCTCTCCCTTCTCTTTCCTCTCTCTCTCTCATTCGCTTTCCTTCTCTCTCGTTCTCCCTCCTTCTCTCTCTCCCTCTCTCACTCACTCATTCTCTCCCTCCTTCTCCCTCTCTCTCATTCTCTCTCTCTCTCCTTCCTTCTCTCACTCCCTCTCTCACTCATTCTCTCTCTCTCCCTCTCTCTCCTTCCTTCTCTCTCTCTCTCATTCATTCTCTCTCTCCCTCCTTCTCTATCTCCCTCTCACTCATTCTCTCTCTCTCCTCTCTATCTCCCTCTCTCACTCATTCTCTATCTCCCTCCTTCTCTTTCACACATTCTCTCTCTCCATCTCTCAATCATTCTCTCTACCTCCTTCTCTCTCCCTCTCTCTCATTCTCTCTCTCCTTCCTTCTCTCCCTCTGTCACTCATTCTCTCGCTCCCTCCTTCTCCCTCCCTCCTTCTCTTTCCTTATCTCCCTCCCTCTCTCCCTCCTTATCTCCCTCCCTCTCTTCCTCCTTCTCTCTTCCTCTCTCACTCATTCTCTCTCTCTCAGGCATTCTCTCTCTCTCCCTCCTTCTCTCTCTCCCCCCTTTCATTTAATTAATGGTGTGCAAAACTGAAGAGTTAAGCAGCCTGTTAAAATACAAAACAAAAGAAACAACTTTACTTATACTTCTAGTGACCATATACCATCCAGTTTTAGAGAAAATACGGAAATTAATCAAAGACCATTACTAACCGAAGATGCACATTTAAACCACCAAACCTGAAACAAAAACTTTTCAACAAAATTGGCCAATGAACAACTGAGAAGAGTAAATGGAACTAAGCCTTGTAACAAAAGTTATGTCAATACATTTGTAATGATGACACAGCCACACATAACAACAAGACCTATAACATCAAAGGATCATATACATGCACATCCTCCAATGTAGTTTATATAATACAATGTACTTTATGTGACACCAGCTGTTACATTGGATAAAAACAGCCACAAACTGCACTTAAGGTTGAATTTGCACAGACATACAATAACCTTAAAATCGAAATACTCAAAGGCAAATTTAAAAATATCCAAGAGAGAAAAGCATTTGAAATGAAGATGATCACATTCTTTAGTACTAAAAATACAGAACTTAATATGGACTTGGGTTTTCGAACACATTATCACAATTTCTTGATGTTTAACGCCGTCATTTTTTTTGTAGCCCGTTACTCGGCAGCCATTAGGAGGTCTCCAAAAAACTCCAATTGAATAGCAAATTAGCTTTCAACCTCATTTGCAGACTCCTTGCCTCAGGAGGAGGCAGGGAGCTCATAAGTGAGGTTGGTAGCCAATTTTCTATTCAATTGGTGGCCTCCCAATGGCTTCCGAGTTACGGGTCGGAGACACTTTTGCAAGCCTTCGGTGCTCATTGCGAGCCTCTTTCCCCTCCTCTACTTTTCGTCACTCATTGCACATGCAAAAGCAGGTAACTTTTAACATCGCGTGACGATATCTCGCAATTACCAAAACTATTGTATGTGACTAGTGACTTGCTCGTAAAAAATGACAGCAATAAAATTTGAAGCCTGGCAATGCTGTTTGCCACACAATGCAAGGTTCGTTAAATACTTAATTGTTTTGAAGCCTGTATCTCATAAGCCATTTGGGAAAGGAGACACAAGGGAGGGAGAGGAGGGGGAAAGGAGACACAAGGGAGGGAAAGGGGGGGAGATACGGGAGAGGGGGAAGGAGACACAGGGGAGGGAGTGGAGGGAAAGGAGCCACGGGGGAGGGAGAGGGGGAAAGGGAGAAGGGGAAAGGAGGCACAGTAGAAGGAGAGTGGCGGGAGGAGATACAGGGGAGAGAGATGGGGGAAAGGAGACACGGGGGAGGGAGAGGGGGGAAAGAGAGATGGGGAAAGGAGACACAGGGGTTGGAAATGGGGAGAGACAAAGGTGAGGGAGAGGAAGAGACACAGGGAAGGGAGAAGGGGGCACAGGGGAGGGAGAGGGGGAAGAAACACAAGGGGGGGAGAGGAGGGGGAAAGGAGACACAAGGGATAGAGAGAAGGGAGAAACAAGACACAAAGGAGGGAGAGGAGGGTGAAATTAGATAGAAGGGAGATAAAGGAGGGGGAAAGGAGACACAAGGGAGGAAGAGGAGGGGAAAAGGAGACACAAGGGAGAGGAGTGTGGAAAGGTGACACATGGGAGGGAAAGGAGGGGGAAAGGAGACACAAGGGAGAGGAGGGGGAAAGGAGACACAATAGAGGAAGAGGAGGGTAAAAGGAGACACAAGGGAGGAAGAGGAGGGGGAAAGGAGACATAGGGGAGGGAGATAGGGGAGGGAGAGGGCGGAAAGAGACACAGTGGAAGAAGAGGGGGGAAGGTGCCACAGGGGAGGGAGAGAGGAGAAGAGGGAGAGAGGTAAAGGAGGATCAGGAGAGGGAGTGTGGAGGGATGAGACACAGGAGAGGGAGATGGGGGAAAGAAGACACAGGGGAAGGAGAGGGGGAGAGACAAAGGGGAGAAAGAAGGACGGGAAGAGACACAGGGCAGGGAGAAGGGGGCACGGGAGGGAGAGGGGGGAAGAGACACAAGGGAGGTAGAGGAGGGGGAAAGAAGACACAAGGGAGGGAGAGGAGGGGGAAAGGAGACACAAGGGAGAGAGAGAAGGGGGAAAATGAGACACAAGGGATGGAGAGGAGGGGGAAATGCGACACAGGGGAGGAAGAGGAGGGGAAAAGGAGACACAAGGGAGAGGAGTGGGGAAAGGTGACACATGGGAGGGAAAGGAGGGGGAAAGGAGACACAAGGGAGAGGAGGGGGGAAGGAGACACAATAGAGGAAGAGGAGGGTAAAAGGAGACACAAGGGAGGAAGAGGAGGGGGAAAGGAGACATAGGGGAGGGAGATAGGGGAGGGAGACACAGGGGAGGGAGAGGGCGGAAAGAGATACAGTGGAAGAAGAGGGGGGAAGGTGCCACAGGGGAGGGAGAGAGGAGAAGAGGGAGAGAGGTAAAGGAGGATCAGGAGAGGGAGTGTGGAGGGATGAGACACAGGAGAGGGAGATGGGGGAAAGAAGACACAGGGGAAGGAGAGGGGGAGAGACAAAGGGGAGAAAGAAGGACGGGAAGAGACACAGGGCAGGGAGAAGGGGGCACAGGGGAGGGAGAGGGGGGAAGAGACACAAGGGAGGTAGAGGAGGGGGAAAGAAGACACAAGGGAGGGAGAGGAGGTGGGAAAGGCGACACAAGGGAGGGAGAGGAGGGGGGAAAGGGGACACAAGGTAATTACAGGAGGGGAAAAGGAGACAAAAGGGAGGGAGAGGAGGGGGAAAGGAGACACAAGGGAGGGAGAGGAGGGGAAAAGGAGACACAAGTGAGGGAGAGGAGGGGGAAAGGAGACACAAGGGAGAGGAGGGGGAAAGGAGACACAATGGAGGGAGAGGAGTGGAGGAAGAAGGGGGGACAAGACACAGGGGGAGGGGAAGACACACAGGGAAGGGAGAAGGGGGGCACAGGGGAGGGAGAGGGGGGAAGAGACACAAGAAAGAGGGAGGGGGGAGACACAAGGGAGAGAGAGAAGGGGTAAATGAGACACAAAGGAGGGAGAGGGGGGAAATGAGATACAATGGAGAGAAAGGAGGGGGAAATGAGACACAAGGGAGGAAGAGGAGGGTGAAAGGTGACACAAGGGAGGAAGGGGAAAGGAGACACAGGGGAGCGAGACAGAGGGGAGGGAGAGGGCGGAAAGAGACACAGTGGAAGAAGAGGGGGGAAGGTGCCACAGGGGAGAGAGATGGGGGAAAGGAGACACGGGGGAGGGAGAGGGGGGAAAGGGAGATGGGGAAAGGAGACACAGGGGTTGGAAATGGGGAGAGACAAAGGTGAGGGAGGGGAAGAGACACAGGGAAGGGAGAAGGGGGCACAGGGGAGGGAGAGGGGGAAGAAACACAAGGGAGGGAGAGGAGGGGGAAAGGAGACACAAGGGATAGAGAGAAGGGAGAAACAAGACACAAAGGAGGAAGAGGAGGGTGAAATTAGATAGAAGGGAGATAAAGGAGGGGGAAAGGAGACACACGGGAGGAAGAGGAGGGGAAAAGGAGACACAAGGGAGAGGAGTGGGGAAAGGTGACACAAGGGAGGGAAAGGAGGGGGAAAGGAGACACAAGGGAGAGGAGGGGGGAAAGGAGACACAATAGAGGAAGAGGACGGTGAAAGGAGACACAAGGGAGGAAGAGTAGGGGGAAAGGAGACATTGGGGAGGGAGATAGGGGAGGGAGACACAGGGGAGGGAGAGGGCAGAAAGAGACACAGTGGAAGAAGAGGGGGGAAGGTGCCACAGGGGAGGGATAGAGGAGAAGAGGGAGAGGGGTAAAGGAGGATCAGGAGAGGGAGTGTGGAGGGATAAGACACAGGTGAGGGAGATTGGGGAAAGAAGACACAGGGAAAGGAGAGGGGGAGAGACAAAGGGGAGATAGAAGGACGAGAAGAGACACAGGGCAGGGAGAAGGGGGGCACAGGGGAGGGAGAGGGGGGAAGAGACACAAGGGAGGGAGAGGAGGGGTAAAGAAGACACAAGGGAGGGAGAGGAGGGGGAAAGGAGACACAAGGGAAAGAGAGAAGGGGGAAAATGAGACACAAGGGATGGAGAGGAGGGGGAAATGTGATACATGGGAGGGAGAGGAGGTGGGAAAGGCGACACAAGGGAGGAAGAGGAGGGGGAAAGGGGACACAAGGTAATTAGAGGAGGGGAAAAGGAGACAAAAGGGAGGGAGAGGAGGGGAAAGGAGACACAAGGGAGGGAGAGGAGGGGGGAAAGGAGACACAAGGGAGAGGAGGGGGAAAGGAGACACAATGGAGGGAGAGGAGTGGAGGAAGAAGGGGGGACTAGACACAGGGGAGGGAGAAGGGGGGGCACAGGGGAGGGAGAGGGGGGAAGAGACACAAGAGAGGTGGAGGAGGGGGGGAAGAGATGTAAAGGAGAGAGAGAAGGGGTAAATGAGACACAAAGGAGGAAGACGGGGGAAATGAGATACAATGGAGAGAAAGGAGGGGGAAATGAGACACAAGGGAGGAAGAGGTGGGTGAAAGGAGACACAAGGGAGGAAGAGGAGGGGGAAAGGAGACACAGGGGAGGGAGAGGGCGGAAAGAGACACAGTGGAAGAAGAGGGGGGAAGGTGCCACAGGGGAGGGAGAGAGGAGAAGAGGGAGAGGGGTAAAGGAGGATCAGGAGAGGGAGTGTGGAGGGATGAGACACAGGGGAGGGAGATGGGGGAAAGAAGACACAGGGGAAGGAGAGGGGGAGAGACAAAGGGGAGAAAGAAGGACGGGAAGAGACACATGGCAGGGAGAAGGGGGGCACATGGGAGGGAGAGGGGGAAGAGACGCAAGGGAGGGAGAGGAGGGGGAAAGAAGACACAAGGGAGGGAGAGGAGGGGGAAAGGAGACACAATGGAGAGAGAGAAGGGGGAAATGAGACACAAAGGAGGGAGAGGAGGGGGAAATGAGATACAAGAGAGGGAAAGTATGAGGAAAGGAGACACAAGGGAGAGGAGGAGGGAAGGAGACAAAAGGGAGGGAAAGGAGGGGGAAAGGAGACACAAGGGAGAGGAGGGGGAATGGCAACACAAGGGAGGGAGAGGAGGGTGAAAGGAGACACAAGGGAGGAAGAGGAGGGGGAAATGAGACATAGGGGAGGGAGATGGGGGAAGGAGACACAGGGGAGGCAGGGGGAAGTAGACACAATGGAGGGAGAGAGGGGAAGGGAGAGGGGTAAAGGAGGCACAGGAGAGGGAGAGTGGAGGGAGGAGACACAGGGGAAGGAGATGGGGGGAAAGGAGACACAGGGGAGGGAGAGGGGACAAAGGGAGAGAGAGAAAGGAGACACAGAAAAGGGAGAGGGGGAAGAGACAAAGGGGAGAAAGAAGGGGGGGAAGAAACACAGGGGAGGGAGAATGAGGGGAACACAGGGGAGATATAGGGGGAAGAGACACAATGGAGGGACATGAGGGGGCAAACAAGACACAAGGGAGGGAGAGGAGGGGGAAAGGAGACACAAGTGAGAGAGAGAAGGGGAAATGAGACACAAGGAGGGAGAGGAGGGGAAAAGGAGACACAAGGGAGGAAGAGGCTGGGGGAAGGAGACACAAGGTAGTTAGAGGAGGGGGAAAAGTAGACACAAGGGAGGGAGAGGAGGGGGAAAGGAGACACACTATTTATCAAACTATATCATGCCGTCATTTTTGCGGGCAGGTCCCTAGTATATAAATAAAAATACATACATACATACAACATAACTTGTTAATACGTGGTACTTGGAGACTGCAATATCTGTGTTTGCTGCATCACAGCATATGTGAACGAAGAAAAGAGACAAAATGAACAAGAGACTCAACTTACGGAGGAACAGCTGCGTTTATATAAGAGTTATGTTTAGAGATTGTAATAATGGGTAGCTGAATGTGTAGCACATATTTCATTGGGGATTGCAAAGATGCAGGAGCAAAGCTACCAGTGGTACAGGTGGTGCAATGCACCAGGACCCTCCTCTGGGGAGCCGAGTGCTATGTAATTTGTTGTACTTTTCATTGTATTTTTTGTTGTTGTAGTGTATGGTTCCCTCCTGTGGCCCTCCACTCCGTTCCAACCCACCACAGCCCCCTGGGCATCCTTGGAGCAGCTATGAGGGGGGGGGGGGTTGCTATTATGTTAAGCATTTTAGGGAAGGGAGCTGTTATGGGAAGGGGTCTTGGGGAGGGGCACTGAGTGCCTTGTTACCAGAGGGTGTCCAAACTTTTTTTTTTCACCAGGGCCCTCCATTCTCTAGCTCCGCCACTGCAAATATGATAAATTTTGGATAAAAATGGCTAGGATTTATACTATTTTCAGTAAATCTAGTCTCTCTTTCTCGGTGGAAAAAGTAAAAACATCTCAGTAATAGACAAAGAAGTGCACTTAAATCACTTAAGATGTTTTAAACTTATCCTAAACTTATTCCAAAATTAAACCAGCCCCATGCCAGTTCTCCTTTAACATAATATGAGGATTCAGTTCCATCTGAATCACACTGATACCACAGCTTTTTTTAATGATGATCAATGAGAACTGGCACCACTGAATTCTCACTGTAAGGGGAAATTGGAATAAGTCAGGGCAAGATTTTAAACATGAATGAAACAGCTGTCCTTGGACTCAGTGCTTGATACACACACCTCATAAAGCTGATCGGTTCAGAGTAATTAGCCTGTAAATAATAATAAATTCATATCAATGGACAAACATAATCTGAAAAGATATAGCACCTGGTTATTTTTTAATTTGTCAGTATGTAAATTCTATACAGTATTTGTATTTTTTTGTGTGAAACCGAACTAAATAATCCACGAGGCACGATATAAATGAGCAAATAAATTCAAAATGACTTTAAAATGGCTGCTGCATTTCTGCATCTGTTTCAATGTGTCTCCTCTCTCTGCAAATGCACATTCTACAGTATTTCACTTATTTCTTGGCACTGATATCCATGCGTGGGGGAATATAAGGTCACTGAGTTGTTATTGCCAAAGGAGTTGTGAGATCTGTTTAACATAGATAGGATACGATTTATTTGTACAGGGCAGTGATCCAAGAAAGATTGATTCATCACAAAAAGTTACAGTTTCTACACTATATGGCCCCCATTTAATTGCAAGACCATAATTAGCAATTAAAAGAGGCTGCTCTAAGAGTGGGTTATTATGTCCACAGAACTCACCTATTAAGGTTAGTTCGTTTTCTGATTCAGCGCCTCTATTTTGGCTTTTTGTCAAGACCGTAATTACCTTCAAACAGAACTTTTGGCTGCGGGTTATGACATTTATACATATATAGATATAGTTTATTGACTCAAGCCCACAACTGCATTCTCCCAGCCCAACACTCAAACCATGAAGCCGTAAGAAGCATTTCAGGGCATGATCATGATCAATTAAGCAAGTCCGTAAGTTACAATTTAGACAGTCAATAGTAAATGAGACAGTCATCCTGACGTCAGTAAAACATGGAGTTTAAACTACTAATTAATTGGTGTTAAGAAGTACAATTTGCATTAGAAATTTATGTAGAAATCAATAAAAATGAATAAAGCAACTGGTCTAGTCCATGTGGGTGGCTTGATCTGTATTAACTCCTTCATTCCTGGGATCAAAATAACACGGGAATTAAACGTTAAAAAAAATATTTTTTTTATTGCAGATTTGCGAGCTTGAGACTGTTGTGTAAATAATTATAATGTCTTTCATTGCTTTCCCAGTATTTTAAGTACAGTATTGTGTTTTTATTTGCTTTTGCAGTGTTACAAACAGCTGTACTAGTAAATCTAGCACTCGTATAATTTTTTTATACATTTGCCATTTACAGGTTTGAAGGCAATTGCGGGCTTGTTGAATTGTTGCAATTGAATTTGGATTTGGAGTTACGTTTTTGACAACCAAAGGGACTTTGAGCCTGTAACTAGCAATTGGAATGTAACTTAATGGGGGCCATGTTACTACTAAACGAATGTCAAAAAATTGTGAACACATCAGAAGAAAGGTACAAAAAGTGAATTATGCAGAGGTGTTGGAACATATTATACAGCAAAAAGTAATTTACGTGGTTAGTACAGTTTGTGATATTAATTGGTTCAGTGCAGCACAATTGAGACAGGTTGGAATAATGGACATATTTAGATGTTATGCTGCTCTAGGCCCTTTGTGTCCCCACAACTGATCTCATTTCCCCTTACTATCTTCATAATATTCATATACAACTTTTTATGTATTGATATATGTATACCATGAAAAAATTTAAGTCAGATCATAGGTGTGTTTAGGCCTGGGCCTCAAAGGGTGGCAAAATGACACTGCCCAACGCATTGTTATCAGGAGCCTAGGCTTATTTCTACAACGCCTTATTCCACAGTAATATCCACCTTCCTCTAATCTCACCTACCATCTTATTCAACAGATTATTGCCACTTAATATGACTGACTAATGGCAAGGGACTTATGAATTGCCAAGTGGTGATTGTCATCCAGTTGATGGGACCTGCGGCACAAGCAATCCCATCGTGATCCCCATGGATAGGATTAACTATTTCAGTTTAAGGGGGTTGTTTAGGGACCCCCCTTTAGGGGGGGTTAACATTTTAGGTGCTGGGGACATTTGGTTGGAGACAGAGTACTGTCTCTTTAATGGGTACTCCAGCACTCAGCAAAGGTTTTAAAACCATTTGCGAGTGCTGTTAAGTACTCGTAAATTTTTCTAAATGTTTCCACTTCATGGGTCTACCCTAATTTGCAGGGGCTCAGTAGTGTCAATTGAATAGGTTTTGGGTGGAAAAGTCAGGTTAGTGGCACTCTTAATATATGTGCAGAAAAAAACCGTAATGAGAAATTTTGTAGTAATTAGCTGTTCAGTTTGCGACCTCCGATCGGCTTATGAGCCTCGAGCTGCGATCCCTTGCGATTTGCTCTATCGCAGCTTACTTCCGCGGCCGCAAGAAATCCCAATTCACTATTCAATTGCCACGATCACCCTTCTGTCAAGCCCCTAAATGGCTAAAATCGAACCACAACTTACTCACACCAAAGAGGTCCCACAACGGTCTTACAACACGTAGCACTAATTAAGCACATAAAAAAGCCATCCTGTACTTTTATTAGAAGTGAAAGTGATTTTAGGTCTTAGAATTAATAGCACAACATTCCCATACTCTCAAAATCGGCAAATAAATATAATTTATTTCATGTTCAATTTTCATGTTCTATCCATCATGCAAGTCCTACGGGCTTGGAGCTTGAAGTGCAACGTCAGACCCGCCACGGCTGCTGGATTAGCCTCCGTCAAGTCTGTAAATGGCCACAGGTTATATGTGCCACGGAGGTGTCGCAAAGGGCTTACTTACAAATCGTAGCACTAATTAAGCAAATAAAAAAAGCTATCCTGTATTTTTATTAAAAGTGAAAGTAATGTTCGGTCTTAGAATTTAATAGCTCAACATTCTCAAAGTTGCAAATCGGCCAAAACAAATACTTCATTTCATGTTTTAATTTCGTGTCACCCTCATGTAAAGTCCTACAGACTTGGAGGACATTCACCCTCCAAGCCCGTACGGTTTTGAATAACAAGCTACGGGGTCGGAGGTTATTCAAGCCCGTTGGACTTTGGACGAAAATTAAACATGAAATAAAATATTTGATTTTGGCGATCTGCAAGCTTGAGAATGTTGTGCCTTTTATCCTTATGTTCCCCATTGTGTTCCCCATCATTTACAGTGCTGTCTTGAATATATATTTGCATTTACAACGCTTCGAGTTTGTGGCCTTCAACCTCCAAGTCTGTATTGGTTTGAACAACCAATTAAGGGCTTGGAGGTCATTCAAGCCCATAGAACTTTGGACGGAAATGAAACCTGAAATTAATTATTTGATTTTGGCGATGTGCAAGGTTGAGAATGTTTTGCTATTAATCCTCCATTGTGTTCCCCATCATTTACAGTGTTTTACAGTGCTGTCTTGAATTTATATTTGCATTTACAGTTATCTGAGTTTGCAGGCTTGAAACATGAGTTACGGGCACGCAGCAAATGCTTACTGCCGATAGCAGCCTTATTAAATTGTAATTTGGCCAATTGAATAGGGCTCTATATAAGCACACAGCATATTTTATTAACAGAAGTTTTTAGTTAGTGAAGACCTTGCTTTTGGATAGAAGTTCACTAACTAAAAACTTCTGTAAATAAAATATGCTGTGTGCTTATATAGAGCCCTATTCAATTGGCCAAATTACAATTTGATAAGGCTGTAAATCTCAAGCTAACCAAGTCAAGCTAGCTAATAGTCGTACTGGGAGTTGTCGGCCCGCAGTCAACTGCGGCCCTTGTGAAACGAGGGACGCAGTTTCGGGGGTGGAGACCCCCACGACTTAGTTGCAAAGAGTGCCAAAGTGTTTTTTTTTTTAAATCATCCAACTTGTAACTGTTTGGGTCTGCCCTCTGTAACCCATGCACTCATGAATACACAGATTGTGAAATGCAGTTTTTCGATTACGCCTGTCAGTGACCTGTAGCAGAATGTTGCCACTGATTACTATGAGACAGTGCAACCCCTGTACTTAGAAGTACACTGGCTTCATAAGCAACAGAAGGGGAGAAACCAATTTTTGAACTATTTTTAAGATTTTAGGCCGAAAAAACTGAGTTTAAAGTACACAAAAGTAAAGAGATAAAAAGGTATATTATATTTCTAGTGAAATCCAGAAACATTACATTTTACTTTACATTACATTTAATCCATTAGAAATAAAACTGTAATACATTCTTAATAACCTAAATCCTTAGCTGCAGTGGTACCTCTGTATAATAAGTAATTATGTGAAAAAATACTAATCTGGTGCCAAGGTGGTGTGTTCAAAATAGTATTTATCTCTCCATATTTATTTCTGGACTAGTGATAACATTTTGTGGCTTCTTGGTGTAATACAGTTAAAATAAATACGTTTATTAATAGATAAAGCTATAAATAAAGAATAATAAGTGCACAGACTTATAAAGGGAGAATTCATGTTTATTATGTTTAATAAGGGATGACAACTGCAAATTATATTATGTTTATTATTTTATTTATGATATAATATACAAATAGGATGAGAACATACATAGAATAAACAACATTTATATAGGATGAACTTCCTGGTTGATGTATAACAATCCAATGTATTATTATTTTTATTCATAATATGGACAGAGATGTTGTAGTGCTTTATATTGATGGGAACAGGAGCATTTTGCTCATACTTTTATTCGATCTTTCAAAGGCTTCTACAGCGTATGTTACTAAATAGCATTTTTTGTAAATGTCTCTGCTGTAGTGGTTATATATAATAGGATTCTCTTCAGTATTCATCATGGAAGGGATATTCCGGATGCTCCTTCATTCTAAAGAGTAAAGCCAAGGGTTAATATGAGAACAAACCAACAGGTCCATAAAGGACAAAGCATGCTCAGCAGTTGTACAGTCCTAGAGAACCGTTTTACTGTTCTCTAGAAATTCAATTTATTCTATCAGTTATAGCAAAAAAGGCCAGTTTTAATTTCCAAAAATCTCATATCGACACTGAAATTGTACTGTTACATTAAATGACGAAAAATTGTAGTTCCAAGAAAAATAGTCCCAATATAAAAAGAACATATTCAGATGGTGGTCATTTTCTAGAGAGAAAATTTAAAGGTTTCTATTAGCCTCAGAAGAGCTGCTGAACTTTTTTTTTTTAAATCAATGGCCACTAAGACATTGAAAACTATTTTTTAAAGAAATCAAATCCTTCAATCACCAAACGTTTTAAGTCGATTCTCTTTATATCGTTTCTCCTTGACACTTCTATTCAGTCTTACTAAACCACTCACCAAGGTTCTCTACTTCTCCATTTCATTCTTATGATGGTAAGGATGGAATGGACATGAGAGACAAGCTTGACTAAACTCAACCAAAGGCCCTTAAACTAGGATTGGCTTTTTTTTCTCTCTACTGTCTACGGAAATACAAAATACACCTTTGACCTTAAAGCTATATAGGAAGTTGGTCTTGTGCTGGGCCAAAACTTGCTCAGGTCACGGTAAAGGACCCTACTTGTCCCTTAGACTTAAGCTTCCCAAGCCTGTGACCTAAATGATCATTTCTATGCTTTTTATAAACACATTCAGTATTATACATATATAAAAAGACTAATAGATGTTCAAGTAAGATGGAACAAAGCTTAATAGCTTGTCATATGGGACAGTATCCACTCAATGTCATGTCTAACATGTTTTCGTTCTTTTCTGCCATTATAGAGAAAAATGTTCATTTCCATTTGAGTATTTAGCCAACAGTTCTTCATGAAATGCCTTGCTAAATTCTTATACACAAAAGTTTAACTGCAAACACCAGGCACATTTTTACCTGACTCGCCCTAGTCAAACAGTACTAATCTAGGAAGTACTCTGCAGCTTATTGCCCAAGAATATAATTCTCTAATATAGACTTGATGGAACTAAAGAACTCCAATTATTCACACACAAAATAAGAAATTAAGCTATTACCAAGATCATCATAATAACTACTTACTCTTTGAATGGCCCATAGTGCAGGTTCTTATCAAGTTCATCAAGAGTCTTCATGTCTTCTGCAGGTAGCTCAAAATCAAAAATCTGGAACAATAAAACATATTGATATTTCCAGTATTTACACAGATTACTATAACTCAAAAAGTGAAAAGAGGAGGAACCGGACTGTTTTTGCCCACTGTTTTTCCTCTGCGCGTCTTCTGGCTGTGTCGGGACCCAGCATATGCTAATGACGCGACACAGCCGGAAGATGCGCAGGAGAAGCTGATGAAGGTAAGTGAAGGGAAAGGGGGGGGGGGCATAATTGGAGAGGGGGAAGTGATTAGAAGGGAGGATGAGGAGGGACACGTCACATGGGCGTCATGTCATTAGCATATGCCGGGTCCCAACACAGCCAGAAGACGCGCAGAGGAGCTGCTGATGAAGGTAAGTGAGGGGAAAGGGGGTAAGTGAGGGGAAAGGGGGGTAATTGGAGGGGGGGAAAGTGATGTGGAAGGAGGATGAGGAGGATGATAAGAGAGGGGGAGGGAAAGAGACACAGGGGAGGGAGAGGGGGGGAAGAGACACAGGGGAGGAAGAGAGGGGATACAAGAAAGGGGCACAGAGGGGAGGGAGAGGAGGGACACAAGAAAGGGGCACAGAGGGCACACAAGAGGGGGACACAGAGGGCACAAGAGAGACAGGGGCAGCGCATTTCCCACCCTCGGCTTATACTCAAGTCACTTAGTTTTCCCAATATTTTGGGGTAAAATAGGTGCCTCGGCTTATACTCTAGTATATACGGTATATATGTGTAAAGTAATGAAAAATTTTTACATTATGTATATTGCTGTGTTATTACATATAGTAGAAACCTGATTGCTGTAGTACTTAAACACCACAGAGTCCAAATCTACTTGATTGATGGCATCATTTTCAAGCCCTTTAAATTTGTTAAATTAGATGAAAACAACCAAAGGGATATGTAAATTTGCTGGATTATGAATGCATCTGATTGAGGCGAATTAGAAGTGTATGCAAAAACATTTTGAAATAAATCCCCAAACAAACATTTAAACATTGAAGTCTGAAAAAATGGCTTGTAATTTCTGACAATTGGAAATCAGGGTTAACACCCTCCAAACCCAGGCTAAATTAGCATCAAATGTAAAAGTATTTGTTTTGTACAATCAGGTCATTTGACATGTTTGAATTAACTCTGGGACTCCTGTTTGTGCATCAAAGCAGCCTGGGATATGTAGTGTTTTACTGATATGTGCTATGTATTGCTGTTGACATACAGACAGGAAGCTGCAATGAGATTGGCTTAGCAAGCAACAGCAGGTAAATACTGTGTTAATATTGCTCCCCTGATGCTGCATGCTGATTGGGGGGGGGGGGGGGGTTGGATGCCTGTGTAAACACCCCCTGGAGGTATCAACATAGAGGGATTTTTAGATATAAAAAAAATGTTTTATGAAATGTGCTGCATACAAATAGGATGCATTTTACATAAGAAGTTCAGAAATATAATAATCTATGAAAGTCTTTAAATGTAGCTATTGTTACGAGGACAGATGCTCTTATAGCACAGTTGAAATCAAACCCTGACCTTTTTAAATACCATGGTAAGGTTTATATTATTATTATTATACAACTGTTCACCTCATTTTCAAGATTCTTTGTAGATAGATAGAAGTATTTGGCATTGATGTGTAAACTAAGTATATACTGCGGTGAATAAGTGAATATATGTATATAACCATTTGCATGTCTAACTGCAATGGAAACATTTTAACCATACACATAATGTATATGCTCTGCTATTGCAGCTTATATCACATATATTATATGAGACAATAATCCGTAGCATGCTATGTTGTTAAGAGAGGCGTTGCATATATTGGAAGAACAATTCAGAAATCAGAGAAACCCTTTTCTATTTCCACCTGAAGCACTGAGTACTTCCTGCATGGAGCTCTGTGTTAGCCACAAAAGCAAGTAGGTGTATTTTTCAGTTAAACGACATGGAGTCTCCCCTGTGCAGCTGCCTATTCTGCCTTATGATAAATTTGTCCCCAACCTCAACACAAACCAAGAAATTATATTTATGCTGAATTATGAATTCTGACCCCAAGGTTTTGCTTGAGACGTTCAGGACTAAAACTCTTGGCCAGAACCACAAGTCCCTTCTGAAGGATATAGCGCATGGCTACTTCTGCTGGTGAGCGTTTGTTCTTCGCAGCCACACTTGCTAGAATTGGGTCTTCAAGGAGAACTGGAGTACTCAAATCCACCCTGCAGAATGAGACAAAAACTTTTTTATAACCTTGTGTTATGTGTGTGAAAGGCAAGAGTTATTTTTTTATTTTATTTCCTATATAAACCACTATTGTCCTAACTAATGTGAATTAGTGTGTATCTTCACTGCACCATCACGCTATGGAGCTCTATGGAAAATCAATTACTCCCTCTAGGGACTGATAATGATACAGCTAAAAATAAAAAAAAATCAGGAGGCCTGACATTTACAAAAAACGTTTATACAGGGATTTCAAAAATCAATATTTGCAAAACTAAATATTCATGTAAAGAAAAACTTTTGTAATTGTAAAACCTATTTTTAAATGCACCAGAGCAAATATGTTGCAGGGTGACTTTAATTAAGAGAAAACATTTGGAATCTAGGACTCTTGTGTATATGGCTATAAGACTAAATCCACCTAATAATTATACAAATACAAAATTTAAATAAGATTTTAAGAATTACTGTATATTCATGTAAATTTTGAAATACGTCAAATGACCAGTATAGTCTTGTATTTAACATAAACTTTTGAAGAACTACTTTTGATAATGGGCAAACTGTTTTTAGAAAGTAAAAAAATGTTACAGGGCCAGCTAAAACTGTAAGGGCCTGATTCTAATCAGGGCCATAAAAAACGTCCGCAAGTCTGCGATTCCTTGTGACTGGCTTATGGCCCTGCATAGCCCTACGTCTATCCTGGAATTTAATTGAGCGGCGCAGCAAGGAGGTCCCCTTTATGGCCGATCGCAAACCATGCAATCGCCGGTAGGAACTTCCGTGCTTGAAAAGGATTGTTGCCGCAAGGTCGTAATATGTGTTTCAAGCCCCCAAACTCTGAGAAATGTAAATGCAAATATAAATTCAAGACCGCACTGTAAATGATGGGGAACACAATGGGTGACATGAGGATTAAAGGCACAACATTCTCAAGCTGGCACATCGGCACAATACTTGATTTCACATTTAATTTATTTCCTAAGTCTGACGGTCTAACGAGTTACGGGCTTGGAGGTTCATCAAGCTCGTCGGACTTTGGACGAAAATTAAAAGTGAAATCAAGTATTGTAGTGTGGCGATGTGCCAGCTTGAGAATGTTGTGCCTTTAATCCTCATGTCACCCATTGTGTTCCCCATCATTTACAGTGCTGTCTTGAATATATATTTGCATTTACACTGCTCCGAGTTTGGGGGCTTGAACCACAAGTCCCAGACTTACAGGCCTGATCCACGAGTTACGGGCTTGGAGGTCTTACATTCAAATCGTAGCACTTCATAAGCATATATAAAAGCCATCCTGTACTTTTATTAAAAGAGAAATTGATGTTAGATCTTAGAATTAACAGTACAACATTCACAATCTCTCATATCATCATAAATAACCACTTTATTTCATGTTAAATTTCCGTCATAAAGTCTGACGGGCTTCAACCTCCGAACCCGGAGGTTGGATTCAAAAGTCCTAGGGGCTTGGAGGTTGAAGCCCGTCGGAATTAATGACGGAAATTTAACATGAAATAATTTTTTTGTATTTGACCATTTGAGAGTATGGGGATGTTGTGCTATAAATTCTAAGACCTAAAATCACTTTCACCTGGATAAAAGTACAGGATGGCTTTTTTATGTGCTTAATTAGTGCTACGTTTTGTAAGTAAGAGCGTTGCGTGACCTTTTTGGTGTAAGTCAGCTGTGGCTCGATTTTAGTGACTTACGGGCTTGACGGAAGGATGAGTGTAACATTGGAATTGCGATTTGGGATTTCTTGTGGCCGCAAGTCTTGCGGTCGCTAAAGATCAAAGGCTTTGACAAAAGTAAGCTGCAATTGAGCTAAATCGCAATCGATTGCAGCTTTGCGGCCTTAAGCCGCACAGAGGACGCAAATTGAATAGCTAAGTAGCTTGCGTAGGATTAGAATGAGGCCCTAAGTCTGCCGTAAGGATAATGGAAAAATCCATAGTATAGAAGTGCAAATCTGCTTAAAGCATAGCTGAAAGACGAAGCTTTGGAAAGGAAATGGAACAACACAGTAAAGAATAATTGCAAACAAATATTTAATATGCTAATGCAATTTTGCTTTCTAAAACATTTTCCAATTATCTAGTTATTCAACACCATATTAGAAAAGGACTACAATACCATTTACTAAGGTGTTTTTCTTATTTCAAAACATGTTATATTTATATTCTATGTTGAATTTATAATTTTGTTCCTTTATTTGCAATTGACCTATATCTCAGTAGAAGAGGAAGTCTGAATTCTGACTAGATTATAGTCAGATTTATAATCATGGGTTCTAGTGGACAGAGCAGATATGACGTCTTCTGCAGTATTAGCTTACCAGTTCTTGTCTCGGTGTGAGCCTAGCACACTATAAGCCACCAGGACTATATCATGCTGCTTGCAGAAGGCCTGTAGTTTACTTTGGCTCAAGTACACATGAGCTTCCACCTAGTAAGTCCAAATATGAGACACTTAGATAACAGTTTTACATATAACACAAATTATTATTTTCTTATGTGTATAAGACATATGTACTACATGGTGAAGAGAGATGTCAAATATGCCCCAAAGGACAACACGGAAGTGGCTATGTTCTCCAAGAGTTTGATCTATTATCTCCAAAGCAAGTTTTACCAAACTTCCCTAAAATTGATACTGTAAAGTGATTTACTTTCAAGACTTGGGTCCCTATTCAATTGAATCGCTCTGTAACTGTTGCAAATTTGAATTTTTGGGGTGGCCTAAAGATGGGAATTGCATCAACATGTCACAATATCTAATGGATAAACACCATTCAAACATAACGTTATATTTTATAATTCTGACATTTATAGAAACATTTGATCGATATGTTATTGCTAAAGTTACGAAACTGATAAGTTCATCATAATAGGATAGATTCTTTAAGCAACTTCTCTATTGGCTCTTATATTTTTTTCCTATAGTGAAAATTGTCATCGTAGCATTTGCAAAGCACATCGTAACCAATGCAATACTGGCGAATGTCAATATTTTTCAGATTTTTTACATTATCGGCAGCAAATGCATGTTATAAAAAATGAATTAATTTATTATTGTTGGTATTACAAAATAATATCTTTGAGATGTTTATAATTTTGGTGAAAGATCTAAATTATACTGGTCATTCCTTGCCCATACCTGGTTACAGACTGGTTTGTACTTTAGCCCTGGTTTGCTTAGAAGACGCTCTAGTTGTCTACGGTTGAAGTTGGACACTCCAATGGACTTCACCAACCCTGCGTCTTTACATGCCTCCATAGCCTGTAAGACATTATTCCATAAAATTAGACTCCTTGTAATGAACAATTAGGGAATTATTTTTAACGTAAGGTCCAGCTTTTATAACTTTCAGAAACTAAACATTTGTATAAACAACTTTATATTTGTATAAACAACTAAATATATTTTTAAATAAAACTTGCATTAAAAATAGCTTGTTTTTCTGTCATCTTTAGGCTTTAGCTCCTCTCAGAATGTCTTTGCAGAAATCAGGCAGCTACATGGAAGTAGTAGTATACTCTGCCACCAGTGCTAAGTAGTTTGTATAAGATGGAAAGTGCCCCCAGCTAAATATGATGTAAACAAATTCTTCTACATATGGAGCTGGCCAGATCCCCAATAATTTTGGCAAAAAAAAAGTAAATAAAACACACTTACCTCCCAAGTAGAACAAAAATCCACATTGTCATAAACAAACGGTTTGTCTGGATTACTGGGATCCTCTGCACCTGTAGGCTGATAAATAGTTACAAAAACAGTCATCAGTGACATGCATCCCCATGATGTGTGACCATTGATTATTTAGTCCCTATGGGACATCTTTTAATTAAGTGTCTAACTTTAAAGGGAGACTGAGGAAGATCTAACAGAGGAGAATGTGTGGACTTCGTTAAAAAAAGAGAACACTAGACGCAAATATGCTTTTTTAGGTAAGGTGAACAAAGACATAGCACAATGTCAGAAACATAAGAAATAAAAGAGAAAAGGGTGGCGGCCATCAGACATAACTTTGCAATACATATGGAATGAGCAAGATTGTATAGTATCTATACCTTTATAGAGAAGGGCCAGTGCATTAGGAACAGGTCCAGATAGTCCAGCTGAAGATCTTTTAAAGATTTTTCTAGCCCTTGTCGAACTAACTCAGGAGAGAAAAATGTGCACCAAAGCTGGAAAAGAAGAACAGAAAATATCAATATATTTAAAGGAAATCAAAGAGTTAATAATGAATTTAGCTGCAATATATCCATATTGGGTTATATGAAAAGGTAATTTAATTTCAGGGGCTTGAGATGTGAAAAATGGTCATCTCTTAAAGTGCTATATATTATTAGTGTAAAGTATATTTTATTGACAAGTATTAATACTAAAAGTGTATACTTAATATAATTTGTTTGATAAAGTACTTATTATTACCTATAGTTCTACATTACAACCAATGATGGCGTTAGTGAATGGAGGGCCCTGGGGAAAATCGAATATTGAAGCCTCCACAGATGCCAAATTACTCAGAGACACATTTTTTCCTATCCCTGGCAAAACTCACAAAATACATATTTCTAAAGCAGCTCCCTTTGCCCCAAGAACCCCTCCCCCAGCCACTCTCCTCTCTTAATACTCCCCCAGGCTCGCTCAAAGCAGCTCCCTTTCCTTTAAGCCCCCCCCCCCCCCACGTCTGCCCCCTATTAGTATCTGCCCACTGAGCCCATCAAGACCCTTGGGGACCCCTATTAAATCCATATGGCCCATCAGTATTCCCAGGGTTTCCCACAAGGCCAGTGGGAATGAGCAAGGTCATATATCCACTAAGCCCATTGAGGCCCCAGGATTTTCAGTGGACCTAGTGGGGATCCCCTGGCTCAGCAGGCCTAATGCTGACTCCAGTGATCTTTATGGGCCCCACAAACCTAACTGGGATTGCCAGGAGTCTCCCTAAGCACCATAGCCTAGTAGGGGTCTCCCCAAAACACTTTAAAACTGGACAGTGCAGGACCCCCAGAGAAGGGCCCGGTGAATTGCACCTCCTGCATCAGCAGTAGTTCTGCCACTGGTTACACCATATTTGGAACCTGTACTATGTGCCTTTAAGTATGGCTAGCTTAATCAGTACCCTCAAACTTAAAAACGTGGCCTCTCTCAAGGTTGATATTATTTACTATCGCATTCTATATTCCTGGATTCCAGCCTTAAAAATGCACCATTTTTTAAACCAAATAAAAGACTTAGGGATGTATGACAGTCTTGCTCTGTGGCTAGTAGTATACTAGTCTTTGGGATAAACTTGCACCATACTTTTCCAGTGTAGAATATGTCCTCCCTCTTCACTGTGCCATCTGTAATCTTTGCCCGAATGGCTCTGCCAATCTCCACCTCATTTCCATAGATATAGGCGCAGTCTATATGCCGGTAGCCAACTTCAATTGCCGCCTTGGTTGCTTCTTCACCAAGATTCCTAGGCACCTGGCATAAGCAAAAAGGCAAAAGGTAAGTAAAGTGATTGGTGCATATGAAAACATTAAAATAGGACACATATTAGATACTGTATATGTCTCTATAGTTAGGGAATCTCTGGGTAGCCTCCTGATGTTCTGTAAAATTCATAAAAATACCAATATAGGGCCATATTTATAGTAAGTATTTATATAGTATTTATACATCTTACTTGCAACATAGTTTTGATAATGAAAAAAGTATACAGTGTTTGTTTACTAGTGTGAGCTGCCATTGTTTGTTGCTTCAACTGAAATGTTAGAAAAGTTTTAATAATATTATAAAAGGACAACTTCATTTAAGGTGGTATTAAATTTTACATAATGTCCATGTTCCCTCTAGTTCTTGAAAATAACATATTATAAATATGGGGCTACAACAGGACTCTGATCAAATATCCTATTTCAAAGTGTGTTTTATTTTTCTCAACTAAAGGTATCATAACACAAAATGTATTCAGAAATGTAACTGTTGTTGAGGGCTTGCCCTCTTCCAGCCAATGAGATCATAGACTACAATATGCCCTCTGCATTTCCTGTTAGTTTCAATAAAGTTTAAATAAGTTTTACTATATTTTTTCATGCAAAAAAACCCTTTGAAATGTTTAAAACATGCTCTTTCAAATGTTTGTAAAAAAAAACAGTTGTGTTCTATGTTCCAATAAATAGCATAAAAAATGGCTATATATACATTTTTTTTCCTAAAAAAAATCTGCACTTTATGTATTTTCAATGGGGGCTGTATATTATGTAGGGATAAACTTTAACTCTGGTAAACAGCCCCCATAGAAAAAGTCTGATAAAATCTGAAAATGGGAATATTCAGCTTCACTTTTTTAACCTTGTGTATCCATGTGTGTTTTGTATGAGCACATTGCTATACAGTACATGAAATTATATATATTAAAAAAAAACTTGACAGTATTATATATTTTTTTGAAATTCATTATTTGGACCTATGTATTTCAGTATATCTGGGAAATTAGCTCAGACTTTCAATTCTGCATGTGTGTTTTATATTAGTTATCTTACAATAAGTTCTGATTTATATACCATGTAACACCATATTTAGGAGTATTTCCATCCCTTTGGCATCGCCCACTCACAGGTGCACTATATTTTTGGCACATAGGCTACTAAGGGTCTCAGTTGTTCTTTTGTACTTTGTCACTGTAGCCTAACCACCATAGAGATAACACTGCAGATATAGCAGTTATGATCTATCACCCTACTACTTATATACTATGGTATGTTTTAATCATCTTTTTTTTAATTTTTTTTAATGGTCAATAAGGATAATTTTAGCTGATTCATTGCTATTGTTTTTAATTCTTGGTAGCAGTAGATTTATAAGACTATGTGGGTCATTCTAGTCTTTTTATATAGGATTAATTTGTACTACTAACTAGTTATCCAAGTAACGCAGGGTACTTATTATCAATTAAATCAAGGATGTATCCACTGCTCCAAGTGTCAACAGTGAAGGTGTGTTTAAATTCTTCTAGCCCTCATCTGATGATGTCACACCACTTCTACCAACATGCCTGTTAAATTGCTTTCATTACATCCATATTTTATTAAATAATCTTCATTATAATGAACCCCCATCACCACATCCTTATTTACCAACCCAAGTACCACTCAATATTACTAACGGTAACACTTCTGGCACAAGTGCCGTATGTTGCTGTCCCCTACTTTAATCAATATTTATTTTTATAATTTATTTTTTTATATATACATTTTTTTTAATAATAAACAACACTGCTTACCCAAGATTTAAGATTTCTATTTTCCACTGTTGGTCATTTTGCCCTGTCTAGAAAAAAATGCCATCTTACCAATGCTAAAGGTGCTGAATTATCTGCAACATGGGCCCATACACCCATGGGTGTAGGAACTGGCGGGTAGGATATCCCCCAGATTTTCTACATTTCCTGTTGATATGTATAGAGAAGCTGTTGTGTGGTCTTTACTTACCATGAGCTGTAGCCCAAGAATTATTTTGCACCCTGCACCCATGAATCATCCGTTTATCCTGTGGATGTCAAAGCCTACTTTACGTACCCGATGACATCACACAAACAAGTGACATCACCAATAGAGCGAGCGTCAGCCCGTGTTGCAGATATAGCTTCAACTGTACATTGCCAAGATGGAGGTCTTTCTATCAATGGCAAACTGTTCATAGCAAAAGTGTTCTCCCTGCATTATATTGATGTATTTAGTAAATAAAATATGTTATAAAGTGGAATATTGATTAAACTAACAAATTATTTTTCTGAATTCAGCGGTTTTGCAATGAATACTGTTCTTCCAAAGGTTGGGAAGTATGACCTTCAAATATAACAATATTATACACTGCACCAACAGAGTATTAAATTGCAAAAAAAGTGTGATCTGTCTTTAGATTGCAGGTGAATAAAACTGATAAATGTTTAATCTTTGTAAAGAAGCCATTTACACAGGGCTGTATAAAAAAACAAAACAAAAACAACAACTTTAATGTGACTGAATCCAATAATCACATTAGTTTTTTCTCTCTTATCTAACTTAATAATGGATGATTTCTGTTGGAGCTGGACTTTGCCATACAGTTTGCTGGCGGTGTGCTCTGCTCTATGGGATTGTGACATAACATTATCCCAGCAACAAATGGGTTACACTTTTATTATGCTGTATGCTCTTGAGGTGCCATCTGGGAAATTACATTGCTTTACCAGAAGATAAGACATTATATGGTGGAAAGATAGCACTGCAAGCCAGTTTTAGACAAAATATTTTTTATAAAAAAAGCATTTTTGAGAAAATGCTATTTTTTACTGGCTGCTTGTGTAAACTTTGACTGCTTGTCTATCTGTAGCCTGAGGGTAAGAGTCATGCTACATGGACTTACTCTATTTAGTTCTGTTGTCAAGAGGCTATGTAAAATGGCAGTTTTTCAATAGAACTGAGAAAGAGAATTTATCTGAATCCATGGTTCCTCCAATTTTTTGTTATAGGGGTCTCATCCTATTAGGAGCTAAGAAAAATAGTTTGATGCGGTTAAAGTAAGTTGGAATTAAAATAGTTATTAATTTAAGCTTTTATGTATTTATTTTAACCTTTGAGCTCTTTTGAAGAACTTTATAATGAGCAAAATTAAAATTTTACAATATAAATATGACAATTCAGCAAGCGCCGTAGCTTCATCCAGATGAAAGTAAAGCTAGTATAGTAATAGAAGTGACTTACATCAGGTGAGGCGTATGTTCCCAGGCCAAGGACTGGCATGGAGTTCCCATCGTTTAAGGTGACACGGGTGTCCTTGGTAAATGCCATGCTTCCTGCAGAGTGGCAGAGCAGCTGTTTGCTCTCCTGAATATATAGGAATTGTACTTTGCATTAAACAGATAAGAGCGAGGGAGTGGCTACAATGTCAGAGCAAAGCCATGGATCATATAACAAGAATAAAGTAGAAATACATACAAATGAAGGTTATAAAGTATAGGCTGTCCAACTTCTGCAAAGATCAAATCGGAAACAGAGCCAGAATAATCAGAGTCTGCCTGCTTTCAGTATGACGTCTGTTCATAAGTTAGCTGTGTTTTACAAATTATTATTTTGAGCTGTATGATTATAATCAGGGCCATATTCCAGGCAACCTGTATTTACATGACCAACTTTTTTGAAGCACCTTTCAGAGGACAACATCCTGTGACTGTACTGAAAATCACTGTGTATCTGCTATTACATTACATGAACTGTAATCGGGTTATTAATGGTTTTATATGTACTAAAAAGTATAACAAAAATTGTTATGTCATACAGAAATGTATTTGCCAAGTCTATTTAGATGCATACCTTTTGACTATCGCTGCAAATCTATAGGGGCCTCCTCATTGACTATGTTACAGTTGTGCTCAAAAGTTTGCATACCCTGGCAGAAATTGAGAAATGTTGGCATTTATTTTGAAAATGCAACAAATGTCTTTTCTTGAAGGATAGTGATCATATGAAGCCATTTATTATCACATAGTTGTTTGGCTCCTTTTTATTTCATACTGTTAACAGAAATCACCCAAATGGACCTGATCAAAAGTTTACATACCTTAGTTCGTAATACTGTGTATTGCCCCCTTTGGCATCAATGACAGCGTGCCGTCTTTTGTAATAGTTGTCCATAAGGCCCCTAATTCTTGCAGGTGGTATAGCTGCCCATTCATCTTGGCAAAATGCAAAGTCTTTGGTCGTCTTGCATGAACCGCACGTTTAAGATCTCCCAAGAGTTGCTCGATGATATTAAGGTCAGGAGACTGTGATGGCTACTCCACAACCTTCACCATTTTTTGCTGTAACCACTGGAGGGTCAACTTGGCCTTGTGCTTAGGGTCATTATCATGCTGGTAAATCCAGGAGCGTCCCATGCGCAGCCTTTGTGCAGAAGAATGCAAATTGTCTGCCAGTATTTCCTGATAATCATTCATCTTGCCATCAATTTTCACAAGACTGCCCATGCCGGTGGAGCTCCCCCCCCAAAAAAAAACATAATTGAGCCACTACCATGCTTCACAGTGGGGAGGGTATTCTTTTCACTATAGGCCCTGTTGACCCCTCTCCAAACATAGCGCTTATGGTTGTGACCATAAAGCTCTATTTTGTTCTCGTCACTCCAAATTACAGTGTACCAGAAGCTGTGAGGCGTGTCAAGGTATTGTCAGGCATATTGTAGCCAGGCTTTTTTGTGGCATTGGCGCAGTAAAGGCTTCTTTCTGTCATCTCGACTATGCAGCTCACGTTTTGTTCAGGTATCGTCTTATTGTGCTCCTTGAAACAACCACAGTATCTAGCCTGTGCAGTGCAATGACGTGAGTGCTATCAAACTCATTAACTATTTATACACAGACACTACTTGCAATTTAAAAATGAACCTTTAATTGCCATTTTAACCCGTGTGTTTCACCTTGTGTGTCTGTAACAAGGCCAAATATTCCAGGGCATGTAAACTTTTGATCAGGGCCATTGGGTGATTTCTGTTATTATGATTTTAAAATTGAGCCAAACAACTATGTGATAATAAATGTTTTTTTTTATGACACTATCCTTCAATAAAATAAAAAAAAGTTTTTGCATGATCAGTCATATTTTCAAAAAATTCACAATTTCTGACAGGGTATGCAAAGGTTTGAACACAAATGTATATGGAGAATGTGTTTATGGAAGGTAATGTTCTACAGTTGTTTTGTTTTTTTAACAGTTCTGTAAGACTGTAATTCAATAAAGTGTGTTGGAGGAGACATGCCTAGGGCTCTCCATACTTCATCTTTTGATTATAATTAACCAAGGGCTGCTACAAAACAACCTGTAATCTCGTGTATCCTATAGTATTGGCATCTGTTGATGGAGTTCATGTTTGTGTTCTTTAGTGTTTAAGAGCCTTCAGTTATTTTTAATTTCCTGAACTTAAATATTGAGTGAATTCAATATGTTCAATATGCCAAACAATGACAAAATGCATTTTTGTTATCATGAAGGGTCAATTAATATGAATATTGATAAGATGTGGCGTGGCCCAACTGCAAGGGATGAATGGACATTGAGCAGAGCACCTGCACACAGCAGAGATTATTGCCACTATGCCCAAAGTGTGTCAAATAGCAATTATTGCTCTCCACACCAAAATCTACCACCCAATATCAAATTTGGCATCTTTTGGAGAAAGTGCCTTGACACATGATTGTGGTTTGTAGACCCTTGCCATCTTTGAGCCATCTAATTACTCTAGGAGACTCTTGCTGTCTCAGAGAGCACTGGACCTCAACTTTTTGCAGGAGCTCCCTGGTGGAGGACAAAGCAGCTATTTAGAGCCTGTCAATAACTATGAAAAAGGGGAGATTAGCATATACAGTAGAGGTGTGACTGATGTGGTGTGTGTAATATTCCTATACCCAGGAAGGTCAAAATTACTCACCTGGAGGGCTGCGGTATGGAACTACTTTGATTTGTGGCCTTGATCATCAGTGCTACATCACTAGAAACTTGTGCTGCCCAAGAGGTAGAAGGGTAGCTGTGATTCAACCTTGTGCACTGGCCTTTGTCTCCCTACCGAATTCCTGTTGAAGGTTAGAGACTTTGTAATATGGACTGAAAATCATTTGTATTCATACTCTGCTTGAGTCAGCCACTTAATGTTTAAAGCCTTGTCTACTTAAAAATAATATGCAATAAGCTATAATGGACACTTTCCCTCTTTGTGATATTGACATTGGCTTGACAGAATAAGAAAAACATTACAGAACAAACTGAGATTTACTGTATATGATAACTTTCTTGTTGGTGAATATAAATTCATTCTCCAAGGAAATGTATAAATTTTCCTGACTGGCAGGTTGTAGCATCAACCAATCAGTGCTGCAAGCTGTCTGGTTGCTATGAACATCCCCTCTGAGCGCCCCCAAGCCTATAGAGACTTAGTGTTATGATATGACATCAGGAAGGCTTTACAAAGCCAATTATCCAAAACTCCCCCACTCTGTTCCCGCTCTTTTTATTGACTGATCCTCCCGTGCTGATCTACCCAACCTCATCAACCAAGTAAGTTTGCACAGGCAGTGATATATATATATATATATATATATATATATAAATATATCTGTGTGTGTTTCTGTACTCTGTATGATGGGGGGCTTCTCCTGCTCCTCACCATACACTAAATGGTATTCCTATAGACACACGGGAGGGAGATGGGGAGGAAGGAAACACAAGGGAGGGAGGGGGGTAGATACACGGGGGGGGGGGAGAGGAAGTAGAGGGGGGAAAGGAGCTCCTTGCGAAGCCCGTGATGAGCGCCGAAGTCGCTCATCACAAGGCCAGTAAAGTAGAGGGTGGGGGAAGAGGAGGGAGAGGCTCACAATGAGCGCCAAAGGCGCTCATTGCGGGGAGCGTGATGAGCGCCAAAGACACTCATTGCAAAACCAGTAAAGTTGAGGGGGGGGGGGGGGTGTAGAGGGGGAGAGGCTCTCATTGGTCCCGCTTGGTGTAATGTGGATATTTATGCTCTGGTTGGTACCTATATGGTCCCGCTTGGTGTAATGTGGGTTTTTAAGATCCGGTTTGGGCCTATGTAGTCCCGCTTGGTATTTTATGTTTTTTTTAGGTACGGTTTGGGCCTATAAAGTCCCGCTTTGTATAATATGTTTTTTTTAGGTATGGTTGGGTCCTAGATAGTCTTGCGTGGTTCCATAAGTGTTTTTAAGTACGGTTGGGGTCTTGCACTCTCTGATTTGTTTGCTTGCTTTATATCACCCCCAGGTCCAAACATGATTTTGGACTACTACACTTGAAGACCCAAAGGAGAGTCAACTGTTGGTGCATATCATTGCATTCATGCAGAAGAGAAATGTTATTATTTGCCTGAATCCCAAGATTCTCGAATTTTTGAACAGTATTAATAAAATCAGTAGGTGGAGTCTATTTCAATAGGTGGGGCATATAAAGGTTAATATTATAATGGGGAGGAGTTTAAACATTGGTGGGGTCTGTGTAAGGAGAGGAGCCAAGTCTTGCTCTGGCTCCCCTCCAACTTGAAAGTTCACCAGCCACCACTGCTCTAATCTACATGTGTATAGTCCTGGAAACTAATCCCCTTAGTGCATAACAATACACATTATCATTGAACAAAAATGGCTATTGAATTACTATGATTGGGACTGCAGAGGATTACATTTATGTAGTGTAGTAAGTTGATGCTTCTCAAGTTATTTACAAGACTCTGAATACACTTCTGGGCTCAATATATTTAACAGTTAATAATGATATATACATTTACACACACAACTCAGTGCATAGTAAAAATACTATAAGATATTTTGGCAGATGTATGCTTGTGGTGAACCTTAGATATATACATATATTTACAATTATTTACAGCAGTCCGCATTCCACAGGGCAGATATGTACACAGTAACAGTATAATTTGATGTGTGAGTAAGTATGTACCTTCCTTAAGAGTGTCCCCCAGTTTGGAAATAGACTCTTTTTTTCTATCTTTTTCTTTTTAAAACACAGGATAACACCTTCACCTATATGGTAACAAATAAGTGGAATTAATGGGTTTATGTAAAGACATTAAAAGTTGGTAAAAGAGATCACATAAAGATTATACAGAGATAGTAATTCTTCCATAGTGAAAGTCTTTTGAATATTATAAAACAGAATTAAAGAAAGAAGGGGGAAAAAAAGAAAAGAAAAGAGGAACACTAAATAAAATATATTTGGAAAACTTTACAAAGCTTGGTTCATATACATAAAGAGAGTTACAGAAGAACTATTAAGATTAAAGTATAAAGAGGAAATAAAGCTGATTTTTAGAACAAACTGATAAGGTGATGAAAAAGAAGAGAGGTAAAAAAAAAGAAAGGAAAGGGAAAGTGGAAGATATATTCAAAAGAGGAAAGTAAATAAGAGAAAGAAAGAAAAAAAAGAGAAATCTGGGAGACACAAGAGTGAAGGATAAAAAAAAAAAAAACACACATCCTCAAAAGACTAGCACCCCCCCCCCCCCCCCCCAAAAAAAAATTAAGAAAGGTCACAGGAGACCTCTGCCTGAATCGCCAGTTATGGACCAGACTCTTAGCCAGAGTTCAGGAAGTCTATGTGAAAGTAACGTGAGCAGAGAACTAGCAATGCAGGAGGAAGAAAAACTAACTTTATCCAAAATGAAATCCCTTTTTCAGGAGTTCCAAGTAAATGTCATGACAGAAATAAAAAAATCAAATTATGGAAAAAGCCAAGGCGATCAGAGATGTTAATATTAGAACTTCAGAATAGGAAAAAAAAATAGATAACTTTATAATAGATCATAATACTCTCTTAAAAAAAAATACAAATTTAGAAGAGAAAATAAAAGATCTGAATAAGAAAATTTCCAATCTAGAAGATAGATCCAGAAGGAACAATCTCCGAACACTGAACTAGGAGAATACCTAGCTAATCTGTTTGTATCTTTAGTGCCGACTTTCTCTTAAATTGAGCATACGTTTGACACTTTACATATAATCCCAATACCAGCCTACATGGAAAACAAAAGATCTAGAGATTTTATAGTTAAAATTCACTTTCGCCCATTTAAAGAAGCCATAACAAGAGCTAACAATGATTCACTGATATTGTATTCAGAGTCTTGTAAATAACTTGAGAAGCACCAACTTTCTATACTACATAGATCTAATCCTCTGCAGTCCCGATTGTATGCTTTGTGATTTCCTAGGTTAACAGGAAGCCAGATTGGACGGAAGCTGCAGCCAGGCGCCTTGATCCTTTGAGGAAGACCTCTATAGGACTTAGAAACACGTCTTAGGGGGCGTGACTTTGGCGTGGCGTGCACAGATGCAACGTTGATGCTGGAAAGATTTTGTGCTCCAGTCAGGGACACAGTCAGAGCTTCATAGGCAATGTTATACTAGACTTATAGGAATGGAATTTATATCCTAACTTAGCCTCCCCTTAGAAACTAATAATGGTGGGATTGAGGCTGTATGGATACCAACTGAGGGACTTCCCTTTGCTATCAATGCCTATATTCAGACACCTTTAATGAAACCACATAGGATATATTCCCCTATGGAATAGAGATTTTGTTCCTATAAGAGGGGTACACTTTATCGCAGTGGAAATAAGTCCCTAGTTATCCAGCTCTTGTGAATATATGTTAACATTGCCTTGCCATAACTAGTACAGTGACCAACTCGATGAATAATTAGAACAGAGGGATTAATGTGTCACTTCATAGTCAAAGGAATAGTTTTCATTTGATTTTAAACAGTATTTTTTATTATTTTGTTTAACTTTGTCGCTGTCTTATAGCTAATAAAGATTGTCATAGTAATTAAATACCCATTTTTGTCCAATGATAATATGTGTAGTGTTATGCACTAAGGGAATTAGTTTCCCAGGAGTATAGATTACATTCAGACGATGGTTCAGTCCACATTGGAAGATAGACAATTGTGTTACTGCATAGGATTATCAATTTAGTACTTATCATACAGACAAGCTGAGGAACAATGGCAGGTATTAAGACATTGAATCTGGACTTTGCCCAAATGCAACTTGAAGCAGAAGAAAGCTTCTTACTCCCACCCCATAAAGAACTGAGAATAGGGATATTCATTCAGCATTACATTACAAAAAAAAGAGTACCAAGAAACAAATAAAATCTGTATGGAAAATTACGAGTCTACAAAATTTATAGAAAAATCAGTATTGTCCCAAGAGGAGGCTGGTAGTTGACATGATGAGATCTTTCTAACCAAATGGAAAGAGATCCTATTGAAATGTTCAGTGGAACTAATGTCCTTGATAATACAAACTGACCAACAACATTTGGAAGAAACTAAACAAAATATACTAGTGAAACAGCTGGAGTTTGATAAATGTAAAAAACTGAGTATGAGAAACATATAAAAGACCGAAAACAAAGGAAATACTATAGTGACCAAAACTTAAAAATGGGAAGAATTCCCTTATGGGACTGATTGGGTTAAATAGAGGCTTACCGGGGTCTGTATAGACCCCCATAAGGGATGGGATTAGATGGTGGCTTATGGGTGTCTGTATAGACCCCCATAAATGATAGGAGATTAAATAGGGCTAGATTGGGTTAAAAAGGCCCAATTAGGGTTAGATCGTCCCAGTGAGGGTAAGATAGTGTTTAGTATGGGTTAATGGGGTATAGTTAGGGTTAATAGTGTAGTGAAGTGCTTAGACTTTGTCATGAAGGTCCTGGAGGACTCTCATGGCACTTGTAGGGTTAACCTAGGGGTTAATAGTGTCCTATAGGGGTCTATATAGACCCCTATTGGACTGAGGGGGTTAATTATAGTCTCATGGGGCTCTGTTTTGACCCCTATCTGTTTAGAGCCCCATGAGTTATAGGGTTAATTGTAGGTTCCTGGGGGGGGGGGGGGTACTTATAGCAGGGGTTAATATTTTTTAGCACAGGTTCTTTCAGGACCGTTACAATTCTTTAAGGACCTGCGAGGCAGGAAATTAGAATTTTCAAATGCAGCAGGGGCCCGATCGATGCTGATCGGGGACCCCCATTGCAAGCGGTTAATGTGGGGGGCTGAGGGAATCCCTATGGACCCCTGCAGCAAGGGGCTAATGTGGGGACACTTTGAGGATCCCGATGGGGACCCCTAGCATAGAGTGGGGTTAATTTTAGGTGCTTCGGCCGGGATTGGCTAATGATGTGCCGCGGCAGGGAATTTGAATTTAAATGCATCAGGGGCCTGTTCAATGCTGGTCGGGGACCCCTGCTGCAAGGGGTTAATGGATCCCTGCAGCACGTGGTTAAGATGATGCCGATGGGGACCTCCAGCATAGTGGGGGGTTAATTTTAGGTGCTGTGGGGGGGGGGTACTTTGAGTACCATCCACGCCAGGACTTGTATGCAGGACTGCCGCGGAGGTCCCTTTCAGGACCCCTGGGGCAACTGATGAGGTGTGTTTCTCCGTGTTTGACACAGACGGCTGTGCCGTGTAGCTCATACGTTGCTCGCAGCAAGGCTAATTTAATAGCGTTGTAACTTTTCAGAATTTGAAGCACGTAAGGCTTAAGTACAAACCTTGTAACGGTTTTCCGCCAGGAGGGAACAAATTGGGCAGCAATCAGCTTGAAAGCAAGGGGAAACATTCTTGACATGCTAGAATAAATAGAAAGAATATGTATAATATTTACCCAAGGCTGTTGGGATGTTTCTTGATTGTCATCATCAATATTATTAGTTTGATCCGGCTTCCTCCTATCTCTTATTATCATCACGATTAGGCATCGAGCTAAGCTCCTACTCAGTAACAACATTGCGTACAGTGCATGGGTGCGAGCATCCTTTTAAAGTGTCTGTGGAGTAAAACAAGAGGAACTTTTCAAAAAGAATGTTTGAAAATAAATAATAATAAAATCCCTATTACCCCACTAATAAAATATAAAAACATAGAATTACAGTAAAATAAAAAAAACACACATTACATACAATAAAAATCAAATTACACCTAAAACAACCCCATTTTACTAAACCTATAATAGGGTAAATAAGACCACTTACCTTGCCCAAATGCCCCTCCAGTGACCATGGTTACCTGTACTTCGTCCCAGACAAGAGCCCTCCATAAATGTCCCCAGGTCCGGCACACCAAGGAAAAAAGAAACATTATAATTAATAAATAAAACAATATATTCTCAATAGTACACTTAAGATTCAAAAATGCCCATCCGGCCATGCCCCCGTCCTCCGCGGATTCTTCGCTGGCAGGGCCCCTCCAAAAAATAAATAAATAAATGGAGCTCTCTTGAGGAGCTTCCTCCCTGCCGAAATGAGGGTTCCCGTTCATACTCCGCTAAAATTTAGAAATGGCGCCTTCTGATTAGCTGAAATATGATTGACAGCGTTTTCAGAAGGCGCAAAAGTGTGAGCCAATCAAAATGGGATACATCCCTATTTCCCATTCTGATTGGCTGAAGGCAATAGCACCTGCTCATTGGATTAAAAAGGATTGGCAGTTACATCAGCCAATCAAAATGGGACATAGCAGTGTATCCAATTTTGATTTGCTCACACCTTTGTACCTTCTGATTGTCCGAAATAAATATGATTGACAGCGTTTTCAGCCAATCAGAAGGCGCCATTTCTAAATTTTAGCAGGGCATGCACTGGAACCCGCACTTGCAGTGGGGAGCTCCTCAAGGAAGGAGCTCCGTCAGTTTTTTTAGACCAGTGGTTTTTTTTTGGGAGGGGCCCTGCCTTGCGAAGACTTTGATGGGGACGGGGGCATCTGTTGATGGGCATTTTTGAATGCCAAGTGTACTATTTAGAATATATTGTTTTATATGTTATATTTATTTATTTATTTATTAATTGTAATATTTCTTCTTTTCCTAGGTGTGCTGGATCTGGGGACATTTATGGAGGGCCCTTGTCTGGGACGAAGCACAGAAAACCATTGTTACTGGAGGGGCATTTGGGCAAGGTAAGTGGTCTTATTTACCCTATTATAGGTTTATTAAGATGGGGTTGTTTAGGTGTAATTGGATTTTTACTGTATGTAATGTGTGTTTTTTTATTTTACTGTAATTCTATGTTTGTATATTTTATTAGTGGGGTAATAGTTGTTTTAGGTGTAATTATAAGGCTTTTATTGAATGTATTGTATGTTGTTATTTTCTGTAATTAGTGGGGTAATAGGGATTGTATTAGGGTGTTAGTAGGTAGTGTAGGGGTTAATAGGGTGGTATAGGTAGGATATGGGTTACAATTGTAAGGTAGGGGTTTATTGGGTACAGTTAGGGTTAATGGGGTATAGTTAGGGTGAATGGGCTTTAGTTCGGGGGAATGGAATAATGGGGTGTAGTAAGGGTTAATAGTGTAGTGTTAAGTTTTTTCCGGACCCACGGCGGGACATTTAAATTCATAAATGCAGGTTAATGTGGGGACACTGCGGGGGTTAATGTTAGGTGCCGCAGGGGTACTTACAGTACAGCTGGTATTGCGCATTAGTGTGCCCTTTAAGGACCAGCGGCAGGGAATTTGACATTTTTAAATGCAGCGGGGATCCCCGATTTCATATAGGGAGTCTGCGGGAGCACCCGCAGTTTTCATTGCCATCATGATGTCTCATTTCATATTGGCTCATTGTAAGCAGTAGCTACGGGCTTGCATTCACAAGCCCAGCTCTGCTCACTTTGGAAACCTGGGTTTCCGATTTTGTATCTTGGGCAGCGAGTTTCGGCCTTGGGCAATTGAATAGCCTTCGGAAACGGAGGGGAACTGAAGCCTGCAACTCAATCACAGACATGCGGCCATCGGCGAGCAAGTTTTGGGCTTCTAATTAAATTAGGCTCTTAATTTGTGAGCTACAGGTCTAATAGAATATTGATTTTGTGCAACTTTAATTATTTAGCACTCCTAAATCTTGAGCTGTGCTAAAACAAATGGAGTTCTAAGGCCAGTTTTGAGGATTTGGCTGGCCTGTAGTGATTGTGGGCGGGGAACTCGTAATCGGAATGCGAGTAGATAAATGTAGCCAATTGAATATCTTTAACTTTTACGAGCTGCTTTATGAGTTAAAGAAATTGCAAATTGACCAAATTAATGGGGGCTGATGTGTCCTGATCTATGGGTAATCCCTATAAGTAACAATATTGGGTTATTGGGGCTAAAGAGCTATCAATATTGAGTTTCAAATCTGTACATGTCATGTCTTTTCCACTGTCATTATATGTGAAACAACTTTTGAATGACCTCTATACAGTTGTGCTCAAAAGTTTGCATACCCTGGCAGAAATTGTGCCATTTTTGCATTTATTTTGAAAATATGACTGTTCATGCAAAAAAATAAATAATATATATATTTTATTGAAGAATAGTGATAATTTGAAGCCGATTATCACATTGTTGTTTGGCTCCTTTTTAAATCATAATGATAACAGAAATCACCCAAATGGCCCTGATCAAAAGTTTACATACACCTGAATGTTTGGCCTTGTTACTGACACACAAAGGTTAAAATGGCAATTAAAGATGAAGGTTGTGGAGTGGCCATCATAGTCTCCTGACCTTAATATCATTGAGCCACTCTTTCTACTCAAGCAAGACGACCAAAGACTTTGCATGACCTGGAGGCATTTTGCCAAGACGTATGGGCAGCTATACCACCTGCAAGAATTAGGGGCCTCATAGACAACTATTACAAAAGACTGTATGCTGCCATTGATGCTAAAGGGGGCAATACACAGTATTAAGAACTAAGGGTATGCAAACTTTTGATCAGGGCCATTTTGGTGATTTCTGTTATAATTATGATTTTAAAAAAAGCCAAAGAACTATGTGATAATAAATTAAAAAAAATTGTATGATCAGTCATATTTTCAAAATAAATGCCAACATTTTCTGCCAGGGTATGCAAACTTTTGAGCACAACTGTATATACATAATTATGTAACATCACTTAGGGAACTTTTTGAATGTTTTCAGCTACCTGAATAGATAGCAAGGTGGAATACAATTTTTCAAACACTACAGTCATTGTTATTCAGCATTACATACTTCCATTATGTTTAACACTTTTCAATCAAGCCGCACATGCACAGTCATCGTGAATATAGATAAGAATAGTAGTATTAGTGAATATTTCACAATTTATTGCGGTTATTTAATTACCCACACAAAATTATCATGGAGCACATTTCTGAGAGGTTTACCTAGTGTTTGTATCTAGAAAGTTAAAGATTATCTACATTTTTTTCTTTCAAGAACATTTGTTGCATAAGAAGATTACAACAACATTTTTTTTACTTTGACTAATAACGTGCTGTTTTTTTTACTAAATGCCATGTATAGAAGAGCTCTGGTTCAGCTTCATGTAAACTTATCTTGTTAATTATTGCTAGTATATATTATAAGTTGGGTCAATAACTCACAGAAATATGTACCTTGTAACCCCCGCAAACCGTGGTTCTACTAAGACGGTTAAACAGTGACAAGTAATTTAAATTAGGGCATACTTCAGGGACAAAAAGCAAGAAAGTTCAAAATATGATCTTTGCCATTTCCGAGGAACATTCCCAAGCAATATAAGGATGTGCAAAAGCACATTAATTTTTTTCCCCACCAATGTGGCGTTTCAAACTGAAAAGCATGGGCCCTATTAAATTGTCAAAATTGCAATTGCTGAAGCCCGTAATGTAGCCCACAAAAGTTACTGATATTCAATTAGCCTCCTCTAGCTACCTGCAATCTATCTGCAAACTACAGGCTGAAAATTCCTGAGGTTGTCAAAATCGTAACACCCCGACGCATCTAAGCCTTTGATCTCTCAAGCCCACAAACATTACAATCGCTAAAAATCACTTTAATTGCAACAATTCCACAAGCCCGCAATTGCCTTCTAACCCGTAAATGGCAAATGTAGGCAAATGTTCTATGAGTACTAAAACAGACTCAGCAGAGGGCTAAACACCTGTTCATAACACTATAAAAAGCAAATAAAAACACAATACTAGACTTTAAAATATGGGGAAAGTGATGAAAGTCATTAGAATTAATTGCACAACTGTCACAAGCTCGCAAATCTGCACTAAACATTTTTTTTTTACATTTAATTTCCGTTTTATATTGATCACAGGAATAAAGGAGTTAATACATATCAGGCCACCCACATGGACAAGAAATGTAGTTCTAAACATTATTTATTTGTAGTCTAAACTCCATGTTTTACTGACGTCATTATGATGGTCTTATTTAAAATGAAACTTACAGGTTTGCTTAATTGATCATGATCATCCAATGAAAAGCTATGTACAGGTTCATGGTTTGAGTGTTGTGGCTGTGAGCCTGTACTTGCGGGCTTGAGCAATTAAATACATCTGTGTCTGTAGCAAATTTCTAACCCACAGACATGTTATTATTATTATCATTGTTTATTTGTAACGCGCCAACATATTCTGTAGCGCAATACACAAGTTGTGATCAAGGCAAAACAATATTAACACATTACAAAGATGGAGGGCCCTGTCTGAGCTTAGAATCCAGTGACCATAGTGATTTCCCCAAAGCACAGTGCAAGATTGAAAACTCACAGACTTACAATCTAAAGGTTTAGGGTGTTGTGCAGGTGGGTGAGAAATGCAGTGTGCATTTCAAGGAGGAAGTTATAGGCTTCTTTAAAGAGGTGTGTTTTTATTGAGGTTTTGAAGCAAGAGGATAGTCTAGTGGAGCGAGGTAGGGAGTTCCAGAGAGTAGGGGCAGCGCAAGAAGAGTCCTGAAGGCGAGAGTGAGAGGAGGTGATGAGAGAGGAGGAAAGAAAAAAGTCATTAGCAGACCGAAGAGGGCTGGTGGGGCAATATTTGGAGATGAGAGAAGAGATATAAGGGGGTGCAGTGTTGTTGAGGGCTTTGTAAGCTAGGGTCATGATTTTAAATTTTATTCTGGAGGCTACGGGAAGCCAGTGGAGTGATTGAGAGAGAGGTGATACAGACACAGAGCGTTTAGTAGGGTAGAGGAGTCTAGCGGAGGCATTCAATATGGATTGAATGGGGCGATAGATGGGAGGTGGGTAGGCCAGCCAGAAGGGAGTTGCAGTAGTCAAGACGGGATATGATGAGGGAATGTATTAGAATCTTAGTAGTGTCTTGTGTAAAGTAATGATGTATTTTGGAAATGTTTTTAAATTGAAAAGACAAGATTGCCAGTGACTGTATGTGAGGAATGAAAGAGAGGGCAGAGTCCAGTAGAACCCCAAGACAACAGGTTTGGGAGGAGGAGGAGTTGCGTTGGAGATGGTGCGTGGACATCTAGGAGGATATTCTTGAGAGGCAGTTGGAAACACATGCTAGCAGAGAGGGGGATAAATCAGATGCGGAGAGATAGATTTTCGTATCATCTGCATAGAGATGATATTGAAGTCCAAAAGATTTTATTAGGGTGCCAAGTGAGGATGTGTAGATGGAGAATAGGAGGGGACCTAGGAATGAACCTTGGGGTACACCAAGAGACAGAAGGTGAGGAGAAGAGGTGCCATAGAAGGAGACATTAAGTGTTAGTTCTTGTAGGTATGATGTGAGCCTTGAGAGAGCAGTATCTATGATTCCAAGGGAGTGGAGAATTTGGATTAGTAGAGAGGGGTCAACTGTAACAAAGGCAGCAGAGAGATCCAGGAGAAACAGAATAGAAAGTGACCCTTTGACTTGGCAGTGAGCAAATCATTAGTGACTTTTGTGAGAGCTGTCTCAGTGGGGTGTTAACGTCGGAAGCCGGATTGGAAGGGGTCAAGAAGGGAGTTGGAGGAGATACACTTGTTAAGACAATTGTAGACAAGCCGCTCAATGACCGCTCAGTTTTGAAGCCAGGAGAAGTAGAGAGGTAGGGCGGTAGTTAGTTGCAGAATCAGTGTCAGATGAGATTTTTTAAGAATGGGTGTAACTATAGCATGTTTTAGAGATGATGGAAATGTGCCAGTGTTTACATAAAGGGTGGTGAGACGTGTGAGAGCAGGGGTAAGTTTGGTGGAGAGGGGAGGGATAAGCTTTGATTGAATAGGATCAAGAGGACAGATAGTAAGGCGAGATGTTGATAGTAAGCTGGATACTTCATCCTCTGTTACAAGGTCAAATGAATACATAATGGCTGTGTGCTTGAGGAAGGGTAAAGGCTGGGTGTTATCAGATAGTTGAGGGGGAGTGTGTGGTCCATGTTGAGAGGAGAGTTTGTTACAAATATTTTTCAATTGTAAGCTTAAAATGGCTGGCAAAATCTTCAGCTCTGAGACAGGAAGGCACAAGAGGTGGTGGTGGGCAGAGGAGAGTGTTGAATGTAGCAAACAAACATTTAGGTTTAGAGGACAATGTAGATATTAATGATATAAAATAGTGCTGTTTGGCAAGGTTGAGGGCAGAGAACTAGGAGAGCAACATAAACTTGTAATGGAGAAAGTCTGCTGAAGTGCGTGATTTCCTCCATAGCCGTTCAGCAGTGCGGGAGCACATGTGGATGTATCGTGTTTGTGTGGTCTGCCATGGTTGTGGATGAGAGTGAGGGCATCTGCTTGTGGTTATGGGGGCCAGAGTGTCAAGGGTGGAAGTAAGAGTCATGTTGTACTGTGAGGTGGCAATGTCAGGACAAGTGAGATCAGTAAGGTGACTGAGAAGGGGTTGTAACAGTGGAAAGGTATTGCGAGTCAAGTGATTGCAGGTTTCTGTGGGTGGTGGTGACTGGGATAGAATAACGGCAGTGAGAGAGATGTAGTGAGGCTGTAGGATAGAAGAAGGTGGTGGTCAGATAAAGGTAGTGGTCAGATAGCTAGGTTAGAGGTTGTGCAGAGATGGGTGAAAATTATGGTCTATGTAGTGTCCATCATGGTGAGTTGGGGAATCTGTCAATTGTGAGAGGCAGAGGGAAGAGGTGAGTGAAAGTAGTTTAGCAGCGGTAGGGGAGATGGGAGTGTCAATCGCAATGTTCTTGTCACCAAGAATGAGTGAAGGAATGTTGGCGGTGAGAAAGTGAGTGAGCCAGGCGGCAAAGTGATCAAGAAATTGAGAGGCTGGTCGAGGAGGACGATGGATCACAGAAACACATAGAGAGATAGGTGAAAAAGCGGGGATGGTGTGAACTTCAAACTATTAAAATTGGAGGAAAGGAATAGTGGTTATGGAGTGAAATGTGCACCGAGAGGAAAGTAATATGCCAACACCACCACCATGTCTGTTCCCAGGTTGAGGTGTGTGACTGAAGATAAAACCACCATGGGAGAGTGCAGCAAGGGAGGCAGTGTCTGAAGGAGAGAGACAGGTTTCTGTGAGAGCCAGTAGATTGAGGGAGTTCGAAATGAATAGGTCTAAAGAACAACCATGTAACCACTCAAGAATTTTTACTTGAATATCGATTTAAGGTCCTTTAAGGACCCAGTGTAATAGTCCTCTATGCTGGCTGCATACAGCATTGCCGATTGACTGCCTATCTGAGCATGCACACATGGGCCCTCATTCAATTGCAATTTGGCCAATTGAATAGGGCCCTAAATAAGCACATAGCATATTTTTATTAAAGAAGTTTTTAGTTAGTGAAAACCTTGCTTTTGGATAGATGCTTGCTAACTAAAAACTTCTTTAATAAAAATATGCTATGTGCTTATTTAGGGCCCTATTCAATTGGCCAAATTGCAATTGAATGAGGGCCATGGACTGAGTACACTTTTATAAACTCAAACCGTGAGAAGCCTAGCTTAATCCTGGGGATGTAAACATCACTTGCATCTCTTTGTTTTTTTTATGCAAAAATGGTTTGCATTTTTCATGCAAAATTTTTACTAGGTGGGTTGTGATGCTCCTCTACAGGATGCATTCATAACCCACCTCACTTTAATATGCCTTTAAGCAAGCCGTTAAGTAACGATTCAGCAAGGGAGGCAGTGTCTGAAGGAGAGAGACAGGTTTCTGTGAGAGCCAGTAGATTGAGGGAGTTTGAAATGAATAGGTCATGGATGAAAGTGAGTTTATTGCAGATAGATCATGCAATGCAAAGTGCACATGAGAAGGGCAAAGAGGATGGTTTGTGGCAGGAGATAGGTATTAAGTTGTGGGGGTTTGGGGTATTTGCAATCTGTATGAAGGAAATTACAGGCTTGGAATTGAATGGGGGCAAGAGAAACAGATAAAAAAATAAAAAAAAGATTGTTTGCATGAAAAAAAATACTAAGTGGTAGAACTGGGGATCCACCAATTACCCCTATAAACTGTAACAAAAAACTAAACTATGCTAATGTATCCCTCTACTAAACTAAGAAAGTGCTAAGTGCCCATATGATCTCCATATGTAATTACCTGTGCCAAAACACAAATAAAACATCCTCCCTAATGGATAACAGCTGTCATAATCAGGCAAATGTATCTAATAATATAGGACTTAAAAGTCTAGTTCCTGGTGAAAAAGTATCTCTAAATTAAATAAGCTGTACATAAAATAGCTCTCACTCTGTATACTATGTCATGCTGTATCTATTAATGTATATATAACAGGCTGCTGGATCATGTCTAAAGAGAAATCTCCAAGTATACACTTATCTTAATAGACATCTAGACTTCCCGTGTGTACAGCACACCGCTTATATCATCAGTGTGGGACCTGGACTGGTCACCACACGCATTACAGTAAAATCCTGGTTATCCGGCACCTAACCAACCGGCATTCTCAAGCAACCGGCACCGGCATTAATTCTCCATTCTATAGAACCTCCCGCTTAAACGGCATAACTATTCGGCAGTTCGAGACTGCCCCCCAAAAATACTATGTTTTTTTCTAAATGTTTTTTTCTGGGCCTAAATGGCCCAGTTTAGGAGCTAATGCAATTTTAAAGGCATTTTGAGGGTTTTTGGGGGATTTAAGGGTTTTTTAGACCCTTTTTTCAGGGACTCTCGATTAACCAGAAACTACACTTATCAGGCAATAGGGAGCCCCCGTGGGTGCCAGATAACAGGGAGTTTACTGTAGTAGGTAACCCAATACACCCATCTCCTTTCAAAACCTGCCTTTCATCAACACATGCTATATTAAATTAATATGTCAGGAGTTCTTGTCACTCAGTGCATAAATGCTCCATACTTGAATGATCAGGGCTGTTGGTTCAAGCCTAGTTCCTGGCAACAACATTTAGCTGTCATTTCCATAGACATCATCAAACAATAAATGTCAATATGGTCTTTGTTTTTCTTGCTTTAATCCTCACTTTGAGATATTTCATCTATGTAATTCCTGCTACTTTATAATTCATATGTCTCCACAAGGGTAAACCTTTTATCAATGCATGCTATATGAAACCACTGTACCAAGAGCCCTCATGGCTCAGTGCATAAGTGCTCCAGACTTTAATGTTCAGAACTGCCAGTTCAATCCTGGCACTTTGAGACATTTCATCTGTATCATTCCTGTTGTATTACAATTCATCATGTCTCCACAAGGATAAACTTTAAGACATTTCATCTGTGTCATTCCTGTTACTTTGTAATTCATCATGACTCCACATGGATAAACCAACAAGACATCAGCCTAGATATTGATGCATCTTTATATATATAGGAAATTACATGATACATAAAATTCATTGAATAACCCACTAAAGTAATAATAGTAACCTCTTAGATAGTTGTTTGGCACTAGCACTTTAATGTATATAGTTCTTGTGTGTTTTTTCCTGTGACAACTGTGTTTGGTCCTGAGACTATTGAGTATCAATTTACCTCTGTGAAAAAGTCTGGAATAGTTGATTATAATTCATCAATGTGTGATCTGTAATTCATTTTTTACTATTTTAATTGTCGTTGTTTAATTTTATACAATAAACTTTTTATTTTACATGCTGTGTCTCTGTAATTTTGCCACAATAATTTAATTTACATCCTAGAAGAGGAATTTAGGGGATCTTTAAGTATCTTTTGTTGTATATTGTGGTTTATCTACATCTCAGGTGATACTTCCCCCAGCCCCAGTGATTTGCCCCTGTAACCCCTCAGCTCAAGTGATTTACCCCATCACCCCCCCCCCACGCCCAGTGAATTGCCCCTGTGATCTCTCCCAGCCCCAGTGAATTGCCCGATTTGCTCCCCTAGCCCCAGTAAATTGCATGCACTCACTCACACAGACACATGCACATATACTAGAAACGCAAGCTCTCTTCCTTTACAGGTCATTGCAGGACCATAAATAAAGCATAAATGCTCATTTGCCTAAAAAACTAATTAGAATAGGAAGAAGAAGCTGATATTTTTGGTTTCAGTACAATTATAATTTGTCAGAATTTATCAAGGGGCGAGTTTATGTCTAAAGAACAGCCATGAAACCACTCAATAATTTTTACTTGAATATCGATTTATGGTCCTTTAAGGACCCAGTGTAATAGTCCTCTATGCTGGCTGCATACAGCATTGCCGATTGACTGCCTATCTGAGCATGCACACATGGGCCCTCATTCAATTGCGATTTGGCCAATTGAATAGGGCCCTAAATAAGCACATAGCATATTTTTATTAAAGAAGTTTTTAGTTAGTGAAAACCTTGCTTTTGGATAGATGCTTGCTAACTAAAAATGTCTTTAATAAAAATATGCTATGTGCTTATTTAGGGCCCTATTCAATTGGCCAAATTGCAATTGAATGAGGGCCATGGACTGAGTACACTTTTATAAACTCAAACCGTGAGAAGCCTAGCTTAATCCTGGGGATGTAAACATCACTTGCATCTCTTTGTTTTTTTTATGCAAAAATGGTTTGCATTTTTCATGCAAACATTTTTACTAGGTGGGTTGTGATGCTCCTCTACAGGATGCATTCATAACCCACCTCACTTTAATATGCCTTTAAGCAAGCCGTTAAGTAACGATTTAGAAACAGCCAATAGTAAATGTCAATCAACTAGTGTTTAGACATCCAGCTCGCAATCCAGAGATTTAAAAATAAAATAAAAATTAATGGAGAAATTGTTATAGTCCATGTGGGTGGCCTGATACTCCTTGATTCCCGAGAATTTTCTATTGCAGATTTGCGAGCTTGTGACAGTTAATTCTAATGTCGTTCATTGCTTTCATTGCTTTCCCTGTATTTTAAAGTTTAGTATTGTGGCTTTTATAGTGTTAAGAACATGTGTTTAACCCCCTTGCTAGTCCTCTCTAGTACTCGTAGAAGTTTTTGCTGCACTTGCCGTTTACGGGTTTGAAGGCAATTGCGGGCTTGTGGAATTGTTGCAATTAAGTCTCGATTTGGAATTTTAGCGATTGTAACGTTTACAGGCTTGAAAGATCAAAGGCTTAGATGAATCGGAGTTACGATTTTTTACAACCGCAGCAATTTTCAGCCTGTAGATTGCAAATAAATTGGGGGTAGCTAAAATAGGCCAAGTTAAAAGCAGGATACACTACAGGCTTCAGTAATTGCGTTTTTGACAATTTAATAGGGCCCTATGTGTTTATCATCTTATGTTGTGGGCAATTAAATATGAATAAAAGAATGATAAGTATTATGTGCTTGCACATTTTGTATATGAAAGTGAACATTAAAATAAATATAAAGTATACAAGTATATTTCATTTATACTATGTAGTTTACTGTTTTTTAATGACCAATTAAAAAACATATTTTAAAACTTTGATTCTGAGCATAATTAAACAGGAAAAAAGTCATGAGCTAGTTTTTAATTTAAAAATAAATACATTTTGATGCCTCTGTTGGATCATGGAGGAATCCATGATACATAGGTGGCAGTTTTGTGTGTGAGGGATGTTTACATTTCTTTAAAGTAAGTATATATTAAGTTGCTGATAGAAAAAAAGTAATTGCAAACAATTCCTTTAAGTAACAAGACAACTGCAGCCCTATATTTAAAACATCTAAAATTATTTTTCTGTCATTCTGTTTTTTTTTTATTATATATTGTATTGCACATGTTTTACTGTCAAGCTGGAGGGTACTTTGTGTGTAGAGGAAGCTTCTATCTTCTCCAATGGAAAAGTGTCCTCTAAAAATGTCAGTTCTTTCAATAGGACTGATTGAAAACTCGCACAAGATGAACATTTTGTCCATTATCAAGTTTAGTTATTCAAAAGACCATATACAAAACTTTGTGTAATCTAATAGTTTCTCACTAGGTGGAGCTAACAGAATATAAATAAAAACAGGAAGAGATTCAAACATTCTGGAATTCCTAGTTAAAGTGCCTCTAACTCCATCAAATCATTAGCAATTTACAAAAAAAGCAAACAAGCCCTTTTCACATGCGTTGGAGGTGTAAATGAAGAAAAGAGCACCAACACAACAGTATAATATGGACTCCATGGGCCTCATTCAAATGTGATTTAGCCAATTGAATAGGTCTATATATAAGCACATAGCATATTTTTTTACAGAAGTTTTTAGTTAGTGAAGATCTTGCTTTTGGATAGAAGTTCACTAACTAAAAACTTTGGTAAAACAAATATGCTATGTGCTCATATAAAGCCCTATTCAATTGGTCAAAACACATTTTAATGAGGCCCCATGTGTGATATCAGGATGATGCTCTGTTTCAAAGTTAAATCACACCTTTAACAATCTCCAATACAATCTTAAATTAAATGATTTTTGTGTAATTGTTTTTATTATGTACTAGCGAATTGCCCGTCAAAAAATGACGGCAATGAAATTGTAAGTGAGCTAATGCTGTTTGGTGTATAATATCAAATAAATCTACTTTACCTATTTTGAAGTAATATATGCAGGAAGAATTCTGTTGAAGAGCTGACAATCTGTTTTGAGGTTGCTGCAGCATTAGTGGTGTGGAGCTGCTGTGTAAGCGTGATGAATGTGTGCAGTGTAATAGTGTGCGTGCGCGAGACCAAACTGTTAGCGTAGCTGTGTACTTTCGCATTGTATAAGTTATTTTTTTTAAATGGCGGCTACTGTGTGGTATGCGTCTGTAGCGGAATATCCGTAGGTGTTTTGTGGTGTTTTGCGTGTTTAGAGTCCTGTAGCCTCGTTTTCATTTTGTTCGGCGGCCATTTTTTCTCTCGCGTAGAGAATTTTTTTGTGTCTAAACTCTTTTATTTTGAGTTAAATTAATGTGTAACTTCATTTTTTGAGGTCCTGGATGCTCCCTCTTGCTGTAGGTAAGCTTTTTATGTATGTGTTGTGTGTATTTATTGTGTTTTACATTTTTTGATGGCCACGGGTTATGGGCGATTTTTGCGAGGTCGTAATGTGTAGTAACGTGTCTTGTATGTTGTTTGCGTTACGAAGTAAAGTTTGCGAGGGTCGCAGTTGCTGGCAAGGAGCGCCTTTGGCGCTCCTTGTCAGCAACTGAGTATGAGATATATATATATATATATATATATATATATATATATATATATAAGATATATGTGATATATATATATATATATATATATATATATATATGAGATATATGTGATTATATATATATATATATATATATATATATATATATATATATATATATATATATATGTGTGTGTGTGTGTGATATATAAAGTTGTGCTTTGTCAATATCTCTAATCTATCTACTACATAATTTTATAACGTTATCAGCCAGCAGTAACATTTAGGGGCCATGACTCCCTGGCTCTGGGACTTGTGAAGCCTTGTATCACATCTAATAAAGTATACTATGGACAGAGACCTGAAAGTGGAACACACTGAGAGGAAAAGTAAAGTGTAACTACTATAGATACTGAACTGAGTGTTTATGGGGTCCCACTTCCCTTATGGAAGTCTCTTATGTGAAAAGGTTATAGGAGAGCTGTCAGAGGGAACAATTATATAAAGGAAATATAAATATTTAGAAGGGCAGCGCTGTGCTATCACTTCCTCTCCCTTACATAGGACGAATATAATCACCACACACAGTCCCACTGTATCACACACATAGCAGGGCTCCCGGTGCATGGTGGCCAGTTCCCAGCACTATATGAAGGAATCTCACACACAGCATGGAGGCAACATACATACCGCGGGAGCCCGTCTGTCTCCCCAACCTCCTCCGGTGTCCTCAGCTCATGCTCGGACAGCACCACTTCCTGATCCACTTACTCCTCCTCCTGCTACTGAATACGGAGAGCGGCAAGGGACAAACCAAGACCGCGAAGCACCGGAACAGGACTGGTATCCTAGCAACAGGAGGAGAGGGACATAGAGGCTGTACGGCAATCACCGGCAAAATACAAAAACATTGCCAGCGCTCCAGCGTCGGGGCTACAGGTTAGATGGGTTGGGGCTACGGGTTAGATGTAGGGGTTAGTTGTAGCCGTTGCTCACGCTTGCGGGCTCACAGTTGCTGGCCAGGAGCGCCTTCGGCGCTCCTGGCCAGCAACTGCGGCCCTCGCTTCGCGAGCCCGCAAGCGTGAGCAACGGCTCGTATGCTCACAACTATATATGTGATTGTTTTTTAGACCGGGAATCGCTAAACAGTAAAAGAAATATATAAGTATGCAAATATATTTCATTTATAATATGCAGTTTACGGTTTGACTACTGTAATATTACATAGTTACATAGTAATTTAGGTTGAAAAAAGACTTTATTCCATCAAGTTCAACCTTTTTAGATCTCCTCTGATCTGCAATACACGGATTTATTGTTAAATGATCCAGAAAAAAAAACACAAGTGAAACTTTGCCAATTGTCTCAACAGGTAGAAAATATATAATATTCCTTCCTGACCGCAGATACTGGCGATCGGATTCATCCCTGGATCAATACTCTCTATTTATCCAGGATAGCCCTTAATGCCCTTTTTATTTAAAATCTATCCAATCTCTTTTTAAAGTTATCTAGCGAATCCTCTGTCACCACCTCCTTTGGTAAAGAATTCCACAGATTAACCACCCTTACTGTGACAAACCCTTTTCTTTCTTTAGGGCAAATTTTTTTTACTTCTAATCTCAAAGGATGTCCTCTTGTCAGTTGAAAACCTCTTGGCACAAAAAGTTCCCTTGACAAAGCCTTGTATTGACCATGGATATATTTATATAAGGTAATCATATCCCCTCTTAGACACCTTTTTTCTAGAGTAAATAGGTTTAATTCGGTTAGTCTTTCTTCATAACTTAGCCCCTCCATTCCCTTTATTAGCTTTGTTGCCCGTCTCTGTACTTTTTCCAGCTCTAAAATGTCCTTTTTATGTAGTAATGCCCAAAATTGTACTTCATATTCCAAATGAGGGCGTACTAGGGATTTGTATAGTGGGAGAATTATATCTGCTTCCCCTGCTTCTATACCCTTCTTAATACATGCTAATATTTTACTTGCCTTTGCAGATGCTGCTTGGCATTGAGCACTGTTACCTAGGCGGTTGTCCACAAGTACTCCTAAATCCCTTTCAGTATCTGATACCCCTAGATTTGCTCCATTAAGATTATAAGTTGCATGGCTATTTTTCCTTCCCAGATGCATAACCTTACATTTATTTGTATTAAATCTCATCCGCCACTTAAATGCCCATTCCTCTAATTTATGCAAATCCCTTTGGAGGAAAAGTACATCATTTTCTGATTTAATTACCTTGCACAACTTTGTGTAATCAGCAAAATGGAGACACCACACTACAATCCCACTTCCAAGTCATTAATAAATATGTTAAAAAGAAGGGGACCTAATACTGAACCCTGAGGAATCTCACTTACCACATTAGTCCTATCTGAATATGTTCCATTTACCCAAACACTTTGCTTCCTGTGATTTAGCCAGCTCTCAATCCATAAGCAAATATTCATGGCAATTCCTGTATCCCTTAGTTTGCTCAAGAGTCTTCCATGTGGCACTTGCGGCACTGTATCAAAAGCCTTTGCAAAATCCAAATAGACTACATCCACTGAGTTGCCTTGATCCAAATTCCTACTAACCTCCCCATAGATACTAATTAGGTTTGTCTGACATGACCTATCCTTCATAAATCCATGTTGGCTCTTACTTATAATCCTTTTGAATAGATATATTCTTCTATATTATCCTTTATTAACCCTTCTAAAAGGTTTCCCACTACCGAAGTTAGACTCACTGGTCTATAATTCCCCGGATTTGCTCTTGCTCCCTTCTTAACTGTAGGTATCACCTCTGCCTTTCTCCAGTCATCTGGCAGAGACCCTGTGTTGAGTGAATCTTGAAAAATGTATGGTTTTGCTATTACAGAGCCCAGCTCCCTCAGTACCCTTGGATGTATTCCATCAGGACCCGGGGCTTTATTAACATTTATTTTTTCTAACCTCTTTTGGATTTCTTCCTGCATTAACCAGTTATTTGGTGAAGGTAGTGTAGCCCCATTAAGTTGCAGTGACCCAACCACTGGTACCTCCCTTGTGTATACCAAAGAAAATAACCTATTTAGCTCATCTGCCTTTTACTGGTCACTAATTATCAGACAGCCTGTGTCACATTGTAATGATCCTATAGCTTCCTTCCTGGCCTTCTTCCCATTAATATATTGAAAAAATATTTTAGGGTTAGTTTTACTCTCCTTTGCAACTAACTTTTCATTTTTGATTTTAGCCAGTCTAATAGCCCTGTTGCAAGCCTTGTTGATTTCCTTGTACTTACATAAAGCAGTCTCTGTCCCCTCTTGTTTGTATAATATAGAGGTTTGTTTTTTATTCCTCATCTTCATCTTTAATTCATTGTTAAGCCACATGGGTTGTGATTTACTCCTTCTACTTTTATTTCCACATGGTATATGGTGATAAGTATGTTTATTTAGTAAGGATTTGAACGCTGTCCATTTATGTTCAGTATTTTTTTTTTCCAGTATTTTTACCTGTCAGTTCTATGTCCCAGTCTATACGTTGTATTGCTGCCCTTAGACCGTTAAAATCAGCGATTTTAAAATTAAGAGTTTTTGTTGGCCCCTTACAGTTATGTTTTTTTTTCAATCTCAAATGAGACTGTGTTGTGATCACTGTTTCCCAAAGGTTGCCCTATTCCAACATTTGATACTATATCAATATTATTTGTGATAACGAAATCCAAGATAGCCTCATTTCTAGAAGGTTCTTGTATAACCTGGGCCAGATAATGATCTCTGAGTGTACTCAAGAACCTGCTCCCCTTCGCTGAACTGCTGGTCTCATTTATCCAGTTTATTTCATGGTAATTAAAATCTCCCATTATTAGAACTTGACCATGCTTAGCTGCATTTCCAATCTGTAATAATAATTGCATTTCTTCACTTTCAATTATATTTGGGGGTTCATAGCATACTCCTACCAATATTCTTTCAGAATTTGCTGCTCCCCTATTTAACTCTACCCACAAACATTCAACATTACCGCTAGTTCCACCATAAATATCTTCTATGACTATAGGCTTAAATTCAGGCTTAACATACAGGCAAAACAATCCTCCTCTTTTACCATCGCCCCTATCTTTCCTAATCGGTTATAACCATCCAGATTAACAGTCCAGTCATGAGATTCATCCCACCACGTTTCAGTAATGCCTATTAAATCCCATTTCTCATTAACTGCTAATAATTTGAACTCAATTTTCCTGGCAAGCTTCTCTCATTAGCGAGCATACACATTGTATATTATGAGTCTGTAGTTCTAAAGTGCCTGTCATTGTACTTGAGTTACTTAGCAATACCTCCCTATTAACTGCCTCCCTGGGCTAGCACGTGGAACTGTTGGTATCTCAGAAAATACTAGCTTGGATGTCCTTGCCTTCAGCTTATTCCCTGTTTCTATACAATCATTCTTTAGGACTCTCCATCTTCCACTAACTTTTTTATTGGTAACAATATGTACCAAGACCGGCAGGGAGCACCTGGGATATAGCAAACTGTTTGATTGCTGGGAACTTGGTGACAAGTCACCCTTCCTAATAATAGAGTCCCCAACCACCAAAAGCTGCCTGTTGCTCTGCCTATTCTGTCCTCCCACTCCTACAGTAGAAGTGTTCTCCTGGCTGTTAGAGGGGACAGCTCTATCTGGCATTGCCATTCCTGAATGGACACCCCCAACAGTTTCACTCAATCTGGCAAATATGTTGGTGCTTGCCAACTAAGTACTGGCCTGCCTTCTCCTACTGTTCTCCCTGCTTACCCTTGTAACTGTAACCCAGCTGCCTCCCTGGACATCCACACTAGCCCCATCTCCACCCTCCATGCTAGGCACAGCTAAACCAACTCCCTTTCCAGTGGAGCAATATCACTAAGTGCTGCAATTCTCCTCTCCAGTTCTCCAATTTGAGTTTCAAGATAGGCAACATGCTCACACCTGTCACAGAGGTACGGACCCTTGATCATCTGTTCCAGTAGTGCATACATATGACAGGATGTACACTGAGTGAGGTTTCCACTGGACTGACTCATAATTACAGTGGAGGAAAAATGTAAAAAGCACTACACTGTTCTCCCCCCTTACTATTCCCTCATTTTAATTAAACTCCTGCACTTATACTAGAACTGCCCTTATGCTAGAAGTGTTTGCACCTTCCTTTGTTTATAATAGGTTCTTACTACTCACCTGCCCACTACTCACTGAACAAGTACACACACTTACTGTTCAGGAGTAATCACAAAACAGATGCAAGCAGACCACAAAAAGTCATACACTGATATAGCTTTACACAGGCAAAACCACACCCCCTCTCAGCTGCCACTAATCACTGAACAAGTACACACACACACTTACTGTTCAGGAGTAATTACAGAACAGATGCAAGCAGACCACAAAATGTAACACACTGATATAGCTTTACACAGACAAAAGCACCACCCCCCCTCTCAGCTGCCACTAATTACTGCACAAGTACATAAACACACATACTTTTCAGGAGAGATCACAGAACAAATGCAAATAACTTTGAGCCCGTGTGCAGTTTCCCAGAGTCCTTTTAGACCCACGCAGCGGGAGGGGTTTACATTTAAATGCTGCAGGGGTCAGATCATGACCCCAAAGCATGGGGGATAATGTTAGGTGCTGCATGGGTTCAAAGTGTTGTGGGGGTTAAGTGATTAGATGCCATGGGTACTTAAAAGGGTTAAATAGGTAGCGTGGGTCCTTTAAGGAACTGCGTAGTGGGAGGGGGGCTACTTATAGGTGCCAGGGAGCCCTGATCTAGAGGTTTATTATAGGTCCTGACTGGGAACACCTGCAGCATTGGGGTTCATTTGATCTGCAAGGGTTTACATTTTTAGGGCCAGGCTAAAGTTTTAGGGCCCAGGGTAGTTCGGCAGAGGCAGTGTACTCTCTCCGCTGCTCTTTAAAAGCCTTTACAAGTGGTCTTGGATATCCGTAATATTTTCGTCATATTTTTGTAGTTAGGTCACTGCCCTAGTTTGTGAGTGAGCCCAACATTTTTATTAACATAGGGTTTGGGTGTCAAAGTGTAATTTGTAATGTATTGTCAATGCAACAATCAATGTAGAGTTTTGCCTTGCTTTTCGGCTTTGTTGTTCAGTTCACTCGTGGCAGTTCTCTTGCAATGTTTTAGGGATGGGGGAATAGCATAGCTAGGTAGAATTTACTGTGCAGCTACAGCACTCATAATTGCTTTGGCAGAGATTAGCAGAGGTCCCTATGTAAGGAAATGTATGTTAGAAAAAGGACAGAAGATTACATTTTAATCCAAAGTAGAGAAAATGGAGAAAGATGAACAAAAGTATTTTCTTTAAAGGGCCAACATACAATGAAAATACAAATTTGCTTAAAAACTTTACATCTAACTAGGAGCATAATTAAGCTGTTCCCATCTTACCCACTGCCAAAACATACTCCCTCATGATTCAGCTATGAGGAAGTATTTTAGTGCAAAAAACACAAACTCAAGCAAAGAAATCATGACCAGTGAACTAATTATATAGCTGCTCTGTTTCTTTCAGAAATATGATACAACATCTTCATTATTTTAGATGTTTCAGTGGCAACGGGACAAAATGATGTCCTATCATATCACATAATTTTCTTATATTTAGAGAGATTTATAACAGAACAGTGTTTCTCTACTTCAGTCCTCGGGGGTCAGTAACAGTGCCGGTTTTGGCATATTCCTACTAGTGTGCAGGGGAGCTAATCAGTTACTGTCACTATGATTAACCATCTTGGCTTAAACTAAACATCTGGCATGTTATAGCTGTGTCCTGTCATTGTCACTTTAATTGCATTTGCAAAAGAAGCAGCTAGTTGATATTGGCATTTCTAATAGATCTTAAGCAGCAGTGAAGTCACCAATAGCACATTCAAGACAGATTTCTTGCTCTACGGATACTTGGACTGAGCAAATAACAAACAGCAAACTATACTCACTGCAAGAACATGAATCAAAACTTTGAAACAACATTAATTGACACGCATAACTATACATTCAAACGTATTGGCTTTAAAAAAAAAACAGTGTGTGTTTTTTAACCAGTTCTGAACAACTTGGTCCCCACCCTCACTTTGCAAGAAATGTTTTTGCTCATGTTGAGTGGTTATATGCTACACATATCATACCAGCCCCCTAGTGCCCATATTCTATCTAGGTTGAAAAGATAATACTAAATTTGAGTTGGACACACCAGTTGATTTTGGCAATCGTTTGTCTTCACATGCCTCATTATCCTGAAAGAATTTATACCATCAACATGAACTAATTTTGTGCACATCAGATATATAGTTGCCAACAGTGCGGGTTGACAAAAGTTATTGCTAACGCTGCGGCCCTCGCAAAGTGAGTGCCGCTGTTGCTGGCAAGGAGCACCAAAGGTAGTATGTAATTGTTTTGTCTTCCAAATATTTTTCATTATAATAAAAACATATTTACCTTTATTTTAAAACTTTTGGTCAAGCCTAGGGTTCTCCATTACCAAGCGCTGCCTCGATGTGCTGCCCTCCCTCCCACTTATTAGCTTCAAATATTCAACTGTGAGAGTTTTTTCCGATATTATTACACATGTATTCAATGCTCCTCAGATGTAACATTACTGATCCCACCCGCAACTTGTAAAGCCAAGCCTTGTCAGTAAAGCACAAAGCATGGAATTATGGTAAATGCAGAGAGTGGCCAAAATTATGTTGCTCAAACTCAATTTCCACCAATGAGATTCCCCAGGATTTCCTCCATTCATGCATGCAGTGAAGGGAATCCCCTTCATCACTTACTCCCGATTGAAGCCTTCCCTGGTCACACCTGCTTTCGCATTCTGATTGGCTGAAATAGATGTCAATCATATTTCAGCCAATCAGAATTATTTTTCAGCTGTCACTCTGTTTACTGATCATTTTAAATCTAATATGACCAATCAAATAGCTGGATCTGAGCTATCTAATTTTGTTCTATTAGATTAAAAATTAATATTGAGCAGGGTGACATCTGAAAACCCATTCTAATTGTCTGAAATGGGATTAATATCTATTTCAGCCAATCAGAATGTGCAAAAAAAATACTATTTAAGGTGCAGATAGCGCAGCAATGGCCATTAGAGGCAGGGGAGGCCCAGAAGAGAGGCGTATTGGATTTAATTAAGACAGAAGAGGACAAGAGACAGAAGAGGACAACCTGGGCCCCCACAACTGCCCTCCGGCCCTCTCATAACATACCCCCCCACCTTATGTCAGTAGTGGTGCAAGCTCATGTTCACGATTGCAAATGCGATCGTGCACGAGCGGTTGCACATGTGCATGTGTACAAGGACTTTGGAGCTGCGGCCACATAGAGCTTCTTCAAGGGCTGGACTTGCATGAGAGGTAAGAAGTAATATTTATACATTTTTCTGTTTTTGTAATATGTAGACATTACTTTGCACTTTTTTGTTATAAGTGCTGCCACTGAGGAACCGACAATCAGGCAACTGTACATTAAACCTGATACTTGATTTATTAAAGGGATGCTGGCATCTCCCCCGTGTCCCTTCCCTGTGTGTTTCTCCTCTGTGTGTCTGCTGAATGTTTGCGTGGCACGCGGTGACTGCCTTTTTTTTTTTTTTCAAAGTCCCGCGTGCCTGGCATTGTTGGTGTAAGTGTTAGTGTCTTTGCCGTTGTGTATTTTCTAAGTCCCCTGTGCCTGGCGTTGTTCGTGTAAGTGTTATTGTCTTTGCCATCATGTATTTTCTAAGTCCTGGGTGCCTGGCTTTGCTCAGCCTCGTTTTCATCCATTTTCAAAATTATTTATGTTTTCCGTCCGACATTTTTTTTCTCGCTTAGCCGATTTTTGACTGACGAAACACGTCAAATAAGGCTCAAAGTCGCTTGCAACCTAACTCCCATGCTTCCTGGCGCTCCCCCTGTGCTGTGTGTGAATGTGTTTTTATTTATTTTTTAATATTTTTATTGTTTTTTGTGTTTTTTAATTTCTGCGTTTTGGCCGTTAAATTCATATTTTTCCAAGGACGTATATTTTCCCCCAAGCTCGCATGTGTGACGGGACAGCTGGCTGCAATGAGTGCCTTCAGTGTGGGGGTTCATTGGGTAGAGGGGGAGTTAATAGGGTAGAGGGGGTTAATAGGGTAGAGGGGGTTAATAGGGTAGAGGGGGGTTAATAGTGTACTGTTTAGACTTTGTGTCATGAGGGTCCTGGAGGACCCTCATGGCACTTATTGTGATAATATGGGGGTTAATTAGTGTCCCATAGGGGTCTGTATAGAATTATGGGAATAGTATTGTCCCACAAGGGTCTGTATAGACCCGTAGCAATCGGTTAGATATCATGTGTTAGACATCATGTTTCTTTATGTGTGGGTTGTGGAGTGCTAAAGTTATTAGAGAAGGGAAATATTGTTCACATAGTGAGCCAACAAACCTTGGGCAGTCAGTGCAATTTAGCCTTGTGCTTCAGTTAATCCAACTATTGTTTTAAAAAAAAACTGCATAACAATAATCAGTAGTGAGGTGTAATTATATCTATTTTCCAGAAGGTGAAGACAGTGTCTAAAACCTGCACATTGTAAGAAAAATATTTTGAACATAATATATAATATATATTAAACATTTCATCCAACTTATTTGTTTTTCCAGTTATTATACATTTTCAGGGGTGACACCAAACTTGTATAAATATTTAAAGGGGCACTAAACTCCCAAAGTTATAATATTCACTTCAAAGAGCAGATGTTAAATGTCACACAAGTTGTACTTGAGTGATCCGAGTCCTGGATACTTTTATTTCCCTATCAGACATAATGTAAGAACACCTTCTCTAAAATAACTTCAGTATATGTTTAACCTCTCAAGTTAATCACAGTTTGAAAAAAAAAGTTTTGCCTTTACAATATACAAGAACAAAAAAAAAATAGCAATTAAACTAATATTATTCATTTTCACATATCCACAGTGTGTGGGTAAACTGGAGTCAGGGCCTCTCACTGCACTCCCTGTTCTGTAATTTTACGGAGTTTTAGTTTTGCTTTTTAAAATTCCCATGACCCGTACAGAACTTAAAACAAACTCTATAAAGGTATACATAAGTTACCTAGGTTTCAAATGTTTGGTAAGAAACAGGCAGTGGTTATCAGAAAAAAATCTATTATATAGAAAAGTTCAGTGTACTTACAAAGTTATAGGCAGGAAAGTAAAATCCAGCTTTGCACACCAAAAGGGAGGTTACATAACCAATTACACAGAGGAGAGGCAGCCAGGTACAGAGCTTGACCTTTCTGGTAGAGACCAAAGGAAGTAATGCTTCAGGGTGGAATCACATGGTTCAACAGGGTCTGAGCTCACAGCAATCAGAGGACAAGGAGAGAGAGACTGCTTTGCAGCACAAAAGAGGAGTGAACATCAGTAGTTCAGTAGCCCCCAACCCCCCACCCCAGGTAGACTAACATTCCAAGATTGACGCCCACGTGACACAGACTGTGATCTAAATAGAAGATTTTTTTCTAAAAATGCAGGTTTTAGATTCTAAAATGTTATTTTTTTACATAATTTGCAAACATTCCAAATGACACTAATCCTTTAGTTGTATGAATTCACAAATTCAATTACCTTCCCAAGCCGTCTACTCATTGCATAATTATTACAGAATAACACCATGTTTTACCTCCAGGGCTAGTACTAATGGAATAAAGCTACTAATTAGTGATTCAGAGCAATTTACTACAGAACATTAAAAGTCAACACCCACATGGAGTACAGAGGTGAATGTACTATGATTTAATCACTAATGATTTAATTACTTGATAAAGAGAGATGTAACTATTGAAAGCTTGTCACTCTTAACTAAAATGTTTAGATAATAAAAAGGTATCACTACATACTGCAATGCTTCATCTCTCTCAGCTTCCAATTTCTATGACGACACGCACCTCCTTCTCAGCTTGCCCAAAAATTGCTACACTAGTCAGTTCACAGCCAAGCATAACATTACTTTTCTTAACACACACACATATATGTTCATATATTTTATTTACTTAGCATCTCCTACCTCAGATTTTAGCATACAGCCTTTTCCTTGCCCTTCCTCCTCAAGCAAAACATTTTAAACCTACCAGCTTCATTTAGTTCCCCAGTCTATTTCATTCCAGGTCTTTCATATAAATCATTGCAATATTTAATTCATTATCATACAGCATTTTTCCCTGCCCTCCCTCCCCAGGCTCAAATATTAAACATACCAGTCTCATTAAGTCCCCCCAGACTATTTCATCCCAGTTTTCACATGTCAAATATTACAACATTTAATTAATTTCCTATTACCCTGTAAGCTCACGTCATCATATCACGCGTATCTCTTCACTAGACACTTTCAAGTCACTCTTTTTGTATGCTCTCTCACTATTATTGAATTAGTCTCTGTCAGGAGACCATTGAGTACACTAAAGGTAATAAGTCTCTTCACTAGAGTCCTTCAAGTATTACTGACACTCTCACCCATACTTCCTACTTGTCATTTTTTCTCAATGTGTCTTACGTCCAGCATACACCTCGAACAGTCTCCACTCACAAAACTCAGATTCATAGAGCATTTCACATCCATCATACATTTTAGGCAAATCATTTCATGTCAGTGTGAGGAACGCTTAGATGTTGGTCACGCTGTTGCGCATTCACAATGAGCGGCAAAGCCGCTCATTGCGGGGCCCACTTCCTCGTCCCCACGGCTCATCCTCCTTCCCAAGACTCCTCACCCCGACTGGGGGCTGCAATGAGCTCAGAGGCCCCCAGGTCTCGCATTACCCCCAGCTGCAGGCCCGCTGTGTCTCCTCCCTCCTTCACCTTTATCCTCCTCCTCCCCCTTATCCTCCCCCCCTTATCCTCCTCCACCTTTCCCCCCTCTCCAATTCCCCCCCCCACACCAATTACTGTGATCAGATGAGCTCCTGCTGCTCTCTCCCCTGAAGCATGTCTTCTGGCTGTGCCCGACCAACATATGCTAATGACGTGGCATCACATGCGCGTCACGTCATTAGCATATGCCAGTCGGACACAGCCAGAAGACGCGCTGCAGGGGAGAGGGCAGTAGGAGCTCATCTGATAACAGTAAGAGAGGAGAAAGGGGGGTAGGGATGTAATTGGAGGGAGAGGAGGGGGTAATTGGAGAGGGGGTTAAGGGAGGAGGAGGATAAGCTGGGGGAAGGGACAGGTACATGTTTAGAGTTAGCTGTAGAAGGGCATATACAAAATCAAACATGGTGTCTCCACCATTACTCTGACAGATGACGCCCTGGAAGGCTGGGATCAAAGAAAGGATTAGGTTAGCAGTCAGCCTGGCTCCTGGCCAGCATGGGGTGATCAGAGAAGATTACATAATCTGATGGACAGCTCCTCCATGTGGCCCATGGTATGGACTGTGAGAATTGGTTCATCCTATGTTTATCTAAGGTTGTGGTGTTTGGTTTCGGTTTTCCATAAATGTACTGTACCATTCCCAATAAAGGCATGCTCTATTTGACTATTCATAAACATAGTCTATGTGCCATTCTAGAGGAAAGGCTTTTATAATTTCACTAAGATGGCATGAATCCTGACTTTCCAGCTGGGTCCTGTCTTAAGGGACCATTGCCTGCTCCTGTGTCCTGATGACTGATGTTCCTGAGCAGAAAGATGCAAGCTGGGCACTTGCGGTATCCAAATCCTCACCATCAAGGGGTTGTTCCTGTAAGCTGAAAACAGGAGGGTTTGGGTATATGTACTCCCCTCACCCCTCGATTCTCACAATAGTCCCAAGCTTATTTTGAGTGCAGGTTTTGATTGGAGGATTTTGCTGCAGAACGTGGTTAAAAAGAAGTATTCCTTTGGATCAATTCACATTAAACAAAAATCATGGATAAGAAAATATATAAAAAAGCTGATCTTGATGTATTTATGTAATTTTTCAATCTCACGATCTATATAATTTTTTATAACTGTGAAGCACTAACAATCTCCTGCAGTGCTGGTAATACCATTATATCTACTATGACTCAAGCCTGTTGTCTTGGCTGCATTTTCAAATCAAGACTCTCTTTCAGGCTTCACATGCACCATCTTGCTTAATAATGTCAACTTCACTTACATATCATTGCTAGAATACAACCCTGTTTAACTAAAAATGCCATCTAAGCTAATTCATTAATCATCTACCTTATAGACTCCTCTAAAAGCTTTCTCTTCTTCCTCACCTACAGCTTTTCATCAGTTGTCCCTCTTTGCAGATCCCTATGTCGACTCTCACTTCCATGCTAAATGAATACATATAAATTTCAGGGATAAGTAGAATGATTTTAGATTTGTAGCCAGGTATATTGATAAAGTACTGGAAATATGAGCGCTGCTTAGAATGTTAAACTCATGACTAATGACTCATCATCCCGAGAGCTTACAATCAAATATATGAGGGGAAACGTGTTATCTGGTGATGTTAACAGTTTCTTCTGAATTTCTGATCTTTTTATTTTGTTCTAAATGTTTATGTACAGAGTATTATTTTTGTATAACGTCCAATGTATGTAAAGAGAAGCTGCACATTTTTGAAGTACAACGCAAACTAACAATACTAATAGCCGTGTAAGCGATAAACAGGCAAACATTTTTAGAAACAATTAGAATTTCTGAAAAAGGTTTACAATTCTATCTTGACTTGTCTCTTCACTTCCTAATAAAATGAGGGGTTGATTTTTCATCTGTCAGTGAGGTAGGGGGAAGAAGAGAATCATCTGCAATATAATTGGATCTTATTGAATTTGACACATAACCACTGCACTCACACATGCTCACGAGCAAGCTGATTGCAATAATAACTGCAAGCTATACTCTATAGAAGTGTGTACTTCGTTCTCAAACACACACAACCTTCACTAAAGTATCATGAATACCTCTAGGAACCAGTAGAGCGATCAGAAATTTTAAACAGTTACAGAGGTATTTAAAATTGTAAACCATTAACCCGTACGTAGCATTTCAGGGCATGATCATGATCAATTAAGAAAGCCCCCACGTTACAATTTAGAAAGAGCAAATAGTAAGTGAGACCATCATCATGACGTCAATAAAACATGGAGTTTAAACTACAATCAGTGTTTAGAAGTCCGATTTGCGATTAGACTCGCAATTCAGAAATGTAGAAAGCAATAAAAATGAATGAATAAACAGTTCTAGTCCATGTGGGTGGCCTGATATGTATTGACTTTAATGGCAACCGTTAAAGCCGTAACTTTTTTTCAAGGCCGTAATTTGGAAGCTCTTTGCAGGCTTGGGAAAATGTATCAATTTATCAATTTTCCCAAGACCGCAAAAGTTTTCACACCTGTAAATGGCAAAAGGAAAACAGGGAAGGGAGAGGGGGGAGAAAGACACAGGGGAGGGTGAGGGAGAGGGGGAGAGGGGGGAAAGAGACACAGGGGGAAGAGACACAAGAGAGGGAAAGCAGGGCAAAGAGACACAGGGGAGGGGAGGGGGAAGATACACCGGGGATCGAGAGGTAAGGAAGAGGCACAGGGGAGGGAGAGGGGGAAAGAAACACGGGGTGAGATAGAGGGGAAATAGACACAGGGTAGCGAGAGAGGGGAAAGAGACACAGGGGAAAGAGAACAGTTAAAGCCATAACTTTTTTTCAAGGCTGCAACTTGGAAGCCCTTTACGGGCATGGGGAAATGTATCAATTTTCCCAAGTCCGTAAATGTTTTCACACACGTAAATGGCAAAAGGAGCACAGGGAAAGGAGAGGGGGGAGAAAGACACAGGGGAGGGAGAGGGGGAAGAGACACAGGGGAGGGAGAGCAGGGCAAAGAGACACAGTGGAGGGAGAGGAGACACAGGGGAGTAAGAGGGAGGGAAGAGACACAGGGGAGTAAGAGGGGGAAGGAGACATGGGGTGAGAGAGGGATGCAAAGAGACACAGGGGAGGGGGTGGGGGGGGGAGAGACAGAGGAGGTAGAGGGGGGAAAGAGACACAGGGGAGGGAGAGGGTGGAAGAGACACAGGAGAAGGAAAGGGAAAAGATACACAGGGGGTGAGAAATGGGGTAGAGTGGGGAAAAGAGACACAGGAAGGAGTGGGGGGAAAGAGATACAAGGGTAAGAGAGGGGCGAAGAGACACAGGGGAGGGATAGTGGGGCAAAGAGACACAGGGGAGGGATAGTGGGGAAAGAGACACAGGGAAGGGGGAGGGGGGAAAGAGACACAGGGAAGGGGGAGGGGGGAAAGAGACACAGGGGAGAGAGACAGGAGGAAAGAGACAAACAACATATAGTAAAATGAACAGACATAAAATACAATGTATAACACTATATCAGGCCGTAATTTTTGACTAGTATATATATATATATATAGTGTGACAAGGATGGCCGTTTGCCACAGGAATCCTTTATGACAAAAGGTTCAGCAATACAGATTTTGAATGCAGAAGACTTGTTTATTAAGAAGGCTCATAAACAAGGATTAGAAAAAATGAAAATAAAAATCTACATATACGTTTCTTACTAAATGTGCAGGAACACTCTGACTACCCCCCGTGCAGCTTCTCTGCGCCGGAGAAATTATAATTCATGAAGAAAACACACAGTCTCTTCTAGTGCCACCTTGTGGCCAGGATACAGATAGTCTTTTTCCAGTGCTACCTTGTGGCCAGGATACAAATATTCTTCTTCTAGTGGGAGTAGTGCCACCTTGTGGCCAATATACAAACAGTCTCTTATTATTAGAAGTCTTTACTCGGTATACCGTCGTCTTTAAACTTCATACCATAGGGTGGGGTTCTGGCCCGCCCTACTCTCCAGATACCCCAACCTCCAGGGACCCTTAGCACCCTCTTCTGGTGAAGGCTACAAATTTGTTTAACGACACAGACTTCTCCCTGGGGTTATCAGACTCTGCAATGGTACCTTTACATCCAGGATTTCCACAATTAGCCTGCAGGGCTGGCTTTGCTCCAATAGCAGCTTTACTTTGTTATCTGTGTGAGCAAACTTTCACACAAGCGTCTCCTATAGCAGTCCAAACAGCTAAAAACGTTCTCTTGTTAGCTGCAACTCCCAGATTCCTCACTGGCATAGACCTGGTCTCTTTTTAGGCTACTCTGCCTGGGAATACTCCTCAGTCTGTCATTCACTTACTTGGTGCTTTTGTAGCTTCACCTCCTGACGGTGTAGTTGCTCTGACCGCTCTGTTAGTCCAACGACTTCAAGACAGCACACACTTCTTTCTGTCATCCAAATCTGGCAGCCACAGTAAAACAAGATTTCCTCCAGGTTTGTTTTCCAAAGTTCAAACGGTAGATCCACACAGGATCATCCAGCAAGCTCCTCTCTTGTGGCTTGTAGTAGCAGCAGCAGCAGCAGCAGCAGCAGCAGCAGCAGCAGCAGCAGCTGCAGCAGCAGCAGCTGCAGCTGCAGGAGCAGCAGCTGCAGGAGCAGCTGCAGGAGCAGCTGCAGGAGCAGCACACAACTTAGGCCAGAGCTTAATCAGCTACCCCTTTCCATGTCCGCTTTCCAGGCTTTAAAGAGAAACTGCACCTGCACCAATTAGTAGGTCTTCAGGAGTTAACTCCGTCACTCCTGTCAAGCACTCTTTACTCTTCTTTACATGGCACCATCCTCTAGGGGGCAAACAATCACAATATATATATATATACAGTATCTCACAAAAGTGAGTACACCCCTCACATTTTTGTAAATATTTTATTATATCTTTTCATGTGACAACACTGAAGAAATGACACTCTGCTACAATGTAAAGTAGTAAGTGTACAGTCTGTATAACAGTGAAAATGTGCTATCCCCTCAAAATAACTCAACACACAGCCATTATTATATAAACTGTTGACAACAAAAGTGAGTATCACTCCTCACAGTACATGTTGGCATTTATGGTTACCTTAATGAACTGTAGCTCCCCAGTGCCGGCAGCACTCACACAGGCCCAGAGCATGACACTCCCACCACCAAATGTATATATCTATACTGAGGAAAGGTAGTTGAAATAATCCCTAAATGGCAGATAAACGGTTCTGACACAAAGAACACAAAAACTCTGATATGCGATGAAGCCCTCAGTTTGAACGTAAACAGCGACGCAGAGAGTGGAGGCAGCATCTGACATCAGCAGGTAAATGCATATAGGGAGAATCAACACAACATATTATAGAAACATATATACATATATAGACATATACACACTACTTGTAACCATGGATGTGGAATCTCTTTACAGCAACATCCCATAAAGATGGCACTGAGGCATGCATGAAGCTTCTTTCTACACACATTCAAAATCACAAATATAACCCTGATACCATTGTCAAACTACTAGAATACATCCTGACCCACAACTACTTCACCTTCAACCAACATGTCTACCTACAAATAATGGGGACCGCAATGGGTACCAAAATGGCACCACAATATGCTAACCTATTTATGGCCTGTCATGGCTCACTTGGCAGTCATCTGGGACTTGGACAGATGTCTGTCACAGACTGTTAACAAGAGACGATACCTGGGGGTTTGGGGCTCCCAGACACCCTGTTATACTGTTATAAGGTTATATTGTTATTTTGTGGTCTAGGGGATAAAGTATTATAAGTTTACCCCTTAGCATATCCCCATCCCTTCCATGTTTAGGCTCATTGTAATGGATGTCATGTGAGGGAGCTGGTGGGATGTGTTGGTTGTATGTGTGTGAAACATTGTGTGTTGTATCTGTAAATATATTGTATTGGAATGTTGGAGCCATGTTGTGTGCATCATCCATATTGACTGCATATGTAACCTGAGTTGATCACCCATCTGCCTTCCAGCTATCACCTAAAGTAAACACTTGAAGTGATAGCAAGGCCAGAACAAAGGGGTCTATACAGACATTGGGGCACCATGGCCCCAGGGGGTCTACAGGTGTTCTCACTCAGAGAGTCGGGGCAGGGTCCAGAGGGCAGGAGGATGTTTCTCCCTTGAGAGCCAGGCAGCAACTGAATTAGGTAGCCACACCTAGTGGGCGGACCTGGGAGGAGTCTCAGGGTTCCCTGCCTGATTGGCCAGAGGCAGTTAGGGGCTGACTAAAGATAGCCCTCCTGGTGATTTTGTATGCCTGTTTAAAAGATGTTGTGTTCCAAATAAAGTGGTTCATAATTTTCAACAAGACTTTGTGTGCAGGTGTATTATTGACCCAAGGGCATATGCTGGCAGAGGAGATCGTTTCTGACTCCATGCCAGGTTCTTCCCAGGCACACTACCAAAAGCTGGGACTTATGCTCTTGCATCCACAAGGAAGGTCCATTGGTCTGAGTCACCCAAATCTTAGGTCTAAAACCTACAGGAGAAAAGAGGACTAGGATCCTCTATACTCCATCATCATTGTAGGTTGTGACAATTGGTGACAGAGGTGGGAGACTCTACAGAAAGACCAGCAATGGAACAGACGGATATCACCAAAGAAGCAACAAGACGGTTTAAAGCAGCCAGGCACTTATACCCCAGTAAGATGACCGCACAAGAGTTGTCCGACGTACTAGACCAGCATTACCAGAGAATCTGGCAGGAGCGCACTGGGGAGCGGGATCAAGCTCAGCAAAGGCTTGGTTGCCGCACAGAGGAATTGCCAGCACGAGTTAAGATGGCATACCAGAACTTTAAGAAGTTCCAGGATGGTATGGACAATATGGACGAATTCCTTCAGGAGTTTGAGCAGCAATGTGGGGTCCAAGATATTCCCTATGGAGAATGGGCCAAATTGCTGCTGAACAAGTTAACAGGAAGGGCCAGTGCGGCATGTGGAGCCCTTCCACGAGAACAAGCCCAGGATTATAAATATTTGTGCACTGTGTTGCTGAGCAGATATACTGTGACGCCTGAGACATTTTTGGATAGATTCAGGGGCACCACCAAAGGACCAGCAGACACTCATGTGGAGGTTATGTGCAGGTTAAGGCGAGCTTGTACCCAGTGGTGGTCTACACAAGGAGCCATCACAGCCGAACAGATTTTGGAAGTGGTACTGATGGAACAATTCCTGAACATTTGCTCCTCAGAAGTAGGTGAATGGTTGCAAGATCAAAAACCGACCACTGCAGACCAAGCAGCTGCGCTGGCAGATCGGTTTATCAGCACCAGGGCCAAAAGAGTGTCCCAAGGAACAAAACCTAGCCTAAATACGGGTAGGGGCCCCAGAGAGGTGGTGCCAGCACGATCAGCTCCTGAGATGTGTAATGTGCCCTGGGCACGGCCAGTAAAAACATCTGACCACAGGGGTACCAAGTCCCAGCCTGCTCCCAGGACACAATGGGGGACCAAACCAATGAGCTCAGAAGGCTACAACTGCAACCAACGAGGTCACTTTGCTAAGGATTGTCCTCAGGCACCCAAAAACTCTAGAGGACCTCCCCACCGCCATGTACATTATTTGGGGGAGTGGACTGAGGGGCCGGCGAGCTCCAACGCAGCTCTTTGGGAGCCAGAAGCAGAGGGAGGATATTCAGGGGTCTATACTGTAAGGAACCCGCAGAAGCTGTCTGGAGAACAACATAGGCAAGCCGTGTGGTTACAAGGACGCCAAGCTACTGGCTACCGTGACTCTGGATCAGCAGTCACAGTAGTCCTACCAGAATGGGTACGCCCTACAGATTCTATCCGAAAGGAAATGTGGGTGATGGTAGCAGGAGGAGAACAGTTAACCATCCCCATGGCTCGCGTTAATTTGGACTGGGGCATGGGGAACCAAAGCAAGGAAGTAGGAGTCATGGATGGGCTCCCCGCGGATGTTTTACTGGGCAATGATTTGGGCCACATGACGAGCCAATATGTACAGCCCATTACCAGAGCTCAAGCCAAGAGCACCCACCCTGGAGAGGCATACCAGGAGCAGAGGGGATACCCAAGACCTGAGGTAAGTCCATTGCTTGCTAATACATTAACTTTAGGATGGGCCAAGGGAGAGGAGATCAGGGCAGTTCTGCAGAAAGACGAGACTTTGGCTGGTTTAAGGGACAGGGCAGCACAAGGCAAAGGAGTGGATGACCTATACAGCGTTATCTGGGATAAGGGGTTGTTATATAGGGTCAAGGTACCTATAAATAATGAGGTAGGCAGAGAACCCAGGAAACAATTAGTGGTTCCCCAGCTATATAGGGGCAAGGTGCTACAAGTAGCACATGAAATACCCCTGGGAGGGCACTTAGGGGAGAAGAAAACCCGGAGTAGAGTGAAAGAGATATTTTTCTGGTCAGGGTTGGATAAGGATGTAAAGGAGTTTTGCCATTCTTGTGATGCCTGCCAAAGGAACAGGCCTCTCAAGAAGAACAGCAGGGCCAAGTTACAGTCCCTCCCAGTAATGGAAGAACCCTTCCAGAGGGTAGCTGTGGACATCATTGGGCCCCTAGCTAGAGCCAGTAGAACGGGGAAGCAGTATATCCTTACCCTGGTAGATTATGCCACTAGGTACCCTGAGGCAGTAGCCTTGTCCAGTATAACCGCTCCGAAGGTAGCAGACGCCTTGGTGACTATATTCACCAGAACAGGATTTCCCCATGAGATTTTGTCCGATCAAGGCCCACAATTTATGGCCAAAGTCACGGAACAGCTATGGGCCACGTGTGGCGTTAAGCATATTACCTCTTCCCCCTACCATCCCCAGACTAATGGTCTATGCGAGCGGTTCAATGGGACTCTTAAACATATGATACGCACTTTTACAGACCAGGAACCAGACTGGGAACGGTTGTTGCCATGTTTGCTGTTCGCCTATAGAGAGGTACCCCAGGAGTCTACAGGGCACTCCCCCTTTGAACTCCTATATGGGAGACATGTGAGAGGACCCTTAAGCATAATTAGGGAAACATGGGAAGGGGAGTATAGGCAGCAACCCATACCAGTGGCCACCTATGTACTAGCCTTCAGAGAGAACATGTCCAGACTAACTGGAATAGTCAGCCAAAACATGAGGAAAGCCCAGCAGAGGGATCAGAAATACTACAAGGCAGGGACCAGTGATAGAATTCTGGAAGAGGGAACGAAGGTGCTTATGCTGGAACCTCACCCCCATAATAAATTACAGTCCCAGTGGGTAGGGCCTTACACAATCAGCCAGAAAGTGGGGAACAAGGCCTATGTAGTAATGAAAGACCCGGATAGGGCCATCACCAGAGTTGCCCATAAAAACAGACTTAAGGTGTACGTTCAGAGAGCAGCTCACCTATTAGCTATTTGTAGGGCCACAGAGGACGAACCAGAAGAGGGACAGATCCCAGATATGCTAAACAAAGCAGACCAGGATACAGTAGGAGAAAGTATTCAGCAGACCCTGGAATTAGACGCAGAGCAGAAAGAGCAGCTGTCCAACAGCTTAAAACCCTTCCACTCCCTGTTCACCACCAAGCCAGGGTGTACCCCTTTAGCTGTCCACCCAGTAGTAACCGGGGAATGTGCCCCCTTAAAGCAACACCCCTACAGGGTACCAGAGGCAGTTAGGGCCAACATTCAGGCAGAATTACGCACTATGCTACATTTGGGAGTGATAGAAGAATCCAGTAGTCCCTGGGCATCTCCAGTGGTATTGGTGCCCAAAAAAGATGGAACCACTCGTTTTTGCGTGGATTACCGTAGACTGAACGATAAAACCAAAACAGATGCCTACCCTGTTCCACGCATGGACGAGTTGTTGGACCGGCTAGGTACTGCCAAATATTTAACCACTTTAGATCTCTCTAAAGGATATTGGCAGATCCCCTTAGAAGAGACTGCAAAGGAGAAGTCTGCCTTTATCACCCCCTTTGGACTCTTCCAGTTTAAAGTAATGCCATTTGGGATGAAAAATGCTCCTTCTACCTTCCAGAGACTAGTGGACACATTGTTGCAAGGGCACCAAGAGTATGCCCAGGCCTACCTGGATGATATAGCCATTTTTAGCCAGACTTGGGAGGACCATATAAGGCACATTAGCCAAATTATGCAGGCAATTCACCAAGCTAAGTTGACCATAAGACCTGACAAATGTCAATGGGCTAGAGCAGAAGTGCAATACCTAGGTCATTAAGTGGGGAATGGGAAGTTAAGACCTGAACCAGCCAAGGTAGAGGGAATAGCAGCTTGGCCCACCCCTAAAACTAAGAAGGAGGTGATGGCTTTCCTAGGTACTACTGGGTATTACCGAAAATTTATTCCGGATTTCAGCAGCACAGCCAAACCCCTGACGGATCTCACCAAGAAGAAGCTACCCCGGGAAGTGAATTGGACTTCTGCATGCCAGTTGGCTTTCCAAACACTGAAGGATGCTCTGACCTGCTCCCCAGTCCTGGCTGCCCCAGACTATAACCGCCCTTTCGTGGTACAGACTGATGCCTCCATGTATGGCATAGGGGCAGTATTGAGTCAGCCAGACAACCAGGGAGTTGAGCACCCAGTGGCCTACATTAGTAGGAAACTACTGCAACGAGAAACAGCCTATGCAACTATAGAAAAGGAATGTTTAGCAGTAGTCTGGGCTCTACGCAAACTACAGCACTACCTGTACGGAAGACAGTTCACAGTCACCACAGACCATAACCCTCTTTGTTGGTTATCTAAAGTGGCTGGAGAGAATGGCCGACTACTGAGGTGGAGTTTAGCCCTACAAACTTTTAATTTCACGGTGCAACACCGCAAAGGGAAATTCCACCAGAACGCAGATGGATTGTCGCGGCAACTAGAGCCCTGACTGTCAGTCCAGATAGGCATCTTGGAGTACAGGATACCTACATCTGTACTTGGGGGGGTAATTGTCATGGCTCACTTGGCAGTCATCTGGGACTTGGACAGATGTCTGTCACAGACTGTTAACAAGAGACGATACCTGGGGGTTTGGGGCTCCCAGACACCCTGTTATACTGTTATAAGGTTATATTGTTATTTTGGGGTCTAGGGGATAAAGTATTATAAGTTTACCCCTTAGCATATCCCCATCCCTTCCATGTTTAGGCTCATTGTAATGGATGTCATGTGAGGGAGCTGGTGGGATGTGTTGGTTGTATGTGTGTGAAACATTGTGTGTTGTATCTGTAAATATATTGTATTGGAATGTTGGAGCCATGTTGTGTGCATCATCCATATTGACTGCATATGTAACCTGAGTTGATCACCCATCTGCCTTCCAGCTATCACCTAAAGTAAACACTTGAAGTGATAGCAAGGCCAGAACAAAGGGGTCTATACAAACATTGGGGCACCATGGCCCCAGGGGGTCTACAGGTGTTCTCACTCAGAGAGTCGGGGCAGGGTCCAGAGGGCAGGAGGATGTTTCTCCCTTGAGAGCCAGGCAGCAACTGAATTAGGTAGCCACACCTAGTGGGCGGACCTGGGAGGAGTCTCAGGGTTCCCTGCCTGATTGGCCAGAGGCAGTTAGGGGCTCACTAAAGATAGCCCTCCTGGTGATTTTGTATGCCTGTTTAAAAGATGTTGTGTTCCAAATAAAGTGGTTCATAATTTCCATCAAGACTTTGTGTGCAGGTGTATTATTGACCCAAGGGCATATGCTGGCAGAGGAGATCGTTTCTGACTCCATGCCAGGTTCTTCCCAGGCACACTACCAAAAGCTGGGACTTATGCTCTTGCATCCACAAGGAAGGTCCATTGGTCTGAGTCACCCAAATCTTAGGTCTAAAACCTACAGGAGAAAAGAGGACTAGGATCCTCTATACTCCATCATCATTGTAGGTTGTGACATGGCCGACCTGGAAAAGAAATTGCTGTCCACATATGTGCACAAACCTTACAGATACTACGGTTACATAAATGACCTGTTCATCATATGGACAGAAGCGGAAGGAAAACTCACAGACTTCCATAATTCGTTCAATACCTTTCACCCATCCATTCAATTTAAAATGGATTACTCCACAGAACAGGTTAACTTTCTGGACATCGCCATTTCCATTAGAAATGGCAAACTGAATTAATCTGTCTATAGGAAACCTACAGACAGATGTAGTTACCTCCACAACTCTAGCTTCCACCCCTCCCATACTAACCAAGAGATAATTCATAGTCAAGCCATCAGACAGAAGGGGTTAAAAACCCTGTATTATCACTCAGAAAGTAACCTCTGCCGTCAGAACACCCTGGGAACACCTGTTGCATTACAAAACTAAAGAAATAACTTCAAGTACACCTCCTGTAACCACATACCATCCGGTTCTAGAAGGAATATGCAAAATATTTAAGGATTTACAACCATAACTCACAGAGGACACAGAATTGAAACATATTTTCCACAAACCCCATTTTTGCATTTAAGCAGCCACCAAATTTAAGACAAACATTGGTGAACAGAGAGGATTGCCACATGAACAGCATAACAGAGAAAATGGCACCAAACCCTACAATAAAAGTTGCTGCAAACTATGCCAACACATTTGCAAAGAGAACACAGCCACACACAGCAACAAGACCTACAACATCAGTGGGTCATATACATGTACATCCTCCAATGTAGTCTACATGATACAATGTACTGTATGTGAAAGGGGGTGCTACATTGGGGAAACCAGACAGAAACTACACATGTGAACCGAAGCTCCATCAAAAAGCACCATGAAGACTTACTGTTACTGTACTCCAGTTGGACACTATTTCACCAAGGAGAATCACACCATCCAGAACCTCAAAATAAAAGTACTCAGAGGGAATTTCAGAACTATCCAACAGTGGAAAACTTTGGAATTAAAAATGATTACATTTTTTAATACAAAGGATATGGGCATTAACATTGACTTAGGCTTTGTGGCCCACTATTATTATTATAGTTAATTTATAACTCACTGACATATTCCGTAGCGCTGTACATAAATTAAGTTCAGACAAAGATAAATACAAATTAATATATTGAAAACCAAGGAGGGCCCTGTCTTTGAGCTAGGAATCCAATGACCATGGTCTTAATGTCTTATATCTCACACACTTTCCATATACCTCCCCTTCCTTCTATTGCTGTTTTTGTAAGCTACATGCTATGTTGAAATGTATTACTCTTTATTTGCTCTTTTCTTATTTTTTACTCTGCTGTGTTCTTGATCTATAGACTTACTTGCTGACCTATCAGGACATTATTCACAATGCTGGTCTGTTTCTCACAAGAGGGGGACACAGAGGGCACAAGAGGGACACAGGGGGCAGCACATTTTCTTCCCTCGGCTTATACTCGAGTCACTAAGTTTTCCCAGTATTTTGTCGTAAAATAGGTACCTCGGCTTATACTCGGGTCGGCTTATAGTCGAGTATATACAATATCAACTTATTTTTAAACATTCAAGTGGAATCACTAATGTACTATTCCTTATTTGTACTACTATATATATATATATATATATATATATATATATATATATATATATATATAATGTGCATGTGTGAAGGAGCAGAATTAGAAATATATGCTTAATTAACCACTTTATATTAAATTATACCCCTGTATTGCGCTGCGGAATATGTTGGTGCGTTATAAGTAAAGGATAATAATTATGTATAGGCAGCCTATAAACTGAATAAATATTTAAAATAACACACACAGATTTATTCAAATGTATTTTTTTAAAGATAATGTTTAAAATGGAGGGAGAATCAGAACAGTACTGAGTCATGTAGAACCAACTTGGGGTGCAACTTTCTTGTTCTGGTCTGTTGTTACCACTCTGTCCTTCTGTAGGTGCAAGATGTTCCTCCCACGAGTTGTTTAGTCTCTGTTTGTTTAATTAATTTTTAATCTCTTTAATTTGCTCATTTAACAAATTATTTATGCAGCTTTACTCTCTCAGTATATTTGCCTCTATCATACATCCTTATTAAATTGTGATTTGGCCAATTCTAAAAGGGCTCTATATAAGCACATAGCATATATTTTTTTACAGAAATTTTTAGTTGGTGAAGACCTTGCTTTTGGATAGAAGTTCACTAACTAAAAACTTCTGTAAAAAAAATATGCTCTGTGCTTATATAGAGCCCTTTAGAATTGGCCGAATCACAATTTAATAAGGCTGATAGTATCTGCTTGTATCATTATTGGCTCAGTCGTAAAAAATCTGACCTAGGCTCAGAGTGAAAGATAGAGAGGTATGGAGATGTGGCGTATTGAGGGAGGAGAGGGGTAGAAGGAGAGAGGGAGAGAGAAGGAAAGAGAGAGAGGGATAGAAGAAGAGGCATATAATCTATCTCTCTAACTTTCTATCTCCCTCTATCCCTCCCTCTCTCTCTATCCCTTCGTCTCTCTCTCATCCCTTTTGTGGGAGGAATCTGTGTTACTGGGCAGGGTCTATACATGTTGTGAAGGGGAGGGGTTTATACGATCGGTGGAGTCAATGTAAGGGGAGGGGCCAGGTCTCTGTCTTCCGCCCCAACAACTTGAAAAGTCACCAGCTGCCACTGAGTTTAACCACATGTAGAAATGTATTATTTTAAATAATAATATATATAGTGCACTTTATTCAACTGTACGACAGCAGCTTTCTATTTACACAGCTCCATTATAAGAAAAGCAAGCCCTCTTCATAAAGGAACAAAACCCCTGCTGTGCTAAATCTATTTAAAAAAACACTCTTTTTGTTTTTAGGAACAAGCCTCGCTGTCACATACAGATCACCACTTCAAACAACAAACCCACTCCCTCATATGATCACTCCCCCTGCCCTACACACAGCTTTACAACCCAGGAGCTGAGTCATTCACACAGCAGCAAAAATGGCTTCAAGTTCCAATATATGGATTCCTTTGAATGATGGGAACAAGATCCCCATCCTAGGATTTGGCACCTATGCCCCTGAATATGTGAGTATGGCGCTATCCAGTGCAATTTATTATTGATTGTACCCTAGGCCCATTAACTCCTCAAATTATTCTAGAAATATGTACTGTACAGTTGTGAATTAGTCTATGCATTTTTCCTTAAAGATATTAAGCTTAGATTATTTTCACTATATATATATATATATATATATATATATATATATATATATATATATATATAAATGTAATGTAATGTGCAGTATATAGTGATACCTTCTTTATTGGACAATTTAGTTGGAGTGGCAAGCTTCCAAGAGCTGCGCCTATATGCAATATATATATATATATATATATATATATATACAGTGGATATAAAAAGTCTACACACCCCTGTTAAAATGTCAGGTTTCTGTGCTGTAAAAAAATGAGACAAAGATAAATCGTTTCAGAACCTTTTCCACCTTTAATGTGACCTATAGACTGTACAACTCAATTGAAAAACAAACTGAAATCTTTTAGGTGGAGGGAAGAAAAATAAAAAATAAAAATAATGTGGTTGCATAAGTCTGCACACCCTCTTATAACTGGGGATGTAGCTGTGTTCAGAATTGAGCAATAACATTCCAAATCGTGTTAAATAGGAGTCAGCATACACCTGCCATCATTTAAAGTGCCTCTGATTAACCCCAAATAAAGTTCAGCTGGTCTAGTTGGTCTTTCCAGAAATTTTCTTAGTCGCATCCCACAGCACAAGCCATGGTCCACAGAGAGCTTCCAAAGCATCAGAGGGATCTCATTGTTAAAAGGTATCAGTGAGGAGAAGGGTACAAAAGAATTTCCAAGGCATTAGATATACCATGGAACACAGTGAAGACAGTCATCATCAAGTGTAGAAAATATGGCACAACAGTGACATTACCAAGAACTGGAGCTCTCTCCAAAATTTATGAAAAGACAAGAAGAAAACTTGTCTGGGAGGCTACCAAGAGGCCTACAGCAACATTAAAGGAGCTGCAGGAATATCTGGCAATTACTGGCTGTGTGGTACATGTGACAACAATATCCCATATTCTTCATATGTCTGGGCTATGGGGTAGAGTGGCAAGACGAAAGCCTTTTCTTACGAAGAATAACATCCAAGCCAGGCTACATTTTGCAAAAACACATCTGAAGTCTCCCAAAAGCATGTGGGAAAAGGTGTTATGGTCTGATGAAACCAAGGTTGAACTTTTTTGCCATAATTCCAAAAGATATGTTTGGCACAAAAACAACACTGCACATCACCAAAAGAACAACATACCCACAGCGAAGCATGGTGGTGGCAGCATCATGCTTTGAGGCTGTTTTTCTTCAGCTGGACCTGGGGCCTTAGTTAAGATAGAGGGAATTATGAACAGTTCCAAATACCAGTCAATATTGGCCCAAAACCTTCAGGCTTCTGCTAGAAAGCTGAACATGAAGAGGAACTTCATCTTTCAGCATGACAACGACCCAAAGCATACATCCAAATCAACAAAGGAATGACTTCACCAGAAGATTAAAGTTTTGGAATGGCCCATCCAGAGCCCAGACCTGAATCCGATTGAAAATCTGTGGGGTGATCTGAAGAGGGCTGTGCACAGGAGATGCCCTCGCAATCTGACAGATTTGGAGTGTTTTTGCAAAGAAGAGTGGGCAAATCTTGTCAAGTAAAAATGTGCTATGCTGATAGACTCATACCCAAAAAGACTGAGTGCTGTAATAAAATCAAAAGGTGCTTCAACAAAGTATTCGTTTAAGGGTGTGCATACTTATGCAACCATATTATTTTATTTTTATATTTTTTCTTCCCTCTACCTAAAAGATTTCAGTTTGTTTTTCAATTGGGTTGTACAGTTTATAGGTCACATTAAAAGTGGAAAAATCTGAAAATATGTATCTTTGTCTCATTTTTTTACAGCACAGAAACCTGACATTTTAACAGAGGTGTGTAGACTTTTTATATCCACTGTATATATATATATATATATATATATATATATATATATATATATATATATATATATATATATATACCATATATACTCAAGTATAAGCCGACCCAAGTATAAGCCGTGGCACCTATTTTACCACAAAATACTGGGAAAATGTATTGACTCGAGTATAAGCCGAGGGTGGGAAAGCGCTGCTCCGTGTCACTCTTGTGCCCTCTGTGTCCCCCTCTTGTGTGACCTGATTCCCCTCCATTATCCCCTTCTTGTGCCATCTGTGTCCCCCTCTTGTGTGCCCTTTGTGCCCCTCTCTTGTGTCCCCCCTCTATAAAGATGTCTCTTCCCCCCCTCTCCCTCCCCCGTGTGTCTCTTCCCCCTCTTCCTCCCTCATGTCTCTTTCCCTCCATTTCCCCTTATCATCCTCCTCACCTTCCCTCCTAATCCTCCCTCCTCATCCCTTTCCCCCTCTCCAATTACCCCCATCAGCTGCTCCTGCTGGTCTCTGCGCGTTTTCTGGATGTGTCGGGACCAAGCATATGCTAATGATGTGAAGTCACATGCTCGTCACGTCATTTGCATTTGCCGGGCGGACACAGCCGGAACACGCGCAGAGAGCAGCAGGAGCAGGGTGACTCGAGTATAAGCCGAGGGGGGCTTTTTCAGCATTAAAAAATGTGCTGAAAAACTCGGCTTATACTCGAGTATATACGGTACATATATATATATATATATATATATATATATATATATATATATATATATATATATATATATATATATATATGCGCTGTGATCATTTCTACCTCACTTGCCTACTAAGTAACATGGGTGCGTTAAAAAAAAAATCTAATTAGGAAAATCTTTTTTTTTTTTATGATCCCCTGCGCTGTCCCTCCCTCCTGATACTGACTAGTTAACTTGTCATGGTGTAAAGTGGGAGGTTTAAAAAAGAAGTGATTGTAGTGAAATAGTCTAGTAAAGCATGACTAAATTTGCCAAAATGCAGGATGGTGAGTGTGCTGATTTACTTATTTGCTAAAAAACATCAGTAAAGTATATTTATAAAAATAAAAAACTGTTTGATTAAAAAAATCCAGACACACTGTGTAAAGATTTTCAGGAATCCGCCAGCTCTTATTAGTTATACACTGTATCAGATTTAGTTTACACTGAGGGCAAGTTTGGTCCTAAAGAGCCACATACAGGCCAGGATTTGGGGTAACCCTGCTGCCTGCAGACAAGACTATTATTTCTTCAGTCTCTTTGACTGACTCGCCTGTGCACAGAAAGGAAATCCTCAATTTCAGGCCTGTGTGTGGCTTTCCAGGACTGAACTTGAATATCCCTGCACTAATGGATTTTACTCTGTTTGATGTTAAAGAAAACTGTAACTTTAAATAATTAATTATAAATAAAAATGTTTAAAAACATTACAGGGGGGGTTGAATTTGCAATAAACTTTTAGGATCTTTCCTGGTTTGAGAACACCAGCAGTGGCAGCAGCAGTTGCAGCAAGGAGCTGCTAGATGGCGCTGCCGAAATTGTAGTTTGTGGGGGCAGCTGAGATCATAGACAATTTCCAACCTTAAAACCTAACCCTAACTTGAACTCTAAAGCTATGACATCGGCAGCAAAATCTTGAGTCCTTTCCCTCTTCACCATTGCAAAATCTGACAGCTGCAGTTCCGCCTCCGGCCGACAGATGGCGCTGCCAATTTTAGCATATAGGGCGCGCTGACAGAAGAGGCCTTGAGCTATGAGGTGTGCACCTGAGACCATGGGGGGGGGGGGCGAGTGCCCGGGCGGAATATAGTGATGGCCTCGCTGTCGATTCAGCGCCGTCGAGTTGCGCCACATCGGAGGGGAGAATAGTTATTTGCCTTCCCTGGAACTTGATGGTGCCTGAAAACTCCCAGTGCCCTCTGGTGGATGGCACCTGTAACTGCAGCTGTCAGTGCTGCAGAAAAAATGCGCAGGCAAAGAGGGATAGATCCAAATCTTGGCAGCGACATCTAGCGGATGCTCACTGCCACTGCTGCCACAGAGCTGACGTTCTCATAACAGGAAAGGACCAAACTTTATACTGGATATATATTAATATAATTATTTATTTGACTGTGCATGCCCTTCTATATGAGAGGTAATTAATGGTTCTAGATAAAGAGTTAGACAGAGGGAAGTCTTTATATGTAATTTAAACTTAAACTTAACCTAACCTTTTTTTTTACATTTCCTTTAAACAAAATTGAATTACACTGCATATAAATTGTAAAAAAATGGAGGCTTTAAATGATTACATTCTAAAAACATGTTTCCTCTTAAGTGTAGTTCTTCAAAATAGAATATTATAATTATATGGCTAAGGTGGTCATTTAAAGGACAACTGTAGTTTTTTTTTCTATATGGTCTTTTCAATAACAAACCATGATAATGTACAAAATGTTAGAAAGTAAAACCAATCATATTCACTTTCTATATGCTGCTATACTTCACTGTTGGTTTCAGTTTCTACTTAACTTGTTTCTTGCAGCGTCTACTCAACTGGACGTGGCGTTGTAAAGAATTAAACTTTCCATTAGTGCTAATGAATGCACTGGCATATCTATCTGCCACGGTCCCATTGTGCAGATACAGATGTCCTGTGTATTCAAAGTCAATTCCTACTCCAGGAACTTGATCACTGGATAGGAGCACAATTTCCTACAATATTCAGAAGTGTTTAATTCACTTTTTTTACATTCTATGTTGCATATTATCAAGTGTAGTTATTTAAAAGGGACTCCATTTTAGTTTTTGACCACAGTGGTCCTTTAAGTGTGAGTTGGACATGGGCGGTGTCACTGTGAGTCAGCAATGAATGATTAGCAAATCCGGGAGCTTTTAACTCGGCTCACCCTTACCCCAGTTAATCATTCTCCTAACTGTGGGAGAGGGCAGTGAGGGTGGAGGACTTTACAATTATTTTACTCTGGGCCTAGAGAAATTCTCACAGAGTAACAGTTATTTACAGACCAAAAAGAGTGATTGTGCCAAAAAAACAGAATTTAGCTACCAAACCTGAGACTGTGAGATCTGTGGTGAAACCTGATATCCCAAGTTAAAATTCTTAGCTACAAGTATTTGTTAATCATAATGAGTTTCAGTGATCTGTAAAACCTTTGTAGTATTGATCCATATAAATTTACTGCGCAAGATGTAAAAGTAATAAAAGGGACGTAATGAAGTTCCAAATCTGTGATTTGTCCTTAAGCAAATGAGTCTTTCCTGTTTTCTGCCCGCCAGGAGTGGTGGAATGCGGCCACTAGGTGGTGCAGCTGAGATTTTCAACAATTTCATTTAGTGCAAAGATTATCTGCCACTACCCTAATCCTAACCCTAAATCTAGGAAATTGATTAGGAAATTCTGCTAGCATGCAGGAAACCGGAAAGGTTCAAACTAACTAGCATTTTATGAGGTAAATGGAAAGCTGTAGTCATGTTCTTCAAAATAGTGGATTCAAAAAATAACACTTGAAAGTATACAGCATATTTCTAGAATATAAAGAAAAATAATACAGCCTTTAATTATGCTGCTGTGATAACTACTCTTCTGGTTTCAGCAGATGAACTCCATGAGGTGGGAGAAAACTTTAAATCATGCCAGCTTGCCCATTAGGTCAAATAATCATCCGCCTAGGAGCGCTTTCACTGTGAGGGGTGCCACTTCTTAAAATAAAATAAATATAAAATAAATGGTGCAGTTTATAGACTGACTACTATGGGGGTAACAGAACTACACACCAGTCCCACTTCTAAGACATTATTCCTGCACAGATCCAACAGAACTACACATCAGTCTCCTCCCACCCTACCCCTATTTGCTCTAAATTTATTTAATCACACAAATTTCTTTCAGCTGATCAATTATGAACACCTGCTAACTATTCCTAATTTAACCTTTACACAATGTTCCCTCCTGCCTTCTTCTTCTTAACCTGCTGCCTTTTCCTCAGGCTCTTCCTCTCAACTTGTCCATATCATGTCTCCAGCATAACTATCTCACCTTTCATGCTCTCATCTCCTCTTTTATGCTGTCATGATCTACACTCCTTCCTCCACCCACTATCTCCTCCCCCATCTCAAACTCATAAGCAGAAACACTTCTTTTAGTCCCATTTGCATCTCCCTTCCTTCTCTCTCCTTCTGGCTTCTGGAGACACATCTCCTAACCGAGGGCCTGACCTGACATTTCCACTAGCAGTTACATTATCTGACCACTAGGGACAGATAACATATTACACACCTGAGCCATTCACCTCACAATGTCACATACCTTCCTACCTAAGTAAACTTTCACATTCTTCCTCACCCTTGCTATCCCCTATCTGTTCCTCCCCAAGTTTCTGCCTCTTCCATCCCCTTTAGATTATAAGTAGCGAGTTTTCAATCTTGTAGGGTGCTTTGGAAAAAAGCACTTCCTGCAAAGATTCTAAGCTCAAAACAGGGCCCTCCATTTTTCTGCAGTTTGTTAACATTGTATTCTTCCTTGTCCTTATCCCATTACAGCGCTACGGAATATGTTGGCGCAATACAAATAAAGATTAATAAATAATAATAATAATAAGAGTTACAACAGGAAAAGGAACTTACACACAAAGAAAAGTTAAAAAAAATGAGTCTCTGTATACCTTGCATACTCAATTGCAGGGGCTCCTCCACTTCACTGCCTACGGGCTCCAAACTGGTTAATCCTGCCCTGCTTTAAGTACACAGGAATTTGTCTGCACATAATGTAGCAGTTACAACTGCCAGTGCTCTCAGAACTACATCACTACTCATTAGTTTCACACACACCTGAGAGAGTAAAAACCACAAGAAAATAACTGCATATAAAAGTTGAAACATAAAGATTGCATTTTTTTTTCTTTGTTTTTATAATGTTCTGTCCATTTATAGCATTTAGGTATTCAGAGACCATACAGAAAAAAACTGACCAGGGTGATGCTTTCAATTCATTGCATTTTCTTGCAGTGGGTTTGTTCTGTAGGCATGATTACCCAATCAGAGAGCAACTTCCTTTTGCGCACTTGCACCCTCTACATTATAAGGCGCACTTGCACCCTCTACAGGGAGAAACATCCTATAGTATATAAGTCTGCTCTCACTCAACAGTTATCCCGTCTTCAAATAGTTGGCTTTTCTTCCCTGAACAGGAGAAACCACAAACCCTAGACTGACGTTTCAGCTTTTTGGGCATCATCATGATTGATTGGTCTTGCTGTACTCTCTAAGGCCCAGTGAGCAAGGAGTCCAATATCTGGAGCGCCCTATGACCCTTAGTGAGACCCAACTCCAAGGAACATTTGCAAACAGAGGCAAAAAGTCAGTCTCTGATTCTGTTTTTGTTTAGGTTTTTTCAACCTAAGGGTGATAGGGGGCTCCAGAAGTAGACTCCTTGCTTGAAATTCTTTAGGGAGTGCAGCTGTACCTCACTGACAATACCCAGGAGAGGTTGAAACACACATCTGGGGTTTGATGTTTCTCCTGTTCGGGGAATTGCCTGGTATTTCGGGGCTGGATCACTCTATTGAGTGAGACCAGACTGATATACTACAGGATATTTCTCTGAAGGGTACAAGTGGCTAAAAGAGGCTGCTCTCCGGGTGGGTTAACAGGCCTATAAAACAAACATATTTAGGTGTTTTTCATTTAAGATTGAGGGCTTCTGACTTCATTTTTTGCAGTGAACTTACATTGATGTTTGGATTGTTACTTGTCAATCAAAATGTCTGACCTATCTACAAAAAATAGGTAATTTCATAAGTATAGGAAAATAAATGCTAATTAGTTCCTGGAGACAGAGTGTATTGGCTTGCAGACTAAAACCATAAGATGTTGAGGAGCGAATGTTATTGTGTAGACTTCGGAACGTAACTAAGATTATAAGTTAATTATTAGTTTACTGTAAGAAAAAGTAATTTTTATTAACAGTCAATTCATTAAATAGTTATACCATATTTGGAATATGTCTGAGGCTTAAAACTATAGGCTAGGAATACAAAGGTGCAAACTAGGAGAAGTCAAAATGCTAATTAAAAACAAACAAAACCATTTACAGTTGTGCTCAAAAGTTTGCATACGCTGGCAGAAAATATGACATTTTGGCATTTATTTTGAAAATATCACTGATCATGCAAAAAAATATCCTTTATTGAAGGATAGTGATCATATGAAGCCATTTATTATCAAACCAGCGACTTGCCCATCAAAAATGACAGTAGAAAAATTGTAAGCGTCGCAATTCTGTTGTTTGCCACAAAATGCAATCTTCTAACTTGTGGGCCTCGCAATGAGCACCTTCAGCCTTCCCCCATCCCCCTATACTTTATGGGCCTTGCGATGAGCTTCTTCAGCCTCCCCCCCCTACTTTACGCCCCTCCCCCACCCCCTCTACATTACGTGCCTGCGATGAAGGCGCTTATCATGGGCTTTGCAATAATGGGGCCCCCCTTACTTTATGGGCCTCGTGAGCCCCGCAATGAGTGGCTTTGACACTCATTTTAGGCCACGCTGCATGTATGTGCAAGCCCATGACTTTGTGAGCGTGACAAACAAACGCTTGCTCGCCTGTGTCTCTTTGCTCCCTCTCCCTCACATGTGTCTCTTTGCCTCCCTCTCCATCCCCTGTGTCTCTTTGCCTCCCTCTCCCTCCCCTTTGTCTCTTTGCCTCCCTCTCCCTCTTCTGTGTCTCTTTGCCTCCCTATCCCTCCCCTGTGTCTCTTTGCCCCCTCTACCTCCCCTGTGTCTCTTTGCCCCCTCTCCCTCCCCTGTGTCTCTCTGTCCCCTCTCCCTCCCCTTTGTCTCTTTGCCCCCTCTCCCTCCACTTTGTCTCTCTCCCTCCCCTTTGTCTCTCTCCCTCCCCTTTGTCTCTCTCCCTCCCCTGTGTGTCTCTCCCTCCCCTGTGTGTCTCTCCCCCCTTGTGTGTCTCACACCCCTTGTGTGTCTTTCCCCCCTGTGTGTCTTTCCCCCCTGTGTGTCTCTCCCCCTGTGTGTCTTTCCCCCCCGTGTGTCTCCCCCCCCATGTGTCTCTCCCCCCTGTGTGTGTCTCTCCCCCCTGTGTGTCTCTCCCCCCCATGTGTGTCTCTCCCCCCTGTGTGTGTCTCTCCCCCCTGTGTGTCTCTCCCCCCTGTGTGTCTCTCCCCCCGTGTGTGTCTCTCCCCACCTGTGTGTGTCTCTCCCCCCGTGTGTCTCCCCCCCTGTGTGTCTCCCCCCCCCCTGTGTGTGTCTCTCCCCCCCCCTGTGTGTGTCTCTCCCCCCCTGTGTGTGTCTCTCCCCTGCCTGTGTATGTCTCTCCCCCCCTGTTTGTGTCTCTTCCCCCCGTGTGTGTTTATCCCCCCAGTGTGTGTCTCTCCCTCCCCTTTGTCTCTCTCCCTCCCCTGTGTGTCTCTCCCCCGTGTGTGTCTCCCCCCTGTGTGTGTCTCTCCCCGTGTGTCTCTCCCCCGTGTGTGTCTCCCCCCTGTGTGTGTCTCTCCCCCCTCTGTGTGTCTCTCCCCCCTCTGTGTGTCTCTCCCCCCTTGTGTGTGTCTCTCCCCCTGTGTGTGTCTCTCCCCCCTGTGTGTGTCTCTCCCCCGTGTGTGTCTCTCCCCCCCGTGTGTGTCTCTCCCCCCTTTGTGTGTCTCTCCCCCCCTTGTGTGTGTCCTTCCCCCGTGTGTCTCCTTCCCCCCCTGTGTGTCTCCTTCCCCCCATGTGTGTCTCTCCCCCCGTATGTGTCTCTCCCCCCATGTGTGTCTCTCCCCCCGTGTGTGTCTCTCCCCCCGGTGTGTGTCTCTCCCCCCCTGTGTGTCTCTCCCCCCCGTGTGTGTTTCCCCCCCTGTTTGTTTGTCTCTCCCCCCCCGTGTGTGTCTCTCCCCCGTGTGTGTTTCTCCCCCCCTTGTGTGTCTCACCCCCCCTGTGTGTGTCTCTCCCCCCGTGTGTGTCTCCCCCCTGTGTGTGTGTCTCCCCCCCTGTGTGTGTCTCTCCCCCTCTGTGTGTGTCTCTCCCCCCCGTGTGTGTCTCTCCCCTCCGTATGTGTCTCTCCCCTCCGTATGTGTCTCTCCCCCCGTGTGTGTATCTCCCCCCGTGTGTGTCTCTCCCCCCGGTGTGTGTCTCTCCCCCCCTGTGTGTCTCTCCCCCCCCGTGTGTGTTCCCCCCCCCCTGTTTGTTTGTCTCTCCCACCCGTGTGTGTCTCTCCCCCGTGTGTGTTTCTCCCCCCCTTGTGTGTCTCACCCCCCCTGTGTGTGTCTCTCCCCCCTGTGTGTGTGTCTCCCCCCCTGTGTGTGTCTCTCCCCCCCTGTGTGTGTCTCTCCCCCGTGTGTGTCTTTCCCCCCTGTGTGTGTCTCTCCCCCCGTGTGTGTCTCCCCCCCTGTGTGTTTCTCTTCCCCCCTTGTGTGTGTCTCTCCCACCCCGTGTGTGTCTCTTCCACCCCGTGTGTGTCTCTTCCACCCCGTGTGTGTCTTCCCCCCACTGTGTGTGTCTTCCCCCCCTGTGTGTGTCTCTCCCCCCCGTGTGTGTCTCTCCCCCCCTATGTGTCCTTCCCCCCCATGTGTGTCCTCCCCCCGTGTGTGTCCTCCCCCCCTGTGTGTGTCTCTCCCCCCCTGTGTGTGTCTCCCCCCCCTGTGTGTGTATCTCCCCCCCGTGTGTGTCTCTCCTTCCCTGTGTGTGTCTCTCCCCCCCCTGTGTGTGTCTCTCCCCCCTGTGTGTGTCTCTCCCCCTGTGTGTGTCTCTCCCCCCCTGTGTGTGTCTCTCCCCCCCTGTGTGTGTCTCTTTCCCCCCCTGTGTGTGTCTCTTCCTCCCTGTGTGTTTCTTTCCCCCCTGTGTGTGTCTCTCCCCCCGTGTGTCTCTCCCCCGTGTGTGTCTCTCCCCCCGTGTGTGTCTCTCCCCCGTGTGTGTCTCTCCCCTCCTGTGTGTGTCTCTCCCCCCCTGTGTGTTTCTCTCCCCCTCCCTGTGTGTGTCTCTCCCCCCTGTGTGTTTCTCTCCCCCCCTCCCTGTGTGTGTCTTTCCCCCCGTGTGTCTCTCCCCCCCTGTGTGTTTCTCCCCCCGTGTGTGTTTCTCCCCTCTGTTTGGTCTTCCCCCCTGTGTGTCTCTCCCCCCCTTTGTGTGTCTCTCCCCCCTGTGTGTGTCTCCCCCTGTGTGTGTCCCCCTTTGTGTGTGTGTGTTCCCCCCGTGTGTGTGTGTCTCTCCCCCCCGTGTGTGTGTGTCTCTCCCACCCGCCTGTGTCTCCCCTGCCTGTGTCTCTCCCCCCGTCCTTTTTCCGGTGTCTCTCCCCCCTCCTTTTTCCTGTGTCTCTCCCCCCCCTTTTTCCTGTGTCTCTTCCCCCTCCATTCTCTGTGTCTCCCCCCCCATTCCCTGTGTCTCCCCCCCATTCCCTGTGTCTCCCCCCCCCTCCATTCTCTGTGTCTCTTCCCCCCCTCCCCTCCATTCTCTGTGCCTCTCCCCCTCCCTTCCCTGTTCCCTGTGGCTCTTTCCCCACCCCCTGCTCTCCTTCTCCCCTGTGGTTCAACAATAATACTCCACTTCTATTACGTCAAATTTTTCATTTTTCATTTTGAATGGTCTAATAAAGAAACTTCTTATCTAGGTTTTAAAATCCCAGCTAACCCACATTGCCTTTATGAGGTTAATGTTCCTCCTGTAATAAAAAGAGATACTAATGGGCTAAAATAATTGACTAAATTCTCTATTTCACAACTAGGGAGAATAGTGATCCTAAAGAGGAATCTCTTGTCATTTATATAATATTTATTTAGAATGTTACCAGTTAATGTTCCTCCAAACATTCTGGAAAAAAAATCAAAAACTTTTCACAACATTTATCTTGAATTTTAAAGTATTAAAGCCAGAATTAATCAAAATACACTTCAAAAGCAAAAAACTCCAGGTGGACATTCCAAACCATATTCATTCCAAACCATATACAGTATAAAACGCTACTGTATAGCATGGCAATGCTCTAGACCAGTGGTTTTCCACCTTTTTACTTCTGCGGCCCGGTGAAAATAGGAGAAATATTTCACGGAAAGAAATAAAAAACATTATTGATACAGTATTTTGTGTATTCGTTTTTAAATGTAATATAATAATTAGAGAAAATACAACCAACCAAACTAACTTGTGTTTAATGCAAAAGACCATTAGTGTGCATTTTAAGACTAAAGTCTAAAACAATTATAAATCAAATTACGAACCCTATACTTTTAGAATGTGGAGAAAAGTGACTGTGCTGATAAGACTCCATGCTAACCTTCACTCACTGCCAAACTCCTGCATGTGACATCATGATGGAGCGACGCCACCTAGTGACTGCCGGACTAACGCACGTTTTTTTTGGCAAAAGCTTCAACGGAGGCCTGGATACTATGTGTTAAGGGGCCACTTCTCTAAACCATCGTTACCATGGATACATGGATACAAATGGAACAAGATTTATGCTTTCCAATGGTTAAGTGCCTTTAAATGGCCAAACAACATAAAAAAATATATCCCAATCAATAATAACTTATACTTATGGGATAAAGATAAAAATACATATAATCTGACAAAACTACAATCTGCCTTTATAACCATAGCTCAAAATAACGGTTTTGGCTCATGAAGTAGCTTCTTTTTAAGATGGCAAGAAAAGGTTGTTCCATGATTATTTCATATCATAAGAAATGGTGAAATAATGATTTTTCAAGAAGCCTAAACACATTATGATTTGTATGGGTCTGACAGATGACAATAACTTGTAAAACATTATATATACAAACATATCTTAAAAAAGCGTCATACAAAACCTTGCCAATTTTTAAATCCAGTATTTACATTGTAGAGAATTTCCTGGCACTATATTTTAACTATATAACATGCCTAACAATCTAATTGCAAATAATGCATTAATATATACACCGAAATGAAACTCTGTTCTAATTAGAGAAATAGATCAGAATGCCAGAACATCAAGAAATATTCAGCCTAAAGAAAATAAGTTTAAGATATTAAACTTTTGGTACAGAATCCCAATAATAATAAGTACAAGCCACACATACCACCAAAATGTTTCATGGATGTGCACATCCATCCATATATGGTGAAAATGTCCTAAAACAAAGTACAAGAAATGATAAAAGAAATGTTATCTTATGAATTTAAGTCAGAACCAGTAATAATGTTTCTAAATGGGTCTTTGGAAGGTATAGGGAGAGATGAATAAAAACTAATTATACAAATACTAACTGCGGCTAGAACTGTTATAGTGACTCACTGGCTCCAAAAACAAACACAGAGCATTAACCAACAAAAAAAAAGTTTGGCAAATATTCTGAATGGAGAACATTTTCTTGTGCCATGTTGGAGCAGAAAGACCAATTTTACTGGAAACCATGGGTATAGTATAAAAATGTAAATGAACAAACCTTTGATTATAACAATTTCCCTTTTTTAAGCAAGGTTAAACATATGATATACTGTATGCGTGTGTATTTAAGTATTTTGTATTATCTTTTATGTTTATATATTTTTTTGTTTAAATTTATAATCTGTATGTAAACAATTAAGTTTTAAAAATAGGACTAATAAATGGATCTTGACTTAATTTTGTCAAACGTATTTGCACCTTGATGATCTTGCAAAATTAATTGACTCCACCTGCTGTAAAGTATTTTTCGATTTTATAATGTTCGTTTTTTCTTATGACTCATTTTATTTGGCATACAAAACACTCTGCTGTTTATATGGCGCTGACGCATGCCTTTACATTTTTTTTTTTCAAATTAAACTCTGGTATTGCCAATATTTTGCAGGCCACTCTGGCAGCAAACTATTACGATAGATCACTGCCATTAAGTTTGTTTGGACCATGGATGTTACTTCTCTCCATTGATTTGACAAATATACATAATCAGTAAAAAGGTTAACTGGACACTGTAGTCTCCAACTCTCATGCATTTAAACATTATAAGACTGTATTGTCACTTTTTATGTCCTACATTTCATTATCTAGTGTCAGAGTCCATGTCCAAATTTAATGTCATGTCCTAGCACCAGTGCAACATGTATGACAGTCTTGTGCCACATCAAGTACAGCTATGTGTTTTAGAGACCGATAAGTCACAATTTACCCTCCTAGCTTTTGATACAGTTTCTCCTGATTGGTTGTTGTTAAGTGCCAGTCTTTCAACCAGCCAATCACACCTCATCTGGGACTTTTTATTGCTGCTCAGGCCACCCTGAGTGCCTGTTGTAGGTCGCTGTGGCTGGTGGCTGGGAGTCCCTCTGGCATTTCCTGTGTCTTTCTGCTCTATTTAACTGTGTTTCCTGCTCCATTCCTGTTCTCTTTTAGACTGATCTTTGCGAATGACGGATTGTTACTGACCTTGTTGCATGTTTGCTGACCCCTGATCTTTGACTTGCTGGTGCATTGGACTTGTTACTTCGGACTTGCCACCCTCTGATACTTCGCCCCTGAATGGTTTCACCCGGACAGCCACGTCACATAGAACATTTTTTTCTATGTATGGAGATTGTTTGTTGGAAAAGAAAGAAATCAAGGAAATGTATTAACACAAAAAAACTATGAAGAAAGAACACCTATATATCCATACCAGTATAACCTCCTTAATGTAAGTAGACAATATGGAAATAAGATTGAAAGATAATCAAACAACAGTAATATAATAAAAACGAATAGTTTATTATACACAATTCAATCAACAATACAATATAAAACATTTAAAAACTCATATGTAGCAATGATAGTCACCGGCTTTGTTTAATATTATAATACCAACCGAATGTATATCATTCTATTCTAGAGATTAATAACTGATACCTACCTTCATAGTATAAACCCTAAACTTGGTTTGGTGGTACCGGAGCCCACCATTTACTCCTTTTATACTAATATAAATAAACTATCTGACAAAATAATATATAAATGTGAAAATAAAATTAGAAAGTGCTAAATACACTAATACGGATGGTGGAACTGGGGATCCACCAATTACCCCTTTGCCTAAACTATAAAAGCTAACCTACTCTAAATAAACTAAGGTGCTAATACCAAACCAGCATGATAGGAAAAGTGCAAATAATGCTCATAAAAGGTGCAATGTTGGTGATAAGGAATATATTATATTCCAAAATCTGTATAAATATATAGTGAAGGTCAATGTGTTAAGAGGTCTTGGAATATAAAGCAACAAATGAACATTCCAGGCTCTCTCTCTATTATCAAATAAATACTATAAGGTATGCTTATAAACAACACAATAATACATTTAGGATTATATCAGCATTCATATATACGAGAAACAACATTTATCATATTGTAGGGTTATCCGGGGAATGAATATCCAGCATGTTACACCAATGTACACCAGTGTTCTCAGATAACGCCCATGACGTCAGAGCTACAGGACAAACAGGACGACGCTCGCGTTTCGCGTCACGATTGCTCGGACTTTGAGTATTTATTGTATTACTGTTGTTTGATTATCTTTAAATCTTATTTACATTTTGTCTACTTACATTAAGGAGGTTATCCTGGTATGGATATATAGGTGTTCTTTCTTCGTAGTTTTTTTTGTTAATATAATTACACTTTTCAATACTAGCAGGTACATATAATACATGTAATTAGGTATTTACCGGTATTTTTACGTTTGATTTATCTAGTACCGCCTCTCCATTGTATACTGTGTCTTGTTTATGTACATATTTATTAACACGGCTGTATTAGGAAACTAGTTAGATCATCAGAGTTAAACAGAAACTGCCTTGATAGAAATTCCAAAAGCATAGTTACAAAACATAATGATATTGCAAAATAAGCTGCTTGTTCCACTGGTGGCCCCTACACTACACAGAGCTTTCATCGTTCATAAAAAAATATATGGCAGAAAATAATTACAATTCTTATTCAATTTTTAAAGTATAATAACTTTTACCATAATTGACATTTTGTAGCAATTATGTCATGTCTTATTTAGCTTATCAGCTGATTTCTTTTACCTGTTTTACATCACTACGCTGTTGTGTTGATCCCGCTCCCTTACCGCACTGAAACTGTACCTCACGAATCATTTCTTCAACTCTTGTGTCTTTATTCTAGATTCCAAAAGCTCTCAGTGAAGATGCCACGAAAATTGCCATTGATGTTGGCTTCCGTCATATTGATGGAGCTCACCTATATGGCAATGAGGAAGAAGTTGGACGAGCCATCCAAGAAAAGATCAAAGATGGGACAGTGAAAAGAGAAGAGCTCTTTTATACAGGGAAGGTGAGATTTTCATAAGATGTAAACATGAATGGCCCTCCTCTGAAACCTATTTTTACCAGCAACCAATTACCTAGCCATATGTTATTTATTAATACTTATTATTATTATCGGAGAGGTGCAGTTTATATGAGTCTATTAGATAAATCACCAGATCGTGACGGTAAATCTTAGATTTATAGTCAGCATTTCAGATCTTAAAGTATAGAGGGAACATCGGCTTCATTGGGTGTGAAACATAGTGAAAAGGGCAAATTATAAGAAAACAAGGAAGCATGAACATAATGTACAGTATGTTTTCAAATGGCTGCAAGATATTGAACACAGCATTCAAGTTGGGTAGTAAAGCATATTTGATGACTACAGAAAAAAGGAGTAATAAAGAATGTTACTTTCCCAATACAATACACCTACAGGTTTACACATTTTTCCTGGAAGCCTATGTCATTTTGTGTTCTAACCCATGTTCAGATGTATCATTTTCTAGATTTGTGTTGAAGTCTTTTACTGAATTTCCCAATTTCAACCCATTTATTTAGCTCTGGAGCTCATTCCACGTACCTGAACTGATTATGCCTCATGTAAAACAATCCTTGAAGACCCTCCAGCTGGACTATATGGATCTCTATATCATCCATTGGCCTATCTCATGCAAGGTACTCAGACCAACTATTACTGCTTAACATCATGCCCACTGTTGAACCTAACCTAATTCCCCAATTCCGTTGACACCACAGATCTTTGTCTTTGTATTGATACCTCACTCAAACAGCTCCTTATACTGATACAGCCTTAGACTCCAATCATTCCTCCAATGCCACACTCATACACTCCCATTCCAGTCATGAACCAGTTGTTTCTATGTGGTTCACTATCCAGCGCCCTTTGACACTTAACCAGTTAACCATGGCATGGGCTAATTCATTGAACTAAAGACTATTTAAAAAAAAAAAAAAAAAACATAAGTCATAATATCCTTTGATGCAATATGTTGTTCCTTTTTTGAAAACAGTCTTCACTAAGCAAGTATAGCACAATTAAGTAAAAAAAATATTTCCTTTTAGAATATACTGTATGTTTTGGCCTTCTTTTACCTTGTTCGTATGGTACAGCACCTCACCCAAGCTTTCCACATCTTAATTGTTCTATGAATTTCAGGGTGATCAAATCCAGGCTCATTTGCAGATGGAAATTCAATCTGAAGGACAAGGACAATACTGTGGTTGGTCATATATAAACTGATGGAGTTAAGAAAACTTTCTTAACGTGAATTCACTATAGTAATCTGTCTCAAAATATTAATATATTGTGGAAAGCTGCTCTTTGCATCCATGTGACTATCTACAGTGTTAAGTAGACTAAATTGTATATGTATCACATTTGTTTTTTGAGTTGCATGTGGGGTTTCTGAACCTGATATATATTATATAAATACAATTACGCAGAAGTACAAACGTTTTATATAAAGAACACTGTAACTGTGCATTATTAGTGTTGGATGATGCTATTCTTTCAAAATGGGATTGCACCACTCTGACTTATTACCTTATTAAATTACTTAGTGCACATTGTAGGCTATAATCAAAATCTCTTTTCTCCTTGGCTCCTAACCACATGAATGGATGGTCAGGGCTGCTGTCCATTGGCTCCCTTTCCTTTCCTTTATTTTGAAACCCTTGGGATACAAAGACATCTGATTTAAATGTTTTGGATTTCCAGGCTGGAGGAGATCTTCTCCCAATGGATGAAAATGGTAAAATAATCTTCGACAAAACAACTGACCTATGTGCGGTTTGGGAAGTAAGTGACATGTTTTTGGATTTTGATGCAAAATTAAAAAATTACTACTATTTATTCCACAGTTTCTATAGATTTTAAGAAACTACCGGATCCAGATGGTAATATAGGTTAGACTTCTCAACAAACACTTTTTAGAAATGGGGGGTCAAGATTCAAGATATACTTTATTCCATGTAGATCTGACATAAATTGTTTTCACAGCAAGTGACAATCAATAGGCCCACAATTTTCTCCGAAATGGTACATTTTACTCATTTCTCCTATATCATCCAACTTCAAATCCACACCTATTGTATTCTCTTTCTGTTAGTCACCACCTGTAATTTATTAAATCCAAATACAGTAAAATTCCCGTTATCTGGCACTCAACCAACCGGGACTCTCAAGCAACCAGTACCCGACTAAATTCCCCATTTGCAATAAAATCCCAATTATCTGGCATTATCCGGCACTATCCGGCACTTCTAAACTGTTTTTTATGGGCCCAAATAGCCCAGTGTAATTGCTAATGCCCTTTTAAAGGCATTTTGAGGGGTTTAAGGGTTGTTTAGACCCTTTTTTTAGGACTCCCGATTAACCCGGAAACTACACTTATCTGGAAAACTACACTTCTGTATGTAGAAGCTTTCTATCAAGTCTCCTTTTTCCCATATGTCTTTCAAGCAAGCCATATAAAGGGCATGCAGACTTTCCATGCACCGTTGTAGTTGCCCTCTTGATTGTTTCTTTTTAATTATTATCCTTTTTGGAGATGATTCCAGAAATAAGATGAGGTATCTATTAAGTAACATTAGTAAATGTATTTTTCTTCTTCTAATACAAACAAGTGTCCTACTGCATTTCCCTCAGTGTTCTTGCCTAATGTTAACTTGCCATTAATGGGTCAGTTACCTGTTGCAGGTGTTAGAGTATTCTGTTTACAATCTAAAAAAAATTTTTTTTTCTCTCAAATTTTATTCATTTACTGATATAAAAGTGTTTTTTTTGCCTTTTGTTTATATGTGTAAGCCTCCCCCCAGATCACACCTACCATCTAATTAAAAGGTTTGTGTGTGATGCAGCCAATCACTGACCTGCACTGCTCAATGTGGCTTTAGTGGTGGTTTATGGGGGGTGTCTGTTACTCACAGAAACTCCCCCAGAACAATCGGCTACATCCAGGAGCTCTCAGTCCTGTCAATCATTCCCTGTGATCAATGAGCAGTGTAGCCTCTGTCCCGACCACATGCAATGTCCAGGCACAGGGAAAGCTCTGTGTGAGAGAAAGCAACATGGCAAGTGTGCCATGCTGAATATGCCATGCTGTATATGCCATGCCATGCAGGCAAATTGATCGATGTTACTACCTGGGGCTCTGCATTTCTAATTTGCATTATGATATATAGTTTTTTAGTTTTGATCTATATGGCTATTAAAAAGGCTTTGTTTTGTGCATTAGGATGTGTAATCTCATTTTATTTCATTCGTCTTGAAATATTCTTAAACTATTTTTGTCCTTGAACTGGGACACTCGTTGAGTTTACACTTAAGGGTCTGCCTCACTGAGAGCACTCGCAGCCTTATGAGTACAATTAAGATTGTCAGTAAGTTCTTACAGAATGGATGTAATCACACTTTAGGTAAACTCTCCCAATGAGCAGGGAACAGTTCATATGTAGAAATCGATCGTAAGGGTTTGCTGCAGGAGGAATGTAATAGTTAAGTGGCTCCCTATGTAAAATGTTCAAAATTTCCTGCGGGAGCCATGTAATCAAGTCCTCCTATTTCTATGGGATTTCTTCCATAACTGTATAACAAATAACAAAAATGTTAATATTTAATTCTTGATCAATTTTTTAAAATGTAAACCACTTTCCCATATGTTTTCCAAGCCTCTACCTGATAATGCAGAACACATCTCATGACTTCAGTGTCCATTTAAACTTTAGATCATGTACAGTTGACTATTACTGTAGTTTTCTTAATTTCTTTTACATTTCTTAAGGGATAAATCACATGAAGAATAAATAAAACAAAGCATGAGGTGCTGGACATTTTTTTTTATTGGGTACTATGACTAGTTCCTGTAGTATATACACTGTATGCATTATTTGATACCATTCCTACAAAATGTTTTGTTAATTTTAGCACTTGCATCTGCAGTTTTATCTGTTTGTTTTTAAAGAACTAATTTTGATGTAGTCTAATAATTATTGATTAGTGGGCTTGGACAACCAATGCAAGTCTGGTCAAGGAGTCTGGTCAAAGGATTAGTTGAAGTTAACAATTAAATGAATTTCCTAACAGAGTGAGATCATTTAAACAAAGAAAAAAAATCTGAAGACATTACCACTTTAGTCATTTTTCACGCCCAGCAGACTGAAACATCAGTGCCCATAATGTACGATGCCAAATCTGTTTGAATTTAATACACTCCATAAATTATGGCTGACCCACCTCTGTTTTTTTATTTTGTTTTACTGCCCTTTATGTAGATGTAAAACGTATTTCTACATACTATTTTGAACATCTCTAGTTACACTTTAACACAGGGTTAGTTGAGCATTGGAACCTCTATATTATGAATCCATTATTGAGGGCCGGACAATATTGAATAGGATGAATATAGGGTCAATTTCTTCCACAGGAATTTTACTAAAATTGGAATAATCAGTTCCCAGTCCTGAACCTGATACATAAATAAATAAAACATTTTAACCAGAACTTTCCCTTTACTGAGGAGCGATGAAGAGGAGCCAAGGAATGATTGTTTAGAAGGAGAGTCCCATTAAAACATCAGGAAACTCCAATTCTGGTGATCAATGTCTTTTTTGTCCCTTTCCCAACTATTCACCAACACTCAATTTAGCAAAGAACTTGTCCAAAGTTGTCTGTTTTAAAAAAAATCTTGTGGCTAATATTGAATTTTTGGATGAATATAGGTGCATTTATATGCTTTAAACATTTGACAAGTATAAAATGAATTAATATAGAGGTTCCACTGCAATACACTTTATTTTGGCTGCCCAAAGTTTTATTATGTTTGTCTTAAATAAAAGCAGAAATTACAGTTTGCTATCTTGCATTTAAAAGCGCTTAAATAGTTTAAGTAAGGGGTTTAGAATTCATGTGCAAACTGCTTTTGGAAAAAGTCAAATACTCCTGATTTATTTTATTTTTTTCTTTTTTTAACCTTTATTATGTACAGCCAGTAGATGGAATAACTCGATAATTCTTGTGTTATTATATCATGCTGATTTTATAAAGAATGATGGTTTCCAAATTTTTCTTAGGCTCTGGAGGAATGTAAAGATGCCGGGCTGGTGAAGTCTATTGGAGTCTCCAACTTTAACCGCAAACAGTTAGAAATGATTCTCAGCAAACCAGGACTCAAGTATAAACCAGTCTGTAATCAGGTAACTGTATGTGAGTTGTGCATGTGAAATATACAAAAAATTAAAGTGACATTGATTGTTACTGAAATATTTTCAGGAAGGGATTTATTAACTAAATATTTACCTTCCCACTACCATTTTCTGAATATGTGGTAGAAAGAAATTATATTTAAAAATGTTTCAATGAGGGGGTATAGAGGGAAGAAAGGGAAAGTGACAGCACAAATATGAGACCCAGGGGGAGAGGGAGAGGATCACAATATGGGAAAGGAAACCCGATTGTAATTAAAGAAATAGGATATGTGTGTCCAGAGTGTAGGGGCAATTATTAAGACCAACCTTTAATTTAATGAACCTGGGACTTGCTAATTTTAAGGAAAAACAGTAATTTGTATTTGTCAGCGTTTCACCATGGTTCTAAGCTTTTCTCTGTGTTAATAGACTCACAGGCTACTTCCATTTAAATTTTTTTAACAAATTCGACTTTTTAATTTGTTAAACTTGTATTTTCCCCTGTTCATATTCTACGCTACGGAATATGTTGGCGCGATACAAATAAAAGATAATAATAATACTAATTTTATTTCCTTAAGCAAAAGAAACATTTTAAATTTACTCTGAAAAAACGCAAATATTATTTTAAAGAAGCTGACAGCCTTTTAGTTTATTGGTTTTGAGCTTTGCCCACGAACTTCCTGTTTTTATGATTGAGTGATCCAGACAATCAATCTATTTTATATCGGTGGCCTGTTTCTAATGTCATCTGCTTTCTCATTTATCCAGAATAAAATACTTTTTTGGGAAATCCATACGGAATTTAGTAAAAAATGTGTCCCATAAAAACAGATGAAAGTATTGAATTGGTTACCTTATTGGGTTCTTTCACAGTCATGTCCATGACTATAATATTGGTCTCTTCTAGGTGGAGTGTCACCCATATCTGAACCAGAGTAAACTGCTGGAGTACTGCAAGAGCAAAGACATAGTGCTGGCAGGATACAGTGTCCTGGGCTCACACAGACACACAGCATGGTATGGCGGAAAGAAGCAAAACATTATAAGCCTGAAAGACGTAGTGCCATATGTACTATGATTTTTTTTATTCTATTGTAAAATATACAGGCCAGATGTATTAACGTGAGATCTTCGGAAAACATGTTACCCTATAGGAGAGGTTTATAATTTTTAGTTCTTAAAATATATTTCTTTGTACATCTTACCATTTATTCTCATAGCTGTTTTGAGTGTCCAGATCCATGTTTATTTCCTTTTAAATCATATAATGTATTCTATATCTTGTGGATTTTGTAGTCCTGCAACTGGGAATTGGGACGTTTTACTTTCTGAGGTAATGCACAAACTTAGATGACAACTCAAAACTATGTGGTTTTTGTATGAAGCTTATTTGACTTGTTACCTGAACACTTGTTTGAGCAAAATTTGCACTGAACTCATCCAACCTCACCATAGAGATGTTTGGTATTAACAGAAAGACATGATCTCCAAATGTCAGTTCTTGGTGATTTTATTTTATTGTTTCTGCCATTTTTAGAATTTGGGTTGATTGTTTTAGTAGGTGCTTGATCTGAGCATGACAACTCCTCCTAAGTAAGTTTATTCTAAAGGCCTAGTAACCTTTTCATAGAGCAGCACTTTTTCACTCACTTGTGCCCTTCACAGGGAGAAATATTCGGTAATTTATCAGTCTGGTCTCACTCAATAGAGTGATCCAGCCTAGAAATATCAGTCAATTCTACCTGAACAGGACAAACCTCAAACCCCAGATGTATGTTTTTGTCTCCACTGGGCTTCATCAGTGAGGAAAATCCACATCTGGAGCTCCAATTAACCTTATGATGATAAAACCCCAAGGGTTATTTGCATAAGTCAGAGGCGCTCAGTGGGTTATCATATCCATAGGAGACTAAAAGAGGCGGCTCTCCTTGTGGGTTTTCATGTCCATTAAGATATGGGTTTTTTTTCCGAGCATCTCTGATTTTGTTTTCTGTAACTCCATCAACTTGAATGGAAAGGAGATAAGAACATTTTCTATTCTGCACGTGGAGATCAAAATATGCTATTTATCTGTCTTATTTATCATATGCTCCAGCAAATCGGAGAATGTGTAGGACTATGGGAACAATTTTCCTTGACATATTTGCAGCTGTGCAGAGGATGTCTCCCAGTGGTCCTGCTAATTGAGTGTAAAGTTATGGAGCTTACTGACTTGAAAATCGTGTTGTTGTGGTTTAATGTGGTGCGATTCGTTGTGACCTGGTTGACTTTAACACTGCAGCTCTGACAGATGGCAATTGCTTATCTGAGCCTATCCAACCTATCAAAAATAGATCTCAAACAGTCCCATTTTATTTAAACAAAATACCCTTTTATGCTTTCAGGGTGGACCAAAATGCCTTAGTACTGTTGGATGATCCACTGCTAAGCACAGTTGCTAAAAAGTACAATAAGTCCCCTGCACAGGTTGTTCTCCGCTACCAAATTCAACGTGGAGTTGTGGCCATTACAAAGAGTTATAATCCAGATCGCATCAAGGAAAATTTCCAGGTAAATTAAAAATAACTCATTGGGAATATGGAAAAGCATAAACATACTGTATTTCCTGCAGGAAATGAAGGTAAACTCTAGGACCGATATTTGATGTGGGGGTGAAAGGTTAGCATTGGATTTTTCATTGAACCTGTAGACTTGCTAGTCTTGGTCATGACTGCTATGTGTTTCCTGGTGGATTAACACCATCTCCCTTCACCACAATATTGACATGTTGTGGGCATGGTACTCAAGAGCAAATCTATTTCTCTGTATGTACTAAATAGTAAAGTGTCATGCTGTTTGAAATGTGTAAATTTTTTTATTTCATGTCCTTTTAAGGGACAAACTGCTGACCAATATTATGCCACCACCAATAATGGATGAGGATGTGCCACCATTCACAAAATTATGTACACGGCAATATAATAGAGACTTGTAAAAAAAAGCCCTTTATCTTTTAGTTTACTATATATTCATATTATACTATTTCTGCTAATGAACCAGTACTAAACTGAACCTATCTTCTGCAGATATTTGATTTTGAGTTGACTTCAGAAGACATGAAAGCTATTGATGGACTCAACAGAAATCTGCGCTATTTGATGATTGAAATGTAAGGTTTGCTTTGGTTACTTATCTAATTTATTAAATGGAAAATGGAACTCTCAGGACCTCAAGTGAATTTTTGGGTTGTGTGCATAAAATGTAGTGATGACAATATATGTTTAATACATATTGTACAGCACACAAAACTTTCATCAATAAAGCAAGTTATACTGTAATGCAAATAAATATGCTAAACTACATATATTATGTACCTGTTTATATGTATACATTAAGTATAATTAGTTTGAACTGATGAAAGTTTTGTGTGTGCTGTACAATAATATATAATACACCTAATTTTGTTTAATACTGTACTCCTTTCCTGTTATAGCAGACCTGGGCATTTTACAGCCCGCGGGCCACATTTGGCCTGCGGGCTATCCCTGTCCGGCCCACTACAATGGCGTCATGGCACCTGATGCACAGCCCGAGAGGAGGTGACTGAGCGGGGCTCCCCAGACTGCCCGGCCTCTGTCAGACCCTGTCCCAGATCCCGTTGCTCAGTGGTTGGGTATCCTTCCCCTGCCGGAACTTCATACAGCAGGGCAGGGGAATTCCTAATAATGTCACGTGACCCTGAAGTATGTCGGGTCACGGCAGGGGAAGGATATGCAGCCTCTGAGCATTAGGATCCTGGACAGGGATTGCCATGCACAAGTAAGAGGAGGAAGGTGAATAAAGTGCAGGGAGCTTGATGGGATGAATAGTGTGACAAGGTGCCATGGGGGTTTTGAGGGGTTGAATAATGCTCCTGAGGGGGGGCTGTTTTTTTTTTGGGGGGGGGAGGGATGAATGGGACTGCTGAGGGGGGCCTGGGGGTGTTGGGGATGAATGGTGCTGCGGAGGGGGGCTGGGGGGTGAATGGTGATGCTGACGGGGGCTGGAGGGTGAATGGTGCGGCTGGGGGGTGAATGGTGCTGCTGAGGGGGTCTGGGGGGGTAAATGGTGCTGCTGAGGGAGGTGTTGGGGGTGAATGGTGCTGCTGAGGGGGGTGTTGGTGGTGAATGGTGCTGCTGAGGGTGGCTGGGGGTGAATGGTGCTGCTGAAGGTGGCTGAAAGGGTGAATATTGCTGCTGAGGGGGCTGAAAGGGTGAATGGTGCTGCTGAGGAGGGATGAAGGGGGTGAATGGTGCTGCTGGGGGTGAATGATGCTGCTGAGAGGGGATGTAGGGGGTGAATGGTGCTTCTGAGTCGGCCTATAGTGTGCGTACATATAAGGCACTGGAGGGTGGCCCTCCACAACAGTCCCAGTTTCTCATGTGGCCCCATTGGCAAATTAATTGCCCACCCATGTGTTAGAGGAATGAAGCCTCAGCTATCGTGGCTGTCCTTGTCAACTTGTAAGTGGGTCTTGCCAAGCTGTGTGGATGGCGCCACTCCATTCACATATACTGTCGAACACAAGCTACACATGATGTAGGCAGATAACAGTGAGGAGGAATAACTAATATTACAATAATATTGTGATTACATTATTCAAGCGTATTAGAAGTGTTTTTAAATTACCTTGTAGTTTAGATAGGATACATGGATGTTATTTTGTTACTTGCAAATCAGACAGCCCTTCTGTCGTTGTGCTGGTGTGAGCATGTACCCAGAAATTATGATAAACACTAAATTAGCTGAATCCTTTTCTGTTTAGTTTTTTACTTTTTTGAATAATTTTGACAGTGAAATTTGGTACAATAATGTATCTCGCTCAATTAACTGGCAAACATGTTTTCTCTCTATTTGGACCATAACAAATTTCTCTCATACTTATTATAAAGATAAGACAATACCTTTCTAACATATTGCTTTTGCTTTTTTTTTTTCACCCAGGTTTGCAGAACATCCACAGTTTCCATTCAATGATGAATACTGAAGATGATTTAATTATCTGGAGAAATAAAGAAAAACAGACACAGATGTGTCTTTTATATTTGCAAGACCTTGTGATATTTAATGTTGATAATAATGGAGATGTGACAGGGGAGTACGACATTTATGGAATATTTTCGGTTGCATGGGATTGTATCAATACTCTAATTAAAGAACAATCCTGGTTTATTCTTGTTTTCACAGTTAGAATCAATTGCCAGAAGTCCGACTTTGAAAAACACAAGCCAAAAGCAATTTTTGTCAAAACCATTTTAAGACTTCCTAGCTATTTTTAACCTAGCAAAACTAATTGTGGACATATTGAGCATACAATGTCATATATCGGATAAACATTTGTTCGTCCGACTACCGTTCTAACTGTAACATCCCAATGTGCTTCCCCACCTTACTGTAGCCTATGTTACAGTGGTTCAATATGCACCACATTGCACATCTATTTCAATGCCTAATTTCTTCAGCTTTCATTTTTCTACAGTGTCAAACATTTTAAAATAATATTATATTTTAGCACATAATAAGAAAGTAAAGAATACATTAACTAATATATGCTTTAATTATTATATGGATTAAATACGGCCATTGTCTTGTAGGCACTTAAGAGGAGAGTGATTTTTTTTGTGAGGATGGGACAGGATTCCTGGGATCTAAAAGACCAAAGCATCAGCAATCCATATCCTAGATAGTCTAAAGGGTTCTTTGTACCAAGCAGGGACTGTATAACCCATTGGTGGTTTTTATGTCAAATGCAAGTCTATTGCCTTGAAGTACAAAAAGAATCAGATAATTATCTGGTCATAGCAGACACTCTCTTCCATCAGCCTCAGAGTCAACTCTACAAATGGACATCATCAGATAGACAATATGGGCCATATTCAATTGAGGTTTTGGGTGGTCCGGTAGCCCGTAAATGAGGTTGCAAGTTAATTTGCTATTCAATTTCCGTCTTTTTGCAGGCTCTAAACGGGTTACGAGTTACGGCCTAGAAAATTGTGATGGCTAAACCTGTAATTTACAGCCTCCCGAAGCCGTAAGATCGCACATAGCTATTCAATTGCTCATTTTCTCCAAGCCCGCAAATGTTTTCACACCTGTAAATGGCAAATGAAGGAGAAAATCCTATGAGTGCTAGAGAGGACCCACAAGGGGGTTAAACAAATATTTGTAGAACTGTAAATGCAAGTAAAAAAACAATACTTCACTGTAAATAACGGGGAAAGCGATGACAGAAATTAGAATTAATTGCACAAAAGTCTCAAGCTCGTAAATTGGCAGGAAATACATTTAATTTTTATGTTTTTACGGGTTAAATCGATCTCCGGTATCAATGAGTTAATAAATATCAGGCCACCTATATGGACTAGAACAGTATTGGCATTCATTTTCATAAATCTTTATTTTGCGGGTTTGCAAGTATGATTGCATATTGGACCCCCAAACCAAATTTATTATCATGTAATCTCCATGTTTCTCAGCCATAATAATAACGGTCTCATTTTCTAATGGCTAATTTGAAATGGGAGGTTATGGGTTTGCCTAATTGATCTTGTTCCTGCCCAGAAGTGCATGGTTTACGGTTTCGGCTTCGGCTTCGGGACATTAACTTGCGGGCTTGAGCATCTTAGACAAATGGAAGCCCTCGACACACCCACAGACATTCAGCCGTCTGCGATTGAGTTGTGGCCTTGGAATTTAATGTGGCTCTACATAAATAAGATTGATTATATATGGAGGCTCTCTATAAAGTCTCTGCAAAGTTCAGAATTAAACTGAAGAAAAAAGGGATAATCATCAGACCAAGCAGATACAAAATAAATAATTTCCCCTAGAATATGCAGTGGAGGTGAAAAATTGATTTAAGGGACTGGACATGATAGACAGAATGCTTGAAGAACTTTGAACCGAAGTTTGGAACATTATCCTGGAAACCGCAACAAAGCATATTCCCGAAAGAAAGCTAAGAAGGCAAACAGTGATGAGGCTTTAAAAGTACACAACAATATATCGACTGGGAACTACCAGATGTGCAACTCGGGTACCTCAGAAGAAGAGGCACAAGAGATCAAATTGACAATGTCTGCTGCATAATAGAGAAAGCAAGAGAGTTCCAGAAATACATTTGCTTCACCTCTGCCTGCTGAGGAATCTGTATGTGAACCAAGAAGCCACGGTCCGAATAGAACATGGAACAGCAGAATAGTTTCATATCAGGAAAGGAGTGCAACAAGTTTGTATATTGTCACCTTAAACATTATGCATAAGGCCAGGCTGGATTAATCCAAAACTGGAATCAATATTGCTCTGATACAAAGATGATACTACCCTGATGGCTGAAAGTAAGTAGGGACTAAAGGACCTACTGGTTAGATTGAAAGAAAAGAGTGCAAAAGCTGACCTGCTGCTCAATGTAAAAAAGATGAAGATCATGGCAAGCAACAATTTCAGTTCCTGTCAAATGTCTGGAAAAGAAGTGAAAAGCAATCACCAATTTTATTTTCCTTTGGATCCAAGATATCTCCAGATGGGGACGGCACCAATGATATTAAAATATGTTAGCTTCTGGGGAGAAAAGCTCCGGCAAGCTTGGACAAACTAGTAAAAAGTAAAGATATTACACAATCAACAAAGGTCTGCATAGTTAGAGCTATGGTATTCCCAGTAGTAACATACCGATTTGAGAGTTGGACCATAAAGAAGGTTGATCACCATAGAATTGATGCCTTTGAATTGTGGTGTTGGAGAAGACTGCAAGAAGATCCAGTAAATAAATACTTCAGGATATCAATACAGACTGTTCACTGGAAGGTATAATTATGAGACTGAAGCTCAAATATTTTGGCCATATCATGAGAAGATTTCCTAGAGAAGACTCTGGAGAAAGATTGAAGTTTGATGGAGCTCATAGGGCCAGTGGCTGATAGATGTGCCAGGCGTGCTGTGTTCCATAGTCACAGAAAGATGGGCATGACTGATCGACTACAACAAAATAGACACTTACCTTGTATAACAAAATGTTGTTGCACCAGGCCCTCCAATAACTCGGCTGGTGGGCTATGTTTCTCTGTTACCAGGTGTGCATCTTTCTCTCTCTTGTTCATTTATTAAAATTCCTTGGGATGTCCCTTAACGGTAAAGCGTTATTCAGACATGGATGCCTCATTGTGCATATGCAGTTCAGTGGCATCTCAATAATGAAAGCTGAAATGTACTTCAGGGGGTTCTGAGCTGTTTTGGTTCTGTCTTGTCCATAGAGGCCGATTTGGTTAGATTTGCTACAGGAAATTAATTTTTTATTATGGCAAAAAGAAGGGAAATCTAAGAAACCACAATCTCTTAAGACATACGTATCTATTTTGATTTCTGTGTCTGTCACACTCCCTCTTGTCTCAGAAACCATCTGACAGCATAGCAATCAATGTCCTTGATGAACAAGACGAGATATATCTCAAAAACAGAGAGACAGCACTCATAATTTAGTATCCTCTGTTTACAAATCTAGCATAAATCAATCACACTCAAATGCCATGCTTACAATTTACCTCCCTAAGCCTAAACTCGTAAACCCTTCATTTTAAGTAGGATTTCAGGGGGTGTGATCACATGATCTGACAATATTTAAGCACTGGAAGTTACACGTAATCTGCAATCAGGTGCTAAGACTTAATTAGTGCCAATCATATATATAGTTGTCAGTTTCCGGATGTTAGTCACACTTTGCGAGCCATCGACCAGGCGGGACTTAGCCAAAGGCGCTCATTGCACTGCTCGCCTCGCAAAGCGAGGTGAGCAGTTGAGGCATGCGACTCGAGGGTCGCAACTGCGACTGAAGCACGTAACTCTAAAAACCTGAAAAACAAACAAAAATACTAACACACTCACACACTGCACAGGGGGAGAGCCAGGAAGCCTAGGAGTGAGGTTGCATGCAAATTTGAGCTATATTTTGGGTTTTTCGTCAATGCAAAATCGGCTAAGCAAGAAAAAAAATGGTGGATGAAAACCGTAAAAATTCTGAACCTGGATAAAAACGAGGCTGAGCAAAGCCAGGCACGCATGACTTTGTAAATAAAACCAATGGCAATCAGCGCACTACGCAAACATTCAGCAGACACTTAGAGGAGAAAGAAACAGGGAAGGGACAGGGGGTAGATGGTGGAAAGACACACATGGCATTCCCAAGCACAAAACTTGCAGGTTAACTAAACCTGCAATGAGCGGACCGCACGGTAGGCGGGAGGAAAGGATCGCAATGAGTGCCAAAGGCGCTCATCCCGGGCCTCATGATGAGCCCGGGAGAGGCTTGCAATGAGCACCAAAGGAGTTTATTGAGAGCCCCACGTTGATCGCCAAAGGCGCCCAGCATGGGGCTCGCGATGAGCACCGAAGGTGATCAGTGCAAAGCAGGAAAGTTGAAGTAGACATGGGCTCACATTGTGTGGCAAACAGCATTGCCAGACTTACAATTTTAATCTCGTAATTTTTGACGGGCAATTTCCTAGCAAGTAATATTTGCCGGTCGTGCTTGCAATCTAGCAATCTGTAAAATGCATTAGATCATCTGTTTTAGTCCATGTGGGTTTCATGATATGATATAACCCCTTGAGTCCTGGAATTAATATTACTCTGAAATAACATGTAATAAAAATATCTTTTTAATTGAATATTTGTGGCTTTGAGACTGTTCTGCAATTAATTTTAATGTGTCCCATGCCTTCCCATGCTTTTAAAGTATAGTATAGTGTGTATATTTGCTGCTACAGCTATAATTGTTTTAAAAGGCCATTGCAAGTCCTATTTAGTACTCTTAATATTTTTGACAGAAATGTGATACTTTTTTAAATGGCACATTCAACTTTATTTGCAAGCTAAAGCTCTGGGTCTAATAGAATATCGATTTTGTGTAACTTTAATTATTTATAGTAGAATTTGCGACTTTGGCTGGCCTGTAGTGATTGTGGGCAGGGAACTCCTAATCGGATTGCGAGTAACTAATAGAATATGTGGCAATAATAAGAGCTATTTTAAGTGTGCATAAATTTACGAATTGGGCAATAGAATAGGGCCCATTGTTGCTAACCTCTTTGTTCCTGGGGATACAGCATTTAAAGTATAAATATAGGGGTCTTTATCGACCACCAAAGTAACAAATATTAAACCATTACCATGTGGCTTCCTATGGTAATCTTCAGTTAACGGTTATGGGTTTCTATTTACCTGCATGGCACCTAAAATTAACCTCTATACTAATGGGGGTTATACTATAATATGAACTATATTAAAGGTGGTTCTCATGGACCCCAATGTCACTTAAAGCTAACCTCTATACCATGGGGCTCATCAAGGACAGCAATGGCACCCTTCCTACCATCACAGGGGTCCATATGGGACCCTCATGGACCCTAACCACACCTGGGTCTATAAGGACACCCATTGTCCCTATACTAAATACAAAAAAAACCCTGAAACCTATAAGGGGATAAAATACATTACCTAACCCATTGGTGCCTCTAGTGATGATCTTCGAAGACCTGGTCCTCACTCTTGAGCCCTGGATAGGGGAAACACTTCCATGTTGATTGAAGAATTAGTCCTCTTCTAAAGCCCTTGTTACTCATCTAAGGTCCTTGTCAATGGGCTACGGCCTAAAGAAAACAGCTGCCCTGTAAAAAAAAAATACTACACCTAACAGAACTAGTCATATGAGGAGCTCCTGCATTCATAAATATTTTTTTGAGAGCTCCTTCCATAAAATTGCTCCGCAAATTTGCTTTTCAAAACTCCTGTGACTTATAGTAAAGTGCCTTAATATTCTTTTTCACGTGTTATGCTCAGACAGTTAGTGCTGTAACTGATGGTTGTTAAATTTCCTTTAGTATATGATACATATTACACTTATCAGTCACTCTTTAAATCATAAGACTACTCAGCACTATTATTAATACTGGTGCTTATTTTATACCTTCAACAATTAACTCAATCTAGCAGTAACATACTTATTCAGATACCCCTTTAATGAGAGAGAGAAGAGTACCATATATATCACATATAATAGTTGTCAAATTGCGAGTTGTCATCATGCTTGTGAGCCATGCAAAGCGAGGCGAGCCGTTGAGGCACGGGCTCGCAAAAAATACGACTTTAACGGCACAAATATGCCTCAAATTCACTTAAATGCCTCAAATTCACTTACACACACACAGCACGGGGAGATCCAGGGAGCCTGTGAGTGAGGTTGCAAGATAACTTGAGGCATATTTTGTCTTTTTTAACGATTAAAAAATCGCCAAAGCGGGGAAAAAATGGTGGCTGAAAAAACATAAAAATTCTGAAACAAGATGAAAATGAGGCTCTGCCAGGCCAGGCCAGGACTTAGAAAATACACAATGCAAAAGACAGTAACATTTGCACCAACAATACCAGGCACGTGGGTCTTACGCAGTCAAGCAGGATGGCAAAGACAGTAACACACCAACAACGCCAGGCACGCAGGACTTAGAAAATACACAACGGTAAAGACAGTAAAATTTACACTAACGATGCCAGGTACGGGGGACTTTGAAAATAAGACCAACGGCAATCAACGCACGCCACACAAAGATTCAGCAGAGACACAGAGGAGAAAGACAGGGGAAGGGACAGGGGAAGATGGTGAAAAGAGACACATGACAAGTTGCAAGTTGCCGAGGCCTGTAAAGAGCGGTGAAGTAGATGGGAGGAGAGGATCGTGATGAGTGCCAAAGGTGCTCAGAGAAGGCAGAACATTGCATTGTGTGGCAAACAGCATTGCCAGGCTTCAAATTTTTTGGCATCATTTTTGACGGGGAAGTTGCTAGTATATATATATATATATATTGTTTATATATATATTTATATATTTAAACTTTTTTTTCTATACTGTAGTGACTTTTGGATTCCCTGCTCCAGCAAAAATAAGCGCAAGCAGGGAAATGGTACTGCTGAACCACCAATGAACTGCACCTGGATCTCCCCTAAAAAGCCCACATTAAAGGAGGGGGGCTGGTGTGCCACGGGGCCCAGGAGGCATGGTCCCCATTTTATTGCAGAAAAAAAATTAAATGCAAAAAGTAAAAAAGCTGGACAGGACTGGAGCCCCCTGGTGCACTGCAACACCTGAACGGGCAGTAGATCCGCCTGGGCCCATGCGTCCAAAGACCAAGGCCAGTACCTCACCCAGTACTGCTTGATCAATCTGCTTAATTTTATTCTGTTAATCACATTTTCTGCTACATGGTATTAGTATCTAGAACAAAGCTTTGTCTTGGATCTTCTCTTGGATCAGTAATGAGACCTTCAGTGTCACTTTCTCCAACATCTCTTCATCCCCATCAATCTTTATTCTGGTGTGTCCCAGAATGCGGTCTTGAGCCCACTTCTCTAATCTTTCCACTTCCTGTCTCTTGGTGAACTTATCACATCCTTTGGTTTCAAATACCAACTATATGCTGATAATACCCAACTCTACTTTTCTACCCCATATCTATATCTGCAATTAAAGAGTAGGTGACATGAGTCTGCTCACTTATACATTTCTTCTTTAATGTAGACACTTAGGGCCTCATTAAATTCCAGCCTCGTAAATAAGAGGCTTCTACTTAAGCCCTACGTACTGCAAAGTTTCTCTAACTTACAATGCTATTAAATTAGCCCCGCTGCGAGCAACGTATGAGCTACGCAGCAGGGCCGTACGTATCTACACTGCGTAAATGTACATGAGGAGTGACAGCCTACGAGATGATATCGCAGGCTCCCACTCCTCATCAAGTGCTGCGGGGGTCCTAAATGGGACCTCCGCGGCAGTCCCCCACATAAGCCCTGCCGTGGGGGGTACTCCAAACCCCCCCCCAGGCACCTAAAATTAACCCCCCCACAATGCGGGGGTCCCCGTCGGGACCCCCGAAGTGTCCTCACATGAACACCTTGCTGCAGGGGTCCATAGGAACCCCCGCAGCCCCCACACATTAACCCCTTGCAGCGGGGGTCCCCGATCGGCACGATCAGGCCCCTGCTGCATTTAAAACTTTTAAATTCCCCGCCGCGGCTCCTTAAAGGGCCCGCGGCACACTATTAGCTCTCTCGGAGCCTATTCTCGGCCATTTTCTCGCAGTCATATCGCAAAGCAGGTTGCGAGAGATTCGGTACTCGCAAAGAGCAGGAAAACTGCCTTTGCGAGATACTATTTCATTCGCCGCTCAAATCTAATAGGGCCCTTAGTGGCCATCCTTTCCTTTCATATGTATTGACCATGAGCCTGATTCAAGTGAGCAATCATAAGTTACCGGAGCCCGTAAGTGTGGCCATAAGTTAATTCGCTATTCAATTGGTGTCTTTTTGGGGGCTCCAAACGGTTTACTTGTTACAGGCTTAAAAACTCTGCGGTTGTTAAACCCGGAACCTACAGCCTTCCGAAGCCTTTGATCTTTCATGTCCGCAAGCTACGATGGCTAAAATTGCAAATCGATATTCAATTGCTACAATTCCCCAAGCCTGCAAATGTTTTCACACCCGTAAACGCCAAATGTAGGAGAATGTCCTTCGATTGCTGGAGAGGACCCGTGAGGGGGTTTAACTTCTGTTCTTAGCACTGTAGAGGCAAATAAAAACTCAATACTACACTGTAAATGACGGGGAAAGCGATGAAAGCCATGAGAATTAATTGCACAACATTCTCAAGCCCGCAAATCTGCAATCAAAGGTTATTTTTATTATGTGTCATGTTGGGGTGATATAGATCTCGGGAATCAATTAATTATACATATAGGGCCACCCACATTGACTAGAACAGTATATGCATTCACTTTTATTATTTTGTGGTTTTGCGAGTCCAATCGCATATTTGAGCCCTCAACGCTAATTGACTGACATGTAACCTCCATGTTTTACTGACATCCTGATGACGGTCTCCTTTTCTATTGGCTATTTCGAAATGGGTGGTTATGCTTAATTGTCCATATTCCTGCCCTGAACTGCTATGGACGATTGCTTGGTTTACGGTGTCGGCTTTCGACCCGTAACTTCCGGGCTGGTTCAATTGAATAGCACCGAAATTGTAGCACACTGAGCGCCACGCAGCAGGGCCACAAACATATGGGCTGTATCACGCGAAATAGGGACTTGCTATTGAATTGGGATCCATCATGTTACCTTAATGTTTCTGTATGCCTCTTTCCCCCATTTAGGAGATTGTAAGCTCTTTGGAGCTGGGACTATACAAACCATTAGTTGTCTTTATGTTAAAAGGAATATTGGTAAGTAATTGTTTTATACAGTGTACTATACAAATAAAAATACAAACATATGCCTTGCAGGAATTTAACGAACTGTGTATTCACATAAGATATTTATGAAGTTCTAATAGAAGACTGCCATTTTGTAAAGCCTAGGCAAATCTAATTACCTTCCCACCAGTCTACCGAATATGTAATTAGGACTGAGCAACATCTTTTTTTACCTTTAGGGTTAGTATTCATGAGTAATGCAGAACAATTTACTATGGAACAGTAAAAGCCGACATCCATATGGTCTTCAGAGGTGATTGGACAAGGATTTAACCACTTGAAAAAGAGATCTGCAACTCTGCAGCTTGACACTCTAACTAAAATGTTTGTCCAATATAAGGTATCACTATGTACGGCAATACTCTGATTATAAACTCAGAAGAAGCACCAGTTAAAACAAAAGACACACTCCCTCTTGTTATATCATCACTTCCCGCCCTACACATTTCACATCCCAGGAGCGCAGTCATTCACGCAGCAGCACAAATGGCTTCAGGTGACAGCATACGGATTCCTATGAATGATGGGAACAAGATTCCTATCCTAGGGTTTGGTACCTACGCCCCTGAATATGTGAGTATGGCTTTATCCAGTGCAAAGGTGTTTTTAGTGTTTATTCTGCCCTAGACCAACTAACACAAGTGTCAAATTATACTTGAAAAAAAATCAATGCACGCACACATTACATATACAGTATACACACACATACTGTATGAACATATGCTTGCATGCTAGTACCAGGCAAGTGTCAACACAGATCTCATTCACAGAGCAGAGGTATGTGTTGATGCTTGCCTGGTACTAGCTTCTTGCAAAATTAGCAGCAATTATTAAAACCTGCTTTACTATACATAAAACATTCTGCCTTGCTATACATACAGGCACATGTATTACATGCTTGTAATTGTTTACCACTCTTTTTCTCTAGTTAGTGCAGACAGATATAACCTTGCATCCAAAGGTGGGAATGCAAAAGAATGCTGCTATAATACCTTCTCTTAGAAAAAAGTTTAGAGAGATTAATCCAGGGAATTGTTCATCAATCATGAGGGTAATTATGTACTGATAGCAAGACCTGGTTCTCTTGAGTAGAGTAACTGCCAAGTATAGTACATTTATTATCCTTTATTTGTAATGTGCCAGCATATTCTGTAGTGTTATACAGGGGTTAAAGGTATATTTAAGTGAGCTGGGTTATTAATGCATCTGATAGAGGAGAATTTATAGTGCCTGAAAAAAAAATTTCATGAAAAAATTCCAAAGTATACAGATAAACCATCAGCCTGAAGTTTGCTGAATTTCTTGCTTTTGCAAAGCGTTTTCTCTCAAAGTTGACACCCCCTGAAATTGCCAGGGAAAATTAGCATAACTTATGCAATGTTTCTTTTGTGCCTGGGGATTGTGCAGACATGCTCAGTTAGCACCTGTAGTCTGCCCTACTGTGGGAAGTCACATTTCCTTTACATTTCTGTCCCTTCACTGATTGTTTTATCTACAGTATATCCCAGGTGATACTCTCCCCAGCCCCAGAGAATTTCCATCAACCCCAGAAAATTGTCCTGTGACCTCCCGCAGCCCCAGATAATTGCCCCACAGAAATGCCCCATCACCTACACCAACAGAGAATTGCCATGTGAATTGCCCCGCAGCCCCAGAAAATTACCTTGTGACCTCCACCAACTCCAGAGAATTGCCCCCCAACCACAATAAAATGCCCTGTGACCTCCCTCAGCCCCAGTGAATTGCCCCCCATCCCCAGCCCCAAAGAATTACCCTGTGACCTCCACTAACCCCAGAGAATTGTCCCCAGCCCCAGAAAATTGCCCCAGCCCCAGAGAATTGCCCCCAGCCCCAGAGAATTGTTCTCCAGCCCCAGAGAATTGCCCTATGACCTCTCCCAGCCCCAGATAATTGCCCCCCAGCCTCAGATAATTGCCCCAGAGAATTGCCCTATGACCTCCCCCAGCCCCAGAGAATTGCCCCCAACCCCAGAGAAATGCCCCTTGACTTCCCCCAGCCCCAGAGAATTGCCCCACAGTGGCAGAGAATTGCCCCATGACCTCCCTCTACCTCAGTTAATTGCCCCATGAACTCCCCCTGCCCCAGTTAATTGCTCCGTGACCTCCCCCTGCCCCAGTGAATTGCCCTGTGACCTCTCCCTGCCCCATTGAATTGTCCCATCACATGCCGCAGCTCCAGTGAATCGCACTCCAGCCCCAGTAAATTGCCCTGTGACCTCCACACACACAGACAGAATCACTCTTACACAGACATACTCACTGACAGACATACCCACTCACTCACAGACACTCACTCACTGACATACACACTCACTCACATACACACTCACTCACAGACACACTTATTCAGACACACACTCACTCACAGACACATAGATTCATTCACACACACTCACACACATAAGCTCACACAGACACACTCACTCACAGACATACTCACACACTCACACAGACACACTCACTCACACAGACACACACAGACAGAGACACTCAGGCAGGCAGGCACTCTTTCAGGCAGGCACACACTCACTTGGGCACACTCAGGCAGGCACACACTCAGGCACTCACTCAGGCACTGACTCAGGCAGGCAGGCACACACTCACTCAGGCAGGCACTCACTTAGGCACTCACTCAGTCAGACACTCACTCACTCAGACAGGCACTCACTCAGGCAGGTAGGCACACACTTACTCAGGCAGGCACACACTCACTCACTCAGGCAGGCACTCACTCAGGCACTCACCCACTCAGACAGGTACACACTTAGGCAGGCACTCACTCAGGTGGGCACACACTCAGGCAGGCATTCACCCAGGCAGGCACTCACTCAGACAGGCACTCACTCACTCAGACAGGCACTCACACACTCAGGCAGGCACACACTCAGGAAGGCACACACTCAGGCAGGCACGCACACACTCAGGCAGGCACTCAGGCAGGCACTCACTCAGGCAGGCAGGCACACACTCAGGCAGGCACACACTCACTCAGGCACTAACTCAGGCACTCACTCAAGCAGGCAGGCACACACTCACTCAGGCAGGCACTCACTCAGGCAGACACTCACTCAGGCAGACACTCACTCACACGGACAGGCACACACTCAGGAAGGCACTCACTCAAGCAGGCAGGCACACACTCACTCAGGCACTCACTCAGACAGGCACACACTCAGGCAGGCACTCACCCACTCAGACAGGCACACACTCAGGCAGGCACTCACTTACTCAGGCACTCACTCAGACAGGCACATACTTAGGCAGGTACTCAGGCAGGCACTCACACACTCAGGCAGGCACGCACACACTCAGGCAGGCACTCACTCAGGCAGTCACACACTCAGGCAGGCACACACTCAGGCAGGCACTCAGGCAGGCACACACTCAGGCAGGCACGCACTCAGGCAGGCAGACATACACTCACTCAGGCACTCACTCAAGCAGGCAGGCACACACTCACTCAGGCAGACACTCACTCAGGCAGACACACCCTCGCTCAGACATGCACACACTCAGGATGGCCCACACTCAGGCAGGCACGCACTCAGACAGGCAGGCACTCACCCACTCAGACAGGCACACACTCAGGCAGGCACTCACTTACTCAGGCACTCACTCAGACAGGCACACACTTAGGCAGGCACTCAGGCAGGCACTCACTCAGGCAGGCACTCACACACTCAGGCCGGCACGCACACACCCAGGCAGGCACTCACTCACTCAGGCAGGCACACACTCAGGCAGGCACACACTCACTCAGGCAGGCACGCACTCAGGCATACACTCACTCAGGCACTCACTCAAGCAGGCAGGCACACACTAACTCAGGCAGACACACTTACTCAGGCAGACACACACTCGCTCAGACATGCACACACTCAGGCAGGCACTCACTCAGGTAGGCACACACTCACTCAGGCAGGCACTCACACACTCAGGAAGGCACACACTCGGGCAGGCAGGCATGCACTCAGGCAGGCAAGCACTCACTCACTCAGGCACTCACTCAGGCAGGCAGGCACACACTCACAGCTCAGACACACACTCACAGCTCAGACATAGAGGCTTTTGCTGCAGCTGCCAGTGTGCCAGGCAGCACACACTCAGGCAGGTACTAACTCACATAGGCAGGCACCCACGCAGGCAGGAACTCAGGCCGGCACTCACTCAGGCAGGCACACACTCAGGCAGGCAAGCACGCACACACTTACTCAGGAAGGCAGGCATGCACTCAGGCAGGCAAGCACTCAGGCAGGCAGGCACACACTCACTCACTCACTCAGGAACTCACTCAGGCAGGCACTCACTCACTCAGGCACACACTCACAGCTCAGACACACTCACAGCTCAGACACAGAGGCCAGTGCTGCAGCTGCCAGTGTGCCAGGCAGCACCAGCCAGAGAAGCATTGCAACACAGCAGGTGTCTGCTGGGGAGGAGAGAGGGAGGGGAGAGGAAGGAGGGAGGAGTTGATGCCAGAACACAGCCAGCGTCTGCCGGGGAGGAGAGGTGGAGGAGAGAGGAGTTGATTGGCGGCAGTGGGAAGTGTAGGAACACAGCCGGCATCTGACGAAACCTCTGAGCTATGGTCGGAGGTGTTCGGAAGCAGCGGTGACGTCACCGCTGACGTCACTGCTGCTTGGTGATTGGCTGAAAAGCCAATCAGTATGCGCATGTGCTGAATAATGGATATCTCATTAAAAATTAGATATCCATTATGCAAATCGCGGTTTCTGGGGGTGTCTAAATCACCCCCAGCACATTTTTTTATTATATTACAAAAACGGTTTGCATGTTTTCATGCCAAAGTTTTTGCTAGGTGGGTTATGATGCATTCTACAGGATGCATTCATAACCCACCTTACTTACATATACCTTTAAGTACAAGGCAAAAACAATATTAACACAATGCAAAAGAATGGAGGGCCCTGTCTTTGAGCTTAATATCAAACTCACATAGTGATTGTTCCCAGAAACCCTTACAAGTTTGAAAACTTGCAATCTTACAAGCTGTTTTCTATTACTAAATTCCATTTGCAAGCATTCATGTTTTCATTGGTACTTATCTTTCCTACCATAAATGGAACTTCTGCCACCAGTTGTTCATTTTCTGTATTCTAGATTTCAAAAGCTCTCAGTGAAGATGCCACTAAGATTGCCATTGATGTTGGCTTCCGCCATATTGATGGAGCTCACCTATATGGCAATGAGGAAGAAGTTGGACGAGCCATTCAAGAAAAGATCAAAGATGGGACAGTGAAAAGAGAAGAGCTCTTTTATACAGGGAAGGTGAGAGCATTTTCAGGAGTTGTAAAAATTAAAGGCCCTGCTCTGAAACCCATTATTTCCAATACCCAAGCCATATTTTATTTATTACTTAGGGTTAAGTGTAAAAAACGTACTTTTTAAAACTGTTGTTTTTAAAACTGTTGTTTAAAAATCAAATATGAGGAGAATCTCACTTCTCCCACACCCAGGGGAATAAAGAAATAGGGTAGGACTCAGTGTTCTTAATCTACAAAGCCAGACAACTACTTCCACACCTGTTTGATTGTTTAACCCTTTGGTTTTTTTCAACCCTTTGTAATATAAATAAAAAAATAGTATGTGGTTTAAGTATATATTTTATGTGCTATAATTGCTACTTTAAGACCCCATAAACCAGTGGTATCGTATAGTTGATCACTGGATGGTGACAGTAAATCTCAGAGTGATAGGCAACTTTCATTTCAGATCGCAATGTATACAGAGAGGAGCAGCTTCATTGGTTGTGGAGTATTAGCATTGAAGAAGGGAAATTATTATTATTTAGAGAGAACAATGAGGCATGAACTTGATGTACAATATGTTTGGATGTGGGTGCAAGGCAATGAACACACCACTGATTAGGCAGCAAATCATATTTTGATGACTACAGAAAAGTAATGATAAAAAATGTTACTGTCTGGGCAGCCCTATATTACACATTTACACAAGGTTATGCCTTTTTGTGCTATAACCCATTTTTGGATATGTCATTCTCAATGTAAATTTTTTTGGTTAGTGTTACAGTCTGTTATTGAACTTCTGCCTTTTAACCCATTTTTTCAGCTCTGGAATTCATTCCATGTACCTGAACTGATTATGCCTCATATAAAACAATCCCTGAAGACCCTCCAGCTGGACTATATGGATCTCTATCTCATCCACTGGCCTGTCTCCGTCAAGGTACCCAGACCAAATATTACTGCTTATCCTCATGCCCATTGCTGAACCTTACCTAATTCCCAAGCTCCTTTGGCACCACAGATCTCCTTGTCATAATACAACTCACGCTCTTTGTATTGAGTCCTTACTCAAACAGTTCTTTATACTGATATAGCATTGGACTCCAATCTCCATTCATGCCATCAAGACCCCTTAATCATACACTCCAGATCCCAGTCATGTACCAAATAAATCATTATAATTTACTCACCCTCTATTTACTCACTCTCAACAGGGTTCAAATTTCAACACCCTTTTGAACTCACCACTTGTTCTAATTTGACATTTCATCTTTATCTGAAGTCTTATAAAAGTGTCATGGGCTAATGTTCTTCCTTTTTTAAAACCAGTCTTCAGTAACCAAGTATACCACAATTGAGTTAAAAAATGTTTGTATGTTTTGGCCTTTTTTTGGCTCCTCTTTCAATGCGCATTGTTCAAGTGTTCCAAATCTGAACTCCTCTATGAATTTTGTGGTGACCAAATATAACAGACCTATTAAATTCCCTCAACATGTAAAACCATAGCCTGTAACGTAGCCCGCAAGACTTATGGCTAATAAATTGGCCCCGTAAGTAACCCGCTAATGACTTGCAGGTTAAAAGTTAAAGATCCCTACGGGATATCGAAATTTGAACTCCGCGGCCACAAATACTTTGTCCTGTCAAGCATGTAACTGTTACGTTCGAAAATCACTATTAAATTGCTACGAATCCACTGGCATTCAAACCCTTAACATGCAAATGGAACCAAAAAGCCAAGAGTACTAGAGAGGACCTGCAAGGGGGTTTAAAGTCCTATACGTAGCACTGTAAATGCAAATATACAAACACTACTTTACTACTGGGCTGGAAAAGAACCGGCGGTCTTGGTACACATTGGTACCAATGGCAAAGTTAGTGGAAGATGGTGTGTCCTAAAGAAGGATTTTAGAGAACTAGGTAATAAGCTGAAGGCAAGGACCTCCAAGGTAGTATTTTCTGAAATACTACCAGTGCCACGTGATAGCTCAGGGAGGCAGAAGGAGCTTAGGGAGGTTAATGCGTGGCTAAAGATGTGGTGCACTAAGGAGGGGTTTGGGTTTTTCGACCACTGGGCTGACTTCTCACTTCGGTACAATCTCTACAGCAGGTTGGATAGCACCTTAATGATGAGGAAGCTTTTGTGCTAGGGGATAGGATGCTAGGAAGGCTGGAGGAGTTTTTAAACTAGTAGGTGGGGGGGAGGGACTAGATCTAAGTAATGAGGTAGAAAGTGTAGAGGGTATAAGGGATGAATTAACAACTCATACGGGAGGAGATGGGGGCAGGGCTAGTATAGTCAATAGGGAGGTATTACTAAGTAACTCAAGTATAGTGGCAGGGACCACCAAACTACAAACTCATAACATAAGGTGTATGCTTGCTAATGCCAGAAGCTTGCCAGGGAAAATGGGAGAGTTAGAATTATTAGCAATTAATGAAAAATGGGATTTAATAGGCATTAACGAAATGTGGTGGGATGAATCTCATGACTGGACTGTTAATCTGGATGGTTATAACCTATTTAGGAAAGATAGGGGCAATGGTAAACGAGGAGGAGGAGGGATTTGTCTGTATGTTAGGCCTGAATTTAAGCCTATAGTCAGAGAAGATATTTATGGTGGAACTAGCGGTAATTTTGAATGTTTGTGTGGAGAGTTAAATAGCGGAGCAGCAAATTCCAAAAGAATATTAGTAGGAGTATGCTAGAAACCCCCAAATATAGCTGATAGTGAAGAAATACAATTATTGTTACAGATTGGAAATGCAGCTAAGCATGGGCAAGTTCTAATAATGGGAGATTTGAATTTCCCTGAAATAAAATGGATAAATGAGACCAGCAGTTCAGCTAAGGGGAGCGGGTTGCTGAGTACACTAAGCGATCAGTATCTGGCCCAGGTTATACAAGAACCTACTAGAAATGAGGCTATCTTGGATTTAGTTCACAAATAATATCGATATAGTATCAAATGTTGAAATAGGGCAACCTTTGGGAAACAGTGATCACAACACAGTCTCATTTGAGATTCAATTGAAAAAAAAAAAATTTAAGAGGCCAACAAAAACTCTTAATTTTAAAAGGGCAGATTTTAACGGTCTAAGGGCAGCAATACAAAGTATAGACTGGGACAGAGAACTGACAGGTAAAAACACTGAACATAAATGGACAACATTTAAATCCTTACTAAATATACATATACATCGGCATATACCGTGTGGGAATAAAAGTAAAAGGAGTAAATCACATCCAATGTGGCTTAACAATGATTTAAAGATCAAGATACAGAGTAATCCAGGCAAGATACAGAGTAATACAGGCATTTAAATTATCCAAACAAGAGAGAGGCTGCTTTACAGGAGTACAAGGAAATCACCAAGGCAGCAAAAGGGCTATTACACTGGCTAAAAAAGAAAATGAAAAATTAATTGCAAAAGAGAGTAAGACTAACCCTAAAATATTTTTTAAGTATATTAATGAGAATTAGGCGAGGAAGGAACTATAGGAACATTACAATGTGACACAGGCCGTCTGAAAACTAGTGACCAGGAAAAGGCAGATGAGCTAAATTGGTTCTGTTCTTCGGTATACACAAGAGAGGTACCAGTGGTTGGGATACTGCAACATAATGGGGCTACACTACCTTCACCAAATAACTGGTTAACGCAGGAAGAAATGCAAAAGAGGTTGGAAAAAATAAATGTTAATAAAGCCCCAGGTCCTGATGGAATAATTCCAAGGGTACTGAGGGAACTGGGTTCTGTAATAAGCAAACCATTATTTTAAATTTTTCAAGGTTCACTCAACACAGGGTCTCTACCAGATCACTGGAGAAAAGCAGATGTATTACCTATATTTAGAAAGGGAGCAAGAGCAAATCCGGGGAATTATAGACCAGTGAGCTTCACTTCTGTAGTGGGAAAGCTTTTAGAAGGGTCTATAAGGGATACTATACAAGAATATGTTTATTTAAACACGATTATAAGTAGGAGTCAACATAGATTTATGAGGGATAGGTCATGTCAAACAAATCTAAAAAGTTTCTATGAGGAGGTTAGTAGGAACTTGAATCAAGGCAACTCAGTGGATGTAGTCTATTTGGATTTTGCAAAGGCTTTTGATACAGTGCCACATGGGAGACTATTGAGCAAACTAAGGGATACAGGAATTGCAGTAAATATCTGCTCATGGATTGAGAGCTGGCTAAAAGACAGGAAGCAAAGGGTTGTTGTAAATGGAACATACTCAGATTGACCTAATGTGGTAGGTAGGGTTCCTCAGGGATCAGTATTAGGTCCTGTCCTTTTTAACATATTTATTAATGACTTAGAGGTGGGACTGGAAAGTAGTGTCTCCATTTTTGCTGATGACACAAAGTTGAGCAAGGTAATTAAATCAGACAATGATGTGCTTTCCCTTCAAAGGGGTTTACATAAAATTGAAGAATGGGCATCTAAATGGCAGATGAGATTTAATATGAATAAATGTAAAGTTATACATCTGGGAAGGAAAAATAGCCATGCAATTTATAATCTTAATGGAGCAAATATAGGGGTATCAAATATTGAAAGGGATTTGGGAGTACTTGTGGACAACCACCTAGGTAACTGTGCTCAAAGCCAAGCAGCAGCTGCAAAGGCAAATAAAATATTAGCATGTATTAGGAAGGGTATAGAAGCAAGGGAAGCAGATATAATTCTGCCATTATACAAAGCTCTAGTGCACCCTCATTTGGAATATGGAGTACAATTTTGGGCACCACTTCATAAAAAGGACATTTCAGAGCTGGAACAGGTACAGAGGAGGGCAACAAAACTAATTAGGGGAACGGAGGGGCTAAGAAAGACTAAACAAATTAAGTTTATTTTCTCTAGAAAAAAGGCGTCTAGGAGGAAATTTGATTGTGCAATAAATACATCCAGGGTCAGTATAAAGAATTGTCAAGGGAGCTTTTTGTGCCAAGAGGTTTTCAACTGACAAAAGGACACCCCTTGAGGTTAGAAGTAAAAAGATTCCACTTTAAAGAAAGAAAAGGGTTCTTCACAGTAAGGGGGGTTAATCTGTGGAATTCTCTACCAAAGGAGGTGGTGACAGGGTATTCGACAGAAAACTTTAAAAGGAGACTGGATTTATTTCTAATTAAGAAGGGAATTCAGGTTTATCCTGGATAATTAGAGAGAGTGTATTGATCCAGGGAGAAATCCGATCGCCAGTATCTGGGGTCAGGAAGGAATTCATTTTTTCCCCCCCTTTGAGACAATTGGATGAGTTTCACTTGTTTTTTTTTTTCTGTTTGCCTTCCTGTGGATTAATTAATAATTAAAAAATAAATAAATAAATAGTTGATTAATAATTAATTAACAATGAACAACTAATTAATTAATAACTAATCCTCATATTGCAGATCAGAGAAGATCTTAAAAGGTTGAACTTGATGGACTGAAAGTCTTTTTTTTTCAACCTTAATTACCATGTAACTATGTAACTATAATTAAAGGGAAAGTGTTCGGTATTAAAATCAATAGCAGAACATTCTCAAGCTCGCAAATCTGCAATATAAAATATATTATTTTATGTTTAATTTCCGTGTTCTATTGATCCCAGCAATCAATGTTTTAATTCATATAATGGAACTCGCATGGAATATAATATTTACTGATTTATTAATATTGCATTATTTCAGGAATGCGGTTCCGATCGAAACCCGTAATTGAAACCCGTAAGGCTTTGAAATCTAACCTCCATTTTTCAGTGACGTAATGATGCCGATCTCATTTGCTATTGGCTCCATCTAAACCCGTAACTACAGGTTTGACTAATTGATCATGTTCACAGCCGCACATCCAACAAGTGCAAGGATGATTTATGGGTTTGTGTCTATGGCCCATAACTCGCGTCATGGTTGAATTTAATAGCTTTGTAATGCAGTCGAGTTTCAAGATCCCAGCCTTTGCGGGTGTGCCAATGCCACTACGGGCGTGAAATTTGTTGCTGGTCATTTATGAACAGATGGTCAGATATGAACCGATACTAAAGTGTTATTGATATATTTGTCAAATTTGGTTCTTGAGCCATATGTGGTGAACTATGTACTCATAAGGTCCACAACACAAGCTGGGATCCCGCTCCACGCTGATGATAGCCAGTAAGCTTGAAATAGCTGTATGTGGATAGGATTCCAAGCATTTGTGGGCACATTTGCATGTCCCTGCTCAGCTCTTTTAACTTGTTTTAGACAGATGTACTATTTATTTACTATATATATATATATATAAATATATATATATATATATATATATATATATTATTTTTTCTTATTTGCACAGAAATGCATACTTTTTAAATGAAGAAGGCTATAATGGTGCATTATTATTGTACTATGATGTTGGATGATGCTAATCTTTCAAAATGGGATTGCACCACTCTGACTTTTGACCTTGATAAAGGACTTATTGCACATTAAACATAATCATAATCTCTTCTCTACTTTGTTCCTAGACACATGGATGGATGGCCAGTGCTGTTGTCCATTGGTTCACTTGATTATTTTGAAAATCTTGGGATACATAGACATCTGATTAAATGTTTTTGATTTCCAGGCTGGAGGAGATCTTCTCCCCATGGATGAAAATAATAAAATAATCTTTGACACAAAAGCTGACCTGTGTGCTGTTTGGGAAGTAAGTGACATGTTTTTAAGTTTTAATGCAAAATTCAAACTTACTAATTATTCAACAGTTTCTACAGAATTTAAGAAACTAAAAAATGTAACCAGTTACTGGATCCAGATAATAATACTTTTTTTTCTTAGAAATGAGGGGAGCAGTCAAGATTTTCTTTATTCCTTCTAGATCTGACATAAAACAGATTTTATAAAAAATAACACCCAATAGGCCCTTGTTGACTGCCCATTCTATCTAATTAGTATAATCCATTCAGAGTATGGCCTTAGGTTTATCAATAAAATTATTTAATTGGTTAGTGTGTTTTTCCCATCACTTCCACAGGAGTCAAGTTACTTTTATCTAACACTATTTATCTGCAAATCTGGACATTTTACTCATATCTTCTATGTTTTGCAACCTCAAATAATCACCTCTTGTAGTTTTCTCTTTCTGATAGTTACCTCCTGCTAATCATTAAATAATGTAACATGTTGAAGGTTTTCTATTATGTCTCTTTCCCATGTGTCCTTCAAGCAAGTCATATACATGACATAAACGATTTACATGCACCATTGTAGCTGCCTTTTGATTATTTCTATTTCATTAATATCCTTTTAAAGATGTTTCCAGAGCTGACGTGAGGTATGATTAAGTATCTATAGACTGACATTAGTGAATTTATTGTTCTTGTAATTGCTCTTCTAGTACAAACAAGCATAATACTGCCTTTCCTTTAGCTTTGTTGCGTTGCTTGCATACTAAACCATCTGACCTCGATTTGCTTTTTTGTTGCTGTCATTAAATATATATTTTACATTGTGTGTTTGTGCAGTTGATTTTTTATTAATTTAAATTTTTTTTAATAAATGTATATTGTATAGAGAGACATAATTTAAGCGTGAAACATTCTATTTTAGACATATATTTTTATTCTATTTTGAAGTATGCAGCATGTTGGTCTAGTGGGTACAGATTATTCCTAAATAATAGGTTTAACCACTAGACCAACATGCTATGTGCTAAAAAAATATATAAAAAGTAATATATGTAAAATGGAATTATATCATAGTTACAGAACCATAGAATTTAAATATATGTTTCTTGTAATATCTCCTGTGAGGATGATACAGCTACATGAGCTCTTAATAGAGAAATTATGTATGTATTACGTGGCCCCAGCAGGCTATTTCTTAAAAGACCTTAATGATATGTGTGTTTCTCATGTAAGGGAAATGGCTTGTGAGTGCTTGCAAGGGTTCTTCTGCGTTAGGTATGGAGCTGTAAATATGAAGTTGTGAGTAAGAGGAAATCAACCCATATAGCAATGGTGTGCCCATAGCTGTGCCTCTGATTTGGTGGTACGAGGTGCCATCAAAAAGAAAATAATTAGTAGTTAGAAACATGGGTGTAGGAGCCAAAGCAAATCTGGGGGTGGGGTGGGGATATTGCATGTAGTATAAAAATACTATACAACTGTTTCTCTTTACAAAAAAAAATCTGGTGGGGATTTGTCCCCCTCCTCCCCCAGTTTCTACACCCATGGTTAGAACATTTCCACAGTTAGAACAGCTCAACAGTTCTATCAAAAACGTATTGCGTCTTTCAAAATGACTGCTTTTGGTGCTTAGAAAATATTAAACTGCATGCACCCCGATATCATGGGGAATGCTACTGTAAAGAACCTTTACATCAATGCTTGCCAGAACTGCAGTCGGCAGTATTTTGAGATTGTCTAAATGTCATAACGTAAGTGTGGTAACAAAATCTTTTATACAGCTATCAACATACAGACTAACATTTTGTGCCCGATTGTTGCTTCCAGATACAATTTGTCTACCGGGTGCGGATGTCACTTTTTTTTAGTTGCAGTTGGATTCTTGGGTAATAGAAAACCAAATTGGTCATTACTAATTAAACCATACTTTTTGGCATCCTCTAATATTAATTTTAGATTATTTCTGAACTACTTTGATGGATAATTTTCAAATATCTGATAAGTCTCCTTGTCCTTTAAGTTTTTTTTTAAACATATGATCTATCTGTGGTTTATTTTGTTCACAAAAATATCAGATTTAAATTTTGGAACATATAATAGTACCTTATAATGTAAACTTACTGTAAATGTGTCTCTGTTAATCTTAAATTCTATAAGTTCATTGTTATTCTCCTCAATAAATGTCCTATCAGCATTGCTATGATAGGTTATGGGAATTGATTTCTCCTTGACCTGGACCTCAGGTTTTCCTTTCTCCTTAGTACACTCCCTAGAAAAAATCAGTCTTATTCTTCTGATTTGTTTGTTGAATGCTACTAGTAGAGGGAGTAGGATCAGTGATCCTCTGGGGTTGATTTTGTCCACTTACTTGTAGACTCTGCAATGTTCTTAGTTTGTCAGAATTTTCATATACAAAGGAACTGACATGAGGTTCTGCACGTCTAAAGTTACTAGATCTCAGATTTTTATATATGTGTTCTGACCTAAAATAATTCTGATCACGTATAAACTTTTTTTTGTTTTCAGTGTTTAATGTCGTTTTTAAAATTCTCAATATGCTTGTTCAGTTTTTTACATAGATCATGGTATTCTGCATTGGTTTTGAAGGATTCAATATGTTTTGAACAACTTACCACTTCTTTATTAATTAGACTTAGATTCTGTTGTTCAGTACTGCAAATAAACTGCATTAAATAAAGTAATCATTTGGACGTTATATTGGTTCACTTTTTTATAAAAGATTGTCTAATAGCCTTATTAAATTAGGGCTACGTTTTAAAAAGTAGCCTATAGTGAAAAAAGTAGGCTCTTGAGGCTACTCAATTAGCCTCATAAACCTCTACGTTGCCGACCTGCTTGTTAGAACTCAGGCCTTTGATCGTTTAGTGCAATGTGGAACATCGCAGCACACATCTTATCGGACCTGTGATCACTAAAATATTAACCCCCGGCCATGGGGGTACTATAAGTACCCCCCAGGCACCTAAAATGAACCCCATCACTCATTGATCAGGGGTATTGATGTATGTAGTTAGGGGTTAAATGTATGTAGATAGGGCTATTGGTGTATGTGGTTAGGGGTTAAATGTATGTAGATAGGGGTATTGATGTATGTATTTAGGGGTTAAATGTATGTAGATAGGGGTATTGATGTATGTAGTTAGGGTATAAATGTATGCAATATATGCTTTATTTCATGTGATGTATGCCTTTTTTATTTTATTTTTTTTATTTTGGGTAACTTAGGTTTTTTATTTTCTGTAAAGTATTTTTATTTTATTTTGTGTAACTTAGGTTTTTTAAATTTTCTGTAAAGTAGTTTTTCTATTTCATGTAATTTAGGTTTTTCTATTTTTGATAATGTTCTTTTTTTATTTTGATAATGTAATTTTTTTATTTTCTGTAGTGGTGTTTGTTATATTCTGTAGTGGTGCTTTTTTAAATTTTTTTAATGTAGTTTTTTTTATTTTCTGTGATCTAGGTTTCTTTATTTTTTGTAATTGGTGCTTTTTTAATTTTGTGTATTCTGGGTTTTATATTTTTTTGTAATTAGTGGGGAGTGGGCGGTTAGGGTAGGTGTTAGGTAGGTAGGGGGGTGTTAATAGAATAGAGAGGAGGGGGTTTATTAGTTAGACGGGGGTTGGTTTAGATTTATTGGTTTATTGTGGGAGGAATAGTGTAGTGTAGTGTTTAGACGGGGTTAAATAGGCCTAGATAGGCTTATTGGGTACAGATAGGGTCAACAAGGTTTAGCATGGGTTAATGGGGTATAGATAGGGTTAAAGGAGTTTAGTATGGGTTAATGGGGTATAGTTAGAGTTAATGGATTAATGGGGTATGGTTAGGGTTAATAGTGTAGTGTAGTGCTTAGACTTTGTGTCATGAGGGTCCTTAAGGACCCTCATGGCACTTATAGTGTTAATATTGGCGTTGATTTGTATCCTATAAGGGTCTGTATAGACCCTTATAAGACTGATGGCGGTTAAGTAGTGTCCTATAAGAGTCTGTATAAACCCTCATGGGACTGAGGGGGTTAATTTTAATCTCATGAGGGTCTGGGGTTAATTATAGTACCCCCCGTGGCAAAGGGCAAAGGTTAATATTTTAGTGATCGCGGGTCCTTTAAGGACCTTTACGGCCCTTTCAGGACCTGTGGTGGGAAATGTGAAATTTATAATGCAGCGGGGGTCCTAATCGGGACCCTCCTGCAAGGGGTGATATGGGGGCACTGTGGGGGTCCCGATGGAGACCTCCAGAATAGGCGGATTAATTTTAGGTGCCGTGGGTACTTAGATTACCCCTGTGGCAGCTGTTAACACTTTGACTCCTGCAGGGGTCCCAGTTGGGACCCCCAGAGCAAGGGTTAATATGGGAAGGCTGTGGGGGTCCCGATGGGGACCCCCAGGATTGGAGGGGGTAATTTTAGGTACCATGGGGTACCGGGTACCCCAGCAGCCGGGATTGCAAAATAGTGTGCCGCAAGCCCTTTATGGACTTGCTGCGGAAGATTTTAATTTTTAAATGCAGCGGGGGTCCTGATTCCAATTTAATAGTAACATAAGTAGGGGAATCTCGAGCACATAGCCTCTGCGCAGCTCACGTCAGGGTTATTGGGCTCAAATTTAATGAGGCTGTAAAAAGTGTGAAATTGGTGCTAGTTGTATATGTAGGCCTCGAGGTATAATGCTGTTCCTGGTGTAGATTTGCATAATAGTGATTTCCAATATTGTTCGTACCTGTTATTTAAGATGTCGAAAAGGGTCCCTAAATTCCTGATTTATGTCCTTATTCTCTGTTTGCTATTGACCCCTCGGGTATAAATTCCTTATGAGACTTTTGTTGCAATTTTCAGCTCTAAATAAGACATTCTTCCTACCTACTATTTAAAACATCTTTAAAGTATTTTTACACTTTAACACAAGTGTTTGTATTTTTTATTTTTACTGCCACAATTTTATTGTGTTTTGACTTAAACCGAAGAGGAAATATTCTTGCATTTAAAAGAGCTTCAACAAAAGGATTTAGAATTCATGTACATACTGCTTTTGGAAAAAGTCAAGCCATTCTTCTGAAATTTCTTTTACCTCTGTTAGGTACAGCCAGTAAAGGGAGTAACTCAATAATTTTTGTTATTGTATCAGGCTTTCCATTTCCTTTCTTTCCAGACCTGTGGAACACCTAATACCCTCCTGATACCGGACAGCACTATTTAACCTTGACCCATGGAACACCTAATACCCTCCTTATACCAAAGTGCACCATTTAACCAAGACCTGCGGAACACCTAATAACCTCCTGATACCAGAAGCACTTTCCTCCCACCATCTCCCGCACACACCCACCCACCCCTTATGGTTGTAGCTTTATAACGGTCAAAATTACTATTCCAATTTGCAGGTTATATTATCTGACCATTAGGTAAACATTACATCCTTGAGCCTTTTACCTCACTATGACTTTCTAACTGATCCCTTCCTCACATCTCCCTTTCTAACTCCCACTTCTCACTTACTCCCTGTTCTATCCTAATCTTTATCTTTCTTTTTTGCCAACGTTTTTCTGCATTTTCCATTCCTTTAGATTGTAAGTGGTGAGTTTCCAATCTTGTAGGGTGCTTTAGGAAAAAGCACTTTCTACATAAGATTCTAAGCTCAAAACAGGGCCCTCCATTCTTATAATTTTTACTGTATTTTGCCCTATTTTTAACCCCTGAATAGTGCTATGGAATATGTTGGCACGTTACAAAAACAAGTTAATAATAAAATATACTGTCGATTGCATATCCTATCTGATTTATTGAATAATGGTTTCAAAATCTTCACAGGCTCTGGAGGAATGTAAAGATGCCGGGCTGGTGAAGCCTATTGGAGTCTCTAACTTTAATCGCAGACAGATAGAAATGATCCTCAGCAAACCAGGACTCAAGTATAAACCAGTCTGTAATCAGGTAACTGTATGTGAGTTGTACATGTGAAGCATATAAAGAAATAATAATTAATGTGATTGGCTATCGTTGAGATTTATTGTTACAGTGGAATTTAATGATAAAAAAAAAATTCAGTGGGAAAGTATGGGGGTAAGGAGGAAATGAAACATGTGGCAGAAAGGAGAAGAAGGAGAAATGAGATTTTCAGAAAGTTTCAAGAGAGGAGGATATAGAAGGAAAACAGGAGGGAAGAAAGGCAAAGTGACAACACAAATATGAGACTGAGACAGGACCAAGGAGGAAACAGACAGAGGGAAGGAAAGGATTGCAGGGCTATATTTACCTTTTTGGAGCATCTAGGCACTGAAGTGGAGGAGTCCCTGCGAGTGAGAAAGCAAGGTATGCACGGACCCATTTTTGCCTTTTCTGTACATGAAAGTTCCCTTTCCTGTTGTAACTGTCTTGTTCTAGGTTGTTACCCCCTAGTAACCAGTCTATGAACTGCAACATTTAATTTTCTTTAAGCCAGGAACCATTTTTTTTTAAAGAAGTGGCACCCCTCACAGGGAAGCGCCCCTGGGTGGCTGCCTAATTGGCCTAATGGGTAATCCGGCCATGAATATGGGAGAGGAACACAATTTGGAATATAAGAAATAGGAAATGTGTGTCCAAAGTGTTGGGGCAGTTTTTAAGACCAAACTTACATTTCCTGGACCTGGGACTTGTTGATTTTAGGAAAAATATGCAAAAAAGATTAGTAGACATTTTTGTTTGTCAATGTCTCGCCATGGTTTTAAGCTTTCCTCAGTATAGCCCCTTTTTTAAATGGCAGTAGCCTGGGAATTTATTTTCCTAAGCAATTTTTTCTTTAAATTTACTCTAGCACAAATGAAAATATTACTTAAATGAAGCTAACAGCCTATTAGATTATTGGCTTCAAGTTGTACACACTAGCTTCCTATTTTTATTATTCATTAATTTATTTCATTTCTGATTTCTGGCACCAACAAGACTTGAAAACAGAAACAGAAGCTTGCTAGGCTATCAACTTTTTCTACCTATGCTTTTAAAGACTACATTTAAAGATTAAATTAATTTTAAAACATTATATATTGTTTTTTCTTTTTCTTTCAAAGGTTCTACTACAGGTTTTCAAACTATAAAACACAATCCCCACAATATCTATTGAAAATAAATACAATATTTTATGACCCAGGGGTGAGGAGACCACATACACCCCTAACCTTCCTGCTTTAGCTTAGAGGAGCAACCCTTGAATCATAAGGTTTTATGTTTTCTCAATGCCCAGCATGCCAATTCAGGAACACCTTTACCTGCCATAGAAATAAGGGAGCCAGGAGTTACAGGATCAGCCCATCTAATGCCATATGGATTCTAGTCCCTTTACTTAAGACCAGCAGAGACTCAGTGTCCAGAATAATAAACAGCCTTGACATTTGGAGACTTTTATGCATTACAATATGCAATCAAGTGGGGGCAACCTTAGGCAGATAAACATTGACCAATCACAAAAGTGTATTAACTGCCCAGTATGGACCTCATGTCACTGTGCTGACAGATGCGCTATTAACTGCCTCCTGGGGTTAGGAGTCTGTAAGTCTATGCGAGTATGGTCATTTTCCATCTTTCCTCCTACATCTAGCCCTGTAAGGGGTAATTAGTCATGAAAGGGACAGAGTCAAGAAGTGTGAGGGTTTTTGATGAAATGTAAGTCTTGGGTTAACCCTTTATTGCCAAGCCCAGGGCAGGGAAATGGCATTCATGACACTAGGGTGACAGGGGGACTATTAACTCCCCCTTAGTGTGAGGAGTCTATATGGTTGAGAGAATTAGCCATGTTAAACCTTTGCCTCTCTATATAGCCCTGTAGAGGGTAATTCGACCAAAGGGACAGAGTCAAGAAGTCTGAGGGTTTTTGTTGATATCTGCACTCTGCGGTTAACCCTTCATTGCCAAGCTCAGGGCAGGGAAATGTCTTATTACAAATAAGGGTTACAACACCGGTTAATAATAATAATAATAATAATAATAATAATAATAATAATTATATTCTAATAAGACTTTGGAGGTCTGTTTCGATAATAATGTAATAATGCCTTAAACTGATGCTGTTTCTAATGTCTTCTGCTTTCTCATTTATCCAGAGTAAAATACTTTTTTAATGAGAAATCCATATAAAATGAAGCATGATTATGTATCCCATAAGAACAAATCTCACACGTGAAAGCTCCCATACTCATGTCCATGTCTATACCATTGGGCTCTTCTAGGTGGAGTGTCACCCATATCTGAACCAGAGTAAACTGCTGGAGTACTGCAAGAGTAAGGACATAGTACTGGCAGGATACAGTGCCTTGGGCTCACACAGGCACACAACATGGTATGGTGGAAAGCAGCATATCATTATTGCCTGGGGGACATAGTGCCATATCTATTAATGGGTGAACTCCTGATGTCAAATCTTAGTACATATGCTCAACAATATAAGATCAGATGTGCGATCTCCAACACTTCACCCTTTACTACATAAGGCCCAATGTATCAATGTTTTTAAATCTATTGTAAAATATACAGGCTGGAAGTATTAAAGTGATCTTGGGAAAACATATGTTAAAATTTAGAACCTCTATCAGTTCTTATAAGTATATCTGCTTTGTACATCTGACCAAGTATGCTCATAGAAGTTGTTTTGAGTGTTGATATTTTCATTTAAATTTATATTGTATATATGTATAAAGTAATTGGAAAGAGATATACCGTATATACTTGAGTATAAGCCGACCCGAGTATAAGCCGAGGCACTTATTTTAATACAAAATACTGGGTAAAATGAGTGACTCGAGTATAAGCCGATGGTGGGAAATGTGCTGCCCCCTATGTCCCTCTTGTGCCCTCTGTGTCCCCCTCTCTCTCTGTGTCTCTTCTCTCCTCTCCCTTCCCTGTGTCTCTTCTCCCCTCTCCCTTCCCTGTGTCTCTTCCAACCTCTCCCTTCCCTGTGTCTCTTCTCCCCTCTCCCTTCCCTGTGTCTCTTCCAACCTCTCCCTTCCCTGTGTCTCTTCCCACTCCCTTATCACCCTCCACAACCCCACTCCTCAACCTCCCTCCTCATCCTCAACCTCCCTCCTCAACCTCAACCTCCCTCCTCATCCTCAACCTCCCTCCTCATCCTCAACCCCCTCCTCAACCTCCCTCCTCATCCTCAACCCCCTCCTCAACCTCCCTCCTCAACCCCCCATCCTCATCCTCTCTCCTCAACCCCCCATCCTCAACCCCCCTCCTCAACCTCAACCTCCCTCCTCATCCTCAACCTCCCTCCTCAACCCCCCCATCCTCAACCCCTTCCTCAACCTCCCTCCTCAACCCCCCATCCTCAACCCCCTCCTCATCCCCCATCCTCATCCTCCCTCCTCAACCCCCCATCCTCATCCTCTCTCCTCAACTCCCCATCCTCAACCCCCCTCCCCAACCCCTCCTCCTCATCCTCAACCTCCCTCCTCATCCTCAACCTCCCTCCTCATCCTCCACCTCCCTCCTCAACCCCCCTCCTCAACCCCCTCCTCAACCTCCCACCTCAACCCCCCATCCTCAACCCCCTCCTCAACCCCCCATCCTCAACCCCCCATCCTCACCCTCAACCCCCATCCTCAACCTCCCTCCTCAACCTCAACCCCCCTCAACCCCCTCCTCAACCTCAACCCCCCTCAACCCCAACCCACCTCCTCAACCTCAACCCCCCTCAACCTCCCCCCTCAATCCCCCTCAACCCCAACCCCCCTCCTCAACCCCCCACCTCAAACTAAACCCACCTCAACCCCCCTCCTCCACCTAAACCCCCTAAATACCTCCCCCTCTCCCCTCACTTACCTGCTTATGCTCCGGCCTCCGCTCCTTGACCCAGCGCGCATGTGACGTCACATGCACACCGCGTCATTAGCATATACCGAGTGCCGGCACCCGGTATATGCTAATGACGCAGCGCGCATGTGACGTCACATGCGCTCCGGTGCCGGGTCAAGGAGCGGAGGCCGGAGCACAAGCAGGTAAGTGAGGGGAGAGGGGGGAGGTGTCAAGGCTCACTTGGCAGTCATCTGGGACTTGGACAGATGTCTGTCACAGACTGTTGACACAAGAGACGATACCTGGGGGTTTGGGGCTCCCAGACCCCCTGTTATACTGTTATAAGGTTATATCGTTATTTTGTGGTCTAGTGGATAAAGTATTATAAGATTACCCTTTAGAATATTCCCATCCCTTCCATGTTTAGGCTCGTTGTAATGGGTATCCTGTGAGGGCTCTAATGGGATATATTGGTTGTATGTGGGTTAAACATTGTGTGTTGTATTTGTAAATATGAATGTATGTTATTATATTGTAGAGGGGAAGGCCGTTGAATACAGCCAAACCTCCTTTGTTCCCAAAGGCCTGTTAATCCCATTAGCTAAGTGTCCAGCAGAGAACTAACAATGGGGAGCTCTCAGCTGAAGAGCAGACAGGCAGGCACCCAGAAACAATGGGATGGCCTGAGGCTTCTCAGTCTTTCTAGCATGGGCACAGGAGAACCAAGGTATGCTTTGCCCTGGAGATTCAGAGCCCAAATGAATTAGTTGGCCCCGCCAAATGAGTGGACCTGGGGAGGAGTCTCATGGTTCCCATGTAGGGACCCTGCCTGATTGTCCAGAGGCAGTGAGGGGCTGACTAAAGGTAGCCCCTCCTGGTAATGTTGTCTGCCTGTTTAAAAGATGTTGTTTTCCAAATAAAGTTGTTCATAATTTTAATCAAGACTTTGTGTGCAGGTGTATTATTGACCCAGGGGCATATGCTGGTAGAGGAGATCGTTCTGACTCCATTCCAGGTTTCCCAGCGAACACTACCTTAGGCTGGGACATATGCCTTTGTACCAACAAAGACTGTCCATAGGTCTAGAGTCAGCCCAAACTTAGGTCTAAAACCTACAGGAGATAAGAGGACTAGGATCCTCTATACTCCATCATCATTGTAGGTTGTGACAGAAGGTATTTAGGGGGGTTTAGGTGGAGGAGGGGGGTTGAGGGGGGATTAGGTTGAGGAGGGGTAGGCAAAGAGACAGGGGGGGATAGAGTGACACACGGGGGGTTAGAGACATGGGGGGGTTAGAGACACGGGGGGGTTAGAGAGACACGGGGGGGGGAGTGACTCGAGTATAAACCAAGGGGGCCCTTTTTTGCCTTAAAAAAAGGGCTGAAAAACTCGGCTTATACTCGAGTATATACGGTATATTCGACAGTCTTGTGGATATTGTAGTCCTGAAATTGAGAAATGGGACGTTTACAGATGAGGTATTACAAAAACTTAAATGAGTTGATGTGGATTTTTTATGAAGCTTGCCTGACTTGCTACTTGAACATGCATTTTCTGTCCTTTTGGGAAGGTCTTGTTTGAGCAAAATTTGCACTTAACTTATAGAGATGTGTGGTATTAACTGTTAGTTCCTGATGATCGTTTTTCTTTTGTTTCTGCCATTTTAGAATTTGGGTTGATTGTTTTAGTAAAACAATGAGTCAAAGGTGCTTGATCTGAGAATGAACACCAGAAGTAGATTTATTCTATAGGCCTGGTACCCTTCTCCTATAGCAGCACTCTTTTTCGGGACACTTGTACCCAGAACAGGAAAAACAGCAAACCCCAGATGTAAGTGTTGGCCTCTCTTGGGCCTCATCAATGAGGTATAGCTGCACTTCATAAGGCACAGCAAGCAAGGAGTCCATGTCTGGAGCACCCAGGGGTCACTTGCTTAAGCACAAGAGTCAGAGATGCCTGATCTGAGAAGTAACAGCTCTAAGAGTGGGTTATCATGTCAATAGAAATAACCTATTAATGTTAGTTTGTTCTATGATTGAGTTTGTCTGATTTTTTTTTTCTTTGTTGATTCAAATGACCCTTCGGGATTAGTCTCCCTAAGGGTGATAGGGGGCTCCAGACATAGACTCCTTGCTCACTGTGCCTTAGGGAGTTCAGCTATACTCCACTAAAAAGGTCCAATCAAGGCCAAAGCATACACCTAGGGTTTGCCGTTTCTCCTATTCATGGTAGAATTGCCTGACATTTCGGGGTTGGATCACTCTACTGAGTGATACCAGACTGATACACTACAAAATATTTATCTCTGTGAAGGGCACAAGTGGCTAAAAGAGGCTGCTCTCAGAATGGGTTACCATGTCTATAGAACTAACCTATTAAGGTTGGTGTGTTCTCTGATTTGTTTGTTGATTGTTTTAGTCCCAAATTCCATTATTGGTTGAACAATATGAGTGGATTAAAACTTTCCATGGAACCCGCATTATGTTCTCTGAATGGGATCTGTAACTCAACTTGAATGAAAAGGAAATTAGAGTTTTTTTCCTTTTAAGAACATGTTTCTATTCTGTGCTGGGAGATCAAAATATGCTTTTTACCATATGTTCCAGCAAATGGGAGAATGTGTAGGACTACTAGAATAATTTTCCTTGACATCTTCCCAGCTGTCCTTCAGTGGTCCTGCTCATCGAACACAATTTTATAGACCCTACTGCAACTGACTTGAAAACAGTCAATATGTAAACCTTGTTGTTGTTCTGGTTCAGTCAGGTCCAATAATTTGTGACTGTGTCAGTTGGCAATTGCTTCTCTTAGCTCTTGCAAGTTTATGTTTGTTGATTCCATATTACAATAATGTCAAATAAAACCAAGCTAAAATTGAATCTCAAACACACTCCCGTTTTATTAAAAAACAAACAAAAAAAAAACAGGCAAATAAAAAAAAAAAAAAAAACTTTTTTGATGCTTTCAGGGTGGATCAAAATTCATTGGTACTGTTGGATGATCCACTGCTAAGCACAATCGCTAAAAAGTACAACAAGTCCCCCGCACAGGTTGTTCTCCGCTACCAAATTCAACGTGGAGTTGTGGCCATTACAAAGAGTTATAATCGGGATCGCATCAAGGAAAATTTCCAGGTAAACTAAAAATAACTTATAAGAATGTGTAAAAACCATAAATAGATTTCCTGTTGGGTATGAAGGTAAACTCTAGGTCATATATTTTATGTGGGCGTGAGCGATTAGCATTGTCTTTTTCATGAAACCTGTAGATTTGCTAGTCTTGGTTATGATTGCTATGTGTTTGCTGGTGGATTAACACCATCTCACTTCACCACAATATAGCCATGTTGTGGGCATGGTAGTAAACAGCAAATATATTTCTCTGTATGTACTTAATAGTAAAGTGACATGCTGTTTGAAATGTGTGAAAACATTTCATATTCATCTAAGGGACAAACTGCTACTTGGAAGGTACTGAAGAAAATTATTACCAATGTTATGCCTCTACCAATAATAGATGAGTATGTGCCACCATTCATGAATTTATATAAACTGCAATATAATAGAGACTTGTGATAAAGGCCTTTTACCTTTGTTTCCTATAAAATTATACTATACTATTTCTACTGCTTGACCAGAACTAAACTGAATTTACCATCTGCAGATCTTTGATTTTGAGTTGGCTCCAGAAGACATGAAAGCTATTGATGGACTCAACAAAAACCTGCGTTATGTGTTCATTGAAATGTAAGTTTTGTTTTGAATACTTAAGTTGTGTATTCAATAGTTAGGAGCATGAAAGTACTTGTAGGATTTTTGGCTACATTTGCCATTTACGGGTGAGAAAACAATTGCGGGCTTGAGGAACGGTAGCAATTTGATAGCAATTTGTGATTTTAGTGATTTTGGGCTTAACAGATCAAAGGCTTAGCTGGGTCGGAGTTACGATTTTGACAACCGTAGGGATTTTCAGCATGTAACCCGCAGACTGATTGCGGGAAGCTAAAAGAGGACAATTTAATAACAGTAACTTTTGCTGGCTACAGTATGGGCTACAGTAATTGTGATTTTGACCATTTAACAGGAGCCATTGTGTAATACACATTGCCCAGCACACAACTCTTTCATCAATAAAAAATCATTAATCATCATCATTAATTAATGCATTTATGTACCTGTTTATATGCATGTGTAAAACAATATATAAGTATAATTAGTTTTTATTGTTGGAAGAGCTTTGTGTGCTGTACAATAATATTTATTATACATTACTTATTTAATACTGTCTTTCTTTCCTGCTAGAGGAATGAATCAGCAGCTATAGTGGCTCCCCTGTCAAGTTTTAATTGGGTTCATCTGAGATCTGTGGATGGCTCCACCACCAGCAATGACATCATCTGTGTTTATGCTGTTGGTAGCACCAGCTACACAAGATGGACGCAGATAACAGTGAGGAGGGATAACTAATAATACAATTATATTGTGATTACACTAGTCAGGCATATTAGAAGGGTTTTTAAATCACCTTGTAGCTTAGATAGGATAACATGGATGTTTTAACATTTTGTTACTTGCAAATCATTCAGCCATCTGTTGTTGAATTGTGGGTTCATGTGCATTGCTCGACTGAGCGCACCACCAAGAAAATATGAGAACCAATGAATTTGAATTGTTTTTTATCATTTTGAATAATTGGGACAGTGAAATGTGGTGCAATAATGTATCTCACTCAATGAACTGCCATAATTGTTTCTTCTCCATTATCCAGACAATAATGCATTTCTCCCATTCTTAACATAAGGCTAAGACAATACTTTCTAACATAATTGCTTTTTTTTACCCAGGTTTGCAGAACATCCACAGTTTCCATTCAATGATGAATACTGAAGAGGATTTAATTACCTGTAGACATTTTAAAGGAAATAAAGAAAAACAGAAAGACACGTGTGTCCTGTTTTGTTTTTGAGAGGCCTTCTTATATTTAATATTGACAACATCGGAGACATTTGTGGAATATTTTCGGTTGTGTGAGATTGTATCAGAAAGAACGATTCTCTAGCAAAGAATTGATTCTTGTATTCATTTTTTTTTTTCAACTCCATTTTAAAGGGAAAGTTACCTCACCATAAGTGCTCTTCCTGATGTGAAAGAGCACAAACTTCTATGTTAAAATAATCTATTGCTTTTTTTAAATTACACTAATAACAGCCTGAAAATGCCCATGATTAACAACATCTACCAATAGCCAGCAATAGAAAATGCTGCACACATAGATTTATAGCTTTTCCTTGGCTTCAGGGATGCATTCAGCTACTGGTTAACACACAAAACACATATTTAACAGTTTTCAGCAGTCATTTCTCTGCACAGATGTATATGAGAAGGGTTAAATCACTCGCTGTTTCGGCTCTCTGCATAAGCTTTTGTTGTCAGTCTGCCTGGGACTTGCCTGAGCTCATGTAAACATAAACTTCTTTTAGAATTTTTTTCTATGAAAAATGCACCTATTTCAAAAATTCCAAAAGTATTTCAACATGTTTTATGAGTATGTTACAATGGTGAAAAACTCTTGGCACAAAGAGTTCACTAGACAAATCCTTGTATTGACCCTGGATATATTTATATAAGGTAATCATATCCCCTCCTTGCAATTTTTCTAGAGAAAATATATTTAATTTGGTTAGTCTTTCTTCATAACTTAGCCCCTCCATTCCCCTTATTAGTTTTGCTGCCCTTCTCTGTACTTGCTCCAGCTCTAAAATGTCCTTTTTATGTAGTGGTGCCCCAAATTGTACTCCATATTCCAAATGAGGGCATACTAGGGATTTTTATAGTGGCAGAATTATATTTGCTTCCCTTGCTTCTATACCCTTCTTAATACATGCTAATATTTTACTTGCCTTTGCAGTTGCTGCTTGGCATTGAGCACTGCTACCTAGGTGGTTGTCAACAAGCACTCCCAAATTTCTTTCAATATCTGATACCCCTTGATTTGCTCCATTAAGATCATAAACTGCATGGCTATTTTTCCTTCCCAAATGCATAACTTTACATTTATTTGTATTAAATCTCATCTGCCATTTAGTCACCCATTTTTCTAATTTAAGTAGATCCATTCGGAGGGAAAGTACATCATTATCTGTTTTAATTACCTTGCACAACTTTGTGTCATCAGCAAAAATGGAGACAATACTTTCCAAACCTACTTCTAAGTCATTAATACATATGTGAAAAAGGAGAGGACCTAATAGTAAACCCTGAGGTACCCCACTTACCACATTGTCCAATCCAATTATGTTCCATTTACAACAACCCTTTGCGTCCTCTTTTTTTATCCAGCTCTTAATCCATGAGCAGATATTTACTGCAATTCCTGTATCCCTTAGTTTGCTCAATTGACTCCCATGTGGCACTGTATCAAAAGACTTTGCAAAATCCAAAAAGACTACATCCAAGTTAACAAAGTTCACAAAGTTAGTTTGAGCAATAATGTAAGTAATTTTTAGTAGACATTTTTAAAACTTTATTCACGAAAAAAAACTCTCAGTGGCTCTTTATGTATAGACATTTTCCACCAACAAATTTTGTATAAAGGAGCCCAGATGCACAATAAGTTTTACTACATGTATATGTTAAAGATGTATTCTATAACAGGACCACTGATGTCCTATATTTGTGATATGTTTTTTGGAGAACTAACCTTGATAAAGTGGAACTTTATTTTAAGAAAGTAAAGAATGCATTAACTATTATATGCTTTAATCATTATTTGCAATAAATATTGCTATTGTCTTTCAGGCACTAATGAGGACATTGAAAGATATGGAACAGGGTCCCAGAATTCTAAAAACAGCAGGTATCCATACCCTTCGGGGGCTATGTAACCCATTGCTGGCCTTTAAGTTGTGCCCATTGCTGGTGCTGTAGAAATAAGAATGCATATATACATACAACATATGTCTGAAAGTTTGCCAGTTCTCCCATGCAGAGGAGACTTGACTGGCATTTCAGTTCTGAGTGGGCACCAGTAGCAGAGGGTAATCATATCCCCTCCTTGCAATTTTTCTAGAGAAAATATATTTAATTTGGTTAGTCTTTCTTCATAACTTAGCCCCTCCATTCCCCTTATTAGTTTTGCTGCCCTTCTCTGTACTTGCTCCAGCTCTAAAATGTCCTTTTTATGTAGTGGTGCCCCAAATTGTACTCCATATTCCAAATGAGGGCATACTAGGGATTTTTATAGTGGCAGAATTATATTTGCTTCCCTTGCTTCTATACCCTTCTTAATACATGCTAATATTTTACTTGCCTTTGCAGTTGCTGCTTGGCATTGAGCACTGCTACCTAGGTGGTTGTCAACAAGCACTCCCAAATTTCTTTCAATATCTGATACCCCTTGATTTGCTCCATTAAGATCATAAACTGCATGGCTATTTTTCCTTCCCAAATGCATAACTTTACATTTATTTGTATTAAATCTCATCTGCCATTTAGTCACCCATTTTTCTAATTTAAGTAGATCCATTCGGAGGGAAAGTACATCATTATCTGTTTTAATTACCTTGCACAACTTTGTGTCATCAGCAAAAATGGAGACAATACTTTCCAAACCTACTTCTAAGTCATTAATACATATGTGAAAAAGGAGAGGACCTAATAGTAAACCCTGAGGTACCCCACTTACCACATTGTCCAATCCAATTATGTTCCATTTACAACAACCCTTTGCGTCCTCTTTTTTTATCCAGCTCTTAATCCATGAGCAGATATTTACTGCAATTCCTGTATCCCTTAGTTTGCTCAATTGACTCCCATGTGGCACTGTATCAAAAGACTTTGCAATATCCAAAAAGACTACATCCAAGTTAACAAAGTTCACAAAGTTAGTTTGAGCAATAATGTAAGTAATTTTTAGTAGACATTTTTAAAACTTTATTCACGAAAAAAAACTCTCAGTGGCTCTTTATGTATAGACATTTTCCACCAACAAATTTTGTATAAAGGAGCCCAGATGCACAATAAGTTTTACTACATGTATATGTTAAAGATGTATTCTATAACAGGACCACTGATGTCCTATATTTGTGATATGTTTTTTGGAGAACTAACCTTGATAAAGTGGAACTTTATTTTAAGAAAGTAAAGAATGCATTAACTATTATATGCTTTAATCATTATTTGCAATAAATATTGCTATTGTCTTTCAGGCACTAATGAGGACATTGAAAGATATGGAACAGGGTCCCAGAATTCTAAAAACAGCAGGTATCCATACCCTTCGGGGGCTATGTAACCCATTGCTGGCCTTTAAGTTGTGCCCATTGCTGGTGCTGTAGAAATAAGAATGCATATATACATACAACATATGTCTGAAAGTTTGCCAGTTCTCCCATGCAGAGGAGACTTGACTGGCATTTCAGTTCTGAGTGGGCACCAGTAGCAGAGTTACTGTTGGTACAGCAGCTACAAGGCACTAGGATCTACAACAGAGTAAGGCTCTTTGTTTCCTGGAGTCAAGAGGGCAGTTAAATCTAAGAGACTGCACCATACTAAGACATATCTATTTTGGTTCCATCTGGACAGCAATCTGTAAAAAGGTTACTGATGAACAAGACAAGATATATCGTAAAAAGAGAAAGAAAAAGGCCACATACTACTGTATTCTTTTATTTCCAAATAGGACATTAAACAATCAATAAAATTTACACTCACATGCCATTTTCCCATCACAATTGAGATATTGCAGAATCTGGATACAATAACTTAATAACTTTGACAGAAAACATCAGCCACCCTTGAGTGATCAGTGCGCCCGGATCCAGTGTTCTGCAAACGGAACAAAGAAAACTATCTTAACAGGATTGAAAACAAATTAATGGGCAATTCCCATTTCACAACTTTTTCACAACGTATGGCTTCAGTAGCATGCACTGATCAGTCTGATTATCTCCAATGATGCAATACTAATAAGTTATTATTATTATCCTTTATTTGTAATGTGCCAATATATTCCATAGAGCTATACAGGGGTTAAATACAAGTCAATTTTTTTTTAACACATTGCAAAAGAGTTGAGTGCCCAGTCTTTGAGAATGTATACCCTTTTATTTTGGCAGGATCAGTGGCATGATTAATATCACATATAATAGTTGTCGTACTGCGAGTTGTCATCACGCAATGTAAAAAATTACACCCTTGCGCATTGAGCGCCTCGCGATGAGCCCCGTAGGCGCTCATCGTGAGGCTCGCATGACTTAGGCTGCAATGAGCGCCAAAGGAGCTCATTGCAGGCCTTGTGATGAGCGCACAACTTAGGCTGCAATGAGTGCCAAAGGCACTCATCACAAGGCCCGCGGGACTTTAAAACTGCCTACACATGAGTACAAAACACGCTTATGTCAATGGCTGCGCTCACAGACGAAACGCGTAGCACTTGAACACAAGGCATGCAACAGTCTACGTTTTTAAGAAGGAAAAAGGTCTCAACCGCCTAACTTGAAAGACCCCCCAAAACAGCCAAATAATGGGGAAAAAAATAACTCACTTACACACAGCAGAGGGGGGTTTAGCCAGGTAGCCTGTGAGTGAAGTTGCAAGCGAATTTCAGCCATATTTGGCATTTTTTGTAGATCGAAAATCAACTATGCAAGGAAAAAAATGGCAGCCGAAAAAACGTAAAAATTCGCCAACAGGATCAAAACAAGGCAGAACAACGCCAGGCAAGCGGGATTTAGAAAATACATGATGGCGAAGCCATTAACACTTACACAAGCAAAGCCAGGAGCGCGGGACTTTGAAAATAAAAACAAAAGGCAGTCAGAGAGCGCCACACGAGGATTCAGCAGAAACGAAGAGGAGAAAGACACAGGGAAGGGACATGGGGGAGATGGTGGAAAGAGATACATGGCATTCCCAAAAGTTGCTGGTTACCGAGGCCTGCAATGAGCGGCGCTCATCGCAATCCCTGCGCTGAGTGCTTTCAGCACTTATGAAGGGACTTGCAATGAGCACCAAAGGTGCTCATTGCGAGCCTCTCCTCCCGTCTACTTTACGGGGCTCACGATGAGCGCCTTCGGCACTTATTGCAAGCTTCACGATGGGCCCAAAGTTGCTTAGCTCAGGGATTACGATGAGCGACGAAGGTGCTCAGAGGGGGCAGAACGTTGCATTGTGTGGCAAACAGCATTGCCAGGCTTCAAATTTTATTGCCGTAATTTTTGATGGGTAATTCCCTAATTCTTAATGTTCCTAGTAAGCCATCCTCCTGCCTCTACAAAATTATTTATATTGCACTACATCATGTGACAAGAGGTAAAGTAGGTGAAGCTAGATAATATAAAATCTAAAGTCATGTTGTTCGTACCTATTCATTTTTGGCATCAACATACTAGGGAGTATTGATCAATCATTTTAGTTGCACATTTTATTTTATTTTCTGGTAATTTAAAAAAATATAAAGTTTAAAATTGAATTATGGTTATTTTCACAACTGGGTTTGTGCTACTAGATTTTTTCAGCAATTAGTAGTTACCATCTAGTTGTTTCACATTTCTATAGAATGCCTTTGGACTACGAGTGTAGAGTTGTCAAACAAAACCCTCCCCTTTTTGCTCAAGCTACCTTTACAGTGCTCTAGATCACCTCATAAATGTGAGATCTATTAAAATCCCAGAGGAAATTATAAAAGTAACTAAGAGTCTGCTTCACATAGAAGAGTAGAGGGGGGCCTTGGATATCTAATGCCCCTTATGCTACTATTTTTTGACAGTGGCATTCCACTCCCACATCACGGTTAAGGAAGTGGTTAAATAAACTATAAAATACAAGTGGGATTATTTCATCTCATCTATAAAACACACTGCCTGCTTGAGCTAGTGGAGGCTAGGATGGCCCATTCGATTATAAATGTGGTATCAAGTACCCCAGTTACATTTATTTTGTATTCTTTATCAAAAGGAAAAATGTAAAGTTGACATGTTATATGATAGACAATGTATTAAAACAAAGTATTGGAAATGTCAGCAAATAAAGATATGCAGAGTTAAAATACATTCGTAATACATTGGTTGCGTGGAGCAAGCAGAGCATTAGCATTTTAGGACTTAGTAAAACATTTTTATAATATACAGTATCTCACAAAAGTCAGTACATCCCTCACATTTTTGATAATATTTTATTAGATCTTTTCATGTGACAACACTGAAGAAATGACACTCTGCTACAATGTAAAGTAGTATAACAGTGTAAATTTGCTGTCCCCTCAAAATAACTCAACATACAGCCATTAATGACTAAACCATTGGCCGCAATAGTGCGTACACTGCTAAGTGGAAATGTCCAAATTGGGCCCAAAGTGTCAATAATTTGTGTGGCCACCATTATTTTCCAGCACCGCCTTTACCCCTAATGGGCATGGAGTTCACCAGAGATTCACAGGTTGCCACTGGAGTCCTCTTCCACTCCTCCATGATGACCACGAATCTGGTGGATGTTAGGGACCTTGCAATCCCCCACCTTCCGTTTTAGGATGCCCCACAGATGCTCAATAGGGTTTAGGTCTGGAGACATGCTTGGCCAGTCCATCACCTTAACCTTCAGCCTCTTTAGCAAGGCAGTGGTCGTCTTGGAGGTGTGTTTGGCGTTGTTATCATGTTGGAATATTTCCCTGTGGCCCAGTCTCCGAAGGGAGGGTATAATACTCTGCTTCAGTATGTCACAGTACATGTTGGCATTCATGGTTCCCTCAATGAACTGTAGCTCCCCACTGCTGGCAGCACTCATGCAGGCCCAGACCATGACACTCCCACCACCAAAAGTATACATCTATACTGAGGAAAGGTAGTAAATAATCCCTAAAATGACAGATAAACGGGTAAGGCACAAAGAACACAAAATCACTGATATGAGATGAAACCCTCAGTTTGAACGTAAACAGCGATGCAAAGAGATTGGAGGCAGCATCTCACATTATCAGGTGAATGCATATAGGGGGAATCAACACAATATATTATAGAAAACACATATGCACATATAGACATATGTGTATATTTGTTTGGTCTGGGCCTGCATGAGTGCTGCCGGCACTGGGGAGCTTCAGTTCATTGAGGGAACCATAAATGCCAACATGTACTGTAACATTACTGAAGCAGAGTATGATCTCCTCTCTTCAGAGACTGGGCCGCAGGGCAGTAATTTTCCATTAGCCATACGTCTTTGATTTAATTTGTGACATGTTTGATGGAAGATTCATTGGGTTGTTTCCATGCCGCAGAGACTGACTACTTGGCTGCTTTCACAATATGTTTCACAAGTTTCTGTTTATGATATGGGTATGTCATCACTTGGCAAAGAGAACAGTACATTCAGTACATTAGTGTTATCAGAAGCTTATTGTTGGTTACAAGAGTCATGATATTAGTCCATTATTTCTGAATGGATGTACAAAGCCAAAAAATATAGGCAAAAGTGCCATCTCCTCTTATTGCCTTCAGAGTTTTCAGATACCTGATGGTAGATAATATTAAGATGTTGGGCTAGGGTGAGACCAACACCCCATTGTTTTATAGCTGTTTTCTTTGATAGTGGTTCATATTGAGGCAAAAAGAGAGATACTTCATTTGTAAGAGCAGGGTAATTGTGACAAAATTATTCCCATAGTCATCATCAATTAGAATGTCTTCCACCCTTCTGGATCTCTACCTTGTCATGTGAATGGGCTTGTGTACCTCATTGAAGCTGGGAACTGTATCATGTTGGGTCATCCAAGATAGGTAGGTCATAGCAGAGAGGTCAGACAAATTGCAGTTTACTGGAGAAGGAACTAGCAACCCGCTCCAGTATCTTTGTCAATAAAACATTATGGATAAGTACAACTTGAAGGCAGTTGGTTTTATTATCCCAAGAATATAGAAGTTGTTTAGACCAGTGGATTTTAAACTTTGTACATCTGCGGACCGTTGAAAATAGGAGAAATATTTTGCAGACCACTAAGGCAGAAATAAAAAACATAATTTATACAGAATTTTGTATATTAGTTTTTAAATATAATATTATAATAATTTACGATACAAAATACAATCAAACTAACTTGTGTTTAATGCAAAAAATGATTAGTGTGCTTTTTAAAATTAAAGTGTAAAAAAATATAAATCAAATTGCTAACCCAACACTTGAAAAATATGAAAAAAAGTGATTGTGCTGATAAGTCTCCACGCTAACCCATAATTCCTGATAGAAGACTCACTCACTGCCAAACTCCAGCATGTGATGTCATGATGTAGCGATGCCACCTAGTGACTGCAGGCCTAATGCACGCTTTTTGCCAACAGCTTCAACGGAGGCCTTGATAACATGTGTTAAGTGGCAATAGGGTTTTCGCAGATCGGCAGAAAATGTCTACAGACCAGCACCGGTTAATGGAGAGGTGTTGTAAATCACTGGTTTAGACCATAACATGCACTGAAAAACCTGGAAATCTTGAGATCCAGAAAATCTCTTTGAGTGTGTGAAATGTGATCAGCTAAGCAGTAGTTGCATGCTATTTATGTGCAGTTTTGAGTTTGGTTTCATATTTCCCCTGTAGCCATTGCTATCAAATGGCTTCTAATAACTGATGTATGAGCTTTCAGCTTGGAAGTCTAGAATAAGTAGAGCTAGAGTTTGTTTGAACATAATTTGATAAATGTTTTACATTTTTTCCAAATTGTGAAGTAAAACGTGGTATTGCTATAGATGTCACGAAAGAGAGGATGCCATTGGGGCAGTATCGTACCAGCTATTTTGATATTTAGATTCTTACTAGATATATAATTAACTCCTTGATTACCAAGATTGATATAACACGGAAAAAAAATGTAAAATAATATTTTTTTATTGCAGATATGCAAGCTTGAGACAGTTGTGCAATTAATTATAATGTAATTGCTTTCTTTGTCTTTTAAAGGGCAGTATTGATTTTTTATTTGCATTTACAGTGCTATGGTGTTTAACCCCCTTGCGAGTCCTATCTGGTACCCGTAGGATTTTCTTCTACATTTGCCATTTAGGGGTGTGAGAGCAATTGCTGGATTGAGGAATTGTAGCAATTGAGTAGTGATTTACGATTGTAACATTTATGGGCTTGAAAGATCAAAGGCTTAGATGGGTTCGAGTTATGATTTTGAGAACCGCAGGGATTTTCGTTTGCGGGTAGCTAAAAGATGCCAATTTGAGTAGCAAATTATTTTACGGGCTACATTACGGGCTCCAGTAACTAGAATTTGCTAAATTGAATGTAGGCCTAAGTGTAATCTCTACTTGATTAATACTGTTTTGTGTAGAGTTGTGTATTGCCTACTGTAATGGTTGATGTAATCCAATACACTACTTGATTAATCTGGGTCTGAGTGTGTGCAAATCAATAGCTGCTGGTAAGAATAAGTCCCTTTATTATTCTTCCACACTTGGGCCCTCATTCAATTGCGATTTGGCCAATTGAATAGAACTCTAAATAAGCACATAAGCATATTTTTTTAAAGAAGTTTTTAGTTAGTAAGCATCTATCCAAAAGCAAGGTTTTCACTAACTAAAAACTTATTTAAAAAAAATATGCTATGTGCTTATTTAGAGCCCTAATCAATTGGCCAAATCGCAATTGAATGAGGCCCTTGGATTGGAGATGAATAATAAAGGGACTTCTTCTTACCAGCAGCAATGATTCATGCTTTATTTTAACTTAGAAAGAGCCCCACTCAGCTTGTGTGATGATAGTCAAGCAGGACAACTGTGCTTATCTCTCACCTGTGGGATTTAAGATGGAATCAGTATGTTTGATTGAGGCAATGATGGAGAGACTGCTCACCAAGTATGAATCAAGAACTGCTCAATCAGCATAGATGATGTTGTGTTCGTCAGCAGATGGGTAAGAATGCTTGATCAGATCCCAGTGGAGAAATGATTGCGCACTGGCTGAGCGGTAGCCAAAAGCTGGGCAGCAATGACTATTAGCCTTTCTGTTAGGGTTAAAAACTAGGAACCCAGGAACGTATTGCAAGCCTCTCCCCTGGTGTACTTTGTGTCCTATGAGCACCATTGGCGCTCCTTGTGAGGCGCGCGGTGAAGATCGTTGTCGTTTATTGCGGTACTGTGGTGTGTTTGTTTTGTTTTCTGTATATTTTTTTTATTAGGATAATGAATTAATTAATGAAATCATAAATTAATATACTTTACATATTTGCAATTAATATATGCAGCAAGCAATGTGCTGAAGAGCTAACAATCTGTTTTGATGTTCCTGCAGCATACAATGTAGATTTGCAGTGTTGTTGAGCTGAGGTGTAAGTGTCAGCAATGTGTGCAGTGTGCAGTGTAAATAGGCTGCGTGCGCGAGGGGAAGCCGTTTGTGTAGCTATGTACTTCCGCATTATGTAAGTTAGTGTTGTAAAATGGCAGCAATTGTGTATGTGGTACGCCCGTTTGTATGATTTTGCGTACTTGCTAATAGTGTATGTTGTACCTCGTACAGGTTTTTGTAAAAGTCGTATGTGCTTGGCGGTGTTTTGCGGCTTTAGGGTCATGTAGCCTCGTTTTTGTTTTTTTCAGGGGCTATTTTTTCTCTCGCTTAGGGGATTTTCCAGTGTCTAAACTCTGTAAATTGGGCTAAAAATGGGGGTGTAACCTGACTTCCAGACGTCCAGGGTGTCCCCGCTTGCTGTGGGTAAGGTTTTTATAAAAATTTTGTGTGTATTTTGTGTTTTTTTTTATGTTTTCCGCTGTGCTCGGGCCGGCCGTTAAGGTTGTATTTTTGCAAGTCCACGGCTCGGATTTTTTTGTTTAAGTCCGTAACTCTTTCTTTTCTAAGTCCTGCGGCTCGTATTTTTTTGTGTAAGTCTGTATTTAGTCATTTCATGTTTTTTTTTTTTTTCAAGAGGCGCCCAAGAGCCTCCATCTCCGCAAATGCGGCCCCTCGTGAAGCGAGGGTCCTTATTTGCGTGACGAAAGTTGTACTGGGTCGTAGGGATGAGCACCTGTGGCGCTCTTCTCCACCAGTGCAAGGAGTGACTTTGCTGTTCCTTGCCAGCAACTGAGGCCCTCGCTTTGCAAAAGGCAGACTTGCTACGCCAACCTGCAAGCGTTAGCAACGACCCGTGTTGCTGAGAACTATATAAAGTATGTGATATACTGCTTAGCCAAAAGCCCTACAAGCATACCAACAGCACTTCTCTATCTCAGAACAAAGAACAAGGAACTACAGTGACAATAAATATATCTATGCAAGTCATAATACGACTGGACAATGAACAAACCTGAAAGGTGAACAACGCATGCTAATAATATGTATGTGTATTTAGAATATAAGTACTGAAAATACTTGGCAAGCTTTTAAAATGATAGTTTGGGAAATGGCCATCAAAAGCTATTTCCACACATAATTTACTTGTAAGTCAATAGTATACTCTATTTATTCTTTTATGGAAATCTTTATCTTATTTCCCAGGAATGGTAGTATATAGGTTGGACTGTATTCCACTAGAAAAGGCTGATAACAATGGAGTTATTGATTTCTGAGATACATTGCATCTGAGTTGATAGAATAGCGAAAGAGCACTGGCTGAAAACTAGGCAATCTGTTTTGTTCCTAATGCAACTTAAGAATTCATTATTATTATAAGAATATACTACTTAGCCAAAAGCCCTACAAGCACATACCAACAACACTCTTCTATACTGGAACAAAGAACTACAATACCATTGGAGTTAAGCAACAAATATAACTATCAAAGTCATTAATCATTTGACTGAACAATAAACAAACCTCAAAGTCCAACAAAGCATGTTAATAATAAGTATGTGTTTTGAGCATATAAGGATATTTACACACATAATTTACTTGTAAATAGTAAACTATGTTCACTACTAGAAAACAAGTATACTTTATGTATTGGAAACCTTTATAAACGTTACAGAAAGGGTCATAAATAGGTGGAAATTCCTTCCAGTGAAAGTAGTAGGATCAAACACAATAAAGGAATTTAAACATGCGTAGATTGAACATAAAACTATCTAGATGCTTATTTAAGCTAAACACTTAGACAGACAGAATAGGCAAACTAACTGTTCTACCGGTTGTCAATTCAATGTTTCTATATATTCATTCCCTGTTAGCTTAGGAAAATCAAAGACGTCCTAGTGACGTCAAAACACGTCAGGCATAGTGTAGACGTGCATTCCCACGTAGGATTCACAGGCTGCAGTGATGTAGGCGTGAAACCGAATGTAACAATTCTATGACTTCCTTAGCCCACATAGGTCAGAGCAACTACCAGCCAAGTCGTTATTTATCACTCAGAATTTAGTGTTTAAAGTGGCACAAAAGTGTTGACTAGTATTGCTACGATCCATCAGGTAATGACATAGAGGTTATAGAGAATAATAAGAGTACAATAAGAAAAATTGGTTGGTGTATTTTAAAGTACCAAAATAAAAATATATACAACGCATAATAAGAAATAGACATTATACTATAGGGGTGAAGTGTCTCACAACCATTGAATTGAAACACTCGTGAAAAGTTACTGTAAATTATACTTTTCGGACACTAACCAATTGTATACTGGAGTGAGAAGTACATATTAAAATTATTCACTTTCTATGTATTACAACTTGATATCCTTAATACCACTCAGAGGTTTAAAAACTTCCCCAACAAATACACAACTAACTATGACCTCCATTCAATTGAAAGGCCGTAATTATTTTCATACAGGACGCATGTCTGCTGGTTAGAAATTTGTTAAAATTCCATCTGTATTCAATTGACTCCAGCCTGCAAATAAAGGGCTAAAGTCTAAAACTGTAAACCATGAACCTGTACATAGCAATTCATGACATTATCAAGATCAATTAAGCAAGCCCGTAAGTTACAATTTAGACAGAGCCAATAGTAAATGAGACCGTCATCATGACGTCAGTAAAACATGGAGTTTAAACTACAATCAATTAGTGTTTAGAAGTATGAACTGCAATCCAGCAAAGTAGAAATCAATACAAATTAATAAAGAAACTGTGCTAGTCCATTTGGGTGGCCTAATATGTATTAACTCCCCTGTTTTAATTCCCCTGGATTGATATGACACAGAAATAAAAGTTAAAAAATATTTTTTTATTGCAACTTTGCCAGCTTGAGACTGTTGTGCAATTAATTATAATACCTTTCATTGCTTTACCAGTATTTTAAAGTACAGTAGTGTGGTTATATTTGCTTTTACAGTGTTACAAACAGGTGTTTTACCCACTTGCGAGTCCTATCTAGTACTCGTAGAAATAGTAGATACATTTGCCATTTACGAGCTTGAAGGGAATTGGGGCTTGTTGAATTGTTGCAATTGAATATGGATTAGCACTGGTAGGGCTTGAAACATCAAAGGAGTATAGAACAGAGTTATGATTCTTACAACGCAGTGATTTTGAGCCTGTAAGCCACAAATCGATTGAGGGAAGCTGGAAGAGGCCAATTGAGTAGCAAAATAATTTACGGGCTACATTACGGGCTCCAGGTAATTACAATTTGCTCATTTGAATGGGGGCCTATGTTTCTAAGTATTAATGTTACCATAAGAGAAAACACTCACTTTGAGTATGTAAGTTTTATTTTTGGGACAACAACCAATATATAAAAATTCATATTCAAATATAACCACATAAGTGGTTTGAAGATTGCTCCAAACAAACACACCACTAGTCGTATTTCTTAGTGTCCTTAATATTATATTATAAGAGAAAATACTCTAAAGAAATGCATTACTAAGTCATTTTTGCACTAAGTGATATCAACAAGCCCCAAGGGCTGAATGCATAGATTTTAAAGGTTAACTGAGAAATACTGACAAGTAAATATTCAAAGATCCCTGTCTGTGAATCCATAGACATAGAATCCATACTTGTGTTTCCTGTTAAAATAACAAAACATCATCTTTAAGAGGCAGACTGCCTGAATAAATCTGAAACATTGTTTTTTTCTATATTTCTTTTGGAAGTTGCCAAAGGAATGTTTAATTTTTGGTTTTCATTGGTTTTAATGTTTTATATCATTGCTGGTATACACAAAAATACAAATAACATGTTTTGTTTATTGTAAATAGACCATTTCCATTAATAGCTATGTATAGAGTGGAAAACACTCAAGTGATAGTATGACTTCTGAAGTATTTGATAGTTGTATAAGGTATAGCAACAAAATGAGGTCCTGGATGACCACTACTGCAGGACAAAGGCAAGGCAGGAGCAGTCATACCAAGATGTCCTGATACCAATCATTTATACCCCTCAAAGATTACAAATATAGTCATGTTGCAAGTTTAGTTAGTCATTGGTCTTGGAAAATATAACTTTAGAAAATGCTGAATATTTGCTGGCAATTTGAAATTAGTATAAATGGGAAGGAAACCTAAATGATCAAACTCCTAGTTCTCAATGTGCCCACTTCAAGGTGAGTTTCTAGCTCACTCTTATTCTCCCCCTAAAATAGCAATACTATTACAAAGGGAGATCAGAAGCCACATATCTTTATGCATACCAAATAATATACAATTATATAAAACTGACCATTTAGCAAAATAGAACCAGACGGAAGGTCACTTTTATACTCCAGAGTGTGTTTAAGACTAAACCACAATTCTTATCAATAGGTAAAGTGTAACAACACTACCTGGCCTGAGCAATGGTGTGCCAATGCTCGGTTACTCTATTCTTGGGTTTGACATACTGTAAGTGAGTGAATATACCTACCTTATTTCCAGTCCATAACACCTTCTCACAAGGCTGGTAAATGGAACACGAACCTATTACACTCAGGAAGCAAAATATGTCAAAGGGAAGTACTGTTTAAGCAGATAGTGGATTTATTTGGATATTTTATTTGGAGCGCGTCCACTCAGCAACAATCCATGCCCCCACCAAAATGTATGGCAAATGTTTAAGTGACAAAATTCCACATCCTGCGTTTGGTTAATAGGGGACATGTTTTAGTTTAGCTTGAATGAGGATCTTTTACATGCTTGAAATACATTTTAGACTTATGTGGCTCTTTAAAATATTAGAAATGTAAGTACTAAATAGGACTCGCAGGGGCTCTTTCAAACACTTATTAGAGCTGTAGTAGCAATTAAACACACAATAGGGAAGAATGGAAAGACATTATAATTAATTGCATAACTGCATGCCTAAGAAGTATGTGACGGGCTTGCTTATATATTGTCAGATCATATGATCACTCCCCCTGAAATCCAAAATAAAAAGGCATGGAATATGTGTTTAGGCTTACAGAGGTAAATTGTGGGCTTGAGTCAATTTGTTGTTGTTTAGTTGTTCAGTCTTGTTCGACTCTCCTTGACCCTATGGACCGCAGCCCGCCAGGTACATCTGTCAGTCACTGTCCCATTTCTGCCTCTGCCTGCCCCTTCTTTGTGAGCCTTCAATCTTTCTCAGCATCAGAGTCTTCTCTAGGGAATCCAGCCATTTCATGATATGGCCAAAATATTTGAGCTACAGCCTCATGATCATAACTTCTAGTGAACAGTTTGCTTTGATTTCCTGAAGTACTGATTTATTGGATCTTCTTGCAGTCCAAGAGCTCCTGTAGAAGCTGGATGCAAAACACATGTAGGGCCGTCATCACAGTGTGTGTGTAGCATCTTAGTGACATCACACGCCACAGAACCTGCAGGGAATTAGATATCGAGACTCGGCTCATGTTTCTATGAATTGAACGTGTAGAGTAGGAGATACAGCAATAGCAACAGCAAGGGGGAGAGTGTGTAAAAAGATGTGGTAATATACAGACTGCAAACAGTATATATAGCTGGGTAGTTGAGATGAGACAAGCCCATATAACTGGTTGTCCCGACAGTCCTTCCCAGCAAGCTGTAGCGATCAGAACTCTGACCATTTGCTAGACTGTGTAGTCCAAGGAGAGAGAAAAGCTGAGAAACTGCGAGTTTCAATAAAGGTCCACAAAATAGCCAATTATCCCCAAAATGGATTTTAATAATCATTGTGGCATAGTGAATACTGTGCCGAGATTTGTGACACTCAAAATATAAATATGCGGGGCAAGAGAGTATTATTTGCTATTCATCACTGTGGTTCTGTTCTTTGAGTTGATGAGGACAGAGCGACTAACGATATTTGTGTAAATAATAGGACCTTAACAGCCTTATTAAAATGCGATTTGGCAAATTTAAAAGGGCTCTATTTAACCCCTTAGCATATTTTTTTACAGAAGTTTTTAGTTAGTGAACTTCTATCCAAAAGTCTTCACTAACTAAAAACTTCTGTAAAAAAATATGCTATATGCTTAAATACAGGGAGTGCAGAATTATTAGGCAAATTAGTATTTTGACCACATCATCCTCTTTATGCATGTTGTCTTACTCCAAGCTGTATAGGCTCAAAAGCCTACTACCAATCAAGCATATTAGGTGATGTCCATCTCTGTAATGAGAAGGGGTGTGGTCTAATGACATCAACACCCTATATCAGGTGTGCATAATTATTAGGCAACTTCCTTTCCTTTGGCAAAATGGATCAAAAGAAGGACTTGACAGGCTCAGAAAAGTCAAAAATAGTGAGATATCTTGCAGAGGGATGCAGCACTCTTAAAATTGCAAAGCTTGTGAAGCGTGATCATCGAACAATCAAGCGTTTCATTCAAAATAGTCAACAGGGTCGCAAGAAGCGTGTGGAAAAACCAAGGCGCAAAATAACTGCCCATGAACTGAGAAAAGTCAAGCGTGCAGCTGCCACGATGCCACTTGCCACCAGTTTGGCCATATTTCAGAGCTGCAACATCACTGGAGTGCCCAAAAGCACAAGGTGTGCAATACTCAGAGACATGGCCAAGGTAAGAAAGGCTGAAAGACGACCACCACTGAACAAGGCACACAAGCTGAAACGTCAAGACTGGGCCAAGAAATATCTCAAGACTGATTTTTCTAAGGTTTTATGGACTGATGAAATGAGAGTGAGTCTTGATGGGCCAGATGGATGGGCCCGTGGCTGGATTGGTAAAGGGCAGAGAGCTCCAGTCCGACTCAGACGCCAGCAAGGTGGAGGTGGAGTACTGGTTTGGGCTGGTATCATCAAAGATGAGCTTGTGGGGCCTTTTCGGGTTGAGGATGGAGTCAAGCTCAACTCCCAGTCCTACTGCCAGTTCCTGGAAGACACCTTCTTCAAGCAGTGGTACAGGAAGAAGTCTGCATCCTTCAAGAAAAACATGATTTTCATGCAGGACAATGCTCCATCACACGCGTCCAAGTACTCCACAGCGTGGCTGGCAAGAAAGGGTATAAAAGAAGAAAATCAAATGACATGGCCTCCTTGTTCACATGATCTGAACCCCATTGAGAACCTGTGGTCCATCATCAAATGTGAGATTTACAAGGAGGGAAAACAGTACACCTCTCTGAACAGTGTCTGGGAGGCTGTGGTTGCTGCTGCCCCCAATGTTGATGGTGAACAGATCAAAACACTGACAGAATCCATGGATGGCAGGCTTTTGAGTGTCCTTGCAAAGAAAGGTGGCTATATTGGTCACTGATTTGTTTTTGTTTTGTTTTTGAATGTCAGAAATGTATATTTGTGAATGTTGAGATGTTATATTGGTTTCACTGGAAAAAATAAATAATTGAAATGGGTATATATTTGTTTTTTGTTAAGTTGCCTAATAATTATGCACAGTAATAGTCACCTGCACACACAGATATCCCCCTAAAATAGCTAAAACTTAAAACAAACTAAAAACTACTTCCAAAAATATTCAGCTTTGATATTAATGAGTTTTTTGGGTTCATTGAGAACATGGTTGTTGTTCAATAATAAAATTAATCCTCAAAAATACAACTTGCCTAATAATTCTGCACTGCCTGTAGAGCCCTTTTAAATTTGCTGAATCACAATTTAATAAGGCTGTAAGTGTCTGGACCTTAAACGTTGTTGCCATATAGGTCTATTGAAAGCCCTTACCTACAAAGAAACCCATTACCCATTCATTTATAATACAACCCTATAGGGGGCAGTTATCTCTTAGACTTCATCTATCTGGCTATATATTTAAAGCAATGCTATCGCTGTATGATCTCCCCACAGCTGGATGTAGTAAGTTTTCTTTTTTATTCTAAGTTTTACTCGCCATTGTTAATACTAATATTTTTTTTTTCTTTTCTTTTGGTCTTTATATTTAAAGCCACAATACTAACATAGAGACTATAAGTGCTTCATTTTCTTCAATGCCTTAACTATCAGTGCTCAAGGCACTTATTTGATCCCTGAAGTTAAGGTAGTATATGTTTCTGGTAATTTGTACACCCAGATATTCATACTCAAAGTAGTTTTCGCCAAAACCACAATTCAAAGGCGTCAATTCTATGGCGCTCAGACATCTTTATGGTCCAGCTCTCACATCCATATGTTACTAGCATAGTTCTAACTTTGCAGACCTTTGTTGATAGTTTAATATCTTTACTTTTAACTAGCTTATCCAGACTTGCCATATCACCATCTGCAGAGAACTTCGATCACAGGAAAATAAAATCTGTCACTGTCTCCACTTCTTCCCCATCTATTTGCCAGGAACTGAGAATGCCATGATCTTCGTCTTTTTAATGTTGAGCAGCAGGGCAATTTCTAATAAAATAGGGCTCTAAATTGGTAATTTTCAAAAATAATAACCTATTTGTCATGGAAAAAATGCTATGAATAAAGCATGCTTTTAGTGCATGACAGGAAGTTTTGGACTACAGTGGTACTTTAATGTTAATACAGTTTATTATTAAGTTCATTGTGCACCTATAAAATATTGGAAAATGTTCCTCTGACCCAGCCATATACATTACAGTTTTCACATCAAAAATACTGTTGTTGTTGTTGTTTAGTCTTTCAGTTGGGTTCGACTCTCAGTGGCCAAATGGATGTAGCATGTAAGGTACATCTCGCAGTATTCCTGGTTGTGCTCAATATGATTTTCTTGGCAAAGATACTGGAGTGGGTTGCCAGTTCCCTCTCCAGAGAACTGTGATTTGTCTGACCTCTCTGCAATGATCTGCCCATCTCGGGTGACCCTACATGATATAGCTTACAGCTTCATTGAAGTACACAAGCCCCTTCATCACGACAAGGTAGTGATCCAAAAGGGGAAAGAATACTGTAGTAGTGTTTAAATCAGGCCATTTATACGTGTGTTAAACAAATGTAAATTTGATGTCCCTTTAAGTGGTATAAATTTCTAACTACATTTCACACTGCTGTTGAGCGCTTCCTCTCCCATATGACTGCAATTGCAAATTCCTCATTCTCTGCCAATTTCGAAACATTCCTCCCTGCTACTTTCTCCCAGCTTGCTAAAATAAACATTTTTTTTTTGCAAAATGACTTCAAGCACAGACCTCCAGGTCTAATGACTGATGAGAATCAGATTCCTGTTAAAGGGCTTGGTACTTATGCCCTGCCAAAAAAAAAAAAATTGGTTGTGTAATAATGGCGCACACAAATACAGTTAAATAATCAGTTATAGTGATTTAATTAACATAAAAACTAAATCCATATATATATTTTTTTAAATATATTTTGTTGGAAGAACATTATATTATACAAACAAATGACTTGTATACATTTAAGAACATACATTATGCAAATGTAGATTATTTAAGGTTTACATTATACAACTTTAACTTAACATTTCCTTTTTTACTTTTCTTTATTAAGCAAAACATCTGAACATAAATATACGGTACTTAAATTTAATTTGCAAATTAACTGCCTCACTAAATTAGCGCTACGTTGTAAAACGTAGCCTGTAACTCGAGATTTACGTATTACGGCCATTAAATTAGCCACGTAACTTTGCTTGCAGCGGATTTACGATTTGACCTATGTTGAACTTTGCTCACATAAATCCTTTGACCTGTCTTGCCCGTAACTGCTACATGTTCAATTCAGCTAATTATTTGTAACATGGTCATTCGCGAGCAAGCACGTAACACGCAAACGTAGCCCCAAGCCCTACATGTGCTCGAGAGCATCCGCAAGGGGGTTAAAGTCCAATATGTAGCACTTTGTAGGCAAATAAAAACACACTAATGTATATTTATTATAAGTGAAAGTGATGTTAGGTCTTAGAACTAAAAGTACAACATTCTCAATTTCGCAAATTGGCCCACAAAAATACTTTATTTCATGTTCGTATTTTGTGTGATATTGATCCCTGCAATCAATGTGTTACGACATATACTGTAACTCACATGTAATAGAATATCATATTAACTGTTTTATTAATATTGCTTTATATCTGGCCTGTGGGTCCAATCGCAAACTGTATTTGAAGCACGTAGGATTTGGAAATCTACCCTCACCTTTTTCAGTGACGTAACGCTAACAATCTCTTTTTCCATTTGCTCCATCTAAACTCGTAACTACGTAATTGCTTCATTGTTTGCATTCGAGCACGCAACCCGACTGCCGTGAACTGCTTTACGAAATAGCCTCTCTTGCTCGTAGCTCGTAGTCAATTCTAATTTAATAACAACATAAGTAGGGCAAATTTTGACCCTGCAGCCGCTACTAGGCTCACGTTGGACTTACGAGACTGGAATTTAAAATGGCTATATATTCTTATATACATTTTTCTCTTCATTTTCAAATGCTACCATTTTTTGTTATTGCATAACTTTTTTGATCCAAGTGGTCAATTTTATGTCATAATTTAATAACCTGTTTTACAATGAGTTTGCTAGGCTTACCAATAGGTCGCGTTATCTATTTTCTTTATGATAAAGCACCGTGAGAGGTCTAATAGTTTTTTACTTGCAAGTTTTAATTTTTAAAGGTAACATTCCTATTATACACATTTCTAGTATTATTTGTTATTATCACATATATAGTTGTCAGCACTGCGGGTTGTTGAGGATGAGGAGGCTCTACGGGCTCCTCACAACAGATTACAAACGACCACACAAGCGGGACTAAAAAAAATCAAACACGCAATCACTAACTACGAACTTACACAAAAAAAATATGACCCGCGGGGCTAAGAAAATATAAAATTACGGACTTACACAAAAAAAATTATGACCTGCGGGACTTTAAAAAAATCCATTACGGACTCGCAAAAATACGACCTTAACGAAGAGTATGGAGGAAAGACATGTCCTGCAAGAGCTCCAGCTAAGGCCTGGGTTAATCTGGGACAATCAACCCCTATAGATGCCCTGAGTGACCAACAAACAATATCACTAAACTCAGAAGACCTAGGGGAACAAATTGATCCCAAAATTACCTTAAAAAAAAAACAATAAAATCGGAAGAGTCCCCTGCATGGAATCCCTACCCAGCTGAACTTTTCCCCTTGGAAGCCTGGAGGGAGAGAGTGTGGAGCTGCACTCCTGAGGACATATATAAGCAGGTACAGGGGAGAGGCTATAGAGCTGTGGGGGGAAAGGATAGCCCTGATCCAAGGAAGGGGTACCCAGGGGGGCATCAGAAGCAAATTAGCCCCAGAAAAATTAAGCAATCCGGGGCCCCTTACCCACATATTCCCATCAAAGCTCTCCCCATACCCTGGGTCCAAGCAACCCAGCCCAACCTGTCTACTTAGACTCAGAACATTAAAAGTACACTGCACAGGGCTCACCAACCAAACAGGATTACAAAACCATTTGTTTTTCAAGGCTAGTTTCCAGGCCGAATCCCTGCTTGTGTAACAGACTGTACTAGTGGAACTCTACTACCACCTAGTGGACAAAGTTCAAAAGCACCAAGCAAGTAAAAAGAGACAACCAAAGCTCAATTTTCAACTATAAGCATTTAAGCTATGACCACTTCGGTTCAAGAACTTTTAATAAATCCAAAAAGATGTAACTAGCAAAAAGCCCAGCAATATAGGGACGCTAACAATTGCTCTGGGACAAACCAAGTGAAACCAGGTCTCTGGCAACAACTTGATCTACAATACTCTCACTGAGATGGCAGGTGTTGCCACGAGAAAGAACAATAAAGGGATCCAATCTTACTGCCTACCCAAATCTTCAGCAAGTTCTCCCACCAATAAAACACCCACAGCCGCAGTCCACGCAGCAACAAGCTCTGAAATGTCAGCGCCTAGCACTAAAAGTGACATCCAGGACCTTAAAGACCTAATATCCAACTTCAGAGAGGAGGTCAAATCAGACATCCGGAAGGTGACAACAGAACTAACCACAGAAATTAAAAAGGTGGACGATAAAACAACAAAACTGGAAACTAAAATTTCGGAAATAATGCAACATAACAACAAGCTAACAGAGGAGATCTTGGCTTTGAAGGAGGAACAATCTAGACAACAGTTGCAACAGGAAGATCTAGAAAACAGATCTAGACGACAGAACATAAGGCTGAGGAATGTGCCGGAGTCTGTCAAGGACCTACACGCATACCTAAACGATCTATGTGAATTTCTCCTCCCAAACATACATCCAGAAAACTTGAGAATGGATCGGTTTCACAGAGCCCTAGGATTCCGTTCATCTCCACAGGAGCGCCCAAGAGACATCATTGCCAGATTCCACTACTACTCCACCAAAGAACTGTTCATGAAGGCAGCAAGAAAAGGCATCCCTCCCATCGAGGGGCACACACCGCTGCTTTTTTCTGATCTAGCCCCGACTACCCTTGCCAAAAGGAGACAACTGAAACCGGTTCTGGACTGTATCCTGGCTCAAGGATGGAGGTATACATGGGGTTTCCCTTTTCGCCTCAATATATCCAAAGAGGGAAAATTCTTCACCATCAGAACACTGGAGGAAGGCATTAACTTGCTGGCGGAATGGAACATCAAGGTCACTGTCGGAGAGCAGTTACAACCAACAGAAAACCCGAGAGGAAGGAGTCCTCCCATGAACGGAGAAAAAGACTTACTACAATGAGTTGTCACTTATTTTGTTTCTCTGTTTTTTTTGTCTTTTTTTGCTTCATCTTCCTCTCTCTTCTTCTCTCTCTCTCCTTGTTTTCATGCTACTCTGACAACCAAAGCTAGTTGAATCTGAAAACGAGTAGATCCAATAAGGTAGCACCCACACCAGTGAAAGTTCTAATACACACTATAGACAGTTAACCCAGGCCGTAAAGGCAAAAGCAACACACACCTAGAAGGCGTCCCTACGGGCGCTAACACGTAGACTTCCAAAAACCCCTACAGTAGGGAAAGTTTAGGCGGACCAATTCAGTGTCAGTTTAGAGACACTAACTGGCCCACCAGTAAAATACGAAGAGGACAGCAAACGCTCTCCTCATAGTAGTTTAAATTACCACACTTTATTTAAGTAAGGAACACAATTAAGTTCAAACATACTAAGAGCCTTCCTGACCAACAGTAAGACACACAAACAGACTCAAGTACTTAGACTTCTTACCCAGGATTACCTTAGGGTTCCCCACTAGAGGAAAAGTAGGAACTTGCTTAATTACTGAGCCAGGTTTTTATAATTCCGAAAGTTTAAGTATAAGCAATTTGGCTCATACTCTGTTGTCTTTTTTCCTTTGAGTACAGATACTCTCCCACACAGCCAGCTGCTGAGCAGTCTTCGGGCGGAAACCAGCAGGAGGCACAGGATAACGAAGTAACAGGCTTCCAGAAAGGTGAGATAGCCATTTAGACACACCAAAGGGTCATACACCTCAATAAGAAATATGGACATTGTCATTGCGTCACACAACGCTCATGGTCTGAACGAACCAATCAAGAGGGGGGTAGCCTTGAGAAATTACCAAAAACTAAATCTTGATATCGTAATGATTCAGGAAACTCACTTTAGAAAACAAGCACTACCAAAATACTGGGGGGGAGTCTTTACTCAGGCATTCCATTCGACCGCAGATACCAAACAAAAGGGAGTCACGATTTTGTTCCACAGAAGACTCAACTTTCAGTTAAGTAAAATTCAAACAGATAAAGATGGCAGGTTTTTAGCAGTACATGGGACAATACACGAACGGAAGGTTTCATTCTTGAACATTTACGCCCCGAACACAGATCAAACGCCATTCTTTCAAAAAATACAGAAACTCACAGATAGCTGGGAAGACGGACTTAATATAATAGGAGGAGACATGAACGCGGTCTTAGACCCGCTCAAAGACAAGTCAAACGATTTAGGTTCACAAAAAATCCCCACAGCGACCAAAGCTCTCAAAAAACTCCTAAAATCAAACTGCATGATTGATACCTGGAGAAACATGAACCCCACAGAAAGGGAATACACATTTTTTTCCGCCAGACATGGTTCGCTCTCCAGAATAGACTATATCCTGATCCCACAGAACGTTACAGGGAACCTAACTGAGGCCTCTATCTGCCCCATAGCATGGTCGGACCACGATCTAGTCAAAATCTCCATGAATAATCTCCTACCGAAAGGAAATAACCCAAGGTGGTCATTAAATCCCAGTATACTGAACGACCCTATCACACGAGATAAGGTCAGAACTGCAATCGTAGATTATCTTGACCTCAATACAGTAGGGGAGATAGACATAGATGGAATTTGGGCAGCTCACAAGGCAGTGATCAGGGGAGTCTGTATACAAATTAGTTCAATCAAAAAGAAAAAAGACCAAGCACAAATCTTACTTCTAAACCAGAAAATTGCTGAAGCACAGAAACTATTTGTTAAAGATAAATCACGACATACCCATGAGAAGATACTAAGTTACAAACAAGAACTAAACACTATTTTAAGAGGGAAAATGGTCAATATCCTACAGCGAACTGAAGCTAAATTCTTCAGATACGCAAACAAGCCCGATAGAATGCTGGCCACGAGACTAAAAGAAAAAAGAGCAAACTCATTCATAGCCAAAATAATCACCAAAAATAGGCAGACAGTTTTTAAACCAGATCAAATAGTAAACGAATTCAGACAATTTTATGCGGACCTTTACAGCAAAACACCCGAATCAGGCACCCCAACCCACAAACTAGAAATTGAAAATACACTAAATAACTTAAATATACCCCAATTAGACTCTATCAAAGCTAAATCACTCTTAGAGCCCATCTCGGTCGAAGAAATACAGGATGCGATCAAATCCACAAAGGCACACGGGGCCCCAGGGCCAGATGGCTATTCCAACCTCTACTACAAACATATGAGCGATCTACTTAGCCCCACCTTACATAAGCTATTTAACAGCTTCTTAGCTGGTGAAAAAATTAAACCGGAATTCTTAGAAGCTAAAATAATACTGATTCCTAAACCGGGGAAAGACCCATCCCAATGTGCTAGCTATAGACCAATATCTCTGATCAACACAGATTTAAAAATATACACCAAAATCTTAGCGTCAAGACTAGCGAATCTGTTACCTGAAGTGGTACATCCAGACCAAGTAGGGTTCATTAAGGGGAGAGAAGCACCAGACAATACCAGAAAAATTGTTGACCTTATTGACATAACCAAAAGTAATGAAGGCCGCGCTATGTTGTTGGCGCTTGATGCCGAGAAGGCATTTGATAGGTTAGATTGGACATTTATGAACGCCACACTGAACAAATTCGGAATTCAGGAAGGTTTTCTGCGAAGCATCGCGACATTATACTCGGAACCAACCGCACAAGTTACATACCAAGGACACAATTCACTAAAATTCAACATCACAAGGGGGACAAGACAGGGGTGCCCTCTATCACCATTGCTGTTCGCCCTCAGTATAGAGCCCCTAGCAATTGCCATTCGTCAGCACACTGACATATCGGGTATACGGGTCGGCCCGACAGATCATAAAATTAGCCTTTTTGCCGATGATATCCTACTAACAATATCAAACCCCCTGGTTAGTCTACCTAATCTATTCAAACTTTTGTCTCAATTTGGCCCACTGTCAGGATTCAAAATTAACACAAGTAAAAGCATAGCCCTTAATATATCACTTCCTCCCACCACGGAAAAACTACTTGCCAATAACTTCCCAATAAAATGGGCCCCGAATTCTATCAACTACCTAGGCGTACAAATTACAAAATCAACTAAGACCCTATATGAAGCAAACTACCCAACCCTCTTTAAACAATTAACTAGGGACCTGCACAGGTGGTCAGAACTAAAGATTTCGTGGTTAGGAAAGCTACATGCTGTCAAAATGAACGTACTCCCCAAACTGCTCTACCTTTTTCGGACCTTACCTATCTCGATTTTAGCGATAGACTTGAAAAAAATACAGAAATTACTAATGAGTTTTCTGTGGAACAATAAAAAACCTAGAATAAACAGAGAAACAACTACCGCGACTAAGAAGGATGGTGGGCTCGGATTTCCAGACATTTCCAGGTACTTTAAAGCTGCTAGATTAGCACAACTAGTTAAGTGGTATGTCAGGGACTCCCCCCCGGTATGGGTTCAATTAGAAAAACACATACTGGGGTCCAATGATTTAATCATGCGTCAGTTACTATGGCTCTCAACCCAGCAGGGCTTCAAGTTACCCCAATCAATTCCATCAAGTGTGAGGCATTCAATTTCCCTATGGAAAGATATAAATAAGAGGAACAGACTGCTGGGCCAGGAGTCAGGGCTCAGCCCTCTATGGCCACTTTCAACTAACCCCAAAATAAACTCTAATGCTCAATACAGATGGTGGATTGATAATAATTGCTCAATTGTGGCAGATTTACCGGTTGTTAATCAAAAATGGTCCACCACCGCATTCCTAGAAGACAAACCCCTTCCTCCGGGGGAATGGCTTAACCTAATCGCTATAAACCAAAGATTAAATCACATCACTAAGAATAAAGGAGGGCAAAATATATCCTTATTCGAAAAATGTTGCATTAAATTCCCGGGAAGGAAAGGAAACATCTCCACAATATATAACCATTTAAGCGATTTAGTCACTCCCCCTAAATTACACTATGAATCAGCATGGGAAGCTGACCTCAACATAAATTTAGACAGAGACCAATGGAATAGTATTCGGAAACAAGCCAAAAACACATCACTTAACGTAATTATGAAAGAAAACTCCTATAAAGTTATTATGAGGTGGTACCTAACCCCAGTAAGAATGCACATAGGGAACCAGACAATTAGTGACATATGCGAAAGGGGCTGCAACCAAAAAGGGACTCTAATCCATAAATTATGGGAATGCCCTATGATTAGACACACATGGGTGGACACCTACAAAACCCTGGAGAAACTATGGGGTCAATGCTATCCCATGAGACCAGAAGAGGCCATCCTAGGATTACCGGTAGAAGGGATGTCCAACTCAGAACAATTCCTAACTAACCAAATTTTCCTAGCAGTTAGGATAGTAGTAGCCGCCCATTGGAAATCACCCACCCCAACATTTGAAGTAGTCTTAAACAAAATTGAGTTCGTTCAATCCATGAGCGTTTTGTCCGCAGAGGTTGACCATAACTACAAGCGCTGGGCCTCCTGCTGGGCCGCCTGGGAGACAAGACGCGGCAGATGAATAGGGTGAGTGACACTTCTCCCTACAAAGGAGCTATTAGGGGATCCATAGTAGTAGTGGTCTTAATTTACCCAACATCATTAGCCCACACAGTAACCTAAACACAGAATAATCTTTCTATTAGATGCTACCAACCAAGCTCAAAACAACAGTTGGTCAGGAATCCAAGTTCATCATATTTTTCCCATAGTTATGGGACTTCATTAAATATAGTTTTCTCGTTAGCCTTAAGTTATTTAAAAGCTAATATCAGCTATTATAATACCAGAAAAACGGAAAAGGGAGAGGAGTTTTGGACAGACAGAGGACACACTGGAAACCAAATATGTGAAATACGTTTATTGTTAATTCCTATTTATCACTTCTAATGTATTTGGTGTACTATGTTATATGTCTGACCTGTCTAATAAAAATCAATTAAAAAAAAAAAAAAAATACGACCTTAACAGACAACCCGTGCACAGCGACAAACATTAAAAAACACATAAATACACACTAAAATAAAAACCTTACCCACAGCAGTAAAACAATAAAAATCATAAACCAAAAAAAATAAAATATATATTTTTTTTAAACGAGGGATTAGGTACCTAAGAAGCCTCAGGGGCAAAAAGGGGGAATAATGGCCCCTGAAAATCCAAGCTGCAGCACTGCACAGCTGTCTTTTTTACCCGTACGCTGGCTGCTGCTCACACACTTATACAGAGGGGCATCACAGTGGGGGGATTATATGTCCCAATTGAACACCTGGAAGGGTTGGGCTCTAAAGTAACACTCTCAAATGTGCCCCCCTTTCATATCAGACTCCCTCCTGTCAAACATCCTGTCCCAGCCCCAGCAAATGGCACCTCCACTAGTATAGCACCCATCCCCGCTGAGCCCATAACAGTAGGGACCTCAAGGGTCATAGCCCCCCCATACAGCTCGGGTAAGGAGGCCGCTCCTCATGCCACCACCACAGCCTCCAAGCCCCCTTCTTCCCCACAAAAGCCATCTGTGTCTGCGGTCTCCAGCAAAACTGCAGACACAGGGAAGAAGGGGAAGAATGACACCGGTCCTCCCAGTGTCACGGCTGTTTCCCCAAAGTCACTCTCTGCCCCCCCAAAAAAACATCAGTTAGTGTGTAAGCACAGGATAAGCAGAGGGATAATAACCCCTCTGCAGGGGAGGCAGTTAGTGATAGCTCCTCTTCCAGGAGTGACATCCCCAGCAAGAGGACACATAAGATCAACAGGGAGGTAGCTGAAAAGTGGGGGGTGCTCTATTTTGGAACACCTCCCTCCAAAAGCAGGTGGCATTGGCTGGCCCGGTTATAACACTCAGCCAGCCACACACCTCTCCTTCCAGACCTAAAAGGGGATAATGTGGATAAGGGTCTGGAGAAAAAGCAGGGATCAAGAGTGTCTCCCAAGTGAGTCAGGGGTGGAAAAGAACGATCAAGTTCTGCCTCTGGCCTATGAGGGGGGCCCCAGTAAAGCCCCTGCTGAATGGGTGGTCAGTGTCCCTGAAGTGCTGAGCTTCGGAGGCACCAGTCTGTCTCCTTCTCCGGTATCACTCTCCAGTGACATACCTCGGGCTTTGTTAGAGCCCCAGGCTGAGTCACTACCGGAGGGGGGGGGGGGGGAATATAAGCCTGACCCCCATTCAGGACCCCAAAGAGTTGTCTGTCAGGGGGATGTGGCACCAGGGGAAGTGGATATGGGGGAGGGTGATAAGGCAGGTTTTCCTGTTAACATCATGGGGAAGCCGGTAAACCCTCCTCAGTTTTCCACTGACGCTAACATCAGTGCAATCCAAGCTGAGCAAGCAGTGGTGGAAATGGCAGAGACGGCATATAATGAGGAGGCATATCCACTAAGGAAGCCATGCCAGCCACTGCTGTGCAGCCACCTACCCCTGAATGCACTCTTGAAGCTGCAGGGGTGCAACAGTAATCTCAGGGTCCACTATTTAGAGTGAAGGTTGCTAAAGGGAATTTATATCATCCAAGATTGGGTCCCTTAGAATGAAGCTGAGGAAACTGACTGCAGCCGGGGAGGATGGGGTAAAAGCCCTCAGCCAAGAGGAGCCAAGGGGTGATCCACAAGAGGGGACATTAGATTCTAAGTGGGTTATCCCTGTAAAGGAATTAGATCAATTCCTTGAAAGCACCCTTCATGGGCAAAAGAAAAGGAAGGTTCAGCTGGCCTTGACAAAGTGGAGTAATATGTTGTTTATTATCCACTCTCTCCAGCAATATCTAGAGGTCAGCAATAGGGCCAAGAATTCTGGGACTGCAGAGTATTTTCGCGTCTGGAATTTCTATAAAATGTGCTTGGCCTATCAGCAGTGTCAAGAGACTGAGGAACGCACAATACCTGACACGTAGTAATGGCGTTGCACATCAGCACGCTTAACACCAACTGCTGTCAAGCCAGTTTCCGCAGGTTCCAGGTACTCTCCTATTTGCGTCAGGGAGGGTACTCTGTGAGTTTCCTGCAGGAAACTCATACCACTCCAGAGGCTGAGGCCGCGTGGCAACTGGAATGGAGAGGCAGGGTCTTCTTCAGCCACTTCACATTGGCGTCGTGTGGAGTGGTGACCCTGTTCTCAGAGTCTTTTCAGCCAGAGCTGCTGCTTGTGAAAGCTGTTATCCCAGGCCGTCTAATCCCCCTCCAGGTCCGAGAGCAGGGTAGAGTAATTAACCTAGTTAATGTATATGCCCCTGCTAGAGGACCAGAGAGAGTGAGGTTCTTAGCCAGATTGTCTCACTTTTTAGAGACAGTTGACCAGGTGAGTGTTTGGTTCTCAGGGGGGATTTTAACTGTATCCTCGACGCTCTGGACCAAAATGGTCCAGAGCCTTACCTGCCTTCTGCGTCAGCCATGCGGGAGCTCATCACCCGCTTCTCCTTAGAAGATGTCTGGCGAGAACTGAACCCAGGGGCATCAGACGGCTTCACCTACGTCAGGGTCGATAGACTATATATATCTAGTCACTATATGTCACAAGCCGGTTCTTATGCCATTAGGCTGGCTCCTTTCACAGACCACAAGCCGCCTATTGGCACTTCAACAATGCCTTGTTGAAAGACCAGGGGTTCGTCACATTGATCCGGGAGTTTTGGATGGATTGGAGGGGTTGCAAGGGGGACTTTGCCACGTTTAAACAGTGGTGGGACGTGGGCAAGGTTCATTTGCGACTTCTGTGTCAGGAATATACCAAGGGTGCGAGTAAGCAGCGCGAAGCGGAGCTTGAGTCACTCCGGGGGGAGGTGCTCCATCTAGAGCGGAGGCTGTTCACTTGTAGGGACCAATCCCTGCAGAGCGAGTATGTAGAGAGGAAAGGTGTCCTCTGTGACCTGGAACGACACCAGGCCAGGGGGGCATATGTGCGTAGCCGCTTAGGTTTTCTTAAAGATTTAGACCGCGGCTCGCGCCTTTTCTACTCACTGGAGAAAAAGGGGGGCAATAGTAGACACATCACCTGTCTTCTAGAATACGACGGTGCCACCCTTACACATCCGGAGAGTATCCGGGACAGAGCCCGGATTTTTTATAAAGATCTTTATTCTCCGGATCCTATTTCTCCAGATGCCTGCAGGGTGTTATGGGAGGGGCTCCCCACAGTCAGTGAGGGTGTAAGGGAGCAGCTTGATATGCCAATATCTTTTCAAGAGCTCTCTGAAGCCCTCCGTGCCATGTCCTGTGAGAAATCTCCAGGACTGGACGGTCTGACTGTAGAGTTTTTCCAATTTTTCTGGGAGACTCTGGGACCTGATTTCCATCTGGTCCTTGGGGAAGCCCTGGAGACTGGGTAGATGCCCTTTCTTGTCGCAGGGCAGTACTTGCCCTGCTGTCCAAAAAGTGGGATCTCCGCCTTATTAAGAACTGGTGACTGGTCTCACTGCTCAGCACAGATTAGAAGATAGTAGCAAAAGCCATCTCGCGTAGGCTTGGATCTGTGCTGGCAGAATTGGTTCACCCTGACCAGTCCTATGCGATCCCAGGCCGGACTATCTTTGACAGTATCTTTCTGGTCCGGGATCTCCTGCAATACTCTCGCAGGTCTGCTCTGTCACTCACCTTTCTCTCCCTAGATACGGAGAAGGCGTTTGATAGGGTGGACCATGGTTACCTCATAGCCACTCTGCAGGCGTGCGGCTTTGGGCCACAATATGTGGGCTATATAACAACACTGCACACCTCTGCAGAGTGTTTACTTAAAATCAATTGGTCCCTAAGAGCACCTTTGGTATTTGGACGAGTGGTACGTCAAGGATGTCCCTTGTCTGGACAGTTATATGCACTGGCCATCAAGCCTTTCCTCTGCCTGTTGAGGAAAAGGCTCACAGGGCTGGTGCTTAGGGAGCCAGACATGCGGATCGTCCTCTCATCTTATTCTGATGATGTGCTCCTCATGGCCCAGGACCCAGTTGATCTTGAGCTGGCAAAATAGTGCCTGGAGGTATATTCAGCTGCCTCCTCTTCTCAGATCAACTGGTCCAAATGCACAGGCCTTATAGAGGGTTCCATACAGATGGACTCTTTGCCTCCCACATTCCGTAACATCTCGTGGGAGGCAGATGTCATGAAATATCTGGGGGTCTACCTGTCCGCTGTGGACGCTTCCGTCCCAGACAACTGGAGGGAGCTAGAGGACAGTGTCCTCTCTCATATGGGACGATGAAGAGGTCTAGCAAAAATGCTTTTTTTTAGGGGGCGGACTCTAGTGATAAATCAGCTGGCGGCTTCTCAGATCTGGCACCGGCTGATCTGTCTGAGTCCGACCCCCGAGTTTGTCAGCAACATCCAGGGGATTTTGTCAGATTTCCTCTGGATTGGAAAGCATTGGGTCTCTGCGGGTGTGGCAATTGGTATGTGTGCGCTCCCAGTTGTCCACCTTCCACCTTCAGTACCTGCAGAGATACCTATATGCAGATCCCTCTCCACAGTGGTTCGCAATGGCGTCCTGCTTTTATCGCCAGTTGCGCAACCTGGGGTATGACCAGCAATTATTTCTTATCAGGCCCAAGGGGTTTGGGAGAGACCTCTCAGTGCTGCCGGCATACTACCAGGAGACCCTCAAGGCCTGGAGCATGGTCTGCGTGGCCAGGCAAGGCGTGCCTTTGGGGGATGAAATATTTACGTAGCCCCTATTATATAATCCAGCAGTAGAGGCTCTGTTGTTACAGTCCCCCAGTATCATCCGCCGCCTTAGTCAGGCACGGTTGACACGAGTCGGGGATCTTCTGGACTACGAGCTCTTCGATATGGCACCCAAAGTCCCAAGGCGCTTGCTCCGGGAGATTAAGAATGCCATCTCCCCTGACTCTTGCACCTTCCTTCACGGGGCTTTGCAAGCCGGAGTGCCACATGCACCTTCTACCACCCCTGCTCCGACTGTTTGCATTGGACACAAGCCCCGTGTTTCCCCTCAGGCTCCTCCTGTCCCCAAGCTCTCGAGGTTGAGGGACATACCCTTGGCATGCTTTCGTGGCATGCCGAGGAAGAGCTTGTATTCTCTCGTGCTCAGTACAGTGCACTTCTTAGCCCTCGTGACCCGTCCCGATACCATCTGGAGGCGGGTCCTCCCAGCTGACGAGGGCAAGAGGCCTCGGTGGATGGAGCTTTATTCTGCTTTAGTTCCACGACCCACCGAAGACTTGAGTTAGAGAGTGCTACTTGGTGCACTGAGCACGAGAAAGTACTTGGCTAATTTCACGGACTCTCCCTCCACTTATCCATTCTTTTGCAAGGGAGTCTGTGTATCATATTTATTTTAGTTGCGCCAGACTGCAGCGCCTCTTGTCACTCTTGAGGGGCCTCCTCCTATAGTTCTGGCTGCATTTCTCCGCCCACATATTTATTTTTGGGCGCCCAGTGTCCTGTGGCAATAGGGCCAGGGATCTCCTCGTCAACCTGCTCCTGGCATTAGCCAAGCTGGCTATATATAAGTCCAGGAAGCAGTGTTTGATAGAGGGGGTTCTATTGTCACCTGAGACCATGTTCCGGGCACTGGTACCCCCTGGCCTTGTCCACTGGGGGAATAGATGAGTTTGTCTCCCAGTGGGCTGTAGATGGTGTACTGTGCTAGGTATCCCCCCAACCGGTTTCTTTTTGTCTCAATCTTCTAATCTGATTATTATTTAATTTACAGAACATGTCCTTTTATTTGTTTGACATGCAGATTGGCTTTATAAAAGGCCAGTCTCTCTCAAACGTGAGTGTTTACAATACACCAGAGTCAGCTTTGGAAATCCCCTGCTACAAGGGAGACTTGAAATCCAGCAAGCTGCAAAGTTTTTGTTTGGACTTTATCTTGGACAGTGAGGGAACTGCAGTCAAGAGTAAGTCAGTGCTTCAACTTGAAGCTAGGCTTTTGTTTAGCACAATTTATGTTATTTTTATAAAAAAATATATACAATATATATATATTATATATATATATATACTGTATATATATATATATATATATATATATATATATTATATGTATTATTATTATATATATTAATAATTACTTCTTCTATTTTTTGCCATATTCTCTTAACTATTGGACAATTCCACCAAATGTGTAAATATGACCATTCTTGTCCACATCCTCTAGACCAGGGGTGGGCAAGTTCGGTCCTGGAGGGCAACACAGAGGCCTGGATTTGAAGATATCCTTTCTGTGCACAGGTGAGTCAATCAGGATGACTGAAAAAGTGATTGACTCACATGTGTGCAGAAGGAATATCATCAAATCCAGGCATTTGTGTGGCCCTCCAGGACCAAACTTGCCCATCCTTCTCTAAAGCAATGATTTTTTTAAATATTTTATGTAATTCTGTTGGTACCATTTACACCCTATGAGTCAATTTAAGACTTGTTTCTAATCAGTTGTAATTCTACAACTATTGTTTTAAAAACTTAGGGCCCCTATTCAATTAAGCAATTGTTGTAGGCCATAAACTAATTTGCTATTCAATTGCCATCTTTTAGCTAGCTGTAAACAGGCTGAAAATACCCGCGGTTGTCAAAATTGTAACTTCCAATCCATCTAAGCCTTTGATCTTTCAAGCCAGATAATTTACAATCACTAAAATCACAAATCGCTATTCAATTACTACAATTCCCCAAGGACGCAATTGTCTTCAAAGCCGCAAACAGCAAATGTAGCCAAATATATTATGGGTTCCAAATAGGACCAGCAAAAGGTTTACAGTCACTGCAAAAAAACAATTAAAACAATGGACTTTAAAATATAGGGAAAGCAATGGAAGGCATTACAATTCATTGCACAGCAATTCCCAAAGAACAAATAGGCCTTAAAAAAAATATTTTATTTTCTCATATGTTACAATGGTCATGCATATTCCAATATGAAAAGTGTGTCTGCAAGATGCTGAAAGCATACCTAATTAAATTGCAACACAAAAAAATAAAACTGCCTGCCGTATTATCCATTTCTCACTCACAGAGGCTCTAATGTGGACCCTAAAAATACAAAAATAACATTGTATACATCTCATTCAGCACCACAAGGTAGCGATCCAGAAGGGGACCAGGGGAACATACACCACACTAATCTACTTTAATCCATCAGGAAGGGCCGGAAAAACACATGGAGGCTGTGCAGAGGAACGCGGAGCAACAGCCAACTCACCTCCATCAGGGACAATCTCCGCGACACCCATCCTGGAAAGTCCCACACCATTGCTGGCGGCCATGTGCCAAGATATATATCCATTAACATTTGGTGAAATCCCATTAAGTGTTTTGCTATCAATCAATTCACATTATCACCTGTCATATTGTTATCAGGCCTTCAGGGGAATGTTGATACCACACAGTATCACAAATTGGACCTCTCATGTGTATTAACCCTATAATATTATATTAGTATTATTATATGTATTAATCTATTGCACAGTAACTACGGCTCATTAGATAAATGATGTAGGAATGTGACACAAATGTGATGTATGTGGATGTTTTAACCATTGAAAACGCACTGACACAGTGATAACTGTATAACAAAGCTTTATTTCATACACAGAGCACATTCAGAAATGGACAAGACTGTGTATTAACATCATGGGTGTGCCTTCCCCATCTGATATTGTTAATCATTGTTAAACATTGATATCACATCCATCAGCTGTTAGCACCTGTTAACGGATACACATGATATCAACAATACGGGAAAATACCCATTAATACGGAAAAGACACAAAGGTCAGCAGCCAGTTTCACTTTTACATTAGACATAAGGATCTATTCTCATACTTATATTGAGGAGAGGATCACATGCTAAATTAGCACATGTATTAATGCTGGCTTTCATTGACATGCCATTGTGAGACTTTGCAAGCCCACTGCCATAGCTGTATTAGTCTACATTTAACCTAACAACAATCATGTCTTAGATATCTGGATATATGATAGCTTCAATATTATGGGAGCTACATGTTGGGGGTGAGGGGGGGGGGGGGGTGTCACTGAAGGAATGTCTACCTGAGAGGCACTGGGAATATCTTACAATTACTTAATTTCTTTGACCATGTTTGCAAATGCAGAAGATGCCTTCATGGACCTGAATTGTGCCTAAAACAAAAACAAAAAAATCCTGCAAAATAAGGCCTTAAAAAAATAGAGACTGCAGCATCCCTTCTCAACAGCATTGCTCATTGACCATCCATTGGTGAAATGTTAAACAGAACCCTACGTGTCCACAGAGAAAAGGATCATGGACCATGTGATGGGAGGTAGCCATCTGCATACAAAATAGGCCATGATCCTATACTCTTTAACCAGGCTAGGTTACGTTAACATTTGGATCCATCGATTGTCACTGAGGAGTGCTGTTGAGAAAGCAAACTAATATGTGCAGCTTCAACATCCTCTTTCGCCTTGCATAAAGACCCCAATCCCCCGTGGCCAGCAGCCGTCTCCCTGTTGGTGGTGGGGGGTAGGAGGAGGCATTCCCCCAGGAGGCAGCAGCACATGCAGTGGTGCGGGTGGTGCTGGAGACATGGGGAAAGGAGAGGGCTGCGGATGCACAGGGGATGTCTCTGGGGTGCAGGAGGCGGGGCTGGGGGCCAGAGCGCAGCGCATGTAACTTGCTGGATTGTGCTCTGGTCTGCCCCCATCCTGAGCAGCCTGGCAAGTTAGGACTCAGTAATGAGGCGGTGCCTCCTTTCCTCCCTATTTCACCTGGCCAGGCTGCTCATGATTTGTGGAGATGCTGGCCTGGATCCCCTATTCCAATGAGAAGTACCTCTGGCTCAGCTACAAGCAGGACTTATAACATGTGTCTACCCTACTTCCTGGAGCCGAGACTCTCCTCCAGATCCCGTCCATTCCTGACATGGAGCTTAAGGTGGATTGGTCTCTTAAGGTGGCTTAGTACATCTAAATGGGGCAAAACAGCACTGGCACCCCCGTGGTGGTGCCTCTACTTTTGACATCCTCCAGCTATGCCCTGGTCTACATTCTTCAGCCCTGGATAATCAGGCACTTCCATGTTGATTGAAGAATCCCTCCTCTTCTTGCTTGATTGACATCCTTGGTCCTCATCTTCAACCTGTGGAAATGGACCTCCACGTAATGAAGCACCTCAGTGTTTAGATTGCTCCTTTGTCTTATATATTATTTGTGCAAATTCGATTTGCTAAATTATTTGTTTTTCATTTTTCAGCCTATCAGAATTGAGTAATTGGATTACTCTCGCCCTATATCTGATTGGTTAAAAGTTTAACCAAGTAGTTCAACTACTCTACTCTGATTGCTGAAATATGATTGAAACATATTAAAATATATAAGCCAAAAGCATGGTCTAAAAAACAATAGTCGTGCAGCACCTCTTTGGAGGAGAAGCTCCATTAGATTAAGTGTTTTTTATATTTCAATGTTTTATTTAAGTGGAGGCTCATAGGCCAGAGTTGAGGCCCAAGATTTAGTATTTTCAAGATTTACAGGGCTGGGGGGGGGGGGGGGGGGGTTGAGGACCAGGGGTCTCAATCAAGCAAGGAGAGGACAGATTATTTAATCAACATAGAAATTACTGCTTATCTAGAGCTGAAGAATGAGCACCAAGGCGTCAATGATCACCCCTGAAGGGCATCAAAGATTAGGTAATGTAACCCTCCCCTTACAGGTGTAACTTTTTTATTTTATGTAATTCTGTTGTAGTGCTGGAAGGAACTGAAGGCGGAAGGGTTGTTGAAGCCAGTTCCATCCAAGAAGGTGGCTTGTAGTGATTTGGAGGAAATCACACCTACTAACTCAACCACTCCTTCCGATTGACACCTCACTGCCTATGTCAGAAGACCCAACGTTTTCTAGGGCTTCCAGGAGCAAGCCAAGGCCTTATGCTAAGCTTTGGGAGGAGGGGTTTGGAGTGCCCAGGCCTCTGCCTTAGGAAATTGGCAGATTCTCTGCTACAACTACTGTGTACATGAAAGCAATCAAAACAGAGGATCCACACCCCCATGTAGAAGCCACAAAACCCAGAGAAAGACAGTCTCCACATGCTATTAGAGGATTGCTGGATACCGGGACTGAGGTTACCCTTTTACAAGAAGCACCAAACAGTCAACATAGGGCTATTGTAGCTACAGTGTTTGGGAGGAAATACGTTTTATTCGCCCATACCATGCTCAAGCTACAAAATGGAAATAAGCCAATTTTCAAAGCCAAAGTGCTAATTTCAGAATATACTGGGAACATAATAGGAATGGATATTTAGAGAAGGCAGACTATTAGCCCCTGCTTCGGTAGATTTATGTTTGAGATCAGGATATTTCAGGTGTGTCCTGCAAAACCCATAGTGAGAGGAAATGCTAAATGGACTCCTTTCAAGAATACTCCCCCTGACGAATCAGTAAATTACCGTTTTCCAGGAGTACATATCGAAATTGCTGAATTTATTCAAGCCTTATTGTGTTGTTTGATTTTCCATAGTTGGATACATACACCACAAGCCAAAGTGGGTGAGAGCTTTGGTAGAACTTCTCATCACATTGGTACATTGTGGATGATTATTTTGGTAGACTTCTCACCACATTGTCACATAATCCTTTTTTAATGTTTTTTCCTTGGCTTCCTGTTCCAACTATTTCAGTTGATCATTCAATGTTTTATATTTAGTTTCTCTTTCTTTCTTTATTCTTGAATTAAGCTGCATTATAATGCCCTTTATATATGGTTTATATGTAGCACATCTACTGCATAATGATAATGGAAATAATTCATTCTGTCTTAATATAATCTAATATTTTTAATTAGTAACATTGTATCATTTAATCTCCAATTTCTAGGACTTGCTGTATTGTTTCACTCGTTCTTGGAGATTTCAACATTGCCACTGACACTCCCACCTCCACATACAGCTGCAAAATTACTTGAACTTACCTTTTTCCTTGGCATTTCACAATGGACAGAAACCCCAACTCACTGTGATGAACACTCCCTTGATGTCATTTTTATCAATCACCTCCCCACTCCCTCTTTCTGACAATCATCTCCTAATTTACCTTTACCAGAACTCACAGAAATCTGCAAGCACTTGATCCACAACACCTTTCCAATATTCTACAGCTACCCTCACCACCCTCACTTTACGCTACATCCAGAAGTGCTCTGTGGCTGCTGAACGATTATGGAAGAAATCGTACACTTCAGAAAACTTCCTTCACTACAAGTTTATTCTATACTCCAATCACTATGCCCTCAATCTTGCCAAACAGGGCTATTTCTTATTATTAATATCCAACCAGGCCTTCAACACTAAATGTTTGTTTTCCATATTCAACACTCTCCTCTGCCCTCCACCACCTCCCGCCCTTTGCTAGCCACTTTAAAAACAAAATAGAAAATATCCGGAACAAACTATCCTTTCAATGCGGCCCTTACTCACTCTTCCCTAAACAAACTAATAGCACTTTGCCTTCATCCTTCCTTAATCCCATATCCACTATGAACTCCTTTGAGCCTGTAACTGAGGATGAAGTCTCTAGTCTTCTATAAACCTCTCATCTTGCAAACGGTCCACATAATCTTATTCCTAGCTCTTACACATCTATTCAACCTTTCCCTTAACACTGGCAAGTTTCCATCACCTTTAAAACACACCATAATTCTTAAGAAACCCTCATCTGATCGAGAACTATAGCCCAATCTCTCTATTTCCCATGGCTTCTAAACTGCGTGAGTGTGTTGTTTACATTCGATTTACCCAATTTATTTCATCCCGCTCCCTCGTTGAACCTTTCCAATACAGTTTCTGTCCCCAACACCCCACAGAGACAGCTCTCAATAAAATCACTAATGATGTGCTCACTGCCAAGTCAAGGGGACATTTCTCCATTTTAATTCTTCTGGGTCTCTCTGCTTCCTTTGACATAGTTGACCACCCTCTTCTCATCCAAACTCTCAGCTCTCTTGGCATCCGTGACTGTCTCATTGCTTATCTAGAAAATTTAACATTTAGTGTCTCCTTTTCTGGCTCCTCTTCCTCACCTTGCACTCTGTCTGTTGGTGTACCCCAAGGTTCAGTCCTAAGCCCTCTCATCGTCTCTATCTATACTTCCTCACTTGAAACCTAATAAAATCTATTGGATTTCAATATTATCTCTATGCCGATGAAACTCACATTCAACTCTTTACACCAGATCTATTCACCCCCTCTCAGTTTCCGACTGTCTCTTTAGCATATCCTACTGGATGTCAATCCAACATCTCAAACTCAACAAATTAAAAACTGAGTTCCTTGTTTTCCCACCTTCTATTACAGCATCCACTCCTCAAATATCTCTCACTTTTGACAATGCAATTATCACTCCCTCTTCAAAAGCCTGTTGACTTAGGGTTCTTCTTGATCCTGACCTCTCTTTCATTCCTTATATATATTCAATAACAAAATCTTGGCCTTTTTTACCTAAAATAATCTAAAAAATCGGTCACTAGCTAACACAAAATACAACTAAAATTCGAATACATTCTCTCATCATATCTCGCCTCGACTACTGCAACTCACTCCTTGCTGGCTTCCCCATCACCCGCTTGTCACCACTCTAATCCATAGTGAAAGCCCCCTTTAGACTCATCTACCATATTCAACAATCAATGTCAGCATCGCCTTTCTGTCAGTCACTCCACTGGCTTCCGTTCACCTCCAGAATAATATTTTTAATCATATTCCTAATGTATAAAGCCTGCAACAATAATGCACCACCTTATATCTCTGCTCTCATCACAAAATACTCCCCCAAGCTCCCTCTCCATTCTGTTAATGACCTTCTTCTTTCCTCCACTCTTATCACCTCCTCTTACGCCTGCCTTCAGGACTTTTCTCATGTTGCCCCTGTTCTTTGGAACTCCTTTGGATGTTTTTTCAAGCCTGCAATGTCCGCCGAAGGCTGAAGGTACGGGGGGAGGCCCACAATGAACGCCGAAGACAGCCGTGAGACTTGCGAATTGCAGCTAAGTCGCAAATAGTGCATGCGAAGTGCGTTTTGCGGCAAAACCAATGGCTGTTTACTGGACAATTTCCAGATATTTCTCATTTTCTCCTCAGGTGATGAACAGTGTGACTGGACATTTCTCTGCTTGCGTAACTCTTTAGGAATTTGATTTCTGCAAATTACAGTTAATAGGTAAAGTATAATCTTAATTATTTAATTAATTCATTTATTAATTTAAAAAAATTAAGTTATGGAAATTATTACAATTTAATTCACACTTCAAAAAATATTTGTATAAACAACAATATTCATGTATAGCAATATTTAGAAGACTGAAAACTGTTTCTTTAAAAAAAATATCAATGTACATAAACAGATGGAGTTAAAGCTAAAAAACATATGAATTAATAGATAAATAAAAAAAAATAGTAGTCAAAAAATATTATTAATTATTTTTATTTGAATTTACAATTTGCAGCTTTTTGTTAATTTCAACACTTGCTGAAGACAGTGTCACAGAATTTTTTTCTACAATCAGCTCTGCATGATTTTCCATTTAGCTACTTACATTTAATAGGTACAGTATAATTATGTCTTAAATGAATTATATAATTGTTTTAATCATTTAAAATTCAAAGTATTTGAAATAGTAATAGCAAGTTAATTAATAAGTATACAGAGTATTTATTTGAATAGCATGAATTAATGTGGTTTACTGAAAGTATGTTAATAGACAAAACAATTATTATAGGAAACATGCTGCAGATATTACTAATTTAATAGTTTGTGATTGGACGAATTGACTATTAATTTATTTTTTAAAATTAATAAAAAAAAGAACATTAATGTAGGATACTGCTGTTTAGACATAACAAATATAATTACTGTATACACTTGAGTATAAGCCGACCCGAGTATAAGCCAAGGCACCTATTTTACCACAAAATACTGGGAAAACTTAGGGACTCGAGTATAAGCCGAGGATGGGAAATGTGGTGCCCCGTGTCCCTCTTGTGCCCTCTGTGTCCCCCTCTTGTGTGCCCTCTGTGCCCCTTTCTTGTGTCACCCCTCTCTCTCCCCTGTGTTTCTTCCCCCTCTCCCTCCCCTGTGTCTCTGCCCCCTCTCCCTCCCCGTGTCTCTTCCCCTCCTCTCCCTTCCCTGTGTCTCTCCCCCACCCTCCCTCCCTCCCCTGTGTCTCTTCCCCCCTCTGCCTAACCTGTGTGTCTTCCCCCTCCCTCCCCTGTGTCTCTTCCCCCCTCCCTTCCCTGTGTCCCTACCCCCCTCTCCCTTCCCTGTGTCTCTTTCCCCCTCAGGTCTCTTTCCCTCCCCCTCCCTTATCATCCTCCTCATCCTCCCTCCTCAACCCCCTCCTCAACAGCCCTCCTCATCCTCCCTTCTCATCCTCAATCCCCCTCCTCATCCTCCCTCCTCATCTTCTTTCCTTAACCGCCCTCATCAACCCCCCTCCCCCTCCTCAACCCCCTCTTCAACACCCCTCCTCAACCCCTCTCCTCAACCCCCCTCCTCATCCTCCCTCCTCAACCCCCCTTCTCAACCCCCCTCCTCATCATCAACCCCCCTCCTCATCCCGCCTCCTCAACCCCCATCCTCAACGACATTCCTCAACCTCCCTCCTCAACCCCCTCTTCAAACCCCCTCCTCATACTCAACACCCCTCCTCATCCTTAACTCCCCTCCTCAACCTGTCTCCTCAACCCCCTCCTCAACCCAACCTCCTCAACCCCCCTCCTCAACCTCCCTCCTCAACCGCCCTTCTTTATCCTCAACCCCCCTCTTCAAACCCCTCCTCATCCTCAACCCCCCTCCTCAACCCCCCTCCTCAACTCCCCTCCTCAACTCCCCTCCTCATTCTCAACCCCCCTCCTCAACCCCCCTCCTCATCCTCAACCCCCCTCCTCAACCTCTCTCCTCAACCCCCTCCTCAACCCAACCTCCTCAACCCCCCTCCTCATCCTCAACGACCCTCCTCAACCTCTCTCCTCAACCCCCCTCCTCAACCCCCCTCCTCATCCTCAACCCCCTCCTCAGTTTTTCCCCTCTCTAATTACCTCCCCCTCTCCCTTTCCCTTCACTGACCTTCCATCAGCAGCTGCTCCTTCGCTCCTCTGCTCGTCTTCCGGCTGCATCGGGACCCGGCCAATGCTAATGACGTGACGCGTATGTGACGTCACATCATTAGCATATGCCGAGTACCGACGCAGCCAGAGGACACAAGGAGCGGAGGAGCAGCTGCTGATGGAAGGTAAGTGAGGGGAAAAGAAAAGGGGAAGGTAATTAGAGAGGGGTAAAGTGAGGAGGGGGGTTGAGGTTGAGGGGGGGGTTGAGGTTGAGGAGGGGGGTTGAGGATGAGGAGGGGGTTGAGGAGGGGGGTTGAGGATGAGGAGGAGGGTTGAGGAGGGGGGTTGAGGAGGGAGGATGAGGAGGATGATAAGGGAGGGGGAGGGAAAGTGACACAAGGAGAGGGGGGAAAGAGGCACAGGAGAGGGAGAGGGGGGAAGAGACACAGGGTTGAGAGACACGGTAGGGAAAGAGACACAGGGTGACTCGAGTATAAGCCGAGGGGGCATTTTTCAGCCTTAAAAAAGGGCTGAAAAACGTGTCTTATACTCAAGTATATACAGTAATTAGATTGGAACACAAGTTTGATATTATCAAACTTCCACTTCTCTTACAGACTTGAAAAAAACTTTGACAGAATTGACATACGTTGCAAAGAAGAGTGCAAAAAAAAGGAATTTTAATTCTTTTATTGATTACAGCTTGAGGTAAAATAAAGAAAGATGTTAGTAACATTTACGATTTTAAAAATTCATAATCCATATGTTGAAAATAAAAAAATTACTTTAAATTTACAGATAAGAATGTCTAATAACAGAGAAGACTGTGTAGAATGCAGAAAACATCTAACAAGGGAACACAAATAAAGATGGAAAGATCGTCACCGGAGACTCAGAAAAGGTTACAAGAAGAAGATCATGAGAGAATATCAAAGAAAAGACAAATGTGTGATAATGTTAAATCATAGCATCAGAGAGCTACGGATAAAAATAAAAAAAAGATAAATATGCACGTGAAGAATATGGTAAAGATAGTAATGTTGATATATGTTTGCAGGAAAGTTCATTATTTACATGTATATCAGTAGAGCCTCACAATTGCGGTTTGTTGAATGTTGTTTGTCAGTTTTGTGGGGCTTATAATTTTCAACAGGAAAAACCTTGAGATGGTGAGTTAATAAGTTGTTGTCAGAAGGGAAAGGTAAGACTTCCAGAAAGGGACGAATTCCCAGCATATTTACCACGTATAATGAGTGAACCTACATTCCCAAATGATAGTAATTTCAAACAAAACATACAGTCTTATAACAGTGCCATTATTTGCTTCTATGGGTGCAAAATTAGCTGCTAATGTTCCAGGACATGGCCCTCACTGTTCAAGGGCAAATTTACCACTGTACTTCTAATTTACACCCAGAAGTAGGAGAGCAAAGAAAATGTGCTCAACTATATGCCCTAGATACAATGGAAACTGTTGAACAATGTATGAACCTTTCTGAAAATAAAAAATGCTTAGCCAATGTCTTTCAAGAGCTTGATAGCATTATGGGCAAAACCCCCTATACTTAAGCTTAAAAAAAAATATCAAAAGTAGAACGGGAACAACAGAGTCATGCTGAACAAAATAATTTGCCTATCTAAAGAGCCAATATGGTTCTTCTAAGAGATCAACATTGGGATAAACGCAGTTATAATTTACCAACATCTAATGAGGTTGCGATGGTGTTTCAAAATTACGATGGGGAACCACCATTTCCGTGTGATATTAGAATGTATCCAAGTCAAGAGCAACCTTTCATTAACATAAGTCTCTTAAGTAATAATTTGGATCCAATGACACATCCAATTTTTTATCCAAATGGTGAGGCAGGATGGCAACCTAAATTAATACTTCCAAGTTATTCAAAAAGTAAAGTTTGTATCAGAAATAATATCTCAATGCTTGAATATAAAGTTGCTCAAACTGCTTTTCAAAATTAATTTAATTCCATCTTATATAGCAGTAAAACTAACACAACAATGGATCATTGATTCACTTCTTCAAGTAGAAGCAAATAATCTAAATTGTATTGAATATCAGCAAAATAAGCTACGCTTTGAACAGTATTGTGGACTTATGGGTTATGTAGCTGAAGTTGCTACAAACAGAGAACTTCCAGCTGGCCGAGCCATCATTTTGTCATCTTCTTTCTAAGGATTTGCTCGCAATATGAGAGAAAGATATAATGATGTTATGGGTATGATTACTAAATTTGGGAAACAAAATGTATTTTTTACATTTACATGTGATCCACAATGGTCAGAGATTGTTGATAATTTGAAAACTGGTCAAAGTGCTTCTGATAGTCCAGATTCAGTGGCTAGAGTTTTCAAAATTAAACTATCAGCATTAATATATGACATAACCATGGGAAATTTATTTGGTACTGTAAGTGTTTGGCTTATGTTTATACTATAGAATTTTAAAAAAGAGCCCTTCAACATGCACATATTCTTTTAAACCTTCAAGAAAAAGATAATTTGAATTCTGCTGATCAAGTGGATTCAGTGATTATTTCTGAACTACCAGATCCACAAAAAAATTCTACACTTTATGACATTTTTACACATTGCATGATTCATGGCCCAAGAGGAGATATAAATCCTCAGTCACCATGTATGGAAAATGATAAATGCACAAAAGATTTCCCTAAAGAATTTAGAGAAAATGAAAACTTTGCAAATTTTGATGGATATCCTTTGCATCGAAGAAGAAAAGGTCAAATTGCAAATATTTTGTGGAAAAAGTGTAGATAATCGATATGTTGTTCCATATAATCCACATATGCTGATGAAGTACAATGCACACATAAATGTTGAAGATTGTACTTTGATCAAATAAATTAAATATGTGTATAAATATATTTACAAAGGATATGATGCAGCAACTGTAGTTGTGCAAAATGAAAAAAAAAATAAAAAGACAATTACATTTACATGATGAACTTTCATGTCATGTAGATGCTCGGTATGTAAGTGCTCCAGAAGCAATGTGGCGCCTTCTGAAATTTCAAATGCATGATCGGTCACATGCAGTTTATCGACTAGCTGTTCATTTGCCACAAAGACACTTATTTTATTTTAATGCTGGTGATGAAAGAAATGCTCCTGACCAATATGAAAATAGAGAAACAACACTTACTGCTTGGTTTACATTAAAATGTAACAACAGTGAGGTAAGGGAATTCTTATACATTGAGATTCCATATCATTATGTTTTCATTAATGGCGCATGGCGAAAAAGAAAAAGGAGTGGTAATAAAATTATTCCAAGCATTTATACTGTTAGTCCAAGAGACATCTGCATTTTTGTTTACATTTACTCCTTTTAAATGTTCCTAGTGCACAATGTTTTGAACATATGAGAACTGTGAATGACATAGTTTATTATATCTTTCAATTAACTGTGCGACAAAGAAACTTCCTTGCAGATGATACTGAATGGGAGAGATGTCCAGAAGAAGCAGCACTATGTCAAATGCCAAGGCAGATGAGGGAATAGTTTTCATTAATTTGCATATTTTGTAATGTACTTAATGCATTATCTTTGTGGCACAAATTTAAAATAAATATGTGTGAAGACTTTTTGAAACATTACAGTGAGTCCATTGCAGAATTGAAAGGATTAATGGAAATTCAAGAAGTCTTTCTTTGTCCTGGCTTAAGTTGTGCAACTTTTAATCTGCCAGATCCAGGAATTATAGAGGAAATAAACTATGAAGAGTATGACTCTTTTGTGGAAAAACAAACAGCACAAGAAAAAATTGCTACTTGCAATTGGAATCATTTAAAGCCATACAACAAAACCTAGTTGACGAAATGGTCAAGGAGCGTTATTTTTATCTAGATAGACCTGGTGGATCGGGCAAAATTTATTTGTATAATTTATTTTAATTAAAGGTCAAGGTGGAATTGTACTTTCATTTGCAACTACTGGAATTGCTGCACTTTTGTTGGAAGGTGGTAGAACTGTACATAGTGGATTTAAACTTTCAGTTCCCATTTTGGATACATCAGTCTCAGATATTAGAATGACATCATTACAAGCTAAAAATCTAAGAAAAAGTTAATTAATTATAATTGATGAGGCAACAATGATGTCTTGCCATGCTCTTCAATGCCTTGATAATTTGAAAAATAAAGATGAATTGCTTCTGAATAATGACATTTTGGAATTAATAGATGGAACAAAAAAATGTATTACAGTGCAGATTGTGTATTAGCTGATGACAAACAGAGTAATACAAACTTTGCAACCGAATTTATAAATTCATTAACACCATCTGAAATGTCACCACATATTTTGCAGCTTAAAAAAGGGGCAATCGTTATGTTACTGAGAAATATGAACAAAAAAAAAAGGACTTTGTAATGGGACCAGATTAATTGTTCAAGATTTTAAATATCATTTCATACATGCTAAAATGCTGTATTGTACCCATAAAGGTGAAAGAGTTTTTATTCCAAGAACAGATTTGGCTCCAAGCGAAAGTAGTTTGCGTTTTGTACTTCAAAGAAGACAATTCAAAATTATTATTGCACATGCTATGACCATAAATAAATCACAAGGTCAAACCTTTAATTCTGTTGGTCTGTTTTTGAGGGAACAAGTATTTGCCCATGGTCAACTATATGTGGCATTTTCAAGATGTAACAATCCTTTACAAAATCAAGGTAAGCTATTAGGTGATGGAAGAGTATTTACTAAAAATATTGTATATGATGAGGTTTTGTAATTTTAGAACAATATGTGATAATATGTTATGTATATTTAAATAATATGTGGAATGGACAACATTAGTGAATATGAATATGAATACATTTAACATGTGTTATTATTATATTTGTGATTGCATTACATTTATTTATGTGTAAATTATAATTTATTCGTTTAGCATATGGAAAATGTTTATTCTTATTGTATTAAGAAAACTAATTGTAACATGATATGTAAAAATATTGGTTGTATATTGTTATGATCTTCATGTATATTAAAAATAATTAAATGTTTGCAGTTTAATATATCTTCTGCTGGTAATTTGAGTTTTATCTTTGAGGAACGGTCTCAAATCCTTTTCCTCTAAAAGAAGATTCCAATATTGGTTAAATATTCTCTTTATCTCATGCCACCTTCCATTAAAGGTTCCAATACATCTTATTGTATCATCTTCAGTTTTATTTTTTTCAATCAATTTAGCTCTGTGATTAGCTTTTTTCAAAATTATTTTCTTAAAGCCCTTTCGAGAAATCTAGATTGGAGGTTTTGGGCCTTTGAATAGCAACAATATGGACCTTTTTCTTACATCAGAAACAAGTCCTACTACCATTAAATTTTTGGACTTGAAGATAGAAAAATGATCAGATTGTACACTACATACTACCACGTATAGAAAACCCACAACAACTACAAACGTATTAAAAGCAAACAGTAGTCATCCTAAGGCCTTAATTGATGGTATACCCATAGAGCAAAACCAATGGATCAAACAAAATTGTTCAAGACCAGTTGATTTTGAATTGGAGGGCCAAAACCTCCAATCCAGATTTCTGGAAAGTGGCGATAAGAACAAAGTTTTGAAAAAATCACAGAGCTAAATTATTAATGTATAGGTCTGCTATAAGTAAGGGAACTGACATCTTCTTGATACCAACCATTAGTTCAAAATAAGGAAAGTGCTTAGTAAACTCTATTAAGAGAGTCATGTATCCGCACCTTTAACTCTCACCGATTGTGTAAATGACGTCCATACATGAATGAATACAAAGGATGAAATACTTCTAAAACAGCCTGAGCAAGGCTTAGGGAATCTGTATCTTCATCTACATTTTCATTATTTGTAAACACTGTAATGTGTAAATGATTAGGGGCCTCATTCAATTGCTATTTGGCAAATTGAACATGGCTCTATATAAGCACAGGAGCATATTTTTTTTACTTCTATCCAAAAATAGGTCTTCACTAACTAAAAACTTCTGTAAAATAAATATGCTCTGTGCTTATATAGAGACCTATTCAATTGGACAAATTGCAATTGAATGAGGCCCTTGGTTTTCATGGAAAGTAGATCAGACTTTGTATCTCAAATCAATGTAGCTACACAATCTATTGTAATTTCTGAGTCCTATAAACTGTACACTGTACAGTAGCTAGCATAAAAAAGACACTAAATCTGAATTTGTATTTGAACACATAAAAAGTATCTAAAAGTGAAAAAAAAAGTAAAACTAAAAAAAATTCCATCAAAACTAGAATTAAATATACATTTTTTAAGGTATATGAAAGTGAGCTGGGTTATTAATGCATCTGATAGAGGAGAATTTATAGTGTCTGAAAAAAATAGTTTGCATGAAAAAATTCCTAAGTAAACAGTTAAACCATTAGCCTGAATTTGCTGAGTTTCTTGCTTTTGCAAACTGTTTTCTCTTAATATTGACACCCTCTGAAATTCCCAGGGATAATTAGCATAACTTATACAATGTTTCTTTTTGTCCTGGGGATTGTGCAGACATGCTCAGTTAGCACCTATAGTCTGCCTTACTGTGGGAAATCACATGATTTCTGACACTTTCCTTTAGCCAAGCAGCATGTGCATGTGCTGTATATTGGATATCTAATTAAAAAGGAGATACCCAATATGCAAATATCAGTTGCCGGGGGTTTCTACATCACCCCCAGCACATTTTTTTCTTTTCCGCAAAAAATGTTTGCATTTTTTCATGCCAACATTTTTTTGCTAGGTGGGTTATGATGCATTCTACAGGATCCATTCATAACCCACCTCACTTTCATATACCTTTAAGACCTTTTTTTTCATGTGCTTTTAACTTTGTATTGGTTTAACATATTTATTTGATATTTTGTATTTTAGGAAGGATTTATGTTCTATTTTTTTTTGTCATTCCTTCCAGTAAATTATTTTATATTATGGTTAATTTTGTGGTCTTGAAGTAGAGTTTTTGTCATAGGAAGCTTTGACTAAGCTTAAGGAAAACTGGATGAAAACATTGTTTTAAAATTTGTCAGATAATAGAGTAATTGTAAAAGTGTACATACTTTTACTGATTTTTTTTCCATAGTTTCAATTCAGGTTTTTCTGTTACAATAGCTTAAATAATAATGAGGCGATCATGCTCAGTAGAGACTTTTTCTCACACCAACTAATTTAAATATTTAAGCCATTTTAATTTATTGGTTATAATCAGGTGATCATCTGTAGTTTGTTGGAATAAAATTAACATTTTTAAAATTAAATTCAGTTTTATTTTTGTATATTCGCCAGCACTACCAGACTAATGTTTTAGTTGTCTTCACTGTAAGTGGCTAACCACTATTGTTCAATTCTAGCCAGATAGCTTGTCTGGGGGTGCAAAACTTCTCTCTCCGACCTTACCCAAAGCATTTATCGTCGATGTTAGTGAACTTTATACATCATTTATTTTTTTCTATGTTTGCCACTTCTGGAAAATCTACTTATAAACACAATTTCCAAAATGTATTTTACATTCACCAGTCCTGGCTAACCAATGCATTAAAATATGTTTCCGTTTGCCTTGCATGGGCAAACAACTTCAACCTTTATAATTTTATCAGAACCCCCAAGGCTGGAGAAACAGTTTAAAAAAAATGTTAATTATTTTATTAGTTTCATCAAAAACATTTTAGTTACACATTCATTAATTAGCAGCTGTTAGACATTATTAAAAACAACAACATTTATTTTCAACAACTTTAATTAAACAGTATAACAATGTACATTACTTAATACATAGATTGTTTAAAAGATATGGAATAAGAAAATGTTGTTGCTTTGTTTTAAAAGTCCTTTTGTTATTGAACTCTAAAAAAATTGCTCTTTTTCTTTACACGCTGATTTTATGTTCCCAGTTCTGCTAAGCTGTCTGAAAAAAAAATACAGATTTTAATTAAATAAAACCAACTCCAAAACTACTTTGTTAAAAGACACCATATTTAAAAGTGTGACTAAGGTTTTTAGAGATGACATTCAATGGTGTGCTTTTTATCACATATAAATATTGTAATGATTGATCTATCCATCAAGTGTGTAGGTGGCAGGCTAGTTACTGGAGTACAGTGGGTAACATGAACCTACTTTGTTTTTAATAAGCAAAGTTACCCCTGTGTGACTGAAGGGGTTCCCATGTTGTAACAAATAAAAAGTAAGTAGAGCTACCATCCCTAGGACCCACAAGGGGTTCCTCCTCACTGTAATACTATATTAGCTTGGCCCCAAAGTTGGCTTACAGCCTCCATATAATTAAAGGCCTCTCCACTCAAACAGTATAACTATATGTATGATAGTGCCCTAGAGCAATTATAAAATGAATGTTAACACAGTTTCAAAAATATCCTCAGCATGTTTAGGAGGAGGATCATAATAGAACATATCACATGCTATTAAAAATGTTAAAGGGATTAAGCTCCTCATTTAATTTTTTATATCTTCCGACAAAGATTTTAAAGTACACAAATACATGTATTTAAGCATTCAGGACAGAATAATGTATACATCCATACAAGCCATTAGGTGTTAAGGTCATTAGTTTGTAGTTCCATCTACTTTATTTTCTTAAAAGATCAATAACTGCTTTTCTCAGACCTAACATCTATTGCAAGAAACTTCAAACATTTGCCAGCTGCACCTTGATAAGCACTGACATGTCTTGTTATAAGGGTTACTAGTTTGTTCTGAATGGCACCAATGTGTTCCAAATCCTAATTCAAAGAGGTGTTGTAGTTTTACCAACATCATGTTATTTTTACAAGCTCAATTAGCCACATACACCACAGCCATTGAATTGCATATATAAAATACCTGTACTTTAAAATGCAGATATACTTATAAATCTACATGCCTTACAATGAGTCTCATTCAATCCGAGGCTGTAACTCAATGGCAAGTAGCTGATTTTCCTGCAATCGAGTTGCGTGCTCCCATTACTCTACTTTTACTCTGCTATTCAATTGGCCGGACCCGCAAGTTAGGCGCCAGTCACGAGAACAGTAGCATTTGCGGCCTTGAACATGAGCCCGTAACTTGTGGTTCAAGGTTCACTTTAAAAGCAAATATAAAATCAATACAGAACTGTAAATGATGGGGAACACAATGGGTGACATTATAATTAAATGCACAACATTCTCAAGCTCGCACATCGCCAATATATAATACTTTATTTCATGTTTAATTTCCATCCAAAGTTCTATGGATTGAATGACCTCCAAGAACGTAACCCATTATTCAAGCCCGTAGGACTTCAATGAAATATGGAAGTTGGATTACAAAGTCCTATGGGCTTGGAGGTTGAAGTCTGTAGGACTTTGGATGAAAATAAAAATTAAATAAAGTATTTTATTTTGGCGATGTGCCAGCTTGAGAATGTTGTGCTTTTAATTCTAATCTCACCCAATGTGTTCCCCATCGTTTACAGTGCTGGATTGATTTTATATTTGCTTTTAAAGTGCTTTGATTTGTCAGTAAGCCCTTTGCGAGACCTTCTTGGTCCCAGTAACCTGTGGTTCGTTTTTTTGCCTTTTGCGGGCTTGGTGGAGGGGCTATCGGAGCAATTGAATAGAGATTTGTGATTTTAGCGGCTGCAACTCTTGTGGTCGTGAAAGATCAAAGCATTGGAGAGAAGTAACTTGCGATTCTAAGAATCGCAATGGATTGCAGCTTGCAGCAAGTAACCCGATTGGAGCCCGCAAACGGAAGGCATTTGAATAGCTAAGTAACTTGCGATCTCCACTTGCGAGCCCGGATCTCTAAAAAGTAGCAATTGAACGAGGCTCAATGACTGTCTCTTCATGCATTGTTTCAATTGATTGTTAAGTACTGACTATATAAAAAATAAGTAAAAATAAAGAAAAGAAACGATACAAGGAGAAAGTTTCTTATATTGAAGTAAATATGCAAAATGTATGTTGATTATCTGTATCTATCTTGTATTTCAATAAAAATATATGTTTTAAAAATACATTGCTTTTGACCAGCCAAGGTACAAATTGGTGTAGCCAGGGGCACAAGGTGTGCCCATAGATGTACCCCTGAACTGATAGTAACATTTTCCAGTAAACAAAAAGTAACGTCTACTGTGTACATAGATTTGGCTGGATTGTGCTATAAAGAGTCTCCAGGTCGATTTTGTACTAAACATATTCTTTTTTATAAATTAACTGTTTGGAAATATTGGTGATGTCTCAGAATTCTCCTATGTTTCCTTAGTCTCAAATCGTTTTTAAAAGTCTCAACATGCTCCTTCAATTTCTGATTAGGCTGATGAAAATCTTTATGCTGTTTAAAATTTTGCAAGGATTTATTATCTATCTCCAGATCTAATTTAATTCTCTGTAAATCGCTTTGTTCAGTAACAACAATTATATTCTTAATTTCAAGCAAGCAATGTATTATAATGCATGCCATATTTGCATACAACTTTCTGAAATTAAGAGCAAGGCTGCATTTTAATGGATTTTAAGACCTTTAGGAATGATGTTCTGTTTTATGGAATTTCTTAAGCTATTTCCGAACTGTTCTTATTTGTTTTTCTAATCCTTGAAATAATCCCTAAAGGTTTGTTATCAGAAGTATCTAAACCTTGAATAATATTACAATTCAAAAGAGCAGAATTAATTTTAGTAGTTCAGTAAATTCAAATGTTTATTGTAATTTGAAGCCATTAGTTTGCAGTTCATTAAAATAACCTATATGGAATAAACCACAAAATTGAACCAAAAAAAGAAACTGAAAGTGATTAAACACTACCAGCCTTATTAAATTGCGATTTGGCCAATTAAATAGGGCTCTATATAAGCACAGAGCATATTTTTTATGAAGCCCTATTCAATTGGCCAAATCGCAATTTAATAAGGCTGTATATTTATAATATAAAAAAATGATCTCATGCTAAATGCCAGACTTCATTTCAATACATATACAAACAGCAGTTCATATCTAAACAAAATTATCCCTTCACCTTCCTCCAATATATAATAATTGTTTTTAGATTTGCGACACTTTTTATATTTGTATTGAGATTAACGGTTGTATTTAGCATTGGATTAATTTATATTTTTGTTTTGTCCAAAATAATGTGTGGACAGATAACCATAATAATAATAGTAGATCTTTTTATCAACGGTCAAAAAGTGGAAATGTCCCTCACAGTCAAAAATATCTACATAGAATTTCCAGTATTGAAACCATGTAGTGATGTCTAGAACAGTTCGCCGGAGCACTATTCACGGCGATTTTCGCATGTTCGCGTCCGCCGCGAACGGCGAACACATGCGCTTTTCGGTTTGCCCCCTATACTTTATCATTGAGGAAACTTTGAACATCATTTATTTTATTTTATAATTTTTTTTGTGTAATCTATGCCTGCCTGCCAGCGTGTGTGTGTGACAGGCTAACACCTAACAGCTTATATTGTGCTTATTTTCACTACTCATACCTGGTGGTGTAACATACATTGAAAACAACCATTTTTTTCCTGTAATCTAATTTCAGTTGCCTGCCTGTGTCAGGCTCACAGTTTATATTGTGCTCAGTGACATAAAACAACAGGCGTGTGTGTGAAGCCTATTACATCTACTCTGCCAACTTTTGCCAGTGCACAGTGATACGTCATATCTGGTGCAACCGTAGTGTACAGTGACATAAAACAACACTTTTTTGACTGTAATAGATTGAATAGCAATTGCCTGCCTACAGGCGTGTGTGTGAAGCCTACTGCATCTACTCTGCCAACTTTTGCCAGTGCACAGTGACACTCATATCTGGTGGCACCTTAGATTGCACGCGCAGTGCCCCAAATTTGAAGTAGGAGGTCCGACCAAGCCTCTTTTTCCATCTCCCTGTTCCAAAAATCAATGGCATATACACGTCCCCTAATAGTGGACGTAACAGGGATTAAACCGATAGGAATAGTACTACTTAACAGTACACACCTTATAATAATGCAGACAGAGGCAACGCAGAGAGAGGAGTCTAAAGAAGAGGAGTCAGAGGAGAAAGGTGGCTTTGAGGAGGTGGAAGACCAAACACAGCAGGCGTCCCAGGGGGCTTGTTGTCACCTTTCGGGGACCCTTAGTGGCTGGGTGGTGGAAGAGACCTTCAATGACATCAGTGAGGACAAGGAACGGGACATAGCTAGCTTGGTATCCAACCTTGTGCAAATGGGGAGTTTGCGGTTGGGCAAAGGGACTGTTTGCGGTTGCTTGCGGTGCATTAAACGGGGAGATTGGTCTGTTACTGTGAATCGGGTGTAACCCTTACACTACCTGATCGATACAACATCATACCTGATGTTTTAAAGCATGTTATTCCAAACAATTTAGGAATGTTAGGTGATTTATGCCCTTTATGGCTTAAAACCAGACTCTGCATCAACTATGTAATTTTCCGTGGGAGTTTTGCCATGGATCCCCCTCTGGCATGCCACAGTCCAGGTGTTAGTCCCCTTGAAACAACTTTCCCATCACTATTGTGGCCAGAAAGAGTCCCTGTGGGTTTTGAAATTCGCCTGCCCATTGAAGTCTATGGCGGTTCGCCCGCTCGCGAACATTTGATTGAAGTTCGAGTCCGATGTTCGCGAACCGAAAATATGATGTTCGCGACATCACTAGAACCATGTAGTTTACCCGTTATTTACCATACAGGTAGGTATAACTCCTCAAAGGTATAATACTGAGTGTATCATGACTAGATGTTCCTGTGGTGCGCAGCTCCTCAGAAGAGGCCGTGTTCACTGACGTGCTCTCGAAATAAAAAAACAAAAGAAATGAGGGGGAGAGAGAGTGCACCACTAGCTCCTAGTGCAGGTCAGTATATTCAGCCAAGTAAAATAGAATAAAATATAATTAATAAAATATATTACATTTTTCAGTATGTAACTTTTTTGTTTTTTGTTCATATACTGATTCCTCTTTTTTTAATTATTTTGCTCATCACAAGTGGAATGGATATTTATGTCCCTTTTAATTACTTATCTGTGTTATGTTTTGCCTTCAGTAGTTAATGAATACACGTGCCATTTGTGTATTGTCCACCACCAAAAATGATACCATTCAAGTCCTATGCAAATGAAGAGCCACTGGTTCCCAATACAATCCTCATTATCACGAAAGGCCATAGGCATAAAAGTGTTTGTATTTTCATATGTTTGTTAAGTAAGTAGCAAAGGAATAACATTAGCAGATATGTAAGCTATGAGTATAAAAGCAGTTTTAGAATGGATTTGTTCCGCCAATATGTACTAACTATTCAGTAGTGGAGGAAGGGGAAGGGAGTAGAAGGTGGATGTATTGGTTGTGCTAAATAGGTTACACAAGCTCAGTCAAAGGTAGTTGTAAGTAAACTCACAAGTACTACATCCATGCTGTGTACCTTGAAAAGGGCTGGTACAGAAAAATGTATATTACTATTTTATTTTTAATTAGCACAAATATAAATGGCAATGTATTCATTCATGTTTAATATTTTATTTCTCCCCAGTTTGACTGATAATCCAGAATATCCCTTCCATGAGGAATTTTAAGAATTATTAATTTCATTTAGAAAACATCAAGCAAATAATAACAGGGGATTTTTAAACAAGTGTAGTATTTTGCATTGGATCATTTTATATTTTGCACTGAAAAAAACAAAATACTGAAAACAACAGGGTCAACATTCAGTTTATACAGTGCTTATTACATATAGTTTTAAATGATACCATTTGGAATCTTAGCTGTGTCACTTTAAACTATGTGAAACAAACAATAAAAATAAAACTGGTGAAATAATATAAGCTCATTTTGTCTGGTTTGCTCTTTTACATGATTTTTCAGGCACTCTACAAGTCTATCTGAGACTTACTGTGAGCTTTGAAGTGATCTTACTTGACCTGAGGCTTTTGCCTGCTGATGCCACATTGTGTAATATAACCATAATAGCTCATAGTTGTATTCATTTGAAGTTGGGTATTTTACAGTGGCTGGTGCTAATAGATATGCACCTGAGTAATGTAATTATTGTATTTTATTTATAGAGTGTCAGCAGATTCTGTAGCGCTAGGGGCACTATAAACACATGGATAAAATCTGACATTTGACAGTAACAATGAGATCTGTACATATGCATTGTTACGGGAGGAGCTGAGGGCCCTGTGAGATCTTACAACATAAGAATAATGGCATTTAGTAGATGCGTGAACATATCCTTCACAAGATGATATAGCACTTAGTAGAAATTGGTACCGAAAGGTCCAAGGAGATTGAGGCTAGCATGCAGACATCGTGTTAAAATGTACTTTTTTAAGGAATTTATCTTGAAAATATGCAATTTGTGCTTAGAAAAAAATAACGAAATGAGTCTGAGGAGTTTATTTGAGAAAGAACCATACCTAAGTAGGTTTGCTCTATAGGTCTGATTACCTACTCAGAGAGCAACCTCTTTTAGCTCACTTGTGCCCTTCACAGGGAGAAAGATCCTGTAGTATATCAGTTTTTTCTCACTCAAAAGAGTGATTCTGCCCCAAAATTCCAGGCAATTCTTTGCTGAACAGGAGAAATAGCAAACTCCAGATGTACGTATGTTTCAGCCTCAGTGAGAGGGTGCTGTACTGCCTAAGACACAACGTGCAAGAAGTCCAAATCTGGAGCTCCCTATCACCCTCAGGGTAAGAAAAACTAAACAAAGAGAGTCAGAGGTGCTCACCTGAAAACGATCCACACCTTCAACAAGTAGGTTTGCTCTATAGATCTTGTTACCTAAAGCCACATTCAATTCCAAGCCTGCAACTCTATCGCAGGCGGTCAAATGTCTGCGGGTGTGTTGTGAGCTCCCGTTCGTCTCTGATTCGGGTGCTGTTTGATTGCTCAAGCCTGCAAGTTACTGTCCCAAAGCCGAAACCGTAAACCATACACTGGTTCGTAGAAATTCAGGGCTGCAACATGATCAATTAAGCAAGCCTGTAAACTCCCATTTCATATCAGCCAATAGAAAATGAGACTGCTATTATTACAGCATGGAGGTTACATGTCAATCAATTAGGTTCAGGGGTCCCATATGTGATCAGACTCGCAAACCCGCAAAATAAAGAATTATGAAAATGAATGCCAATACTGTTCTAGTCCATGTGGGTGTCCTGATATGTATTAACTCATTAATATCCGAGATTGCTTTAACCCTGAAATAAAACATGAAAATAAATTTAATATACTGCCGATTTGCAAGCATTATTTGCAGTGCAGTATTGATTTTTTATTTGCATTTACAGTGCTACAAATAGGTGTTTATTCCCCTTGTGGGTACAAACTGCCAGTAATCTCAGCAGGAGTATAGGGTAACTCACTAATTGACAAGGACACACCAACTTCAAGAATTAGCAGACAGCTGCAGCTAAAAATACAAAATAACTGCAGAGAGCGCAAAAAAATATGCATAAAAAGCTGCAAAATTTTAAGATTGCATTTCGTTTTTAGATTTCTAGTAACTTTTTGCCCATTATCATGTTTAAGTAAACAAAAGACCCCATGGGCATGTTCTTTCTCAATATAATATTTGTACAAAGGTATACATATTGTAAAACGTATTAATATTTACTGCAATACAGTTATTTTTCACCCACATCCTTGGACAGACTACTCTAATTTTCAGAATACATATGTGCAATGCTTAATCAACAATATTTTTATATTACATGGATAATAATAAGAAAATGTAAAACATATGAAAAGAGGGCACCCATGCATTGTATGTCTACAGTGTAATCAAACAGTCCATATGCCCTTTCCTTCCACCTGAGAAAAATAACAACAGTAATAGATGGTTAAATTGACACAGTGGAGGTTCAAATATGGCAGGGATTTTCAGTTATTTTAACAAAATACACCAAGGTCCGAATGTATTTCTAAAATTAAGTCAAGATCCAGAGTAAATATTGTTTTATTTGTTATTGCTTAGATGTTAAGTTGTGTCCAACTCTCTGCGACCCTATGGACTGCAGCATGCCAGGCAAATCTGTCAGCCACTGCTTCTCTGAGCTCTATCAAATTCATGTTTCTCACCTCAATGATCTCATCAAACCATCTCAGCCTCTGCCGTTCCATTCTTCATGTGCTTTCAATCTAGGGAATCTTGTTTTCTCATGATATGATCATACAATTCTGTGAACAGTTTGTCTTGATTTCCCGAAGTACTGATTTATTATATGCAGTCCAAGGGACTCTAATTAATTTTCTCCACCACAATTTAAAGACATCAGTTCTACGGTGCTCAGCCTTCTTTATGGTCCAGCTCTCACATCCATATGTTACTACTGGGAATGCAATAGATCTAAGTATGCAGACCTTTGTCGATAATTTAATTTCTTTATTTTTTCCTAGCTTGTCCAAACTACAAGAGATACAACTCCCATTTTGCCATATCTTCCCTCTCCAGAAGCAAGTCTTAATTTCATGGGTGCAGTCACCATCTTAGGAGATCTTGGATCCCAGGAAAATAAAATATGTTAGTGCCCCCACTAACCCCATCTATTTGCCAGGAAGTGAGATTGAAGTTTGCCATGATCTTCGTCTTTTTAACATAGAGCAGCAGGCCAGCTTTTGCACTCTCGTCTTTTATCCTATTCAATAGGTCCTATAGTTCCTCCTCACTTTCAGTCATCAAAGTAGTATCATCCTCGTATCTAAAGTTGTTGTTATTTCTTCCAGCAATATATATTCCAGCTTTAGATTCATCCAGCTCTGCCTTACACATGATGTACTCCGATTATAAATTAAATAACTAAATAAAAGGTCACAATATACAACTTTGTCGCACTCCTTTCCTGATATTGAACTATTCAGTTGTTCCATCTTCTGTTCTGACAGTGACTTCTTGGTCCACATACAGTTTCCTCAGGAGTCGGATAAGATGATCTGGTACTCCTATCTCTTTAAAAACATGTCACATGTTGTTGTGATCCACACATTCAAAGCTTTAGAATAGTCTATGAAGCAGAAGTAAATGTTTTTCTGGAACTCTCTTGCTTTCTCTATTATCCAGCGGACATTGGCAATTTGATCTCTTGTGCCTCTTCCTCTGCGAAACCTGCCTTGCACAAAAGGTAGTTCCGAGTCATTATATTGTTGAAGCTGAGCTTGTATGGTCTTAAGCATTACCTTGCTGGCATGTGAAATGATTGTAATTGTTTAATAATTGGAGCACTCTTTGGCACAGTCTTTTTTGGGACTGGGATATAGACTGAACTTTTCCAGTAAATTGGCCATTGTTGAGTCTTCCATTTTTTTGGGCATAAGGCAAGCAACACTTTTATTATTATTATTATTATTATTATCGTTTATTTGTAACGCGCCAACATATTCCGTAGCGCTATACATAAGTTAAGTTACAGGCAATGACAAGTTAAAGATTCATACATTGCAAAGAGTGGGTGGCCCTGTCTTTGAGCTTGGAATCCAGTGTCCATAGCGCTTTCCCTAAAGCACTGCGCAGGATTGAAACTCGCAGACTTACAATCTAAAGCTTAAAGTTTTATGTGGTACAGTAGGGAGAGAGTAGTGCTGAGCATGTTAGGGAGGAAGGTTATAGGCTTCTTTAAAGAGGTGCGTTTTTATTGATGATTTGAAGGATTTAAGGCAGGAGGATAGTCTGGTGAAGCGAGGCAGAGAGTTCCAGAGAATAGGGGCAGCGCGAGAAAAGTCCTGGAGGCGGGAGTGAGAGGAGGTTACAAGAGTGGTAGAAAGAAGAAGGTCGTTAGCAGAACGAAGAGGGCGTGTGGGGGAGTATTTGGAGATGAGAGCAGAGATGTATGGGGGTGTGCTGTTGTTGAGGGCTTTATAAGTTAGGGTCAAGATTTTAAACTTTATTCTGGAGGCTAAGGGAAGCCAGTGAAGTGACTGACAAAGAGGAGCTGCCGACACTGAACGATGTGTACTGAAGATGAGTCTGGCGGAGGCCTTTATTATGGATTGAAGTGGGGATAGGCGAGTGATGGGCAGGCCAACAAGGAGCGAGTTGCAATAGTCAAGACGAGAAATGATGAGAGAGTGTATTAGAATCTTAGTAGTGTCTTGTGTAAGGTAATGGCTTATTTTGGACATGTTTTTAGATGGAAAAGACAGGATTTGGTTAGAGACTGTATGTGTGGGATGAAAGAGAGGGCAGGGTCCAGTAGAACCCCGAGACAACGAGCTTGGGAGGTGGGAGTGATGATGGCGTTGTTGACAGAGAGAGAGATGTGAGGAATTGAAGCTGTAGTAGAGGGTGGGAAGATTAGGAGTTCAGTCTTAGACATGTTGAGTTTCAGATGGTGGGCGGACATCCAAGAGGATATACTAGAGAGGCAGTCGGAGACGTGTGCTAGAAGAGAGGGGGATAGATCTGGTGCTGAGAGATAGATTTGGGTGTCATCTGCATAGAGATGGTACTGGAACCCAAAATAGTTTATTAGGGTGCCGAGTGAGGATGTGTAGATGGAGAAGAGGAGGGGGCCTAGGACTGATCCTTGGGGTACGCCAATAGACAGGGGGTGAGGAGAAGAAGATGTGCCGGAGAAGGAGACGCTAAATGATCGTTCTTGGAGGTAAGATGAGAACCACGAGAGAGCAGTGTCACGAATGCCGAGGGAGGAGAGAGTGTGGAGTAGAATTGAATGGTCAACTGTGTCGAAGGTGGCAGAGAGATCCAGGAGAAGCAAAATAGAAAAGTGGCCTTTAGACTTGGCGGTGAGCAGGTCATTGGTGACTTTTATGAGGGCTGTCTCAGTGGAGTGTTGGGGCCGAAAGCCGGATTGGAAAGTGTCCAGGAGAGAGTTAGAGGAGATGAAACTGGTAAGGCGGTTATAGACGAGCCGCTCCAGCAGTTTGGAAGCCAGGGGGAGTAGAGAGATAGGGCGATAGTTAGATGCAACGTCAGAATCGGATGAGGGTTTCTTGAGAGTGGGTGTAATCATGGCATGTTTTAGAGATGATGGAAATGTGCCAGTGTTAAGGGAAAGGTTGAAGATATGTGTGAGAGCTGGGATTAGTGTAGTAGAGAGGAGAGGGATGAGCTGAGATGGAATAGGATCTGAAGGACAGGTGGTGAGGTGAGAGGATGATATTAGGATGGAGACTTCATCTTCTGTTGCAGGGGTAAAGAAGTCCAGAGTGGCTGTGGGAATGGAGCGGGGGGGGGGGGTAGATTGGGTGTTGTTGGTTGGTTGAGTTAGTTGAGAGAGTGAGGTGTGTGAGCCACGGTGAGAGGAGAGTTCATTGTGGATAGATTGAATTTTATGAGTAAAATGGTTGGCAAAGTCTTCAGCCGTGAGACAGGAAGGGATGGGGGGAGGTGGTGGGCAGAGGAGAGTATTGAAAGTGGCAAAAAGACGTTTTGGGTTAGAGGACAGAGTTGATATTAGTGATGTAAAGTACTGCTGTTTGGCCAGGTTGAGGGCAGAGGAGTAGGAACGTAGCATAAACTTGTAGTGAAGGAAATCTGCTGCGGAGCGCAATTTCCTCCATAGCTGTTCAGCAGTGCGGGAGCACTTCTGAATGTAACGTGTGTGTGTGGTGTGCCATGGTTGTGGATGAGATTGAGGGCGTCTGCGTGTAGTTATGGGGGCAAGGGTGTCAAGGGTGGAAGAGAGAGTAGAGTTGCAGTGTGAGGTGGCAGTGTCAGGGCAGTTGAGGTTGGTGATAGTGCTGAGAAGAGGTTGGAGCACAGTGGAGAGTTGGGTAGGGTCGAGTTCTAGCAGGTTTATTGTGGGTTATTGTGGCTGGGGTTAAAGAAGAGTGATAGGAGGAAGATGTGTTGAGGTTGAAGGTAAGGAGGTGATGGTTAGATAGAGGGAGAGGGTGGATGACTAGGTTGGAGGTATGGGTAATATTGGTAAAAATAAGGTCAAGAGAGTGTCCTGCATGGTGAGTTGAAGAATCTGTAAGTTGTGAGAGACCGAGGGAAGAGGTGAGTGCAAGTAGTTTGGTGGCTGCTGAGGAGGTGGGGGTGTCAATGGCAATGTTGAAGTCGCCAAGTATCAGTGTGGGAATATTGGAGAAAAGAAAGTGTGGGAGCCAGGCGGAAAAGTGATCGAGAAATTGAGACGGAGTACCTGGGGGGCGATAGATTACAGCAACACGTAGAGAGATAGGAGAGAAGAGGCGGATAGTATGAGCTTTAAAAGACGAAAATTGGAGGGATGGGACAGGGGGTATGAGGTGGAACGTACAGCGAGAAGAAAGTAATACGCCCACACCACCACCTTGTTTGTTCCCAGGTCTAGGTGTGTGACTGGGGTGAAAACCCCCATGCGAGAGTGCTGCACGGGAGGCAGTATCAGAAAAGGAGAGCCAGGTTTCAGTAAGAGCCAGTAGATTGAGGGAGTTGGTAGTAAAAAGGTCGTGAGTGAAAGTGAGTTTATTACAGATAGATTGTGCGTTCCAGAGAGCACAGGAGAAAGGAAGAGTGGAGGATTTGTGACAAGTGATGGGTATCAAATTCTGTGTTTTTCTGGTGTTTTCTGCCCTTGGAGTAGAGCGTGGCTGAAAGCAGGTAGGAATGAGGGAGGGACCTGGGTTAGGGGATATGTCTCCAGCAGCTAGCAGAAGGAGGAGTGAGAGTGAGAGAATGTGGGAGTGGGACTTACAGTGATGTTTCTGCTTATGAGTGTTGGGGAGGGGATGAGATTGTGATTGGAGGAGAGAGAATAGCTCATGGGAGCAGAGAAGAGGAGAGGAAAGCAAGGAGGGTGAGATGGTTATAGTATTGGGGGTGTGATATGGATAGGCTGCAAATTATAGTCTGAGAGAGAGGCAGTAGAAGATGAGAAGGAGAAAAAAGTGAGAGAGCATTTCAACACAGTGTGTAGGTGTAGGGAGTAGATGAGATAAAGGTGTGAGAGTAAAAGAAAAATTGTTAGTGACCGAGATGGGAGAATAGCTGGGTTGTGTGGAATTATATATATATATATATATATATATATATATTTTTTTTTTTTTTTTTTTTTTTTTTTTTTTATTAAATTAGTTGAATAATTTGAAGCAGATGATGCTGAGTGAGCAGGTGTAGGTCAGATGAGTATCTATAAATTGAGACAACGCAAGGGTGGGTGGGAGTGTGGCAGCGAGGGAGGGCAGAGAAAGCAGTGTTTGTAAGAAGCCAGGTGAGAGTTTAGAGATTGATCCTGGAGGCTTGTAGCAGTGTTTGTAAGAAGCCAGGTGAGAGTTTAGAGATGGATCCTGGAGGCTTGTAGCAGTGTTTGTAAGAAGCCAGGTGAGAGTTTAGAGATGGATCCTGGAGGCTTGTAGCAGTGTTTGTAAGAAGCCAGGTGAGAGTTTAGAGATGGATCCTGGAGGCTTGTAGCAGTGTTTGTAAGAAGCCAGCATCATCTTGTAGGATTTGGGATATTTTATCTGGGATTCTATCAACTCCTGCAGCCTTGTTTCAGCAAGGCCCCATCTCCCTTCACTCTCAAATATGTCTGACTCCAGTTCATTGGACAAACTGTTTATGTCATCAGCGCTGTTAAAATCTGTATATACACTAGACTCTCAGCTAACCAGAACTCTCAAGCAAAAAGAAAACAAATTGAATACTGTACTTTAAATACAAATGTAAATGCATAGGGTTCAACAAATGCCAGGAGCCTTTTGGACAAATCTTTTCCTATCTACACCACCTTTCCCTTTCCTTCTTTCCTGGGTTAGTTTCAAAGCCTTATTGGATAGCCAGTTTGCCTTCTTAGCTTACTTTCTTTTGGGAGTATTCTTTGTTGCTGTTTCCTGGATAATTACTCAAACTATGATCCATGTCCAGCCTTTAAATCTATTCTTTACCTCCACTGCATATTCATAGAAGATATTATTTATTTTGCATCTGCTTGGTCTTATGATTTTCCCTCTTTTTTTCAGTTTAACTCTGAACTTTGCAATAAGAAACTCATGATCTGAGCCAAAGTAAACTCCAGGTCCTGTTTCTGCTAACTGTACAGAGCCAAACTGATTTCTATATTGTCCATCAGAATATGCCCATGTGTCGAATTATCTCCAAGGCTGTGAGAAGATGGGATTTGTTATGTCCTGAGAAATAACTTGACATAATTCTACTAATCTCTGCTATGCTTAATTTTGTTATCTCCTTTTCTTGGGGTTATATCTATGAAGTGTTGAATGTCTTTGTAGAAATGGACACCTTCAGCCTCTTCAGCATCCAATGTTGGAGCACTGTGATATTAAATGGCTTACCTTCAATTTAAATTTAAATCATTCTGTCATTTATTGGGTTGTAATTGAATACTCCTTTGGCTACACTTTGGTTGATGTATGAGGGCTACTCCATTTCTTCTGCAGCATTCTTGACTACAGTAGAAGATCTGGTGGTTGTCTGATGCAATGTTTAATCTTTTCATCTCATGTTTGACTATGTCCAGTTTGCCTTTATAGTTCTAACATTTTTAAATTTAGTGACAATGAAAATGGCAGAAGAAGAAAGGTTACATGGGGAATGATACATAACGAAAGAATGTATTTACCTAATTGTTTTCCTACTACAATTAAACCTTTATAAATATATATGTAAAAAAGATAACAATGAAGTGTGTGATGATCCAGGGGTAGGGGCTATTACTGCCCAGGCCACCTGATATATATAGACAACAGGTTAACTACCCACAAGGGCCTTTTGTGTTCTTGGAAATCTCGTCCACAGCATCTTGATATCTGGCTTCTGTATCAGTCTGGGTCTCTCCATCAGGAATCAGCACTTCCAGGAGTCTCAGTAACCTTCCTGTGGTAGTGACCAGAACAAGTTACTTGCAGGGTGGAGATAGGATCAGTATCGCAGCCACCAGTTGTAAATAAGAGACAATATGATTTCTATATGTTTCATTAGTCAATTGATTTGTTTTTGAAAAGTTAGCAATATTTATAGCAGTTAGATTCAGAGGGGTGTATACAACACAACAATGACAGGGGAGTGGCAGACAAAACAGGATATTGACTCCACATGGGGTTCAACATTAGCATTCTGTCTGGCACCTGGGAACAATAGGCTAACCTCCAATACACACATGTCCTCTCTAGCTGTCTATCACATCAGGCAACCGATGGGACAAAACAGATTACAAAACAACAAATGGTTTCTCATGGTAGACCTATTTTGTTTAACTGTTACATGACTATCTAGTTAAAGTTTAAACATAACACAGAACACAGTAATATTACATGGGGAATTACATATAGTATAAAGGATAAGGCATATGTCATAAGACCATATGAAGCATGATGGTACACTATGGTCCTATATTTTGGGTCTATTCACCTCACCACCCACCTGTCCACAGAAGTTGTAAATCCACATAAATTCCTGGAGGACTTAATTGCATTAACTTTATATTATATATGCCATGACAGTAAATACAGTATACAGGATAAGGCAGGGGCATATACCATAAGACCACATGAGGTATGGTGGTACCCTAGGGCAATATGTTTTGGGGCTATTCATTCCACCACCCACCTGCCCACATTTACCACTTGGCAATATAATTCCCCTACCCATTTTCTAATAGCGCGGTGTGTCCTCTATGGTAGCTCAATGCACCAGGATCTAGGTCCTGGAAAGGGGTATGTGACAAAGTGGATATGGAAGATAAGTTCTGGAGGTCTACATATTGACAATACCTGCAATATGTTATAACATAAATTGATAGATTTATAGATAGTAAAATGTGCTTTATCAGCTGAATATCATTACAGGAGACTTACATAATAGATCACAATTTTTACCTGTCAAGGAACTGAATATATTGTTTTCAGTTAGAAATCACATGGAAATACTGTGTATGCTTAGACCCTACGGAGTGATTATTTCAGTGACCCTAGTTACTCTATTACATTTTAACAATTAAAGTTTACTGCACTATACAATATGCATGTTTTTAATAACATTCAGTTACTGGTTCTTACCTATAGTTTTAAATTACACAATATTTCAGGCATTTGCTAAATCACTTTAAAATGAAAACATTGACCTAAATTATTTAACTTGTGGTGTTGACTCCACACCCTCTTGGCCATTTATCACATTAAAGATATTAATCTGACAGCTTGTTCTTTAGCCAAACCCATTAATGCTATTGACTGATACAACATGAAACATGTTGGTGCATTATATAAAAGGAAGCAATGGGTGTGGAGAAAATGCTTCTTTTTCAGAGATAAGATCTGTAAAAGCAAGCAATAGTGCTTAATTTTATATTGAGGAGGTTACCCAACTTGAGGCAACAGATTGTGGTAGAATATGCAATGCAAATAGGTTGATCTATGTAACATCTATGTACTCATATACTGGCAGATACTTCCAGTTATTTTATCACTTTAGATGACATGGCTAATATTTGATATAATTATTTCTTAACAGTTTGGCTGTTCTGGCATCACCTTAAGTTTCCCTGTTTTACCTTTTTCTAAGGTAAAACACACTGCATATATCACATACTACACACTAGTTTTATTTAAAAATAAACTTTTTTCCACATAGGCACAGTATACCTCCCAATAGAAACAATGAGCCACATTCAATTGCAAGCCGCAACTCTCTCTCAGAGGGCCGAATGTCTACGAGTGTGTTGCGGGCTCCGGTTCGTCTCCGATTACGATGCTATTCAATTTCTCAAGGCCGCTGTCCCAAAGCCAGAACCGTAAACCACTGGTTCGTAGTAGTTCAGGGCGGGAACATGATCAATTAAGCATTTCGAATCAGCCAATAGAAAATTAGACTGTCATTATTACGGCTGTAAAACATGGAGGTTACATGTCAATCAATCAGGTTCGGGGGTCCGATATGCGGTCAGACTCGCAAACCTGCAAAATAAAGAACTTGGCCACTATAACCCTTTCCATGATCAGAGTTAGTGGTATGCCATTAGCTTTAGCATATTCATATGTGCCTTGTGCTCTGCTATAACCACTGTATTAATGCTCATCCTTATCAGTTTCTGTCATTTCTCATACTTTGGAAAACTGGTCAGCTTTTTCAGTGGCTGTAGTGTGAGAGTGTGCATCCACATGTTCCACAGTAATTTCTCTTATTAGGGAGGCTTACCAAAGTTTTTGCCATACTTCAGCATGTTCCCAGATTGGCTTGCATTTTAATGTCCCAAGACAGATGCCCAGCTGATAAGATGCTCAGCAGTTTGTGGAAAGGATGCATGGGCCCCTATTCTCTTCTATCATCAGTACTATAGCCATAAGTTCAGCATAGTCACTGGAATAGCATTCCCCAGTAATATGTAGTACTGTTCTGCATGAAGGTTAGTATGCAGCTGCAGTTCATACTCTTCCTTTAGCTGTAAGAGTTGCTGAACTATCAGTAAACCATGTATGATCTTGACTATTTGACAAAAGTTGTTCCTATTACATTGCTTCCTTCACAGGACTATCCCTTAATTGTATGACTGGAAGTCTCCACTTGTGGTGATTCAGAGTTCACTTGAACACACATTTGTTGAGTTATCTCTGATGGCCCTTCTCCATTAAGACCAACTCTTTACTGCAGATACCATATGCATTTCTGCAGTGTCTGTATTGGAGCTATAGATGTTCTGAATTCCAACCCATTCTGCCTTATCTATCGTGCTATGGTTAGTTATGTGTGGACAGTTACAGGTTGGTATTGTGTTGTAAATTCTACGTGTTTTTCAGTCAGCAAATGTGTCTCCAAAGGGCTATATTTCCTTTGGGCTGGGGTAAATTGCTTTGACCAGAACTTAATTTGGTCCTTTCTTCCAAACAGTTGGACATTATTCTTTCACAAGCCCCATGGCATGTCATTATCTGTTACTAGCAGATTCAGATAGAAGGGACAATCTGAACAGATAAGGCACAATTAGTTATTCTGGCGTAAAGCATCTTTAAAATCCATCCGATGTTTAGAATCCCAGCTGAACTGTTCAAAAACCTACAAGGAGATGCTGTGAAATGTTGCTTGCATTATGCCAACAAATTTTAGAAACTGAACAGTGGCCAGTGGACTGGAAAAGGCAAGTCTACATCCATTCCCAAAAAGGCAGTGTCAAAAAGTGCTCCACTTATAGTATAATTGCACTGATTTCACGTGACAGCTAGGTAATGCTTAAGATCCTGCAAGCTCAGCTCAAATAATATATGGACCAAGAAGTAAAGACAGGAAGCAAAGGGTTGTTGTAAATGGAACATACTCAGATTGGACTAATGGGGTAAGTGGGGTTCCTCAGGGTTCAGTATTAGGTCCTCTCCTTTTTAACATATTTATTAAAGACTTAGAAGTAGGACTAGAAAGTATTATCTCAATTTTTGCTGATAAATTTTGTGTCCATTTTTGCTGATGACACTAAGTTGTACAAGGTAATTAAATCAGAAAATTATGTACTTTCCCTCCAAAGGGATTTACATAAATTAGAGAAATGGGCAATTAAATGGCTTATGAGATTTAATAAGAATAAATGTAAGGTTATGCATATGGGAATGAAAAATAGCCATGCAATTTATAAACTTAATGAAACAAATCTAGGGGTATCAGGTATTGATAGGGCTTTGGGAGTGCCTTTGGACAGCTGCCTACGTAACAGTTCTCAATGCAAAGCAGCAGCTGCAAAGGCAAATAAAATATTAGCATGTATTCAGAAGGGTATAGAAGCCAGGGCAGAATTTATAATTCTGCCACTATACAAATCCCTAGTATGTCCTCATTTGGAATATGGAGTACAGGTTTAGGCACCACTTTAGGCACCACATTTTAGAACTAGAAAAAGTACAGAGAAGGACAACAAAACTAATAAGGGGAATGGAGGGGCTAAGTTATGAAGAAAAACTAAACAAATAAAACGTATTTTCTCTAGAAAAAAGGCGACCAAGAGGGGATATGATTACCGTATATAAACACATCCAGGGTCAATACAAGGCTTTGTCAGGGGAGCTTTTTGTGCCAAGAGGTTTTCAACTGACAAGAGGACATCCTTTGAGGTTAGAAGTAAAAAGATTCCACCTTAAAGAAAGAAAATGGTTCTTCACAGTAAGGGGGGTTAATCTGTGGAATTCTCTACCAAGGGAGGTGGTGACAGCGGATTCAATAGATTACTTTAAAAAGGGATTGGATATATTTGTTTAATAAAAAAGGTATTCAGGGTTATCCTGGTTAATTAGAGAGGGAGTATTCATCCAGGGAGGAATCCGATCGCCAGTATCTGGGATCTGGAAGGACCCCCCCCCCCCCCCTTCACTTGTTTTTTTTTTTCTGTTTGCCTTCCTCTGGATCAGTTAACAATCCACATTTTGCAGATCAGAGGAGATCTTAAAAGGTTGAACCTGATGGACTATAAGTCTTTTTTCAACCTCAATTACTATGTAACTATGTAACTATAAGTACCTGATGTGCTAAATTGCCAGTGTTTGATGGATAATAGAGAAAACAAGAGAATTACAGAAATACATTTACATTTGTTTCATAGACTATTATAAAACCTTTGACTGTGTGGACCATTTCATCTGCCTCCTGAGGAATCTGTATGTGGACCAAGAGGCCACTGTCGGAACCGAATATGGAACAACCGAATGTTTCAAGTTTGTGAAAGGAGTACTGCAAGTTTATATATTGTCTCCTAATTTATTCTAATTATATTCAAAATACATCATGAGTAAGGCTGGCTGGATGATTCCAAAGTCAGAATCAATATTACTGGGAGAAATATCAACATCTTCAGATACGCAGATAATACTACTCTGATGGCTGAAAGTGAAAAGGAGCAAAAGGGCCTATTGATGTGGGTAAAAGAAAAGATTACAAAATCTGACCTGCTGCCCAACGTTAAAAAAACAAAGATCATTGCATATAGCAATCTCAGTGCCTGGCGAATAGATGGGGAAGAAGTGGAGGCAGTGACAAATATTATTTTCCTGGAATCCAAGATCTCTGCAGATGATGACTGCATCCATAACATTAAAAGAAGTATGCTTCTCAGGAATAGAGCGATGGCAACTCTGAACAACTATTAAAATGTAAATATACAACACTATCAAACAAATGGTATTCCCAGTAGTAACATATGGATGTTATAGCTAAACCATAAATGAAGGCTGATTGCCGTGGAACTGACTCCTTTGAATTGTGGTGTTGCAGAAAAATGCTTAGAGTTCCTTGGATTGTAAGAAGCTCCAATCAATCTATACTACAGGAAATCAAACCAAACTGTTAACTGAAATATTTGATCATTATTATTGGTATTATCTAGTATTTATAATGTATCAACATATTCCACAGCTCGATACATAGGATGAAACAAAGCATAAAAACAATATACAGTAATACCCCACGCAACACTACCCAGCACTGCGCTGATTCGCTATAGCGCTGTTTCCAGGGCCAGACATGATGAGAGAATTTATTTGAATTTTAGTTGTGCCTTGTGTAAGATAGTGTCGTATTTGGACATATTTTTAAATGAAATAGACAAGATTTGGTGAATTAATTTATATGAGGAATGAAAGAGAGGGCAGGATCAAGAACCCCAAGACAATGGGCTTGGGAGGAGGGGGTAATAATTGCATTGTCCACAGTGAGTATGTATACTGTAGTAGAGGCTGGAAAAATAAGGAGCTTATTGACATGTTAAGTTTGAAATGGTGGGTGGATGGTGGTGCATAGAGGTGATATTGAAATCCAAATTATTTTATTAAGGTTCCAAGTGAGGAAGTATAGATGGAGAAAAGGAAGGGCCAAGGATTGGACCTTAGGATACACCAACATACAGAGGGTTAGATGAAGAAGTGGTGCCAGAAAAGGAGACACTAAATGTATAATGAGATGTGGTTTCCTAGTGTTATCATATTTATGTATATAATGTGCTAATTATTGTTATTTTGCTAGCCTCATAATAAATTGGGAATTTGATAAAAAGAAGAAGGTGGATCTTATCTTTACAGTTAGAATCTCAGAGGATGAGATAGAATAATAATTATTATAATCATAATTAATATTATTAATAATTATATACAGAATACATCATATGTGGCTGCAATGTGAGAAAGAAAATAAGCAAAGTGATAAGAAGTAGTGTTTAACGGAAGAGAGAAATAAGTTACAGAATTGTATGAAGTTATTATTGAACATTAAAAACCACCTGAACAAAACTATAAAGGGAAATCTTCATGTGGCAACAATTACAGAAAACAGTAATGAAACAGATCATTGCCCAACATGTGCCATAAATACAGAATATTTGAATACATTAAAAGATCATTTTGAGGCTGGGGAGAATTGATAGCTTCCTTTAGAAAAGGCTTAGCTGACCAGTGACCCATTGCAGCGATAAATAGTGAGACTGCTTGTACATCAGAAGAAGAGGGTAGATTACATTTTGTAGTTAAAGAGCAAGTGACATGTACCAGATGATCTATATTCAACACAATGTGGGAGAAGAAGATATATAAACTCTACAAAATCAAAAGCATCTACAATAATCAGACAACATGACAGAGATAAAATAGTTAAACAGTTGGAAAAATGTTTCCACAATATGAGACAAAGATAGATGTTTTGTCCGATATGGCTAATTTTGAGTCATCTGTGAAACAGTACATGCTTTCTCTAAAGAGTCATGTGCTATGTAAAAACTGCAGCTTCCTGGTAGTCTAGCAGCTAGATTAGAGGCCTCAGTAAATAGCCCAAATAAAGTGGATAGAGATTGGTTCAAAGAAGATAAATCTGGTATAGAAGGGAACAGGCTGAGAGATGTGTCTATGTTAGTCACATGTAAAAGAGATTTAGCCATTGCCTTGCTGAGATGAGAGTAAATGTACAGGATGACCTATGTATATTTGCATCTAAATTGGAGCAAGGGCACAGACTCACACATACAGATCAGACCCCTTCATATATGTTGCATTATTTAGTGTAGAAATGTACTTATCTGGACCCTAGCCTACAAATGATGGTAGAGGAAAAGGTCACCATGGAGGCTGTGCTATGTATTATTGGCAAAGCATGCCAAAACATTTTAAGGAAAGGAATCACAGGGCCATGCAAAATTGCAGTTGTGACTACTAATGAAGGAAAGCGTAATCCCTTGGAAATTTCCTTCAACTGAAGTTGTCACTATTGTAATAAGACTGGACACTGATTCAGAGATTGCAGGTGATGCATAAGGGAGCATAAGCAAGGTGAGGGATGGCAGGCACACCCACAATCATCAGGGCCTCCAAAAGATGAGCATGATCAGAAGGGTACTTTCAGACAGAACGATCCTAAACCTCCAGCTAAAACAGGACAGGAATATGCCCTAAAGACCAGGCCTGGAAATAATCTATATAGGCCAGCACAAGATGCTTTAAGAATGATGAGAGGAATTTGGAGAGGAAGTATAAGAATAATTTCTCTCTGACGTCCTTACCTGATTGACTATCACCAGTCCTGGGAGATATGGTCACTATTTGTAGTACATTTGGGAATCATTCTGGACGTCCCTATGTTAATAGGGTGATTACGGGCCATCACACAAAATTACTCATTTACAGATTTAACTGCTTTGCCACTTAGTCCTTCAAATGGGCAAAACAGACATTTCTTGTGGGACTTGGGGGGATCCCAGTCTCAGGCTTTTCTCATACTAACAGTAACTGTGACATTAGGATATCAGTGGACAAAGGAAATTCCAATTTAGCAGAGTATGAATACAGAATATATTGGGTGCTGATGTTATGAGAGTTGAATGGATGATAGTTCATTTGTGTAACAATGTACTATGGAGGGACACTAGAGGGAGGAAACCTTTTATGTTAGATGAGTCTTCCCTGAGTCCTGTGACACCCATTGTATCAGTTTCTTCAGAGATGGCGTGGCCAGACACTGGTAGCCACTATGACCTGGGAAATCTGTTTTTACATGTTACTGATATATGGGCCCAACATAAAAATGATTGTGGAATACTGAGAGATGTTAAGATTAAAATTTCAGGTCCTGACCCTCCTACACACAGACAGTACCGTTTTCCAACAGAGGCTATAGAACCAGTCACCAAAATTACTGATCAGCTTGAACAGCAGGGTGTGATTAGGAAATGTTCTTCTTAGAAAATTCACCTTTATGGACAGTAAAGAAGAGTAATTGAAGCTGAAGATTAACTGCAGATTTTAGGATGACAAAATTGGTTGCTTCTACTTCTGAAATTATATTTAAGTTGAGCACAACCTTCTTATGTTATTCAGTATTAGGCTTAAGTATTGGTTTCTGTGCTATTAAACTGGCTCCAGAATGTCCATATAAGTTTGCTTTCAGTTTCAGAAACGTGCAGTATACGTTCCAGTTACTCCCATACGGGTTCCATAGCTCACCAACTTACTTTCATCAGGCCCTAGCAAAAGTTTTAGAAATGTTCTCTGCCCCAGGCAGTATCATACAATATGTGGATGATATTTTGTTACAGATGGAGACAGTGGAGGAACATATTGAGGTGCTAAGGGAATCATTTGGTTTGATTTCCAAATCTGGCCTTAAGTTAAATACTTCAAAGGTGCAGTTAATGAAAGAGAAGTAGCAATAATATAAATACACAGACCTTTTAAAAGGCAATCATAAGGGAAATTCTTGGAATTGGTGAATTTTTCACAAGATTTCATTGAAGGTTTTGCTAAAAAGCAAAGCCTCTCTATGATCTCTTGAAAGGAGGAGATAGAACAGATTACATGGAATAGTGAACATGAGAATTCATTCCGGGTGTTAAAGGGAGATTTAGCATCAGCTTCAGCTCTTGTCACTGTAGACAGTGAGACTCCATTTGCCATATAAATATATAGTACTGTCACTTACATTTCTGCAGTTCTATTGCAAGAGAAGGCTGGGAAATGGAGGCCTGTAGTCTATTTGTCCAGACTCCTAATTGCAGTAGAAAAAGGATATGACTCTTGCATCAAAGCTTTGTTGGGTGTGCCTTGAGCAGTTCAAGCTACTGAGCTCTTAGTTGGATTTAGGAAGTTGATTCTCCAAACACCTCATACACCACGGAAATTGTTGTTTGAGAAATCCCTAAGTGGAGTCTCAACTCAGCGCCTCACAAGGTGGCTGATAGATTTTCAACTCCATGACATAACTGTACAGCATATTGCAAAATACATCTTGCCACAGTCAATGTACATTCATGGAGAACCACAGGATTGTACAGAGACACACAATCACAGACAGTCATCAGGGACAAAACCTTTTCCCAAGATATACAGATCTATGTGGATCAAGATTTTGGCAGGATGACAGATTCCATACTGGGTTTTCAATATTGGTCCCTTCTATGCAATTGGCAGTTAAGATTATGTTGCCACATTCCTTTTCATCCCAGAGAGCAGAACGTGAAGCCATTTCCATGGCCTGTCACAGGTTTGACATGCAAGCTATTTGTATTTAAAGTGATGGTGCCTATCTTACTAGGTCACTGGCAGAGCACTTGCCAATATGGGTTTTAAGGGGTATGGTGGATTCAGCAGGAAAACATTTGTCACGTGCAATGACTTTGAGGAAATTGGTTGATTGGAACTCTACTACTGGCAGCTATCCTTAAGGTCTAGGCACACACAAATTCCACAGTTGAACATTCACTGGTACATGTGGATGTGCTGGCTAAACAGGCAGTCTTAGAGGGGGAACCATGGCAACCAAGAGAGGCAGATACAGAAGCAGGGGATGCACGGAGGGAACACCAGGTATCTAAGGATGTAGTGACACATATAGCAAAGGTTACAAAAGAGACATAAGAAGTACCAGAGCAAGCTAAAGATGTCAAACCTTCTCTTTTGTTACACAACCAGCAAACTCTCCCTAAAGCGTATTCTTTTCAGGATGCTTTAATTTGGTATACTAGTCCTACAGAGCCACAGGCTAAACTTCATTTTATAGTCCCAAAGCATTTACAGAGGCAAATTACTCAGTAAACCCACTCACTGTAGGGACACATTGATCACAGTGCCCTAGAATACCATCTTAGACAGAAATATTTTTGAAATTTGTTTGAGTTAGTAACATCTGTTCTACAGTGTATTCAGGAATGCCTTTTCTGTGCTCAGATAAATCCACACCCTAAAGGACAACAGCCTATTCTCCGGAGGGTACCAGTAGCTGATGGTCCATGGAAATCTATTCAGATTTATTTTATAGGCCCACTTCCACTATCCACACTAGGTGTGTTCTAGTCATTGTGGATATCTTTTCAAAATGGGTTAAAGCTATTCCTCTTAGGTGTAAAACTGCACAAGCTACTGCTAGAGGACTATGGAAACATGTGTTCTCAAGGTGGAGTTTTCCTGAATTCATTGAGTCAGATAGAGGTACACATTTTACTGGACAGATCATGCAAAACCTTTGTGCCCTACTGGGAATACAGCAGAGATTCCATGTTCCGTATTACCTACAATCTTCTGGTTTAGTGCAACGCATGAATCACACCATTAAGTCTTTATTGGCTAAAATGCTGGCTCCAAAAAAAAAAACTACCTGTCCACAATGTCCCCAGACTACAGCTAATCACCCCGTCGGGGTGTATCCCATTGTGATTAGCTGAAGGCAATAGTGCCTTCTGATTGGTTTAAAAAAGATTGACAGGCCCATCAGCCAATCGGAATGGAATATAGGGGTGTATCCTATTCTGATTGGCTCACACCTTGGCGCCTTCTGATTGGCTGAAATCCAATTTTCTCACCCGGAATAGGCTCTGGAGGCCTCATTAGCATCTGGGAGCTACGCAAGTGCGGAGCTCCATTCGTTTTTCGAAATATTTTTTTTAGAGTGCAGATTCTTCAAGTGCCCAAATGGGGCAGAAGAGGAGAAGGCCAGGGACATCGCGGACAGGTAAGTTTTAAATTTATAATGTTTATTGTTGTTTTTATGTTGTGTGTATTTCTGTATGTGTCATACTAATGTAATGCTTTTTTTTTCCAGGGGCCGAGCCGGAGAATAGAAAAAGGTGGACGGGGACATGGTGAAAAGGTAAGTTTAATACTGTATTGTAATCTCTATCTATTATGTACTGTTTTTTTTATGTACTGTACTGTTTAATTATGTACTAATTTGATGTTTCTTTTATTCCTACGGAGTGCGAACTGAAGGAACATCTGCAAAAGTAAGTGGTTTTATTTATTCTATTTTAGCTTAGATTTAGGGGGTAATGTCTAGATAGGGGAAATGTGTTGTAGTTAGGGGTATATTTACAATGTATTTATTACTGTAATGTTATGTATATTTGTGTATGCCTTTTCTTTGCAGATGTGTAATTTTTTTTTTTTTTATAGTGGGACTTTGTGATGTTCTTTTTTTTATTTTGTAGTGAGGGGGCTTTGTAATGTTCTTTTTTTGGTTTTGTACCTTAGGTTTTTTGATTTTTAGTAACAGTTTTTTTAATTTTTGGTAACATAAGTTTTTTGCTTTTTTTGGTAACTTAGCTTTATTTATTTTGTGTAATTAGTGGGGTGTGGGTTTTAATGGGTGGCTAGGTAGGTAGTGTTAGGTAGGTAGGGGTTAATAGGTTAGGGTAGGGGGTTAGTTTAGATTTAGTGGTTTATTGGGGTAGAATAGTGTAGAGTAGTGTAGTGTTTGTATTTAGTGTCATGAGGGTCCTGGAGGACCCTCTTGGCACTTATGGGGTTAATAATAGGGTTCACATTGTCCTATGATGGTCTTCGGGAGTGACCGGAAATTATGTGCTAAGCCGCGAAGGTCGGCTGTGAGCAGGTGAAGATGGCGTTTGCAGGCTAGCTCGAAGCAGAGATGCAGAGCCGTGGTGACTGAGTATTACAGCGCAGCGCCTGCAGCCCGCACGGGTAACAGTGAGAGAGAGTCCCGGAGAGTGAGGGAAGGGGACCTGCCACTGAAGAAGCACCCAGCACTCAGCACCACCAGCACTACCTTAGAGGGGACGCTCCAGGAGTACTGAGGCCGGAGTTACAGGAGCAGGATGTGTGTGCACAGCTCGAGTGGCCGGCGCTGCACCAGCATAAAGACTGTGGGATGAATAAAAGCAAGTCTTCAGAGAGCTAAGTAAAAATTTACTTTCCCTGCCTCTTAATAAAATGAATCTAGCGTAGCAGTAGTAAACCCACCTTTATTATAAGGAAAATAATGGTTTACAAATCTCATAAGGACAGTAAACAAAGCAAAACCTGCAGTAAAATGCTGAAGGTCACATTGTAACAGTCTTCTTTTTTTTTTGTATATACAAAACCAGGAAAAGGAATAAATTGAAAGGACATTTAACCTCAATAATAGAATTCCCTGTATTGTTCAATAAGTGGATATTGGAAGGCAGGATATTAGAAACTTGCTAAATATCTTTGGTCTCTCAGGAGGACATTGTAGTGAAGGGTTTTGTCAAGAATCTAAGGTGGACGCTTGCGAAATACATAAAGCAAGACAATCACTCACTAAAAGTCCAACAGATAGGAACCATTCACAATTGTAAATAATATACGGCAACATCAAACTTTAAATGATTTAAAGGAAGGAGGAAAAAGGAGGAAATAAGAGAAAGAAGGTGAAATAAATACACCATATAATTATAACAAAATGGCTACGAAAACCAAAGCGAAAGGGCGGAAAAGCCCTATCTTAGAGCCATCCTCTTTTTTCCCCCCTAAGAACCTCACAAACCTGACGCAAAAACAAACCCTTAAAGAAGGGCTGGACCAAAGTATAGTTCTCCCCTCTGTAAATCCAACAAACAGAGAATCTGAGAATCAGGAGGAGAACCTTCTTACTACAGGGAAAATGAAGGAGATCCTAAAGAATTTTCAAACAGAATTTTTAGCAGAGATTAAGGCTCAAATTATGGAAAATTCCAAACTAATAACGGAAGTGAATAAAAGATCTGCAGACCTGGAAACTAAATTTGACAAGCTAATTTTGGATCATAACATGTTACTGGAACAAACATCAAAAATGTCCACACAAATTAAAATTTTGAACGAGCAAATAAACAAGATGGAAGATAAATCACGGAAAAAGAATCTCTGTATAAGAGGAATATCGGAAACTATAAAGAAAGAAGATCTTCCCACATATCTCGGGGAATTATTTTCCAATATTACCCCTATGTATTCACAATTGGACCAGAAATTTGATACAGTCCATAGAATTCCTTTACCAGCACACCTACAAAATAAGAGTCCCAGAGATGTGATCGTTAGAATGCACCATCTACCTACAAAGGAAGCAATTTCCAAAGCGAGCTATACAAAGAAGATATTTGATTCGCCATATGAAACTATACAATTTTTTTTCAGATTTTTCAAAAGGGACAATTAGTAAAAGAAAATAATTTATCTCTATAACACAAGCACTAAGGAAATTTAATCTTATTTATAAATGGACTTTCCCAGTAGGTTTACTAGTTCTACAAGGATCCGCATGGCATAAGATCAACTCCACGGAAGAGGGAGACATTTTTCTGAACAATCTAAAATTGAAAACACACGAATTAAAGGAGTCTTCAATGAAGCTGCAATTACCAACGCCTGATTGGCAGAAGAAGAGATAAACATTGTTATAAGAAAGACATAGATGGACATTAAGTTAGGTGTTCACTGGTGCTGATTAAAGTAGAGTTTATTCAGGAAAAACAGAAGAGACTTATATTACTAGGATAAGACTTAGAACTGTTAACATCAAGACAGTGTAGTATAATTTAAGGTCTTACTGTTCATGTTTAGAGGAGAGGAAAGGAAGAAAAGAAGAAAAGGAGGTAGTACGGGAGGGAAGAAGGGCAGAGGGGAAGGAGATTTAAAATAAAATACATAGGTAATGGCACAAAGGAAAATAGTAAACAGTAGTTAAATACATTAAGCAAACTCAAATTGTGTAATAATATAAAAGATTTATAATAAGACACACTCCTTTTCCTTCTATCCTCTCCTTTCTTCTAGTTTTAGGATAAACAATCAATGAACAGAGAGAAAAATAAAGTTACAATTATGTTTAATACAGACAGCTCCAGTAAATACTCAGGACAGGAATAGATTTACATAATCCTTAAAAAAAAAACTAAATTATAAGAAAAGAAATGAATAAATAAACAACAATGTAATAGAAATAATATGCAGATTTAGATAGCTAAATAATTGTTTAAGATAGGTAAAGGTTATAGCCATCTTCACACTATACCGCAAACCATTTCTGAACAATGGCTGAATCCCTGCGCAACACAGCCCCATCTGTTCTAACAGTATAAATGTACGTATGAATGTAAGTATGAATGTTAGAAAAGGAGTTTTCCCAAGATAAAGGAAATAAGGTCAGCCAAGTGTTTGGCTCCCAAGGTAAATGGGTTTAAAGGTTTTAAGTTGGAATGTTAGAGGATTAAATTCCCCAAGTAAAAGGAAAACGGTGTATAGACATTGTAAAAAAGAGAAGGCAGATCTAATATTTCTCCAGGAAACACACTGGGGGAAACTTAATATACCGGGCTTCGCAATAGGATGTTATGACCACAGACTCCACTCAATATGAGGAGAAAAAAAAGAGAGGTGTATCAATGTTTTTTTCCAATGAGCTAGAAACAGTTGAAGTAATGTCAATTATAGATCCTGAAGGACGTTACATTTTATGGAATGGCCAAATTAATAATCAGAAAATTACACTGATCAATATTTATGCTCCTAATGAGAAGCAAGGTACATTTTTAAAATAAATAGGCAATTTAATTAAGAAATACGCACAAGGCCCGCTCATTATTGCAGGGGATTTTAATATGGTTTCTAACACAAATTTAGATAGATCTAAAAAATTGGTGGACAAAAATTTAAAAAGAGTTAGCAAAGTAGCTCAAACATTTACTGAATGGATTATTAAAAACATTTTATTTGACTCCTGGCGAGTTCAACACCCAAATCAAAAAGAATTTTCTTTTTACTCAACTACACATAATTTATACTCACGGATTGATTTAATTTTAGTAAACTCTCGAATAATTGATAATATTTCTCACACGGAAATAGGCAAGATCGTTATATCAGACCATGCCTACACTGTAGTAATAGTTGAAATTAATAAAGTTAAATTAGATAAATCACAATGGAGAATGGATGATTCTTTATTAAAAATGGAAAAGAATAAAGAATTTTTAAATAAAGAAATATCACAATTTTTTGATACCAATAGTCACACTGTCCCATCCTATTGCACGATTTGGAATACACAAAAAGCTTTCACAAGACGTTTGATGATCAAACTTAAACCACAGTTGATAAAACAGAGAGGAGCATCATTAAAAAAATTATATATAGAGTTTAATAAATTGGAATCTAAATTTTTTTGGGATGCACAACCACATTATGGCGGAGATTAAATTAACACGAAACAGAATAAATAAGATTAATCAGCAAATATCAGATAGCGCACTATGGCGCTTTCAACAGATATATCACCATCAAAATAATAGAAACAGTAAATTATTGGCTACTCAAGTTAAAAAAAAAAAGGAAAAAAAAAGAATAGTAGTCTTAAAAGATAAAGGAAGGTATATCTCCTCACCCAAAGAAATTGGCCAAGCCTTTTTTAATTATTATCAAGACCTGGAAAAAAAGATACTAGCTTTTGTAAACCATTAACAGAAGAAATTCAATCATTCTTGGATGGTATTCAACTACCCAAATTAACAGAAAGTGATCGAGAAGAACTGATTGATCCAATTACTATCCAGGAAGTCCTTCAAGTAATTAAACAATTGAAACCCTATACCACGCCAGGACCAGATGGATATACTAATTGCTTTTATAAAACTTTTGGTCAAATATTGAGCCCTCACTTAACAGATACCTTTAATGAAATTAAGATTACAGGAGTAATACCAAATGAAATGATAAAAGTTGCACTGATAATGATTCCTAAGCCCAAGTTAGATCCGCAGTATTGCGCTAATTACAGACCCATTTCACTATTAAACGATGATATTAAACTATATGCTAAGATTCTGGCTGTTAGAATTCAGAAGTTTATAGAAAAATTAATAGCAATAGACCAAATGGGATTTGTGTCAGGCAGACAAGGATCTGAGAATATTAAAAAAATTTAATGAATTTAAGTGAAATTGCGATAGCCAAAGGTACCCCCACCCTATTCTTGTCCTTAGACGCCGAAAAAGCGTTTGACAGAGTAGGGTGGGAATACATGCGTTTAACGTTATCTAAATTCGGGTTTGGGGAATTTGGAGCCAAAGCGGTTGGGGCCTTATATAGTTCCCCTTCAGCAGAAATAACAGTTTTGGGAGGTAGGACAAATTTATTCGGAATATCAAATGGCACTAGACAGGGCTGCCCCCTCTCTCCCACCTTATTTGCGCGGATGATAGAACCATTAGTGGAAGCTATTAGATCATGCCCACAGATCTATGGGATTAGGGTGGGAGAGAGGGAGTATAAAACCAGTCTATATGCAGATGATGTTGTCTTGTCACTCACCCGTCCAGAAGAATCACTTTATCATTTATCAAAAGTAATTCAAATGTATAGTAAAGTTTCTTACTACAAATTGAATTATAAGAAATCAGAAACTCTTTTTTTTTATTTTTCAGCAAGTTTGTTGTCCCAATTGAATACTATATACCCTTATGACTGGAATTCGAAATCATTCAAACATCTTGGAATTGTATTTTTGGGAAAACTACAGGAAATGATGGATAAGAACTATAAAGAGTTATATGTTAGGTGTCAAAATATTATAGGTAACTGGAGAAAAGATAGATTTTCCTTTTCGGGTACAATTGCAGTTGTAAAAATGATGATTCTTCCAAGAGTCAACTATTTTTTGAGATGCATCCCATTTAAGATCCCTAGATGCTGGTTAAAGAAACTTCAAAGTATGATTGACTTTTATATACACCATTCCAAATATATAAGGCTGAAAAAAACAACCATGGGAAGAACTTTTTTAAAGGGAGGAATTTCCTACCCTTTATTACAACCTTATCAAAAAGCCAATGGTATAGTACAGGTGTTAAAGTGGCTGGAAACAACAGACAAACTCCCATGGATGCAAATAGAACAAGCATTAATCCAAAATTGGCATTTATCAGCTTTGGTTTTTAGGGGAAAACTCCCTTATAAGGATCTGGTGACTGGATCACTGGTGGTAAAAGAAATTCTAAAAAATTGGAGACAGATTAATAAGAAAAACAAGTTGATCCTGGAGGGCAGCTTAATGACCCCAGTAAAAGCTTTGTTACATATAAATATGGAAGGTACTATAAATGACTGGAACAGCAAAGGGCTGGTTCGGGTTAAAGATACTTTAATCGAAGGAGCAATTGCTTCCTTCGATCAGATTAAAAATAAGTTTAACATCGCAGTAGAAGGATGGTTAACGTATGAAGCTTATAGAACTGTTTGCCGTCAATTTAACATACTTCCACAAATCGGTAAAGAGTTAAACTCTATAGAAAAAATTCTTCTTAAATCGGAAAAAAAACATCTAATATCCAAATGTCTCAATATCACCAGATCCTTCGGAGAACAGCCTAAAACCAAGGGTATGTGTCAATGGCAGATGAACTTAAATTTAGCACTAGAAGTAAAAGATTGGGACACAACTTTAAAATTGACAAATAGATTTATTAAACAAACAACATACAGAAAAACGTTTTTTAAAATAATTAACAATTGGTATTTTACACCTGTTAAAATCGCACAGATTTCCCATATCCCTTTGGAAAGAATGTGTTGGAGAGATTGCGGTAATGCCGCGTATTTATTACATATCTTATGGGAATGCCCGAAACTAAAGTTTTTTTGGAAAAGCTGTTATGATTTTTTGTCTGGTATTGTGGCAAATCAATTTCCTTTTAGGGGAGAATGCAGCTTGCTGCATATTTTTCCAAGCAATATCGTTATGGAGAAAAAAGCTTTTGCTATTTTGACTTTTTCAAAGCAAAAAACATATTAATTACTAATTGGAAAGCGAAAACTGCTCCAAATTTTGCTGATACTGTTTAGAAAATAAAACATATCCGAGAACTGGAAAAAAATTGCGAACAAAAAGGTTTTATCAATGTTGATCCATTAAAATGGAAAGCATGGGACCAAAAACAGGGTATACCTGTTAATATCAAAACTCTAGAGGGGTTGGATGAGGAATGAAAGAGAGAGAATGGTAATGTATTTAATGTATATTTTTTTGTTGTAAAAGCTTTATTAATGTTATCTCAGTATGTTAAAATTCGTTTTTTGCAAATAAAAAAATAAAAATAAAAAGTCCTATGATGGTCTTCATAGACCCTTATGGGACTGGTTGGGTTAAATAGACTTACAAGGGTTTGAAGAAGGTTAGAAGGGGTTAAATAGGCCCTGTAAGGGTTATTAGGTACAGATAGGGTTAGATGGGGTTTAGTATGGGTTAATGGGGTATAGTCAGGGTTAATATTGTAGTGTAGTGCTTACACTTTGTTGTGAGGGTCCTGGACGACCCTCATGGCCCTCATAGGGTTAACCTAGGG